>JAWNPA010000046.1:0-1325000 GCA_035045345.1 Drosophila hamatofila
TTATGATTTAACTTTGAGTTTCTGGAGGTGTCTGGGAGTTTCCCGAAGTATTCTGGGTAACTCTGACATTGTCATTATTATTTCTATGGTGGCTTCCTCCTGAGTTGGAACGGCCTCTAGCGCTTCCGCTGGTTTGGCCTCCACCACGTCTATTATTTACGTAACCGTTGTTTCGATTATTACCTCTACCACGGTAATGACCTCGGTTACCCCTGTAATAGCCATTATTTGCTTGCCTATAGTGCAACACATCATGTTGCCGACCTGAGGCTTCTGTGCAACTGTTTACAAACTTGGATACGGCTGCATCCATACTAGAGAACTGGCCTGCTTCCATTATGATTTTCACTTTTTCAATGGAGCAGTTCTTGATCATTGCATTTACTACCTGTTGAGTGGAATATTTCTCAGCCACTTCTTGCGAGAGTCCATCATTTATGTATGCACTCTGAAGAGATTTAGCTAAGAGTTCAATTTCTTGGGTGTATGAATTAGCAGTCTTGTTCTTCTGCTGTATATTCATAATTTTAGCAGAGATTACTTCCACACTATCACCCTTTATCTTAGCTTTTAGTTTATTAACTATGCCAGATATTGTTGTCTCATGCTCGACTAGATCTCTTGCATGACCAATCAATCTTGTTTTTATTATGGTCACTGCAAAATTTTCATGTGGACCCTTTAGTTCATCGGCCACACTTACAGCATCAAGAAAAGCTCGTAGCCTTTCGTGCTTTCCATCAAACTCAGGTATTAACCCTTTTATTTGGGTGAAGTATTCACCCTGAGTTTGGGCCATGTTTGCTTGAACCAATTCCACACTTGAAGTTATTTGTGTAGGTTTTAAGTCCTCCCCAGATATAATGCTAATATAGCTTGTGTTTGGGGACTTTGGTCTCGGACTTGCTATGCCTGTCTCGGTCTGTATTGTGACAAAATTTGCATTTGTGTTTATTGTACTAGGCAAATGTAGATCTAATGAGAACTTGTCTTTAATTGCAACTAACTGCTCTCTGAGACGTTTTATAACGTCTGACAACTGAGTCCAATGCAATTTAGTGAATTTGTTCTGGTTTTTTCTTGCAAGATCTAATATTTCATTATAAGCACAAACTAGTACAATTGTGTGTTTATTTACCGTACATGCTTGAATCGGCCTATTTTGACTCAGGCTATTGTGCATTCTGTACAATTTGGCTAATGTGCTTGCGCACAATAAAACTACTATAATGATCATTAAAATCATAATTACTTTGAGCTCGGGTGTATTCACCTCAACAGTATTTATTACGTTGGCGGTAGAGTCCGCAACGTTAGACTTTTTGTCAAACATTCTGACGGCTAATCCGTTACTAATTACTATCGGTAGATCAATTTTGTATATTTATATTCAAATTTTTTTGCATTTATTTTTTTATTATTATTTAATTATTAATGTTGATGCCTTTTTTTTTTGTGTACAACTATTTTTGTTTTGCATCTCAATTGTTTAATTTTTGTATTATAAATAAAACCCTATTCGATCAACGCAGTGATCTTCCTGGCTAATGTGTGTATGGCTTTACGGGCCATACGCTATACCGAGCAACGCAATTATCGCTCAGTAGTACAATATTACTTAAAATAACATCATTTTCTTATATTTATTATTGTTTATGTTGGGCGCTCTATGTAGCGCTGTCGGTTCTAGTCATCGGTGTCATTGGGCGCTCTATGTAGCGCTGTCGGTATGAGTTGATTTCTTACTAATGTTGGCCGAGTCGCGCTGGGCGGTGCCGGTGCTGGTTGTCTTAGCACAGGCTTCCTTTTTGTAGATAGGCCCAGCTTGGTGCGCTGGGCGGTGCCGGTGCTGGTTCTCTTAGCACAGGCTGTTGAGGATCTTTGGATCGGCGGCCTGTTGCATGGCTGCCTGCTGGCGCTGCACTCATGTTTGCTATGACGTGCTCTTCTCTTTCTTGTTGTTGCTTATTTTGTCGTTGTTGTTCCTATTGCCAGCTGTTAGTGTTGCTGTTGTCGCTGATTTGTCGTTGTTGTTGTCATTGCCAGCTGTTTGTGTTGTTGTTGTTGCTGATTTTGTCGTTGTTGTTGCTACTGCTGAGTTTTTGGTTGGTAGCGGGTTTGCAGGGTGCGTTGTGTTACGTTTTTGGTTGAAAAATTAGCTTACCTTTGCATTTGGCCAATGGAATGTTTTTCACATATTGTTAATATATGTATATATATTTATATTTTCACGCTACGTACAACACACGTCCCTTTCATATTCGCACACGTCCGCTCGCAACACATACTTTAAGAGTTTTTCCTTTTTGTTTTTCTTTGCACAACTCGAGCCATTGTTAATAGTTAATAATTTTTCCAATTGCACAATACATGTTCGTGACTAAGTCACGGTCGCCATGTAATAAAAAGGTCTGTCTGGTTTGCAATCAGTTTATTGAATGAATCTTTATTTGGAATAATGTCTTAAACTTTAACAATATTTGCTTAAGCTTAAGCCGCGCTCTTGCGCTGACGGTGACGCCGACAGAGGAGCGGCTGCCCCATATATTTACTATATCTTATTACAAGTAAGTGGAGAATGAGTTGCATATCTAATGTGGGTCATTTGCGCTGTTGGGTCAGATCATGCTGACACTGCGCATAGAAGGTTAGTGTGCCCATTCAAGAGGACACTCAGATTACACATGCACTAGAAGAGTGCTTTTGATATCTATTGCTAATACTTGCAATTAATTGTTACAGTATTTATTCAACACATTGGACATGCTACACCTCCCATTTTAAAAGAATAACGTAATTTCTTAATGTAGTTATTTACTATGATTTGCGGCATTTCAAAATATATAATACCTATAAATTTTTACTTTATTTATTTTGTTTATTTAGTTTTTTTTTTTTTTTTTATTATATATATTTTTTGTGGATATTCCAAAAATACATATTTGCAAATTCGTCTTATATCAAAAGTCTTGAATATAAATATGCAAAATTTTATTTTATATTTATAATTGTGTGGTTGATCAGGCCATCACTTTTAGGTATGATATATTTTTAACCTATTTCTATGTACTTTCTGTTTTTTCTTCCCATCTACTATTACTATATTACTTCTATCCTCTATATTTTCTACTGTGTATGGTCCTAAATATACTGATTCTAGCTTATGACCTGTGTCGTTGGATAATAAAACTTTATCTCCTACTTTTATTTCAAAACTATTTGTTGTTTTATCATAATATTCCTTATTTCTAGCCTTATGCTGTTCCAACATAATCCTAGCTCGCTTATAAGCTTGTTCTAACCTAAATTTGGATTCTTTTGCATAGTCATCTATATTATATAATGGTTTAATATATATACTATACTATTAAAAAATTTTGGTAAATTACTTTGTTTACCGTAAACTAACTCATATGGACAATAGCTATGTGCCATAGAGGGAGTCGTGTTAAACGAAATATTGAAGCCAGGTATCCCAATCGGTTTTATCAACTGAAATGTATGATCGAATATATTCATTAAAAGTTCTATGACTTCTTTCTACTGTCCCAACTGTCTGGTGGTGGTGTGCAGTTGATGTTATGTTTTCAATGTGTAAATGATTGCATAGGTCACTTATAATTGAATTTTTATATTCAGTTCCCATGTCCGTAATGAACGTCTTCATCGGACCGAACTTTAGTATAAAAGATTCGAATATTGCTTTTGCAATAGTATTGGCCTGTTTATTTGGTACTGGAATAGCTACCAAGTACTTGGTTAGATCGCATATCAACGTGACAGCGTATTCATTACCAGTTTCACTTTTAGGTAGTGGACCTATAGTGTCCACTATCACCCTGTCGAACGCACGCATTGGTGTTTCCGTTAGTTCTAAAGGCATTCTTGTTTTAATCATTGTTTTAGATTTTTGGCATTTTGGACATCTACGTACGTACTCTCTTATTTGACATGTCATTTTTTTCCAATAGTAGTGTCTTTTTATTTTGCTTATTGTTCTATTTATGCCAGTGTGACCTCCCTGTATTGGGTCATCGTGATATGTAGACATTATTGCTTGTTTATCTTTTTCATTACTTATTATGGTCACCGGGTTGAGTAGCGCTACTCTTAATGTATTCAATATTTTATTGCCCATATTTTTGAAATTATCTATTGAAACAGATTCGAAGATAATTTCCCACGGTGCCAGTTTAACTTTGTTGACCTTGTGTATACCGGCCTGCATTTCAAGCCTTTGGAGAAACTGACCTAAGTCAAGAGTTCCATTAGTGTACAGGTCTCCAATGTCATATCTTGCAATAATTTTATTTCCATGTTTAAAAAAACATATCATATTTTTTATATGCAAGGCCACTACTTTTCGTACTTCGTCATTTTTGATGACTTGGTAAACGTTGGGCTTAGAAGCTTTTTCTTGACTTGGCCTTAGCAAAAGTTCATTGTTGTTCTCTGCGCAGAGTTTTTTTTGTCTACTTTGTTGCCTGGTAGTGACTTTCAGGACTTTGTTGTATAATTCTTTTAATTCAGATATAGTTATTCGTGACAAAGCGTCTGCCACAAAATTGTCTTTCCCTCTCAGATACTCTACTGTAAAACCATATTCTTCTAATTCCAGTCGCATGCGTGTTAATTTCGAACTTGGGTTTACCATAGAAAATAAATATGTTAAAGGTCTGTGATCCGTTTTAACTGTAAAATGTTTGCCATATATATATGGTCGAAAATGTGTTATTGCCCAATGTATTGCTGCTAGTTCTTGTTCTGTTGTACTTTTATTGCTTTCACCTTTAGTGAATGCTCTTGATGCATATGCAACTGGGAGTTGGAGTCCATTATAGTTTTGAGTTAAAACTGCTCCACATGCTTGCTTGCTTGCATCTGTGATTATGCAAAATTCTTTGCTAAAATCTGGGTATTGTAATAAGTTTGGTTGAACAAGTTCATTTTTTAGGTACTGAAATGCTTTTTCACATTCTGTTGTCCATTCAAATGGGACATTCTTTTTACATAATCTTGTTATGTGCCGTGAATATTCGGCGAAGTTTTTTATAAAACGTCTATAATAATTGCAAAATGCAACGAATCTTCTAGCGCTGTCTGCGTCCGTAGGGACTGGATAATTATTGATGACGTCAAATTTTTTGTCATCTGGTAAGATTCCTTTATCTGTGCATCTATGACCTAAGAACGTCACCTCATGCATGAAAAATGAACATTTTTCTGGATGTAGTTTCAGACTGTGTTTTCTACAAAGTTTGAAAACATCTGTTAAATTTTTAATCATATGTTGTTCGGAACAACCAATAACGATTAAGTCATCCATGTAAAGGAATGCCTGTGTAGGCTCTAGGCCTGAGAATGCTATTGTCATCATTCTTTGAAACGAATTAGGCGCTATTTTTAAACCAAATGGTAATCGCGTGAAGCGATATGAACCATTGTTTGTTGAAAAAGACGTTATGTCTCTTGAGTTTTTCTCAAGTTCAATTTGGTGGAAGCCTGACATTAAATCAAGGCATGAAAAATATTTAGCTCTACCCAATTGATCAAGAATGTCGTCAATTCTGGGGAGTGGAAATTTGTCGGACAGCAATTTCTTATTTATTTGGCGATAGTCGATTACTAATCGCCATTTTTTTTCGTTAGAGCCTGGAAGGGCTTTCTTTGGGACTAATAAAAGTGGGCTGTTATAGGGTGAAACAGACGGTTCAACAATATTATGTTCGACTAACTTTTTAACTTGACGATTGATTTCTTCTATTTGGCCATGCGGACATCGATAATTCTTTACATATACTGGTTCATCATCCTTAAGTCTCAATTTTTGTTTGTAAAAATTGTTTGTTGTGATCAACTCGGTTTCAAGTCCGAACACATCACTATACTGGGTGCATATTTCTTCAAGTTGTTTCTTAAACAATGTTGGAAAATTTTTCTTTAATTTATTAATTACAGACTCTTTTCTATTGTCATTGAGATGTTGAATTACGTCGTAGTTCGAAAGTGATTCAAATTTTAATTTATTAATGCCTACTATTTGGCATGTATCTGTTGTATTTAAGAATCGGACAAAAGCATTCTGGGCTGTTGCAATCGTGTTTGCAACATAAACACCCGGTTTAATTTCCTGATTGGGAATTAAAATGTTTTCTTCTGTAGAAGACAATTCTATTTTGCGTATCACTTGGGATCTTGCTGGTAGAAGCGTTGAATTTTTACCAGAACTGAATGTTATTGGAACATAAATAGGATACGTTAGGTTTTGAGGTCTAATTATAAACCAATCTTCGGAATTATTATAATCTAATTGGCAATTAAACTTTTTTATGAAATCTAATCCTATTATTCCATCGCAGGGGATTGCGAAATCTGATTGAAGTAGATGAAATTTGTATGGAATAATGTATTTGTCTGTTTGAAGTTCAATAGAGGCTAATCCTTTTGAGTTTATTACTCCTTTTCCTATGCCTTGAATGTCTATAATTCTATTGACTTGGATGTCATGAAAAACATCAGAATTTTCTTTTAAAATTGAAATATCTGCACCTGTATCGATCAAAAATGTTATATTTTTATTTGTTGCAACATTTGTAAATGATACTAAATTATTGAGACTTAAGTTAACAGTATATATTTTATGATTTAACTTTGAGTTTCTGGAGGTGTCTGGGAGTTTCCCGAAGTATTCTGGGTAACTCTGACATTGTCATTATTATTTCTATGGTGGCTTCCTCCTGAGTTGGAACGGCCTCTAGCGCTTCCGCTGGTTTGGCCTCCACCACGTCTATTATTTACGTAACCGTTGTTTCGATTATTACCTCTACCACGGTAATGACCTCGGTTACCCCTGTAATAGCCATTATTTGCTTGCCTATAGTGCAACACATCATGTTGCCGACCTGAGGCTTCTGTGCAACTGTTTACAAACTTGGATACGGCTGCATCCATACTAGAGAACTGGCCTGCTTCCATTATGATTTTCACTTTTTCAATGGAGCAGTTCTTGATCATTGCATTTACTACCTGTTGAGTGGAATATTTCTCAGCCACTTCTTGCGAGAGTCCATCATTTATGTATGCACTCTGAAGAGATTTAGCTAAGAGTTCAATTTCTTGGGTGTATGAATTAGCAGTCTTGTTCTTCTGCTGTATATTCATAATTTTAGCAGAGATTACTTCCACACTATCACCCTTTATCTTAGCTTTTAGTTTATTAACTATGCCAGATATTGTTGTCTCATGCTCGACTAGATCTCTTGCATGACCAATCAATCTTGTTTTTATTATGGTCACTGCAAAATTTTCATGTGGACCCTTTAGTTCATCGGCCACACTTACAGCATCAAGAAAAGCTCGTAGCCTTTCGTGCTTTCCATCAAACTCAGGTATTAACCCTTTTATTTGGGTGAAGTATTCACCCTGAGTTTGGGCCATGTTTGCTTGAACCAATTCCACACTTGAAGTTATTTGTGTAGGTTTTAAGTCCTCCCCAGATATAATGCTAATATAGCTTGTGTTTGGGGACTTTGGTCTCGGACTTGCTATGCCTGTCTCTTCGGTCTGTATTGTGACAAAATTTGCATTTGTGTTTATTGTACTAGGCAAATGTAGATCTAATGAGAACTTGTCTTTAATTGCAACTAACTGCTCTCTGAGACGTTTTATAACGTCTGACAACTGAGTCCAATGCAATTTAGTGAATTTGTTCTGGTTTTTTCTTGCAAGATCTAATATTTCATTATAAGCACAAACTAGTACAATTGTGTGTTTATTTACCGTACATGCTTGAATCGGCCTATTTTGACTCAGGCATTTGTACGATTTTTCGAATTCAGCCCTATGCTTTTGTACCTCATTTGCTATCTCTACCCAGTCCATGTATATACGTTTTATTTAGCTCCTAGGTGGTTTTTCTCAGAAAAAAAAAACTTAGATGTTGTCCAAGTCGTTTGCTCTACTGACATATTTCTTCTTGAGGCACCTATTGTGCATTCTGTACAATTTGGCTAATGTGCTTGCGCACAATAAAACTACTATAATGATCATTAAAATCATAATTACTTTGAGCTCGGGTGTATTCACCTCAACAGTATTTATTACGTTGGCGGTAGAGTCCGCAACGTTAGACTTTTTGTCAAACATTCTGACGGCTAATCCGTTACTAATTACTATCGGTAGATCAATTTTGTATATTTATATTCAAATTTTTTTGCATTTATTTTTTTATTATTATTTAATTATTAATGTTGATGCCTTTTTTTTTTGTGTACAACTATTTTTGTTTTGCATCTCAATTGTTTAATTTTTGTATTATAAATAAAACCCTATTCGATCAACGCAGTGATCTTCCTGGCTAATGTGTGTATGGCTTTACGGGCCATACGCTATACCGAGCAACGCAATTATCGCTCAGTAGTACAATATTACTTAAAATAACATCATTTTCTTATATTTATTATTGTTTATGTTGGGCGCTCTATGTAGCGCTGTCGGTTCTAGTCATCGGTGTCATTGGGCGCTCTATGTAGCGCTGTCGGTATGAGTTGATTTCTTACTAATGTTGGCCGAGTCGCGCTGGGCGGTGCCGGTGCTGGTTGTCTTAGCACAGGCTTCCTTTTTGTAGATAGGCCCAGCTTGGTGCGCTGGGCGGTGCCGGTGCTGGTTCTCTTAGCACAGGCTGTTGAGGATCTTTGGATCGGCGGCCTGTTGCATGGCTGCCTGCTGGCGCTGCACTCATGTTTGCTATGACGTGCTCTTCTCTTTCTTGTTGTTGCTTATTTTGTCGTTGTTGTTCCTATTGCCAGCTGTTAGTGTTGCTGTTGTCGCTGATTTGTCGTTGTTGTTGCCATTGCCAGCTGTTTGTGTTGTTGTTGTTGCTGATTTTGTCGTTGTTGTTGCTACTGCTGAGTTTTTGGTTGGTAGCGGGTTTGCAGGGTGCGTTGTGTTACGTTTTTGGTTGAAAAATTAGCTTACCTTTGCATTTGGCCAATGGAATGTTTTTCACATATTGTTAATATATGTATATATATTTATATTTTCACGCTACGTACAACACACGTCCCTTTCATATTCGCACACGTCCGCTCGCAACACATACTTTAAGAGTTTTTCCTTTTTGTTTTTCTTTGCACAGCTCGAGCCATTGTTAATAGTTAATAATTTTTCCAATTGCACAATACATGTTCGTGACTAAGTCACGGTCGCCATGTAATAAAAAGGTCTGTCTGGTTTGCAATCAGTTTATTGAATGAATCTTTATTTGGAATAATGTCTTAAACTTTAACAATATTTGCTTAAGCTTAAGCCGCGCTCTTGCGCTGACGGTGACGCCGACAGAGGAGCGGCTGCCCCATATATTTACTATATCTTATTACAAGTAAGTGGAGAATGAGTTGCATATCTAATGTGGGTCATTTGCGCTGTTGGGTCAGATCATGCTGACACTGCGCATAGAAGGTTAGTGTGCCCATTCAAGAGGACACTCAGATTACACATGCACTAGAAGAGTGCTTTTGATATCTATTGCTAATACTTGCAATTAATTGTTACAGTATTTATTCAACACATTGGACATGCTACACCTCCCATTTTAAAAGAATAACGTAATTTCTTAATGTAGTTATTTACTATGATTTGCGGCATTTCAAAATATATAATACCTATAAATTTTTACTTTATTTATTTTGTTTATTTAGTTTTTTTTTTTTTTTTTTTTATTATATATATTTTTTGTGGATATTCCAAAAATACATATTTGCAAATTCGTCTTATATCAAAAGTCTTGAATATAAATATGCAAAATTTTATTTTATATTTATAATTGTGTGGTTGATCAGGCCATCACTTTTAGGTATGATATATTTTTAACCTATTTCTATGTACTTTCTGTTTTTTCTTCCCATCTACTATTACTATATTACTTCTATCCTCTATATTTTCTACTGTGTATGGTCCTAAATATACTGATTCTAGCTTATGACCTGTGTCGTTGGATAATAAAACTTTATCTCCTACTTTTATTTCAAAACTATTTGTTGTTTTATCATAATATTCCTTATTTCTAGCCTTATGCTGTTCCAACATAATCCTAGCTCGCTTATAAGCTTGTTCTAACCTAAATTTGGATTCTTTTGCATAGTCATCTATATTATATAATGGTTTAATATATATACTATACTATTAAAAAATTTTGGTAAATTACTTTGTTTACCGTAAACTAACTCATATGGACAATAGCTATGTGCCATAGAGGGAGTCGTGTTAAACGAAATATTGAAGCCAGGTATCCCAATCGGTGTTATCAACTGAAATGTATGATCGAATATATTCATTAAAAGTTCTATGACTTCTTTCTACTGTCCCAACTGTCTGGTGGTGGTGTGCAGTTGATGTTATGTTTTCAATGTGTAAATGATTGCATAGGTCACTTATAATTGAATTTTTATATTCAGTTCCCATGTCCGTAATGAACGTCTTCATCGGACCGAACTTTAGTATAAAAGATTCGAATATTGCTTTTGCAATAGTATTGGCCTGTTTATTTGGTACTGGAATAGCTACCAAGTACTTGGTTAGATCGCATATCAACGTGACAGCGTATTCATTACCAGTTTCACTTTTAGGTAGTGGACCTATAGTGTCCACTATCACCCTGTCGAACGCACGCATTGGTGTTTCCGTTAGTTCTAAAGGCATTCTTGTTTTAATCATTGTTTTAGATTTTTGGCATTTTGGACATCTACGTACGTACTCTCTTATTTGACATGTCATTTTTTTCCAATAGTAGTGTCTTTTTATTTTGCTTATTGTTCTATTTATGCCAGTGTGACCTCCCTGTATTGGGTCATCGTGATATGTAGACATTATTGCTTGTTTATCTTTTTCATTACTTATTATGGTCACCGGGTTGAGTAGCGCTACTCTTAATGTATTCAATATTTTATTGCCCATATTTTTGAAATTATCTATTGAAACAGATTCGAAGATAATTTCCCACGGTGCCAGTTTAACTTTGTTGACCTTGTGTATACCGGCCTGCATTTCAAGCCTTTGGAGAAACTGACCTAAGTCAAGAGTTCCATTAGTGTACAGGTCTCCAATGTCATATCTTGCAATAATTTTATTTCCATGTTTAAAAAAACATATCATATTTTTTATATGCAAGGCCACTACTTTTCGTACTTCGTCATTTTTGATGACTTGGTAAACGTTGGGCTTAGAAGCTTTTTCTTGACTTGGCCTTAGCAAAAGTTCATTGTTGTTCTCTGCGCAGAGTTTTTTTTGTCTACTTTGTTGCCTGGTAGTGACTTTCAGGACTTTGTTGTATAATTCTTTTAATTCAGATATAGTTATTCGTGACAAAGCGTCTGCCACAAAATTGTCTTTCCCTCTCAGATACTCTACTGTAAAACCATATTCTTCTAATTCCAGTCGCATGCGTGTTAATTTCGAACTTGGGTTTACCATAGAAAATAAATATGTTAAAGGTCTGTGATCCGTTTTAACTGTAAAATGTTTGCCATATATATATGGTCGAAAATGTGTTATTGCCCAATGTATTGCTGCTAGTTCTTGTTCTGTTGTACTTTTATTGCTTTCACCTTTAGTGAATGCTCTTGATGCATATGCAACTGGGAGTTGGAGTCCATTATAGTTTTGAGTTAAAACTGCTCCACATGCTTGCTTGCTTGCATCTGTGATTATGCAAAATTCTTTGCTAAAATCTGGGTATTGTAATAAGTTTGGTTGAACAAGTTCATTTTTTAGGTACTGAAATGCTTTTTCACATTCTGTTGTCCATTCAAATGGGACATTCTTTTTACATAATCTTGTTATGTGCCGTGAATATTCGGCGAAGTTTTTTATAAAACGTCTATAATAATTGCAAAATGCAACGAATCTTCTAGCGCTGTCTGCGTCCGTAGGGACTGGATAATTATTGATGACGTCAAATTTTTTGTCATCTGGTAAGATTCCTTTATCTGTGCATCTATGACCTAAGAACGTCACCTCATGCATGAAAAATGAACATTTTTCTGGATGTAGTTTCAGACTGTGTTTTCTACAAAGTTTGAAAACATCTGTTAAATTTTTAATCATATGTTGTTCGGAACAACCAATAACGATTAAGTCATCCATGTAAAGGAATGCCTGTGTAGGCTCTAGGCCTGAGAATGCTATTGTCATCATTCTTTGAAACGAATTAGGCGCTATTTTTAAACCAAATGGTAATCGCGTGAAGCGATATGAACCATTGTTTGTTGAAAAAGACGTTATGTCTCTTGAGTTTTTCTCAAGTTCAATTTGGTGGAAGCCTGACATTAAATCAAGGCATGAAAAATATTTAGCTCTACCCAATTGATCAAGAATGTCGTCAATTCTGGGGAGTGGAAATTTGTCGGACAGCAATTTCTTATTTATTTGGCGATAGTCGATTACTAATCGCCATTTTTTTTCGTTAGAGCCTGGAAGGGCTTTCTTTGGGACTAATAAAAGTGGGCTGTTATAGGGTGAAACAGACGGTTCAACAATATTATGTTCGACTAACTTTTTAACTTGACGATTGATTTCTTCTATTTGGCCATGCGGACATCGATAATTCTTTACATATACTGGTTCATCATCCTTAAGTCTCAATTTTTGTTTGTAAAAATTGTTTGTTGTGATCAACTCGGTTTCAAGTCCGAACACATCACTATACTGGGTGCATATTTCTTCAAGTTGTTTCTTAAACAATGTTGGAAAATTTTTCTTTAATTTATTAATTACAGACTCTTTTCTATTGTCATTGAGATGTTGAATTACGTCGTAGTTCGAAAGTGATTCAAATTTTAATTTATTAATGCCTACTATTTGGCATGTATCTGTTGTATTTAAGAATCGGACAAAAGCATTCTGGGCTGTTGCAATCGTGTTTGCAACATAAACACCCGGTTTAATTTCCTGATTGGGAATTAAAATGTTTTCTTCTGTAGAAGACAATTCTATTTTGCGTATCACTTGGGATCTTGCTGGTAGAAGCGTTGAATTTTTACCAGAACTGAATGTTATTGGAACATAAATAGGATACGTTAGGTTTTGAGGTCTAATTATAAACCAATCTTCGGAATTATTATAATCTAATTGGCAATTAAACTTTTTTATGAAATCTAATCCTATTATTCCATCGCAGGGGATTGCGAAATCTGATTGAAGTAGATGAAATTTGTATGGAATAATGTATTTGTCTGTTTGAAGTTCAATAGAGGCTAATCCTTTTGAGTTTATTACTCCTTTTCCTATGCCTTGAATGTCTATAATTCTATTGACTTGGATGTCATGAAAAACATCAGAATTTTCTTTTAAAATTGAAATATCTGCACCTGTATCGATCAAAAATGTTATATTTTTATTTGTTGCAACATTTGTAAATGATACTAAATTATTGAGACTTAAGTTAACAGTATATATTTTATGATTTAACTTTGAGTTTCTGGAGGTGTCTGGGAGTTTCCCGAAGTATTCTGGGTAACTCTGACATTGCCATTATTATTTCTATGGTGGCTTCCTCCTGAGTTGGAACGGCCTCTAGCGCTTCCGCTGGTTTGGCCTCCACCACGTCTATTATTTACGTAACCGTTGTTTCGATTATTACCTCTACCACGGTAATGACCTCGGTTACCCCTGTAATAGCCATTATTTGCTTGCCTATAGTGCAACACATCATGTTGCCGACCTGAGGCTTCTGTGCAACTGTTTACAAACTTGGATACGGCTGCATCCATACTAGAGAACTGGCCTGCTTCCATTATGATTTTCACTTTTTCAATGGAGCAGTTCTTGATCATTGCATTTACTACCTGTTGAGTGGAATATTTCTCAGCCACTTCTTGCGAGAGTCCATCATTTATGTATGCACTCTGAAGAGATTTAGCTAAGAGTTCAATTTCTTGGGTGTATGAATTAGCAGTCTTGTTCTTCTGCTGTATATTCATAATTTTAGCAGAGATTACTTCCACACTATCACCCTTTATCTTAGCTTTTAGTTTATTAACTATGCCAGATATTGTTGTCTCATGCTCGACTAGATCTCTTGCATGACCAATCAATCTTGTTTTTATTATGGTCACTGCAAAATTTTCATGTGGACCCTTTAGTTCATCGGCCACACTTACAGCATCAAGAAAAGCTCGTAGCCTTTCGTGCTTTCCATCAAACTCAGGTATTAACCCTTTTATTTGGGTGAAGTATTCACCCTGAGTTTGGGCCATGTTTGCTTGAACCAATTCCACACTTGAAGTTATTTGTGTAGGTTTTAAGTCCTCCCCAGATATAATGCTAATATAGCTTGTGTTTGGGGACTTTGGTCTCGGACTTGCTATGCCTGTCTCTTCGGTCTGTATTGTGACAAAATTTGCATTTGTGTTTATTGTACTAGGCAAATGTAGATCTAATGAGAACTTGTCTTTAATTGCAACTAACTGCTCTCTGAGACGTTTTATAACGTCTGACAACTGAGTCCAATGCAATTTAGTGAATTTGTTCTGGTTTTTTCTTGCAAGATCTAATATTTCATTATAAGCACAAACTAGTACAATTGTGTGTTTATTTACCGTACATGCTTGAATCGGCCTATTTTGACTCAGGCATTTGTACGATTTTTCGAATTCAGCCCTATGCTTTTGTACCTCATTTGCTATCTCTACCCAGTCCATGTATATACGTTTTATTTAGCTCCTAGGTGGTTTTTCTCAGAAAAAAAAAACTTAGATGTTGTCCAAGTCGTTTGCTCTACTGACATATTTCTTCTTGAGGCACCTATTGTGCATTCTGTACAATTTGGCTAATGTGCTTGCGCACAATAAAACTACTATAATGATCATTAAAATCATAATTACTTTGAGCTCGGGTGTATTCACCTCAACAGTATTTATTACGTTGGCGGTAGAGTCCGCAACGTTAGACTTTTTGTCAAACATTCTGACGGCTAATCCGTTACTAATTACTATCGGTAGATCAATTTTGTATATTTATATTCAAATTTTTTTGCATTTATTTTTTTATTATTATTTAATTATTAATGTTGATGCCTTTTTTTTTTTGTGTACAACTATTTTTGTTTTGCATCTCAATTGTTTAATTTTTGTATTATAAATAAAACCCTATTCGATCAACGCAGTGATCTTCCTGGCTAATGTGTGTATGGCTTTACGGGCCATACGCTATACCGAGCAACGCAATTATCGCTCAGTAGTACAATATTACTTAAAATAACATCATTTTCTTATATTTATTATTGTTTATGTTGGGCGCTCTATGTAGCGCTGTCGGTTCTAGTCATCGGTGTCATTGGGCGCTCTATGTAGCGCTGTCGGTATGAGTTGATTTCTTACTAATGTTGGCCGAGTCGCGCTGGGCGGTGCCGGTGCTGGTTGTCTTAGCACAGGCTTCCTTTTTGTAGATAGGCCCAGCTTGGTGCGCTGGGCGGTGCCGGTGCTGGTTCTCTTAGCACAGGCTGTTGAGGATCTTTGGATCGGCGGCCTGTTGCATGGCTGCCTGCTGGCGCTGCACTCATGTTTGCTATGACGTGTTCTTCTCTTTCTTGTTGTTGCTTATTTTTTCGTTGTTGTTCCTATTGCCAGCTGTTAGTGTTGCTGTTGTCGCTGATTTGTCGTTGTTGTTGCCATTGCCAGCTGTTTGTGTTGTTGTTGTTGCTGATTTTGTCGTTGTTGTTGCTACTGCTGAGTTTTTGGTTGGTAGCGGGTTTGCAGGGTGCGTTGTGTTACGTTTTTGGTTGAAAAATTAGCTTAACTTTGCATTTGGCCAATGGAATGTTTTTCACATATTGTTAATATATGTATATATATTTATATTTTCACGCTACGTACAACACACGTCCCTTTCATATTCGCACACGTCCGCTCGCAACACATACTTTAAGAGTTTTTCCTTTTTGTTTTTCTTTGCACAGCACGAGCCATTGTTAATAGTTAATAATTTTTCCAATTTCACAATACATGTTCGTGACTAAGTCACGGTCGCCATGTAATAAAAAGATCTGTCTGGTTTGCAATCAGTTTATTGAATGAATCTTTATTTGGAATAATGTCTTAAACTTTAACAATATTTGCTTTAGCTTAAGCCGCGCTCTTGCGCTGACGGTGACGCCGACAGAGGAGCGGCTGCCCCATATATTTACTATATCTTATTACAAGTAAGTGGAGAATGAGTTGCATATCTAATGTGGGTCATTTGCGCTGTTGGGTCAGACCATGCTGACACTGCGCATAGAAGGTTAGTGTGCCCATTCAAGAGGACACTCAGATTACACATGCACTAGAAGAGTGCTTTTGATATCTATTGCTAATACTTGCAATTAATTGTTACAGTATTTATTCAACACATTGGACATGCTACAAAGTAAAAGGAAGCCGAAAGTTACACATGTATGTGTTTTATGCTTTCTTATGTACATGAGTGCACAGCGATTGAGAATGACATAGATAACAGACTAACTTAAGAGAAGCCTATTTAAGAGCAATTGTTAGCTGCTGCGCCGAACAGTTACAAAAAAATCGAATCGCGAATTTTTTCTCAAAGTGTCAGTGAAAGACACTTATTTGCAGACTTTGAGAAATACTCGACGGATTTCTGCGAGCTATGAGAAAATATAATCTTTTAACTGGTTTTTAATCGACAACAACGGTATATCAACCCTGACAACATTCTATCTCGCCCCAACTATCACACAACCACAAGCATTAGCATAAAACACATCCTCTGTGACTCCTAACCTTCATACCCAAACCTTTAAAAACAGCTGCCCCTTACCAATCCTTGCAAATCTAACTGGGAGTAACATCGCTTATATAATTGACTTTCTTAAAAAGTCTAATACAGAGCTATGATAAACAAGTAAGAAAGCTCTAGTCGAGACTGCTCGACTACGAGATCCCCTGAACCCTTCCAGGAACTAATATTTCAATAATTCGTCGCTTCATTTCTACTTATACATACACACACACATACGCACGCACATATAAACAGGCATGGGCTGCCATGTGGGCTTAATTGTTTAGTATTTTTTTTTGTAGACGGACAATCTTGATGAAACTTTCAGACCGTGATTATACCATTAAAATGTGTGTATGTGCCAACGCTCAAGTCTCTTGTATTTGAAATACGGGTTTTGCAAACTTGTAGGGAAGGTGGTGTTTGGGGGGGGGGGGGGGGGTGCTTCTGCCTGTTACATACTTTTAACAAAACCCCATTTTCAATGGGTTCAGGGTATAAAAATGGGAAGTCGGGGTATAATGGTTTTGTTAACAGTATGTAACAGGCGTGGCAGACACCATAAAGCATATATATTCTTGATCAGGGCGACGAGCTGAGTCGATTTAGCCCTGTCCGTCCGTCTGTCTGTCTGTCCGTCTGTCCGTATGTATGAACGCGTCGATCTCAGAAGATAAAATAGCTAGAGACTTGAAATTTGTTTCGTAGGTCCGTATATAGACCACGCATATTATTTTGTTATCGATTAAAAACCTTATCGATAACCAGTGATTTATATGTATTTTTAAGAATTTCGGTTTTTGTCATATTTCACCCCATCCCTCAACACATCCCCTTCCCTACAAGTTTGCAAAACCCGTATTTCAAATACTAGAGACTTGTGAGTTGACACATATGTGTGTGTGCATGTGTAAATAGAAGTGGAACGACGAATTATTGAAATATTAGTTCCTGAAAGGGTTTTGGGGATCTCGTAGTCGAGCAGTCTCGACTAGAGCTTTCTTAGTTGTTGTCGTTATGGATGTCAAAGTTTGTCCCACAGGGAGCACCTATTATTGTTCTAAGGCTTTTAGATTGTTAACGCTGCAGTATTTCAATGTTTGACTTGCTGTCAACGCACACTGGCTTTAAAACGGCCTTATATAGCCGTATTTTATTCTCAAGGCTAAGCTGCTTAGGACCGCGCTCGCCTAATAGCCAGTACATTTTCTGGGTCTTGATTTTGAGTTGCATTTTTTAAATTTATATGCTTCCTCAAGGTAA
This sequence comes from Drosophila hamatofila, assembly GCA_035045345.1. Lineage (NCBI taxonomy): Eukaryota > Metazoa > Arthropoda > Insecta > Diptera > Drosophilidae > Drosophila > Drosophila hamatofila. The sequence goes on from JAWNPA010000046.1 coordinate 18,037, forward strand.
GTCTCCGATCCAAATGCACTCCCAGGTATTTTACCTTTTCGCCGACTGGAATGGTGGAGCCATTGTGTGAGACTGTGGGACAGTTTCCGGTTCTGAGAGCGAATGTCACTTGCATAAACTTTTGAGCGTTTACCACTATTCTCCACGTATTCAGCCAAGCTTCAATTAGACCAAGTCCTTCTTGAATCAGATTGGATGCAACAATTGGGTCAGCGCTCATAGCAATGACTGCAGTGTCGTCAGCATATGTTGCTATCTCTACAGAATTGGTTAAAGGCAAGTCGGCTGTCAAAACAGTATACAGGATTGGGCCTAAAACACTGCCTTGAGGAACTCCAGCGCTAGCAGTGTATATTCTGGATGATTCGTCCTGTTCTTTGACATAAAAAGTCCTGTTTTCCAGATACGACTTTATCATTAGGAAGTATGGTGCAGGCAACCATTTTTTTTATTTTGTACAGTAAACCTGACACTTTGTTAAAGGTCTGTTTGACATCTAGGAATACTCCTGTGCAATATTTTTTTGGATTCAAATGCATTGATATTTGAGTTTATGATGCGATGATATTGCTCGATCGTACCATGTCCTCTTCTAAACCCAAATTGGTGTTCGGGTATGATATTTAGTTTGTCCAGCACTGGTAACATTTTTCTTAAAAGTATACATTCAAATACTTTAGAGAACGTCACCAGCAAACTAATGGGACGGTACGACGATGTGCAGTCTTTGAGCTTGTTGGGCTTAGCAATCATTATTACTTCCGCGCATTTCCACCGCGTTGGAAAGTATTCCAATCAGAGTATTTTGTAAACACTGTGTGAGGTGGGTCGCCGCGAGCCACATTTGGTAGCATAGTTTGTAGTGTGTAAGTAGTAGTATATAGGTTAGCCGTTTGGTAGCATAGTTTGTAGTGTGTAAGTAGTAGTATATAGGTTAGCCGTTGGCTCTTAGTCGTTAACATTTGTATTCGATAATATTTGTAGTATGTAAGTTAGTAAGGGAATTTGTAGTCGGTAATATTTGTAGTATGTAAGTTAGTAAGGTAAGATCGGATTGTTAGTGTATAAGTTAGTTTGTAAGTTAAGTCATAAGTTGTTAGAATTTGAATTTGAATGGCAGCTCGAGCGCGCGCACTAGCGATGATCGGCAATGCAACTCGGCCCAACCTCACAAAAGCTCTGGCCAGAGAGCCGAGAGAGGGCTGTGGTGAGTTGCATTGCCGACGCCAGAGGGAGTTTGCGCAGCCGACTCGGGCAGGCGCCTCGAGCGGCGAATGAAAAAGAAGAGAACTTCACTTTTTCACGGTATGAGGTAGCGAGCGGACGCGCGTAGAAAAATACAAAAGAAAGTGTTAAGAGATAAGCAAAACAGAACTAAACTGAATAAAACGCACTGAAGCGAGAAAGAGTAAGTTGTTTTTTATTTTAAATCCATCGACCTGACTAAACCCGACTGGCTGGCTAGCATTAGCAAGAAACAACCACCAGTAACTCCCGTCGTCACGTGGGCGGCCTTAACCTCAAACTAATTACCCTTCCCCACCCCTCTCTAACCTCGGGTCCGCAAGATATAAATGTCTTGTAAGACCCTGGGCAGACCGAGTCTGCCCCAGCTGTAAATTTACTACCTTACAAGTGGCGCCCGAGCAGGGACCTCGGGGTCTAGAGAGCGCGGCGTTGGCGGAGCACCAGGAAAGAAATGGTCCGCTAGCTGACGACACGTGGTTGGGTTTGTTAGGTTATGTGTGCATATGCACATATGTATATGTCCACAAAATAAGCGAGAGAGAAAAAAAAAAATAAATAAAAAAAAAATAAAAAAAAATTTTAAGAGAATTTTTTTTTTATGTGAACATCGGAAAAGTGAACGAGAAGAAAAAAAAAATAATAAGAGAATTTTTTTTTTTATGTGAACATTGGAGAAAGAAAAGATTGGTCGTGTATACCCCGCTACCGTCGCGTGACAAGCCAGGGTATCGGTAACGGTTACGGCGCGAGCGCATCGGCGCCGAAAAGTACAGCGCGCGCCAAAAACGTGCAGAACGCGCGCGCGCACACACGCATACATGCATATGCACATGCATAGGCACGCGTCGATTCGGCACGCTCCAGAAAGTGCGAAGAGCGCAGCTTACAAAGCGAACGGCGTGGACAGTGAAAAAGTGACAATGGACAAAGTGAAGAACGCTTGCAAGAATACGCTGCAAAAGTGAAAAGTGACTATGGACAAAGTGAAGAGCACAGGCAAGAATACGCTGTAAAGAAAACGGACGGCATGCAAAGTGCAAAGTGAAGAAAAAAAAAGGGGAAGAAAAGAAATGTGAACGGGAAACAAGACAACGTAAACGATTTTTTATTTTTTGATTTTTTAAAAATTTTTTTTGGATGTGAATAAAGTAAAGAAAATTTTGCAGAGTGTGGACTGGCGGTCGGACATACCCCAGGACCGAACGCGAACAAAGTAAGCATAACAACTTAACGGGCCCAGGGCCATAAAACTTGAGCGCACAGTGGGCGCTAGCTGATAAGAGACTTAAAGTGAACTTTGCAAAGTGCGAACTGGTGGACGAATACACCCAAGACCGAGTGTGAACAAAGTGAGCATAGCGGCTTAACGGACTAAGGGCCATAAAACTCGCGTGCACAGTGGGTGCTAATTAGTGTGATTCCAAATAAAATAAAATAAAATAAAAGAAAAAATAAAATAAAATAAAATAAAATAAAATAAAATAAAATAAAATAAAATAAAATAAAATAAAATAAAATAAAATAAAATAAAATAAAATAAAATAAAATAAAATAAAATACAAAAAAAATACAAAAAAAAAAATAAAAAAATAAAATAAAATAAAATAAAATAAAATAAAATAAAATAAAATAAAATAAAATGAAATAAAATAAAATAAAATAAAAATAAGATAAAATAAAATAAAATAAAATAAAATAAAATAAAATAAAATAAAATAAAATAAAATAAAATAAAATAAAATAAAATAAAATAAAATAAAATAAAATAAAATAAAATAAAATAAAATAAAATAAAATAAAATAAAATAAATAAAATAAAAGTAAATAAAATAAAACGACCAAAGGGATACACCATATAAAAGTAGCAACGACCAGCAAGAACGAGTGAGCGGCGAACGAGTGTCTGCAGAGAAGCCGAACCTGACTAAAGTAATGATGGAAGGAGGTGAGTGTCAGAATCCGGGGTTGGGCGTCAGTTGGGTCTATCAGCGATGCAAGGACGAGTTGATCGCGATAGCCCGAGAGTTCGGTCTCGAGGGCGAAGGCCGAGTGGAAGACCTCAGAAAGAGGCTGTCTGCGTTCATCCAGAGTGGCGGCCATTCGGCGGAAGTCAAGGCGCGCTTGGGCGAACTCGAGACACGCTTCGCGAAAGGTCCCGAGGCGTCTCTGGGAAGCGCGACGCCAAACCTGGGCGGCCGCGTCCTCCGGAAGTCAGAGCCGGACCTGCGGAAGGCCCAAGAGTGTGAATCCATCCCGACGGCTTCGCTAAAGTTGAGCGTGCCGGTCGCGAGTGGGGTAAAGATGACACAAAAGAGTAACGGACAGAGGATTTTCGGGGGTGACGTCGAGGTCAAGGTACCGCAGGCGGTATCGAAGACAGTCCCGCAAGCTCCCATACCTCCACCGCCTCATGAGAGACACCCGCCTTGGGGCGTGGCTGAACAAGTGAGGAAGTGGGGTATGAGGTACGACGGACGGACGGACCCGTTAGGATTCATAGAGGTACTAGAGGAGCGAGCTATAACGTACGGAATCGAGTTGGATCGGATGCCCAGGGCAGTGAGCGAGGTACTCGTCGACAAAGCTGCCAAGTGGTTCCTGACCAGCGGGTTGAGGGACGTGCCTTGGGCAGAGTTTAGAAGGGAGTTTCTGGATTTCTTTTTGCCACCACAGTACTTCGAGCGCCTAGAGGATCAGATAAGGGCTCGACATCAGCGGGTGGGAGAAGATTTCAAAGCCTACCTAATCGAACTTAAGTTGTTGATGCGCCAAGCGAGGTATAGCACGGCGCAAGAGCTGTACAGGGCATACGAAAATGCCACCCCCGAGTACAGGTTGTATGTGAGGCGTCAAGACTTTACGACGCTCACTCAACTGACTCAGATGGCAGCGGAGTATGAGAACGTGCAAGGGCAGCGAAGGGAACAGGAGAGGAAATCTGCGACGAACCGGTCAAAGACTGCCTGGCCGAAGCCGGCAGAAGGTCGACCCGGCAACCCTTTCCGTGCGCAAGCGTTGGAATCCCGGCTCGAAGGGCCAGCGGTAGGCCCTGCGACAGCGCCGTCAGCGGCAGCGCCAGAGGCGGTGCACCGAATGATGGCTCAGGATGCTGGATCCAGGGTGGATCCGCAACGGGTGTGCTATAGGTGCGCACAGGCAGGGCATATCACTAGGGAATGCCACAACGAGCAGGTGTTGTTTTGTAGGCGTTGCGGATTGATAGGGAAGAGCACGTGCGAATGCTGAGATAGAGGCGACGCGGGAAACCTACAGGGGCGCCCCCCCACAAGGTCGGGGAGGCGCCGCGTAAGCATCAAGGGCAAAGTGGGACATCCCTTAGCTGTCGAGGATGGGAAGATCGTAGCGGCGGTGCTGATCGGGGGTCAGAGGATGACCGCCACGATTGACACTGGGGCTACGCGTAGTTTCATGAGCGAAGACTGCGTGCGCCGACAGACGATCAAGGTAGAGTTCCAGGAGGTGCAGTCGCGGATCAGGTTGGCCGACGGGTCAGCGCTGAACGTGACACGGACAATGAGGGTGGATGTGGGTCTGGCTGGGGAGGTAGTGCAGATGACGGTACTCATCATGCCAACCATGCTGGACCACATCATACTAGGAATGGATTTCCTATGCGCCATGGGCACCACGTTGCGCTGCGGCAACGCGGAGCTCGTGATGAGGACGGAGGTGGAGGAGCCAACGATGGAAGCGCCGCTGCCACTCGGGCAGGGTGCGTCGATAGATGGAAGCCAGGCTGGAGGCCAAGGTTTGCTCGCTCGTCCAGCGGCTCGTAAGGGAACAGTGAGTTTGAATCCTGAGGCGCCGTGCTGGGTACCCGCGCCGAAGGAGAGTTTGGTAGAGTCGGGCGTACGATTGCCGGCCGATGTGCAGGGCGCGTCGAGTGGTGGCACGTCGTCTGACAAAGTAAAGGGAGTAACAAGTAAAGGTGCGCCACAAGGGGAGCTCGAGGAGGGTCTTCCGGTGGCGAGCACGACGGACCCGGAAGGAGGACTTAAGGAGTGTCCTCCAGAAAGGAGGATGGGAAAATTTGAGCCGACGGGTGAAGCTGGAGGTAGCCCGTCAACGAAGGAAATATATGAGACAAAGGTCGAAGGAAACGTAGAGCTTTCCCCCGGCGACGCAAGGCGGCCGGAGGTTCGGAAGGATGAGGTCGTGGGGTGTCACCCCGAGGTTGAGAGGATAGAGTCAGAGGGGGTCGACCAATGTAATGGTGGTCCGCTGGCTCAAGGAGCAGAGGAGAGCCCAGACAGTTCCCCCGGCGACGCAGGGTGGCCGGAGGACTTGGAGGTCGAGCTGAAGGAGTTCCTGGAGGCGGAATTGGCGCTCTTTGAGAACCTTGAAGGGGTGTCTCATATCGCCGAACATAGCATCAGGATGCGGGATGACAAGCCCCTCAAACAGAGGTATTATCCCAAGAATCCGGCTATGAGGAGGGTGATTGACGAACAGGTAGACGAATTGATTCGTGTCGGAGCCATTGAGCCATCGCGGAGTCCGCACAGTGCGCCCATAGTCTTAGTAAAAAAGAAGACTGGGGATTGGCGCATGTGTGTGGACTACCGGCAGCTCAATGCACACTCAATTCCAGATGCCTACCCCGTTCCCAGGATCAATCACATTTTGGAGAAATTGCGACATGCACGATTCATATCCACGTTGGATCTAAAAAGCGGGTACTGGCAGATCCCAATGGCGGCGGATAGCAGGGAGTGCACGGCATTCACCGTACCAGGAAGAGGCTTATTCCAATGGCAAGTGATGCCATTTGGATTGCATTCGGCGGGGGCAACATTCCAGAGAGCGCTGGACACGGTCATCGGACCCGATATGGAACCTCATGCGTTTGCCTATCTAGATGACATCGTGGTGATCGGAGCCACAAAGGAGCAACATGTGGACAACTTGAAGGAGGTCTTCCGACGGCTGAGAGCGGCTAACCTCAAAGTGAACCGGAAGAAGTGCAGCTTCTTCAGAAAGAGGCTAGCCTACTTAGGTCATGTGATAAGTGGTGAAGGGATTTGCACGGATCCCGCAAAGGTCGAGGCGATCAGCAACCTCCGGGCCCCGACGAATCTCAAGGAGTTGCGGCAGTGTCTAGGGATGGCATCGTGGTACAGACGGTTCGTACCGAACTTTGCGTCGCTAGTACAGCCGATGACAGGACTGCTCAAGAAGGGCCAAAAGTGGATCTGGGGTGAAGAGCAAGAGGAGGCACTGCAGAAGCTCAAGGAGAGCCTAACAACCGCGCCAGTGCTAGCATGTCCCGACTTCTAGGCGAAATTTGTGTTGCAGACCGATGCCAGTGATTACGGGCTGGGTGCGGTGCTCAGGCAAGAGGTCGAGGGTCAGGAGCGGGCGATAGCTTACGCCAGCCGGAGGATGCTGAAGGCGGAGTTGAACTACTCGGCCACGGAAAAGGAGTGCCTCGCGATCGTCTGGGCGATCCGGAAGATGCGGTGCTACCTTGAAGGCTACAGGTTCGACGTAGTTACCGACCACCTGGCACTAAAGTGGCTCAACTCTATAGAGAGTCCCACGGGCAGGATAGCTCGGTGGGCACTGGAGTTGCAGCAGTACCAGTTTGATGTCCACTATCGGCGAGGGAAGTTGAACGTGGTGGCCGACGCCCTTTCCCGGAAACCACTAGAGAGCTGTCAGCAAGTGGTCGAGGTCGGTCCCCTTGCCGTTGGGTGGCGAAGATGCGAACGAGGATTAAGGAGGATCCGGAGAAGTTCGCGGACTACATCGAGGAGAACGGACAGTTATACCGTCACCTGGGCCACCGAACGGATGATGAGGATTATATTCCGTGGAAGTTGTGTGTCCCCACCAGTCAAAGGAGCAGGGTGCTACAAGAGTGCCATGACGCTCCCACGGCAGGGCATCAAGGCGTGAGGAAGACGGCCACCAGATTAGCGCAGCGGTACTATTGGCCAGGCATGTTTCGAGATGCGGCCAAGTACGCGCGGCGTTGCGAGGTCTGCCAAAAGTTCAAAAGCGAACAGCAAAAACCGGCCGGGCAGATGCTGACCCGACAAGTGGCGGAACCAATGGCAGTCTTGTGCGCTGACTTTGTGGGTCCCCTTCCTCGTTCGAAGCGTGGGAACACGGTGCTGTTGGTGTTCCATGACGTGTTCGCCAAATGGGTAGAGTTAGTGCCACTGAGAAGGGCGACCACGGTGTTGCTGCAGGACGCCTTTAGAGAGCGCATCTTGAGTCGGTTTGGAGTGCCCAAAATGCTGGTTTGCGATAATGGCGTACAGTTTGCGAGCAAAAGTTTCCAGTCCTTCATGGGAGTAGAGCTCCAGTATACGGCTCCATACTGCCCACAGGAGAATCCCACGGAGAGGACGAACCGCACAGTCAAAACGATGATAGCGCAGTATATCGAGGGACATCAAAGTTCGTGGGACGAACTGTTGCCCGAGATAACGCTAGCGGTCAACTCGAGTGTGGCAGATTCGACGGGGTTCACGCCGTCGTTCCTAATGCTGGGACGAGAACCCCGACTACCGGCTACACTCTACGACGAGGTCACGCCCGGTTCAGCAACAAGAGAGATGGACCCGATATCCCGAGAGGCGAGGATGCAGGAAGTTTTCGAGGTGGTGCGCAGCAATTTGCAGCGGGCGTCGAAGGACCAGAGCAGGTATTATAACCTGCGTCGGCGCAATTGGAGGCCGACACTAGGCTCAGCGGTGCTGTTGCGGCAGCATCAGTTGTCAAACGCAGCAGAAGGGTTCGCGGCGAAGCTGGCACCTAAATTCGACGGCCCCTACAAGGTCGTCCAGTTTATCTCGCCCAACGTGGTGCGGCTCGCCCGACGGGGCGAGCGCAAGAGGAAGGTGGCTAATCTCACAGTTGAAGCCTTTCAACCAAGGCGACGATAACGAAGCCCAAGAAGCAGATGGGAAAGGTGCACTCGACGATGCCTCCCGCGGAGGGCGCATCGGCGCAAAATAGCCGCGTGGTTGCCCTGTCCCCCGATCTACTAACCTTCCCCCCCAATATCCCAGACTTAACGTAGCGATAAATGTAGAACAATACCCGTTATGGCCCACAAGAAATAGCAAATCTAGAAAATAATCCTATCAAGTTCACAGATAGACGAGCAGAATGGACCGCGACCCGATCGTAATTAGCAGCGAGGACGAACAGGAATTCGTCGACGCCGATGCGGACGAGACGGAGGAGTTGTGGCGCAGCGAGTCCGGCGAGGAGTCGGTCAGGGTGGAAGACGCAGACAGCGACGACACCGAACCATTCCCCCGAGAGGAAGCTCAAGGGCGGAGTCGCGACCCGCGGCAAGGCCGAGACTATTACCGCCCCCGGGAGGAGCGACAAGTACCCCAATATTGGCACACGGTCCACCAATCTTCGGCCAATATTGTGGAGCGATTGGACGGAGCCATCATGGTGATGCGAGTGGAGTACACTACCATGTACGTCCAAATCCCCGACGGGCATAAGACGCCACCCCACGTGGAGGAACCTGTATCCCCTCCCCCTCGGCCAGCCCTAGCGGAGGTCGACGTGCAGACCGCGTCCGAGGATGAGAAGTCGGGGAGGTGGGAGAGTCCGACGCCATGGACGGCGAGCGAGGAAGAAGAGACTTCTGCCGCGGAGGCAGGAGAGAAGTCCCCGTTGCAGGGGCGGGACGACGGCAGGGAGCACTGTCCCTCCGTCCTCAATCCCGCCCCGGAGACTGCGGCGCGGGACAAAGAAGACGGAGAGACAGCGAGCGGTCGTCTATGGACCCGAAGGGGTGACGAAACGTCCGCAAGGGCCAACGCGGAGGAGGACCCGGTCCTGATCGGCCAGCATAGCCGAGACTCCGACCTAGGAAGGGGCAACCGCGAAGGCACACCTCGGGTGTCCCTCCGCTACACCCCGGGAACTGTAGAGAACCGGAGATGGTTGCCGGAGCCTCCGCGTGGCCAGGGACGCTCACCCGTGCAAGGTAGGGCAGCTCGGCGCCACCGGTCGAGGCGCCGTGCGTGGCGAGCCTGCTCCCCCGGACTGATGGCCAGCGAGCCGGCCAGCAGACGTCAGCGGGTGGACGAAGCCGGACCCTCGAGGCGTGGGCCGCGACGTCATACCCCAAGCGCTCCGCTAGAGAAAACTCGAGAGTCCCCGGGAAACAGGTGGGGAGTGCGAGGTATCGGGCCAGAGGTGGCCGCCCCCCCGGACAGAGCGGCGTTCGAGGCAGAGTGTCGATTATTGGCAAACATGGCCGATATCCTGGATGGCTGGGAGGCAGACCTCAGCGATCTGTCCGGCGGTGAGGGGTCCCCGGAAAGGGAGATGGCCCCACTCATCCCTGTGAATTGGCGAGTGTACCCAGTCGGGACGATTCTGGAGGCGGGTGTGATCCGGCTGCTGGAGGAGGAAATCGCGGCGTATGGGCGGCGATACCGCAGGAGCCGTTTCCGGGTCACGGCGGAAGACCGCACGTTCAACGTGACGGTGGGGGCGTCCGGAGCCGTAGCCGTCTCCTTGCTAAGTAAGGGGGGGGTGTGAGGTGGCTCGCGGCGACCCACCTCACATTTGGTAGCATAGTTTGTAGTGTGTAAGTAGTAGTATATAGGTTAGCCGTTTGGTAGCATAGTTTGTAGTGTGTAAGTAGTAGTATATAGGTTAGCCGTTGGCTCTTAGTCGTTAACATTTGTATTCGATAATATTTGTAGTATGTAAGTTAGTAAGGGAATTTGTAGTCGGTAATATTTGTGGTATGTAAGTTAGTAAGGTAAGATCGGATTGTTAGTGTATAAGTTAGTTTGTAAGTTAAGTCATAAGTTGTTAGAATTTGAATTTGAATGGCAGCTCGAGCGCGCGCACTAGCGATGATCGGCAATGCAACTCGGCCCAACCTCACAAAAGCTCTGGCCAGAGAGCCGAGAGAGGGCTGTGGTGAGTTGCATTGCCGACGCCAGAGGGAGTTTGCGCAGCCGACTCGGGCAGGCGCCTCGAGCGGCGAATGAAAAAGAAGAGAACTTCACTTTTTCACGGTATGAGGTAGCGAGCGGACGCGCGTAGAAAAATACAAAAGAAAGTGTTAAGAGATAAGCAAAACAGAACTAAACTGAATAAAACGCACTGAAGCGAGAAAGAGTAAGTTGTTTTTTATTTTAAATCCATCGACCTGACTAAACCCGACTGGCTGGCTAGCATTAGCAAGAAACAACCACCAGTAACTCCCGTCGTCACGTGGGCGGCCTTAACCTCAAACCAATTACCCTTCCCCACCCCTCTCTAACCTCGGGTCCGCAAGATATAAATGTCTTGTAAGACCCTGGGCAGACCGAGTCTGCCCCAGCTGTAAATTTACTACCTTACAACTGTTCTCTCTTTTGCGGTTCAATTCATAATGATTTATTCTTTTTCCAAAATATAAGTTCTTACTCTAAATATATAAAAGTATATAAAGAGTTCTGTCGCTACAGGCAGCGGCAGAACTGGAGTATATGGTATGTTGTATATATGTTTATATGTATATGCAGAAGGCATATACATTCAAATTCGCATTGGGCATTAGGCTACCACTCGGACACAGTGCTTACGCTGCAGTTCCCACGCTGCAGGCCAGTCTACATATATATGGCTGATCATATTACGTGCACTTGTGTGTGGTTCTTTTATGTAAATACAGTGACAAAGTGTCACTGTATTGATGAGTAATTTACTCAAGCCTTTGGCTGAGCATATTACCACTTTATATATTGTATACATATTGTATACACTATAATACGGTGGGCATATGCCTTTTCATTATACAACATACTACAATTTCATTAAATACATATGTCAGCAGTCGGATGCATTTTTCGGAAGATATCTTATTGTACCAGCACAAATTTTTTCGTATCCTGAGAATTTTTTCTTATTTAGGTTTTTTTTACTCTTCTATTTCAGAAAAAACGTTTGGCTTATCGGCAGACTCATTTGGCAAGGTGATTCTAAAAAATTATCTACCATTTCTTCAGTGTAAGCATCACTTTGATCATTAGGCTTAAAAAACGAGCTTAAGTGTTCTGAAAATGCCTCAGCCTTCTCAATAATTGGTGAATAATCAGAGCTCAGATCGAAGTTCTCATCTATTTTAAAATTATTTTGCGATAGTCCAGAGTATACAATAAGACCCAGTAAATCTGGGATTATACTCAAATCAGTTGGCCAGTATGTTGGCTTACCGGTAGATAAGGTTAAATAGTTATTTTTTCTTATGCATTTATATAGCTCAGCACCTTTTGGGCTTACCAGTCTTGATCCCCATGGTGGTATTTGATATCAATATGTTTGCTTCGCACATGATATACTGGATTCTTCACAAGATTCAACGCGCTTACATAATCTCCATGATTTTGTATAGGAGTAAGCTTTCATTCATTCATCGGTTTCATTTCACTTATTAGGTTCCTTAAATAAATCGTAATGCGCAGCGCAACTGATTTCTGCTTTTTCGAGGTCCATAAGAAAACTGAACCTCCCCACATGAAGGCATATCCAGTGAAAAACTTTCTATCAGTTGAGTCTCCTACCCAATCCACATCTGCATAGCCAGCAATCTCTCCTCCGGTCTTCTTGTAGACTAGCGCTAGATCTGCTGTGGTGTGCAGATACGTTAGGATCTGCTTTGCTGCTGCGATATGTTCGCTATATGTTCGGATTCGAATTCCTTTGTGCAAACTTGCACACCGAATGTAAAATATCGGGTCGTGTGCATATGACTGATACTCTGTCATATCAACGCGCTTACACGACTCTTTCTCGCAGTTTACTTTGAAGTTAGCTTCCAAAGGTGCTGGCGCACTGCGGCACTTGGTCATGCCCATCTCATATAGCAATATGTTTCCTTTGGCTCACGCGAATCGTACCAGTCCCTCCTTCTCGTTGAGTTTCAAGGCCCAAAAAGTTGCCGTGCCTTTGTCTACTACCTGAAATTCAGAAGAGATAGCCTTTTTAGTTGTTAACATCTCACCCATGTTTGAACATGCTAGCAACATATCATCTGCAATCAAGTTTATCGTCTGGTCATCTGAGCACTTGGTGTACAGGCATGGCTCGCTGTCGCATGCCCTGTATCCCATCTTGGTTAGAACGCCGTCCATCTTAGTGTTCCAAACCCGACCAACTTCTCCAGATGGACTCGTCTTTAATTTGCAGCCTATGGGCTTCTGACCAGGTGGTAATTCAACCAGGTTTCATGTGTCATTACACATCAATGCGTTATACTCTTCCTGCATTGATGCTTTCCATCTGCTTGTGTGTCAACTTGAGATATTTGTCAAAACCTTTGTTGCCATATTCAGTACCATTATCACTTATTGTGATTTCCACTTTCAGACATTTCTGACGTTCTAGCATCGTTACATGTTCCTTAAATATCTTAACATGATAATGTAACGGCTCTTATCGTCAATCATCGTAAGAAAGTATATAACGCTGCAATTTGATACTTTGCTTATAGGTTCTCTTTTGATATATTTCTTGAATCTTCAAATGGTCTCACGTGACATTTACTTTTTAAGCAACTTATGCAATCAAAATGTTCTATGGCAGAACCTATTGCCAATCCACGCACCATTTCTTTGCTTTTCAATTCACGAAGAGTGCACATTTAAATGACCGTATCGTGCATGCCATTTCTTGATATCATCATAGCATTTTGATAAACATAACTTTTCATTATTTTTCGTTTCATACAGAAACAGTCCGCTGATCTTTTTGGCAATTAATATTATTATATTCTTCGTTCAACAGAACATACGTTGGCAACTGCCTTTTCAACTGATATGAAATAGCATTCAGCCCTGGTACAAGTAACACGTCAAAGCAATTTCAAAGCCACACAGACTGTTGATAACTACTATGCCTCTGCCACAAGCTGTCGTAAAATTATTATTTTATTTCCAGCCAATTCGATTTCATTATGTTGTTAAAAATGATCGAATAAATCACGACGTGCCAAGCATCTTCACTCATACGATAGTTTCCCATCATGCTAGCAAACGATCGTTGTGTTTAATGCGAATCTTTAAATTTGTCATTCACCATTTCACTCTTTTCATTATTTTTCCCGCGCCGTTCCTTGCCGTATTTTTCGTTTGCTTCTTTCGTTGTAAACTCCGCTGCATAATGACCTTTCTGACCACACTTATAGCATTTGAAATAACGACTCCTGTTTGTCGTAGCCTCCTGATTGCGTAGCCTCCTTTTGGTCCCGATCTTTCGCCTCTCATTCTCTTCTGTTAACTTGCATTTTATGCTGCTAAGGCTCTGCAACTTATCGCGATCCTCTAAAGCAACAACAAAATTTTCAAACGATGACGGTAAACTTGCATGATGACGATCAGCTCTTTCTGCAACGTAATGCCGATTGCAAACAGATTTTCAACAATATTTGAAATTTGCAAAATTTCTCCTTCTGTCATCCTCTTGTTTACAAAGTGTTTAAGCAATTGAACTCTACGAACAGGTCCAGATGAGCGGTGTAGCTTTTCCAGTTCGTTCCATACATCTTTTGCGTAAGTGCATCTCTTCACATAGTTTACTTGCGACGCACTCATCGAGAAAATTAGCACCGCCTTAGCTTTGTCGTTTTCACGCTTCCATGTCTTGAACGCTTGACTTTTGATGAACCAATACCAATACCATGACACTCCAACAGTCATAGTTTGTATCATCCAGCTTTTCTATGTTGTACATAGAAGTCATTTTCAGTTTTTTACTTTTCTGCTTTCACTGTCCGTTATGTACAGAAACTTCTCGAGCTTTCTTTCTATTGGTCTACTAAACGTGGAGCTATGGGGCACTTGAGCGGTACGACTTTGAATTTCAGACACTATTGTTGATTGCATGACCATTATTAAGTCGTCGAAATCAATGCGCAAATCACTGCTCATCTTACCACAGTCGAGCTCCTCTATGTGTTCATGGGCTTCACTAAGAGAATGGCTTAGCTTACCAACGTTGTCCAACAGAACATTTAAAGTGCTGTCACTGTGCTCGGCAAGTGCATCTGAGTCAACTTTGGCTTGCAGCCTTTTTACGCGATCAAACACCGATTGCACTTTGAGCTTATAAAATCTCTTGCTCTTCGCAGCTGCTATAGCATTTAAATTTGTCATGACAAGTACAACACAAGAGAAGTACCGATAGAGTTCAAAGTTGTTGATGCGCACGATTACAAGAGTAACGCGTTAAATGTATGCTCAAGTACGCAACTCAGAGTTCACTTTCTTTTATTGAGCACAAACTAATTTGTTTATAAATTATAATTGTATTATTGCACCCAATTAATACGTGCGTATGAAATAATTGCGCACATGCACGGTTATTATGGACGCGATCGTATTGCAGCCGAACCGAAAAAGTGTAATGACAACGAAAGAATTAGCGACCCGCATTCACTGCACTGAGCCTATGCACACGATAATCGACGTATGTATCTATGTACATATGAGCGAGAAGTTGAAGAAAAGTCACAGCTCAGAACTTTGCTGTCGCTTTGGCAGTCGTGCTGTCCGCTACTATGTATGTAATAGTCTATCTAACAAAAAACTAGCCGAGCTGTCCACGCACGAACATCTGCACTAAGCAAGAGCTGATTATAACAATAATTACGCGAGCCGGCTGATCAAAGCTGAGCCGCTGCGAGGGTGAACGAATGAAATGATAAAGGGGAGAGCGTAATTTCTCTTACAAAACTCTCTTACGTGCTAACCTACTCGGCGAACTGCCGCTCTTAATTATAATAGCTTATGAAACGCTGATTGCTGGGCCGAAAAATGTTTTTTTTTTTAAACGTATATAACAGGCAGAAGAACGCGTGACAGATCCCATTAATTATATACAGTAGCTCGAACGCCATATCGGACAAGACTTTTTATTTATTTCAATGTGTTTTTTCTATAACAGTAAGTTACTATTTTTACGTTTTTCAAATTTTTTCATAAATCGATTATGCCTTAGCATTCGAAACAAACTACATGTTGTGAGGAGCAATATACGTATGCACGTATAAATGTATGTAACATTCGTAGTTGCTGTATGGTTATATGCATATACTTGCATATGTATGTTGCTCCACACAGCGACGCGAGTACTGTAGGAGCGACCCTCGCGACTGGAAGGGGTCAGAGACCGCACTATTGGCTGTCTCTGTCGCTCCTACAGATTCAGCAAATCATCGGGGGCCTGCGAAACCGGAGTGAGTGAGTTCGCGTAGCTGTGCGTACGAGTGGCGCATTGTGCGTGAAGCAAAGATAGGTGTGCCAAGAGTGAGTCCAGTTGCAGGAGTGGCCATTGTGCATCCGAGCGAACCCCCGGAGTCCACAGACCAGCATCCTGCGTTCTCTGGAGCGCTTTAGCGAAACCTAGCGTGTCTTTGCACAATCGCCTTCCCAGCCAGAGTACGCCGAGCAACACTCTTTGATCCTGTGTGCAGGTGTGCCAAATCAGCGGCCGTGCAGAGGCGAGTCGTTATAAGAGTAATATAAGTGAAGTGTGAAATTATACTTAAACTCAAGAAAATATATCTTACGTCTCAAACTAAATTCACAAGTGGCTAATTATTATCGCAGGGGCTTCAACAAATAAATTTGTTGGCACGAACACACAGTCGGCTGAAACTAGCCCAGCTTAGACTCGGGATAAACCGAAGGTTCGTTACAGCATATAGTTAACTTTGTCTAAACAAATACCACGGACTCAGCATTAAAGTAATAAATAATCAGCTAAATTAAATCGTATTGGCTTTTATTTTGTGCCTTCGTAAATGATTGGAGCCAGAGTTGCCGAAAAAGCTCGGCGGGTTCCAACAAGCACCTTTAACTTCGTTTACGATGTTAGAGACATGAAGATTGAAACAAAGTTTTGTGTCAAAAAGCACACCCAGATCTTTGACAGTAAAAATTCGTTGCAAGGAAATGTTGTTAATTGTATATAATTAACAATATGAGGAATGGTACGACTGAATGAAAACACCAAAGTTGAAAGGAATTTAGATAATCTTATGAAGATGATCCATTGAGTTAGAATACGCAAGGCAAAGTTTTACATCATCTGCATACATTAAAATGTTTGAATGTGTAATACAGTCAGGAAGGTCATCAATAAAAAGGGAAAAAAGTAGCAAACCCAGGTGACTTCCCTGAGGTACACCTGAGGAAACAAAAACCGGTTTCGAAATAGCTGCCCTCAACAATACCCTTTGAGTCCTACATTTTAAATAGGATAAAATCCAAGTCATAAGTCTGGGGTGAAATCCTAAGCGATCAAGCCTGTGAATTAAGATGTCATGATTAACAGAATCAAATGCTTTACTGAAATCAGTATAAATAACATCAGTTTGCATTTTATTTAAAAAGCTATCATTGATTAGACAATTAAATTCAAGTAGGTTAGTTGAGGTTGATCGATTTTGAAAGAAACCATGTTGGAATGGAGAAACAATCGATTTACAAAAATGGTGCAGGGAGATCTTCTGAGATCGACGCGTTCATACATGAGGACGGACAGACAGACGGACAGGGCTAAATCAACTCGGCTCGTCGCTCTGATCAAGAATATATATGCTTTATGGGGTCTGCCACGCCTCCTTCTGCCTACTACATACATTTTAACAAAACCATTATACCCTGATTTCCCATTTTCAATGGGTTCAGGGTATAAAAATTGACATCAGCGAGATTAGAACCTGCGCATTCCAGCGCAACTTGCATAGCATTTACCATCGACGCCACTGCAACATACGATCAAACGGTAGCTAAAACGAAATAATCACTTCAAGAGCTTCATCTGACACAAGTAAGCTTAAGTAACGGCTAAAAATTTCATGAATCTCTTCTTGCAATATGCTATAAGACACGCTTTTATATGTATGTATATACATCCATACACATGCATCGAATAAACGATCAATGTGTGCATACGTAAAGGAAAAACGCTCTATTTCGCTGCTAGCTTGCTGCTTGCAGGGGCGTTTGCTAATTTCCCAAATATTGTGTTTATTAAATATGATCTACAGTTCTATTGAATTTTTGTCATTTCTTAAGAAATACCAGCTCATTCACATTGCTATGTATATTCGCAACTAACATTAAGAGGGGAATTCGATCAATTTTGGAGCCGTTATCCAAAATATATCAAAAATCAAAATTCTATAAAATACACATGCATCTATATGCAATATTTGGAGATCTAGCTCTAAAGATGTACGAGATATAAACGGGAATAGTTCTCTATGGCTCTCCCCTTTTAATGGGTTCAGGCCCTGCTTTATGTTGATTACTATTAGCGCTAGATACTTGAAATTTAAAATATACTCGGGTTGAAAACCCAAAATCGATTAGATTTGTATGGCAGCGTTGGGACTGTGAATGAATATTCCGCAACGTTCTTACTTGTTCAGTTTGAAAATGTGTATAAAGTAATTATAATTAATAGTACTATTTTTTCGATATGTTACGAATGCGTATAGCTTACTATGTACATATGTGTGAAAAGGATATGAAAATCCACAAGATCGACAAACTTTGACAGTCACTCTACAATTCAAACCATTCAAAATTGACAAACTACTGATTCGCGGGCAGTTGACAGTTTTGATCATCGCATCCCATACACACAAGCGGACTTTACAATTTCCTCTGGCAGCAAGAGTAGAGTTTCGCATTGTAAGGCGGCTCACCAGCGATCCGCCTTTCATCATATTTTGTAGTTTTATAGTTTTGTGATATGTAAGTAGCCCATATTTTGTAGCGAGCATAGTTTGGTAGTATTTAAGCCCATATTTTGTAGTTTCGTAGCGAGTAAGAGAAAGCCCATATTGTTATTACTTTGGATTATATTATTATCGCTTTAAAATATTTGAACGCATAATCGGCGATCGGCAATGCAACCGTGCAGGGTGGGAGCTCGCGAGAGCGGAGAGCACCGTGGTGAAATTGCATTGCCGACGCCGAGGTTGCGCGGCGAAGCGAAGCGGCAGTTGGTTACGAGTAGCGAATAAAAGCAGCCGGCTGCACGCGAGAGTTGAAATAAAATAGAAGAATAAGCAAACATTGAAATAAAGGAAAAATAAAAGGCACAAAGACCGTCTTTTAGTAAGTAGCGTAAACCCTGGTAGCTTGGAATCAACAAAACCCCGCCTTGTAATTACTAATACTAATCAGCAGTTTGAGCGTGGCCCCGACCTGCTCGCCGGAAGAAGAGATCTCCGGCCGGAAAACCTGACTCCACTTTGAAGAGCTCAGTATACTCTTCACTCAGAAGAGAATAAATGGGATCGTCACGAATAAAATTAAATTTTTGTGCCCTGCTGCTATTTGAGAGACTATTGAGAGAGAGCATAGAGAGGGAGAGAGAGAGAGAGAGAGTAAGGAAAGAATAAAACATAGTGGTGGTTGTGTGAATGTGACCATTTCGAGCACAGTATTGCCAGCAGGTAGGGAAAGATCAACTAATGGTGCTAAAAGGGCGTTAACAGCAGCGATAACAGGAGCGACCCTCGTGACTAGAAGGGGTCAACCAGACTATAGGCGTCTCTGTCACTGCTACAGATTCAGCAAATGGCTCGCGAGTTATGCCATCAGCATCACTTCCCACAGTGTCAACTGACACCATACCAGCAGCATCACTTCCAAGAACTACAGTAGACTTAAATGGTTTACAATCTTCTTTAATGTAGAAAATCCATTAACCTTATTGCAAACCACTTAACTTAAAGAGCATATTTAATTGTAAACATAATCAGCCCAGCAGCATAATATAAACATACTTTAGCATATCCCAGTATATTGAATTGTAAACACAAATAATTGTCGCCAAGAATGGTATAAAAAATCCCTTAGAATTGAATAAGAGTTTAGTTGTATTTGATATCACCAATAAAGAACACGTATTGAATCTTATAAAAGAAATACATAATTCGCGTCGCTCGCACGACAATCATTGGGGGCCGTTAGCCGAGGTGCTAGTGGATGAAAGTAGTGGATGTTTTCACTCGCATGGCCAGTCAGTTGGTGAAGAATATTAAACGACATAATTAAAAAGTGAAAGTGCAAGTCAACGCAAAGTGAACACAAAGGACATCGAAAGACAACGCTATCGAAAAGAACATCGATAGCAAGGACTTCAATTAGGAAAGGACATCGTGGGGAATACAACGATATCCAAGGAGGATACTTTGGACGCCTAAAACAACCCAGGATCACATGCTGACGCTGCTTGTTTGAAGTTCGAGATACTCTTGTCCGATCATATTTCGGGGTACTGGAACTGCACTTGGATATAATATATTTTTATGCAACAAAGACTAAGTGTCGTTGCATTCTAGTTTTCATGTTCATGTATATGTATATCTGAAGTATAAACTGGACTTAGTGCTGAGCACAGTCCGATATGTGCATATCACAATATCACTATAGCCAAGAACGGATCAGATGGGACTAACTGGGAAAATCAATAACCTAAGAGTAACAAGCAAAGCAGATCTTGATAATAAAATAAGAACAATTTTTGAAAAAATTACTGATTTTTCGGTCCTTGAAAATAATAGTAGATTAGTTGATATTCTAAGTGGATTATTAATTCAAAGAGTTGAAGAATTAGCATGTGGTCCGATGGCAATTGCCTTAATGAATAAAACAACCTTAACAGAATTAAGGAATGAGCTTCCTAATTTCGTTGGTCTTGTAGTATGCATACATATTGAATATCCACTGTACCAAGAGTACTTAAAGAATACACACTGTAACACTTTGTTGCAGTGTTTATGTAAACAAAGTCCCGGTCATTAACCGTGGCCGAAATATGAGTCGATCGTCGCTCTCCCAGAATATGCGAGTGTCAGCATTCTGCTTACACGCGCCGACCACTTGACTGAACTCAAGTGTATGCATATGCACTACCGCTCCAGTTTAAGAGAGCATAAATATACATATAACATATACATATATAATATATAAGGAATATACATAACCGTCTTTCTCTGCTGCCAAACCTTATGTATCGCAGCAACGAGACTTAGGCTTACTCAGAACCTAAGTAGAATGTTTAAGGTCAGATTCAACTGAGCGTTGGAAGCGGCACCACTGCTGCCTCCAATGATCCAATAAAGTTTAAATGAATAAAAACCCAAAGAAGTTAATCCTTTACATGGCGACCGTGACAGGACGTCACGAACATGTTTCATGTTCATGTTTAAAAAAAAAAAATTCAACAAATATAACAACCAACAGTGAAACAGTCAACTACAGCAACAACAGCAGCAGTAGCAGAAACTAAAGGCAAATGCATCCAAAGTGCGCTTAATTAACATGCAACTGGCAACTAGCAACAGGCAAGCAGCAGCAGCAACAACGAGGACAGACTAACGACAACAGCACGTCAAAGAGTGCAATCCAAGTTATCAAAAGAAAGTGAACATTACATGAGAATCAACAAGAAAGAGAAGAACACGTCATAGCAAACAAGAGAACAGTGTTTACATGAGTGCAGCGCCAGCAGGCAGCCATGCAACAGGCCGCCGATCCAAAGATCCTCAACAGCCTGTGCTAAGAGAACCAGCACCGGCACCGCCCAGCGCACCAAGCTGGGCCTATCTACAAAAAGAAAGCCTGTGTTAAGAGAACCAGCACCGGCACTGCCCAGCGCACCAAGCTGGGCCTATCTACAAAAAGAAAGCCTGTGATAAGATAACCAGCACCGGCACCGCCCAGCGCGACTCGGCCAACATTAGTAAAAAATCAACTAAGGACCGACAGCGTTTCCAAGGACGCCCACCAAAAAAAAATTTTTTTTTTTAATTTAAAAATGCACTGCGCTGCATAAATACTAACCTTAATCTCTAAATTGTTAAAATTGAGCGGAAACATTTCTGCCCGATTAGAAGTATAGCCTGTAACGCTATACGAACCAATAGGCAGATAAATGTAAAAAAAAAATTTATTAATGAACGACAACAGAATTAGTAAATCTGTTGAAAATTTAGATAACATAAAACATTTTGAAAGAATAGACATAAAACTCACAAAAATGGGTTTAGTAGACTTAAAATCAGTAGACTCTACAGCGAATGTAATTAATAAAGTAGAGACAAACAGTGCTGATTTAGAATTAATACACATATTATTAATAATAATTGTTGTCATAATGAGCGCAAATTGTATTTATAAATTATATAAATTACACAACAAATGTCTAAAGAAAAAATATATGTGCCAAGCAAATGATTTGGACAAAATATAAACAAATTATATAAAAAAAAAGGCGCAAACACAGTTAATACAAATAACACAATTAGTATTTAAGTTTGTAACAAAAGAAAAACAATAAGTTACAAATATACAAAAATTTTAAATTAACTGAAGTATAGCTAGACTAATAACAATTAAAGAAATAGACAAGGAAGAGCAACACTTCATATCCACAAAATAATGGAATGGAATGAGTTATATAAGAAATAAATAACATAAAAGTTTGACTTTCAAAAAAATACAATTAAAAAACATGTAGAAATATTAGTAAATTGCTTTAATGAAGCACGTATACTAATACATGGCCAGAGAGAAAAATTAAATCAAAATCATTGGTCCCAAGTATCAAAATTTTTGATCAGACTACGATCTAATTTAATATCCATTAAACTAAAGTACAATTTAGATATATTGGTACCAACCATACTTAACACTTCTTTATCGATTGGAACTGGTGATGAACCACAATCAACAGAACAAATAAACACTGACCAAATAGAGTCAGAAGAGCTGAACACAAACCTTAAAATAGAAGAACAGGATTTAAATAATCTTACAGTTCCAGCTGTTTTGATGCCAGATCTGGATAATTCTACAGATTCAGATACTTCTTCAAGTATAATAGAGAATAAACCAGATAACAATAGCACAATGGCACAAACAAATATTGAATTCATAAATACAGCAACTAAGCTTATACCAGTTTTTGACGGTAAAGCTGAAAATTTGCAAAGTTTTGTAGATGCATTGCAGATATTGAATTTAATAACAGGCGAACACGAAGAATTAGCAATTTCGATAATAAAATCAAGGCTAAAAGGTGTCGCTAGAAATTTAGTAGGAAATGAAAGAACAATACTTGAAATCATTTCTATATTAAAAACCAATGTCAAAGGCGAAACTGTACAGGTATTGTCAGCAAAACTGATGAACATACAGCAACGCCACAAAACTGCGAACCAGTTGAGGTTGAGCAGATGACAAAAATGTTAGAAGGTGCATATATAAAAGACTGTTTATCTCTAGAGTTAGCCAGAAGTTATTCTACTCAGCAAGCGGTCAAAGCAATGACTACTAATTGCACAATAGATAAGGTAAAACTTATCATGCAAGCTGGTACCTTCCACAATATGAATGAGGCCGTTTCTAAATTTGTTGCACAGAGGCAACCGGACAGCAAAACACTGTCCTATATTACAATAATAATTCACAGCGTGGCGGAAATCGCGGACGCGGAAATTATAAAGGTAATTCTCGCGGTCGCAACAACAATAATTACAACAACAATAATTATAATAACAATAATGGACGAGGCCAATATAGAGGAAACTCAAGAGGCCGTGGCAACTCGAATCGAGGCCACAACAATAATAACCAAGGCAATGTCAGAGTTACCAATAATACATCGGAAAACTCAAATCCCCCTTTAAATGCTCAACAGTAGAAAATGCAAGGGTTCATACAATTAATCTCAGTCAGAACATATTTGTATCATTCAACCATGTGCCTACAGGAAAAGAAATTGTCTTTTTAGTAGACACAGGTGCAGACATTTCAATAGTTAAGGAAAATTCTGATGTCTTTCATGACATACAAAGAAATTATATAATAGACATAAAAGGAATAAGTCAAGAAATAACCAAATCCAAGGGGTTAACTTCTATTGAGATACAGACCACTAAATACATAATCAAACACGATTTTCATATCGTAGATCTACAATTCGCTATTCCTTGTGATGGCATATTAGGAATCGATTTTATAAGAAAATACAACTGTCAAATAGACTTCAAGCCCTCTGAAGAATGGCTTATAATTAGACCCAATAGCCTAAAATTTCCAATTTATGTTCCAATAACATACAGTTCTGGCAACAACTTAATACTTCTGCCAGCAAGATCCAAAGTTATTAGAAAAATCGATCTAAATTCAATAGAAGACAGTGTATTGATTCCAAATCAAGAAATTCAGCATGGTATTTACATAGCAAATACCATAGCAACACCTAAGAACGCTTTTATAAGACTACTAAATACAAAAAATAAAGATCAAGTAGTCAGTTTTTTTTTTTTTTGTTTTTTTTTTTTTTGTTTGTTTATTCAAGTGTAGAATCTTTACAATGCAAATTAGTAATATAACAACACATTTCGAACATAAAATATGAAGCCTAACCTTCTGATATGTACAGGAGGATATATAAATATACAAATATTAGTGCATTAACGTGGTCTAATATTTTTGGCAAAACCTAAGCGTTTTAGCCGCCTTAGTGGCCTTGCAGGGAGCAATCGTCTCGCCAGTCTGCTGCGGTGTCTAACCAATCTGTCAGCATATCTGCTCGTGTGTCTCCCAATCTGTTCCTCCACAGTGTGCAGTTCCAGATCTCTATGCAGGGTAGAGTCGCGGACATACCATGGGCAATTTGTAATTGCCCGCAATGCTCGATTTTGCAGGACCTGTATGCGCTTATAGTTGGATTTGGCAGATATTCCCCAAATCTGCACACCGTAGAGCCAAATCGGGGCTATGCAGTGGATATAGACCGCTCTCTTAGCCTTAAGTGACATAGTGCTACGTCTATTAATCAGCCACCGCAGTTGTTGCATGCGTTGCCCACATCTCTTGGCCGTAGCCTTTAAGTGAGGTCCAAATGTTAGGCGTTTGTCGAGGGTGATGCCAAGATACTTTGCCTGCGAAGGTTGTTCCAGTATAACACCATCTAACCGTATAGGCGGGGTGTGTCTGATCAGTTTTTTTAACGTAAAGCATGGATTGGTGGTCTTCTGTGGATTTACCTTCATATTCCATCTTTTGCACCAAGCTGTCAGAGTATTCAGATATCTTTCCACTCCGTTTGCTGCCTCAGTGCGGCATTTCGAACTGTAGAGTACTGCAATGTCGTCTGCATATGTAGCGAGAAGAGCTTTGCTAGGAGTTTCCATGTGGTGCACGCTAGGGGAGGGTAAGTCAGCTGTGTATATGGAGTAGAGCAACGGCCCTAATACGCTACCCTGTGGAACTCCAGCTCTCATCTGACAAGGAGTCGAGTAGATGTTCCGTACTCTGACCATAAACTGTCGGCCATCCAGGTACGATCGTAAGATCCCGAAGTAAGGCGCTGGGAAGAGCTTTTTTATTTTGCTTAGAAGTCCTAGATGCCAGACCCGATCAAATGCTTGCTGCATATCAACGAAAACCGCATTGCAATATTCCAGATCATCAAAGGCTTGAAGAATGTGCTTCGTCAGCCTGTGAACCTGCTCCACAGTTCCATGTCCTTCCCGAAAGCCAAACTGGTGTTCCGGTAAAATGTGACATTCCCTGATTATATTACCAAGTCGATTGGCAATAAGTCTCTCCCATACTTTGGATAATGACGACAGGAGACTTATTGGGCGGTACGACTCAGGGTCATCCTCTGGCTTTCCTGGTTTATGGATCATTAGAATAGCAGCCATCTTCCACTGTTTAGGAAAGAATTGCACCCTCAGCATGGCATTAAATATTATACCTATAAAGATGATCGCCCGAGTAGGGAGTGCTTTTAGCGTTGCATTACATATTCTGTCATAACCAGGTGCTTTCTTCGTCGGCAGGGACTTTATGACTTCAGCAATTTCCTCAACCCTTACTGCCTTAATGGGTAGGGACATTTGTAGAGGTGTCTGCAGACTATTAGTGGTCTCTTGGAGCTGATCATCAGTGGCAAATTCGAAGGGCGTGAACCTGGCCTCTAAGTGCTTCGCAAACGAATTCGCCTGCTCATCTTCGTTCCTAGCAAGATCACCGCTAGGACACCGGATTGGTACCTGTCTAAACGGCTGTCTCTTAAGTGACTTAGTGCACTTCCAAAGCGAGTATCCAGCATCAACTGTATAATCAAGCGAAGCCAGCTTCTGCTCAAAGAAGTTGCTTCGAAGTTCTCTCAACACATTTCGTAGTTGCTTAGCAGCCCGGTTCCATAAAATTCGGTCCCATGGGTCCTGCGATCTGATTGCGCGTCTTCGAAGTCTTCTTTTCTGCGACAAAAGCTCCCTCACCTCTCTTGTAAGTGGCATTCCATAAGTGGAACCTACCTGGGGCTCAGAAGGTGTTGATGCAGCAGCAGCCGTATAAATGCTCTCAGTGAAGCTATTGATAGCCATCTCAATGTCTTCACCAGAGTTTAGAGTGGTATTCAGCAGGATTGAGGTCTCTAACTGTTGCCTAAAAACGAGCAGGTCAGTGTGCTTGGTGATTAGACGACGGCTTGTGTTAGCGTTTATGCCATCTGTCTCAATACTAATGACTAGGGCCAGATGATCTGAGTCCAGATCCCAGCTCTGAGTTATGGTTGCTCGAGAATCCGGTATTCCATGGTACAGGGCAAAGTCTATGCAAGAAGGCGTGTGGTGAAGCACATATGGGTACCTAGTTGGTGATCCGGTAGCAAGGATTCTAGAGCCAGTAACTGAGATGGCTTCTGCTAGTTCTCGTCCCCTAGGTGAGTTGTAAGTGTCTCCCCACAACCAATGACGGGCATTCCAATCGCCACCGACTACATACCTTTGGCCGCAAGCACGAAGTGTGTTGATGAATTGCGTTTCCACAATCCTGACTCTTGGAGGGCAGTAAATGGCGCTGAACTCCACGTCTCCCAGGGCCGTAGCTACTTTTACTGATGACATTTGTATGTTACGGGTCTCAATGACTCTTTGAGGGAAGTGACGAAGAGTGGTCCTCACCAATACCGCCGTTCCGCCAACGCTGTTATTATTTCGTGATGGTCTGAAAGCTGGATAGCAGGCATATCCATATATATTTATAGTGTCTCCACGCTTAATCCTGATTTCCGTCAAAAGAAGAATGTCGACGCTGTTATTATGTGCGAAAAGCTCAACTTCTTTTGCTTTTGATGAAATGCCGTTGGCATTCCAGATAAGAACCTTTAGTGGGTTCATTGCGAAAATGCAACGTTGTTTTGAGACTGAAGATTTGGTCTTTCCCCAGTCCAATCTTTAATCGTGTTGGTCAGCTCAAGTACTATACTCTCAAGCTTTCCAATACGTTGATTTACTTGCCTGTTATGTTGCTGCTGTTCCTGTTGCTGCTGCTGCAACCACACTAGAAACTGTTGTTGTTGTTGTTGATGGAGCTGCTGTTGCCACTGCTGAAACTGTTCCTGCTGCTGTTGCAGCACTGCCTGGAATTCATAAGGGCTCTGTTGCAAATTATTCGATCCATGTTGCTGAGGAATTTGATGCGCTTGATGATTGTGGAGACGATGCTGAGAAGGTCCATCCTTACAACGTG
Source organism: Drosophila hamatofila (assembly GCA_035045345.1). NCBI lineage: Eukaryota > Metazoa > Arthropoda > Insecta > Diptera > Drosophilidae > Drosophila > Drosophila hamatofila. Next base: position 44,859 of record JAWNPA010000046.1, read on the forward strand.
TTGCCATAGCATTTCTTTTTACAATTGCAGCATACGAGACTTCTGTATTGCCTCCAGTGCCTATCGACGGCTGAAGTTGAGTCAGCTGCGGCTGTTGTTGTTGCTGTGTTGTCTGCCTGTTAGCCCTATGTTTACGGCCAGACCTCAAGATAGGAAATTGCTGATGCGCTGTAGAAAGTGCGGGAGAGTAAGCAGAATCCTTCTGTGCATTTAAGGGAACGTGTCTTGACCTATTTGGATTATTTTCCCTCCTTGTAGGCCCCATAGATCGGCGAAGATATTCCTGATACCATTCACATCCTTTATAACTAGCCATGTGGCTGCCAGAGCAGTGTATGCATTTTGGCTGTGCATCTAGGGGCCGTGTGCATTGTATTGTTTGGTGGCTTTCACCACATCGGGCACAATTGTGCTGTCGTCGGCAGTATTTAGCAGTGTGGCCGTAATCCTGGCATCTACGACATTGTGCAATTTCACTAGTTTTTCGCATTCTTTCAATTCTAATTTTTTGGCGGCAGAGAGTCTTAATTTGATAAATATCGTTAACTTTTGTACATGGCTTAATATTAATGAAAAACATATTAAGTTTCTCATCTTTGTTTATTCTTGAGCTTGGGTTATGGATATGGAGAACCTCAAAGCCCAGCCTTTTAAACTCGGCAGTGATATCTTTATTTAAAGTGCTGTTGTGTAGATCTCTTACAACTATTCTGTATGGCTTTTCTGACCGCATTTGATATGTGTGGAATTCGATTCCAGTTTCTTCCAGTCGATTCACAATGGCTCTGTAGGTGTCACTGTCATTAGGGAAGATTCTGACCGTTTCCCCTTGATTAGTTTTGACAATAACGTTATTCAAACTTGCCACTTCGCTTATGAGCTCGAAGAGGTCATTTAAGTTACTAATATTGAGAACAATTTGAGGTGGTTTTGAGGGTCCCCTAGGTTGCTTATCACTGGTGGGCTCTTCTGGCTGAGTATTAAGTGTCTGATGTTCATTTGTATGAATGTTGCCGCTAGCAACTGCGTCTACATGTAACGTTTCTACCTCTTCCTCTTCATCGCTTGAGATGTCCATGTCGAGAGTGGCAAATCTATTGTTGGAGTTTGCTTGTCGGCTTGTAATAGGGAGAGCGTGCCGAATTCGATCAGCACTCAATCGCTTGGAGTTGGAAATAGGTGACATGGGCTTGTCATTTTTCTTTTACTTGATCGGCTATTTTGGGCGTTCAACAATCTTTCAACAGCGTTAGAAGTTTTTGCTATAGCGTCATTATTACTTATTGTGTGGCATGTACTACTAGTTGTAGTAGTTGTCATTGTGTATTTGGGGATTCTGGAGGCAGTGGTAAATGTTACAGTTGTTGTTGTTGTGCAGTCGCTTTGGGTTACGGTGTGTGATGATCGTTGTAGTTCTGAGCAGCACTCAGATCGAATCACAGAAGGTGGTTTTCCTGCTATTAAAAGCATTCTCTCATGATCAATCGACTTATTACTAAGTCGAGAGCCAGAGTGAACATTTTCATCCATTGTTTTAAATTATTCTACAATTACTTATATCGTAATATGCAGTATGTAATTTATGCACCAAAATGTCTTTGAAACAGTGCACAGAATATCAACTTTACTGATAAGAAAAGTTTTTATTGCCCCTCTTTAGCGGCTGTGCGCAGAGAGAGGGGCAAGAGAATGCCGTTATACTGCACTTCTCTTGATGTTTTTTTTGTTTTTGTCCAATTGCCGACACCGCGCAAAGCAGCGTCCAAATTTTATGACGTGCGCTATTATTAGCACACACAAGAATGCACAAGTAAAGCAGAATAGATAAAACGATTTTGCAAGCGCGACACAACCGATCACTATGAGAGCAGATTAGCGACTATTCAAGTAGTCAGTACAAATAATTTAGCGTTTGAATCACTTTCAAACTACGAAATAGTCAAAACTAATATAGAAAATAGAAAACAATCTTTATTATCTCAACTAAAAAAAAAAAAAACTTTTCTCCACAATTCAAATCGCAGCTTTGAAGCTTATGCACCCAATATAATGATATATTCGGATTGGAATCCGAACCAATTAGCACAAATAACTTTTATAAACAAAAACTGAGATTAAAAGATGATGAACCATGTTGACGAAATACAGAAACAAGTTGGAAAATTGATCACAGACGGAATTGTTGAACAATCTGTATCTGAATATAATAGCCCATTATTACTTGTCCCCAAAAAAATCATCCCCAGGTTTAGAACAAAAGAAATGGCGATTGGTAATTGACTATCGTCTAAATAATTAAAATTAATAAAAAATTACTGTCTGATAAATTCCCGCTCCCAAGAATTGATAATATTTTGGATCAACTTGGACGAGCAAAATATTTTTCATGCCTTGAATTAATGTCAGGATTTCATCAAAGTTCAAGAGATATAACGTCATTTTCAACGAGCAATGGCTCGTATCGCTTCACGCGACTACCGTTTGGCCTAAAAATAGCACCTAATTCATTTCAAAGAATGATGACTATAGCATATAGGATGGACAGAGGAGTGCCAAAATGCATTTCAATATTTAAAAGCAAAACTCATTGAACCTACTTTACTACAATATCCTGATTTCAGCAAAGAATTCTGTATAATAACTGACGCAAGTAAGCAAGCGTGCGGAGCGGTTTTAACTCAAAACCATAACGAACTCCAACTTCCCATTGCATACGCATCAAGAGCTTTTAGTAAAGGAGAAAGTAATAAATGTACAACTGAGCAGGAATTAGCTGCAATACACTGGGCAATATTACATTTTCGACCATATATTTATGGAAAACACTTTACGATCAAAACAGATCACAGACCTTTAATATATCTATTCTCAATGATCAATCCGAGTTCTAAACTGACACGTATGAGGCTAGAATTAGAAGAGTACGATTTCACAGTCGAATATTTAAAGGGAAAAGACAATCATGTAGCTGATGCGTTATCAAGAATAACCATTAAAGATCTACAAAATATTACAGGAAATATAATAAAAGTCACTACAAGATATGAAAATAGACAGAAAATCCGCGCGGATAAGAAAGAAATAGAATTGCCTAGGCAATCTATAGAGAAAGCTTCAAAGCCCAACGTATATGAAGTCATAAACAATGACGTAGTACGTAAAGTAGTGACCTTGCATGTAAAGAATACGCTATGTTTATTTAAACATGGTAGGAAGATTACTGCAAGATATGATGTTAGCGATTTATATACCAATGGAATCCTAGACCTAGGTCAATTTTTCCAAAGGCTTGAAATGAAAGCCGGTATAAACAAAATCAGCCAACTCAAAATGGCACCGTGGGAAAATATCATTGAACGTGTTTCACTAGATAATTTTAAACAAATGGGCAATAAAATATTAAATACATTAAGAGTAGCGCTACTCAACCCGGTGACCCTTATAGAAAAACAAAAAGAAAAATAAGCTATACTGTCTAAATTCCATGACGATCCAATACAAGGAGGTCACATCGACATTTCAAAAACCTTGGCCAAGGTCAAAAGACATTATTTTTGGAAAGGTATGACTCGAGATATTACTGAGTACATACGAAAATGTCAAAAATGACAATTAGCTAAAATAACAAAGCACAATAAGACTCCATTGATAATCACTGATACGCCAATAAATGCTTTCGACAGGGTGATAGTAGACACTATTGGTCCACTACCAAAATCAGAAAATGGCAACGAATATGAAATCACTCTAATATGTGATCTAACTAAATATTTAGTTGCCATACCAGTTCCAAATAAGAACGCGAACACTGTCGCTAAAGCAATTTTTGAATCATTTATTCTAAGGTACGATCCAATGAAGACGTTCATTACGGACATGGGTACAGAATATAAGAATTCAATTATAAATGATCTACGCAAATCTTTAGAAATTGAAAATATAACATCTACAGCACACCACCACCAGACAGTTGGAACAATAGAACGCAGTCATAGAACTTTCAATGAATACATACACTCTTATATATCGGTTGACAAAACTGATTGGGACGTATGGCTTCAATATTTCGTTTTCTGTTTCAACACGACACCCTCAATGGCACATAATTACTGTCCATATGAGTTAATATTTGGTAAAACAAATAATTTACCAAAACAATTTAATAGTATAGATAATATAGAAACCATATACAATATAGATGACTATGCTAAAGAAAGTAAATATAGATTAGAAGTAGCATATAAAAGAGCTAGAATAATGTTAGAAAAAAATAAGAAAAATAATAAGATACTATATAATCAGAAAGTAAACAACATAGATATATCAGTAGGAGATAAAGTCTTATTAAGAAATGAAACAGGTCATAAGTTAGATTATAAATATACAGGTCCGTATAAAGTATCGGAAATAGGAGATAGAAATAACATAATAATAACAAACAATAAAAACAAAAAAACAAACAGCACATAAGGATAGGTTAAAAATGTTTATTTCATAATTGTATTTAGTATGGCCATGCTAAGACAAAAACACTACTTTAAATTTGAATATTATTTGTAATTTCATATATACACAAAAAAATAAAATAAAACAAGTAAGAACGTTGCAGTCGGGCGTTACCGACTGCGGAATATTCATTCACAGTCCCAACGCTGCCTTACATATCTAATTGATTTTGGGTTGTCAGCCCGAGTATATTTTAAATTTCAAGTCTCTAGCGCTAATAGTAATCAATATAAAGCAGGGCCTGAATCCATTAAAATTGGGGAATCATAGAAAGCTATTCCCGTTTATATCTCGTATATCTTTAGAGCTAGACTCTCCAAATTTTGCATATAGATGCATGGGTATTTTATATAATTTTGATTTTGTTATATTTTGAATATCGGCTCAAAAATTTACCGAATTCTCCTTTTAATTTTAGTTGCAAATGTAGCAATGTGAATGAGCTGGTATTTCTTAAGAAATGACCAAAATTCAATAGAAATGTAGATCATATTTAATAAACAAAATATTTGGCCAATTAGCAAACGCACCGGCAAGCAGCAAGCTAGCAGCGGAGCAGAGCGTTTTTCCTATACGTGTGCACATATTGATCGTTTATTCTAGGCATACAGTCATATGCATATGTATGTATGTATATACATACATATAAAAGCGTGTCTTCTAGCATATTCCAGATAACAATAGCACAATGGCACAAACAAATATTGAATTCATAAATACAGCAACTAAGCTTATACCAGTTTTTGACGGTAAAGCTGAAAATTTGCAAAGTTTTGTAGATGCATTGCAGATATTGAATTTAATAACAGGCGAACACGAAGAATTAGCAATTTCGATAATAAAATCAAGGCTAAAAGGTGTCGCTAGAAATTTAGTAGGAAATGAAAGAACAATACTTGAAATCATTTCTATATTAAAAACCAATGTCAAAGGCGAAACTGTACAGGTATTGTCAGCAAAACTGATGAACATACAGCAACGCCACAAAACTGCGAACCAGTTGAGGTTGAGCAGATGACAAAAATGTTAGAAGGTGCATATATAAAAGTCTGTTTATCTCTAGAGTTAGCCAGAAGTTATTCTACTCAGCAAGCGGTCAAAGCAATGACTACTAATTGCACAATAGATAAGGTAAAACTTATCATGCAAGCTGGTACCTTCCACAATATGAATGAGGCCGTTTCTAAATTTGTTGCACAGAGGCAACCGGACAGCAAAACACTGTCCTATATTACAATAATAATTCACAGCGTGGCGGAAATCGCGGACGCGGAAATTATAAAGGTAATTCTCGCGGTCGCAACAACAATAATTACAACAACAATAATTATAATAACAATAATGGACGAGGCCAATATAGAGGAAACTCAAGAGGCCGTGGCAACTCGAATCGAGGCCACAACAATAATAACCAAGGCAATGTCAGAGTTACCAATAATACATCGGAAAACTCAAATCCCCCTTTAAATGCTCAACAGTAGAAAATGCAAGGGTTCATACAATTAATCTCAGTCAGAACATATTTGTATCATTCAACCATGTGCCTACAGGAAAAGAAATTGTCTTTTTAGTAGACACAGGTGCAGACATTTCAATAGTTAAGGAAAATTCTGATGTCTTTCATGACATACAAAGAAATTATATAATAGACATAAAAGGAATAAGTCAAGAAATAACCAAATCCAAGGGGTTAACTTCTATTGAGATACAGACCACTAAATACATAATCAAACACGATTTTCATATCGTAGATCTACAATTCGCTATTCCTTGTGATGGCATATTAGGAATCGATTTTATAAGAAAATACAACTGTCAAATAGACTTCAAGCCCTCTGAAGAATGGCTTATAATTAGACCCAATAGCCTAAAATTTCCAATTTATGTTCCAATAACATACAGTTCTGGCAACAACTTAATACTTCTGCCAGCAAGATCCCAAGTTATTAGAAAAATCGATCTAAATTCAATAGAAGACAGTGTATTGATTCCAAATCAAGAAATTCAGCATGGTATTTACATAGCAAATACCATAGCAACACCTAAGAACGCTTTTATAAGACTACTAAATACAAAAAATAAAGATCAAGTAGTCAGTACAAATAATTTAGCGTTTGAATCACTTTCAAACTACGAAATAGTCAAAACTAATATAGAAAATAGAAAACAATCTTTATTATCTCAACTAAAAAAAAACTTTTCTCCACAATTCAAATCGCAGCTTTGAAGCTTATGCACCCAATATAATGATATATTCGGATTGGAATCCGAACCAATTAGCACAAATAACTTTTATAAACAAAAACTGAGATTAAAAGATGATGAACCATGTTGACGAAATACAGAAACAAGTTGGAAAATTGATCACAGACGGAATCGTTGAACAATCTGTATCTGAATATAATAGCCCATTATTACTTGTCCCCAAAAAAATCATCCCCAGGTTTAGAACAAAAGAAATGGCGATTGGTAATTGACTATCGTCTAATTAATAAAAAATTACTGTCTGATAAATTCCCGCTCCCAAGAATTGATAATATTTTGGATCAACTTGGACGAGCAAAATATTTTTCATGCCTTGAATTAATGTCAGGATTTCATCAAAGTTCAAGAGATATAACGTCATTTTCAACGAGCAATGGCTCGTATCGCTTCACGCGACTACCGTTTGGCCTAAAAATAGCACCTAATTCATTTCAAAGAATGATGACTATAGCATATAGGATGGACAGAGGAGTGCCAAAATGCATTTCAATATTTAAAAGCAAAACTCATTGAACCTACTTTACTACAATATCCTGATTTCAGCAAAGAATTCTGTATAATAACTGACGCAAGTAAGCAAGCGTGCGGAGCGGTTTTAACTCAAAACCATAACGAACTCCAACTTCCCATTGCATACGCATCAAGAGCTTTTAGTAAAGGAGAAAGTAATAAATGTACAACTGAGCAGGAATTAGCTGCAATACACTGGGCAATATTACATTTTCGACCATATATTTATGGAAAACACTTTACGATCAAAACAGATCACAGACCTTTAATATATCTATTCTCAATGATCAATCCGAGTTCTAAACTGACACGTATGAGGCTAGAATTAGAAGAGTACGATTTCACAGTCGAATATTTAAAGGGAAAAGACAATCATGTAGCTGATGCGTTATCAAGAATAACCATTAAAGATCTACAAAATATTACAGGAAATATAATAAAAGTCACTACAAGATATGAAAATAGACAGAAAATCCGCGCGGATAAGAAAGAAATAGAATTGCCTAGGCAATCTATAGAGAAAGCTTCAAAGCCCAACGTATATGAAGTCATAAACAATGACGTAGTACGTAAAGTAGTGACCTTGCATGTAAAGAATACGCTATGTTTATTTAAACATGGTAGGAAGATTACTGCAAGATATGATGTTAGCGATTTATATACCAATGGAATCCTAGACCTAGGTCAATTTTTCCAAAGGCTTGAAATGAAAGCCGGTATAAACAAAATCAGCCAACTCAAAATGGCACCGTGGGAAAATATCATTGAACGTGTTTCACTAGATAATTTTAAACAAATGGGCAATAAAATATTAAATACATTAAGAGTAGCGCTACTCAACCCGGTGACCCTTATAGAAAAACAAAAAGAAAAAGAAGCTATACTGTCTAAATTCCATGACGATCCAATACAAGGAGGTCACATCGACATTTCAAAAACCTTGGCCAAGGTCAAAAGACATTATTTTTGGAAAGGTATGACTCGAGATATTACTGAGTACATACGAAAATGTCAAAAATGACAATTAGCTAAAATAACAAAGCACAATAAGACTCCATTGATAATCACTGATACGCCAATAAATGCTTTCGACAGGGTGATAGTAGACACTATTGGTCCACTACCAAAATCAGAAAATGGCAACGAATATGAAATCACTCTAATATGTGATCTAACTAAATATTTAGTTGCCATACCAGTTCCAAATAAGAACGCGAACACTGTCGCTAAAGCAATTTTTGAATCATTTATTCTAAGGTACGATCCAATGAAGACGTTCATTACGGACATGGGTACAGAATATAAGAATTCAATTATAAATGATCTACGCAAATCTTTAGAAATTGAAAATATAACATCTACAGCACACCACCACCAGACAGTTGGAACAATAGAACGCAGTCATAGAACTTTCAATGAATACATACACTCTTATATATCGGTTGACAAAACTGATTGGGACGTATGGCTTCAATATTTCGTTTTCTGTTTCAACACGACACCCTCAATGGCACATAATTACTGTCCATATGAGTTAATATTTGGTAAAACAAATAATTTACCAAAACAATTTAATAGTATAGATAATATAGAAACCATATACAATATAGATGACTATGCTAAAGAAAGTAAATATAGATTAGAAGTAGCATATAAAAGAGCTAGAATAATGTTAGAAAAAAATAAGAAAAATAATAAGATACTATATAATCAGAAAGTAAACAACATAGATATATCAGTAGGAGATAAAGTCTTATTAAGAAATGAAACAGGTCATAAGTTAGATTATAAATATACAGGTCCGTATAAAGTATCGGAAATAGGAGATAGAAATAACATAATAATAACAAACAATAAAAACAAAAAAACAAACAGCACATAAGGATAGGTTAAAAATGTTTATTTCATAATTGTATTTAGTATGGCCATGCTAAGACAAAAACACTACTTTAAATTTGAATATTATTTGTAATTTCATATATACACAAAAAAATAAAATAAAACAAGTAAGAACGTTGCAGTCGGGCGTTACCGACTGCGGAATATTCATTCACAGTCCCAACGCTGCCTTACATATCTAATTGATTTTGGGTTGTCAGCCCGAGTATATTTTAAATTTCAAGTCTCTAGCGCTAATAGTAATCAATATAAAGCAGGGCCTGAATCCATTAAAATTGGGGAATCATAGAAAGCTATTCCCGTTTATATCTCGTATATCTTTAGAGCTAGACTCTCCAAATTTTGCATATAGATGCATGGGTATTTTATATAATTTTGATTTTGTTATATTTTGAATATCGGCTCAAAAATTTACCGAATTCTCCTTTTAATTTTAGTTGCAAATGTAGCAATGTGAATGAGCTGGTATTTCTTAAGAAATGACCAAAATTCAATAGAAATGTAGATCATATTTAATAAACAAAATATTTGGCCAATTAGCAAACGCACCGGCAAGCAGCAAGCTAGCAGCGGAGCAGAGCGTTTTTCCTATACGTGTGCACATATTGATCGTTTATTCTAGGCATACAGTCATATGCATATGTATGTATGTATATACATACATATAAAAGCGTGTCTTCTAGCATATTCTAAGAATTGATTCATGAAATTTTCAGCCGTTACTTTAGCTTACTTTTGTCAGATGACGCTCTCGAAGTGAAGCTATTTTGTTTTAGCTACCGTCCGATTGTATATTGCAGTGGCGTCGATGGTAAATGTTATGTGTTAAATATGTTGCTCTGGAATAGCGCGGGTTCTAATGTCGCTAATGTCAAGTTTTTTAAATGTCTTTTTATAAATTAGTTATTTTATTGGGAAAATGATAGCTTATATACAAACACATAACATTTTTATTATTAGTAAAATATTTTTATAAGTTTTTATAAGTTAAATTTTATTTTTGCTAAAATAACCCACAAATGCTTATACGTACATACATACATAAATACTTACAAATATATGTATTCGTCTGCACACACAATTTCAGTATGCCAGTGTTTTTTACGCGTGTGCAAATGTGTATGTATGTATATTTAAATGCGTATTCGAGCAATTCTAAGAATCTCAATTGCGATTGAATTGTCTTTGAATTTTCAGCTGCTACTTTGGTTTTTTGTTTACTATAGGTGCTGTAGCTGTAAAGTTTTGTGTTAGTTATGTTTCGTAAGATCGGTGCAGTGGCGCTGTTAGCAGAGACTCTGCGCGTTGTGTCAGAAGTCCGCGGTTCGGATCTCTTCTTTTATTTTTTTTGACAAACATGCTGTTTGATTGTAGTGCAAGTTCGAACCCCGCGGGAATTTTTTTAAAATCGAAACTTATATTGTTATAATATATTTTTTATTTTTTAAAATTCTTAAAAATGTTTCGTTTTGTCTTATTAATGCCTATTAAGCATATATACATATATATATGTGAGTGACACACGCATATGAATTTTGCATTTGGCCGCTGCAAATGTCGATTTGGCACGCCCCTAGTGGGCGTAGATTGAGGTGCAGGTTCGAACCCCGCGGAAAACTTTTTCGTTTTAATTTAATTTATATTTTTTAATTTTCTTAAAAATGTTTCTTTCCTTATTATCAATTAATAGGCATTAAGCATATTTATATATATAGGTGGCATACGCATATGAATTTCGCTATTGGGCGTCTAAAATCCGTTTTGCCACGCCCCCAGTGGTCGTAGACCCATAATTTTTGGCCAGTTCTTAGAATGAGCTGAAGGCTACGTAACTGTAACGCTTAGACTCAAAAAATGTGAAAATTACAGGGTATTTTTTGATATGCCATGCCCCAAAAGAGGCGTAGCAATTATTTTTTGAGTCATCGATAGAGGAGATTATCAGTAACTCAACTATCCAAATTTTAAGCTTCTAGCCCTAAAACTGTGGGAGATATAAACTTTTGCGGTTTGCCACGCCCCCTGTGGGCGTAGATATATCCGCCATAGCTTTTTGATCTTGGGTCGTCAACCCGGGTATACATACCAAACTTCAAGTCGCTAACATCAATAGTGCTCAAAATATAGGAGAATTTGGAAAATCAATATATATTTAGATCCGATTTGCCACGCCCCCAGTGGGCGGGGATATATAGTTTTTTCTTCGGTCTTTATAGAATCGTAACATTAACTTACGTGCCAAATTTCAGCATTCTAGCCTTACAACTTTACAAGATACAGTTTTACCCAATTTGCCACGCCCCCAATGGGCGTAGATATATCCGCCATATTTTTTTGATCTTGGGTGATCAACACGAATCTACGTTCCAAATTTCAGCTCTCTAGCTCTTCAACTAATATGATTTCTGGCATACAGGAAAATGCATTTTCCGATTTGTCACGCCCCTAGTGGGCGTATATGGAAAATTTTTACACTTTATAAATCGGAGACATATACGAGTATATGTTCCAAGTTTCAAGTCTCTAGCTTCAATAGCCGCGAAAAAAATTGCATTCATACGGACAGACGGACGGACAGCAAGGCGGACATTGCACAAAACAAATATATTCATATCACTTCGTGAATGAATATAAAAAAAAAAATAAAAAATAAAAAAAATAAAATATATATAATATATATATATATATATATATATATATATATATATATATATATATATATATATATATATATATATATATATATATATATATATATATATATATATATATATATATATATATATATATATATATATATATATATATATATATTATATATATATATAAATATATATATATTTAATAAACTATTCATTTGTTAGTTAAAAACTTATCTCTCAAGTAAAATCTTATAAAATAACTCCATAATATTACGTCATTTTTCAAAAGGAGGGAGATGTAGTATGCATACATATTGAATATCCACTGTACCAAGAGTACTTAAAGAATACACACTGTAACACTTTGTTGCAGTGTTTATGTAAACAAAGTCCCGGTCATTAACCGTGGCCGAAATATGAGTCGATCGTCGCTCTGCCAGAATATGCGAGTGTCAGCATTCTGCTTACACGCGCCGACCACTTGACTGAACTCAAGTGTATGCATATGCACTACCGCTCCAGTTTAAGAGAGCATAAATATACATATAACATATTATATATGTATATGTTATATGTATATTAATATAAGGAATATACATAACCGTCTCTCTCTGCTGCCAAACCTTATGTATCGCAGCAACGAGACTTAGGCTTACTCAGAACCTAAGTAGAATGTTTAAGGTCAGATTCAACTGAGCGTTGGAAGCGGCACCACTGCTGCCTCCAATGATCCAATAAAGTTTAAATGAATAAAAACCCAAAGAAGTTAATCCTTTACAGTCTAAATTTTGGAAATTTAAATAAAAAATGATTAACTAAACAAGTAAGAAAGCTCTAGAGATCTCCTGAAACCTTCCAGGAACTAATATTTCAATAATTCGTCGCTTCATTTCTACTTACACATGCACACACACATACACACATACGCACGCACGTACAAACAGGCATGGGCTGCTGTGTGGGCTAACTGTGGGAACTTATTTGTTTAATAGCTTATTTTGTAGACGGACAATCTTGATAAGACTTTGTGATAATAACATTAAAAAGTGTGTATGTGCCACACAAGTCTCTAGTACTTAAAATACGATTTTTTTGGAGGGGGTGTATTGAAGGGGGTGTTTTGAGGGGTGGGAGGTGAAATATAAAAACCGAAATTCTTAAAAATACATATGAATCTACATTTTAAATTTGGAGACTAGCTTTAAAGATGTAGGAAATATAATATTTTCACTGGTTTTCGATAAGGTTTTTAATCGATAACAAAATAACGGGAATAGTTATCGATTTTTAGAAACAAACTTGATATGCGCGCTCTATACACGGACCTACGAAAAAAATTTCAAATCTCTAGCTCTTATATCTTCTGAGATCGACGCGTTCATACATACGGACAGACGGACAGACGGACGGACAGACAGACGGATAGGCAGACAGACGGATAGGCAGACAGATGGACAGGGCTAAATCGACTCAGCTCGTCTCCCTGATCAAGAATATATGTACTTTATGGTGTAGGAGGATTTATTTCTAAAAGTTCTTTATTTTACTAAACGCGCTTCTACTTCTGTTCTCTTCGAACGCTCACTTAACTCTGCTCTTCTTTTTCTTCTTCATTCTTATTATCGTACTATCGCCAACCATTGCTCGCCGCAGCTATCGGTATGGTTAACTATCGATAGATGTTTATATATCGATGGTTAACCATAATGATAGTCCCTATAAACTCTCATTGGCCTACTACAATTCGGCCATCCTGACAATGAGATAGCCCTCTATCTCTGTTAATCTCTTATGACTATTTACAATTTGATAAATAAAATTCTTAAATATAATATTACATTCTATTTACATGATCAACATTTACAATATGAGTGACTTAACTTACTACACCTGTTGGCTTAACATCTGCCTTATGGTTTTACCCAGTGTCTTATGTTGCTGGCACTCCAAACGCCCTGATAAGGATTCCTGGATAGCTGGAAACCGTCAATATCTTTTATCAAATACCTGTCGTTTTTCAGTACTTTATCTATAACGTATGGTCCTTTAGATTTTGGTATTAATTTTCTTGATATTCCTGCTGTGCTGTCGAAATTTTTTACCATTACGTAATCTCCTGTATCGTATTTGTTTGCTACCTTTCTAGATTTATTGAAGTATTCTTCGTTTCGTGCCTGTGATGCAAATTGATTCTGTTGTGCTTTTTCCCTGATGCTTTCTAGATTCCGTGTATTAGATCTACCTGATTCTGTTATCTCCTCTAATTGTTCTCCTAACCTATCACTGATTTCCCCTTTTTGCGCTATTCCAAATAACATTTCGCTGGGCACTTCGTGAATGAATATAAAAAAAAAAATAAAAAATAACAAATAAAAATATAAAAAAACAAGTAAGAAAACTCTAGTCGAGAGTGCTCGACTAGATAATACCCTGAACCAAACAAACACAAAATACATTTAATATGGTTAAATACTTAGACTTCAATATATTTCAAATATATATATTAATAGTGATGATACTTTGCAGCATGTACATACATATGGATAAATTGGAACATGTATATGTAAGGGTGTATGTGTGTAACGCTCGAAAATACTTGCAATTATACATACAAACATTTATGTATATGTAGAAATGTAGGACTATGTTAGCATATAAATGTGTGCATACATATGTATTGCCAAAACAAATTAATAGATGGCGCAACGCGCTTTAGTTATTTGCAATTAGAAACATTCTATATTATGAACATTATCATTTGATTCTGTTAAACTTAGCATATGCTATAAAGTTGCTTAAGATGTAAATAGAAAAGAAAATGTAAATATTTGCGTGGGTAAAAGAATTGAATAATTTATTTATTTTCAATTTATTAAAAATAAAAAATCATTCACATATTTTCACTGCAATTTAAAGAATTTGTTCAAATTTATGGTCGCTATCCAAAATGTTGACTTTCCATTTTATTAAGACACCAAGACTCAAACCGAGAAATTCTCGATGAACGTTCACCTCGATCACCTCAAAAAGTCACCTCATGCTCTCATGCTAAAAAGATTGAAAAATTAAATTCTACCGACTTTGCCTCCGAAGTCGAAAGGCGCGCCTCGCCTTTAATAACAACGCCACCTCGCCACTTAAAATCGAAACGACAAAACTGCAATAAGTTGACCGCTAGAGCGCCATCTAGTAAAACTAAACTAAACTAACAGCTGAGAATTTTAACACAATAAATCGCAATTTGATTCTTAGAATATGCTAGAAGAGGTTTGAGTGTATGTGTGCACACGTATAGGAAAACTCTTTTTGCTGCTGCCACGTGCGTTTGTTAGTTGGCCAAACGTTTTGTTTATTAATTTGTGTTGACTAAACGGAATTTAATGAAACTTTTAGCATATTATGTACATATTCTATTGAATATTTTACATTTTATAAAAATGCCAACTCATTCACAATTAGCTATACATGCAACTGACCTTCAAAGGGGAGTTTGGTCACATTTGGAGCCGGTATCCAAAATATAACAAAAATTGAAATTCTGTAAAATTCATCTAAACCTATATGCAAAATTTGGAGACTCTAGCTTTAAAGATGTAGGAGATATAATTTTAAAACGGATTTTCGATAGGGTTTTTAATCGATAAAAAAAAAACGGGAGTAGTTATCGTTTTTTGGAGATAAACTCGATCTGCGCGTGCAATGCACGGACCTAACAAAAAAAATTTCAAGTCTCTAGCTCTTATATCTTCTAAGATCGACGCGTTCAAACATACGGACAGACGGACGGACGGACAGACGGACGGACGGACAGACGGACGGACGGACAGACGGACATGGCTAAATCGACTCAGCTCGTTGCCCTGATCAAGAATATATATACTTTATGGGGTCGGCCACGCCTCCTTCTGACTGTTACATACATTTAACAAAACCATTATACCCTGATTTCCCATTTTCAATGGGTTCAGGGTATAATAAAATATATATATATATATATATATATATATTTAATAAACTATTCATTTGTTAGTTAAAAACTTATCTCTCAAGTAAAATCTTATAAAATAACTCCATAATATTACGTCATTTTTCAAAAGGAGGGAGATGTAGTATGCATACATATTGAATATCCACTGTGCCAAGAGTACTTAAAGAATACACACTGTAACACTTTGTTGCAGTGTTTATGTAAACAAAGTGCCGGTCATTAACCGTGGCCGAAATATGAGTCGATCGTCGCTCTGCCAGAATATGCGAGTGTCAGCATTCTGCTTACACGCGCCGACCACTTGACTGAACTCAAGTGTATGCATATGCACTACCGCTCCAGTTTAAGAGAGCATAAATATATATATAATATATAAGGAATATACATAACCGTCTCTCTCTGCTGCCAAACCTTATGTATCGCAGCAACGAGACTTAGGCTTACTCAGAACCTAAGTAGAATGTTTAAGGTCAGATTCAACTGAGCGTTGGAAGCGGCACCACTGCTGCCTCCAATGATCCAATAAAGTTTAAATGAATAAAAACCCAAAGAAGTTAATCCTTTACAGTCTAAATTTTGGAAATTTAAATAAAAAATGATTAACTAAACAAGTAAGAAAGCTCTAGAGATCTCCTGAAACCTTCCAGGAACTAATATTTCAATAATTCGTCGCTTCATTTCTACTTACACATGC
The DNA here is from genome assembly GCA_035045345.1 of Drosophila hamatofila. Lineage (NCBI taxonomy): Eukaryota > Metazoa > Arthropoda > Insecta > Diptera > Drosophilidae > Drosophila > Drosophila hamatofila. Next base: position 61,363 of record JAWNPA010000046.1, read on the forward strand.
ACAAACACATACAAATTAAGTCTACTGCCGTTATCTCGATAACCAGCGACGCTATGAGGGTAATCGGCTGGCGATGATGGTCTCTTCCTTTTGATGAGGTAACGATGGATCCGGCGAGTGAAACTGGATCAATGATGATTATGTTGTATGATGGATCCGGCGAGCGAAACGGGATCAATGATAATTATGTTGTGGGACTTTCCCAACTATAATTGATAACACAACTGAACTTTATTTACGGCAGTGCCGGAGCTTTAATCATTCGTCTTATTAAAATGCGATCTGAATTGAGACTGACTTTACAGAAATGTATTTGCTTAAGCTTACCCTGTGAAGCGAATGCATCACGCCATACGCCAGAGTCGGCATGCCGACTCAGCATTCTTGCGCAAGCAGCACGGGTGTCCGTTTTCACTTGCTGTGTGCAGAACTCTTGGCAGCGCGTCAGCATTATTTACCAGAATACTACTTTGTTGCTGAGTGCAACCAAAATGCTTAAGGCTGCGTGTTGTTGTATTTGCAGCTGAGGGCAACCAAATACTTATGATTATCTGCTGCGTACTTAGAAACAACAATGTATGACAGAGAGAGTTTATATTATATGCTTAGTTGTTAACTAATTAATTTCGCTGTGAACGGTTGCAGCGTCCGAACGGGGTCCATCTTGCAAAGCATTAACGTTTTGCCTTGAAAGGGCATCCGCCACCAGATTCTCTTTGCCCGGTTTATAAAACATTTTGGCATTGTGCTGGTCGATGTAAGATTTCCATCTTTTAATCTTAGAATTCGTGTTCTTGTCCGACACAGCGAACGTGAGCGGCTGGTGGTCCGTGAAAATGTTAATTTCCCTGGAACCGTACAGAAAGTTCTGCAGTCTGCATAAAGCCCACACAACGGCCAGCAACTCTCTTTCGTTGGTGGCATAGTTTTGTTCGGCCTGTTTTAAGGCGCGAAAAATCATTGTTATTGGCCTATTGCCTTGGGAAAGAACCGCGCCAATTCCACTGGCCGAAGCGTCAGTGGTTAAATCAAACGGTTTCTGGAAGTCTGGGTACATTAACATGACATCTTCTGATGCCAAAATGTTTCGCAGACGGTGAAATGCATCGCGTTGAGCTTCATTAAATTTAACAGGGATTTTCTTTTATACGTGCCTACTCACTGAACCATTTTCCCCTTTAAGTATGTCTGATATTGGGCGCGCTATAGCGGCAAAGTCCTTAATAAAGACCCTATAGTAGTTAGCTAACCCCAAGAATGACCTAACGCTGTAGACATTTTTGGGTTCAGGGAAGTCCTGAATGGCTTTAACCTTTTTGGGATCGGATGTTGCTCCGTCTTTGGTAACAATGAAACCCAGGAATTCAATACTTTCTTTGAAGAATTGAGTCTTTTCAGGGCCTACACGCGAATGTTGGCGTCGATTAAAAATTTTAACACAATGTTGATGTGTTGAATATGCTCCGTTTCGTTTTTAGAAAAAATTATGACGTCGTCTACATAGACAAAGCAAATCTTTCCTATATGTTCCCTCAGGATATCATCTATTGCCTTTTGGAATATGCTGCTTGCATTGCGCAGGCCAAACGGAAGCCGACAGAACTCGTACTTGCCGCTGCTTACTGAAAACGAAGTCTTTTTGCGGTCATGCTCCGCAAGGTAGATTTGGTGGTACCCAGACTTTAAGTCGAGGGTAGTGAAGTATTTTGCCTTCCCTAGATTCGCTAAAATCATGGGGATGCTTGGCATGGGATAGCGGTCCGGTATGGTTTTTTCGTTCAGTTTCCTGAAATCGATTACCAACCTTTTTTTTGGGTTACCGTATGAGTCAGTGCCTTTTTTATCAACCACCCATGTTGGGCTGTTGTAAGGCGATCTGGAGGGCCTGATTATGCCATCCTCCAGTAATTGTTTGACTTCTTTGTTTATGAAGTCAGAAACACCCATGAGACTCGGGTATCTTGAATACACAGGCTCGTCGTCTACTGTTCGGATTGTAGCGATGACAGCAGTATTAAAAGGGAGAGCTTCATCTGCATTTGAGAAGGCTCTTTTGTTTCTGAGTATCATGTCCCTGAACTCTTTCTTTACGGACGGAGGGACAACGATGTCGTTGACATCGGTGAAGTTCACATCGGCACATTGATAGTACTGGAGTTTTTCAGATGTACCCTGGTATTTCAGAGTATTTTTTGCCAAGTTCAATTTGACTCCGGCTTGTGTTAGCAAGTCGAAGCCTATTATGGCGTCGAAAGAACTTAGGGTATCGAGGAGAAAAAACGGGGAGGTATGCTGGAAAATATTCATCAAGCACTTGCGCTTGATTTCGGTAGACCCGTGGATCGAGTTTACCGAGAATGACTTGGCGACCGGCGTTATGGTCTTTAGCTCTGTTAAGGGTTTCACATAATTCTTTGCCGCGCCAGTGTCAATTAACATCTTCAGAGTTCTCCCAGCCAACCGTCGTTGAATGTACGGAAGCCGGGAGTGTTCCCTAAAAAATTAATTGAGTCGTCACCAGGTGCGTACTCGTTCTCACTCTCTAATTCTTCAACTGCCTCTTTGGCCGCCTTCTCGAATTCTGTTACGGCCTCTTTGGAGTCTGATTGTACGACATTGTTAATGCGTTGCCGTCTTTGACCTGTTGAACGGTCTGACGAATTCTTGCGTTTTGCTGCGTTGGACTCGTTAGTCTGACGCCTGCTGTAGTCGGTTTTTTGTCTAAATCTGGAGGAAGAGTCAACTTCCATGGGCTGTGGAGCTTCGGATTGATTGTCTTTAGGGGCCTGAGGCTGGGGACCGCCCTTTTGGCGTTTTACAAAATGGGGATTTCTCTCCTGATTTTGCTCATCTTTGTTAAACTTGGTTTGTCTGCCTTGGGCACGGTTTTTGTTAGTTTCGACAATTTGCGCTCGGTCTTGCAAGGCTTTAGCGTAAGAGTTCGCAAACATGCTTCTTTCAATGCTAGCCTCAGCTTCCCTGGCCAGAGCCAGTGCGGATGGTAGATCTTTTGGTTGTGCAGGGAACACAACCGCTCTCAACGGCTTCCGAAGACCGGAGATAAAGGCGTGCAAGGCGTCGTCTCTGACCTCCCGGTTGAGCAAATCGGCGCCTTCTTGGTCATGAGACATTACAATTTTGTTAGTTACGAGAGTGAGCTTCTTTTCGACGTCATCGTAGTATTGCATCAGGGACATTTCGCCCTGCGTAACTAACTCCAAACACTGTCTCAACAAGCGCAAGGATGTTTTATCCGAGTATGTGCAATCTAGCCTAGCTAGTATTGCATCGAAATTTAGGACAGTGTTGTGAAGCTAAAGCGGTTATTTGTGCTTGAAACTGCCTTTCTTGTTCCGTTAAGGCTTGCCTGATGAGAGTCTGAACTTGAGCCAGCTCCATTTTTTCAGTTACAACGGTATCTGCAAGGGTAGGGTTTACTGAGCAATTGATTCCCCCCTCCTCACTATCGGTACTATTATATTCAGGTAAGGGCAACCAAATACTTATGATTATCTGCTGCGTACTTAGAAACAACAATGTATGACAGAGAGAGTTTATATTATATGCTTAGTTGTTAACTTACACACATACGCGCGCACGTACAAACAGGCATGGGCTGCTGTGTGGGCTAACTGTGGGAACTTATTTGTTTAATAGCTTATTTTGTAGACGGACAATCTTGATAAGACTTTGTGATAATAACATTAAAAAGTGTGTATGTGCCACACGAGTCTCTAGTACTTAAAATACGATTTTTTTGGAGGGGGTGTAGGGAAGGGGGTGTTTTGAGGGGTGGGAGGTGAAATATAAAAACCGAAATTCTTAAAAATACATATGAATCTACATTTTAAATTTGGAGACTAGCTTTAAAGATGTAGGAAATATAATATTTTCACTGGTTTTCGATAAGGTTTTCAATCAATAACAAAATAACGGGAATAGTTATCGATTTTTAGAAACAAACTTGATATGCGCGCTCTATACACGGACCTACGAAAAAAATTTCAAATCTCTAGCTCTTATATCTTCTGAGATCGACGCGTTCATACATACGGACAGACGGACAGACGGACGGACAGACAGACGGATAGGCAGACAGACGGACAGGGCTAAATCGACTCAGCTCGTCTCCCTGATCAAGAATATATGTACTTTATGGTGTAGGAGGCTTTATTTCTAAAAGTTCTTTATTTTACTAAACGCGCTTCTACTTCTGTTCTCTTCGAACGCTCACTTAACTCTGCTCTTCTTTTTCTTCTTCATTCTTATTATCGTACTATCGCCAACCATTGCTCGCCGCAGCTATCGGTATGGTTAACTATCGATAGATGTTTATATATCGATTGTTAACCATAATGATAGTCCCTATAAACTCTCATTGGCCTACTACAATTCGGCCATCCTGACAATGAGATAGCCCTCTATCTCTGTTAATCTCTTATGACTATTTACAATTTGATAAATAAAATTCTTAAATATAATATTACATTCTATTTACATGATCAACATTTACAATATGAGTGACTTAACTTACTACACCTGTTGGCTTAACATCTGCCTTATGGTTTTACCCAGTGTCTTATGTTGCTGGCACTCCAAACGCCCTGATAAGGATTCCTGGATAGCTGGAAACCGTCAATATCTTTTATCAAATACCTGTCGTTTTTCAGTACTTTATCTATAACGTATGGTCCTTTAGATTTTGGTATTAATTTTCTTGATATTCCTGCTGTGCTGTCGAAATTTTTTACCATTACGTAATCTCCTGTATCGTATTTGTTTGCTACCTTTCTAGATTTATTGAAGTATTCTTCGTTTCGTGCCTGTGATGCAAATTGATTCTGTTGTGCTTTTTCCCTGATGCTTTCTAGATTCCGTGTATTAGATCTACCTGATTCTGTTATCTCCTCTAATTGTTCTCCTAACCTATCACTGATTTCCCCTTTTTGCGCTATTCCAAATAATATTTCGCGGCAACTGCTTAGTGCTACAGTGTTGAGTGTTATTCAAAGCATATTCGACTCTTTCAATTACCAAATCCCAATGCTGCCCATTTTCAGCTTCTGTTAGTTTAGCTATCATCGGGCCTAAACTTCTGTTTATACGTTCCACCTGTCCATTCGCTTGCGGCGATCCTGTTGCGATCCTAATATGTCTGACTTTTGTTTGTTTCAGAAATTGGTCGAATTCTGCTGATGTAAAACAACTTCCTCTATCATGCTATATGCTCTAAAATATTCTTCCAATGCCTTTACTCCTTCTTTGGTGCTTGTTGTTTTGGTAGTGTATAATCTGACGAGCTTTGTAAAACTATCATCTACTGCAAAAATGTATTTCTTTGATCTGCCCTTATCTACTGGTCCATAATGGTCGATATGAACTACTTGGAAAGGTTTATTTCCTTTCGGAATGCTATGTAGTAGCCCTTCTGCCTTGCCCGTCCTAGGTGAGAATGCTATGCACTTCAAGCAATTTTCAATGTGTTCTAAAGCTTTCTTTTTCATGTTGGGGAACCAATATGTTTTGCTAAGCGCGTTTAGCATTTTATCTCTTCCAATGTGTCCTAATTCATCGTGATATTTGTACAACACGTGCTTTTCCATTTTTTCTGGTGCATAACATAATAATCTGTCATCATTTGTCTTCCTAAATATGATTCCATTCCTCATCTCAAACAATTTGTGCTCCTTTTTTTCCAACAATTTCCTAATTTCTTGTAATTTTTCATCTCTTGTTTGACAAATAATTAGATTAGTCTCAAAACTATTTGCTTCTGTAACCATAATGGTATTGTTGTATCTGCTTAATGCATCTACGTGCTGCATTTGACTTCCAGCCCTGTGCGCTAATTCATAATCAAATTCTTGCATTTCCAATGCCCATCTCGCAATTCTAGGGTTAAGATCTATTTTATTTAATGTTAAGGTTAGAGAATTGCAATCCGTTACTATTTTAAATTTTCTGCCTTGCAGATATATTCTAAATCTCCTGAGTGCATTAATAGTGGCTAACGTCTCCAGCTCAAAACTATGATACTTTGCTTCCATTTCTGTAGTTCGCTTTGAAAAATAAAATATGGGATGCAGCTTTCCATCTTCTTTTTTTTGTAAAAGCACTGCCCCAAATCCCAACGAGCTGGCATCGCAATGCAATTCGATATCGTCTTATGATTATACAAAGATAATACCGGTGCTTCTAACAATTTATATTTCAGACATAAAAAACAATTTAGTTCTTTTTCCCCAAATTTGAATTTCTTATCCTTTCGCAACAAGTCGTATAAAGGTTTTGCCAATGTTGAAAAATCTTTTATAAATCTTCTAAAGTAGGAACACAACCCGAGAAAACTTTGCACTGCCTGACCTTTATCAGGTATGGGAAAATTTCTTACTGCTTCCAGTCCCTTATCGTCTGCTTTAATGCCATCTTCTGATATTAAAAATCCCAAATATTTAATTTTGTTTTGCAAAAATTGTTTTCTACTAATCGTTTTAAAACCTCTTCTAAGATCTTGAGATGCTCGAACACATTTTTGCTAGCAATCATTATATCATCCATATATACGATCACTTTGTTTTCCTTTATTAAATCTGCAAATATACCATTAACAAATCTCTGAAAAACTTGCGAAGCAGTTTTTAATCCCATTGGCATTCTCAAAAATTCGAGCTGCCCTAAAGGCGTAACGAATGATGTGTATTTTATGGAATCTTTTTCTACGTAAACATGAAAATATCCATTCTTAAGGTCAAGCTTAGTAAAAACAGACTTTCCTACTAGCCTGTCTAACAAGTCGTCAATTAAAGGTAAAGGATAATTATCCTTAATCATGATCCGATTGAGTTTTCTGAAATCGATGCACATTCTTAGGTCCCCCGTTTTTTATATTCATTCACGAAGTGATATGAATATATTGGTTTTGTGCAATGTCCGTCTTGCTGTCCGTCCGTCTGTCCGTCTGTCCGTCTGTCCGTATGAATGCAATATTTTTCGCGGCTATTGAAGCTAGAGACTTGAAACTTGGAACATATACTCGTATATGTCTCCGATTTATAAAGTGTAAAAATTTTCCATATACGCCCACTAGGGGCGTGGCAAATCGGAAAATGCATTTTCCTGTATGCCAGAAATCATATTAGTTGAAGAGCTAGAGAGCTGAAATTTAAAATGTAGATTCGTGTTGATCACCCAAGATCAAAAAGATATGGCGGATATATCTCCGCCCATTGGGGGCGTGGCAAATCGAGTAAAACTGTATCTTCTAAAGTTGTAAAGCTAGAATGCTGAAATTTGGCACGTAAGTTAATGTTACGATTCTATAAAGACAAAAGAAAAAACTATATATCCCAGCCCACTGGGGGCGTGGCAAATCGGATCTAAATATATATTGATTTTGCAAATTCTTCTATATTTTGAGCACTATTGATGTTAGCGACTTGAAATTTGGTATGTATACTCGGGTTGACGACCCAAGATCAATAAGTTATGGCGGATATATCTACGCCTATAGGGGGCGTGGCAAACCGCAAAAGTTTATATCTCCTACAGTTTTAGAGCTAGAAGCTTAAAATTTGGATAGTTAAGTTACTGATAATCTCCTCTATCGACGACCCAAAAATAATTGTTACGCCTCTTTGGGGGCGTGGCATATCAAAAAATACCCTGTAATTTTCACATTTTTTGAGTCTAAGCGTCCAAATTTTACAGTTACGTAGCCTTCAGCTCATTCTAAGAACTGGCCAAAAATTATGGGCCTACGACCACTGGGGGCGTGGCAAAACGGATTTTAGACGCCCAATAGCGAAATTCATATGCGTATGCCACCTATATATATAAATATGCTTAATAGGTATTGATAATAAGGAAAGAAACATTTTTAAGAAAATTAAAAAATATAAATTAAATTAAAACGAAAAAGTTTTCCGCGGGGTTCGAACCTGCACCTCAATCTACGCCCACTAGGGGCGTGCCAAATCGACATTTGCAGCGGCCAAATGCAAAATTCATATGCGTGTGTCACTCACATATATATGTATATAAGCTTAATAGGCGTTGATAAGACAAAACGAAACATTTTTAAGCAATTTAAAAAATATAAAATATATAATAACAATACAAATTTCGATTTAAAAAAAATTCTTTGTCAAAAAAATAAAAGAAGAGATTCGAACCGCGGACTTCTGACACAACGCGCAGAGTCTCTGCTAACAGCGCCACCGCACCGATCGTACGCAACATAACTAACACAAAACTTTACAGCTACAGCACCTATAGTAAACAAAAACCAAAGTAGCGGCTGAAAATGCAAAGACAATTCAATCGCAATTGAGATTCTTAGAATTGCTCGAATACGCATTTGAATATACATACATACATACACGCTGGCATACTGAAATTGTGTGTGCAGACGAATACATACATTTGTAAATATGTATGTAAGTATGTACGTATAAGCATTTGTGGGTTATTTTAGCAAAAATACAATTTAACTTATAAAAACTTATAAAAATATTTCACTAATAACAAAAATGTTATGTGTTTGTCATATAAGCTATCATTTTCCCAATAAAATAACTAATTTATAAAAAAACATTTAAAAAACTTGGCTTTAGCGAGATTAGAACCCGCGCCAATTCAGCGCAACTTGCATAGCATTTACCATCGACGCCACTGCAATATACAAGCAAGCGGTAGCTAAAACGAAATAGCTTCACTTCGAGAGCGTCATCTGACAAAAGTAAGCTAAAGTAACGGCTGGAATTTCTTGAATCAATTCTTAGAATATGCTAGAAGACACGCTTTTATATGTATGTATATACATACATACATATGCATATGACTGTATGCATAGAATAACCGATCAATATGTATGTGCACACGTATAGGAAAAACGCTCTGCTCCGCTGCTAGCTTGCTGCTTGCAGGTGCGTTTGCTAATTGGCCAAATATTTTGTTTATTAAATATGATCTGCATTTCTATTGAATTTTGGTAATTTCTTAAGAAACACCAGCTCATTCACATTGCTACATTTGCAACTAAAATTAACAGGAGAATTCGGTACATTTTTGAGTCGATATTCAAAATATAACAAAAATCAAAATTATATAAAATACCCATGTATCTATATGCAAAATTTTGAGAGTCTAGCTCTAAAGATGTACGAGATATAAACGGGAATAGTTCTCTATGATTCCCCACTTTTAATTAGTTCAGGCCCTGCTTTATATTGATTACTATTAGCGCTAGAGACTTGAAATTTAAAATATACTCGGGTTGACCACCCAAAATCAATTAGATATGTAAGGCAGCGTTGGGACTGTGAATGAATATTCCGCAGTCGGTAACGCCCGACTGCAACGTTCTTACTTGTTTCTTTACTAATACTATTGGCGATGCATACTCTGAACAGCTGGGTTGTATGATGCCATCTCTAAGGTATTCGTCTAACATCATCTGTAATTTTTCTTTTTCAGTGTATGATAATCTTCTTGGTGAACAGCTAAACGGTTTTGACTTCTCAATCATTATGTTCATTTCGCACCTGTTCTTAGGTTTCACTGGCTTTTCTGCTTCTACATATGCAACCTTCAGCAATCGTATTAGTGTTTTCCGTATGTCATAACTAATGTTCTCTCCAATGTTATAAGCTTCTTCTAGCTTATCTCCTTCTAATATGCTAATTTGAAGCATGCTGTTTTCGAAATTATCATCTAGAACGCTTTGGCAACCTGCTGCAATTGGCTTTTCTTCTCTTTTTGCCTAACAATCTTTCTTCTAATTCTTTGCACTCTAATGCTTTACTCCCTAATTTTGAGTTTCCTAACAATTTATTTTCTAAACATTTCTTATCTAACGATGTATTTCCTAACAATGTATTTTCTAACCATTTACTCTCTAACGTACTTGAATTTTCTTTTGACGCACTGATGTTTTCTTCAAGTTTCTGCTTTGCTAAACCTTCTTTCGATTCGACCATTGGGGTCGCTACCTCTTCCACTGAAATCATCTTCAGAGCGCTTGGGTCAACATTCAAATCACAGGCTTTCATAAAATCCCTTCCCAGTATTGTCCCCCACCTCATAGATTCATCAGACACCACTATTAACCAAAAATTTTTTATTATAGATTTCTTGAAAATATAAACAAACATTTTTCCAATAACATTTAACTGGCTTTCATTCAGCCGAAAGTAATTTTCCGTATGGATGTCAAGCTCTATTCCAAATGGAATACACGACTTTTTTATAAAAGAAATGGGACACATGCGTGCCACAAATATGCGACGTACCTCGGCCTTGGATCTTTTGCTTTCAAATGCCGCTGATAATTCCTCTAGCAGTTGGTCCAACGGCTGTACCATCCGGGATGGATCTGCATGTATCCATTGCATGGCCTTTCCTTTTAACTTGGTCATGCACAGCAATTTTTGTTGCATGATCGTCAATTGATACAACTGAGTAACATTTTTTAACTGATCTACCCAGTTGCATACTGATTCCTCTCCAGTAAATTCGGCCATAATTTCTTTGGCCAATTCAAACATTATCGACGTCACTTCATTATTGTTTGCTTCTCTTATTTCACAATTTTCACTGGCGCCCTGCTGGCGCGCGTCAGTAGCGCGTTCCACGAATTCGGCGTCTGCATCGGCGTCATCTAAGCTTATTTCGTCACGCGTGCTATTGTCGTCTCTTTCTAACGTACGTGTGGCCTTGACAGTTGGTGTTTGAAAATTTTTTCGATCATTTTTTGCTGCCTCGATCTGTTTGTTTAGCCGTCGCAAAATCTCTTCGTTCTTGGCTATTTCCTCTTGCTGCATCTGTATCGTTTGAGATGCTCCGCTGGTCTGAGCTGACTCCTCCTCAGCTTGTTCCAATTCGGGGGCACTGCCGCGCACACCTGCGGGCACGCCGTTGAGGCGGGCGACAAGTTCAGCTTTGCACCCTTGTGTCGGCAAGCCCAATACAGCTAGCCAATTTTTTAACTGCACAACTGACACTTCGTCTATGTCTATATTAATTTTTTGTTTTTTTTTTTTCTTTATCCCACTTCTGAGTTTGTAGGAGGCTTTATTTCTAAAAGTTCTTTATGTTACTAAACGCGCTTCTACTTCTGTTCTCTTCGAACGCTCACTTAACTCTGCTCTTCTTTTTCTTCTTCATTCTTAATATCGTACTATCGCCAACCATTGCCCGCCGCAGCTATCGGTATGGTTAACTATCGATAGATGTTTATATATCGATGGTTAACCAGAATGATAGTCCCTATAAACTCTCATTGGCCTACTACAATGGGGTCTGCCACGCCTCCTTCTGCCTGTTACATACTTATAACAAAACCATTATACCCTGATTTCCCATTTTCAATGGGTTCAGGGTATAAAAGGACAATAATTATTCACCATACTACAATAACAACCAATTTAATCAAAACAAGACAGCGACAAAAGGAATTTTAACGAAAATAATCAAGCATATAATGATTACCAAAGACAAAACAGACAACAGAACGTAAGACAAAACAAAAAGTTTAACATACAACAACAAAGCCAAAATGTATGACAAAATCCAAATTTTAATAAACAACCAAGTCAAAATATTAGACAAAATTATCAGCAACCACAACCAGAAGCAATGAGTGTAGACAATTTAAATGATGAAGAAGTAAATAATAGTTCTAATTAATAAAATTAACAGGAAGAATTTTTTACCAATTAGCATCGGACAAAAGAACCGTTTTTATTAAAGGAACTATCGAGGGGGATACTTTTATATTAGTAGATGCTGCATCTACTATAAGTATATTAAACACCAAAAATAAACATGAATCAAAATATAAAATAATTGAAAATTTTTCAAAAACCATTTACACTATTATGTGAGATATTAAAAATGACAGTTATTTAGTTAAAACAGAAGTACCAAGTGAATTCAAATATGCAGATTGTTAAGAAAACAAGTAAGAACGTTGCAGTCGGGCGTTACCAGCCCTGTGCGCTAATTCATAATCAAATTCTTGCATTTCCAATGCCCATCTCGCAATTCTAGGGTTAAGATCTATTTTATTTAATGTTAAGGTTAGAGAATTGCAATCCGTTACTATTTTAAATTTTCTGCCTTGCAGATATATTCTAAATCTCCTGAGTGCATTAATAGTGGCTAACGTCTCCAGCTCAAAACTATGATACTTTGCTTCCATTTCTGTAGTTCGCTTTGAAAAATAAAATATGGGATGCAGCTTTCCATCTTCTTTTTTTTGTAAAAGCACTGCCCCAAATCCCAACGAGCTGGCATCGCAATGCAATTCGATATCGTCTTATGATTATACAAAGATAATACCGGTGCTTCTAACAATTTATCTTTCAGACATAAAAAACAATTTAGTTCTTTTTCCCCAAATTTGAATTTCTTATCCTTTCGCAACAAGTCGTATAAAGGTTTTGCCAATGTTGAAAAATCTTTTATAAATCTTCTAAAGTAGGAACACAACCCGAGAAAACTTTGCACTGCCTGACCTTTATCAGGTATGGGAAAATTTCTTACTGCTTCCAGTCCCTTATCGTCTGCTTTAATGCCATCTTCTGATATTAAAAATCCCAAATATTTAATTTTGTTTTGCAAAAATTGTTTTCTACTAATCGTTTTAAAACCTCTTCTAAGATCTTGAGATGCTCGAACACATTTTTGCTAGCAATCATTATATCATCCATATATACGATCACTTTGTTTTCCTTTATTAAATCTGCAAATATACCATTAACAAATCTCTGAAAAACTTGCGAAGCAGTTTTTAATCCCATTGGCATTCTCAAAAATTCGAGCTGCCCTAAAGGCGTAACGAATGATGTGTATTTTATGGAATCTTTTTCTACGTAAACATGAAAATATCCATTCTTAAGGTCAAGCTTAGTAAAAACAGACTTTCCTACTAGCCTGTCTAACAAGTCGTCAATTAAAGGTAAAGGATAATTATCCTTAATCATGATCCGATTGAGTTTTCTGAAATCGATGCACATTCTTAGGTCCCCCGTTTTTTATATTCATTCACGAAGTGATATGAATATATTGGTTTTGTGCAATGTCCGTCTTGCTGTCCGTCCGTCTGTCCGTCTGTCCGTCTGTCCGTATGAATGCAATATTTTTCGCGGCTATTGAAGCTAGAGACTTGAAACTTGGAACATATACTCGTATATGTCTCCGATTTATAAAGTGTAAAAATTTTCCATATACGCCCACTAGGGGCGTGGCAAATCGGAAAATGCATTTTCCTGTATGCCAGAAATCATATTAGTTGAAGAGCTAGAGAGCTGAAATTTAAAATGTAGATTCGTGTTGATCACCCAAGATCAAAAAGATATGGCGGATATATCTCCGCCCATTGGGGGCGTGGCAAATCGAGTAAAACTGTATCTTCTAAAGTTGTAAAGCTAGAATGCTGAAATTTGGCACGTAAGTTAATGTTACGATTCTATAAAGACAAAAGAAAAAACTATATATCCCAGCCCACTGGGGGCGTGGCAAATCGGATCTAAATATATATTGATTTTGCAAATTCTTCTATATTTTGAGCACTATTGATGTTAGCGACTTGAAATTTGGTATGTATACTCGGGTTGACGACCCAAGATCAATAAGTTATGGCGGATATATCTACGCCTATAGGGGGCGTGGCAAACCGCAAAAGTTTATATCTCCTACAGTTTTAGAGCTAGAAGCTTAAAATTTGGATAGTTAAGTTACTGATAATCTCCTCTATTGACGACCCAAAAATAATTGTTACGCCTCTTTGGGGGCGTGGCATATCAAAAAATACCCTGTAATTTTCACATTTTTTGAGTCTAAGCGTCCAAATTTTACAGTTACGTAGCCTTCAGCTCATTCTAAGAACTGGCCAAAAATTATGGGCCTACGACCACTGGGGGCGTGGCAAAACGGATTTTAGACGCCCAATAGCGAAATTCATATGCGTATGCCACCTATATATATAAATATGCTTAATAGGTATTGATAATAAGGAAAGAAACATTTTTAAGAAAATTAAAAAATATAAATTAAATTAAAACGAAAAAGTTTTCCGCGGGGTTCGAACCTGCACCTCAATCTACGCCCACTAGGGGCGTGCCAAATCGACATTTGCAGCGGCCAAATGCAAAATTCATATGCGTGTGTCACTCACATATATATGTATATAAGCTTAATAGGCGTTGATAAGACAAAACGAAACATTTTTAAGCAATTTAAAAAATATAAAATATATAATAACAATACAAATTTCGATTTAAAAAAAATTCTTTGTCAAAAAATAAAAGAAGAGATTCGAACCGCGGACTTCTGACACAACGCGCAGAGTCTCTGCTAACAGCGCCACCGCACCGATCGTACGCAACATAACTAACACAAAACTTTACAGCTACAGCACCTATAGTAAACAAAAACCAAAGTAGCGGCTGAAAATGCAAAGACAATTCAATCGCAATTGAGATTCTTAGAATTGCTCGAATACGCATTTGAATATACATACACACATACACATTTGCACACGCGTAAAAAACGCTGGCATACTGAAATTGTGTGTGCAGACGAATACATACATTTGTAAATATGTATGTAAGTATGTACGTATAAGCATTTGTGGGTTATTTTAGCAAAAATACAATTTAACTTATAAAAACTTATAAAAATATTTCACTAATAACAAAAATGTTATGTGTTTGTCATATAAGCTATCATTTTCCCAATAAAATAACTAATTTATAAAAAAACATTTAAAAAACTTGGCTTTAGCGAGATTAGAACCCGCGCCAATTCAGCGCAACTTGCATAGCATTTACCATCGACGCCACTGCAATATACAAGCAAGCGGTAGCTAAAACGAAATAGCTTCACTTCGAGAGCGTCATCTGACAAAAGTAAGCTAAAGTAACGGCTGGAATTTCTTGAATCAATTCTTAGAATATGCTAGAAGACACGCTTTTATATGTATGTATATACATACATACATATGCATATGACTGTATGCATAGAATAACCGATCAATATGTATGTGCACACGTATAGGAAAAACGCTCTGCTCCGCTGCTAGCTTGCTGCTTGCAGGTGCGTTTGCTAATTGGCCAAATATTTTGTTTATTAAATATGATCTGCATTTCTATTGAATTTTGGTAATTTCTTAAGAAACACCAGCTCATTCACATTGCTACATTTGCAACTAAAATTAACAGGAGAATTCGGTACATTTTTGAGTCGATATTCAAAATATAACAAAAATCAAAATTATATAAAATACCCATGTATCTATATGCAAAATTTTGAGAGTCTAGCTCTAAAGATGTACGAGATATAAACGGGAATAGTTCTCTATGATTCCCCACTTTTAATTAGTTCAGGCCCTGCTTTATATTGATTACTATTAGCGCTAGAGACTTGAAATTTAAAATATACTCGGGTTGACCACCCAAAATCAATTAGATATGTAAGGCAGCGTTGGGACTGTGAATGAATATTCCGCAGTCGGTAACGCCCGACTGCAACGTTCTTACTTGTTTCTTTACTAATACTATTGGCGATGCATACTCTGAACAGCTGGGTTGTATGATGCCATCTCTAAGGTATTCGTCTAACATCATCTGTAATTTTTCTTTTTCAGTGTATGATAATCTTCTTGGTGAACAGCTAAACGGTTTTGACTTCTCAATCATTATGTTCATTTCGCACCTGTTCTTAGGTTTCACTGGCTTTTCTGCTTCTACATATGCAACCTTCAGCAATCGTATTAGTGTTTTCCGTATGTCATAACTAATGTTCTCTCCAATGTTATAAGCTTCTTCTAGCTTATCTCCTTCTAATATGCTAATTTGAAGCATGCTGTTTTCGAAATTATCATCTAGAACGCTTTGGCAACCTGCTGCAATTGGCTTTTCTTCTCTTTTTGCCTAACAATCTTTCTTCTAATTCTTTGCACTCTAATGCTTTACTCCCTAATTTTGAGTTTCCTAACAATTTATTTTCTAAACATTTCTTATCTAACGATGTATTTCCTAACAATGTATTTTCTAACCATTTACTCTCTAACGTACTTGAATTTTCTTTTGACGCACTGATGTTTTCTTCAAGTTTCTGCTTTGCTAAACCTTCTTTCGATTCGACCATTGGGGTCGCTACCTCTTCCACTGAAATCATCTTCAGAGCGCTTGGGTCAACATTCAAATCACAGGCTTTCATAAAATCCCTTCCCAGTATTGTCCCCCACCTCATAGATTCATCAGACACCACTATTAACCAAAAATTTTTTATTATAGATTTCTTGAAAATATAAACAAACATTTTTCCAATAACATTTAACTGGCTTTCATTCAGCCGAAAGTAATTTTCCGTATGGATGTCAAGCTCTATTCCAAATGGAATACACGACTTTTTTATAAAAGAAATGGGACACATGCGTGCCACAAATATGCGACGTACCTCGGCCTTGGATCTTTTGCTTTCAAATGCCGCTGATAATTCCTCTAGCAGTTGGTCCAACGGCTGTACCATCCGGGATGGATCTGCATGTATCCATTGCATGGCCTTTCCTTTTAACTTGGTCATGCACAGCAATTTTTGTTGCATGATCGTCAATTGATACAACTGAGTAACATTTTTTAACTGATCTACCCAGTTGCATACTGATTCCTCTCCAGTAAATTCGGCCATAATTTCTTTGGCCAATTCAAACATTATCGACGTCACTTCATTATTGTTTGCTTCTCTTATTTCACAATTTTCACTGGCGCCCTGCTGGCGCGCGTCAGTAGCGCGTTCCACGAATTCGGCGTCTGCATCGGCGTCATCTAAGCTTATTTCGTCACGCGTGCTATTGTCGTCTCTTTCTAACGTACGTGTGGCCTTGACAGTTGGTGTTTGAAAATTTTTTCGATCATTTTTTGCTGCCTCGATCTGTTTGTTTAGCCGTCGCAAAATCTCTTCGTTCTTGGCTATTTCCTCTTGCTGCATCTGTATCGTTTGAGATGCTCCGCTGGTCTGAGCTGACTCCTCCTCAGCTTGTTCCAATTCGGGGGCACTGCCGCGCACACCTGCGGGCACGCCGTTGAGGCGGGCGACAAGTTCAGCTTTGCACCCTTGTGTCGGCAAGCCCAATACAGCTAGCCAATTTTTTAACTGCACAACTGACACTTCGTCTATGTCTATATTAATTTTTTGTTTTTTTTTTTTCTTTATCCCACTTCTGAGTTTGTAGGAGGCTTTATTTCTAAAAGTTCTTTATGTTACTAAACGCGCTTCTACTTCTGTTCTCTTCGAACGCTCACTTAACTCTGCTCTTCTTTTTCTTCTTCATTCTTAATATCGTACTATCGCCAACCATTGCCCGCCGCAGCTATCGGTATGGTTAACTATCGATAGATGTTTATATATCGATGGTTAACCAGAATGATAGTCCCTATAAACTCTCATTGGCCTACTACAATGGGGTCTGCCACGCCTCCTTCTGCCTGTTACATACTTATAACAAAACCATTATACCCTGATTTCCCATTTTCAATGGGTTCAGGGAATAAAAGGACAATAATTATTCACCATACTACAATAACAACCAATTTAATCAAAACAAGACAGCGACAAAAGGAATTTTAACGAAAATAATCAAGCATATAATGATTACCAAAGACAAAACAGACAACAGAACGTAAGACAAAACAAAAAGTTTAACATACAACAACAAAGCCAAAATGTATGACAAAATCCAAATTTTAATAAACAACCAAGTCAAAATATTAGACAAAATTATCAGCAACCACAACCAGAAGCAATGAGTGTAGACAATTTAAATGATGAAGAAGTAAATAATAGTTCTAATTAATAAAATTAACAGGAAGAATTTTTTACCAATTAGCATCGGACAAAAGAACCGTTTTTATTAAAGGAACTATCGAGGGGGATACTTTTATATTAGTAGATGCTGCATCTACTATAAGTATATTAAACACCAAAAATAAACATGAATCAAAATATAAAATAATTGAAAATTTTTCAAAAACCATTTACACTATTATGTGAGATATTAAAAATGACAGTTATTTAGTTAAAACAGAAGTACCAAGTGAATTCAAATATGCAGATTGTTAAGAAAACAAGTAAGAACGTTGCAGTCGGGCGTTACCAGCCCTGTGCGCTAATTCATAATCAAATTCTTGCATTTCCAATGCCCATCTCGCAATTCTAGGGTTAAGATCTATTTTATTTAATGTTAAGGTTAGAGAATTGCAATCCGTTACTATTTTAAATTTTCTGCCTTGCAGATATATTCTAAATCTCCTGAGTGCATTAATAGTGGCTAACGTCTCCAGCTCAAAACTATGATACTTTGCTTCCATTTCTGTAGTTCGCTTTGAAAAATAAAATATGGGATGCAGCTTTCCATCTTCTTTTTTTGTAAAAGCACTGCCCCAAATCCCAACGAGCTGGCATCGCAATGCAATTCGATATCGTCTTATGATTATACAAAGATAATACCGGTGCTTCTAACAATTTATCTTTCAGACATAAAAAACAATTTAGTTCTTTTTCCCCAAATTTGAATTTCTTATCCTTTCGCAACAAGTCGTATAAAGGTTTTGCCAATGTTGAAAAATCTTTTATAAATCTTCTAAAGTAGGAACACAACCCGAGAAAACTTTGCACTGCCTGACCTTTATCAGGTATGGGAAAATTTCTTACTGCTTCCAGTCCCTTATCGTCTGCTTTAATGCCATCTTCTGATATTAAAAATCCCAAATATTTAATTTTGTTTTGCAAAAATTGTTTTCTACTAATCGTTTTAAAACCTCTTCTAAGATCTTGAGATGCTCGAACACATTTTTGCTAGCAATCATTATATCATCCATATATACGATCACTTTGTTTTCCTTTATTAAATCTGCAAATATACCATTAACAAATCTCTGAAAAACTTGCGAAGCAGTTTTTAATCCCATTGGCATTCTCAAAAATTCGAGCTGCCCTAAAGGCGTAACGAATGATGTGTATTTTATGGAATCTTTTTCTACGTAAACATGAAAATATCCATTCTTAAGGTCAAGCTTAGTAAAAACAGACTTTCCTACTAGCCTGTCTAACAAGTCGTCAATTAAAGGTAAAGGATAATTATCCTTAATCATGATCCGATTGAGTTTTCTGAAATCGATGCACATTCTTAGGTCCCCCGTTTTTATACCCTGAACCCATTGAAAATGGGAAATCAGGGTATAATGTTTTTGTGAAAATGTATGTAACAGGCAGAAGGAGGCGTGGCAGACCCCATAAAGTATATATATTCTTGATCAGGATGACGAGCTGAGTTGATCTAGCCATGTCCGTCTGTCCGTCCGTCCGTCCGTCCGTCCGTCCGTCCGTCCGTCCGTCCGTCCGTCCGTCCGTCCGTCCGTCCGTCCGTCCGTACTAACGCAGAGATCTCCTAAACTACAAGTGCTAGAGACTTGAAATTTTACATGTATACTCGTGTATACCATACGCAGTACGAGTTTATCATATTTTTTCGATAACTCCTCCCATTTCTTTTTTATCGATAACAATCGAAAATCTGACTTGGTTTTTAAAGCCTAGTTTGAATACTGTTAGACCTAGAGACTTCAGATTTACTGTGTAGATTAATGTGATGAATACAAAGATTTTGTCATTTACAGATTTTGGATGCCACGCCCCCTTCGCCCCAAATTTGAACGTACGAAACGTATATCAAGTACTAGAGACTTGTGCTTTGGCATATACACACAATTGAATGTTATTATTACGTTCTGAAAATTTGATGAAGATAGTCCCACTACAAAAAGATTTATTCAACAAACAAATTTTCGTAATATAGCCCACACGGCAGCCCAAGCGCAGTAACTGCGCAGTTAGCAGAGCAATTGTTTATGCGTTCGTATGGATGCATGCGTACGGATGTGTGTATGTGTTTTTGTATATGTGCATGAAAGAAGTGTAAAATGATTTGAACCAGTACTTTGCAGGGTTCAGGGTATCTCCTAGTCGAGCAGTCTCGACTAGAGCCCTCTTACTTGTTTATATTCATTCACGAAGTGATATGAATATATTGGTTTTGTGCAATGTCCGTCTTGCTGTCCGTCCGTCTGTCCGTCTGTCCGTATGAATGCAATATTTTTCGCGGCTATTGAAGCTAGAGACTTGAAACTTGGAACATATACTCGTATATGTCTCCGATTTATAAAGTGTAAAAATTTTCCATATACGCCCACTAGGGGCGTGGCAAATCGGAAAATGCATTTTCCTGTATGCCAGAAATCATATTAGTTGAAGAGCTAGAGAGCTGAAATTTAAAATGTAGATTCGTGTTGATCACCCAAGATCAAAAAGATATGGCGGATATATCTACGCCCATTGCGGGCGTGGCAAATCGAGTAAAACTGTATCTTCTAAAGTTGTAAAGCTAGAATGCTGAAATTTGGCACGTAAGTTAATGTTACGATTCTATAAAGACAAAAGAAAAAACTATATATCCCAGCCCACTGGGGGCGTGGCAAATCGGATCTAAATATATATTGATTTTGCAAATTCTTCTATATTTTGAGCACTATTGATGTTAGCGACTTGAAATTTGGTATGTATACTCGGGTTGACGACCCAAGATCAATAAGTTATGGCGGATATATCTACGCCTATAGGGGGCGTGGCAAACCGCAAAAGTTTATATCTCCTACAGTTTTAGAGCTAGAAGCTTAAAATTTGGATAGTTAAGTTACTGATAATCTCCTCTATCGACGACCCAAAAATAATTGTTACGCCTCTTTGGGGGCGTGGCATATAAAAAAATACCCTGTAATTTTCACATTTTTTGAGTCTAAGCGTCCAAATTTTACAGTTACGTAGCCTTCAGCTCATTCTAAGAACTGGCCAAAAATTATGGGCCTACGACCACTGGGGGCGTGGCAAAACGGATTTTAGACGCCCAATAGCGAAATTCATATGCGTATGCCACCTATATATATAAATATGCTTAATAGGTATTGATAATAAGGAAAGAAACATTTTTAAGAAAATTAAAAAATATAAATTAAATTAAAACGAAAAAGTTTTCCGCGGGGTTCGAACCTGCACCTCAATCTACGCCCACTAGGGGCGTGCCAAATCGACATTTGCAGCGGCCAAATGCAAAATTCATATGCGTGTGTCACTCACATATATATGTATATAAGCTTAATAGGCGTTGATAAGACAAAACGAAACATTTTTAAGCAATTTAAAAAATATAAAATATATAATAACAATACAAATTTCGATTTAAAAAAAATTCTTTGTCAAAAAAATAAAAGAAGAGATTCGAACCGCGGACTTCTGACACAACGCGCAGAGTCTCTGCTAACAGCGCCACCGCACCGATCGTACGCAACATAACTAACACAAAACTTTACAGCTACAGCACCTATAGTAAACAAAAACCAAAGTAGCGGCTGAAAATGCAAAGACAATTCAATCGCAATTGAGATTCTTAGAATTGCTCGAATACGCATTTGAATATACATACATACATACACATTTGCACGCGCGTAAAAAACGCTGGCATACTGAAATTGTGTGTGCAGACGAATACATACATTTGTAAATATGTATGTAAGTATGTACGTATAAGCATTTGTGGGTTATTTTAGCAAAAATACAATTTAACTTATAAAAACTTATAAAAATATTTCACTAATAACAAAAATGTTATGTGTTTGTCATATAAGCTATCATTTTCCCAATAAAATAACTAATTTATAAAAAAACATTTAAAAAACTTGGCTTTAGCGAGATTAGAACCCGCGCCAATTCAGCGCAACTTGCATAGCATTTACCATCGACGCCACTGCAATATACAAGCAAGCGGTAGCTAAAACGAAATAGCTTCACTTCGAGAGCGTCATCTGACAAAAGTAAGCTAAAGTAACGGCTGGAATTTCTTGAATCAATTCTTAGAATATGCTAGAAGACACGCTTTTATATGTATGTATATACATACATACATATGCATATGACTGTATGCATAGAATAACCGATCAATATGTATGTGCACACGTATAGGAAAAACGCTCTGCTCCGCTGCTAGCTTGCTGCTTGCAGGTGCGTTTGCTAATTGGCCAAATATTTTGTTTATTAAATATGATCTGCATTTCTATTGAATTT
Source organism: Drosophila hamatofila (assembly GCA_035045345.1). Taxonomy (NCBI): domain Eukaryota; kingdom Metazoa; phylum Arthropoda; class Insecta; order Diptera; family Drosophilidae; genus Drosophila; species Drosophila hamatofila. The sequence goes on from JAWNPA010000046.1 coordinate 83,539, forward strand.
TGGTAATTTCTTAAGAAACACCAGCTCATTCACATTGCTACATTTGCAACTAAAATTAACAGGAGAATTCGGTACATTTTTGAGTCGATATTCAAAATATAACAAAAATCAAAATTATATAAAATACCCATGTATCTATATGCAAAATTTTGAGAGTCTAGCTCTAAAGATGTACGAGATATAAACGGGAATAGTTCTCTATGATTCCCCACTTTTAATTAGTTCAGGCCCTGCTTTATATTGATTACTATTAGCGCTAGAGACTTGAAATTTAAAATATACTCGGGTTGACCACCCAAAATCAATTAGATATGTAAGGCAGCGTTGGGACTGTGAATGAATATTCCGCAGTCGGTAACGCCCGACTGCAACGTTCTTACTTGTTTCTTTACTAATACTATTGGCGATGCATACTCTGAACAGCTGGGTTGTATGATGCCATCTCTAAGGTATTCGTCTAACATCATCTGTAATTTTTCTTTTTCAGTGTATGATAATCTTCTTGGTGAACAGCTAAACGGTTTTGACTTCTCAATCATTATGTTCATTTCGCACCTGTTCTTAGGTTTCACTGGCTTTTCTGCTTCTACATATGCAACCTTCAGCAATCGTATTAGTTTTTTCCGTATGTCATAACTAATGTTCTCTCCAATGTTATAAGCTTCTTCTAGCTTATCTCCTTCTAATATGCTAATTTGAAGCATGCTGTTTTCGAAATTATCATCTAGAACGCTTTGGCAACCTGCTGCAATTGGCTTTTCTTCTCTTTTTGCCTAACAATCTTTCTTCTAATTCTTTGCACTCTAATGCTTTACTCCCTAATTTTGAGTTTCCTAACAATTTATTTTCTAAACATTTCTTATCTAACGATGTATTTCCTAACAATGTATTTTCTAACCATTTACTCTCTAACGTACTTGAATTTTCTTTTGACGCACTGATGTTTTCTTCAAGTTTCTGCTTTGCTAAACCTTCTTCCGATTCGACCATTGGGGTCGCAACCTCTTCCACTGAAATCATCTTCAGAGCGCTTGGGTCAACATTCAAATCACAGGCTTTCATAAAATCCCTTCCCAGTATTGTCCCCCACCTCATAGATTCATCAGACACCACTATTAACCAAAAATTTTTTATTATAGATTTCTTGAAAATATAAACAAACATTTTTCCAATAACATTTAACTGGCTTTCATTCAGCCGAAAGTAATTTTCCGTATGGATGTCAAGCTCTATTCCAAATGGAATACACGACTTTTTTATAAAAGAAATGGGACACATGCGTGCCACAAATATGCGACGTACCTCGGCCTTGGATCTTTTGCTTTCAAATGCCGCTGATAATTCCTCTAGCAGTTGGTCCAACGGCTGTACCATCCGGGATGGATCTGCATGTATCCATTGCATGGCCTTTCCTTTTAACTTGGTCATGCACAGCAATTTTTGTTGCATGATCGTCAATTGATACAACTGAGTAACATTTTTTAACTGATCTACCCAGTTGCATACTGATTCCTCTCCAGTAAATTCGGCCATAATTTCTTTGGCCAATTCAAACATTATCGACGTCACTTCATTATTGTTTGCTTCTCTTATTTCACAATTTTCACTGGCGCCCTGCTGGCGCGCGTCAGTAGCGCGTTCCACGAATTCGGCGTCTGCATCGGCGTCATCTAAGCTTATTTCGTCACGCGTGCTATTGTCGTCTCTTTCTAACGTACGTGTGGCCTTGACAGTTGGTGTTTGAAAATTTTTTCGATCATTTTTTGCTGCCTCGATCTGTTTGTTTAGCCGTCGCAAAATCTCTTCGTTCTTGGCTATTTCCTCTTGCTGCATCTGTATCGTTTGAGATGCTCCGCTGGTCTGAGCTGACTCCTCCTCAGCTTGTTCCAATTCGGGGGCACTGCCGCGCACACCTGCAGGCACGCCGTTGAGGCGGGCGACAAGTTCAGCTTTGCACCCTTGTGTCGGCAAGCCCAATACAGCTAGCCAATTTTTTAACTGCACAACTGACACTTCGTCTATGTCTATATTAATTTTTTGTTTTTTTTTTTTTCTTTATCCCACTTCTGAGTTTGTAGGAGGCTTTATTTCTAAAAGTTCTTTATGTTACTAAACGCGCTTCTACTTCTGTTCTCTTCGAACGCTCACTTAACTCTGCTCTTCTTTTTCTTCTTCATTCTTAATATCGTACTATCGCCAACCATTGCCCGCCGCAGCTATCGGTATGGTTAACTATCGATAGATGTTTATATATCGATGGTTAACCAGAATGATAGTCCCTATAAACTCTCATTGGCCTACTACAATGGGGTCTGCCACGCCTCCTTCTGCCTGTTACATACTTATAACAAAACCATTATACCCTGATTTCCCATTTTCAATGGGTTCAGGGTATAAAAGGACAATAATTATTCACCATACTACAATAACAACCAATTTAATCAAAACAAGACAGCGACAAAAGGAATTTTAACGAAAATAATCAAGCATATAATGATTACCAAAGACAAAACAGACAACAGAACGTAAGACAAAACAAAAAGTTTAACATACAACAACAAAGCCAAAATGTATGACAAAATCCAAATTTTAATAAACAACCAAGTCAAAATATTAGACAAAATTATCAGCAACCACAACCAGAAGCAATGAGTGTAGACAATTTAAATGATGAAGAAGTAAATAATAGTTCTAATTAATAAAATTAACAGGAAGAATTTTTTACCAATTAGCATCGGACAAAAGAACCGTTTTTATTAAAGGAACTATCGAGGGGGATACTTTTATATTAGTAGATGCTGCATCTACTATAAGTATATTAAACACCAAAAATAAACATGAATCAAAATATAAAATAATTGAAAATTTTTCAAAAACCATTTACACTATTAATGGAGATATTAAAAATGACAGTTATTTAGTTAAAACAGAAGTACCAAGTGAATTCAAATATGCAGATTGTTAAGAAAACAAGTAAGAACGTTGCAGTCGGGCGTTACCGACTGCGGAATATTCATTCACAGTCCTAACGCTGCCTTACATATCTAATTGATTTTGGGTTGTCAACCCGAGTATATTTTAAATTTCAAGTCTCTAGCGCTAATAGTAATCAATATAAAGCAGGGCCTGAACCCATTAAAATTGGGGAATCATAGACAGCTATTCCCGTTTATATCTCGTACATCTTTAGAGCTAGACTCTCCAAATTTTGCATATAGATGCATGGTATTTTATATAATTTTGATTTTTGTTATATTTTGAATGTCGGCTCAAAAATTTACCGAATTCTCCTTTTAATTTTAGTTGCAAATGTAGCAATGTGAATGAGCTGGTATTTCTTAAGAAATGACCAAAATTCAATAGAAATGTAGATCATATTTAATAAACAAAATATTTGGCCAATTAGCAAACGCACCTGCAAGCAGCAAGCTAGCAGCGGTGCAGAGCGTTTTTCCTATAACGTTTGCCTTTGTCTTTGAATTGCTTTTGAATTGTCTTTGAATTTTCAGCCGCTACTTTGGTTTTTTGTTTACTATAGGTGCTGTAGCTGTAAAGTTTTGTGTTAGTTATGATTCGTAAGATCGGTGCAGTGGCGCTGTTAGCAGAGACTCTGCGCGTTGTGTCAGAAGTCCGCGGTTCGAATCTCTTCTTTTATTTTTTTTTTGACAAACGCGGGAATTTTTTTAAAATCGAAATTTATATTGGTATAATATATTTTATATTTTTTAAATTTCTTAAAATGTTTCGTTTTGTCTTATTAATGCCTATTAAGCATATATACATATATATGTGAGTGACACACGCATATGAATTTTGCATTTGGCCGCTGCAAATGTCGATTTGGCACGCCCCTAGTGGGCGTAGATTGAGGTGCAGGTTCGAACCCCGCGGGAATTTTTTTTAAAATCGAAATTTATATTGGTTTAATATATTTTATATTTTTGAAATTTCTTAAAAATGTTTCGTTTTGTCTTATTAATGCCTATTAAGCATACATACATATATATGTGAGTGACACACGCATATGAATTTTGCATTTGGCCGCTGCATATGTCGATTTGGCACGCCCCTAGTGGTCGTAGATTGAGGTGCAGGTTCGAACCCCGCGGAAAACTTTTTCGTTTTAATTTAATTTATATTTTTTAATTTTCTTAAAAATGTTTCTTTCTTTCTTTTTATTATCAATGCCTATTAAGCATATTTATATATATAGGTGGTATACGCATATGAATCTCGCTATTGGGCGTATAAAATCCGTTTTGCCACGCCCCCAGTGGTCGTAGACCCATAATTTTTGGCCAGTTCTTAGAATGAGCTGAAGGCTACGTAACTGTAAAATTTGGACGCTTAGACTCAAAAAATGTGAAAATTACAGGGTATTTTTTGATATGCCACGCCCCCAAAGAGGCGTAACAATTATTTTTGGGTCATCGATAGAGGAGATTATCAGTGACTCAACTATCCAAATTTTAAGCTTCTAGCTCTAAAACTGTAGGAGATATAAACTTTTGCGGTTTGCCATGCCCCCTGTGGGCGTAGATATATCCGCCATAGCTTATTGATCTTGGGTCGTCAACCCGAGTATACATACCAAACTTCAAGTCGCTAACATCAATAGTGCTCAAAATATAGGAGAATTTGGAAAATCAATATATATTTAGATCCGATTTGCCACGCCCCCAGTGGGCGGGGATATATAGTTTTTTCTTCGGTCTTTATAGAATCGTAACTTACGTGCCAAATTTCAGCATTCTAGCTTTACAACTTTACAAGATACAGTTTTACCCGATTTGCCACGCCCCCAATGGGCGTAGATATATCCGCCATATCTTTTTTATCTTGGGTGATCAACACAAATCTACATTCTAAATTTCAACTCTCTAGCTCTTCAACTAATATGATTTCTGGCATACAGGAAAATGTGTTTTCCGATTTGTCACGCCCCTAGTGGGCGTATATGGAAAATTTGTACACTTTATAAATCGGAGACATATACGAGTATATGTTCCAAGTTTCAAGTCTCTAGCTTCAATAGCCGCGAAAAAAATTGCATTCATAGGACAGACGGACGGACAGCAAGACGGACATTGCACAAAACCAATATATTCATATCACTTCGTGAATGAATATAAAAATTTATAATTCAGGAATTCAAAAATATCGTATATGTGTAGATTATAGACGACAAAACCAAGTAACCGTTTCAGATAAGTATCCAATACCTATTATGGACACTGTATTAGATAAACTTGGTAAAGCTCAATATTTTACTACTCTTGATTTAGCGAAAGGCTATCATCAAATATTAATGGCAGAAGAAGTTATAGAAAAAACAGCTTTCATAATACCAATGGGATTATATGAATATGTTAGAATTCTATTCGGATTAAAAAATGCTCCAGCTACATTCCAACGTTTAATGACTGAAATATTGAAGGATTATATAAAAAAAGTTTGTGTAGTATATCTTGATGATATTTTAATTTTTTCAACATAACTTGAAGAACACAAGATTGCTTTAGAAAAAATTTTCAAAGTACTTATAAATCATAATTTGAAAATACAACCAGATAAATTCTCGTTTATGAAAATACATACCGAATATTTGGGACATATTCTCATGAAAGAAGGGCTCAAACTAAATCCAAGAAAAATAGAAGTAATAAAAGAAATTCCATTACCAAAAACGGAAAAACAATTAAAAGAATTTTTAGGTATGACAGGATTTTATAGAAAATTTATCAAAGAATATTGCAAAATAGCTTACTCAATGATAAGATATTTATAAAAAGGTGTATAAATTAATATAAATGATCCACAATTTATAGATGTATTTGAAAATTTTAAAGCGCTCATAAGTTCACAACCAATATTAAAATATCCAGAATCTGACAAACCATTTACAATTACTACAGATGCCAGTAAATTATTTTAAACACTATTTGATTGGAAATAAGTTTCAAATTATAACAGATCATGCTCCTATAAAATACTTAAGTTCAAAATTTTAAGGTCAAGACATGACAGCAGACATCAAGGATGGATCTTAAAACTAATGGAATTTTATTATGATATTGTATATTTAAAGGGTAAAGACAATAAAGTAGCAGATCTTTTAAGCAGACAGGAAACAGCACAATTAATCAATACAGAAAATATAGAAGAATCAAATGTATATATTGATATAACCAATACACAGTATTAAGCAGATGAAGAAGAATTAAGTCATTTTTATATATAAGACGATATTGTTAATAAGTATAAAACTCCGATAAATATATACCATTGCAGAAAAATAATTGAAGTAAATCCAGCAGATACAGAAAATGAAATTAAATTAAATTTCAAAATAATATACAGAAAGGAACAGTAAGAATTTTTTCAGAAGTACCAGACTCAGAATATCATATGCATTGTAATGCATATTAATGAAAATTTTTTCCATTCTAAAAATATAAAATTTTTCAAATGTACAAAAAGAGCACAAAAAATTGCAAATGAGAAAGATTTACATAAACACATTTCAATTTACCATTCAAAAGATTCATTACACAGTGGTATAAGTGAAACATTCAATTCATTAAAAGACAAAATATATTTTCCAAAATTAAGGGACCATATTAATAGTAAATTGTAGAAAATGCAGAAAAATTAAGTATGATAGAAAACCGAAAATCAAACTTTCAATTTACAGAAAAACCAGATACTAAAAATCAAACTAAACATTCAGATATATTTCACATTTTTTATTTATTTATTTAAAAAAGATATTGACAAAACTAGAGTCAACTTAAACAATAAATTATTAAAGTATATTAAATAGCCTAAAATAACAAAAATTATCAATAATACCACCAACCCGGTAGGGGTACTTTATTTGCCAGTCCGGCCAGCTATTCCCCAATTCAGCCATATGTGGTCAGTGATATTATTGAACTAAGAAAGATAGAGATTATTAAAGGAAATAATTGTTAAATAATCTTAAAAATAAATATGGTAAATAGGATTGGGATATCAGTACACAATGTGGACGCCGGAACATCCATATGTATCAGCTCTCGCGTGGGCATTTCATTCAGTTACGATGTTAGAGACATGAAGATTGAAACAAAGTTTTGTGTCAAAAAGTACACCCAGATATTTGACAGTAAAAATGGAAAATGTTTTTAATTGTATAATTAACAATATGTGGAATGGTAAGACTGAAGGTCATTGTCATACACTTGGAGCAGCTTAAATGCAACTGATTAGCACCACACCCAAGTTGAAAGGAATTTAGATCATCTTGTAGGCGAAGATGATCCATTGAGTTAGAATACGCAAGGCAAAGTTTTACATAATCTGCATATATTAAAATTTTTGAATGAGTAATACATTCAGGAAGGTCATAAATAACAAGTAAGAGGGCTCTAGTCGAGACTGCTTGACTAGGAGATACCCTGAACCCTGCAAAGTACTGATATTCCAATCATTCTACACTTCTTTCATGCACATATACAAAAACACATACACACACCCGTACGCATGCATCCATACGAACGCATAAACAATTGCTTTGCTAACTGCGCATTTACTGCGCTTGGCTGCCGTGTGGGCTATATTATGAAAATTTGTTTGTTGAATAAATCTTTTTGTAGTGTGACTATCTTCATCAAATTTTTAGAACGTGATAATAACATTCAAATGTGTGTATATGCCAAAGCACAAGTCTCTAGTACTTGAGATACGTTTTTTTCAAATTTGGGGCGAAGGGGGCGTGGCATCCAAAATCTGTAAATGAAAAAATCTTTGTATTCATCACATAAATCTACATAGTAAATCTGAAATCTCTTGGTATAACAGTATTCAAACTAGGCTTTAAAAACAAAGTCAAATTTTCGATTGTTATCGATAAAAAAGAAATGGGATGAGTTATCGAAAAAATATGATAAACTCGCACTGCGTATGGTATACACGAGTATACATGTAAAATTTCAAGTCTCTAGCACTTGTAGTTTAGGAGATCTCTGCGTTAGTACGGACGGACAGACGGACGGACGGACGGACGGACGGACGGACGGACAGACGGACATGTCTAGATCAACTCAGCTCGTCATCCTGATCAAGAATATATATACTTTATGGGGTCTGCCATGCCTCCTTCTGCCTGTTACATACATTTTCACAAAAACATTATACCCTGATTTCCCATTTTCAATGGGTTCAGGGTATAATGACATGCACACACCCATACGTATGCATTCATACGAACGCATAAACACGCGCTCTGCGAATTGCGCAGTTACCTGTTACTACGCTTGGGCTGCCGTGTGTGCTTTATGATGAGAATTTATTCGTTGAATAAATCTTTTTGTAGTGAGACTATCTTCATCAAACTTTTAGAACGTGATAATAACATTCAAATGTGTGTATATGCCAAAGTACAAGTTTCTAGTACTCTCTAGCACTTGTAGTTTAGGAGATCTCTGCGTTCAGACGGACGGACGGGCGGACGGACAGACGGACATGGCTAGATCAACTCAGCTCGTCATCCTGATCAAGAATATATATACTTTATGGGGTCTGCCACGCCTCCTTCTGCCTGTTACATACATTTTCACAAAAACATTATACCCTGAAATCCCAGCAAAAAGTAGCAGTCCCAAATGAATGCCCTAAGGTACACCTGAGGAAGCAAAAACAGGTTTCGAAATAGCTGTCCTCAACAACACCCTTTGAGTCCTACATTTTAAATAGGATGAAATCCAAGACATAAATCAGGGGTGAAATCCAAAGCGATCAAGCTTGTGAATCAAGATGTCATGATTAACAGAATCAAATGCTTTACTGAAATCAGTATAAATAACATCAGTTTGCATTTTATTTAAAAAGCTATCATTGATTAGATAATTAAATTCAAGTAGGTTAGTTGAGGTTGATCGATTTTGAAAGAAACCATGTTAGAATGGAGAAACAATCAATTTACAAAAATGTTGCAGGGTTGATGTTATTATTTTTTCAAATAATTTCGGGATTGCAGATAGCTTTGCAATACCTCTATAATATGAAATATCAGACCTCCCACCTTTTTTATGTAGAGGAATGATGAAGGACTCTTTCCAAATTAGACTCTATATAAGATAGATTCGAAATAGAATCCTAAGTAGGAGGAGGAGGAGAAAGTGAATTAGGAGACAACATTGCTAAAGAAGTGGATACCAACAATAAAGTACAAAATTGTACTGAATTAAAATTTGTTACCCAGCTTCTAAATCACTAGAAACAGTTTTACTCAATTTTAAAACTCTCACCGAATTATACGTCTTGAAGAAATTTATTTGGTTCTACAAGCAAGTCGGACACGGCAAACGTAAACCACCACTACCAATTTTGGCAGTTGACATGATTTTGTCATAGTCGCGACCAGTGAGACCTGCACATATTGTGTGCATCAAATTCTCACATAACCACTAATTAACAAATTGTGCATGTGCAGAATCAACTACCAGCCTAAAGGCATGATTTCTTACAGCATGTCATTTTGGCGATTGGGGTCAAACAAAACAGACGGAAAGCAAAGAGCAAAATAATACAAAACCAAAGTAGTTGAAAAATGCGTCGAGAGTACAAAAACAAAAATATAAATTAAGAGTGGAGCGGCTGTACAGAATAGAGAGTATCACGCACGAAGAGAAATATCGTGCACAAAACAAACTAAGCTTGCAACAGCAACTACAAACACAGATGTGAGTGTGAGCAATATGTAAAACACAAACAATGTATTAAAGCAGAGACGCTAATATATCAAGTTGCCGCATGAATCAAAACCACAACAAAAATTAATAATAATAAATACACAAAGCACAACAGATCAAACCTTGCACAGCAATGTAAAGCTAATTAGCTAGAGTTAACCGAACAGTGGGATATTTATTATGAAATAAAATGCAAAATATTAAGTAAAACTTAAAGAGCGCAAAATAAGACGTGTTAACACTTCCAAATTTAGAAGCTGGGGAACAAATTTTAAATCAGTACAATTTTGAACCTCCACATATTCAAATGGAGACTACTTCATTGTTGGTACCCACTTCTTTACCAATGTTGTCTCCTAGCTCACTTCCTCCTCCTTCTCCTACTCAGGATTCTATTTCGAATCTATCTTCTATAGTTGTTTTCAACACCTATTGCTACAGGTACTAAGGAAACTACAGGTACTATAGAAACTAGCGATCCTATTCCTATTCCCATTAAAAAATTAAAAGCTGCCCCGGTTGTCGTTCAAAAAGTGAATAACAAGCCGACAGTCACTTCTGACACTACCACCTTATCTCCTCGAAAGCAAATTTTCATATCTAGGCTTTCAGCCGACACAACTTGTGATGCAATATCAGAGTATATTGCTAATAAGTCCCCTGTGAAAGATTTTATTTCGAAGTTTAATTTTGCGACTCCTCGTGAAATTGCTTCATTTAAAATCAATGTGCCGGTAGAATACTTTACAACTTTATGTGACTCCAAGTTTTGGCCTCCACATATAGCTGTACATGAATTCAAGCCGAAGAATCGTAATAGATTACCTCCAGTAACAATCAGTGCTACTTCGGTACAATCTAAAACAAGCATTGTATCAAAAAACTAAATTGGAACAATTCTTCACCGCACTTGTCTTTAGCATACCAAAATGTTCGGGGCCTAAATTCTAAACTTAAAAGTCTATTTTAGAGCAGGTTCAGTTTTCAATATGATGTCATTGCGTTCACAGAAACGTGGTTAAGTCCTAATGTTCATAATAGTGAGATTCTTTCTAATAATTTCACTATTTATAGATACGATCGATTGATACGCAGAGGTGGTGGTGTCTTAATAGCTGTTAAGGCCGATTTCCTCTCTGAATCGATAAGTTTCAATGCACGTCACGATGCTGAGATTATTGGGGTTAAAATAACTCTTCCATCCTGTTCCCTATTTGTCACATCTTCTTATGTTCCTCCCTCTTCTGATATACAAGTTTATGCACAACATTTAGCTTGTATTAAAAAAATTTCTGATTATATAAATTATAGTGACATATTTCTAGTGTTGGGTGACTTTAATATACCTAACACTTCTTGGGCATCAGCTTCTAATTTTAATTACCTTATTCCGTCCACAGACCATTACATTTTTAATGAACTATTTAGCCTCTCTATGTTTCAGATGAGCACTATTTTGAATCATTTGAATCGTTCTCTCGATCTTGTTTTTATTAATGATGACACTGTTATTAATGTTACCAGATCAACCCCTGTATGTATGCCTGTATAAATACTCAACCAACTTTTGTTTATATTCCTCCTAAAAATCGTCACTGTTATCATAAATGCAATTTTGTCTTGCTTAATAATTTGATTGATGCAACTGACTGGTCACTTTTACATAACTCAGTTGATATTAATTTGGCAGCTAACATATTCTATGATACTTTAAACTCAATCTTTGATATGTGTGTTCCTTTGTGTCTCTCTAGGTCTGTTTCTAATGAACACCCCTGGTTTACTCAGACTCTTACAAATTTCAGAAATATTAAAACCAAATGTTTCAAAAATTTTATAAAGTCTGGGTTAATTTTTGACTGGTCAAATATTCCATAGCCAAGTCAAATTTTAATCTTTTAAATGCAAGGTGTTATGAGAATTACCTTTTACGCTGCAAAAGGCAATTCGTTCTTAATTCAAAGCAATTTTACTCTTCTGTGAACTCGAAGCGTCAATATTCTAATTTACCTTCCACATTTTTCCTTGGAGAAGAAAAAACTTGTAATGACCATGATTCCTCAGATCTTTTTTCAAATTTTTTTCAATCCACTTAATTTTCTGTGGATGCCATTTCTTACCCAAGTTTGATGCCTTCAACGAATATTATCAATGTTCCTAATGCTTCCCTTGATTCTCTGGCTTCAGCCATTCGGAGATTGAAATCATCTTCTTCTCCTGGCGCTGATAACATTCCGAGTTGTGTTATAAAAGAATGCAGTGGTTCCTTACAGCTACCTTTATTAAAACTGTTTAACTTGTCCTTGGAGACTTCTGTTTTTCCTTCTATTTGGAAAGAGTCCTTCATCATTCCTCTACATAAAAAAGGTGGGAATTCTGATATTTCATATTATAGAGGTATTGCAAAACTATCTGCAACCTTGAAATTATTTGAAAAAATAATAACATTAACCCTGCAACATTTTTGTAAATCGATTGTTTCTCCATTCCTACATGGTTTCTTTCAAAATCGATCAACCTCAACTAACCTACTTATATTTAATTGTCTAATCAATGAAAGCTTTTTAAATAAAATGCAAACTGATGTTATTTATATTGATTTCAGTAAAGCATTTGATTCTGTTAATCATGACATCTTAATTCACAAGCTTGATCGCTTAGGATTTCACCCCAGACTTATGTCTTGGTGTTCGGCGCAGCAGCTAACAATTGCTCTTAAATAAGCTTCTCTTAAGTTAGTCTGTTATCTATGTCATTATCATTCGCTGTTAGTGCACTCATGCACATAAGAAAGCATAACACACATACATATGTAACTTTCGGCTTCTTTTTACTTGCTTAACTTCGATTCTTTAAATTCGCGCAACACCTATCTTATCGTTGTCGCATATAGTTAACTTTGTCTAAACAAATACCACGGACTCAGCATTAAAATAATAAATAATAACCTAAATTACATCGTAATGGCTTTTATTTTGTGCCTTCGTAAATGATTGGAGCCAGAGTTGCCGAAAAAGATCGGCGGCTTCCAACAAGCACCTTTAACTTCGTTTACGATGTTAGAGAAATGAAGATTGAAACAAAGTTTTGTGTCAAAAAGCACACCCGGATCTTTGACAGTAAAAATTCGTTGCAAGGAAATGTTGTTAATTGTATATAATTAACAATATGAGGAATGGTACGACTGAAAGTCATTGTCATACACTTGGAGCAGTTTAAATGCCACTGATTAGCAACACACCAAAGTTGAAAGGAATTTAGATCATCTTGTAGGTGAAGATGATCCATTGAGTTAGAATACGCAAGGCAAAGTTTTACATCATCTGCATACATTAAAATTTTTGAATGTGTAATACAGTCAGGAAGGTCATCAATAAAAAGGGAAAAAAGTAGCGGTCTCAGGTGACTTCCCTGAGGTACACCTGAGGAAACAAAAACCGGTTTCGAAATAGCTGCCCTCAACAATACCCTTTGAGTCCTACATTTTAAATAGGATGAAATCCAAGACATAAGTCTGGGGTGAAATCCTAAGCGATCATGCTTGTGAATTAAGATGTCATGATTAACAGAATCAAATGCTTTACTGAAATCAGTAACAATCGATTTACAAAAATGTTGCAGGGTTGATGTTATTATTTTTTCAAATAATTTCGGGATTGCAGATAGTTTAGCAATACCTCTATAATGTGAAATATCATACCAAATAGAAGGAAAAACAGAAGTCTCCAAGTACAAGTTTAACTGTTTTAATAAAGGTAACTGTAAGGAACCACTGTATTCTTTTATAACACAACTTGGTGTGTTATGAGCGCCAGGAGAAGATGAGTTCAATGTCTGAATGGCTGAAGCTAGAGAATCACGGAAAACATTAGGAACATTGATAATATTCGTTGAAGGAAAAATAAGTGGATTGAAAAAAATTTGAAAAAAGATCTGAGGAATCATGGTCAAATCAAGTTTTTTCTTCTTTAAGGAAAAATGTGGAACGTAATTTTACGCTTCGAGTTCACAGAAGAGTAAAATTGCTTTGAATTACGAACAGATCGCCTTTTGCAGCGTGCAAGGTAATTCTCATGACACCTTGCATTTAAAAGATTAAAATTTGACTTGGCTATGGAATATTTGACCAGTCAAAAATTAGCCCAGACTTTATAAAATTTTTAAAACATTTGGTTTTAATATTTCTGAAATTTATAAGAGTCTGAGTAAACCAGGGGGGCTGAAGAGAAACAGGCCTAGAGAGACACAAAGGAACACACATATCAAAGATTGAGTTTAAAGTATCATAGAATATGTTGGCTGCCAAATTAATACTAATTATATGAAAGTGAAAGACAAAATTTCATTTACGATAACAGCGACGATTTTTAGGAGGAATATAAACAAAAGTTGGTTAAGTATTTATGGAAAATAATACTTCTAAAGTGGGATGATGTAAGTTTCAAGCATAGATATAGGGGTTGATCTGGTAACATTAATGACAGAGTTATCAATAAAAAAGCAAGATCAAGAGAAGGATTCAAATGATTCAAAACAAAGTTCATCTGAAACATAGAGAGGCTAAACAGTTCATTACAAATGTAATGGTTTGTGGACGGAATAAGGTAATTGGAATCAGAAGTTAATGCACAAGAAGTGTTAGGCATGTCATTTTGGCGATTTGGTTCAAACAAAACAGACGGAAAGCAAAGAGCAAAATAATGCAAAAATAAAGTAGATGAAAAATGCGTTGAGAGTACAAAAACAACCAACAAATTAAGAGTGGAGCAGCTGTACAGAATAGAGAGTATCACAAAACAAACTAAGCTTGTAACAACAAATACAAACACAGATGTGAGTGTGAGCAATATGTAACACACACAAGTGTGAGCAGAACAAATATAAGAGGGCCGCAATCAATGTATTAAAGCAGAGACGCTAATAAATCAAGTTGCTGAATGAACCAAAACCACAATAAAAATCAATAATAATAAATACACAAAGCACAACAGATCAAACTTTGCACAGCAATCTACAGCTAATTAGCACAAAATAAGACGTGTCAACAATTCCAAATGAGAACTCTCTCTTTTTGAGAACTCTGTCTTTAGAGCGATAATGTCGAAGAAAACATTTCAAAATATGAATCATGTCCAATTCGTGAAATATTCAAATGGTCTAAAAAAGTTGTCTTGTTCCAATCAACATTTGCATTCACTGGAAACACAAGCAAATTATGCGAAAAGTTTTCTTGCGTGAGCTTGGAATATCTCTTGCAAAATCAAACTTGACAATTAGAAGGGGTGCCACGAAACGAATCAACGGCGTCATTGATTTATGCCATTAGCAACAATTCACTAAACGAATCAATGGGGGAGCCCAGTAGCTCAGTAGCCCATTCCACATATTCACTGTTCCGTGAGCCTTCAGAATCTCGGTCGAGTTCATTACGATCACTTGACATTCCTCCAAAAAGATCCAAAAGTGTTCCTCCGAATATCCAAGGAAAAGCTAGATGTCACATTTGTTATCGCGAGAAAATAAAAAATAAGAACTCTGTAAATCAATCGATGTGCTGTTTGCCAAAAAGGTGAATGTAAGCGTACTTATAACCGAAATGTTTGTGTAAAATGTATTGAAGATAAACTTATTTTATGTAACATATAACAAAATATAATAATAAATATGTTATTTAAGATAATTCATGATTTTGACTAAAAAAAATTAAGTTACTATTGCAAAATACATCGAATTTCCCATATGTGTGGAAAACCACAGACGAGGGCAAAATATATAAGTTTTGTTGAGAGGGCAATGAACCAGAACCCAGAACCCATTAAAAACAGGAAATCAGGTAATAATGTTTTTGTTAAACGTATGTAACAGGCAGAAGGAGGAGTGGCAGACCCCATAAAGTATATATATTCTTGATCAGGGCGACGAGCTGAGCCGATTTAGCTCTGTCCGTCTATCTGCCTGTCTGTCCGTCTGTTCGTTTGTCCGTAAGTATGAACGCGTCGATCTCAGAAGATATAGGAGCTAGAGACTTGAAATTTAAAACTGTAGGTCCTTGTATTGCACGCGCAAATCAAGTTAATTTTTAAAAATCGATAACTGCTCCTGTTTTTTTGTTATCGATAAAAAACCTTATCGAAAATTAGCTATAAAATTATATCTCCTACATCTTTAAAGGTAGAGTCTTCAAATTTTGAATATAAATTCATATGTATTTTGAAGAGTTTCAATTTTTGTTTTATTCTACCCCCACCCCCAAGGTCCACCCCTTTCCCACCAAATTTACAAAAAGCGTATTTAAAATACTAGAGATTTGTGCTTTGGGAAATAACGGTTCGATGATTTCATGAAGATTGTCCGTCTACACTGCAGGCCATGCATGCTTATACGTGCGTGCGTATGTGTTTGTGCATGTGTAAGTAGAAATGAAGCGACGAATTTAGGGGATCTCGTAGTCGAGCAGTTTCGACTAGAGCATTGCTACTTGTCTTTATATTTGTATACCCTGAACGCATTGAAAATGGAATTCAGGGTATGCTGAAGATCCTATAAACTATATTATTCTTGATCAGGTCGATGAGGTGTGTTGATTTAGCCCTACCCGTCCGTCCATCCGCCGGTCTGTCCGTCCGTTTTTTTGTCCGTCCGTTTTTCTGTCCGTCCGTTAATGTGTCTGTCCGCATGTATGAAAACGTCGATTTAGAACTCTCTGTACAACACGCACAAAAAAATCGATTTAAAATCGAAAAAAAGCTATTGTCGGTGCTAGAAGCGGGCTTTTTCGGTAAGGGAAAACAAAGGGAAACATAAAAGCAATACGATTTATTTAAACAAGAAAGAAATCTCTAGTCGAGACTGCTCGACTACCAGATCCTCTTAACCCTTCGAATAACTGATATTTCAATACTTCATCGCTTCTTTTATGCTTACACAATAAATGAAACTGCACACACAAATACACACATGCGCACGCACGTATACACAGGCATGGGCTGCTGTGTGGGCTTACTGGAGGAACTAATTTGTCCAATAACTTTTTTGTAGACGGACAATCTTGATAAAACTTTTACACCGTGCTAATAACATTAAAATGTGTGTATGTGCAAAAGCTGCGGCAAGCTGCGGCGGGACACTTGTGAGACCCAGATTTCCCCTTTGTCCAACGCCCGGCCCGACCGACTGCTGCCACGACTCAACTTCCGCGTATGGGACACTTAAAGCTGAGTCGCACAACGAGTGCGGCAAGCTGCGGCGGGACACCTGTAAGACCCAGATTTCCCCTTTGTCCAACGCCCGGCCCGACCGACTGCTGCCACGACTCAACTTTTGCGTATGGGACACTTAAAGCTGAGTCGCGCAGCGAATGCGGCAAGCTGTGGCGGGACACCAAGATCCGCGAGAGCCAATCCCGAAAGTTTCAGAGTCGGTCGCTGCACAGTCCCAGCTCTCGCGTATGACACTCAGAGCCTTTCGTGTGGTGGCCACCGCGCACTAAAATCTCGGAATCGGCTATCACTTCACTATCTTCTCTTTCGATTTATTTGATTGTTTTCTTTCTTAATTATTCACTGTTTATTATTTTTCGGTTTATTGTAATTCCATTGTCTTATTAGATTCTCACCTAGTATCCCCTCTATAACCCGGCACTCACCCTTCTATTCGGAAAAGAGAACACAAAGGAAAAAAAAAAGAAACACGTGGCTATGCAAAGCCCGTCGGCTTACCGGCGGTTAGCAGCAGGCGGCGTCATGATGATTAATTGTGGGCACGTCTGTTCGTTTCCAGGTGTCAAAGTCAAGTGAACGAGCGTTGAGCCCTTCAGCTGCCGCCCACGCATCAGCCTCAAGCTCTGCTTGGCGCGGCGCCGCTGCCCATCATTGCTCGCTCTGTCCTGCGCGTAGGTCGGCTCTAGAGCTGTCGCTCTCACGCTCTTAGCCCGCGCCGCTGCATTGCGTGGGAGGCATTCGACAGCGCAAGGGCTTATAGCTCTTGTGCAGCTATGCGCTCTTAGCTCTGCTGCTTCGCGGTGCTTTGTGTGCGCCTAGCAGCGCCAGAGCTTTTCGCTCTTGCGCAGCTATGCGCTCTTGGCTCTGCGCCGCTGTGTTGCGTCGGATGCGCTTTTGCTTGTGCGTTCTCTTGGGGTCTGCTGCGCTGCGGTACTCTCTTTGCGTCGGTTGCGCTGTCGCTGTGCGTCAGTTCTGTCCCTGTCCGTCGTCGCTGTCCGATGCCGCACTGCTATGCGCCGTATGTGCTTAGCAGCACAAGAGCTTTAGCGCTTGCGCAGCTATGCGCTCTTGGCTCTGCGCCGCTGTGCTGCGTCGTATGCGCTCTTGCTGTGCGTTCTCTTTGTGTTCGGCTGCGCTGCTGTGGGTCGCTTCTGTTACTGTCCGTCATCGCTGTCCGATGCTGCGCTGCTATACGTCGTATGCGCTTAGCAACACAAGAGCTCTAAGCGCTTGCGCAGCTACGCGCTCTTAGCTCTGCGCCGCTGTGCTGCGTCGTATGCACTCTTGCTGTGCCTTGATTTCGGCTACGCTGCTCCGTCGCTGGCCTCCGGTAACGTTGCTATTGCTGTTGCTAGGCGGCTGTGATTTTGGGCTGCGCCGTTAGATTTCTCCTATCGTTTCTGTCCTTGTCCGTTTTGTCATTGCGTCCGTCCGCTGCTGCGTCGCTCTGTTGTTACCCTACATTACACAATAACTACGGGGTATTTCTTAACATAAAAATATATTCAATGACTTCAGGGTACTTAATGCTACGAAAAATATCTCTTAAATCTAATGCAGGGTGGTCGTGAGCTCCAGCGCTGAAAAATGTGGTACCTCACTCTCGCGGCGTCGCATCTGCGCGTGGTGGCCCTCTCCCCGACGGCTACCAGGGTCCTCCAGGATGGTTTGTGGCAGGGGGGATGGGGTTGTGGGCTGGGGCTCTCCTTCCGGGTCCGGGGAACTGGGCCCTGGTTCCGCCTCCTCCCCGCTGTCTCGACCACTATCGTCGGACACGGTCCATACGGGGGTGACTCCTTCGAAAGGGGGCGGGGTGCAAGAACTGGAGGTGTCGTCAGGGTGGTCGGTAGTAGGGACGGGTTCGACCGGGGCTGGGGTCTCTACTTCTGGGACTTCCGGGGCGGCGGTCCTCACTTGAGGCGCGACCACCTCAACCCTCTCGGTCAGCCGGCAGGCCCGGACCCAATCCGTTCTGGCTGGCGGTGCGTTGGTGGCGGCTCCGGGGTCGACCGCTCGGCCATTACGGCCCGGTAGACCTCCTACAGGAGGCCCACGTCCGACGGCCGCCGGTACCCTGGCAGGGGTCTACCCGCTCCTCTCCGGCCAGCTGGATGCCACTTCCGGGGCCAAAAGCCGCCGCTCGAGCTCGCTGAGCCTCGAGGCGGGCCTGGTGGCGTTCCTCCGTTACCACCGGGTAGTGCCGGTTATGGAAGTCCACCCACTGCCGCGTGATGTGGGCGGCTAACTGCTGGCGTCTCCTTTCTGCCCTCTGGGCGTCCTCCCTCCGGCGGGCTGCGGCGGCTGCCTCCTCTTCCTACTGCAAAATGCAGTCCGCCCAACGGTTCCCGTCCTCGCGTCGAGTGTGTCGGGGCCGCGGTGGTCGGTAGTGTGCGCTTGTGCTGTAGAGGTAGAGTTTTGGTTAACAATAGTTGTATGACCTACCCTCCCTGCCTATCTGCAAATCTTAACCTAGTGCCTAGTTGACCCTGACTCCTACTTCGAGTGCCTCCCCGGTTGACCCATTACCTAGGCTGTGTATAGTCTAGCTTAACAGTAACAAATGGTGGATTTCCCTCCCCTTAAGCTACTCCTGCGTCCTGGTCCTTGCTCTCCTCGTCTCTGGATGGCTCGTGGTACTCCTTCAAATCGGCCACGTTAGCCGTTCGTCGTTGTCGTGTACCCAGGCGTTGCAAAGTTGACCACTTTATAAGGCTCCTCATATCGGGGGCCCAACTTCGCGGCAAGCCCCTCGGAGGCTTTGCTGAGAAAGTGGGTGCGCACCATTACTTGTGAGCGCTAGTCTCGTATTCGCAGGTTGTAATGCCGGCCCTGCTCCGCTGCCGCATTCCTTGCATTGGTTTGGGCGATCTTGAAGATGTCTTGTAGTCGCTTGGCCCTTTCCTCGGCAGTGGGAGTCGGCCTGCCCGTCCCTGGGGTGACTTCTTCGTACAGGGCTCCCGGTAACCTCGGTTCACGCCTCAACACCAGGAACGCGGGGCTATATCCCGTTGTGTCCGACACGCTAGTGTTTATTGTCAGGCCGAACTCTGGTAATAGGGTGTCCCATTCGTCCTGTCGGGTTCCCAGATACTGCGCTATCATCGTCTTTATAGTCCTGTTCGCCCGTTTGGTCGGGTTCTGGTTCGGGCTGTAGGGCGCGGTGTGTTTCAACTGTATGCCCGCCTGCTGGGTAAAATCCTTGAATGCTCGGCTGGTGAACTGCGTGCCGTTGTCGCACACCAAGATCCTGGGAGCTCCGAAGCGGCCGATAACCCTTTCCCTTAGAGCCTGTTCCAGCGTTGCGGAAGTTGCCCTCCGTAGCGGGACGAGCTCGACCCACTTGCTAAAGTGGTCGAATAGCACCAACAGCATGGTGTGGCCCGACTTAGAGCACAGCGCACATCGTATATAACGGTTCCACCACCTGGCGCGTTAACATCTTACCTGCCGCCTGCTCTTGGCTCACCTTGTACGCCTGGCAAGTCAGGCACTGACGAACATGTTTGGCCACGTCCCGGAAGTATCCCAGCCAATAGTAGCGTTGAGCTACCCTTGTCGCTGTCTTCCTGATTCCTAAGTGGCCCGCAGTCGGTTGGTCGTAACACTCCCGGAGAACCCTGGCTCGAGAGTCCCGTGGGATGCATAGTTTCCATGGGGTGTGCTCCTCCTCCGGGGGTCGTCCTTGGGATCGGCGATACAACTGGTCGTTGGCGATGAGGTAGTCTGGGTACTGATCCGGGTTACTCTTGACTAGCTCCATCATCCGCGTCCACCACTGGCAGCTGGGATCTTCCTCCTTGGTGAGACTGAGCATGGCTACCGGTTGTCGCGACAAGGTGTCGGCCACAACGTTTTGATTCCCTCGGCGAATGCTTCCGAATGGCCCATACTATGGCCAGGCATTCCTTCTCGGTGGTCGTGTAGTTCGTTTCTGGCGGCGCCAATCGTCGGCTGGCATACGCCTCTACCCTTTCTTGTCCGTCCTCTTCCTGTGTTAGTACCGCTCCCAGGCCGTGGTCACTGGCATCCGTCTGTAGGGTGAACCGCTTGTTGAAGTCCGGGCATGCCAGCACCGGAGCTTCCGTTAGCTTCTGCTTCAACTCCTCGAACGCGGTTTGCTGAGGAGCGTCCCATTCCCACTTCCGGCCCTTCTTCAGGAGTGCGGTCATCGGCTGCGCGATATCGGCAAAGTTCGGCACGAATCGACGGTACCACGATGTTAATCCGATGCACTGCCGCAACTCCTTCACTGTGGTGGGCGGCTTCAGGTTCTGAACAGCGACTATCTTGTCCGGGTCTGTGTGAATCCCCCTGTCGCTGATCATGTGACCCAAATAAGTTATATTCCTTTTGAAGAAGGCGCATTTGTCGGGGTTCAGTCGGAGGTAAGCGTCTCTGAGGCGACGGAATACTTCCCTCAGGACGCGCATGTGCTCCTCGAAGGTCTCTGCTACCACCACGATGTCGTCCAGGTACGCGAACGCGTAGGGCTCCATCTCTGGCGCGTTGAAAAGTAGCTGGGGCGGAATGCAAGCCGAAAGGCATTACCTTCCAGTGGAAGAGACCTCGCCCCGGTACCGTGAACGCCGTACATTCCATCTGCCAGGAGCCATTCTTTAGGTCCAGCGTCGATATATACTTGGCGTGACGTAACCTTTCTAGAATATGGGTCATCCTCGGGAGAGGGTATGCATCCGGGATGGAGCGCTCATTCAGCTGCCGGTAATCCACGCACATTCGCCACTGGTTGTTCCTTTTACGAACGAGGACTATCGGTGCGCTATGAGGCCTCTGGGACGGTTCAATGTAGTCCTGCGCCAGCAACTCATCTATTTGCTCGTTGATGACCCGTTGCATAGCTGGATTCTTCGGGTAGTAGCACTGCTTGATGGGTTTGTCGTCCTCCATCGTGATCCGGTGTTCCGTGATGTTCGTGGTCCCTTTGAGGTCGTAGAACTTTCACAGTTCTTCCGTTAGGAATTCCACGACTGCTGGGTCATCCCTGGCTTGATTCTCCGTTTCTGGGTCGGTAGGCCCAACCCCTACGTTCTCGGTCCCCGTCTCCGGCTGGGGTGGGTGGAACAGTCTTCTCTTTGCCATTGGTGTCTCTGTCGTTCGGTCATCATCCGCTGGCCCATCGCTCCGTCTCTTCCGCGAAGTTGCGACTTCTGGGGCGCTCTCGGGTTTGTCCTCCGTCGGTGTGGGGCTCAGACTGACTCCCCGATGAATCGGTGGTGTCATTGTCGGGGCCTCCATGTCCACGTCCACCCGATAATCCCCGCACTAGATAGTGGTCTGCATGGCGCCTAGGTAGTCCATGCCCAGGATTAGATCGTCCACCAGCGTAGGCAAGACCAGGACTCGACTTCGCGTGAGGTCCCATCCGCCAGCGCGACCCGGGTACGGCTACCTGCCGCAACATATGCCAGATGAAGCTCCGCGTCGCCCCTGTGTCTATGGTGCCGGCCAACGGGCATCCGGCAACCACTACGGACGCGACGATCCGCCCCTTCTGCACGCTTAATGCTGTTGGTTCTGGGAGATGGTTTGGTTCGCCTCCGCCATATCCCTTGGCGGGCGGAGGCGGGAGTCGTTTCCCGGCGGGGAAAGCCTGCAACAGTCCCGGGTCCTAACCCCTCTCCGGCCGCAGTCCCAGCATAAGAGTACCTGGGCTCGTTGGCATTCCCGTTGGAAGTGCCCGGTCTCCCCGCATCGGCGGCCCTTCGGTCGTCCAGCGGTGTCTCGTCCCCATGGGTCATTGATCGGTTCACCGCACTGGTCCCGAGCGGTGGGTGTGTGGGGTTCGGAGTGCTCCTGAAGGGGTTGACGTGTCCACCCGGCGCATGAGCTGCTGGCAACGATCTTTTAGGCGGCTCTCTTTGACCCTCTAGTTCTCGTAGCTCCTCGTACGTGACGGCCAGCCGCGTCAGTTCCGTCATCGTCCGGCACTCGTCGCGTTTCATGTAGAGCTGGTAGGTGGGCAACATATTGTCGTATGGCCGGTCCAGCTGTTCCGCCTCCGACAACCCGGCTCTCTGCATCATCACCCGTAGGGCAATGAGGTAGTCCTGGAATGGTTCCCCGACGTGTTGCATCCGGGAGCGGATCTCATCTCCTAAGCGCCTGAAGTACCGAGGAGGGAGAAAGAACTGCAGGAAGTCGTGTTTAAATGCCATGTCGCTCCTCGGAGTCCGCTTCCCCGCAGCCAGTCTTCGGCCCGTTCGGTTAGGAGTTCCGGCATTGCCCGAGGCAAATGCCTGACATCTACCTGATAGGCCGCGGCCCGTTCTTCCAACTGTTCGATGAACTGTAATGGATCCGTTCGACCATTGAAGCTCACACCCCATTTCCTCGGTTGCATGGTCTGTCGGGTCGGTGGACTCTCTTCCCGCCTTGACCGCCGGTGTCGATGCGACGGGCCCCGCTGGTTTCGCCCGCGTGGTCCCCAACGGCGGGATGCGCAGGTATGCAGACCCACTAGGTTGATCTGGCTCGATATCCACCAGCTTCTCCTCCCTGGCGGGATTGGAACTGGGTGGTCGTGAGTCCGGTGAGGGCCGATTGCCATAATACTCGGCCCAGTAGTTCAACCTGTGCTGTACCTCCTCGCTGAGATCGTCCCGGTTTATGTACGCCGCCAGTCGGCGCCGCAGCTCGTCGACCAGGCCATGCGGTTCTAGGCCTAGTTCCACCAGGATGGCCTACAGCTCCGCTTTCCGCCGGTAGCTGACCCAGCCGGTATTTCCCGTCATGGCGCCGATGCGCTGATGTCCGCTCCGGTACAAGATCCTCCAATGTTTCGCGCAAATGGCCTATAGATTGCTATCTATTGTCCCACGGTGGTGCCGGTGCAATCCCTTACTATGCTGCCGGTAGAATTTCACCCGATGATATCTGACTCCTTGATCCTACTTGTATTCTCTCCCACGACGTTATTTAACTATCCCACGGTGATAGTTACGTTGTCCCACGGCGCTATTAAGACTGTCCCACGACGATAGTTACGTTGTCCCACGACGCGGTTAAAAATGTCCCACGACGATAGTTGCAATGTCCCACGACGCTATTGAGAAAAAAAAAAATGTCCCACGACGTTGGCTACGATGTCCCACGACGCTATTGAAAAATGTCCCGCGACGCTATGATGTCCCACGACGCTATTGGAAATGTCCCACGACGATAGTTACGTTGTCCCCCGACGCTATTGGGAAAATGTCCCACGACGATAGTGACGTTGTTCCCCAACGCTATTTAAAAAACTATGTCCCACGACGATAGTTGCGATGTCCCACGAAGCTATTGAAAAAACTATGCCCCACGATGATAGTCGCGATGTCCCACGAAGCTATTGCAAAATGTCCCACGTCGATGGTAAAGCTCGATCTGAACGTGTCGGAGGCCGGAAGACAAGTGCCCGCGCTGTGGCCTACTCGTTGTTTATATACCGATGGTCGATGCCTCGTGGTTGCGATGCCGCCGGCACCCGAGCTCGGCTTCGGCTTTCAGTCCGATCTCTCTCTCTCTCCCTTTCTCTCTCTCTCTCTCTTTCTCTGTCCGACGTCTACCTCTCACCTAACAGTGCCGTGTATATATATATACTTTTTTTTTTTTTTTTCTCCCCTTCTTTTCCTTCAAATACCTTGCCATTCTTTGCGCGCTGCGCTGCCTCGTGGCTGTAACCGCTAGATTTTTTTTTTCCCTAATTATGCCGCCGGTTTCAACTGCTTCGCTGCTTCGCTATTTCCAGACGGGGCTTTAATCCCAGAAAGAAGCCACTATCATTAATCCTGGGTCCCTGCTCGGGCGCCACTTGTAAAGAAGTTTCTTTGGGCTGGGGTATAACTCTCAGTCTTCCCCAGGGTCGTTTACAAGAAATTTGTAATCACCGGGACCACGGAATAAGAGGGCAGCGGGGCCGAGGTGGCCAAGCGGTTCGGGCTTGGGTGCAAGATGTCTTGCACGGAACGGTTGTGTATGCACCCGGGCGGTCCGGGAATGCCAAGGCACGCGGGCGGCTAGCTGCTCTGGCCCAGCTCTGGCGTATGGTGCTCGGGACTGGGAGAGAAAACGTAACGGTAGCCCGGTGCAGATATCGTGCTGGTTCCCTACTTGTAAGCACGATTCGGCGCAACTGTCGCGACCAGGCTCTGGCATATACGGCTCGGAGCAGGGTCGCGTTGTGCCCATGATGTGCTGCGGCCGGAGGCCTGAAAATACGCGTCGTCAGCTCGCCGGCCCCACAGCCACGCCTAACGCCGCCACGATTCGACTCCCGTGTATAGGACACTGGGATCGGGCTCGTGCGGCCAGAGCGGTGAGCTGCTGCGAAACCCCTGGGTCGATCCTGGTCCCTGCCTAGCACTTGGCTCGACCGGCCGTCGTCACGATTCACTCTCGCGGATGTGACACGTAGAGTGGAATCGCGCGACGGGCGCGGTGAGCGGTGGCGAGGCACCTGCCAGGACTCAGATTCCCCTTGTCCAACGCACGGCCCAACCGACTGCTGCCACGACTCAACTTTCGCGTATGAGACACTCAAAGCTGAGTCGTACAACGAGTGCGGCAAGCTGCGGCGGGACACCTGTAAGACCCAGATTTCCCCTTTGTCCAACTCCCGGCCCGACCGACTGCTGCCACGACTCAACTTTTGCGTATGGGACACTTAAAGCTGAGTCGCGCAGTGAATGCGGCAAGCTGTGGCGGGACACCAAGATCCGCGAGAGCCAATCCCGAAAGTTTCAGAATCGGTCGCTGCACAGTCCCAGCTCTCGCGTATGACACTCAGAGCCTTTCGTGTGGTGGCCACCGCGCACTAAAATCTCGGAATCGGCTATCACTTCACTATCTTCTCTTTCGATTTATTTGATTGTTTTCTTTCTTAATTATTCACTGTTTATTATTTTTCGGTTTATTGTAATTCCATTGTCTTATTAGATTCTCACCTAGTATCCCCTCTATAACCCGGCACTCACCCTTCTATTCGGAAAAGAGAACACAAAGGAAAAAAAAAAGAAACACGTGGCTATGCAAAGCCCGTCGGCTTACCGGCGGTTAGCAGCAGGCGGCGTCATGATGATTAATTGTGGGCACGTCTGTTCGTTTCCAGGTGTCAAAGTCAAGTGAACGAGCGTTGAGCCCTTCAGCTGCCGCCCACGCATCAGCCTCAAGCTCTGCTTGGCGCGGCGCCGCTGCCCATCATTGCTCGCTCTGTCCTGCGCGTAGGTCGGCTCTAGAGCTGTCGCTCTCACGCTCTTAGCCCGCGCCGCTGCATTGCGTGGGAGGCATTCGACAGCGCAAGGGCTTATAGCTCTTGTGCAGCTATGCGCTCTTAGCTCTGCTGCTTCGCGGTGCTTTGTGTGCGCCTAGCAGCGCCAGAGCTTTTCGCTCTTGCGCAGCTATGCGCTCTTGGCTCTGCGCCGCTGTGTTGCGTCGGATGCGCTTTTGCTTGTGCGTTCTCTTGGGGTCTGCTGCGCTGCGGTACTCTCTTTGCGTCGGTTGCGCTGTCGCTGTGCGTCAGTTCTGTCCCTGTCCGTCGTCGCTGTCCGATGCCGCACTGCTATGCGCCGTATGTGCTTAGCAGCACAAGAGCTTTAGCGCTTGCGCAGCTATGCGCTCTTGGCTCTGCGCCGCTGTGCTGCGTCGTATGCGCTCTTGCTGTGCGTTCTCTTTGTGTTCGGCTGCGCTGCTGTCCGTCGCCGCTGTCCGATGCTGCGCGGCTATGCGTCGTATGTGCTTAGCAACAGAAGAGCTCTTAGCGCTTGCGCAGCTACGCGCTCTTAGCTCTGCGCCGCTGTGCTGCGTCGTATGCGCTCTTGCTGTGCCTTCTCTTTGATTTCGGCTACGCTGCTCCGTCGCTGGCCTCCGGTATCTTTGCTATTGCTGTTGCTAGGCGGCTGTGATTTTGGGCTGCGCCGTTAGATTTCTCCTATCGTTTCTGTCCTCGTCCGTTTTGTCATTGCGTCCGTCCGCTGCTGCGTCGCCCTGTTGTTACCCTACATTACCCAATAACTACGGGGTATTTCTTAACATAAAAATATATTCAATGACTTCAGGGTACTTAATTCTACGAAAAATATCTCTTAAATCTAATTGAGCTCCAGCGCTGAAAAATGTGGTACCTCACAAAGTATACAGCTTTTGTCACGAAACAAGGTCTTTTTGAATTTAACAAAGCGCCGTTTGGATATTGTAACTCGCCAGCAGTCTTTGTCAGATATTTAATATTTCAAAGATTTATTAATTTTGGAGGACGATATTGTGGTGTTTGGCTCAACAACGGAGAAATGCTTGGAAATGTGAAGATCGTTTTGGAGCAATCACGTAAGTTTGGATTGCAGATCAAATGGTCCAGACATGAAGTGGAAAACGGAGTTGTATGGCCAGGCAAAGGTAAAAAATTTCAATTGCCAAAAAGTATTAGAGGTGTGCAAGCTTTTGTGTGATTAACCGGCTATTATAGAAAGTTCCTACGTGATTATGCTTTAATAGCGAGACCGTTGACGCAGTTTTTAAAGAAAGATGCCGAATTTTTATAGGAGGTCCACAAATACAAGCGATCGAAAAAATAAAAGAGATTTTGATAAATAAACCAGCTTTAAAAATATTCCAATTTACAGCAAAAACACAGTTGCATGTGGATGC
The DNA here is from genome assembly GCA_035045345.1 of Drosophila hamatofila. Classification (NCBI taxonomy): domain Eukaryota; kingdom Metazoa; phylum Arthropoda; class Insecta; order Diptera; family Drosophilidae; genus Drosophila; species Drosophila hamatofila. The sequence continues at coordinate 111,134 of JAWNPA010000046.1, forward strand.
ATCAAAGGATGGCTTTGGCGCTACATTATTATAGGAGAAAGACAATAAGTGGGATCCCGTTGTATACTGGAGCAAGAAGACAAGCGTACAGGAAGAAAACTTTCACAGCTATTTCTTAGAGATATGTAGCTTATTTCGCTACAAAGAAGTTACGTTCTTATCTGATGGGAATAGAATTTGTCTTAGTAACGGACTGTGCAGCTGTAAAAAAAAAGATATGACACGAGAAGTCGTCCAATGGTTGATGAAAGGGTGAAACATGTTGATAGCATGAGTAGATATCCAGTAATGATTGTCTCTTCAGAAAACAATGACGCTCAAATTTTAAGAGCGCAACAAACGCTACGCTGATTTTAAAATCAAAAATAATCTGATTTATAAACAGATGAATGGACTGGATTTGCTAGCAGTACCAAAGAGCATGGAAAATGAGATAACACGCTTTACTCACAACTTTGGTCATATGGTCAACAAGACTTTGGTCAACAAGACTATTATATTCCAAATGCGGATAGAAAAATCGAACATTTTATTGCTAACTGCATACAATGCATCTCACTCAACCAAAAACTCGGTAAACAGGAGGACATTTTTCATTACATTTACATTACATTACACGTTGATCATCTAGGATCGCTGGGTCTTACTTCAAAAAACTATAAATACATATTTACAGTCATAGATTGATTTTCCAAATATACGTGGCTATATCCTACAAAGTCAACAGATGCAGCAGAATTTTCAAGCATTTGAATCCTTGGGTAGCAATTTTCGGAAATCCACAACGCATCATAAGCGATAGAGGCGCCGCATTCACATCAAAATAATTTAAGGAGTTCTGTACCAACCAAAAGATAGATCACATCGAGACAACTACAGGCATCGCAAGAGGAAATGGTCAAATAGAACGAGTTAACCGAGTCATAATTTCTGTTCTCGCTAAGCTGTTAGCAGCAGAGACGGCTAAATGGTATGTATATACGTCACAGGTGCAGCGGTGTATAAATTCCAATATTCATTCATCAACGAAATTTACACCATTTGAAGTCATATTTGGAGTAAAAATGAGAAACGAGACAGACCCCGAATAAAAAAAAATCTTAGAAGAAATACTAGTATCGCTACAAGATGATCGCAGCCGTATAAGAGCAGAGGCACGACAGCAAATCCACACCAAATAAAAGCGCAAATTTGACAAAAAACGAAAAAGACATAACGGCTATCAGTTGGGAGACCTAGTAGCCATTAGTCACACAATTTGTAACGGGCAGGAAGCTGGCAAACAAAAATCGAAGTTTTCAGGCCCGAATATGGCGTCAACTAGTGAAGACAACATGAAGCTTTGGCGTTATTTGGACTACAGCGAAGGAACAGATTCAGAGTAATCATCTGAGGCAGATTATGATCAGGATGACCGAATGTAAAGTGGCATGAGAAGCTTGGTCAAGGTGGTGTAGGATGCCAGCTACACAATAGCAACAGGATGGCAACTCCATTAAAAGACGAAGTTTGTTTTGAGAAGACTTTGAATGAAGAAAGACGTGCACGATGGCGATTACAAGTCAAGTGTCACAGTCACAGTGTTCTCAAGTTGATTAAGTTCTCAACACTCTGTTAATTTCAATTATAATTACTCAATTTAATAAATAATACTCTTATTTCACATTTTTATACTCTTATTTCACATTTTCAATGGGCTCATGGTATAAAAACCAAGACATCTAAGCAGAAAAAAAAAATCATTTCATCTTCAGACCACAAAAATGTACAACAAAGTTTCTTTTAAACGATAGCCCCTGAATCCTTTGAGAAACTGATATTTCAATTTAAGTGATTCTTCGCTTCTTTTCTTTTTATACAAGAAACAAAACATGCACACACACATACATACATACACACGCACGTATAAACAGGCATGGGCTGCAGTGTGGGCTTAAAAAATACGCTTTTTAAAAATTTGAGGGAAGAAGTGGATTTTAAGGGTGGGGGTAAAATATAGCAAAAAATTGAAATATAAAAAAATTAATATGAATCTATATCTAAAAATATTTAGACTTTAGTTTTAAAGATGTAGGAAATATAATTTTTTAACTGGCTTTCGATAAGGTTTTTATAAGAATACAAGTAAAAGTGCTCTAGTCGAGACTGCTCGACTAGGAGATACCCTGAACCCTGCAAAGTACTGATATTATCTATCATTCTACACTTCTTTCATGCACATATACTAACTGCGCAGTTACCACTTACTGCGCTTGGGCTGCCGTGTGGGCTATATTATGAGAATTTATGCGCAAATTCGATATGTACACAGGTTCTACAGTCCAAAAATAAAGTCGTGCATCCAGAAACATTAAGGAAGGCTATACTGGCTAATGCGTATAAGTCGCGCACGCTAAGACGAAAACTATTTGTAAGCAGAGCTAATCGCAAAAAACGCCTAGACTTTGCAAAAGAGTACCAAAATGCGTCAATCGAGTTTTGGTCGAAGTACAATATATTTGGATCGGATGGGCGACTTCGTGTGTGGAGAAGAGCCGGAGAGGCACTCCAACCAAAACACACAATCAAAACAGTAAAGCATGGCGGTGGTGGCGTTATGGTATGGGGCTGTATGGCTGCTGCTGGTGTCGGAAATTTTGAGATAATTGATGGGGTGATGGGCCACCTTAAATACATTGAAATTAAAAAAAAAACTTGGTCCCAAGTGCTACGAAGCTAGGATTATCTAGTTCTTATTATTTCAAACATGACAATGGCCCTAAACACATGGCTCATAATACCAAAATGTACTTGGCATATAATACGCCACATCTATTAAAAACACCTCCCCAAAGTCCTGATCTAAATCCAATAGAGCATTGTTGACATATGTTGGAAAAAAATATCAGGAAGCATCATATATCGTCAAAACCCACGCTTATAGAAGTTTTAAAAGAGGAGTGGGAAAAATTTGATAAGGATTACACAGAGAAATTAGTCTTATTAATGCCAAACCGACTAAAAGCGGTTATAAAGAATAAAGGCTACCCTACAAAATATTAAGTGTACCAAAAATTAAATTTCTGTTATTTCTTTAGACTATTTTTTAATCATTTAGTTTTACTGTACGAAGACTTTATTGGAACCAAAAACGTGACTTCTTATGAAATTTTAGTTATAACTCCTAAATTAAGCAACATATAGATCTAATTCCTTTTATAAATTAGGTTTAATAAATAAAATAATAAAACTGTGTCTAAACTTTGGTTATTTTCTTGATATATATATATATGTTTTATTCGTTCCCAAAGAAAAAAGTTGCTGTTGTACGAAGACATTATTGGTACACTGTATATACTTTAATTCAAACAAGTAAGAAAGCTCTAGTCGAGACTGCTCGACTACGAGATCCCCTGAACCCTTCTAGGAACTAATATTTCAATATTTCTTCGCTTCATTTCTACTTATACGCACGCACGTATAAACAGGCATGGAAAGGCTGCTGTCTGGACTTACTATTTTAACCTTTTTGCTTAATAACTTTTTTTGTAGACGAACAATCGTCATACAGCTTTCAGATCGTGATAATAACATTCAAATGTGTATATGTACCAAAGCACAAGTCTCTAGTTTTGAAATACGCTTTTTGCAAACTTGTTGGGAAGGGGGGGTTTTTTGGGGAATTGAGGGTAAAATATAACAAAAGTCGAAATTCTATAAAAATACAAATGAATCTACGTTAAAAATTTGAAGACTCTAGCTCCAAAGATGTGGGAGATAAATTTTTAAAATCTGATTTTTGATAAGGTTTCTTATCGATAACAAAAACAGGGGAGCAGTTATCGATTTTTGGAAATAAAATTGATCTGCGCGTGCAATACATGAACCTACAGTTTCAAATTTCAAGTCTCTTCTGAGATCGACGCGTTCAAACATACGGACAGACGAACAGACAGACAAACAGACGGACAGGGCTAAATCGACTTAAATCGTCGCCCTGATCAAAAATATTTATAAAGTATATACATCTGTCTGTCTGTCTGTCCGTCTTTTCGTCTGTCCGTATGTATGACCGCGTCGATCTCAGAAGATATAAGAGCTAGAGACTTGAAATTTTTATCGTATGTCCGCATAAAGAGCGCGCATATCAAGGTTGTTTTTAAAAATCGATAACTACTCCCGTTAATTTGTTATCGATTAAAAAACTTATCGAAAACCAGTTTTAAAATTATATTTCCTAAAATTTCCTCCAAATTAAAAATTTAGATTCATATGTACTTTTAGGAATTTCGGCTTTTGTCATATTTTACCCCCACCTTTCAAAACAACCCCAACAAGTTTCCGTATTTTAAGTACTAGAGACTTATGCGTTAGCACATACACACATTTTAATGTTATTATCACGGTCTAAAAGCTTTATCAAGATTGTCCGTCTACAAAATAAGTAATTAAACAAATAAGTTCCCACAGTAAGCCCACACAGCAGCCCATGCCTGTTTATACGTGCGTGCGTATGTGTGTATGTGTGGGTGCATGTGTAAGTAGAACTGAAGCGACGAATTATTGAAATATTAGTTCCTGGAAGGGTTCAGGGGATCCCGTAGTCAAGCAGTCTCGACTAGAGCTTTCCTACTTGTTTAATATGTGGAGGTAGTCCATATGGTCCATTGTGGACTCAATAAAAACCAAATTACCCACTGCCCTTTCTTCCATACATCCCCACACCATTAGGCCACCTCCACTGAGCTTAACGGTTGGAGCAAGATTTTTTATGTCGAAGGCTATGCCCGTCTTTCGCCCCTTGATGCTAAATATACAAAATTTGCTCTCATTCAGTTAAAATGACAGTGTTATAATACTTTGGACTGACTTCCAAGTACTTATTGGCGAAATCCAGCCGATTGATTTTATTGGGCTCAGAGAAAAGTGGCTTCCTTCGAGCAACACGGCCATTTAAGTCATTTTTTTAAGCTTCCTGGCGGGTTCTTGTACTTCTCCTTGACTTCCTGCCCAATCTTGGCTGCAGTTAATCCGGGGCTTAGCCGCTCGGTCGTCAGCACGTCCCTCTTCTCTCTATCGGCCAGCTTTGAGGGCCTCCCAGAGCGTGGCTTTGACTTAATCGAGCCAGTCAAATTAAAGTTATTGATTGCTCTCTGGACAGAAGAATGCGTTCTGCCAACAATTTCGCCAATTTTCTTGAAACGCGCGCATAAACGCGCGCTCTGCTAACTGCGCAGTTACCAGTTACTGCGCTTGGGCTGCCGTGTGGGCTATATTATGAGAATTTATTTGTTGAATAAATCTTTTTGTAGTGGGACTATCTTCATCAAACTTTTCAAACGTTCAGAAGCACAAGTTTCTAGTACTTGATATACGTGTTTTTTCAAATTTGGAGCGAAGGGGGCGTGGTGTCCAAAATCTGTTAATAACAAAATTTTTGTCTTTATCACATAAATCTACACAGTAAATCTGAAATCTCTAGGTCTAACAGTATTCAAATTAGGCTTAAAAAATGAAAATGGGATGAATTATCGACAAAATATGATAAACTCGTACTGCGTATGGTATACACGAGTATACATGTAAAATTTCAAGTCTATAGCATTTGTAGTTTAGGAGATCTCTACGTTCATACGGACGGACGGACGGACGGACGCGCAGACGGACATGGCTAGATCAACTCAGCTCGTCATCCTGATCAGGAATATATATACTTTATGGAGTCTGCCGCGCCTCCTTCTGCCTGTTACATACATTTTCACAAAAACATTATACCCTGAATTCTCATTTTCAATGTTAAATAAATAAACTTTGACCATTATTCATCGAAGCAGTGGTTGAAGCAGACCTTGGGACAATGGTCCTTATAAAAGGGAAGGGCGGTCCATAAGGACTACCTTAAGTAAACCATTTTTTAATTTTTTTTTAAACATCTTATTATTAAAAACATTATTTTACCTTATATTTTAGTTTTAACAAGTAAGAAAGCTCAAGACGAGACTGCTCGACTACGAGATCACCTAAATCACCCTTCCAAGAACTAATATTTCAATAATTCGTCGCTTGTTTAATAACTTTTTTTGTAAGTATGTATGAACAAAAATTTCAAGTATCTAGCTCTTATATCTTCTGAGATCGACGCGTTAATACATACGGACAGACGGACAGACGGACAGACAGACAGACGGACAGGGCTAAATCGACTCAGTTCGTCGCCCTGATATAATATATACTTTATGGGGTCTGCCACGCCTCCTTCTGCCTGTTACATACATTTTAACAAAACCATTATACTCTGATTTCCCATTTTCAATGGGTTCAGGGTATAAAAACAAAATGTGCAATAGAAATGCTCAAAGCAGAACTTTTGCACTTGTTCGGCTTTGTGTGTCAATATTTCGAGAAGAGCTATGAATAAATGTAAAATTGGTTTATATAAGTTAAATTTAATGGACTCGCTAAAAAAATGTTAGAGCATGCTTTCATTGACTTTGAATTTTTTGGCTGTGGTTGACCTATCGGGAGAAATGCCCATATGTAGGTGATACACGCAAATGAATTTCGCAGTTGGGCAGCACAAATGCTAATTTGCCATGCTCCCAGTGGGCATAAGCCAATAAATTTTGGACCGATCTTAAAAGCATCCTAGAATCAAGTAATTTTAAAATTTTGATGCTTATGCTCCAAAAATGTGAAAATTACAGTATACGTTAGAGTATAAGACAACACACGCGAAAAAATGAGCTGATAACACAATTCGGCTGGATGCAATTGAAACAAAGTTGCAAAAAAAAATTTGACTCCAGCACGCCAAAGTGGGCTGAACGGTCGCATGAAACGCCGGCTCAGCTTGCTACCGGCTAACCTGCCCAAGCTACTTTAAGTTTTCAGTTTAAAATATTCTCAAACGGATCAGTTGCTTCGTAACAAAAAGAATTCAAGTAAAACCAAACTGAGTTAAATATCGAAAAATAAAAAGATTGTGTGTCAAACAAATATTTGTTCATTTGAAACAGAAAATCTTGCGTTAACACCGCGAGCTAAAAACAACAAAATCGTTAAAAAACAACAAAGAAGTAAGAAAGCTCTAGTCGAGACTGCTCGTCGCTTCATTTCTACTTACACATGCATACACACATACGCACGCACTATGTACTACTAATATATTACTACTACTACGTACTATGGGAACTTAACTGCTTAATAACTTTTCTTGAAGATGGACTATCTTCATAAACATTCAGACCGTGATATCAACAAAAAATAACAAGTAAGACAGCTTTAGTCGAGAGTGCTCGACTACGAGATCCCCTGAACCTATCCAGGAACTGATATTTCGTTTCAGTAATTCCCAGCATTTCTGCTCATACAAGAAACAAAACATGCACACACACATACACACAGTGTGGGTTTACTATGTGAACTTAATTGTTTGATAAATTTTTTTGTACACGTTCAATCTTCATAAAATTTTCAGACCGTAATCGTAACATTAATATGTGTGTATGTGCCAAATCATAAGTCTCTAAAACTTGAAATACGCTTTTCGCAAAACTTACTATGACAAAAACCGAGATTTTTAAAAATACTTATGAAGTTATATTTTAAATTTGGAGACTGTAGCTCTAAAGACGTAAAAAACAAAAATTTTTGATTAATTTTCGATAAGGTTTTTAATTGATAACAAAAAACAAGGAAAGTTATCGATTTTTGGAAACAAACTCACATTCGCGTGCAATATACGGACCTACGAAAGCAAATTCAAGTCTCTAGATCTTATATCTTCTGAGATCGACGCGTTCATACATACGGACGGACGGACAGGGCTAAATCAACTCAGCTCGTCGCCCTGATCAAGAATATATATACTTTATGGGGTCTGCCACGCCTCCTTCTGCCTGTTACATACTTTTAACAAAACCATTATACCCTGATTTGCCATTTTTAATGGGTTCAGGGTATAAAAAGAGTAGTTATATTTTAGAAACGAATCTTACCAATCAACCCTAATTGGCGTTTTAAATTGAAGGCGCTCTATAATGAGTTCTATATTAATTGGGCTTATCAGAAGTATGGTTTCCTCCACACTCTTTGCTTGCCATCAGATGCAAATGTGTTATATGTCGACTCGTCCGAAATGGATCCGAGATGGATATAGTCAATTTACGCCCAACGGTCAAACATGGTATAGGGTCCGTGATGTATGTGAGCTATTGGGATCGGCAATTTAGTTTCTATCGACATATTGATTGATTGAATTTGAACCAGTATGGTAACATAATTAAAGGAAAATTTGATTTCAAGTGCCGACAAATGCGTCAGGAAAGATTTTAAGCTTTATGCGGAGAACGATCCCAAACACAGCTCTTTGAATACCAAGACATGAGCTTTCTATAACTGTTCAAAAGGCTTAATCTCCCGATATGAATGTGATCGAACATCTATGGCATATCCTGAAACAAAAAATTCGAAACCACACCATTTCGATCAGGGACGACCTCAAGAGATATCCTTTTGAGCACTTATTGAGGAGTGGAACAATATAAGTGTGTAAACTTGCAAAAAATTGGTGGATTCAATGCCAATAGGGATTGAAATGCTCAAAAATGACCAAGGAGGACCAACAAAATACTAAAAAAAAGTGATTAGTTTTCTTAAATTTTTAAATTTTATTTATTTATTTTTTTTTTCAAAGAAACTTAGCTGTACGATTTGAAATGAGTTTTACGAGATGAAATGATTTTTAAAAAATGTTGTCTACTTAGTTTTCGTTGGTTTTTTATTTTAATATGAAGCTAACATATCAATAAATCCATGTTAATTTTGAAATATTTTTTTCGTTTTCAAACGTTTGGATAAATCATATTCATGTAAGCAGAAATAAGTGCAGCTCACAAGCGCATACATACTTACATATGTACATACGCACTAACTGCGCGGCATAAAATAAAGACAACAACAATAAGTGAAATTCGTCGCGTGCATTGCTCTCTGCTGCTCAGTTCAGTGAAATTCGTCGCATGCATTGCTTTCTTCGCCGCTTATATTATTCGCGCTCAGTTGAGTGAAACGTATCGCCTAATATTTGCATGCTCATTTGAATGAAATTTGTCACGCATTGGTAGTCGCTTGCCAAATACCTTGTATTCTGTGAATTTGATCAACGCTTATTAAAATATATAAATAAAGAAAATATAAGTTGTTGTTGGTCGAATCATGTCTTTGGAGGGCCTTAAAACACAGCGCGCGAGTACTCGCCGGAATATTAGCCGCATTCGAAGTGTAGTCGATCCCAAACTAAAAGAAGAAATATGTGCCAAGTCAAGCTGAATTAAAGTGTCGCTTGGAAATTTCGGAAGCTTACTTTAAGCAATCAATGGTTTTGCAGACTCAAATTGAAAAAGAATGTCCGACCGATACTGGACGCGCCGATCTGGAGGAGCTGTAGGTAGAAATAAAGGTTTGCATTACAGAACAACTTACGGAAGAGATGCACGAATCAACCTATGCTGCGGCATCAGGGCCTACATTCTCATCGTCTGCCAAGTTGCCCAGACTCATGCTACCCACATTTGATGGCAATTATGCGGACTACAAGAATTTCAGTGCATTATTCAATCAAATGGTGGATCAGCAGAATAGCTTATCGAACATCGATAAGTTTAATCAGCTGATCAGTTGCTTAAAGGGAGCAGCATCGGAAACTGTGAAGGCATTTCAGATCACACCTGAATCGGAAGGCATGAATCAACGCTACGACAATGCAACATTAGTGTTTCTGGATAATATCTCGTCGTTGTTTATGCTCAAGAGTGTGTCAAAGTCAAAAGGTCAAGAATTTCGAAGTTTAATTAACAACTCTACAGCATTGTACAACTCGCTAAGATCACTAGGCAACGAATCACAAATCGCGCAGGCAATATTAATAGCAATTGTTATGGATAAAATGGATATGGAAACTTAGCGCAAATGGAACGAATCATTGGATGATTCCAAGTTGCCTACGTGGGAGTGTACAGGTAGTTTAGAGCCGTTGCCAATATTTGGAATCATGCGGTAAGTCCGAATCGAGCCAGGCTCGAACTGCGACTGTTAGCAAACAACGAAGCCAGACAACCACGCACCATGGTTTGTCCATTGATTGCTCAACTAGCTCATGTGCTATTTGTCTTAGTTCAGAACATCGAGTTTCACGCTGCAGTCGGCTTCAGGAGATGTCGATTGCGAAGCGGCAAAACGACATGCGCTGTGCCTAAACTGTATTAGCAAGGACCACCAGGTATGCAATACGCATATCTTGCAATACGCAGCATGATATATTTGGCCGGTCTACACATGCAAACTCACAAATTTGAAGCATAAGTCATCATTCTACGTGGATTACTCTCTGTGTGGGCATGACCCGGCGGAAGGTCTGCAACAACTCAAGGCAGAGATCATCAAGATACTTGGCAAAGGCCAATTTGAACTAGCAAAATGACATTCAAATCACCCGGATTTTGTTGATGACAGCACTATCAAGGATTTGAATCTAGAAGATGACTCAGTTACAAGTACATTGGGCTTAGCATGGAATCAACGTCAGGACATATTGTTATTTGCCTTTCGACGCAAGTGCTCCATTGATGCAATCACCAAGAGGACAATTTTATCTGTGGCATCTTCACTCCTTGATCCATTGGGACTGGTAGCGCCAGTCGTCGTAACTGCGAAGATCATCCTACAGGACTTGTGGATACTCAAATTGCAATGGGATGACTCTGTGCCGCAAACACTTTGCCAAGCTTGGAAATCGTTTGCAGCATCGCTTCCTTCGCTGGAGTCGCTGGCAATACCTCGATTCACTCGTTCGACCAAGGAATTGCAATTTCATGGATTTTGTGATGCTTCCATTTGTGCATACGGATGCTGCATTTACGCACACACACTCGCAGCGGACGGCAAGGTAAAGGTTCACCTGATCACGTCTAAGTGCAGAGTAGCGCCAACTCGTAGGTTATCGCTACCAAAATTGGAACTCGCTGCTGCCCACCTGCTGGCACAGCTCTAAGTGAAAATCAAAGGGATTTTCATATTGAAACAACCAACCTATCTGTGGACCGACTCGTCGATAGTACTTCATTGGATACAGCAACATTCTGCGACACTCTCAACCTTTGTCGGAAGCCGCGTTTCTGACATACAAAAAGCCACACCGGACTGTCATTGGAGACACGTCCCAACACAATCAAATCCTGCCGATCTGGTTTCCAGGGGATGTACGAATCAATCTGGTTTATGGGGCCGGAGTATCTCAAGCAGAGCCGAAACGCTTGGTCAAAGGAGAAACGTCACGAACCAGATCCAGAGGTCGTAACGCTTGAGATGCGCAAGTCCGCTTTCAAGGCTACGACGGATAGCAACTACTTACTCGACACCCTTAGAAGCATAGGTTGCGAATTGTTGCTTGGATGCTGCGCTTCACACACGTGCATTCAATTGCATAATCTGGAATCTGCAGCAACAATACGTCGCAGATGAACTTCACGCTTTGCACAAAAACAGGCAAATATCAAGTCATCTCAAATTTCTAAATCCCTTTTTACAGATAACAGAGGAGCACCTACTACTGAAGGTTGGCGGCCGTCTGTAATTGGCAAATGCACCAGAGGCCCAGAAACATCCAATCCTACTTCCCAGTAAGGATGACTTCATTCGCCACTACGTGCAGTTTCTTCATATGAAACACTACCATCCTGGATCGTAAATGCTCGAGGCCTGGCTCGCTCTATTGTCAGGAAATGCGCGCACTGTGTGCGCTACAAGCCAAGGCTGCAACAGCAACTCATGGGAAATCTGCCGGTAGAGCGATTGACTCCATCGAAACCTTTCTCTCACTGTGGAGTTGACTTTTGTGGACCAGTCAATGTCTACCTTCGCATTCAGGGCAAGGCACCTCGTAAAGGCTACATTGCCATATTCGTATGCTTCGCCACCAAGGCCGTACATATCGAAGTGGTATCTAACTTTCAACGGATGCTTTCCTTTCCGCTTTGAGGCGCATGATTGCACGACGTGGATATATTTTGTGACAACGCCACAAATTTCACTGGAGCAAGCAATCAATAAAAGGATCTTCGAAACTACTTCTTAAAGCAAGAGAATCAACAATCAATAATTAGTTTTTGCTCAAATGAATTCATAAGCTTACGTTTCATCCCACCCAGAGCACCACACTTTGGCGGCCTCTGGGAGGCGGCAGTAAAAAGCGCCAAGGGAATGAATGCCCGCTGCACGTTTGAGGAATTGGCCACAATTACAGCGGAGGTAGAAGCCATTCTTAGCTCGCGCCCGCTTACGCACTGTCGTCAGATCCAAGTGACTTGAGTGCTCTGACACCTGGTCACTTCCTAGTTGGAGACTCCTTGCGAGCATTGCCTGAACACAACATAGAAGACGAACAGCTGAAATCTTTGGACCGCTGGCTATAAATAACAAACAACATTTTTGGCGACGCTGGTTGGCAGAATACTTCAACGAGCTGAACGTACGCACCAAGTGGAACAAAACAGTACCCAGTATCTCTATCGGTGACATGGTCCTCATACATGAGGACAACATACTTTCTCAGAAGTGGATAATGGGTCGCATTACAGCTACAATTCCTGGACGAGATCAACGAGTACGAGTTGTAGATGTCCGCACTACCAAGGGCATAATCCGGAGACCAATTCACAAAATAGCTATTCTTCCTGTCTCTTGGAAGACTCATTCAATGGTTGGGTCAAATCAATCTTATTTGCTTAAGTTGAATTGTATACTTCTATTCTTATATTTGGGACCACTCTAACTACTGTCTCTCTCTTTGTATTGTTCAACTTTCCTTACTTACACTCATTCATCTAACTTTAAGCAAGCTGCGCTTGCTCATACGTCTCTGTAAATAGTCTAAATCGAGAACTCTATGAATAAACGTTTGCGCCTACGATGTGCTTATTTGTTTAGTAGAATGACAACCCCATACTCTGAAGCTCATGCTGGACTGGAAAACGCTCCTGATCCTACAATTCTCTTAAGGACGCATAAAGCATAGGTGTACGATTTTTAGTGACACTCACTATATGTCAAGCTGTACACACATACATACATTCCACCTTGCATTTTACACAAAGACAACACTTGGCATATTTAATAAAGATCAATAAAATAACAAACAATAACCTTTGGGTTTTTTATTAACTTTATTAAATTATTATTTTTGCATTGTTGCATCTATATTTACACACATACATATACATATGACCTATGCCGATGGCGACGTGACATAATCCATGTCAACATTTCTTAAATAAAATAAAAAACCACTACAATTGTTGTTTTTTTTTCAATAATTTTTTTATTTTTCCCACAATCATATAGATTCATAATCGCAATAAAATGAAATTCACGATCTTATTTTATGAATCAATGTGCGTTGTATGTGTTTGCACTTTTTCTGAGTTGAGCCCAATCAGCTGTGTTGTCATCGGAACCTCTCCGATCACTATAGCCGACCGCCACAATTTCGTGTCGATAGTTCATGATCAATACATTGCATGAATATTCGGTGACTTATTTCTGACTCTTTAGAATTATTATTATTTTTTCCCTTATTCCTCTTTTGTTTATTTATTTAAAGTAAACGAATTTAATTAAAACTTAATTTATTTTAATTAAGTTTATTCGAGCTTAATTTATTATAATTAAGTTAATTAAATTTTTTTTTCGTCCGTTTGTGTTTTTTTTTTTAACAAAATTTAAGCAAACTTAATTTATTCTAATTAAGTTAATTGAATTTCCTTCGTTCTTTGTTCACTTATTCAAATAGATATACTTCATTTGAACTTAATTTATCCTAATTAAGTCAACTAAATTATTCTTTTCCTTTACTTATTTATTCAAGCAAATTTAACTCAAACTTAATTTATCCTAATTAAGCTAATTAACTTCTCCTTCAAACTTAATTTATCCTAATTAAGTTATTTCAATTTTTCCTTTATTTGGTCTATTGATCCAAGCAAATTTAACTTAATTTAGCTCAATTAAGTTAATAAACTTTTCCTTCAAACTTAATTTATTCTTATTAAGCTAATTAAATTTTCCGGTATTTTGTCTGTTTACTCAAACAAGTTCAATTCAAACTTAATTTATTCTAATAAGGTTCATTAAATTTTGTTTACTTTACTGTTTTACCATTACTACACTGTTTATGAACGATGTACAGCGCAATTAAGCAGGCAACTCGCCGCTTCCGTTCCCTTCGTCTCGTCTGGAAGCTGTCGCCTTCCACCTGTTGACACGGAGGTGTTCTACGGCGACTACGTGCGTTGGCCAACATTCCGTGATCTCTTCACGGCCGTTTATATCCAAAACCCGCGCTTGACTCCGGTGGAAAAGTTATTCCACCTCAACTCGAAAATAGCAGGCGATGCAAACGCTTTAGTCGCCGAGTGTCCGTTCAAAACCGACGGCTTTGCATCGGCTTGAGGCGCCTTGTGTGATCAGCTCGAGAAAAAGCGGCTGTTGGTCAACAGCCAGCTTAAAATCCTTCTCAATCTATCCAAGGTCACCAAGGAATCAGGCTCGGCCCTGATTGCATGGTACTATCCTTCGATGTGTCACTGCCATCGAACATGCTCAAGTCTCTACGGAAAATTGGGATTGGGAAAATTGTGACTGCCGAAACAGACTCGATTTCTTTGGAAGCACTCTTTACAGAGGAAATCTGACATCCCAGCCTGGCAAGACGTTAGCCACTTTCTTAGCGAGCGCGCTCGCGCGCTTGAGGCTATGGAAACTGACAGATCCGTTCTGAAAGTCATACCCTCAGATTCGAGATCCGCGCATCCCGCGCATCCTAAGAGAGTCAATTCCTTCGAGGCAAAAATGACTCCAAAGACCAAGATATGTGACTTGTGTTCAAAGGAAAGCCATCCGGTTCGACTGTGCCCTCGTTTTCTCCAAATGTACCTTGCAGCGCGCGAGACTTACATAAAGCGAAAGCAAATCTGATCCCCTGTTTTCAATAGCGCTCAAATTGATGTTCTGTTAGGAGCGGATATCCTTCCGTCGATCATGTGGTTTTCGTCCTAACCTCTGTGGATCACTTATGGGACAAGAGACAATCTTTGGCTGGGTACTTAATGGTCCAGTCACACAGGAGCCTAAAGAGACGACATCAGCGTTTACGACACGAGTTATCTTTTCCGATAAAGAGAAGCTCGACCACCTCATCTCAAAATTCTGGGAGAAGGAGAATCTCCCTAAGGTAGCCAGTGATCCAGACTCTGTGTGTGAGGACAACTTTTTCCGAACCACAAGGAGAGACAACTTTGGCTCCTACGTCGTGACCCTTCCCTTTAAAAATCCCGATCCACCGATCCATCGCTCTTGGCCAGTTTCTTAAGAATAAGAACAGATTGTCAAAGAATCCGGTACTCAAGGCCGAATACGAAGCTATCCTGCAAGAGTATCTCGACTTGGGTCACATGAGGCTAGTTTCTTCATATTGCAATCCTGCAATTAGTAACTTTTACTTGCCTTACCATGCGGCCTTCAAGCTCGACAGCACCACCACCAAAGTGAGGGTGGTGTTCAATGCATCGTGCCCATCTTCCAATGGGAAAAGCCTGAATGATATTCTTCACGCAGGCCCGGTCCTTCAGTCCGACCTCACGATGCAAATCCTCTATAAATTACTATAAATACGTGTTCAACGTCGATATCATAAAAATGTATCGCCAAATTCCTGTTGATCCAAAACACAACCCATTCCAACGTATCCCTTTCCGCAAGCCAGACGGCAACATCGGTGACTTCAAGCTAAGCACCGTCACATTCGGGGTAAGCTATGCTCCCTTCCTGGCTCTGAGAGTTCTCAAACAACTCGCAAGTGACGTGAGATCCCGTTCGCCTCTTGCCTGCAAGGTCATCTCCGAGTGCATGTACGTCGACGACGTACCTGCAGGAGCACACTCCAAGGAAAAAGTGATCGCAACCATCGCCTCTCTCAGAGAAGCTCTGGAAAGTGCGGGGTTTCCCTTAAGAAAGGGGACTTCCAACTCCAAGGATTGTCTAAAAACCATCCCAAGAGTCACCGGCTGTGCGATGCCTTCTTAGAGCTAGAAGATTCCAGCACAGCAAAGATTCTACGCATCCTTTGGCTAGCGCAAGCCGAAAACTTCCTTTTTTCGCCACCTGACATTCCTCTCCAGGAGTCCTACACGAAAAGGGCTGTTATTTCGCAGATCGCCAAATGTTCGACACTGCCTGGTGGCGGGCACCCT
Source organism: Drosophila hamatofila (assembly GCA_035045345.1). NCBI lineage: Eukaryota > Metazoa > Arthropoda > Insecta > Diptera > Drosophilidae > Drosophila > Drosophila hamatofila. The sequence goes on from JAWNPA010000046.1 coordinate 127,417, forward strand.
TTGTCATCCATGCCAAAATATTCCTGCAAGCGCTCTCGCTACGAGAGTTAGACTATGACCAACCTCTGCGACCTCAGCACACAATGGCAAGAGTTTCTCCTCAGTTTTTCTAGCCTTCGGGAGATTCGTGTGCCTCGGTGGGTACATTTCCAACCTCAAGCATCTGAGCGTGCCTACGGCTGTCTACCAGCGTATCGAAAATGGCAATTAGATCTTCGTCAATCTGCTCTCCGCCAAAACGAGAGTTGCTCCGTCCATACCCCGCTTAGAGCTCTGCGGTGCTGTTCTTCTGGCCGACCTATGTTCGGTACTGCTCCCGGCATCCCCGGCAGTCAATTTTAAATCCTTTTACTTGACCGATTTGACCATTGTCTTAGTCTGGCTGAACAAGCCTCCTCGCAATTGGACAACCTTCGTCGCTAATCGGATCAGCAAAATAACTAAGCTCTTTAATCCTGGTGACTGGCATCAGGTGCGCTCAAAGCACAATCAGCAGACTTATCTAGCAGGGGAGCTCATCCACAAGAGCATCTCTCAAATCCGCTACGGTTCCACGGCCCAGACTGGCTTCGACTTTCCCAGTCCCACTGGAAACTCGCTCCCGCCCTAGGCTGCTAAATGTCTTGCGGCAACCTTGACGCCTCTGAACTGAATTCGTAAGTAGGATTTCAGAACTTCATCGGGCCCTCCGTGTCACCGCTTGGATGTTTCGCTACATCAACCGGTACAGGAAAAATTTGCCGCAAGAGCTCATCGCTGGTGAATTGCACGTTATTCAGTCCCGTTTCATCTCCTTGTGCCAACAAAGCGGTTACACAAAGGAGATCAGTTGTCTACGCGCAGAGCAACAACTGCCTGTATCAAGTCCAATTCGCTATCTCAATCCGACGTCCGCCTTGAGCTACGATGAACGCCACCCCGTCATTTTTCCCTACTCGTACTCTTTCGCAAGGTTGCTAGTCCGTTTCACCCATCGCATACCCTTGCACGGCGGAAACCAGCTAGTGATGAGACTCATCCGCTCAAACTTCTTGACTCCCAAGCTAACGGTCTTCATCAAATCCGTAATAAAAGCGCCTCCAAACGCAAATGATGACCTGCCAGCTGATCGGACAGCCGTTTCCCGGCCCTTCACATTCGTAGGCGTCGACTTTGCAAGCCCCTTCGATATGAAGAACTACACGGGACGCGCCTGCCTCATTACAGCACCAAGGCCATCCATCTCGAGGCCACGTCCGACTTAACCACAGAGAAATTCTTAGCGGCATTCTCCCGCTTGGTAGCTCGGCGTTCGCAATGGCTTCACTCCGACAACGGGAAGACATTTGTCGGAGCTGCAAAAGTTTTATCCCGAGACTTAATAGAATCTCTTAGATACGAGGTTCTTGCAAAACAGTCTCCAGCGCCTATTTTGGCGAGCACACCCCACATGGGCGGCTTGTAGGAATCAGGTGTGAAGAGTTTCTATAAATCCACCGCCACGATGAAATATACTTTCGAGGAGCTTTTGACCCTCTTGGCAAGAATCGAAGCCTGCCTCAGTTCGAGGCCGCTTCGCTGAGGACTCCACCGACCTAATGGCAGGTTACTTCCTGGTTGGCGGGCCTCTTCTATCTATAACTGAGCCCAGAATTACGGAAGATGCAATGTCTATTCTGAATCGTTAGCAGCGACTTAAGGCTCTTCACCAACAGTTATGTTTTCGTTGGAAGGATGAGAATCATAAAGAGCTGCATAAACGAAATAAATGGTAGTTCGCCCAGCGAGACTTGAAGGTCGGTGACGTGGTCGTTGTCAAAGATTACAACGTCGCCAGTGAGCAGTGAGCAGTACTCATTAACAAGTACTGCGCGAGCTGCTTGGCGCACCAGCACTCGGGGCAATCTTGCCGTAGTAAGAGAGGGTGTAAAACGTGCGCCCAAAAGCACCATACGCTGGTGCATCTTCCAGGAGCTCACCGAAACCGTTGAGCTTCAAAACGTCGCCCGGCCCCAATCCCTATTCGGGCATCCACACCTCCGTTGACGACCCTCATGCAGCACAAGGCCGTTAGCATCTTTCCGACGGCAATAATAACGCTGCAGACAGGAACCAAAGATTTCGATGTCAAGGCGCTGATCGACCCGTGTAGCACTACTACTCGGATCAACGCTTCATTGGCAAGGACCAGTGGTCTTTCCGTCACTAGCGTGGGTCCGGGAGAGGTCTGCACGGGTATCATCCGTTCAAAGGTTTCCGGATTCACTCACGACGCCATCTTACAGTTGGACCCCCAGCTGAATATCCGGATGCCGATTCGGCCGATCGAGCAATACGTCAGTCCGCCTGGGATCACGATGGCCGACAGCAGCTGGTTTCACCCTAGCTCTGTGTTCGTAGTGCTGGGGACTGACGTATATCCTCACGTCGTTCTTCCGGGAATCGTTTCCAGCACTGACGGTCTGCCAATGGCCCAGAACACAGTATTCGGGTGATCCTTTAAGGCTCCTGCTCCTGAGGGTCTTCCAAGCTTGCAGTCTTTGCAAGGGGGGGAGTATGTTAATGCCAGATCCCATTAACAGGTTCTGCTCTTCCCCCACAGAGCCCGGCTATGCTATTAACAGAACTATGTTAATAGCATAACCGCTTCTTCTCGGTGCTTGGCTCTGGCTAAGTACCGACACCATTTTTTTTTTTTTTTGCTTGAGAACGAATTTGACTGTTCTTACCGCCATATTTTCAAGAATTAATATAGAAGAAACAATCATTTAATTTTGTGTGTTATCATTTCACCTGGACGCCACCACTTCAGCAGTAAATAAGATAGGGAAATCACTACACAATGTGGAAACTCTCCATATGCATAAAACGTGAAACGCGTTATGCTAAGAACAATCTGATGTTCACAAAGGTAAATATAACGGACGAAAGTGTCTGGTTGTTCTAGAAGGAACAGAGAAATTAAGTTGCTTTAACAAACAGGGCGTATCTATATTATCAATAATCAACTTATGTAAGAAAACAATTCCTAGAATTGTCCTACGATTAATTAAAGATGGAAGATCTTTAATAAAAAGCCTACTATGGAAAGACGGTTAACGGAAATTAGGATCCCAGTTTAGATCACGCAACGCGAAAAGAAGAAACTGTTTCTGAACCGATTCAATACGATCCTGATACAATTTATGCTGAGGAAACAATATAATTGAACAATATTCAAGAATAGGTCGTACCAGTGAGGTAAACAAAAGTTTAGTGATAAAGGGGTCCTTCAAATCCTTTAACCAACGTTTAATAAAGCCAAGAGCACCTTTAGCTTCATTTACGGTGCTAGAGACATTAAGATTGAAACAAAGCTTTGTGTCAAAAAGCACACCCAGATCTTTGACAGTAAAAATTCGTTGCAAGGAAATGTTGTTAATTGTATATAATTCACAATATGAGGAATGACAGTTTAATTGCAACTGATTATCCACACACCAAAGTTGAAAGGAATTTAGATCATCTTGTAGATGAAGATGATCCATTGAGTTAGAATACGCAAGGCAAAGTTTTACATCATCTGCATATATCAAAATTTTTGAATGAGTAATACATTCAGGAAAGTCATTAATAAATAGGGAAAAAAGTGCCCTGAGGTACACCTGAGGAAGAAAAAACAGGTTTCGAAATAGCTGTCCTCAACAAAAACCTTTGAGTCCTACATTTTGAAACGAATGAAATCCAAGTGTTGGAATCTGCCGAGCTTTTTCGGCAACTCTGGCTCCAATCATTTACGAAGGCACAAAATAAAAGCCAATACAAATTAATTTAGCTTATTATTTATTACTTTAATGCTGAGTCCGTGGTATTTGTTTAGACAAAGTTAACTATATGCGAAAACGATAAGATAGGTGTTGCGCGCTTGCAGACAATTTTCATACAGAACTAGAGAATTTAAAGAATCAAAGTTACAAGTATAAGCAAGTAAGGGGAAGCCGAAAGTTACATATGTATATGTGTTATGCTTTCTTATGTGCATGAGTGCACTAACAGCGAATGAGAATGACATAGATAACAGACTAACTTAAGAGAAGCTTATTTAGGAGCAATTGTTAGCTGCTGCGCCGAATATCCTCACCCCCGTTAAAAGACCAAGTCTTTTAACAGGATCATCAACCGGAAGGACGCACAGCTTATTGACAGCGTGTAGTTCCAGTGGACGTACGCAGAACAGCAACTCTCACGACACCATCAGCTCCAGCAATGATCTCAACGACCCGGGCTAATGGCCATTTCAAAGGTGGCAAGTTTTCGTCTTTCACGCATACGACATCGTTGACTTTTATAGAAGGCTGCGGGGTGCACCATTCCACGCTGTTGGAGAATGGTGAGGTATTCATCACTCCAGCGCTTCCAAAACAACTGCTGTATGTACGTCATGCGTTGCCAGCGATCGAGACGATTGTGGTCAAGCCCAGTTACGTCTGGCTCGGGGAAACCGATGAGTGGTCGACCAATCAGGAAATGTCCTGGAGTGAGAACTCTAAAATCATCGCTTGAGGGCGCCCAAAAAGGCAGCTGTCAACAGATCCTTTGCGAGTTCCAGCCATACAGCTATTGTTGCGAAGCAAACGAACACGCAGATGTAGCATTTTACGGAAGCTTTGTTTCGTCCATCAGGCTTGTAGTAAAAAGGACCACAATAGTCCACGCCAGTGACTGTAAATGCCGGTGAGCACTGTGCACGATCCTTAGGCAAGTCCGCCATTATATGCTCGACTAGACGAGGCCGGGATCTGCAGCAAATTATACATTTCCGCAGTGCTCGGGCAACAGTTTTCATGCCGCCTATGGGCCAAAACTGCAGTCGAATTACTCCTAGCAACGCCTGCGGTCTTGCGTGGTGATGCTTCTGATGAAGATGCGAGATTATCGCGAAGGTTAGGGGATGCTCTTTGGGCAAAATAATTGGGTGGAGCGCATCGAAGTCGAGAGTTGAGTGTCGCAAACGACCACCAACTCTTTGTAGACCAAAGTCATCCATGAACGGAGAGAGCGAAATAATGGAGCTTGACGAATGTATATGCTTTCCATTCTGTAGGGCAGAGTACTCTGACTGCAACTGAGTTCTTTGAAGCAGACGGCATAGTAGGAACGATCCTTGACAAAGATCGTCTGATGACAATTCAGCTGACTTTGTTTTCCTGATAAATTTTTTGAATGTATCCATAAATGCGCTTCATTATTCCGAATGAATTTATGTGTTTGAATGCCAAAGAGATATCTATGTGCTGTGCTGATAATAAAACTCTTTGGCGCATTTCAGGAAGGCATGCTCGGACAAGCAGTGCCTAGGCCAATCAAATTTTTCCTTTTGTAAGAAATAAGGTCCATGCATCCATAACTTTGAGTGCAAAAGCTCCAACGGTGCTGCTCCTTTGGATAACATATCCGCCGGATTCATCTCAGTTGGCACGTAATGCCACTCCATGCCGATCGTGAGCTGCTGTATGGCACAAATCTTGTTAGCGACAAACACATTGAATTTGGACGGTTTGGTCCCATACGTGACGGTATTCAATTTAAAAATTTGAATATCATCGTCTGACGAGCCTCGCCATAAAATGCACTGGAGCATAGAATCAGGCTCTGAGACTTTCACACACCTATACATTTTACCAATATCACCTGTAAGTGCAATGGAAAATGTGCGAAAACGAACGAGCGTGTGGAACAATGTAGCTTGAATACTTGAACTGACATATGCAAGTCGTTTAATGAGAGTCCAGAGGTGGTAAAGGCTGAGCCGTTAAAGACAACTCTCAGCTTTGGTTTTGAACTCTCTTCTTTGTATACGCAATGATGAGGTAAGAAATATTTACATTTGTTGAACTGTGCGCTGGGCACCAGTGACATATGTTTGAGATCAATATATTCTTTTATAAATGCTGAATATTTCTCCTTGAGAGTTTGATTTCGAGCGAATTTACGCTCCAAATTTATAAGTCGACGCTGCAAATAGGAATCGCCCAAAGATTCGACACCTAGCTTTTTTGGCAAGCAGACTGAATATTCCCCTGAAGACAATCGACGATGGTTTGTGGTGAAATGTTGCTGACAATGAACCTCCTCTGTTGTTACCTTGACGATAGGCTCGAAGACGTGCTCCACTTCCCAAAATTGACGCACCAAATCATCAAGCCGAGTGCTGTGATTGTTATCATCCAAGGCTCTTTGGGTTGCGATGAACGATGAGAGTTTGGGGGCCGATCGCCCGCCACCTGACATGATCCAGCCGAGTTGAGTTGGTAATCCAGGTGCCAACAGAATTTGCCCAACGCACAACAGCTCGAAGAAGAGACCAGCTCCGATGAGAAGATCAATCCGTTGGGATTTATGGAATGAAGGATCAGCTAGCTGTATGTTTGAGGGTATATTCTAACTACTAGTAGACATTGGCATCCCAGGCTGATTGTCAGTAATCATCTGGGCAACGATTGCAGTGATGGTAGTGGAATAATTGGAAATCCGTGATTTCAAAACGAGATCGACTGAGTATCCTTCAGTTGAGAAGCTGGTAATGCCAGAAACTGCAGTGAGCGATTTGCTTTTTCGAAGCTGAAGCTGATTTGCGAAGCCACTGGTGACGAAGTGAAGCTGAGATCCTGAGTCCAAGAGTACACGACATGGAACGAATGTTCCAGCTCGGTTCTTGACAAGGATTAGTGGCTAGAAGCACAACATCAGACGAATTAAGTGATATGTGGGCTTAAGGCAGAGAAGGTGACATTGCAACCATGGCAGTGGGATGTATTGTATTTTCTAGTTGATCAGGTTTCAACACAGCGTTGGATGTGGCTATCGAAGACTGATTGTAATGCAATAGAGTATGGTGCTTCGATTGGCAAGTACGACAGGAGCTAGATTTACAATCCTTTAGCTGATGCCCTTTTCTCAGACAATTGAGGCAAAGTGCGAGTCTTTTGGCCTCCAATGAGCTGATGGAATCCAAAGTAGAACCACTTAAGCAGGATCGAAGATGCTGGAACTTCTCAACAGGATTGAGATCAGGATCAGCATCTATGATAGTTTTAAACATAGAGTAAAAGTTTTCCCACTCAGTGTAGATTCCACTAAATTTTGGCAGCTCCAGCTGCGGCAAACGCGATCGATTAGCTATAACGAGCATTGGATGAGCATTTGTAAAACTTGTATTAAGCGTCGAAGAAAGCTGTTTATTCGGCCGACTGCCGAGTTCACGTTGAAGCAAGGTAAATCACTAGATATGGACTCAAAATCTGATTCCTCTAAGCTAGTGTGAACCGCATCAAAACTTGACTCTAACTTGGTGAGCGAGTCCAAGAGCACACGCAGCTCACACGAATCCATATGCTTAGCTTATCGACGTCCAATTCGGCATATAACCTTTCAAGTCTATCGAAAAGAGCTTTCGTTTTAAGCCTTAAATAAGTGACCTGAGATGCAGGCACTTGATCAGCACTGGAATCTGAATTATTCATTTTTATTCACAAATTCACTTCAGTTATGTCCAATTTATAAAAAAACACTTTCAATTACAAAGTTAATGCACAAGCTAATAGACTCATTAATGCACTTCTAATTTAGTTGCACCTTTGATATGCAAGCTCACGGTGTGTATGTTTGTATGTGTGTGATCTACACAGCTATTTTCGGATTAGCGGGCCTTCTATGCAGACGCTGCACAAAAGGCGCCAAACACGACGAACGGCCGACGAAAGAAGGAATGTTAAAGATATGCACAACGCAAGCGCGACTGCAGGCAAAATTATCTGAGCTTCTATCTATGTATGACACAGCCCTTTTCGATTACGCGAGCTTTCTATGCAGATGCTGCAAAGAAGGCGCCAACCGCGACGAACGAAGCAAACGATTAAAAGAGAATGAGAAAGCTCAAAATAATGCACGCACAATTGCATACACTGCTGTATACACTTTGAACAAAATGACTTGTGCACAAATGCTAATGTTTTACACTGTTGTGTTACGACGAAATTGATTGTTAATTTGAATGAACTATTTTGCACAAATGTTTACAATTTTCACTGTTGAGTGACAACGAAATAGATTATTAACTTTTAGCGCACTAAACGAACATCACGAAGTGTATAGTATTTACGTCGGGGTCCAAAATGTTGGAAGCTGCCGATCTTTTTCGGCAACTCTGGCTCCAATCATTTACGAAGGCACAAAATAAAAGCCAATACGATTTAATTTAGCTTATTATTTATTACTTTAATGCTGAGTCTGTGGTATTTGTTTACACAAAGTTAACTATATGCGAAAACGAGAAGATAGGTGATGCGCGCTTGCAGACAATTTTCATACAGAATTAGAGAATTTAAGGAATCGAAGTTACAAGTATAAGCAAGTAAAAGGAAGCCGAAAGTTACATATGTATGTGTGTTATGCTTTCTTATGTGCATGAGTGCACTAACAGCGAATGAGAATGACATAGATAACAGACTAACTTAAGAGAAGTTTATTTAAGAGCAATTGTTAGCTGCTGCGCCGAACATCCTCCCCCCCCGTTGAAAGACCAAGTCTTTTAACAGGATCATCAACCGGAAGGACGCACAGCTTATTGACAGCTCGACGTGTAGTTCCAGTGGGCGTACGCAGAACAGCAACTCTCACGACACCATCAGCTCCAGCAATGATCTCAACGACCCGGGCTAATGGCCATTTCAAAGGTGGCAAGTTTTCGTCTTTCACGCATACGACATCGTTGACTTTTATAGAAGGCTGCGGGGTGCGCCATTTTCCACGCTGTTGGAGAATGGTGAGGTATTCATCACTCCAGCGCTTCCAAAACAACTGCTGTATGTACGTCATGCGTTGCCAGCAATCGAGACGATTGTGGTCAAGCCCAGTTACGTCTGGCTCGGGGAAACCGATGTTTGGTCGACCAATCAGGAAATATCCTGGAGTGAGAACTCCAAGATCATCGGGATTTTCTGATATTGGAACAAGAGGACGAGAATTGATTATAGCCTGAATTTGGCATACCAAAGTGCGCAGTTCGTCGAAGCCAAGACGTGCCGATCCCATGGAGAGATATAAATGTTTTTTTAGCTGTCTTCACTGCTGCTTCCCATAGGCCGCCAAAATGTGGCGAACGAGGAGGTATGAACTTCCAATCGAAGCTGTTGTTGATGCAGTAGTTGTGGCCTTCAATGCGATGTTCCTGGCTCAACAATAAACGCCGCAGATCCGCCAACTCATTCCGTGCACCCACAAAGTTAGTAGCATTGTCAGACCAAATACATTTTGGAATGCCGCGCGTACCAATGAAACGCTTGAGGGCGCCCAAAAAGGCAGCTGTCGACAGATCCTTTGCAAGTTCCAGCCATACAGCCTTGGTTGCGAAGCAAACGAACACGCAGATGTAGCATTTTACGGAAGCTTTGTTTCGTCCATCAGGCTTGTAGTAAAAAGGACCACAATAGTCCACGCCAGTGACTGTAAATGCCGGTGAGCACTGTGCACGATCCTTAGGCAAGTCCGCCATTATATGCTCGACTAGACGAGGCCGGGATCTGCAGCAAATTATACATTTCCGCAGTGCTCGGGCAACAGTTTTCATGCCGCCTATGGGCCAAAACTGCAGTCGAATTACTCCTAGCAACGCCTGCGGTCCTGCGTGGTGATGCTTCTGATGAAGATGCGAGATTATCGCGAAGGTTAGGGGATGCTCTTTTTGCAAAATAATTGGGTGGAGCTCATCGAAGTCGAGAGTAGATTGTCGCAAACGACCACCAACTCTTTTTAGACCAAAGTCATCCATGAACGGAGAGAGCGAAATAATGGAGCTTGACGAATGTATATGCTTTCCATTCTGTAGGGCAGAGTATTCTGACTGCAACTGAGTTCTTTGAAGCAGACGGCATAGTAGGAACGATCCTTGACAAAGATCGTCTGATGACAATTCAGCTGACTTTGTTTTCCTGATAAATTTGTGAATGTATCCAAAAATGCGCTTCATTATTCCGAATGAATTTATGTGTTTGAATGCCAAAGAGATATCTATGTGCTGTGCTGATAATAAAACTCTTTGGCGCATTTCAGGAAGGCATGCTCGGACAAGCAGTGCCTAGGCCAATAAAATTTTTCCTTTTGTATTAAAGAAGGTCCATGCATCCATAACTTTGAGTGCAAAAGCTCCAACGGTGCTGCTCCTTTGGATAACATATCCGCCGGATTCATCTCAGTTGGCACGTAATGCCACTCCATGCCGATCGTGAGCTGCTGTATGGCACAAATCTTGTTAGCGACAAACACATTGAATTTGGACGGTTTGGTCCCATACGTGACGGTATTCAATTTAAAAATTTGAATATCATCGTCTGACGAGCCTCGCCATAAAATGCACTGGAGCATAGAATCAGGCTCTGAGACTTTCACACACCTATACATTTTACCAATATCACCTGTAAGTGCAATGGAAAATGTGCGAAAACGAACGAGCGTGTGGAACAATGTAGCTTGAATACTTGAACTGACATATGCAAGTCGTTTAATGAGAGCCCAGAGGTGGTAAAGGCTGAGCCGTTAAAGACAACTCTCAGCTTTGGTTTTGAACTCTCTTCCTTGTATACGCAATGATGAGGTAAGATATATTTACATTTGTTGAACTGTGCGCTGGGCACCAGTGACATATGTTTGAGATCAATATATTCTTTTATAAATGCTGAATATTTCTCCTTGAGAGTTTGATTTCGAGCGAATTTACGCTCCAAATTTATAAGTCGACGCTGCAAATAGGAATCGCCCAAAGATTCGACACCTAGCTTTTTTGGCAAGCAGACTGAATATTCCCCTGAAGACAATCGACGATGGTTTGTGGTGAAATGTTGCTGACAATGAACCTCCTCTGTTGTTACCTTGACGATAGGCTCGAAGACGTGCTCCACTTCCCAAAATTGACGCACCAAATCATCAAGCCGAGTGCTGTGATTGTTATCATCCAAGGCTCTTTGGGTTGCGATGAACGATGAGAGTTTGGGAGCCGATCGCCCGCCACCTGACATGATCCAGCCGAGTTGAGTTGGTAATCCAGGTGCCAACAGAATTTGCCCAACGCACAACAGCTCGAAGAAGAGACCAGCTCCGATGAGAAGATCAATCCGTTGGGATTTATGGAATGAAGGATCAGCTAGCTGTATGTTTGAGGGTATATTCTAACTACTAGTAGACATTGGCATCCCAGGCTGATTGTCAGTAATCATCTGGGCAACGATTGCAGTGATGGTAGTGGAATAATTTGAAATCCGTGATTTCAAAACGAGATCGACTGAGTATCCTTCAGTTGAGAAGCTGGTAATGCCAGAAACTGCAGTGAGCGATTTGCTTTTTCGAAGCTGAAGCTGATTTGCGAAGCCACTGGTGACGAAGTGAAGCTGAGATCCTGAGTCCAAGAGTACACGACATGGAACGAATGTTCCAGCTCGGTTCTTGACAAGGATTAGTGGCTAGAAGCACAACATCAGACGAATTAGGTGATATGTGGGCTTGAGGCAGAGAAGGTGACATTGCAACCATGGCAGTGGGATGTATTGTATTTTCTAGTTGATCAGGTTTCAACACAGCGTTGGATGTGGCTATCGAAGACTGATTGTAATGCAATAGAGTATGGTGCTTCGATTGGCAAGTACGACAGGAGCTAGATTTACAATCCTTTAGCTGATGCCCTTTTCTCAGACAATTGAGGCAAAGTGCGAGTCTTTTGGCCTCCAATGAGCTGATGGAATCCAAAGTAGAACCACTTAAGCAGGATCGAAGATGCTGGAACTTCTCAACAGGATTGAGATCAGGATCAGCATCTATGATAGTTTTAAACATAGAGTAAAAGTTTTCCCACTCAGTGTAGATTCCACTAAATTTTGGCAGCTCCAGCTGCGGCAAACGCGATCGATTAGCTATAACGAGCATTGGATGAGCATTTGTAAAACTTGTATTAAGCGTCGAAGAAAGCTGTTGATTCGGCCGACTTCCGAGTTCACGTTGAAGCAAGGTAAATCACTAGATACGGACTCAAAATCTGATTCCTCTAAGCTAGTGTGAACCGCATCAAAACTTGACTCTAACTTGGTGAGCGAGTCCAAGAGCACACGCAGCTCACACGAATCCATATGCTTAGCTTATCGACGTCCAATTCGGCATATAACCTTTCAAGTCTATCGAAAAGAGCTTTCGTTTTAAGCCTTAAATAAGTGACCTGAGATGCAGGCACTTGATCAGCACTGGAATCTGAATTATTCATTTTTATTCACAAATTCACTTCAGTTATGTCCAATTTATAAAAAAAACACTTTCAATTACAAAGTTAATGCACAAGCTAATAGACTCATTAATGCACTTCTAATTTAGTTGCACCTTTGATATGCAAGCTCACGGTGTGTATGTTTGTATGTGTGTGATCTACACAGCTATTTTCGGATTAGCGGGCCTTCTATGCAGACGCTGCACAAAAGGCGCCAAACACGACGAACGGCCGACGAAAGAAGGAATGTTAAAGATATGCACAACGCAAGCGCGACTGCAGGCAAAATTATCTGAGCTTCTATCTATGTATGACACAGCCCTTTTCGATTACGCGAGCTTTCTATGCAGATGCTGCAAAGAAGGCGCCAACCGCGACGAACGAAGCAAACGATTAAAAGAGAATGAGAAAGCTCAAAATAATGCACGCACAATTGCATACACTGCTGTATACACTTTGAACAAAATGACTTGTGCACAAATGCTAATGTTTTACACTGTTGTGTTACGACGAAATTGATTGTTAATTTGAATGAACTATTTTGCACAAATGTTTACAATTTTCACTGTTGAGTGACAACGAAATAGATTATTAACTTTTAGCGCACTAAACGAACATCACGAAGTGTATAGTATTTACGTCGGGGTCCAAAATGTTGGAAGCTGCCGATCTTTTTCGGCAACTCTGGCTCCAATCATTTACGAAGGCACAAAATAAAAGCCAATACGATTTAATTTAGCTTATTATTTATTACTTTAATGCTGAGTCTGTGGTATTTGTTTACACAAAGTTAACTATATGCGAAAACGAGAAGATAGGTGATGCGCGCTTGCAGACAATTTTCATTTCAGAGAATTTAAGGAATCGAAGTTACAAGTATAAGCAAGTAAAAGGAAGCCGAAAGTTACATATGTATGTGTGTTATGCTTTCTTATGTGCATGAGTGCACTAACAGCGAATGAGAATGACATAGATAACAGACTAACTTAAGAGAAGTTTATTTAAGAGCAATTGTTAGCTGCTGCGCCGAACATCCTCCCCCCCCGTTGAAAGACCAAGTCTTTTAACAGGATCATCAACCGGAAGGACGCACAGCTTATTGACAGCTCGACGTGTAGTTCCAGTGGGCGTACGCAGAACAGCAACTCTCACGACACCATCAGCTCCAGCAATGATCTCAACGACCCGGGCTAATGGCCATTTCAAAGGTGGCAAGTTTTCGTCTTTCACGCATACGACATCGTTGACTTTTATAGAAGGCTGCGGGGTGCGCCATTTTCCACGCTGTTGGAGAATGGTGAGGTATTCATCACTCCAGCGCTTCCAAAACAACTGCTGTATGTACGTCATGCGTTGCCAGCAATCGAGACGATTGTGGTCAAGCCCAGTTACGTCTGGCTCGGGGAAACCGATGTTTGGTCGACCAATCAGGAAATATCCTGGAGTGAGAACTCCAAGATCATCGGGATTTTCTGATATTGGAACAAGAGGACGAGAATTGATTATAGCCTGAATTTGGCATACCAAAGTGCGCAGTTCGTCGAAGCCAAGACGTGCCGATCCCATGGAGAGATATAAATGTTTTTTTAGCTGTCTTCACTGCTGCTTCCCATAGGCCGCCAAAATGTGGCGAACGAGGAGGTATGAACTTCCAATCGAAGCTGTTGTTGATGCAGTAGTTGTGGCCTTCAATGCGATGTTCCTGGCTCAACAATAAACGCCGCAGATCCGCCAACTCATTCCGTGCACCCACAAAGTTAGTAGCATTGTCAGACCAAATACATTTTGGAATGCCGCGCGTACCAATGAAACGCTTGAGGGCGCCCAAAAAGGCAGCTGTCGACAGATCCTTTGCGAGTTCCAGCCATACAGCCTTGGTTGCGAAGCAAACGAACACGCAGATGTAGCATTTTACGGAAGCTTTGTTTCGTCCATCAGGCTTGTAGTAAAAAGGACCACAATAGTCCACGCCAGTGACTGTAAATGCCGGTGAGCACTGTGCACGATCCTTAGGCAAGTCCGCCATTATATGCTCGACTAGACGAGGCCGGGATCTGCAGCAAATTATACATTTCCGCAGTGCTCGGGCAACAGTTTTCATGCCGCCTATGGGCCAAAACTGCAGTCGAATTACTCCTAGCAACGCCTGCGGTCTTGCGTGGTGATGCTTCTGATGAAGATGCGAGATTATCGCGAAGGTTAGGGGATGCTCTTTTTGCAAAATAATTGGGTGGAGCTCATCGAAGTCGAGAGTAGATTGTCGCAAACGACCACCAACTCTTTTTAGACCAAAGTCATCCATGAACGGAGAGAGCGAAATAATGGAGCTTGACGAATGTATATGCTTTCCATTCTGTAGGGCAGAGTATTCTGACTGCAACTGAGTTCTTTGAAGCAGACGGCATAGTAGGAACGATCCTTGACAAAGATCGTCTGATGACAATTCAGCTGACTTTGTTTTCCTGATAAATTTGTGAATGTATCCAAAAATGCGCTTCATTATTCCGAATGAATTTATGTGTTTGAATGCCAAAGAGATATCTATGTGCTGTGCTGATAATAAAACTCTTTGGCGCATTTCAGGAAGGCATGCTCGGACAAGCAGTGCCTAGGCCAATAAAATTTTTCCTTTTGTATTAAAGAAGGTCCATGCATCCATAACTTTGAGTGCAAAAGCTCCAACGGTGCTGCTCCTTTGGATAACATATCCGCCGGATTCATCTCAGTTGGCACGTAATGCCACTCCATGCCGATCGTGAGCTGCTGTATGGCACAAATCTTGTTAGCGACAAACACATTGAATTTGGACGGTTTGGTCCCATACGTGACGGTATTCAATTTAAAAATTTGAATATCATCGTCTGACGAGCCTCGCCATAAAATGCACTGGAGCATAGAATCAGGCTCTGAGACTTTCACACACCTATACATTTTACCAATATCACCTGTAAGTGCAATGGAAAATGTGCGAAAACGAACGAGCGTGTGGAACAATGTAGCTTGAATACTTGAACTGACATATGCAAGTCGTTTAATGAGAGCCCAGAGGTGGTAAAGGCTGAGCCGTTAAAGACAACTCTCAGCTTTGGTTTTGAACTCTCTTCCTTGTATACGCAATGATGAGGTAAGATATATTTACATTTGTTGAACTGTGCGCTGGGCACCAGTGACATATGTTTGAGATCAATATATTCTTTTATAAATGCTGAATATTTCTCCTTGAGAGTTTGATTTCGAGCGAATTTACGCTCCAAATTTATAAGTCGACGCTGCAAATAGGAATCGCCCAAAGATTCGACACCTAGCTTTTTTGGCAAGCAGACTGAATATTCCCCTGAAGACAATCGACGATGGTTTGTGGTGAAATGTTGCTGACAATGAACCTCCTCTGTTGTTACCTTGACGATAGGCTCGAAGACGTGCTCCACTTCCCAAAATTGACGCACCAAATCATCAAGCCGAGTGCTGTGATTGTTATCATCCAAGGCTCTTTGGGTTGCGATGAACGATGAGAGTTTGGGAGCCGATCGCCCGCCACCTGACATGATCCAGCCGAGTTGAGTTGGTAATCCAGGTGCCAACAGAATTTGCCCAACGCACAACAGCTCGAAGAAGAGACCAGCTCCGATGAGAAGATCAATCCGTTGGGATTTATGGAATGAAGGATCAGCTAGCTGTATGTTTGAGGGTATATTCTAACTACTAGTAGACATTGGCATCCCAGGCTGATTGTCAGTAATCATCTGGGCAACGATTGCAGTGATGGTAGTGGAATAATTTGAAATCCGTGATTTCAAAACGAGATCGACTGAGTATCCTTCAGTTGAGAAGCTGGTAATGCCAGAAACTGCAGTGAGCGATTTGCTTTTTCGAAGCTGAAGCTGATTTGCGAAGCCACTGGTGACGAAGTGAAGCTGAGATCCTGAGTCCAAGAGTACACGACATGGAACGAATGTTCCAGCTCGGTTCTTGACAAGGATTAGTGGCTAGAAGCACAACATCAGACGAATTAGGTGATATGTGGGCTTGAGGCAGAGAAGGTGACATTGCAACCATGGCAGTGGGATGTATTGTATTTTCTAGTTGATCAGGTTTCAACACAGCGTTGGATGTGGCTATCGAAGACTGATTGTAATGCAATAGAGTATGGTGCTTCGATTGGCAAGTACGACAGGAGCTAGATTTACAATCCTTTAGCTGATGCCCTTTTCTCAGACAATTGAGGCAAAGTGCGAGTCTTTTGGCCTCCAATGAGCTGATGGAATCCAAAGTAGAACCACTTAAGCAGGATCGAAGATGCTGGAACTTCTCAACAGGATTGAGATCAGGATCAGCATCTATGATAGTTTTAAACATAGAGTAAAAGTTTTCCCACTCAGTGTAGATTCCACTAAATTTTGGCAGCTCCAGCTGCGGCAAACGCGATCGATTAGCTATAACGAGCATTGGATGAGCATTTGTAAAACTTGTATTAAGCGTCGAAGAAAGCTGTTGATTCGGCCGACTTCCGAGTTCACGTTGAAGCAAGGTAAATCACTAGATACGGACTCAAAATCTGATTCCTCTAAGCTAGTGTGAACCGCATCAAAACTTGACTCTAACTTGGTGAGCGAGTCCAAGAGCACACGCAGCTCACACGAATCCATATGCTTAGCTTATCGACGTCCAATTCGGCATATAACCTTTCAAGTCTATCGAAAAGAGCTTTCGTTTTAAGCCTTTAATAAGTGACCTGAGATGCAGGCACTTGATCAGCACTGGAATCTGAATTATTCATTTTTATTCACAAATTCACTTCAGTTATGTCCAATTTATAAAAAAACACTTTCAATTACAAAGTTAATGCACAAGCTAATAGACTCATTAATGCACTTCTAATTTAGTTGCACCTTTGATATGCAAGCTCACGGTGTGTATGTTTGTATGTGTGTGATCTACACAGCTATTTTCGGATTAGCGGGCCTTCTATGCAGACGCTGCACAAAAGGCGCCAAACACGACGAACGGCCGACGAAAGAAGGAATGTTAAAGATATGCACAACGCAAGCGCGACTGCAGGCAAAATTATCTGAGCTTCTATCTATGTATGACACAGCCCTTTTCGATTACGCGAACTTTCTATGCAGATGCTGCAAAGAAGGCGCCAACAGCGACGAACGAAGCAAACGATTAAAAGAGAATGAGAAAGCTCAAAATAATGCACGCACAATTGCATACACTGCTGTATACACTTTGAACAAAATGACTTGTGCACAAATGCTAATGTTTTACACTGTTGTGTTACGACGAAATTGATTGTTAATTTGAATGCACTATTTTGCACAAATGTTTACAATTTTCACTGTTGAGTGACAACGAAATAGATTATTAACTTTTAGCGCACTAAACGAACATTACGAAGTGTATAGTAATTACGTCGGGGTCACCAAAATGTTGGAAGCTGCCGATCTTTTTCGGCAACTCTGGCTCCAATCATTTACGAAGGCACAAAATAAAAGCCAATACGATTTAATTTAGCGTATTATTTATTATTTTAGTTTTTGTACTCTTTGCTTTCCGCCTGTTTTGTTTGAAATCATGCTCCTTTAGGCTGGTAGTTGATTCTGCACAAGCACAATTTGTTAATTGTTGGTTGTTTGAGAATTTGTTGCACAAAAAATGTGCAGGTCTCACTGGTCGCGACTATGACAAAATCATGTCAACTGCCAAAATTGGTAGTGGTGGCTTACGTTGGTCGTGTCCGACTTGCTTGGAGAAACAAATAAACTTCTCAAAGATGTATAATTCGGTGAGAGTTCAATATTTAAAATTGAGCTTTCTAGTGATTTAGAAGCTGGGGAAAAAATTTTAAATCAGTACAGTTTTGAATCTCCACATATTCAAGTGGAGACTACTTCATAACTCACTTGCTCATCCTTTTCCTACTCAGGATTCTATTTCGAATCAAGCTTATACACAGCATTTAACTTGTATTGAAGAAATTTCTGATTATATAAATGACAGTGACTTATTTCTAGTGTTGGGTGAGTTTAATATACACTTCTTGGGAATCAACTTCTAATTCTAATTACCTTATTCCGTCCACAGACCATTCCATTATTAATGAACTGTTTAGCCTCTCTATGTTTCAGAAGAACTGTGTTTTGAATCATTTGAATCGTTCTCTCGATCTTGCTTTTATTAATGATGACTCTGTCATTAACGTTACCAGATCAACCCCTATATGTATTCCTGAAGATTTACATCATCCCACTTTGGAGGTATTATTTTCCATAAATACTCAACCAACTTTTGTTTATATTCCTCCTAAAAATCGTCGCTGTTATCGTAAATGAAATTTTGTCTTTCACTTTCATATAATTAACATTAATTTTGCAGCCAACATATTCTATAATACTTAAAACTCAATCTTTGATATGTGTGTTCTTTTGTGTCTCTCTAGGCCTGTTTCTCTTGAGCCCCCCTGGTTTACTCAGACTCTTATAAATTTCCAAAATATTAAAACCAAATGTTTCAAAAATTAAAAAAAGTCTGCTTTAATTGTTGACTGGTCTAAATATTCCAAAG
Source organism: Drosophila hamatofila (assembly GCA_035045345.1). Taxonomy (NCBI): domain Eukaryota; kingdom Metazoa; phylum Arthropoda; class Insecta; order Diptera; family Drosophilidae; genus Drosophila; species Drosophila hamatofila. The sequence goes on from JAWNPA010000046.1 coordinate 146,246, forward strand.
CCAAGTCAAATTTTAATATTTTAAATGCACGGTGTTATGAGAATTACCTTTCACGCTGCAAGAGGCAATTCGTTCTTAATTCAAAGCAATTTTACTCTTCTGTGAACTCGAAGCGTAAATATTCTAATTTACCTTCCACATTTTTCCTTGGAGAAGAAAAAACTTGTAATGACCATGATTCCTCAGATCTTTTTTCAAATTTTTTTCAATCCACTTAGTTTTCTGTGGATCCCCATGCCATTTCTTACCCAAGTTTGATTCCTTCAACGAATATTATCAATGTTCCTAATGTTTCCCTATATTCTCTAGCTTCAGCCATTTAGACATTAAATCATCTTTTTCTCCTGGCGCTGATAACACTCCAAGTTGTGTTATAAAAGAATACAGTGGTTCCTTACAGTTACCTTTATTAAAACAGTTTAACTGTCCTTGGAGACTTCTGATTTTCCTTCTATTTCGAAAGAGTCCTTCATCATTCCTCTACATAAAAAAGGTGGGAGGTCTGATATTTAAAATTATAAAAGTATTGCAAAGCTATCTGCAATCCCGAAATTATTTGAAAAAATAATAACATCAACCCTGCACCATTTTTATACCCTGAACCCATTGAAAATGGGAAATCAAGGTATAATGGTTTTGTTAAAAGTATGTAACAGGCAGAAGAAGGCGTGGCCGATCCCTAAAAGTATATATATTCTTGATCAGGGCGACGAGCTAAGTCGATTTAGCCCTGTCCGTCTGTCCGTATGTTTGAAGGCGTCGATTTCAGAAGATATAAGAGCTAGAGACTTGAAATTTGAAGCTGTGGGTCCGTATATTGCACGCGCAGATCATGTTTATTTCTAAAAATCGATTACTACTTCTGTTTTTTTGTTATCGATACAAACCCTTATCGAAAATCAGTTATAAAATTATATCTTCTACACCTTTGAAGATAGAGTCTCCAAATTTAAAATGTAAAATAATATGTATTTTTAAGAATTTCGGTTTTTGTCATAGTTTACCCCCCACCCCTCATAGCACCCCCTTCCTTACAAGTTTGCAAAAACCGTATTTCAAATACAAGAGACTTGTGATACATACACACATTTTAATGTTATTATCATATATTACTTCTTGGAACGGTTCAGGGGATCTCGTAGTCAAGCAGTCTCGACTAGAGCTTTCTTACTTGTTTTCTTTTGATTATTGTTAATTATTGGTAATATAGATACGCCCTGTTTGTTAAAGCAACTTAATTTCTCTGTCCCTTCTAGAACAACCAGACACTTTCGTCCGTTATATTTACCTTTGTGCACATCAGATTATTCTTTGCATAGCGCGTTTCACGTTTTATGCAATAATTACAATAAATATTATCATGTGTTCTCTCTTGAACTCGCTCTCCCGTTAATTAAATCTTTGCTTGCAGGTCATTTTAGGGAAATCACACACACTGCCCACGCGTGAGCTGATACATATGGATGTTCCGGCAGGGCATCCACATTGTGTAGTGATTTCCAATTCCTATTTACCATATTTATTTTTAACATTCTTTAATAATTATCTTGTAAGTTTCCTTTAATAATCCCTATGTTTATTAATTCAATAATATCACTGGCCATATATGGCTGGGAATTGGGACATAGCTAGCTGGACTGGAAATAAATTACCCCCACCGGGTTGGCTATTTAGTATACTTTAATAATTTATTGTTTAAATTGACTCCAGTTTTGTCAATCATTTTAAGTAAAAAAAAAATAAAATAAAAAATAAATAAATAAATAAATAAATAAATAAATAAATAAATAAATAAATAAATAAATAAATAAATAAATAAATAAATAAATAAATAAATAAATAAATAAATAAATAAATAAATAAATAAATAAATAAATAAATAAATAAATAAATAAATAAATAAATAAATAAATAAATAAATAAATAAATAAATAAATAAATAAATAAATAAATAAATAAATAAATAAATAAATAAATAAATAAATAAATAAATAAATAAATAAATAAATAAATAAATAAATAAATAAATAAATAAATAAATAAATAAATAAATAAATAAATAAATAAATAAATAAAACAATAAAAAAAAAAATAAAAAAATAAATAAATAAATAAATAAATAAATAAATAAATAAATAAATAAATAAATAAATAAATAAATAAATAAATAAATAAATAAATAAATAAATAAATAAATAAATAAATAAATAAATAAATAAATAAATAAATAAATAAATAAATAAATAAATAAATAAATAAATAAATAAATAAATAAATAAATAAATAAATAAATAAATAAATAAATAAATAAATAAATAAATAAATAAATAAATAAATAAATAAATAAATAAATAAATAAATAAATAAATAAATAAATAAATAAATAAATAAATAAATAAATAAATAAATAAATAAATAAATAAATAAATAAATAAATAAATAAATAAATAAATAAATAAATAAATAAATAAATAAATAAATAAATAAATAAATAAATAAATAAATAAATAAATAAATAAATAAATAAATAAATAAATAAATAAATAAATAAATAAATAAATAAATAAATAAATAAATAAATAAATAAATAAATAATATTAGCCACTTAATTTCACATCTATTTTTCTTAGTAAGAAAATGGCCAAGCGCCCCAAATTGCTAATGTAGTAGCTAGGGCACGCTTAATATATTAATTATTTTGGTTAAAAAACAAAATTAATACTAACCATCTATTAAACTATTAATACTATGTATCTAAATATATTAAGGAGCTTTTTTTAAATATTATTAATAACAAACCTCTCTTCTGATTTACAAGATGGAGGAAATAATGGGCGCTCAGTACCCAACAATCTTTTAGATGAGGGCGTTTCCTGCACCTCTGCAAGCATCGGCGTTGGACGCTTTTTATTACGCGGAGGTGCGTGTGGATAATTTGAGGACTCATCTCCATGAATATTAATTCCATGATCTATACTGTGATATATGAAAAATATTATTAATTACGTTTTCCTTAAAAACTAACTTATAAAATATAGTTCATTATAAACGCAAAAAAAAGCAAGTAAGAACGCTCTAGTCTAGACAGCTCGACTACGAGGTCCCCTGAACCCTTCCAGAAACTTATATTTAAATAATTTTTCGCTGCTTTTTATACCCTGAACCCAGTGAAAATGGGAAATCAGGGTATAATGGTTTTGTTAAAAGTATGTAACAGGCAGAAGGAGGCGTGGTAGACCCCATAAAGTATATATATATTCTTGATCAGGGCGACGAGACGAGTTGACTTAGCCCTGTCCGTCTGTCTGTCTGTTCGTCTGTCCGTCTGTCCCTATGTATGAACGCGTCGATCTCAGAAGATATAAGAGCTAGAGACTTGAAAAATTTTTTTTGGTCCATATATAGATAACTGCTCTCGTTTTTTTGTTATCAATTAAAATTGTCATATTTTACCCCCCACCCCTCGAAACACCCCCTTCCCCACATGTATGCAAAACCCGTATTTCAAATACTAGAGACTTGAGCGTTGGCACACACACACATTTTAAAGTTATAATCACGGTCTGAAAGTTTTATCAAGATTGTCCGCCTACAAAAAAGATATTAAACAATTAAGTTCCCAATGTAAGCCCACATGGCAGCCCATGCCTGTTTATACGTGCGTGCGTATGTTTGTATGTGTGTGTGCATGTGTAAGTAGAAATGAAGTGACGAATTATTGAAATATTACTTCTTGGAAGGGTTCAGGGGATCTCGTAGTCGAGCAGTCTCGACTAGAGCTTTCTTACTTGTTTTCTTTTGATTATTGTTAATTATTGGTAATATAGCCCTGTTTGTTAAAGCAACTTCATTTCTCTGTTCCTTCTAGAACAACCAGACACTTTCGTCCGTTATATTTACCTTTGTGCACATCAGATTATTCTTTGCATAGCGCGTTTCACGTTATATTCAATAATTACAATAAATATTATCATGTGTTCTCTCTTGAACTCGCTCTCCCGTTAATTAAATCTTTGCTTGCAGGTCATTTTAGGGAAATCACACACACTGCCCACGCGTGAGCTGATACATATGGATGTTCCGGCAGGGCATCCACATTGTGTAGTGATTTCCAATTCCTATTTACCATATTTATTTTTAACATTCTTTAATAATTATCTTGTAAGTTTCCTTTAATAATCCCTATGTTTATTAATTCAATAATATCACTGGCCATATATGGCTGGGAATTGGGACATAGCTAGCTGGACTGGAAATAAATTACCCCCACCGGGTTGGCTATTTAGTATACTTTAATAATTTATTGTTTAAATTGACTCCAGTTTTGTCAATCATTTTAAGTAAAAAAAAAATAAAATTAAATAAATAAATAAATAAATAAATAAATAAATAAATAAATAAATAAATAAATAAATAAATAAATAAATAAATAAATAAATAAATAAATAAATAAATAAATAAATAAATAAATAAATAAATAAATAAATAAATAAATAAATAAATAAATAAATAAATAAATAAATAAATAAATAAATAAATAAATAAATAAATAAATAAATAAATAAATAAATAAATAAATAAATAAATAAATAAATAAATAAATAAATAAATAAATAAATAAATAAATAAATAAATAAATAAATAAATAAATAAATAAATAAATAAATAAATAAATAAATAAATAAATAAATAAATAAATAAATAAATAAATAAATAAATAAATAAATAAATAAATAAATAAATAAATAAATAAATAAATAAATAAATAAATAAATAAATAAATAAATAAATAAATAAATAAATAAATAAATAAATAAATAAATAAATAAATAAATAAATAAATAAATAAATAAATAAATAAATAAATAAATAAATAAATAAATAAATAAATAAATAAATAAATAAATAAATAAATAAATAAATAAATAAATAAATAAATAAATAAATAAATAAATAAATAAATAAATAAATAAATAAATAAATAAATAAATAAATAAATAAATAAATAAATAAATAAATAAATAAATAAATAAATAAATAAATAAATAAATAAATAAATAAATAAATAAATAAATAAATAAATAAATAAATAAATAAATAAATAAATAAATAAATAAATAAATAAATAAATAAATAAATAAATAAATAAATAAATAAATAAATAAATAAATAAATAAATAAATAAATAAATAAATAAATAAATAAATAAATAAATAAATAAATAAATAAATAAATAAATAAATAAATAAATAAATAAATAAATAAATAAATAAATAAATAAATAAATAAATAAATAAATAAATAAATAAATAAATAAATAAATAAATAAATAAATAAATAAATAAATAAATAAATAAATAAATAAATAAATAAATAAATAAATAAATAAATAAATAAATAAATAAATAAATAAATAAATAAATAAATAAATAAATAAATAAATAAATAAATAAATAAATAAATAAATAAATAAATAAATAAATAAATAAATAAATAAATAAATAAATAAATAAATAAATAAATAAATAAATAAATAAATAAATAAATAAATAAATAAATAAATAAATAAATAAATAAATAAATAAATAAATAAATAAATAAATAAATAAATAAATAAATAAATAAATAAATAAATAAATAAATAAATAAATAAATAAATAAATAAATAAATAAATAAATAAATAAATAAATAAATAAATAAATAAATAAATAAATAAATAAATAAATAAATAAATAAATAAATAAATAAATAAATAAATAAATAAATAAATAAATAAATAAATAAATAAATAAATAAATAAATAAATAAATAAATAAATAAATAAATAAATAAATAAATAAATAAATAAATAAATAAATAAATAAATAAATAAATAAATAAATAAATAAATAAATAAATAAATAAATAAATAAATAAATAAATAAATAAATAAATAAATAAATAAATAAATAAATAAATAAATAAATAAATAAATAAATAAATAAATAAATAAATAAATAAATAAATAAATAAATAAATAAATAAATAAATAAATAAATAAATAAATAAATAAATAAATAAATAAATAAATAAATAAATAAATAAATAAATAAATAAATAAATAAATAAATAAATAAATAAATAAATAAATAAATAAATAAATAAATAAATAAATAAATAAATAAATAAATAAATAAATAAATAAATAAATAAATAAATAAATAAATAAATAAATAAATAAATAAATAAATAAATAATATTAGCCACTTAATTTCACATCTATTTTTCTTAGTAAGAAAATGGCCAAGCGCCCCAAATTTCTAATGTAGTAGCTAGGGCACGCTTAATATATTAATTATTTTAGTTAAAAAACAAAATTAATACTAACCATCTATTAAACTATTAATACTATGTATCTAAATATATTAAGGAGCTTTTTCTTAAATATTATTAATAACAAACCTCTCTTCTGATTTACAAGATGGAGGAAATAATGGGCGCTCAGTACCCAACAATCTTTTAGATGAGGGCGTTTCCTGCACCTCTGCAAGCATCGGCGTTGGACGCTTTTTATTACGCGGAGGTGCGTGTGGATAATTTGAGGACTCATCTCCATGAATATTAATTCCATGATCTATACTGTGATATATGAAAAATATTATTAATTACGTTTTCCTTAAAAACTAACTTATAAAATATAGTTCATTATAAACGCAAAAAAGCAAGTAAGAACGCTCTAGTCTAGACAGCTCGACTACGAGGTCCCCTGAACCCTTCCAGAAACTTATATTTAAATAATTTTTCGCTGCTTTTTATACCCTGAACCCAGTGAAAATGGAAAATCAGGGTATAATGGTTTTGTTAAAAGTATGTAACAGGCAGAAGGAGGCGTGGCAGACCCTATAAAGTATATATATTCTTGATCAGGGCGACGAGCTGAGTCGATTTTGCCATGTCCGTCTGTCTGTCTGTCTGTCTGTCCGTCTGTCCGTCCGTCCGTCTGTCCGTATGTATGAACGCGTCGATCTCAGAAGATATAAAAGCTAGAAACTTGAATTTTTTTCGTAGGTCCGTATATATAGCGCGCATATCAGGTTTTCAAAATTCGATAACTGCTCCCGTTATTTTATTATCGATTAAAAACCTTATCGAAAGCCAGTTAAAAAATTATATTTCCTTCATCTTTAAAGCTGGAGACTCCAAATTAAAAATGTAGATTTATGTGTATTTTTAAGAATTTCGGTTTTTGTCATATCTCACCCCCACCTCTTAAAGCCCCCCTTCCCCACAAGTTTGCAAAAACCGTATTTCAAATACTAGAGACTTGAGCGTTGGCACATACACACATTTTAAAGTTATAATCACTTTTTGAAAGTTTTATCAAGATTGTCCGTCTACGAAAAAAGTTATTAAACATGTGTGTGCATGTGTAAGTAAAAGTGAAACGATGAATTATTGAAAAATTAGTTCCTGGAAGGGTTCAGGGGATCTCGTAGTCGAGCAGTCTCGACTAGAGCTTTCTTACTTGTTATACCCTGAACCCATTGAAAATGGGAAATCAGGGTATAATGGTTTGGTTAAAAGTATGTAACAGGCAGAAGGAGGCGTGGCAGACCCTATAAAGTATATATATTCTTGATCAGGGCGACGAGCTGAGTCGATTTTGCCATGTCCGTCTGTCTGTCTGTCTGTCTGTCCGTCTGTCCGTCCGTCCGTCTGTCCGTATGTATGAACGCGTCGATCTCAGAAGATATAAGAGCTAGAGACTTGAAATTTTGAAAATCGATAACTGCTCCCGTTATTTTGTTATCGATTAAAAATCTTATCGAAAACCAGTAAAATTATATTTAATACACCTTTAGAGCTAGATTTTCTAAATTTAAAATGTGTATTCATATGTATTTTTAAGAGTTTCGGTTTTTGTCATATTTTACCCCCCACCCCTCGAAACACCCCCTTCTCCACAAGTATGCAAAACATGTGTTTCAAATACTAGAGACTTGTATCTTAAAAATACATATGAATACACATTTTAAATTTAGAAAATCTAGCTCTAAGGGTGTATTAAATATAATTTTTTTGCTGGTTTTCGATAAGGTTTTTAATCGATAACAAAATAACGGGAGCAGTTATCGATTTTCAAAAACAAACTTGATATGCGCGCTCTATATACGGACCTACAACAAAAATTTCAAGTCTCTCGCTCTTATATCTTCTGAGATCGACGCGTTCATACATACGGACAGACGAACAGACAGACAGACGGACAGGGCTAAATCAACTCGTATCGTTGCCCTGATCAAGAATATATATACTTTATGGGGTCTGCCACGCCTCCTTCTGCCTGTTACATACTTTTAACAAAACCATTATACCCTGATTTCCCATTTTCAATGGGTTCAGGGTATAACAAGTAAGAAAGCTCTAGTCGAGACTGCTCGACTAAGAGATCCCCTGAACCCTTCCAGGAACTAATATTCAAATAATTCGTCGTTTCAAATACTAGAGTGTGTGTGCGACGGCACACACACACATTTTAAAGTTAATCAAGATTGTCCGTCTACAAAAAAAGATATTAAACAATTAAGTTCCCAATGTAAGCCCACATGGCAGCTCATGCCTGTTTATAAGTGCGTGCGTATGTTTGTATGTGTGTGTGCATGTGTTAGTAGAAATGAAACGACGAATTATTTAAATATTAGTTCCTGGAAGGGTTCAGGGAATCTCGTAGTCGAGCAGTCTCGACTAGAGCTGTCTTACTTGTTTACTTATACATTCATACAAGTTAACAATTAAGTTAACGAACAGCCCTCGCAGTAAAACTCTATGGGCAACATGCGCGACCCCAAGTTGCTGAGTCGGATTGCACATGCAGCGTATGCGAAATGATCGGGCGTGAGCAACGGCCGACCGTTTTGGGTGTGTCGCAAGAGTTAAGCTAGAATAAAAATTATGCTGAGTCGGCTCGCCGACCACGGACCCATTGCATGGCGCCAATTATGTACTTTTATATACTTCATGTTCCCGCTTTTGTATTTAGCTCTAGATCCATATTCTTGGCATTTATTAAAATAGTTCTGTGCAAGACATTAACCAATAAAGTTACACAGTGCTCCGGCACTTGGCCATAAAAACTATTTGTCATTAATTGAGTTGATTCCATCAAAGTCAACCTATAAGTGTTCTCAGCCTGGACCAGCAGCTAACGCCGTTGTACACTAGACAGGCAAACACATTTACAACAATTAATTGATCTCAGCCTGGAGCAGCAGCTAACGCCGTTGGACACTAGAGAAGCAAAAACTTTTACTATAATTGGCGCCCAAAGGGATTTACATCTGATAGAATTCCTAACGGATACTTATTAAGATAGAAGAATCCACGTCCCCAAATAAAAACATGTAAGTGACTGTTCGACAAAAATTGTCATAAAAAAAAAAAGAAAAAATTATTTAAAATTTTGGAACAATTGGCCGCGCGAATGTGAGCGTAGTGTTATATAAAAGAAATATTTTTGTGGATTGAATAAAATCGATTTTAGTGCAAGTACAGATAAACGGATTAATTTTTTAATTCCGTTTCACTGATTGCTTATGATTTGGCTGTAAGCAGCGCACTTATCAGGCAGGAAAGGCGGCTTAAAAACGAGATTAGTGCATAACTCGAAGCCGTTAGAGGTCAAATTAATTCCTTGAGTGTAGAAACGCCACAGGTCGCGGTATATCAGAGAGTAACTATTGACCTTAATGTAAAATGTGAAGTAAAATTAGATATTGTAAAATCAGTACCAAATTTTGACGGAAACCATGAAGAATATGTGTCTTGGAGGCAGGCAGTATGCATGAGATTTTCAAACGTTATGTAGGTAGCGAAGTGCACTACGAAGCCGTAGCTATTTTAAAGAACACGGTCAGTGGACCAGCACGAGCAGTACTGACGTCACACAATACAGTACTCAACTTCGATGCAATAATTGCTCGACTTGACGCAGACAAAACATCATTACGTATACTTAGACAACAGTTGGAACTTGTTAGGAATGGTGATTCAAATCTTATGGACTACTATGATAAGGTAGAAAAAAAAAACTGACTCGTTACTAATAACATAGTAAGACACATGACGAACAAACAGCGGCTATTCTCTGCGCAGAAATCAGAGACGATGCCCTACATGCTTTTATGGCAGGCCTTAAGAGGTCCCTAAAGTTATTAGTTATCCCAGCAAAGCCTAAGGATTTGCCATCTGCTTTAGCAGCAGCTCGTGAGGCTGAAAATAGCATTGAAAGAAGTGCATTCAGTGCATTATACACCAAGGTAGTAAAAGAACGAAATCACATGCTAGATATGGCAATCGTAACCAAGCTAGACAAGGAAGGGGACAAGAAGAAAAACCCGCACTTTGTAGAAAATCAATGTCAAAATAGGCCGCAACAAAGTGTCCCTAAAACGCATCCAAATGATAAAGAACAGGAGAAAAAATAAGTGCAGGCTATGGACATTGATGCATCGTCATCAAAGTTCAGACAGCCAACCAAATGGGAAAAGCCACAGGGCGCAACTCAAAAGAGAGGCAATACTTCAGAGCGTGCTTCAGGCTATAGACGTCAAAAAATTAATAATATTACCCAACATACCATTAGCCAAGACGAAAAAGACTACGAAGGCGCAGCCGAGACTGCGAGCGCTGAAATCGATGACGAAAACGACTCGGCGGAGGACAATGACATGCTTAATTTTTTAGGGAACGTTCCCAATTGCCGTTCGTCGAGCAACAATTGGCTGACAGAACAATTAGAATTCTTATCGACACGGGGGCGGCAAAAAACTACGTTAAGCCCGTAAAGAAGTTAAAGAACGTAACACCTGTCGACACCCCATTTACTGTGAACTCTATTCATGGGTCCAGTAAAATTAAACAAAAATGTCCCATGGTAATGATTGGAAAAGTTGCCACGTTCTTCATCTTAGACACTCTTGATGCTATAATAGGCTTCGATCTGCTCACATAGGCGGAAGTAAGTATAGACTTAATGAGGAACTGCATAAGCTACGGTAACACTTCAGAGATACTTAAACACTATCCCTGTGATGACGTGAACTTCACACGTGTCGATGACATCGTAGTCCCAAACTCAGTAAAGGCCGAATTTAATACAATGATACTAAAGAGACTTAGTGCATTTTCGAACTCTAGCGAGGCACTGCCTTTTAACACCTCAGTTATCGCAACAATTCGTACAGAGGACAAAGAGCCAGTATACTCAAAGCTCTACCCATATCCCATAGGTGTGGCAGATTTTGTGAACAAGGAAATCGCACAGTTGCTAAAAAATGGCATAATTAGACCATCAAAATCAGCATACAACAGCCCAGCTTGGGTTGTTGACAAGGGGTAGATGACAATGGCAATAATAACAAACGTCTTGTCATCGACTTTAAAAAACTAAATAAGAAAACTATTGCCGACCGTTACCCAATGCCAAGCATCCAAATGGTTCTAGCGAACCTCGGGAAAGCTAAGTTTTTCACCACATTGGATCTTAAATCCGGGTACCACCAGATATATCTAGCTAAGAACGACCGTGCAAAAACATCTTTCTCGGTGAACGGAGGCAAATATGAGTTATGTCGATTGCCTTTTGGTTTAAAGAATGCTGGAAGCATTTTCCAAAGAGCAATCGACGATGTACTGCGAGCACAAATCGGCAAAATATGTTATGTCTACGTTGACGATGAAATAATTTTTTCCTAAAACGCTGCCGATCATGTCCGACATATCGACACACTACTTCAGCGACTTTGTGACGCTAACATGAGAGTCTCTAAAGAAAAGACGAACAAGTTTTATCGTGACTAGCGAAGGAGCAAGAACCGACCCAGTGAAAGTCGAAGCGATCCAAGAGAGTTCGTCGAGCCGAAAAATTTGTATGCTCTCAGATCTTTTCTAGGCTTAGCCAGCTACTAGTGTTTATTAAAGACTTTGCATCCATAGCAAGGCCTTTGACTTAGTATTTTAGTCAAAGGCCTTGCTACGGATGCAAAGGCGAAACGCACCGTAAGTAAGCATATGTCTAGAAAGGTAACTATTGATTTTGACGAATCTCAACGCGATGCTTTTAACCGACTAAGAAACATACTAGCGTCGGAAGACGTAATGCTTATGTACCCAGACTTTAAAAAACCCTTCGATTTAACCACTGATGCTTCTGCAAATGGCATTGGGACAGTATTATCCCAAGGGGGGAGACCAATTACCATGATTTCTCGAACATTGAAAACATGCGAATCACACTATACTACCAATGAAAGAGAATTATTGGCCATAGTATGGGCCCTCGGCAAATTGCAAAGCTATCTATATGGTACTAGGGAGTTGCACATTTTCACAGACCATACACCTCTCACGTTCACAGTGTCTGAAAAGAAGAACTAATGCAAAAAGAAAAAGATGGAAGGCTTTCATTTAAGAGCATAATGCCAAATCACATTATAAGCCAGGAAAAGAAAACTTGGTCGCAGACGCTTTATCCAGGCAGGAGCTCAACGCTCTTCCAGACGGTCCACAATCAGACGTAGCCACCATTCACAGTGGGAACTCACTGACTTACACTATAGAAACAACAGAAAATCCAGTAAACTGTTATTGGAATCAAATAATTCTAGAAGAAGCACTTCATACGGTGCATGGAAAATTTATTCTATTCGGCAAAAAAACCCGTCACTTGATCCAATTTTCGGACAAAACCAATCTTATTAACACACTGAAACTCGCAGTTAACCCCAACGTAAACGCACTCTTTTGTGACCTTCCAATATTAGCCGCTTTCCAACACGAACTAGTATCATTGTTCTCAACAACTAAGTTCTGGCACTGCAAAAATATAGTCTCAGACCTCACCAACACAGACGAACAGGTAGAAATAATCAGCACCAAGCACAATCGTGCACATAGAGCAGCACAAGAAAATGTAAAACAGATACTTCAGGACTATTATTTTCGGAAAATAACCAAATTAGCCAATGAAGTCGTACTGAATTGTAAAGTTTGTGCTACCGCCAAGTACAACCGCCATCCAAAAAAGAAAAAGCTCGGAGTGACCCCAATACCGTCATATGCCGGAGAAATGTTACACATAGATATATTCTCTACCGATCGAGAACTTTTCTTAACAGGCCTTGATAAATTTTCGAAATTCGCCATTGTTCAGTCGTTAGCATCCCGAGCAATAACGGATATTATAAATCCCCTTTTAATGACTATTAACATCTTCCACAATACAAAAACAATTGTGACAACGAACCGTCTTTTAGTTCACTTCACGATCACTTCACTACTAAAGAACCAATTTAACATAGACATTGTCAACGCCCCACTACTTCATAGCTCTTCAAACTGTCAAGTAGAACGTTTCCATAGTACGCTAAAAGAAATTGCTAGGTGTTTAAAAATAGACAAAAGAGTTAGCGATACAGCTCAGGCCATTTTGAGAGCAACTATTGAGTACAATAAATCCATCCATTCAGTAACACAACAAAGTCCACTTGATGTAATAAAGAAATTAAAGAATTCCAAGAAACAATTAAAGACAAAATTAAGAAAGCCCAGCAAGGTCAACTAACCAGGTGCATTGTAATAGAAAGAGTTTTCCTCAAGAGTAATAGAAGATTGGGAAAAAAGCTATCCCTATTATGCACCGAAGGTGCCATACAACCAGACCTGGGAACGTCTTTACTTATTAAGGGGAGGGTGGTCCATAAAGACAATCTGTAAACACAGGCAATAGCTTATAAGTTCCTTCTAATCAGACAGTTACTACAAATACAATCTAATATTTTATATATATTATATTTTTATAATCCAATCATTTATCGGAGTAATTCTAATGTTGATGAGAGCTCATGCACGCATCACCGACTTTTTACACACAGACTATATTAACGTTTTGATATGGGAAGAACGCAGTTATATAAGGCATTCAACCAATCTATCAAACTTTGTAAGCATAGTAGAGGACACAATAAAACTTTCAAAATCCTTTCCCCAATCGCACATGCGAAAACTGTTAGAGTTAGATATAGATCATATTCAGAACTATAAAGTTACTATAAAGTTTAACGATATACCACAGAATAGCCAGAAGCTTAAACTTCTTAGGGACGGCATGAAAAATTGTTGCAGGTACTCCTGACGCATCAGACCTCGAGAGAGTCAAGTTAACTGAGGCTCAACTCATAGAATCAAGCAACAGACAAGTAATAGTAATCACTGAGGCCCAGAAACAAATTAACCGATTAACAGATACAGTAAACAGTATACCTTAAGAAAAAAAGGGTGCGTTTTTAGACTCTCCTCATTTGTACGAAACATTACTTGCAAGAAACAGAATGTTAATTACAGAAATACAAAACCTTATGCTCACTATCACGCTCGCCAAGTCTAACATAATAAATCCCACAATTTTTTATCATGACGATTTGAAGTCAATTTTTACCGAACCGCTCACAGAAGTCCCAATAGTTAGTTTAATGGGAGTGTCAGATATAAAAATATATTTTAGTCCGATAGTATAATTCATATATTAATTGAAACTGTTTGTAAGAAGGTTATGATGTTAACTGTGGCCCACTATAACACCGTACTAAAAATACACGATAACATAGTAGCAGAATGCGACGATGCGCTACAACCAACTACTATGTTCTGCAAAAGATCAAAACACGACACTTGCGCCAGCGGATTACACTCAGGAGGCACAGCTTTATGCCGCACACAACCCAATCACTTGGAACCACTTACCGTGGTGGATGAAGGAATAATCATCAACAACGACCAGTCAGCAAGAGTCAGAATAGATGACGGCCCCATGATCACAACAAAGGGCACACACCTCATCATATTCGAGCGCGTAGCAACCGTGAATGAAACCACTTTTCTTAATTACAACAGAGTTGTAAGTAAGAGCCCAGGCATTGCGGCGTCACCTCTGCTGAAAATTACTGGACATGATCACGTGCTTAGCTTACCATTGCTGAAACGAATGAATGAACACAACTTGCATATAATCCGGAAACTAAGAAAAAATTTGGTTCGCAGCTGGCGTAGCCATCAGTCTGCAAGGTATGCTAAAGGATCTAAGTGTCACCAGGGACGGCGACAATCTTAAGGGGGGAATAGTTAACAATCAAGTTAACGAACAGCCCTCGGAGTAAAACTTTATGGGCAACATGCGCGACCCCAAGTTTCTGAGTCGGATTGCACATGCAGCGTATGCGAAAGGATCGGGCGGGAGCAACGGCCGACATTTTTGGTTGTGTCGCAAGAATGAAGCTAAAATAAGAATTATGCTGAGTCGGCTCGCCGACCACGGACCCATTGCATTGCTCCAATTGTGTACTTTTATATACTTCATGTTCATGTATTTAGCTCTAGATCCATATTCTTGGCATTTATTAAAATAGTTCTGTGCAAGACATTAACCAATAAAGTTACACAGTGCTCCGGCACTTGGCCATAAAAACTATTTGTCGTTAATTGAGTTGATTCCATCAAAGTCAACCTATAAATGTTCTCAGCCTGGACCAGCAGCTAACGCCGTTGGACACTAGAGAAGCAAACACATTTACAACAATTAAAAGATCTTAGCCTGGAGCAGCAGCTAACGCCGTTGGACACTAGAGAAGCAAACCCTTTTACTATAATTTACACACACATACGCATGCACGTATAAACAAACGTGGGCTGCCGTGTGGGCTTACTTACTATGGTAACTTAAATGCTTAATTACTTATTTTGAAGACGGACAATCTTCATAAAACTTTTAGACCGTGATAATAACATTCAAATGTACGTATATGCCAAAGCACAAGTCTAGTATTCTAGTCTACTATATATAAAAAACCGAAAGCCCCTAGAAATACCTACATTAAAAATTTTCGATTAGGTTTTTAATCGGGAGTAGCTTTCAATGACTTTATTGACAAAATTTTGGTGTTTCAATCGCGGTTTTCAGTTCCTATTTGTTTTATCATCTCTTTTAAGCGTGATTCCATCGAGCTTACCAATTTTCAGGTGACTTCGCTGGAGATTTTTTGCCATTATTACAATAACGCCGTTTTGAGGTCATTTTTATTGGAAATGTCCAATATTTCCCTCAAATTTTAGGTTTAGGTCGGGCGACTGGGCTGGAGGAATAACCACATGCGGGCAGCTTCAGATCAACCAGGACTGGACAGTACCCGATTTATGTATTGGGCCAATACTCGATAAAACCGGAATCTCCCTTCTAGACCCAGTTTTTCGGCACTTAGGAGCAAAGTGTCCTTTAAAAGGGATGGGTACATATTTTTGTCGCGCTGGATGATGTACTGTTCAGTACTTGGACTTAGCTCCACAATTTTAGCAATATTGCGCTGTTATTTGCCGTTTTAAAGTGAGAAAGGACTAATTCTCGCAGTTTGATCGTAGTACGTGGACTCATTTTTGTAATTCCCAATAAAACAGTTATTTTCAGTGTGTCCAGACCCATTAAATAGAAATAATACTAGCTCAAACATAATAATACTAGGTAAAACTGAAAACTAAAACACCCAAATTTTGTCAATAAAGTCATTGAAAGTGCAGTGCACGAAATAAGCTGTGACATGGGAAAAGCCAGTTATTTTAGTTTTCTTTAGTTTTAAATGCTTTTTGTTAGAAAAGAAAAATAATGAAGTGCATTTATAAATAATGAATGACTGATAAATAAGATCTCATTTAAATTTTTTGAATATCTTTATTGGTTTAGCGGGAATACGGCTTTAAAATTTTACTATACTGTTGCACGAAATAAGCTGTGACCCACTGTATGCATTCACACGAACGCATAAGCACGCGCTCTGCTAAATGCGCAGTTACCAGTTACTACAAATTTGGGGCGAAGGGGGCGTGGTATCTAAAATGTGTAAATTACAAAATCTTTGTATTTATCAAATAAATCTACACAGTAAATCTGAAATCTCTAGCTCTATCAGTGTTCAAATTAGGCGTAAAAAACAAAGTCAGATTTTCGATTAGTATCGATAAAAAATATATGGAATGCGTTATCGAAAAAATAGGAGTTTTCAAGTCTTACTTGCCCGTCCACGTACAGAGTACGAATTGAATGAAATTTAATCATTGCCGGATTGTGTTAAAGAGCTGCGCACCAGGAAACCCTTCGGAATATGCCTTATGGGTAAACAGGGTCGAGTCTGTACTCTCGAGGATTATTCCATTATCAAGAAGACGTCCTCGTATGTGTAAAATTATTGAACGATACAATTTTACACATACGAGGAAAATAATAGGAAATGCTGATATCTCGCTGTCATCGTACAATGTACCAAATGATGACTGGCCTGAAATAAAGCGAGTTTTACGCTTGCATTATGACTATAAAATGGAAGTTCGTACCTTGGAATACGAATTGAACCAAAAGACTCGTGGCAATAACGATATGGAATCCTTCTACACAAAAGTTAATAGAAGCTTACGCAATTTGCGTGAACTTACAAAATATTTTGTTAAGAAATAACGGCGTACAAAGAATATATTTTCCTCACGGAATTAGGCTTCAACCCAAGAGTAATCCTTATTAACAGCCAACGTTCGTACCTACTAATCCTCATGTCGGTGGTTTACCGACTACATCGAGCGGCCCAAGGCAAATCTTTTAAAGTCACCAACTATTACATACACCAAGATATTCGGCTCCAAGGGCAGCAATTAAAATGGACACAACCCGTTCTGGCCAGTCTAATACTAATATAGATGGAGCTGTCAAACGAAGCTCGAACGAGGCAACCATTTATTAAAATACAACAAATATACCATATGGACACTGCAGCGGCACTGGCTCAGCCAATAGATGCTGAGATTGAACAAGTCGATCCTGGTACAGTTTACTACGTAGGGATTATGGAGGCTTGCGGAAACAGTCTTAAATCTGGTAAATCGATCCAACAAGGAGAAGTCTTGACGGGTGATGACATAGTGAAGTAAATTTTATGACCGAAGCCTCTCCAGCGTATCATATATAAAATATTATACGAAGTATGGAGCCGGTCCACATGGTATAATCTTTCTATAGTCTTCCGAACATTCATGGCTGCCGACAATGGGCATTTCAGAGTTAATGAAATGAATGTGCTTGCAACGTTGGGTGAATCTTCACAATTCACAAAGAAATACTAAATGCATGGAATGGAATCCTTTTAATTAACTGGGAAGTGGATCGATGGTTCTCCTTATGCTAATGTATGGAATTATGATCCTGAACTCCGGAACTATCGTAGCTATTAAGGACTGGACTATCTTCAGAACTAATAGCATGCTAATGCTCCAACCCCGCTCCTGCGCCTATCTCGGCGCGCCCGTCTCAGCCATTATGGGTGCCCTTTCATCTCGATCAGCATAGAATCCACCTGGTGGTCTAAAAGATTAGTGCTCACCACCGTCAATTTCATCAATTTAATTGCCCAAGACTATTGCTTTGTGTAATATGGCCATCGCAATGTGAGTGTCGCCGTCTATAGAGTTCGCTCTACCGATCACTTCGTTAAACTTCTGTAACAAATCGCGAGCCGATTCGAATAGTCGAGTGATTATCCTGATTTGCTGGTCGTTGTTCATCTGCAGATTAAAGGAAGCTTTAAGGTTTGTCTGACGAAGACTACCATATACGCTGCTATCGCCCTTTTCGATGTTAGGGAAATATATTTAACTTATGGTATTTATTGAAGTAAAAAACTTAGCATATACGGATGTATGTAAGTATGTATGAATGTATGTAAGTCCTACTTAAGATTATTTTATGTTTTGTGTTACAATTTCTTAACAATATTTTTCCGTGTTTTTTTATTTTTATGCTGTTAGTGAAACGTGCTGCCTAATCCTCATTTTTTAATATTGTCTGATTTTTTATATGCTTCCGAAATCAATTGTTGTTCCTTCTCTATGAGAAACAGGTAAAAATGTGTCGTGACGAGGTACTTTCGCAACCTAGCGACGAAGCTGGGTTTTGTGAAAAACCTTCCCTGAGAGCGTTTTCGCTATAACCTTTCTGTCTGCCCCTACTATTTCCTTATAAAAACTCTTCGTTTCCTTGCTCTTTATTCGTTTATTGGCCACGTAAACTGTGTCCCCTTGTTCGTAAAGAAGTGGCTTGAACCTATTTTTATTAGCTCTTGATAACGAAAGTTTCTGTTTCCGCTCGATCAACCCTCTAATATTCTCAAATGATTCCTCCTTAGTTTTGGACAACCCTTGGTAGTTGATTATTGACCTTCTATCGAAAAAAATGTCTACTGGCCTACAGTTTGTCACGGAGTGTACTGAGTTTTTATATCGATCGACCTATATAAAGATAAACTCTGTGGCTTTACGAGTCAATTTTTCCGCCTTCAAGCACCTGTATATTTCCATGAGCGTAAAATAAAATCCCTCCTCCCGCCCATTTACATCACTTCTCTGCGTTGGAGTATTATACACCTCGATATCTAAAGACCGCAAAAGATTGAAGGCCGTTGGGCACAGGAGTCCCCTCTCATTGTCGG
Source organism: Drosophila hamatofila (assembly GCA_035045345.1). NCBI lineage: Eukaryota > Metazoa > Arthropoda > Insecta > Diptera > Drosophilidae > Drosophila > Drosophila hamatofila. Next base: position 165,800 of record JAWNPA010000046.1, read on the forward strand.
AGATTATCATCCTTGGTGACGTTTATTTGTAGATTTTGCAAGTCTGACAAGCGGCCATGTGTGTTCGGATCAAACTTGCCATTTTCTGGAAATAACATTCTCATTTCTCTCGCGTTTCGATGTACTCTTGAATGCTCTTTGTCAATAATACCGCAGATTACTTCTTCGTCTACCAAGTCCTCCACCAGTCTCTGCGTCACCCGAACCTGTATAACTGATGAGTCTCGGAATACCAATCTTGAAGACCTTGCAAATAACCTTCTGGTATCATGATACCATTAATCGAAGACGGCTTCAACCATAAATTTAAAGATTCTGACAACTTCGATGCTGGCGAGCTCCCGATAGCTATACGATGTCGTGCATAGCCCTCATGCTGGTGCTCACAGACGTAGTCTGATTCCTAAAGACATTGATGGGAGCTTCGATGTCGTGCGTGAGAGAGCATCAGCGGCTACATTAGATTTCCCTGACTGGTATATCAACTGACAGTTATAATCCTCAATACGAGACTTCCAACGTTTCAACTTAGCATTGAAATTCCTATTCCCTAGTGCGAAAGTTTGAGGCTGATAGTCCGTGTATACTTTAATCGAACCGTCTAGTGCCCAGACGATTGCGAGCATTTCCTTTTAGTTGGTTGCATAGTTTTCTTCAGTTCGGCTCAACGAACGAGATATGTACGCAATGGCTCGATCCATTCCGGTGTCAATTTGCGCAAGGATAGCTCCAATAGCGTAGTTGGATGCGTCAGTCGTCAAGTAAAATGCCTTAGTGAAATCAGGGAACGCAAGAGCTTCGGATGATGAAAGGATCTTCTTCTTCGAAAGCCTCTAAGCCCGTATCATCTAGAGTAATTGGCATGTTTCTCGATTGAATGGTCTTAACCTTAGCAAATTCTCCTTACGTGAGATTTGTCAATGGCTTGGCAAACTTCGCGTAATCACGGATAAATTTTCTTGTAGTAAGATGTCATACCTAGGAAACTTTTCAAATCTTTCACGTTCGTAGGTAGCTTAATTTTCATGATAGCCTCGACTTTTTTCTCATCTGCCCTAATTCCATTGGAAGTAACAACGTACCCCAAGAATTACACCTGGGTTGAGAGGAATTGTGTTTTCTCGAATCCTGGCTTGTTTTAGTTTCTCAAATACGGCGCGAAGGTTCCTCCAATGACTATCGTAATCGCCGCTAAAGACTATGATGTCGTCTATGTAAACGTAACAAATCTTTCCGATGTGCTCTCTCAACACATCGTCGATCATTCTTTGGAAAATAGCGGGGGCATTTTTCAAAGTACAGAAAGCTGTCTTCGGGATGTCAGATTCATTCATGTGAATCTGATGGAAACCCGAAGTCAAATCGAGAATAGTGAAATATTTTGCCTTCCCTAAGCTAGACAAGGTCGAAGCAATGTCCAGTATAGGATACGCGTTTGATATTGGGACGGCACTCAGCTCTAACTTGAGGTTCAATAGCACCACCTAGCACAAGTGCTTCGAAAATCTGGGAGTACTCATTAATCAGAGCGTTTAACACTTTTCTCGCGTTGTCTGGGTGATCTTTCCTTAGCAATTGACTGACCCCGATCGATTCTTTTGCTAACAGGGGTATCTTGATCCCGGGAGCTATAACTAAGAAGTCATGTTCCCGGTTAATCAATGCTTTTATTTTTTTTTAGTGTATCGTCTTCTATAATTCCGCCAAAAGAATCGCGGGACTGATTGGATTTTAAACAGAACCTTGATGGGGGTGCATCCATCGGCTATCCTAGGACTTATGAAATTCTTGTTTACAACCGTGTCGATTAAGAACTTATATACTATGTAGCGTTTGTCATAAAATTCTCGACTCTAGCAGATTTGCCCTCTTCCACTGAAGCCAACTCCTCCTGTGACTCACACGATTCCCTTTCTACCTTGTCACCGCGATCTGCCTCAACGTGCCTAAGGTCGAATTCGACCTGAGTGGTGGCGGAGGGGTGTCCAGTGTCTAAATGATAGAGCCTTTGCACCTCACGGAAAGAGTTGAGGCTAGAGGACTGGCACGATTCCATTTTAATCGTCTGCGTTGGACCCATTGGCCTTGGGGTATAGAAGGGACCCCTGTTGAACCTGGGCATGGTTCCGGTTCGATAACCAGAATGAGGTCCAGGGAATCTATTAGCGTAGGGGCTCTGATTATTATTACCATTAAAGGCAAAATTTTTCAGATCGAGGCAATTGGCATGAGCTTCCGTCAAGTTTTTACGCTTGCGAATAGCCAAGGACTTATGAAGACATCCAATGACCGATCCCTATATGTTTTTACTAAAGCCTTTACGACCTCCGGCCCATGACAAGCGTTTTTTAAAATTAGAGAAAAGTGGTTATTGACCTCCATATAAAAGTGGTCTAAACGGTGGCTACGCTGCGCCGTCTGGTACTCTAAGGTGCGCAAGTCCCTCTTATCTGCATAGTGTAAAGCAAGGACCCGTTTTACCTCTTTCCAGTTGTCATCCCTTACACTATAAGACACCAAAGCCAAGTCGGCGCTGCCTATTATCTTCTGCCGAATGTGCAGCACAATCGACCTGTACAACGGCTTATCTTTGATGATTTGGTAGTCATCAAGAATCTTCGGCCCTACTAAGCCAAGACAAATATCTATCCGAATCACCCTCGAACAATTGGAGATCCTTCACACTGTCCGGTAAACTCGAAATCTCACTCAGCTCGTATTCGTTACGAGGACGCGTTAAAGGAGGGGACAACGGAACGGTAGGATTACGTTCCTCTCGCTCGGCTTCTAGTCCCTTCAACCTACCTCCAACACCTTTAAGCTCCTCCTTGATTGCAGACACTTGTCCTAGGAGAGAATTCAAGGCATCATTAAACTTGCTCAACGTTTCTTTTATTTCCTTTAAGAAATGGCGCGTAAATAAGCTATCGCTACAAATTCTTCTTGGATCCTAATATAAGTTGTGGCAATGTTTATTGTTACTATTAACTTGCTCCATTATGAAAAGGATAGTTAAAAAAAGAAAACAAATGATTTCAGATATAGCTCAAGCTTATTTTTCTTATTTTTGATTGACTTTTTCTTATTTATTTTTTTATTGAGGATTGTTGAGTTACGTTTCACTTACCCGTATTTATTCTAATTCTTATTCTTGTGTTCATGTGTGTATTGTTGGGCCACTCCGTGCCTCGATTCACAGCAACAAGTAAATTATTCTGCAGGGAGAGAGATAAGAATATTTTTAATGTTTATTTGAATTATACCATTGTGTGCAGTTGTTGTGACAGTATAATACAAATAATTCTTTTTATGGACTCTTAGCCCAAATATATTTTTTTTTATATATTTTTTATATATATATTTTTTTTATATATATTTTGGGCAACTTTGGTTGCTTCGTATTTTGCATAAGTTTTTTTTTTTACCTTTTTGAACATTTTCTCGACACTGCGGTGGGCCGTATTGTTCCCTTTTGGCGTTCGTCTACTTAGGTACGGGAGCCACACAACCCACTCGGCAACTCTTCTGCGCCTTGAAGGCTTCCTCTGACGGTGCCAAGCAAGCTAACTCACGCCACCTGTTCTTTTAATTATTTGTTTATTGATATTTTGCATCCGCAAACAAATTGCCGCAGTGGATATGCGTTTTAGGTTTTATTACTCTTTTTTATTCAAACTTTAAGATCGCGCGCTTCACCAACTAGTCTCTGAACCCATTAAACCGGTCGCAAATCTCGCTGCAGCGGGTTGGCAATTGTTTAGATCTAATTTTATTCGCATTATTACATATTGAAATTTTTTTTCATAATAATAAATAATTTATTCATTCACATTCATTTGCATTATGAAAATTACATTTTTTATAAATTATTTATTTATAATTATACACTAAACACATTGGAAATGGGAAATCAGTGTATAATGGTGTTGTTAAAAGTTTGTAACGGGCAGAAAGGGGCGTGACAGACACCATAATGTATATACATTCTTGATCAGGGCGACGAGCTGAGTCTATTTAGCTCTGTCCGCCTGTATATCTGTCCGTATGTATGAACGCGTCGATCTCAGAAAATATAAGAGCTAGAGACTTGAAATTTTTTTTCGTAGGCCCGTATATAGAGCGCGCATTTCAAGTTTTCATCGATTAAAAACCTCATCGAAACCAGTAATACACCTTTAGAGCTAGAGTTTCCAAATTCAATATGTGTATTCATATGTATTTTTAGGAGTTTCGGCTTTTGTCATATTTTACCTTCCGCCCCTCGAAACACCCCCTTCCCAACAAGTTTGCTAAATCCGTATTTCAAATACTATGTGCTTTGGCACATATACATATATACAAGTTATTAAGCAATTAAGTTCCCAAAGTAAGCACACATCAGCCCATTACTGTTTATACTAGAGGTGGGCATGGGCCGAAATTTTGCACCCAACCCGACCCAGCCCATGGGCCGAAGAGAAAAATTTTACCCGCACCCGAATGCTACAAAATTTGTGCAACCCGAACCCAACCCGCCCGCCCGACATTTTTTTTAAATTTCAGTGAAAAATACAATTTGTATGCTTTTATGCTTATATTTACTAAGTAATAGTAGAAATTAAAAAAAAAAAAACCCACTTAAATTACATATTTTTATACAAAAAAAGTAACATATCTAGATTCGCGCTTGCAACAGCACTCAAAATCTAGACGCTTGCCGTCGCACTCCACGTGCTTAAAATTTTTCCACACATCACTTTTTCCAACCGTATTATCAACTAGTTTGTATTGAGCGTCAACGGCACTAATAGCTCTCTGAACTTTAGCTTTCGTTTTTGATAAAAAATCGTCAATATCATTTTCATTCCCGAACGACATTTCTTCTTTTTCTTTTTTCCACCGAGCTTTTTTTTAGTGATCATAATTGTAATAGATGGTGATGATAATTGTAATTTTACACAAAGTTAAGAAAAGAAAATATTCGCAATTAAAATTGAAAACATGTAAATATTTCACAATTGCGTTCTCATATTTCCAAATTATTTCGGGTAAAACGGGTTGAGCGGCGTAACCCGCACCCGCCCGCACCCAACCCGAAACTCGATTTTCCAGCCCATACCCATGGGTACCCGCGGGTACCCGACAAAAACCCAGCCCATGCCCACCTCTACTCGTTACCATAGTGAAAAGAAAAGCGAATAAGAAATAAAAAAAAAAAAAAAAGAGTAAAAGAAAAGCTAAAAAATTATATAGGATAGTATTAAGAAGTCACTGCTTATGCCTGGGCACTGCGAGTGATCTCCCTAAGGTAAGCTAAAAGCAAGGATTTTATTGTAGGGAGACAGATTTCTAAGGAAAATACGTGATAATATTTATTGTAATTAACACATAAAACATGAAGCGCATTATGCAAAGAATAATCCGTAGTGCACACAGGTAAAAGAAGAGGACGATAGTGTCTAGTTATTCGGGACGGAACAGAAAAATTAAGTCGCATCAACAAAAAGGACGAATCATAATAAAATAATAAATAACGATAATAATAAAATAATTCCTAAAATTGTTCTGCTCCCAGTTTAGATCACTTAAGGCAAACAGAACAAACTGTTTTTGGACCGATTCAGTTTATGTTGCGGAGACCATACAACAGAGAAATACTCTAAGATAGGATGCACAAGCGAAATAAATAATTGCATGGTAAAAATAGATCCTTTAAACTTCTTAGACCAACGTTTAATAAAGTCAAGCACGCTTTTGGCTTCATTTATGATGGTATAAATATGAGATTAAAATTAAGTAAACAGTCAAAGAAAACATCAAGAAAAATGATAAAGCCGAAATTCTTAAAAATACATATGAGTCTACATTTTAAATTTGGAGACTCTAGCTCTAAAGGTGTAGGAAATATAATTTTTAAACAGATTTTCGATAAGGTTTTTAATCGATAACAAAATAATGGAAGTAGTTATCGATTTTTTGACAACAACAAACTTGATATGCTCAATAATTTTAATTACCATTACATTTTTAATGAACTGTTTAGCCTCTCTATGTTTCAAATGAACTCTGTTTTGAATCATTTGAATCGTTCTCTCGATCTTGTTTTTATTAATGATGACTTTGTCATTAATATTACCAGATCAACCCCTATATGTATACCTGAAGATTTACGATTTCGAGATCCCCTAAACCCTTCCAGGAACTAATATTTAAATAATTCGTCGTTTCACTTCTACTAACATTCACACACACATACAAACATACGCACGCACGTATAAACAGGCATGAGCTGCCATGTGGGCTTACATTGGGAACTTAATTATTTAATATCTTTTTTTGTAGACGGACAATCTTGATAAAGCTTTTATAACAATAATAAAAAATAAAGCTTTTATAACATTAAAATGTGTGTGTGTGCCAACGCTCAAGTCTCTAGTATTTGAAAACCGGGTTTTGCAAACTTGTAGTGAAGGGAGTGCTTCGAGGGGTGGGGGGTAAAATATGACAAAAACCGAAACTCTTAAAAATACATATGAATACACATTTTAAGTTTAGAAAATCTAGCTCTAAAGGTGTATTAAATATAATTTTTGTACTGGTTTCCGATAGAGTTTTTAATCGATAACAAAATATTGGGAGCAGTTATCGATTTTTGAAAACAAACTTGATATGCGCGCTATATATACGGACCTATGAAAAAAAATTTCAAGTGTCTAGCTCTTATATCTTCTGAGATCGACGTGTTCATACATACGGACAGACGGACAGACAGACAGACGGACAGGGCTAAATCAACTTAGTTCGTCGCCCTGATCAAGAATATATATGCTTTATGGGGTCTGCCACGCCTCCTTCTGCCTGTTACATACTTTTAACAAAACCATTATACCCTGATTTCCCATTTTCACTGGGTTCAGGGTATAAAAATAATAACATCAACCCTGCACCATTTCTGTAAATCGATTGTTTCTCCATTCCAACATGGTTTCTTTCAAAATCGATCAACCTCAACTAACCTACTTGAATTTAATTTTCTAATCAATGATAGCTTTTTAAATAAAATGCAAACTGATGTTATTTATACTGATTTCAGTAAAGCATTTGATTCTGTTAATCATGACATTTTAATTCACAAGCTTGATCGCTTAGGACTTCACCCCAGACTTATGTCTTGGATTTCGTCCTATTTAAAATGTAGGACTTAAAGGGTATTGTTGAGGGCAGCTATTTCGAAACCTGTTTTTGCTTCCTCAGGTGTACCTCAGGGCAGTCACCTGGGACCGCTACTTTTTTCCCTTTTTATTATTGACCTTCCTGACTGTATTACACATTCAAAAATTTTAATGTATGCAGATGAAGTAAAACTTTGCCTTGCGTATTCTAACTCAATGGATCATCTTCACCTACAAGATGAAATTCCTTTCAACTTTGGTGTGTAGATAATAAGTTGCAGTTGCAAACTGCTCCAAGTGTATGACAATGACCTTCAGTCGTACCATTCCACATATTGTTAATTATACAATTAACAACATTTCCTTGCAACGAATTTTTACTGTAAAAGATCTAAGTGTGCTTTTTGACACAAAACTTTGTTTCAATCTTCATGTCTCTAACATCGTAAATGAAGCTAAAGATGCTCTTGGCTTTATTAAACGTTGGTTAAAGGAGTTTAAGGACCTAAACTTTTGTATACCTCACTGGTACGACCTATTCTTGAATATTGTTCAATTATATGTTGAGGAGACCACATAAATTGTATCAGGATCGTATTGAATCGGTTCAAAAACAGTTTCTTCTTTTCGCGTTGCGTGATCTAAACTGGGATCCTAATCTCCATTTACCGTCTTCCCATAGTAGGCTTCTTCTTTTAGATCTTCCATCTTTAATCAATAGTAGGACAATTCTAGGGATTGTTTTCTTACATAAGTTGATTATTGGTAATATAGACACCAGACACTTTCGTCCGTTATATTTACCTTTGGGCACATCATATTTTTCTTTGCATAGCGCGTTGAACGCTCTCTCCCATTAATTAAATCTTTGCTTGCAGGTCATTTTAAGGAAATCACACACACTGCCCACTCGTGAGCTGATACATATGGATGTTCCGGCAGAGCATCCACATTGTGTAGCGATTTCCAATTCCTATTTACCATATTTATTTTTAACGTTCTTTACTAAGTATTTTGTAAGTTTCCTTTAATAATCTCTATCTTTCTTAGTTCAATAATATCACTGACCATATATGGCTGTGAATCGGGGCATAGCTGGCCGGACTGGCAAATAAATTACCCCCACCGGGTTGGTGGTATTATTGAAAAGTTTTGTCATTTTAGACTATTTAATATACTTTAAGAATGTTTTGTTAAGCTGACTCTTGTTTTGTCAATCTTTTTTAAATAAATTAATAAATAAAATAAATAAACTTCATAAACAATATGTAGCCGATATCGAGATGGTTACCGGCGTCACAGCAAACATGAGTCACAATTTAGTGGGCGCGGCTGTGGTGCCCACGCAGCTGAAGGAGACGCCCATCAAGAGTGACCGTAGGTCGAACAAACCAATTATGAGAAAACGTCGTCGTGCACGCATCAACAATTGCCTCAACGATCTGAAGACTCTCATACTAGATTCCACTAAAAAAAGACCCTGCGCGTCATTCCAAGCTGGAAAAGGCCGACATATTGGAAAAGACAGTGAAGCATCTGCATCATCACAGTCTGTGCTAAGACGACCAGTACCGGCACCGCCCAGCGCACCAAGCTGGGCGTATCTACAAAAAGGAAGCGGTGCTAAGAAAACCAGCACCGGCATCGCCCAGCGCGACTTATTTTAAGTAATATAGTAATGTTGTACTACTGAGCGACAATTGCGTTGCTCGGTATAGCGTATGGCCCGTAAAGCCATACACAAATTAGCCAGGAAGACCACTGCGTTGGTCGAACAGGGACGAAAAATTATATATATATATGAAGAAAATATATAAAGTATATACAAAGATCACTTAATTTTACAAAGTTTTCTCAGTCTTGAGCGTCGTCAGCTCAGCTAATAAGTACCGGGCATGTTTTTTGAAACATGGAAGAAAAATTATAGCAAGAATTGATGTTGGCAATTAGTACTCCGATGAAATTCTCGACTTCAGTTTTTCAAACGCTTGAATGGAAAGCCGGTGTACCTAAAATCAGCCAACTCAAAGTGGCACAGAGCAAAAAGATCTTTGAATCAATTTCATAGACTCTTTTAATATTATGGGCAAAAAGAATTTAAGAGTAGCGCTACTCAAGCCGGTGACCCTAATAAATAATGACGATCGAGAAGCGAAAATGTTTACAAACCATGACGATCCTACTATCCTAAATTGCGAATATAAGTGCAGCAACTGTTGCCAAAGCAAAATATTATTCTGAAGTACGGTCGAATGAAGACGTTCATTACGGACATGGAAACAGAGTATAAAAACTCACTAATTAAAGACTAGTGCAAATAAAGACAATATAACGTCTACTGCACACCACCACCAGACATTGGAACTAGTCTGCGGTGATTACCAAGGCAGTTCATAAACTTCAACTTGAACACAACATAACATTTTATATAGAATTGGTGCACTTTTTTATTCAAGTCTCTTCCCATTTTGCACAACAAATATTTTACAACTTTACACTTTCAATTCACGACCGAAATTGATATATTTCGTCTGAAAACCAGACGCTTTACGATGAACTTGCCTATGCGTGTGAATGCATACCAATACATACACAAAAGACCGTTTGCTTTATTTAAAACGACGAAATGTTTTTGAAACAACCATAACAAAACAGAATAGAAAAAACGGTTTCGCTCCGAGCGCGAGCGAGCTTGTTTTAGAACCGGTAAATTGGCTGCTCGCTGAATATTTTCGTAAAGGGTCAAGAAAAGACACATATTTACAGACAACGAGGAACGGTCGACAGTTATTTGCAAGCTATGATATAAATACATAAAAAAAAACCTTTTGTAAATTCATATATGTACACAAAAAAAAAAAATTAAATTAAAAAAAAAATGTTTATCAAGTAATATGTATAAACTAACAATATACATATATATTTCAAAATCAAAAACAAAATTAAAAAAATTTTTTTTTTTTAAATACAACATAGTATATTAAGTATATAAAAATAAAATAATACTAATGCTAATTTTTATATTAAATAACTTCATAATATTACGTTATTTTTTTAAAAAGGGAGGTATAGTATGTTTTATGTCATATAAGCATATGCTCAGAGTATTTTAGTGTATACAATATATCAAGTGGACATATGCCCGAGTAAAATAAGAGTATCATACTCATAACATAGCGACACTTTGTTGCTTTGTTTATACAAGTACATACATACATAAATGCAGAAATATGATCAGCTACTTATGTATGGACTGGCCTGGGATCTGCAGCGTAAGCATTCAAGTGTATATGCCTTCTGCATACACATAGAAACATATTTACATACATATATACGGCATGCTATATACTCCCGTTCTTGCGCTGCTTCTAGCGACAGAACTCTTTATATCAACATTATGTACTTAGGCTAAGAATATATTTTTGAGAAACAATAAAATCAGAATTATTTAACCTAGAAAGAGAACAGTGTTTTTTTATTGTGAACACTACACCTTCATCATTCCTCTACATAAAAAAGGTGGGAGGTCTGATATTTCAAATTATAGAGGCAAAGCTATCTAATCCCAAAGTTATTTGAAAAAAATAATATCAACCCTGCACCTCAACTAACCTATTTGACCATAGTAGGCTTCTTCTTATAGATCTTCCATCTTTAATCAATCGCAGGACAATTCTAGGGATTGTTTTCCTACATAAGCTGATTATTGGTAATATAGATACGCCCTGTTTGTTAAAGCAACTTAATTTTATCAGTTATTTATTTCACTTGTTCGCCCTACCTTATAGTATTGTTCAGTTATATGGTCTCCGCAACATAAACTATATCAGGATCGTATCGAATCGGTCCAGAAACAGTTTCTTCTCTTTACCTTAAGGGATATAATCTGGGATACTAACTTGCGCTTACCGTCTTATCATAGTAGGCTTATGCTTATTGATCTTCCATCGTTAATCAATCGTAGAACAATTCTAGGCATTGCTTTTCTACATAACTTGATTATCGGTAATATTGATTCATCCTGTCTCTTAGCGCGGCTAAATTTTTCTGTTCCTTCCCGAACAACCAGACACTATCGTCCTTTAAATTTACCAGTGTGCACTACGGATTACTCTTTGCATAGTGCGTTTCACATTTTATGTGTCAATTATAATAAATTTGATCACGTATTTTCCTTAGACCTCTCTCTTCCGCTAATTAAATCCTTGCTTTCAGCTCATCTTAGGGAAACTAATCGCAATGCCCAGGCTTGAGCACAGCTCATTATACTTAAGCTAATTATACATAAGATCCTATAACATTTATTTTTAAGGTTTCAGTTAACACTCTCTATCTTTCATAGTTTCAATAGTATCACTAACCATATTTGGCTGTGAATCGGGGCATAGCTGGCCGGTCGGGCAAATAAAATTCCCCCATCGGGTTGGTGATACTATTGTAATAATTTTCTGTACTTTTTTAGGCTATACAATTATATTTTTTACCTAAGTTTGACTCTAGTTTTGTCAAATCATCTTTTTTAATAAATAAATAAATAAATAAATAAAAATTTCTCTGTTCCTTCTAGAACAACCAGACAATTTCGTCCGTTATATTTACCTTTGTGCACATCAGATTATTCTTTGCATAGCGCGTTTCACGTTTTATGCAATAATTACAATAAATATTATCATGTGTTCTCTCTTGAACTCTCCCTCCCATTAATTAAATCTTTGCTTGCATGTCATTTTAGGGAGATCACACACACTGCCCACTCCACTATGGGAAAAAATCCCATTTTTTTGGCATTAATCAAATTTTGTTGTTGTCTCAAATCGCCAAGCAAATATTTTTTCCCAAAATATTTTTTTTTAATTTTTGGGGACTACCTCTTTTTTTTGATAATTTTACAAAGTCAGCTGATTCAGAATTGTGTTGCAACGTGAAAAAGCGCGCCAAGTATATCGCAACTTTTCAGTTGTATTAAATTTGATTGTCAATCGCATAAGTTAAAGAGTAAAATGGAAAAAGTTAATAAAGGTATGTATTATAATTGTCCGTAGTGATTTTGTATACTTCTGTGTTTTTGTGTAACTGTGCAATGTGTTGCTCATGTGTATTTTTAGCTTAACCTTAACAAATAAGTTTGTGTTCTGTGGAGTATTACTTTAACAGTCCTCGCTAGGCCTCGGCAATTTTTTTTGAGGGTAATTAACTAAGCCTTATACTATAAGGTCCAATTCATAACTTTTGTTCGTTTTTGTTCCTTTTCGCGAAAATTAACATGTTGTAGTTGCGCATAAGTTTAGACGCTCAGTGCTGCTGGAAGTGTGGAGCAGCAACAACCGCCAACAAGACGCTGTAGCAATGATGGCAATACTGCTAGGAGAGCTTTTTCTAATACCAAACTGTTTTCAGATATTTTAAAAATTAATTTTGAAATTATAAAGAATTTTTATATAATATTAATTGCAATATCTTCCGAATTTAAAATTAATGTCGTAAAATTCAAAGACTTCTGCACCCACACTTTCGAACTTTACATGAAATTGTATGATTGGTACCCAATGTCACCGACAGTACACAAAGTATTGGTACACGGATACCAAATAATGAATAAATGCATACTTCCTGTCGGAGTGCTTGGAGAGAACGCATCTGAGGCCAGAAATAAAATATACAAGAATGACAGAAGATCTCATGCAAGAAAATGCAGTAGATTGGATAACATAACCGATGTTTTTAACAGAGCATTAGACTCGTCGGATCCTCTATTATCAAACCTCTGCCTAAATGAACGCCAAAAATTAAATAAAAAAATGTATATTCCGAATGAAGTCGTTGCGCTATTTGAATCTCCCGATCATATTTTGAAAAATCGTGAGGGTGATTCAAGTGACGAATGGACAGAAGACGAGGATATTGCATTAGATATTGAATTAGACGAAGAATGTGATTAATTTTAGTTATAACGGCAAAAAATATAAAGTGCAACTCTTCATATTGAGATTTATTTATTGATTAGATTTTACTTACACACTTGGTAAAGGAAAAAAAAATTATAGGGGAACTTAATTGTTTAATAACTTTTCTTGTAGATGGACTATCGTTATCAAACTTTCAGAACTTGATAATAACATTCAAATGTGTGTATTTGCCAAAGCACAAGTCTCTTGTATTGGAAATACGCCTTCTGCGCATTTGAAGGGAAGGGGGTGGATTTTAGGGGTGGGGGTGGAACAATGATAACAAAAATCGAAATTCTATAAAATACATATAAATCTATACTTAAAATTTGGAGACTCTAGCTCTAAAGATGTAGGAGATATATTTTTTTTAAACCGATTTTCAATAAGGTTTGAGGGGGAGAAAGTGTGGGCGTGGTTCAATTTTGAAAAAAAAAAAATCCGAAATTATAAAAAGCTCATACTAATATGTATACCAAATTTCAAGCTTCTACCTCTTCAGGGACAATTGATGCCAAAATTTCGGGTTTTTTTCCCATAGTGCACTCGTGAGCTGATACATATGGATGTTCCGGCAGAGCATTCACATTGTGTAGTGATTTATAATTCCTATTTACCATAGTTATTTTTAACATTCTTTAATAATTATTTTGTAAGTTTCCTTTAATAATCTCTATCTTTCTTAGTTCAATAATATCACTGACCATATATGGCTACGAAAAAAATTTCAAGTCTCTAGGTCTTATATCTTCTGAGATCGACCCGTTTATACATTCGGACAGACAGACGGACAGGGCTAAATCAACTCAGCTCGTAGTCCTGATCAGGAATATATATACTTAATGGAGTCTGCCACGCCTCCTTTTGCCTGTTACATACAAACATAACAAAACCATTATACCCTGATTTCCCATTTTCAATGGGTTCAGGGTATATAAACTTGCTTTCGAGGAGAGCTAAGAGCAGGTCGACGAATTGAACTTGAACACACCATAAAAAAAAAAAACTGAAAAAAATAATAATAATAATAAAATTAAAAATAGACTAGAGAAATAATAGCGAAAAACAATAAAACATCTGCTTCATGAAACTGGTCTGATCAACCAATTCAAACATAATAAAAACTTCACAATAATTTTTGTATTTTACTAATTTTATCATTTATCATTTCTTGAAAATACATTATATCCTTAAAAATTATATATATACATATATATATCATAGCTTGCAAATAACTGTCGACCGTTTTTCTTCTTGCGCTCTCGTTGCGAGCAAAACCGAAAAAGTTCGTACTCTATCGCTCCCGCTCTGAGCAAGGGACTCTTGCTGTCTCATTTATGTTTTCTGTTGAGCTCGTTTCGTTGAGCAAACCGCTGTCGGGTTTTCGACGAGCAGTGCGTAAAGAACAGAATGAGAAACGCTCGCACAAGGGGGGTCAGCAAAAGAACATTTGACCGAAAAACTCAACGCAAACGGTCTTCAAATTTATTTTTTTATATAGAATTGGTGCACTTTTTATACCCTGAACCCATTGAAAATGGGAAATCAGGGTATAATGGTTTTGTTAAAAGTATGTAACAGGCAGAAGAAGGCGTGGCAGACCCCATAAAGTATATATATTTATTATCAGGGCGACGAGCTGAGTCGATTTAGCCCTGTCCGTCTGTCTGTCTGTCTGTCCGTCTGTCCGTATGTTTGAACGCGTCGATTTCAGAAGATATAGGAGCTAGAGACTTGAAATTTGAAACTGTAGGTCCGTATATTGCACGCGCAGATCAAGTTTATTTCTAAAAATCGATAACTGCTTCTGTTTTTTTGTTATCGATAAAAAACCTTATCAAAAATCAGTTATAAAATTATATCTTCTACACTGTTGAGCTATCGAGCTTTTTCGAATAGCTTTGAAGTTAAAAACGCACTTTTATTTTTGCACTATATGTTTTGCTTGGTTTATTATTGTTGTTGTTAATGTTTGCACAAAGTTTGTTGTTAGACGCGAGCAAGACTTAGACTTTAGACTTTGGCCGTCGTGCTGTCCGCTACTATGTATGTAATAGTCAATCTAACAAAACTGGCAGAGCTGTCCACGCACGAACATCTGCACTAAACAAGAGCTAATTAATAACTTAAACTATGACGCGAGCCGGCTGATCAAAGCTGAGCCGCTGCTTGGGCGAACGAATGGAATGATAAAGGGGAGAGCGCAAACTCTCTTACGTGCTAACCTACTCGGCGAACTGCCGCTCTTAATTATGATAGCATATGAAGCGCTGATTCCCCCCGTTGAAGACTTAGTCTGAAACAGAATCTTTAAGGGGCAGCAAGCACAGCTTGTTTGTAGCTCTTCTGGCCAGAGGCCACTTAAGTGGCGGAAGATTCTCATCCTTTACGAGAACTATGTCCCCAACCGCCAAGCCAGGTTTGGGCGTTCACCATTTTGCTCGCTGCTGTAACAAGTTGAGATATTCGTCCCGCCAACGCGTACAGAACACCTGCTGGAGATAGCTTACACGCTGCCAGGCATCCAAGCGATTAAAATTAAGCCTTGTCAGATTAGGCTCGCTGAAGGAAGAAGGAGG
Organism: Drosophila hamatofila; assembly: GCA_035045345.1. Taxonomy (NCBI): domain Eukaryota; kingdom Metazoa; phylum Arthropoda; class Insecta; order Diptera; family Drosophilidae; genus Drosophila; species Drosophila hamatofila. The sequence continues at coordinate 181,475 of JAWNPA010000046.1, forward strand.
CCCACCGTTCAGGAAATGCGCAGGCGTCAGTACGTCCAAGTCTGCTGGGTGCTCTGAAATTGAAACTAAAGGGCGTGAATTAATGACAGCAGCAATGTTGCAGAACAGCGTGCGGAGCTCGTCATAAGCCAGGACGGAAGAGCCAACAGATCGATAGAAATGATGCTTCGCTGTCTTCACTGCAGCCTCCCACAAGCCACCAAAGTGAGGGGATCGTGGAGGGATGAAATGCCATTCGATTGAGTCAGCCAGACAGAAGTCTCTCACAGCCTTTTGGTGGGCGTCCGATAGAAATAGCTGCTTCAACTCCTGAAGCTGGTTGCGGGCGCCAAGAAAATTTGTTGCGTTGTCAGACCAGATTTGACTTGGTTTTCCTCTAGTGCATATAAACCGTTGAAGAGCATGCAAAAATGTCGTGGTTGTTAAATCCTTGACTAGCTCTAACCAGATCGCCTTCATAGCAAAGCAAATGAATACACAAATGTAGCATTTTACAGGAGCCTTATTTTGTGCCTCAGGCTTGTAGAAGAAAGGACCGCAGAAATCTACTCCAGTCACTCCAAAGACACGGCAGCCTTCAACGCGATCCTTGGGTAGATCTGCCATTATGTGCTCAACGAGTCGAGGCCTGGCGCGAACGCATATTACGCATCTCTGAATCACGCTGGCTACAGTCTTTCTACCACCAATTGGCCAATATTGGGAACGAACCAACGCTAGCACTGCTCGGGGACCCGCGTGCAAGTTGCGCTGATGGCAATGCATGATGATAGCTCGAGTTACTGGATGACTTCTGGGCAAGATAATTGGATGTCGACTATCGAAGTTTAGCGCAGAGTTTTTGAGGCGACCATCTACACGTATCAGCCCAAATTCATCAAGGAACGGCGACAGAGAGGTAAGACTGCTGGATGACGGAACCATTCCTTTGGTTCGAAGCGTATTTATTTCGTCCGTGAGATGGCCTCGTTGAATCATCCTCAACAATATATGCGTGCCGGTCCGGATCTCTTCGAGAGTTACTCCTGGACCCCGTCTTTTTTTAATAAACCTTGATACGTATGCAAAAGTACGCTGCAATCGACCAAAAGAATTCGCATACTTGCAGTCCATAGAGGCGTCGCGGACCGGGCCTTTCGCTAGGAGCACTGCCTTTCAACGCTCTACTGAAGTTGTTTCTGGAAGCGCTGAGACTGGCCAATGAGATCTGGGCTTACAAATAAAGCGAGGTCCGTTGAACCAAAGCGATGATGCGTTCAACTCAGTGGGTAAAGAACCCCGAGATAATATATCCGCGGGATTCAACATTGTAGGTATATAATGCGTGAGATGCGTGAGCCTGAAACGTGAGACAAATGGTGCATCCATCGGTGGCAAAATTAGAGTCGCCTAGGCCACATACACACGCAGATGACCTTGATCTCTTGAGTTGTAGTAGATTGGCAAATCTGGCTGTAATTAGATGTAGTTGAGAGCCTGAATCTAAAAGTGCACGACAAGCAATAAGTTCGCCAAGCCGATTCTTAGCCAGAACCACTGCGGTAGCCAGAAGCATGACATCGCTACTCAGATCTTGGGCTATGAGAGCAGTGGATGGAGCTGAGGGCGCAGTAGGAATGATCGGCATCCCTGCTGCCGAAGATTGCTGATGGAATAGAGTTCCTGCCTGTGATGTGCTGGAGTTGCCGAGGTGGAGAAGCGTATGATGCTTGACTCCACAGACCCGACAGCTGCGCGAGCCACATTGTCGCGACTGATGGCCGCCCTTCAAACAATTTAAACAAAGTCCAGCCTTCTTGACTTCATTAAGGCGTAGACTAGGCGACAAGTTCGTGAATCTCGAGCATTTGTAGATTGTATGCTCAGGATCATTACAAAATACACAACTGTGGGTACTGTGGTCCGTTACGAGAAGTGTTGATCTGTTAGTAACGAATTTGCTGCTAGTATTTACCGGCTTACTGGATGAATAATTTGTTAGAGCAAATTCCATCGATTCCAGAGTACGGCACCGAAGTTCAAGAAACGAGGATACTTCTTCATATGCAGGCATATGGGATGCCAGCTAAGAATCCTCCAATTTCTCTTCCCATTTAGCTTGGGAGGCCACATCAAGCTTCTGCAGCAGCACCTGAGCAATCATGGCACTGGCTATCTGCTCTGTTGTGCCCAGACTGCTGAGTGCACGCATATGGACATTGAAGTTGTCTGATAGCTCTCGCAGTTTGGTAACAGATCCATGCTCTACCTTTTTCAGCCCCAAGATCTTAACGATGTGTGACTGGAAAATTAAACGTCGGTTGTCATATCTCTGTTTTAATAACTTAATGGCCATCGTACAGTTATCGTTCGAAATTTCCAAAGAGCGAACTGTATCCAACGCTGCGCCATCTAGACAGGACCGTAGATGCTGAAGCTTTTCCATGTTGCTAATTTCAGGCCGGCTATCAATGATTGTTGAAAACATTGAGTAGAAGTCAGCCCAATTTGCATACCCACCGCTGAACGTAGGTAGCTTTATTGGTGGCAGTGCAGGTGCGGGATGCTGTTTGAGAGCGGAAACCTGAGTAGGGGCCATCGGTCTGCTAAACGTGGAACTATGGGGCACTTGAGCGGTACGACTTTGAATTTCGGACATTATTGTTGACTGCATGACCATCATTAAGTCGTCGAAATCATTGTGCAAATCACTGCTCATCTCACTAAAGTCGAGTTCCTCTAGGTTTTCATGGGCTTCATTAAAAGAATGGCTTAGCTTACCAACGTGCTCCAAAAGAACATTTAAGGTGCTGTCACTGTGCTCGGCAAGTGCATCTGAGTCAACTTTGGCTTGCAGCCGTTTTACGCGATGGAACACCGATTGCACTTTGAGCTTATAAAATCTAGCTCGTTCTTCGGGCGCAACTACACTAGCATTTAAATTCGCCATGACAAGTAAAACACAAGAGAAGTACCGATAGAGTTCCAAGTTGTTGTTATGCGCACGCTTACAAGAGTAATGCGTTAAATGTATGCTCAAGTACGCAACTCACAGTTCACTTTCTATTATTGAGCACAGCAGCAATTTTTACAAATTTGTATTTATAAATTATAATTGTATTATTGCACCCAATTAATACACGCGTATGAAATAATTGCTCACATGCACGGTTATTATGGACGCGATAGTTTTGCAGCCGAACCGAAAGAGTGTAATGACAACGAAAAAAAATTAACGGCAAGCATGTAATTGCACTGAGCCTATGCACGATATAATCGACGTAAGTATGTACATATGATCGCGAAAGAAGAAAAGTCACAGCTCAGAAATTAGTTGTCATTAATTGTTTATTAGCAATCTTTATTGAATAGTTACTTATTACTTGCAGAATGTCAATCAGTTACAACCGATGAGCACAAATGAGCTTATATACAATGTCACTGTTTTTACGGACGCCACTGTATTGCAAGTCGAAACGAAAGGGGGTCTGACGACTTTGCAATAAGTAGCGGTAAGAAAGTAATTTGTATATAAACAGCTTATGTGCAGAAGTTTATGTATGTATTAAAACTTTTATATATATATTATATTATATAAAAAGATCACGTCGGGGTCACCAAATGTTGAGCTATCGAGCTTTTTCGAATAGCTTTGAAGTTAAAAACGCACTTTTATTTTTGCACTATATGTTTTGCTTGGTTTATTATTGTTGTTGTTAATGTTTGCACAAAGTTTGTTGTTAGACGCGAGTAAGCGACTTTGGCTGTCGTGCTGTCCGCTACTATGTATGTAATAGTCAATCTAACAAAACTGGCAGAGCTGTCCACGCACGAACATCTGCACTAAACAAGAGCTAATTAATAACTTAAACTATGACGCGAGCCGGCTGATCAAAGCTGAGCCGCTGCTTGGGCGAACGAATGGAATGATAAAGGGGAGAGCGCAATTTCTCTTACAAACTCTCTTACGTGCTAACCTACTCGGCGAACTGCCGCTCTTAATTACGATAGCATATGAAGCGCTGATTGCTGGGCCCAACATACACCTTTAAAGATAGAGTCTCCAAATTTAAAATGTAGAATCATGTGTATTTTTAAGATTTTCGGTTTTTATCATTTTCACCCCCCACCCCCCAAAACAGCCCCTTCCCTACAAGTTTGCAGAAAGCGTATTTCAATCACTAGAGACTTGTGCTTTAGCACATATACACATTTTAATGTTATAATCACAGTCTGAAAGTTTTATCAAAATTGTCCGTCCACAAAAAAAGTTATTAAACAATTAAGTGCCTAAAGCAAGCCCACATGGCAGCCCATGCCTGTTTATACGTGCGTGCGTATGTGTGTATGTATGTATGTAAGAATTAATAATAAAAATTAAAACATATTTTAGGAGCTTAGGATGTTAAGGATAGTACACGATGCTTGCGGGACGGCCGTAAAGCATTGCTTCGCAAGCGTTTTGTACTATCTTAGCCTGTGACAACTCGTCTTCTTGCTCGCTCGTTTCTGCGGAGCTCCGTCATGACTGTGGCCGCGAAGGTGCTTATTAGATTCCAAGCCACCTCCGATTCCAGCATGGCGTTGACTATATTGTCTGCTCTAATGGAGCGGCCCAGTGCCTCTTCCAGACAACGCCTCTCCTCTAGGAAGCGTCCGCACTCTAATAGGACGTGTTTGGCGTTTTCCACCAAGCCTCGTCCACACCAGGGGCATTCATCGGTTTCTTCATGGCCAAAGCGCTTCAAGTAGCTCCGGAAGCATCCGTGTCCAGAGAGAATCTGCGTCCGATAAAAATTAGTTTGCCCGTGTTTGCGGTTTACCCATTGATCAAGCTCCGGGATGAGCGTGTGCGTCCACCGCCCTTTTGAAGAGTTATTCCATCTTCTTTGCCATCGTGCAATGCTGTTCGTCCTGATAGCGTTGCGTCGAGCAGGCTCGTGTGAGTTCCGCTCCACAGCTTCAGCGACCAGGTCCTCCAGAGGCACCATGCCGGCTATGACGAGCGCTGCGTCGTCAGAGACAGTCCTGAAGGCGCAGCAGACTCTGATTGCGCTCAATCTGTACGTGGCGCAAATGCCCCGGATGTAGCTCAGAGTTGCCATCGCTCTTGACCATATTGGCGCAGCATAGAGGATGACGGACCTAATCACGCTCGTTAGAAGGAGACGTCGTTGCTGTTTTGATCCCAGCGTGTTAAGCATGATCCTTGAGAGAGCTCTACAAGAATAAGCTGCTTTTTTATGCACATATTCTAGGTGCTCGCGGAAAGTTAGTCTTGTGTCTAACATGACGCCAAGATACTTTATCGCCCTCTTTGATGCGATGGTGACGCTGCCGATATTTATATTGGCTGTTTCCACTTTTTTGCGACTGCTGACTTCCGTTTTGTGAGCCGCTAGCTCGAGTCCAGCTCTTCCCAACCAGCTACTAATGCGATTGATACTTGCGCTGCACATATCCTCTGTATCTTTAAGCTCGTTGCCTATGGAGACGACTGCTACATCATCAGCAAAGCCAATGGTGTGCGCACCTGCTGGAAGTTCCAGCCGCAGTACGCATAGCATTCCATAGAAGAGGCCCCAGCACTGAGCCTTGGGGAACTCCAGCTGACACTGTATGAGTTTGGGGACCCTCACTCGTGTTGTATACAAGTGTTCTTCCTCTGAAGTATGTGTGTATGTGTGTATGTGTGTGTGCATGTGTAAGTAGGAGTGGAACGACGAATTATTGAAATATTAGTTCCTGGAAGGGTTCAGGGGATCTCGTAGTCGTGCAGTCTCGACTAGAGCTTTCTTACTTGTTTATTCAAGTCTCTTCCCATTTTGCACAACAAATATTTTACAACTTTACACTTTCAATTCACGACCGAAATTGATATATTTCGTCTGAAAACCAGACGCTTTACAATGAACTTGCCTATGCGTGTGAATGCATACCAATACATACACAAAAGACCGTTTGCTTTATTTAACACGACGAAATGTTCTTGAAACAACCATAACAAAACAGAATAGAAAAAACGGTTTCGCTCCGAGCACGCGCGAGCTTATTTTAGAACCGGTAAATTGGCTGCTCGCTGAATATTTTAGTAAAGGGTCAAGAAAAGACACATATTTACAGACAACGAGAAACGGTCGACAGTTATTTGCAAGCTATGATATATATACATATTAGTTCATATATGTACACAAAAAAAAATTTTAAAAAAAAAAAAAATGTTTATCAAGTAATATGTATAAACTAACAATATACATATATATTTCAAAATAAAAAATAAAAAAAAATAATAAAAAAAAATTTTTTTTTAAATACAACATAGTATATTAAGTATATAAAAATAAAATAATATTAATGCTAATTTTTATATTAAATAACTTCAGAATATTACGTTATTTTTTTAAAAAGGGAGGTGTAGAATGTTTTATGTCATATAAGCATATGCTCAGAGTATTTTAGTGTATACAATATATCAAGTGGACATATGCCCGAGTAAAATAAGAGTATCATACTCATAACATAGCGACACTTTGTTGCTTTGTTTATACAAGTACATACATACATAAATGCAGAAATATGATCAGCCACTTATGTATGGACTGGCCTGGGATCTGCAGCGTAAGCATTCAAGTGTATATGCCTTCTGCATATACATAGAAACATATTTACATACATATATACGGCATGCTATATACTCCTGTTCTTGTGCTGCTTCTAGCGACAGAACTCTTTATATCAACATTATGTACTTAGGCTAAGAATATATTTTTGAGAAACAATAAAATAAGAATTATTGAACCTAGAAAGAGAACAGTGTTTATATTCATTCACGAAGTGATATGAATATATTGGTTTTGTGCAATGTCCGTCTTGCTGTCCGTCCGTCTGTCCGTCTGTCCGTATGAATGCAATATTTTTCGCGGCTATTGAAGCTAGAGACTTGAAACTTGGAACATATACTCGTATATGTCTCCGATTTATAAAGTGTAAAAATTTTCCATATACGCCCACTAGGGGCGTGGCAAATCGGAAAATGCATTTTCCTGTATGCCAGAAATCATATTAGTTGAAGAGCTAGAGAGCTGAAATTTAAAATGTAGATTCGTGTTGATCACCCAAGATCAAAAAGATATGGCGGATATATCTACGCCCATTGGGGGCGTGGCAAATAGGGTAAAACTGTAATTTGTAAAGCTGTAAAGCTAGAATGCTGAAATTTGGCACGTAAGTTAATGTTAGTGTGTAAGTTAAAACTATATACCCCCGTTTACTGGGGGCATGGCGAATCGGCTCTAAATAAATGGTTATCTTCCAAATTCTGCTATATTTTGAGCACTATTGATGCTAGCGACTTGAAATTTGGTATGTATACTCGGGTTGACGACCTAAGATAAATAAGCTATGGCGCATACATCTACGCCCATAGGGGGCGGGGCAAACCGCAAAAGTTTATATCTCCTACAGTTTTAGAGCTAGAAGCTTAAAATTTAGATAGTTGAGTTACTGATAATCTCCTCTATCGATGACACAAAAATAATTGTTACGCCTCTTTGGGGGCGTGGCATATCAAAAAATACCCTGTAATTTTCACAGTTTTTGAGTATAAGCGTCCAAATTTTACGTAGCCTTCAGCTCATTCTAAGAACTGGCCAAAAATTATGGGTCTACGACCACTGGGGGCGTGGCAAAACGGATTTTAGACGCCCAATAGCGAAATTCATATGCGTATACCACCTATATATATAAATATGCTTAATGCCTATTAATTGATAATAAGGAAAGAAACATTTTTAAGAATATTAAAAAATATAAATTAAATTAAATCGAAAAAGTTTTCCGCGGGGTTCGAACCTGCACCTCAATCTACGCCCACTAGGGGCGTGCCAAATCGACATTTGCAGCGGCCAAATGCAAAATTCATATGCGTGTGTCACTCACATATATATGTATATAAGCTTAATAGGCATTAATAAGACAAAACGAAACATTTTTAAGAAATTTAAAAAATATAAAATATATTATAACAATATAAATTTCGATTTAAAAAAAAATTCTTTGTCAAAAAAAATAAAAGAAGAGATTCGAACCGCGGACTTCTGACACAACGCGCAGAGTCTCTGCTAACAGCGCCACTGCACCGATCTTACGCAATATAACTAACACAAAACTTTACAGCTACAGCACCTATAGTAAACAAAAACCAAAGGAGCGGCTGAAAATTCAAAGACAATTCAATCGCAATTGAGATTCTTAGAATTGCTCGAATACGCATTTGAATATTCATACATACATACACATTTGCACACGCGTAAAAAACGCTGGCATACTGAAATTGTGTGTGCAGACGAATACATACATTTGTAAATATGTATGTAAGTATGTACGTATAAGCATTTGTGGGTTATTTTAGCAAAAATAAAATTTAACTTATACAAATATTTCACTAATAACAAAAATGTTATGTGTTTGTCATATAAGCTATCATTTTCCCAAAAAAATAACTTATTTATAAAAAGACATTTAAAAAACTTGACATTAGCGAGATTAGAACCCGCGCTAATTCAGCGCAACTTGCATAGCATTTACCATCAACGCCACTGCAATATACGATCAGGCGGTAGCTAAAACGAAATAGCTTCACTTCGAGAGCGTCATCTGACAAAACTAAGCTAAAGTAACGGCTGGAATTTCATGAATCAATTCTTAGAATATGCTAGAAGACACGCTTTTATATGTATGTATATACATACATACATATGCATATGACTGTATGCATAGAATAAACGATCAATATGTATGTGCACACGTATAGGAAAAACGCTCTGCTCCGCTGCTAGCTTGCTGCTTGCAGGTGCGTTTGCTAATTGGCCAAATATTTTGTTTATTAAATATGATCTACATTTCTATTGAATTTTGGTCATTTCTTAAGAAATACCAGCTCATTCACATTGCTACATTTGCAACTAAAATTAACAGGAGAATTCGGTAAATTTTTGAGTCGATATTCAAAATATAACAAAAATCAAAATTATATAAAATACCCATGCATCTATATGCAAAATTTTGAGAGTCTAGCTCTAAAGATGTACGAGATATAAACGGGAATAGTTCTCTATGATTCCCCACTTTTAATTAGTTCAGGCCCTGCTTTATATTGATTACTATTAGCGCTAGAGACTGGAAATTTAAAATATACTCGGGTTGACCACCCAAAATCAATTAGATATGTATGGCAGCGTTTGGACTGTGAATGAATATTCCGCAGTCGGTAACGCCCGACTGCAACGTTCTTACTTGTTTTTTATTGTGAACACTACACCTTCATCATTCCTCTACATAAACAAGTAAGAGGGCTCTAGTCGAGACTGCTCTTTCATGCACATATACAAAAACACATACACACACCCGTACGCATGCATCCATACGAACGCATAAACAATTGCTCTGCTAACTGCGCAGTTACTGCGCTTGGGCTGCCGTGTGGGCTATATTACGAAAATTTATTTGTTGAATAAATCTTTTTGTAGTGGGACTATCTTCATCAAATTTTCAGAACGTAATAATAACATTTAAATGTATATGTATATGCCAAAGCACAAGTCTCTAGTACTTGATATACGTTTTTTTCAAATTTGGGGCGAAGGGGGCTTGGCATCCAAAATCTGTAAATAACAAAATCTTTGTATTCATCACATTAATCTACACAGTAAATCTGAAGTCTCTAGGTCTAATAGTATTCAAACTAGGCTTTAAAAACCAAGTCAGATTTTCGCTTGTTATCGATAAAAAAGAAATGGGATGAGTTATCGAAAAAATATGATAAACTCGTACTGCGTATGGTATACACGAGTATACATGTAAAATTTCAAGTCTCTAGCACTTGTAGTTTAGGAGATCTCTGCGTTAGTACGGACGGACGGACGGACGGACGGACGGACAGACGGACATGGCTAGATCAACTCAGCTCGTCATCCTGATCAAGAATATATATACTTTATGGGGTCTGCCACGCTTCCTTCTGCCTGTTACATACATTTTCACAAAAACATTATACCCTGATTTCCCATTTTCAATGGGTTCAGGGTATAAAAAGGTGGGGGGTCTGATATTTCAAATTATAGAGGCAAAGCTATCTGCAATCCCAAAATTATTTGAAAAAAATAATATCAACCCTGCACCTCAACTAACCTATTTGACCATAGTAGGCTTCTTCTTATAGATCTTCCATCTTTAATCAATCGCAGGACAATTCTAGGGATTGTTTTCCTACATAAGCTGATTATTGGTAATATAGATACGCCCTGTTTGTTAAAGCAACTTAATTTTATCAGTTATTTATTTCACTTATTCACCCTATCTTAGAGTATTGTTCAGTTATATGTTCTCCGCAACATAAACTATATCGGTCCAGAAACAGTTTCTTCTCTTTGCCTTAAGGGATATAATCTGGGATACTAACTTGCGCTTACCGTCTTATCATAGTAGGCTTATGCTTATTGATCTTCCATTGTTAATCAATCGTAGAACAATTCTAGGCATTGCTTTTCTACATAACTTGATTATCGGTAATATTGATTCATCCTGTCTCTTAATGTGGCAAAATTTTTCTGTTCCTTCCCGAACAATCAGACACTATCGTCCTTTAAATTTACCAGTGTGCACTACGGATTACTCTTTGCATAGTGCGTTTCACGTTTTATGTGTCAATTATAATAAATTTTATCACGTATTTTCCTTAGACCTCTCTCTTCCGCTAATTAAATCCTTGCTTTAAGCTCATCTTAGGGAAACTAATCGCAATGCCCAGGCTTGAGCACAGCTCTTTATACTTAAGCTAATTATACTTAAGATCCTATAACATTTATTTTTAAGGTTTCAGTTAACACTCTCTATCTTTCATAGTTTCAATAGTATCACTAACCATATTTGGCTGTGAATCGGGCAAATAAAATTCCCCCATCGGGTTGGTGATACTATTGTAATAATTTTCTGTACTTTTTTAGGCTATACGATTATATTTTTTACCTAAGTTTGACCACTAACCATACAACATATAGACGAGACAAGCAGAACAAAATGTTTCACCGGCGAATATCTTCGTCGAAGAGACCAGTCGTGCCTGCTCGCCTCGGTCGTTTTAGGGGCGAACACTGAAAATATAGCACGACGAAATCAGTTCGCTGCTAGCGCTGCTAGCGAAACGAACACATTTTCATATGAAGCATGGCTATGCGCTTCTTTTCCTTATTCTCTCTCACTCTCTCTATATGCTATCTCTCTCTATGGTCTCTCAAACATCAGCAGCGCACAAAAATTGAATTTTGTTCGCGACGATCCCATTTATTTCTTCCTGAGTGAAGAGCATGCCGAACTCTTCAAAGCGTTTGACATGCTCATACAAAATGTTAGCGTTTTTATGATTATTTGTGCGATGGGTATGAAAGCGTTGGTGCGCTCAATGAATATGTCTTCGCGACGGGCATGCATGCACACACTTACAGACCATTGCTACATGTATGAGCTTTTTGTTGCCTGTGTGCGAAACACTACTCTTGCTGCCTGAAGAAATTGTAAAGTCCGCTTGTCATAAAAACGCTAACATTTTGTATGAGCATGGCAAACGCTTTGAATAAATGGGATCGTCGCGAACAAAATTCAATTTTTGTGCGCTGCTGATGTTTGAGAGACCTGTAGCATGTCCAATGTGTTGAATAAATACTGTAACAATTAATTGCAAGTATTAGCAATAGATATCAAAAGCACTCTTCTAGTGCATGTGTAATCTGAGTGTCCTCTTGAATGGGCACACTAACCTTCTATGCGCAGTGTCAGCATGGTCTGACTCAACAGCGCATATGACCCACATTAGATATGCAACTCATTCTCCACTTACTTGTAATAAGATATAGTAAATATATGGGGCAGCCGCTCCGCTGTCGGCGTCACCGTCAGCGCAAGAGCGCGGCTTAAGCTTAAGCAAATATTGTTAAAGTTTAAGACATTATTCCAAATAAAGATTCATTCAATAAACTGATTGCAAACCAGACAGACCTTTTTTATTACATGGCGACCGTGACTTAGTCACGAACATGTATTGTGAAATTGGAAAAATTATTAACTATTAACAATGGCTCGTGCTGTGCAAAGAAAAACAAAAAAGAAAAACTCTTAAAGTATGTGTTGCGAGCGGACGTGTGCGAATATGAAAGGGACGTGTGTTGTACGTAGCGTGAAAATATAAATATATATACATATATTAACAATATTTGAAAAACATTCCATTGGCCAAATGCAAAGTTAAGCTAATTTTTCAACCAAAACCGTAACACAACGCACCCTGCAAACCCGGTACCAACCAAAAACTCAGCAGGCAGCCATGCAACAGGCCGCCGATCCAAAGATCCTCAACAGCCTGTGCTAAGAGAAACAGCACCGGCACCGCCCATCGCACCAAGCTGGGCCTATCTACAAAAAGGAAGCCTGAGCTAAGAGAACCAGTACCGGCACCGCCCAGCGCGACTCGGCCAACATTAGTAAGAAATCAACTCATACCGACAGCGCTACATAGAGCGCCCAATGACACCGATGACTAGAACCGACAGGGCTACATAGAGCGCCCAACATAAACAATAATAAATATAAGAAAATTATGTTATTTTAAGTAATATTGTACTACTGAGCGATAATTGCGTTGCTCGGTATAGCGTATGGCCCGAAAAGCCATACACACATTAGCCAGGAAGATCACTGCGTTGATCGAATACGGTTTTATTTATAATACAAAAATTAAACAATTGAGATGCAAAACAAAAATAGTTGTACACACAAAAAAAAAGGCATCAACATTAATAATTAAATAATAATAAAAAAAAAAAAAATGAAAAAAAATTTGAATATAAATATACAAAATTGATCTACCGATAGTAATTAGTAACGGATTAGCCGTCAGAATATTTGACAAAAAGTCTAACGTTGCGGACTCTACCGCCAACGTAATAAATACTGTTGAGGTGAATACACCCGAGCTCAAAGTAATTATGATTTTAATGATCATTATAGTAGTTTTATTGTGCGCAAGCACATTAGCCAAATTGTACAGAATGCACAATAGGTGCCTCAAGAAGAAATATGTCAGTAGAGCAAACGACTTGGACAACATCTAAGTTTTTTTTCTGACAAAAACCACCTAGGAGCTAAATAAAACGTATATACATGGACTGGGTGGAGATAGCAAATGAGGTACAAAAGCATAGCGCTGAATTCGAAAAATCGTACAAATGCCTGAGTCAAAATAGGCCGATTCAAGCATGTACGGTAAATAAACACACAATTGTACTAGTTTGTGCTTATAATGAAATATTAGATCTTGCAAGAAAAAACCAGAACAAATTCACTAAATTGCATTGGACTCAGTTGTCAGACGTTATAAAACGTCTCAGAGAGCAGTTAGTTGCAATTAAAGACAAGTTCTCATTAGATCTACATTTGCCTAGTACAATAAACACAAATGCAAATTTTGTCACAATACAGACCGAAGAGACAGGCATAGCAAGTCCGAGACCAAAGTCCCCAAACACAAGCTATATTAGCATTATATCTGGGGAAAACCTACACAAATAACTTCAAGTGTGGAATTGGTTCAAGCAAACATGGCCCAAACTCAGGGTGAATACTTCACCCAAATAAAAGGGTTAATACCTGAGTTTGATGGAAAGCACGAAAGGCTACGAGCTTTTCTTGATGCTGTAAGTGTGGCCGATGAACTAAAGGGTCCACATGAAAATTTTGCAGTGACCATAATAAAAACAAGATTGATTGGTCATGCAAGAGATCTAGTCGAGCATGAGACAACAATATCTGGCATAGTTAATAAACTAAAAGCTAAGATAAAGGGTGAAAGTGTGGAAGTAATCTCTGCTAAAATTATGAATATACAGCAGAAGAACAAGACTGCTAATTCATACACCCAAGAAATTGAACTCTTAGCTAAATCTCTTCAGAGTGCATACATAAATGATGGACTCTCGCAAGAAGTGGCTGAGAAATATTCCACACAACAGGTAGTAAATGCAATGATCAAGAACTGCTCCATTGAAAAAGTGAAAATCATAATGGAAGCAGGCCAGTTCTCTAGTATGGATGCAGCCGTATCCAAGTTTGTAAACAGTTGCACAGAAGCCTCAGGTCGGCAACATGATGTGTTGCACTATAGGCAAGCAAATAATGGCTATTACAGGGGTAACCGAGGTCATTACCGTGGTAGAGGTAATAATCGAAACAACGGTTACGTAAATAATAGACGTGGTGGAGGCCAAACCAGCGGAAGCGCTAGAGGCCGTTCCAACTCAGGAGGAAGCCACCATAGAAATAATAATGGCAATGTCAGAGTTACCCAGAATACTTCGGGAAACTCCCAGACACCTCCAGAAACTCAAAGTTAAATCATAAAATATATACTGTTAACTTAAGTCTCAATAATTTCGTATCATTTACAAATGTTGCAACAAATAAAAATATAACATTTTTGATCGATACAGGTGCAGATATTTCAATTTTAAAAGAAAATTCTAATGTTTTTCATGACATCCAAGTCAATAGAATTATAGACATTCAAGGCATAGGAAAAGGAGTAATAAACTCAAAAGGATTAGCCTCTATTGAACTTCAAACAGACAAATACATTATTCCATACAAATTTCATCTACTTCAATCAGATTTCGCAATCCCCTGCGATGGAATAATAGGATTAGATTTCATAAAAAAGTTTAATTGCCAATTAGATTATAATAATTCCGAAGATTGGTTTATAATTAGACCTCAAAACCTAACGTATCCTATTTATGTTCCAATAACATTCAGTTCTGGTAAAAATTCAACGCTTCTACCAGCAAGATCCCAAGTGATACGCAAAATAGAATTGTCTTCTACAGAAGAAAACATTTTAATTCCCAATCAGGAAATTAAACCGGGTGTTTATGTTGCAAACACGATTGCAACAACCCAGAATGCTTTTGTCCGATTCTTAAATACAACAGATACATGCCAAATAGTAGGCATTAATAAATTGAAATTTGAATCACTTTCGAACTACGACGTAATTCAACATCTCAATGACAATAGAAAAGAGTCTGTAATTAATCAATTAAAGAAAAATTTTCCAACATTGTTTAAGAAACAACTTGAGGAAATATGCACCCAGTATAGTGATGTGTTCGGACTTGAAACCGAGCCGATCACAACAAACAATTTTTACAAACAAAAATTGAGACTTAAGGATGATGAACCAGTATATGTAAAGAATTATCGATGTCCGCATGGCCAAATAGAAGAAATCAATCGTCAAGTAAAAAAGTTAGTCGAAAATAATATTGTTGAACCACTTTTATTAGTCCCAAAGAAAGCCCTTCCAGGCTCTAACGAAAAAAAATGGCGATTAGTAATCGACTATCGCCAAATAAATAAGAAATTGCTGTCCGACAAATTTCCACTCCCCAGAATTGACGACATTCTTGATCAATTGGGTAGAGCTAAATATTTTTCATGCCTTGATTTAATGTCAGGCTTCCACCAAATTGAACTTGAGAAAAACTCAAGAGACATAACGTCTTTTTCAACAAACAATGGTTCATATCGCTTCACGCGATTACCATTTGGTTTAAAAATAGCGCCTAATTCGTTTCAAAGAATGATGACAATAGCATTCTCAGGCCTAGTGCCTACACAGGCATTCCTTTACATGGATGACTTAATCGTTATTGGTTGTTCCGAACAACATATGATTAAAAATTTAACAGATGTTTTCAAACTTTGTAGAAAACACAGTCTAAAACTACATCCAGAAAAATGTTCATTTTTCATGCATGAGGTGACGTTCTTAGGTCATAGATGCACTGATAAAGGAATCTTACCAGATGACAAAAAATTTGACGTCATCAATAATTATCCAGTCCCTACGGACGCAGACAGCGCTAGAAGATTCGTTGCATTTTGCAATTATTATAGACGTTTTATAAAAAACTTCGCCGAATATTCACGGCACATAACAAGATTATGTAAAAAGAATGTCCCATTTGAATGGACAACAGAGTGTGAAAAAGCATTTCAGTACCTAAAAAATGAACTTGTTCAACCAAACTTATTACAATACCCAGTTTTTAGCAAAGAATTTTGCATAATCACAGATGCAAGCAAGCAAGCATGTGGAGCAGTTTTAACTCAAAACTATAATGGACTCCAACTCCCAGTTGCATATGCATCAAGAGCATTCACTAAAGGTGAAAGCAATAAAAGTACAACAGAACAAGAACTAGCAGCAATACATTGGGCAATAACACATTTTCGACCATATATATATGGCAAACATTTTACAGTTAAAACGGATCACAGACCTTTAACATATTTATTTTCTATGGTAAACCCAAGTTCGAAATTAACACGCATGCGACTCGAATTAGAAGATACTATATAACTATATCTGAATTAAAAGAATTATACAACAAAGTCCTGAAAGTCACTACCAGGCAACAAAGTAGACAAAAAAAACTCTGCGCAGAGAACAACAATGAACTTTTGCTAAGGCAAAGTCAAGAAAAAGCTTCTAAGCCCAACGTTTACCAAGTCATCAAAAATGACGAAGTACGAAAAGTAGTGGCCTTGCATATAAAAAATATGATATGTTTTTTTAAACATGGAAATAAAATTATTGCAAGATATGACATTGGAGACCTGTACACTAATGGAACTCTTGACTTAGGTCAGTTTCTCCAAAGGCTTGATATGCAGGCCGGTATACACAAGGTCAACAAAGTTAAACTGGCACCGTGGGAAATTATCTTCGAATCTGTTTCAATAGATAATTTCAAAAATATGGGCAATAAAATATTGAATAGATTAAGAGTAGCGCTACTCAACCCGGTGACCATAATAAGTAATGAACAAGTAAGAACGTTGCAGTCGGGCGTTACCGACTGCGGAATATTCATTCACAGTCCCAACGCTGCCTTGCATATCTAATTGATTTTGGGTTGTCAACCCGAGTATATTTTAAATTTCAAGTCTCTAGCGCTAATAGTAATCAATATAAAGCAGGGCCTGAACCCATTAAAATTGGGGAATCATAGAGAGCTATTCCCGTTTATATCTCGTACATCTTTAGAGCTAGACTCTCCAAATTTTGCATATAGATGCATGGGTATTTTATATAATTTTGATTTTTGTTATATTTTGAATGTCGGCTCAAAAATTTACCGAATTCTCCTGTTAATTTTAGTTGCAAATGTAGCAATGTGAATGAGCTGGTATTTCTTAAGAAATGACCAAAATTCAATTGAAATGTAGATCATATTTAATAAACAAAATATTTGGCCAATTAGCAAACGCACCTGCAAGCAGCAAGCTAGCAGCGGAGCAGAGCGTTTTTCCTATACGTGTGCACATACATATTGATCGTTTATTCTATGCATACAGTCATATGCATATGTATGTATGTATATACATACATATAAAAGCGTGTCTTCTAGCATATTCTAAGAATTGATTCATGAAATTTTCAGCCGTTACTTTAGCTTACTTTTGTCAGATGACGCTCTCGAAGTGAAGCTATTTCGTTTTAGCTACCGCCTGATCGTATATTGCAGTGGCGTTGATGGTAAATGCTATGCAAGTTGCGCTGGAATAGCGCGGGTTCTAATCTCGCTAATGTCAAGTTTTTTAAATGTCTTTTTATAAATTAGTTATTTTATTGGGAAAATGATAGCTTATATGACAAGCACATAACATTTTTGTTATTAGTAAAATATTTTTATAAGTTTTTATAAGTTAAATTTTATTTTTGCTAAAATAACCCACAAATGCTTATACGTACATACATACATACATACTTACAAATGTATGTATTCGTCTGCACACACAATTTCAGTATGCCAGCGTTTTTTACGCGTGTGCAAATGTGTATGTATATATGTATATTCAAATGCGTATTCGAGCAATTCTAAGAATCTCAATTGCGATTGAATTGTCTTTGAATTGCTTTTGAATTGTCTTTGAATTTTCAGCCGCTACTTTGGTTTTTGTTTACTATAGGTGCCGTAGCTGTAAAGTTTGTTGTTAGTTATATTTCGCAACATCGGTGCAGTGGCGATGTTAGCAGAGACTCTGCGTGTTGTGTCGGAAGTCCGCGGTTCGAATCTCTTCTTTTATTTTTTTTTGACAAACATGCTGTTTGATTGTGGTGCAGGTTCGATGATGGAAAGCACGAAAGGCTACGAGCTTTTCTTGATGCTGTAAGTGTGGCCGATGAACTAAAGGGTCCACATGAAAATTTTGCAGTGACCATAATAAAAACAAGATTGATTGGTCATGCAAGAGATCTAGTCGAGCATGAGACAACAATATCTGGCATAGTTAATAAACTAAAAGCTAAGATAAAGGGTGAAAGTGTGGAAGTAATCTCTGCTAAAATTATGAATATACAGCAGAAGAACAAGACTGCTAATTCATACACCCAAGAAATTGAACTCTTAGCTAAATCTCTTCAGAGTGCATACATAAATGATGGACTCTCGCAAGAAGTGGCTGAGAAATATTCCACACAACAGGTAGTAAATGCAATGATCAAGAACTGCTCCATTGAAAAAGTGAAAATCATAATGGAAGCAGGCCAGTTCTCTAGTATGGATGCAGCCGTATCCAAGTTTGTAAACAGTTGCACAGAAGCCTCAGGTCGGCAACATGATGTGTTGCACTATAGGCAAGCAAATAATGGCTATTACAGGGGTAACCGAGGTCATTACCGTGGTAGAGGTAATAATCGAAACAACGGTTACGTAAATAATAGACGTGGTGGAGGCCAAACCAGCGGAAGCGCTAGAGGCCGTTCCAACTCAGGAGGAAGCCACCATAGAAATAATAATGGCAATGTCAGAGTTACCCAGAATACTTCGGGAAACTCCCAGACACCTCCAGAAACTCAAAGTTAAATCATAAAATATATACTGTTAACTTAAGTCTCAATAATTTCGTATCATTTACAAATGTTGCAACAAATAAAAATATAACATTTTTGATCGATACAGGTGCAGATATTTCAATTTTAAAAGAAAATTCTAATGTTTTTCATGACATCCAAGTCAATAGAATTATAGACATTCAAGGCATAGGAAAAGGCGTAATAAACTCAAAACGATTAGCCTCTATTGAACTTCAAACAGACAAATACATTATTCCATACAAATTTCATCTACTTCAATCAGATTTCGCAATCCCCTGCGATGGAATAATAGGATTAGATTTCATAAAAAAGTTTAATTGCCAATTAGATTATAATAATTCCGAAGATTGGTTTATAATTAGACCTCAAAACCTAACGTATCCTATTTATGTTCCAATAACATTCAGTTCTGGTAAAAATTCAACGCTTCTACCAGCAAGATCCCAAGTGATACGCAAAATAGAATTGTCTTCTACAGAAGAAAACATTTTAATTCCCAATCAGGAAATTAAACCGGGTGTTTATGTTGCAAACACGATTGCAACAACCCAGAATGCTTTTGTCCGATTCTTAAATACAACAGATACATGCCAAATAGTAGGCATTAATAAATTGAAATTTGAATCACTTTCGAACTACGACGTAATTCAACATCTCAATGACAATAGAAAAGAGTCTGTAATTAATCAATTAAAGAAAAATTTTCCAACATTGTTTAAGAAACAACTTGAGGAAATATGCACCCAGTATAGTGATGTGTTCGGACTTGAAACCGAGCCGATCACAACAAACAATTTTTACAAACAAAAATTGAGACTTAAGGATGATGAACCAGTATATGTAAAGAATTATCGATGTCCGCATGGCCAAATAGAAGAAATCAATCGTCAAGTAAAAAAGTTAGTCGAAAATAATATTGTTGAACCACTTTTATTAGTCCCAAAGAAAGCCCTTCCAGGCTCTAACGAAAAAAAATGGCGATTAGTAATCGACTATCGCCAAATAAATAAGAAATTGCTGTCCGACAAATTTCCACTCCCCAGAATTGACGACATTCTTGATCAATTGGGTAGAGCTAAATATTTTTCATGCCTTGATTTAATGTCAGGCTTCCACCAAATTGAACTTGAGAAAAACTCAAGAGACATAACGTCTTTTTCAACAAACAATGGTTCATATCGCTTCACGCGATTACCATTTGGTTTAAAAATAGCGCCTAATTCGTTTCAAAGAATGATGACAATAGCATTCTCAGGCCTAGTGCCTACACAGGCATTCCTTTACATGGATGACTTAATCGTTATTGGTTGTTCCGAACAACATATGATTAAAAATTTAACAGATGTTTTCAAACTTTGTAGAAAACACAGTCTAAAACTACATCCAGAAAAATGTTCATTTTTCATGCATGAGGTGACGTTCTTAGGTCATAGATGCACTGATAAAGGAATCTTACCAGATGACAAAAAATTTGACGTCATCAATAATTATCCAGTCCCTACGGACGCAGACAGCGCTAGAAGATTCGTTGCATTTTGCAATTATTATAGACGTTTTATAAAAAACTTCGCCGAATATTCACGGCACATAACAAGATTATGTAAAAAGAATGTCCCATTTGAATGGACAACAGAGTGTGAAAAAGCATTTCAGTACCTAAAAAATGAACTTGTTCAACCAAACTTATTACAATACCCAGTTTTTAGCAAAGAATTTTGCATAATCACAGATGCAAGCAAGCAAGCATGTGGGGCAGTTTTAACTCAAAACTATAATGGACTCCAACTCCCAGTTGCATATGCATCAAGAGCATTCACTAAAGGTGAAAGCAATAAAAGTACAACAGAACAAGAACTAGCAGCAATACATTGGGCAATAACACATTTTCGACCATATATATATGGCAAACATTTTACAGTTAAAACGGATCACAGACCTTTAACATATTTATTTTCTATGGTAAACCCAAGTTCGAAATTAACACGCATGCGACTCGAATTAGAAGATACTATATAACTATATCTGAATTAAAAGAATTATACAACAAAGTCCTGAAAGTCACTACCAGGCAACAAAGTAGACAAAAAAAACTCTGCGCAGAGAACAACAATGAACTTTTGCTAAGGCAAAGTCAAGAAAAAGCTTCTAAGCCCAACGTTTACCAAGTCATCAAAAATGACGAAGTACGAAAAGTAGTGGCCTTGCATATAAAAAATATGATATGTTTTTTTAAACATGGAAATAAAATTATTGCAAGATATGACATTGGAGACCTGTACACTAATGGAACTCTTGACTTAGGTCAGTTTCTCCAAAGGCTTGATATGCAGGCCGGTATACACAAGGTCAACAAAGTTAAACTGGCACCGTGGGAAATTATCTTCGAATCTGTTTCAATAGATAATTTCAAAAATATGGGCAATAAAATATTGAATAGATTAAGAGTAGCGCTACTCAACCCGGTGACCATAATAAGTAATGAACAAGTAAGAACGTTGCAGTCGGGCGTTACCGACTGCGGAATATTCATTCACAGTCCCAACGCTGCCTTGCATATCTAATTGATTTTGGGTTGTCAACCCGAGTATATTTTAAATTTCAAGTCTCTAGCGCTAATAGTAATCAATATAAAGCAGGGCCTGAACCCATTAAAATTGGGGAATCATAGAGAGCTATTCCCGTTTATATCTCGTACATCTTTAGAGCTAGACTCTCCAAATTTTGCATATAGATGCATGGGTATTTTATATAATTTTGATTTTTGTTATATTTTGAATGTCGGCTCAAAAATTTACCGAATTCTCCTGTTAATTTTAGTTGCAAATGTAGCAATGTGAATGAGCTGGTATTTCTTAAGAAATGACCAAAATTCAATTGAAATGTAGATCATATTTAATAAACAAAATATTTGGCCAATTAGCAAACGCACCTGCAAGCAGCAAGCTAGCAGCGGAGCAGAGCGTTTTTCCTATACGTGTGCACATACATATTGATCGTTTATTCTATGCATACAGTCATATGCATATGTATGTATGTATATACATACATATAAAAGCGTGTCTTCTAGCATATTCTAAGAATTGATTCATGAAATTTTCAGCCGTTACTTTAGCTTACTTTTGTCAGATGACGCTCTCGAAGTGAAGCTATTTCGTTTTAGCTACCGCCTGATCGTATATTGCAGTGGCGTTGATGGTAAATGCTATGCAAGTTGCGCTGGAATAGCGCGGGTTCTAATCTCGCTAATGTCAAGTTTTTTAAATGTCTTTTTATAAATTAGTTATTTTATTGGGAAAATGATAGCTTATATGACAAGCACATAACATTTTTGTTATTAGTAAAATATTTTTATAAGTTTTTATAAGTTAAATTTTATTTTTGCTAAAATAACCCACAAATGCTTATACGTACATACATACATACATACTTACAAATGTATGTATTCGTCTGCACACACAATTTCAGTATGCCAGCGTTTTTTACGCGTGTGCAAATGTGTATGTATATATATATATTCAAATGCGTATTCAGCAATTCTAAGAATCTCAATTGCGATTGAATTGTCTTTGAATTGCTTTTGAATTGTCTTTGAATTTTCAGCCGCTACTTTGGTTTTTGTTTACTATAGGTGCCGTAGCTGTAAAGTTTGTTGTTAGTTATATTTCGCAACATCGGTGCAGTGGCGATGTTAGCAGAGACTCTGCGTGTTGTGTCGGAAGTCCGCGGTTCGAATCTCTTCTTTTATTTTTTTTTGACAAACATGCTGTTTGATTGTGGTGCAGGTTCGAACCCCGCGGGATTTTTTTTTTTAAATCGAAATTTATATTGTTTTAATATATTTTATATTTTTTAAATTTCTTAAAAATGTTTCGTTTTGTCTTATCAATGCCTATTAAGCTCATATATATATATATATATATATATATATATATATATATATATGTGAGTGACACACGCATATGAATTTTGCATTTGGCCGCTGCAAATGTCGATTTGGCACGCCCCTAGTGGGCGTAGATTGAGGTGCAGGTTCGAACCCCGCGGAAAACTTTTTCGTTTTAATTTAATTTATATTTTTTAATATTCTTAAAAATGTTTCTTTCCTTATTATTAATGCCTATTAAGAATATTTATATATATAGGTGGCATACGCATATGAAATTCGCTATTGGGCGTCTAAATTCCGTTTTGCCACGCCCCCAGTGGTCGTAGACCCATAATTTTTGGCCAGTTCTTAGAATGAGCTGAAGGCTACGTAACTGTAACGCTTAGACTCAAAAAATAAGAAAATTACAGGGTATTTTTTGATATGCCATGCCCCCAAAGAGGCGTAGCAATTATTTTTGGGTCATCGATAGAGGAGATTATCAGTAACTCGACTATCCAAATTTTAAGCTTTTAGCTCTAAAACTGTAGGAGATATAAACTTTTGCGGTTTGCCACGCCCCCTGTGGGCGTAGATATATCCGCCATAGCTTATTGATCTTGGGTCGTCAACCCGAGTATACATACCAAATTTCAAGTCGCTAACATCAATAGTGCTCAAAATATAGAAGAATTTGGAAAATCAATATATATTTAGATCCGATTTGCCACGCCCCCAGTGGGCGGGGATATATAGTTTTTTCTTCGGTCTTTATAGAATCGTAACATTTACTTACGTGCCAAATTTCAGCATTCTAGCTTTACAACTTTAGAAGATACAGTTTTACTCGATTTGCCACGCCCCCAATGGGCGGAGATATATCCGCCATATCTTTTTGATCTTGGGTGATCAACACGAATCTACATTTTAAATTTCAGCTCTCTAGCTCTTCAACTAATATGATTTCTGGCATACAGGAAAATGGTTTTTTGCCACGCCCCTAGTGGGCGTATATGGAAAATTTTTACACTTTATAAATCGGAGACATATACGAGTATATGTTCCAAGTTTCAAGTCTCTAGCTTCAATAGCCGCGAAAAATATTGCATTCATACGGACAGACGGACAGACGGACGGACAGCAAGACGGACATTGCACAAAACCAATATATTCATATCACTTCGTGAATGAATATAAAAAGATAAAGAAGCAATAATGTCTACATATCACGATGACCCAATACAGGGAGGTCACACTGGCATAAATAGAACAATAAGCAAAATAAAAAGACACTACTATTGGAAAAAAATGACAAGTCAAATAAGAGAGTACGTACGTAGATGTCCAAAATGCCAAAAATCTAAAACAATGATTAAAACAAGAATGCCTTTAGAGCTAACGGAAACACCAATGCGTGCGTTCGACAGGGTGATAGTGGACACTATAGGTCCACTACCTAAAAGTGAAACTGGTAATGAATACGCTGTCACGTTGATATGCGATCTAACCAAGTACTTGGTAGCTATTCCAGTACCAAATAAACAGGCCAATACTATTGCAAAAGCAATATTCGAATCTTTTATACTAAAGTTCGGTCCGATGAAGACGTTCATTACGGACATGGGAACTGAATATAAAAATTCAATTATAAGTGACCTATGCAATCATTTACACATTGAAAACATAACATCAACTGCACACCACCACCAGACAGTTGGGACAGTAGAAAGAAGTCATAGAACTTTTAATGAATATATTCGATCATACATTTCAGTTGATAACACCGATTGGGATACCTGGCTTCAATATTTCGTTTAACACGACTCCCTCTATGGCACATAGCTATTGTCCATATGAGTTAGTTTACGGTAAACAAAGTAATTTACCAAAATTTTTTAATAGTATAGTATATATATTAAACCATTATATAATATAGATGACTATGCAAAAGAATCCAAATTTAGGTTAGAACAAGCTTATAAGCGAGCTAGGATTATGTTGGAACAGCATAAGGCTAGAAATAAGGAATATTATGATAAAACAACAAATAGTTTTGAAATAAAAGTAGGAGATAAAGTTTTATTATCCAACGACACAGGTCATAAGCTAGAATCAGTATATTTAGGACCATACCCAGTAGAAAATATAGAGGATAGAAGTAATATAGTAATAGTAGATGGGAAGAAAAAACAGAAAGTACATAGAAATAGGTTAAAAATATATCATACCTAAAAGTGATGGCCTGATCAACCACACAATTATAAATATAAAATAAAATTTTGCATATTTATATTCAAGACTTTTGATATAGGACGAATTTGCAAATATGTATTTTTGGAATATCCACAAAAAAAATATATATATATATAAAAAAAAACTAAATAAATAAAATAAATAAAGTAAAAATTTATAGGTATTATATTGTAAGGTGGCTCGCGGCGACCCACCTCACATGCGCCGTTATGCGCGGTCCCCGGTAGCGAAGTTTGTAGTATGTAAGTTTGTTAGTAAGGTAGGTTGTTAGTTGTTAGTCGTTAGCATTTGTAGCATGTATGCACACACTTACAGACCATTGCTACATGTATGTACATATGTACCTATAGGTATTCATAATATACCTACACATGTACGTTTTTGAATGTACATATCTACTGGTATCGAAAAAAAAGAACTATTAATTTTAATTACTTTATACACATTTTCAAACTGAAAAAGTTATATAAACTAATAAGTTTATTTAATGCATCAAACTATTCTCTTTATTACCAAAATGATTGATGCGGTCATAAGGGCTCATTTCATAGTCACTCTACACACATGCAAATGTGTATGTGCACTTCATAAGACCGACAAGCGGACTTTACAATTTCTTCAGGCAGCAAGAGTAGTGTTTCGCACACAGGCAACAAAAAGCTCATACATGTAGCAATGGTCTGTAAGTGTAAGCATGCCCGTCGCGAAGACATATTCATTGAGCGCACCAACGCTTTCATACCCATCGCACAAATAATCATAAAAACGCTAACATTTTGTATGAGCATGTCAAACGCTTTGAAGAGTTCGGCATGCTCTTCACTCAGGAAGAAATAAATGGGATCGTCGCGAACAAAATTTAATTTTTGTGCGCTGCTGATGTTTGAGAGACCATAGAGAGAGATAGCATAGAGAGAGAGTGAGAGAGAATAAGGAAAAGAAGCGCATAGCCATGCTTCATATGAAAATGTGTTCGTTTCGCTAGCAGCGCTAGCAGCGAACTGATTTCGTCGTGCTATATTTTCAGTGTTCGCCCCTAAAACGACCGAGGCGAGCAGGCACGACTGGTTGACTGGTCTCTTCGACGAAGATATTCGCCGGTGAAACATTTTGTTCTGCTTGTCTCGTCTATATGTTGTATGGTTAGTGGTTTGACTCTAGTTTTGTCAAATCATCTTTTTTAATAAATAAATAAATAAATAACTAAAAATTTCTCTGTTCCTTCTAGAACAACCAGACAATTTCGTCCGTTATATTTACCTTTGTGCACATCAGATTATTTTTTGCATAGCGCGTTTCACGTTTTATGCAATAATTACAATAAATATTATCATGTGTTCTCTCTTGAACTACCTCTCCCTTTAATTAAATCTTTGCTTGCATGTCATTTTAGGGAGATCACACACACTGCCCACTCGTGAGCTGATACATATGGATGTTCCGGCAGAGCATTCACATTGTGTAGTGATTTATAATTCCTATTTACCATAGTTATTTTTAACATTCTTTAATAATTATTTTGTAAGTTCCTTTAATAATCTCTATCTTTCTTAGTTCAATAATATCACTGACCATATATGGCTACGAAAAAAAATTTCAAGTCTCTAGGTCTTATATCTTCTGAGATCGACCCGTTCATACATAAGGACAGACACGCGGACAGGGCTAAATCAACTCAGCTCGTCGTCCTGATCAGGAATATATATACTTTATGGAGTCTGCCACGCCTCCTTTTGCCTGTTACATACAAACATAACAAAACCATTATACCCTGATTTCCCATTTTCAATGGGTTCAGGGTATATAAACTTGCTTTCGAAGGAGAGCTAAGAGCAGGTCGATGAATTGCTCGGAGTCTGAGCCATTGAGCCGTAGAGGAGCCCGCACAGTGCGCCTTGGTCAAGAAGATGACTGGAGAATGTCGCATGTGCGTGGATTACCAATAGCTCAATGCCCACTCGATACTGGATGCATACCCTCTTCCTAGGATTAATCACATATTAGAAAGATTGCGACAAGCCCGGTTCATATCCACGCTTGACCTTAAAAGTTATTGGTTATTGGCAGATCCGATGGCGGGAAGAGGCTTGTTCCAGTGGCGAGTAATGCCCTTCGGACTGCACTCGGCGGGGGAACGTTCAAAGAGCGCTAGATACGATTATCGGACCCGAGATGGAAACCCCACTCGTTCGCCTACTTAGACAACATAGTTGTGATCGAAGCTACAAAGGAACAGTATATGGTCAATTTAAAGAAGATTTTCCGGCGATTAAGAGCGGCTAGCCTCAAGGTCAATAGGAAGAAGTTCAGTTTCTTCAGGGAAAAGTTGGTTTACCTAGGTCACGTTGTAATTGGAGAAGGAATCTGCACAGATCCCGCGAAGGTCGAGGCGATACGGAAGGCGATCGAAGAACCTAAAAGAGTTACAGCAGTGTCTGGGGATGCCGTCCTGGTACAGGAGGTTTGTGCCATGTTTCGTATCGTTAGTCCAACCGATGCCAAAGTTGCTCAAAAAGAGTCAGACATGGACTAAGGAACAAGCGGACACGCTGCGGAAACTAAAGGAAAGTTTAACGACGGCACCCCGACTTCTTGGAGTAATTCGTGCTGCAAACCGACGCCAGCGATTGCGGCCTGTGCGCGGTGTTGACCCAGGAAGTCGAGGGACAAGAACGAGCCATAGCCTACGCCAGTCGAAAATTGATAAAGGCGGAGATGAACTATTCAGACACAGAGAAAGAGTGCTTCGCAATCGTTTGGGCGATAAGGAGGAGGGCTACAGATTCGACGTGGTCACGGATCATCTGTCACTGAAACGGCTTAGCTCCATAGAGAGCCCCACAGGCAGGATCGGTCGATGGGCATTAGAGCTACACCAATATCAATTTGATGTCCGTTATCGTCGAGGAAACCTGAATGTGGAGGCCATCGCACTGTCTCGCCAACCCCGAGAGAGCTGTCAACAGGCGGTGGAGGGCTGTTCCCCTTGTAAATGGATAGCGAGGACGCGCGAGAACATCGCCAGGGAACAAGAGAAGTTCAGGGACTATGTGGAGGAAAGTGGGCGATAGTATCGGAACTTAGGACATCGGACGACGAGGAATACATCCCCTGGAATGGGGCGGGACACCAAGGAGTGAGAAAGACGGCGACTAGACTGGCGCAGAGGTACTTTTGCCAGGCATGTTCCGAGATGCCGCCAAGTACGTGAAGAGCTGCGAAGTATGCCAAAAATTCAAGGGTGAGCAACGAAGGCCGATGGCAGTGTTTTGCGCTGACTTTGTGAGCCCCTTGCCCCGGTCGATGCGGGGAAACACGATACTCTTGGTGTTTCATGATGCGTTCGCCAAAAGGGTGAAGTCGGTGCCACTCAAGAGGGTCACCGCTACAAGGGGCTTTCCGAGAGCGCATATTGAGCAAGTTCGGAACACCCAAAACGTTCGTCTGCGACAATGGTGTGCAGTTTACGAGCAGGGGCTTCCGATCGTTCATGGGATCCTAAAGAGTGAAACTCCAATATACGGCTCCGTACTCGCCGCAAGAAAACCCTACGGAAACGACGAATTGCACTGTCAAAACGATTATATCGCAATACGTCAGGGGTCACCTAGCTATCAATTCCAGCGTGGAGGACTCTACGGGGTTCACCCCTTCGTTCCTGATGCTGAGGCGGGAGCCGCGCTTGCCGGCTGCCCTGTACGACGATGTCACGCCCGGATCAGCGACGCTGATCACCCGGACGCCAAGAAGGACGCGATTGCTCGCGATAACCTGCAGCGGGCCTCGAAAGATCAAGGGTGATACTATAACCTGCGTCGACGCGAATGGAGGCCGAAGCCAGGCTCGTCAGTCCTATTGAGGCAGCATCAGTCGTCCAACGCGGCGGACGGTTTCGCAGCAAAACTGGCACCGAAATTTTACGGCCCCTATAGAATCTATAGGATTGGTTTCCCCCAACATAGTGCGGCTTGCCAAACGCGGCGAATGCAGTAGAAGGGGGGACAACATCTCCTAACTCAAGCCTTTTCATCATGACGGCAATTAGAGTGAGGAAGAACTAGACGAGAGTCGAGGGGCGATCGACAGGGGTTTCCGAAACACTGATGGCGACACCCCTCAGTCACAATAACGTTCTTACCTAACCTCAAACCTATTGTTAACCCACCCGTAGTACCCTTTGACAAGTTGCAATACTAACACGATAGTTTGAAGGCCATTGTTCTAAGAAACGTGTTACTTAATACTTGGGCTTACAGATAGACAACGTAATGGAACACGAAGTTATCGTGATCAGCAGAAAAGGAGAGATGGAAAAAGAAGAGACGGCCCGTGTCGAGAACGCGAGCGAAACCGACACTGAACCATTCCCCGGTACAGGACACGAATGGCGAGGCGACCCAAGGATGGGCCGGGATTATTACCGGCCTCGCGAGGAGCGACCACTACCCAATTTCCAATACGCCCAATACTCCTCGATTAACACTGCAGAAAGGCTTGATAGATGCGTGATGTTGATGCGGGTGAAATTCATTACTGTCTATGTCCAGATACCTCAGTCACGAGGGGCGCCGCCTTATGTGGAGGAACCACCTTCTCCCCCACCGCCGCCAGCGATATAGTGACTGGAGGTTCGTGCCGCCTCCCAAAACGAAGGCGAAGACGAGGAGGGATAGGCGAGTCCGACACCATGGTCGGATGGAGGGGTGAAGCAGAAGCAGGCAGAGCACATAAAAGACCAGTCCCCGTCGTGGCGGCGGGGTGATGGCAGGGAACGCCGTTCCTCCGTCGTACCCCCCACCCCAGAGACCGCGGCGGGGGATGAACCGCAACGACCCCCGATGCCGAACCCGCCGTTGTGGACGTGGCGGGGTGATAAGCAGCAACGAGGGAGACGGAACGGGTCCCTTATTCCGACGCCGTTTTAGGCGGAGTCCGTCACGGACAACAAGGTCCCGAGGGTCAACTTGGCAGGAGTGGCGGAGAATTGGCGTATGCTAACCGACCGCCGCGTTCGGAGAGGAGCAACGTCGAACGGCTGAACGCAGGCAACGGCGGCCGCGGCAGGCAACGGCGGCCGCGGCAGGCGGAGAGCGCCTCCCGCGGACACGATCACGACCACCGCGAGCACGATCAAGGCCCCGCTAGCACGAACAGGGCTCGCACGAGCCGCAGATGGAACCGGACACAGCGCCAGGACCAGTGAAGGATGAGGCCCAATTGCTGGCCGATATGGTCAATATCTTGGACGGCTGGGAGCCCAATCTATTCGACATCCTCATGAGAGAGAATCCTTTCTCGTTCCTGTCGGCACCGGCGACCCCGGCCGGCTGGAGGATCCATCCCGCCGGCACTACACCCGACGACGGGGTAATCCAGGCAGTACAGCGGGAGTTAGGAAAATTACCACGCAGGACGCCGTCACGGTCAACGTGACAATCGCGGCTCATTGAACCGGATCACATACTCGAGCTTAAGAATGCACATAATAATGGAATAAAGTCGCAAAGAGCGCACCGCATAATTAAATGAATTCAAATGCAATAAGGGAACCCGCGCAAATCGCAGCGATCGACAGTACAACCATGCCCTTCGCGGGGAAAGCTCAAAGAGCCGACGCTGAGTTGCATTGCCGACGCCGAGGGGGATCGCGCGGCCGAGATGTGAAGGCGGCCGCAGAGCGCAAGAGACATTATTCGTTCGTAACCGGGCAAAGAAGCAGGTGAGCGTAGAGAGATAAAGAGCGCGCGCAATACCTTAGATGCTAAGAAAAAAGTGAATATAAAGAGAATCATTTGAAATTAAATGCTTTTGTGTTTTTATTGATTATTAAATACCCTAACATTGTAGATAGTTGTTGTTTAAGGCAATGAACGCAAAAGAAAGACAAGACATTGCTAAGAACGAACGAACGAATGAAGTAAATTGCTTAATAACTTATTTTGCAGACGGACAATCTTCATAAAACTTTCAGACCGTGGTAAAAACATTAAAAAGTATGTATGTGTCAAAGCAGAAGTCTCTAGTATTTGAAATACGCTTTTTGCAAGCTTAATGGGAAGGAGGTGTTTTGGGGGGTGGGGTGATGATTTCCCATTTTCAATCGGTTCAGGGTATAACGATCCAAAGGGAACTATATTGACTTAAGAGCATTGATTGATAGTGGATCTCAAAAACCCATTATATCTTAGGGGGCTGCACAAATTGCTAAATTTACCCCGAAAAATGAGACAGAAATAAGAAATAATACAACCTAAAGAACCAGGTAAAGTGCAACTTAGGGTAGAGGCTAACAAGGTAAATATAAATATAGACAAATGGCACAATTACCTTTTAGCTGATCCACACTTTAATAAACCAGGTCGTGTAGATATAATAATAGACGTAGACTTATATACACGTACTAAAGAATGGGATAGTAAAAATAGATGGATTACTTGGGCAGAATAAAGAATTTGATTGGATTGTATCAAGTACAAAGTAATACATATAGCAATAGATGATCTAGATCGGTTCTGGGAGCTAGAAACCGAAGAAAACGATAATGGAAATGAAATAGATTTTTGTGAGAAAAATATTTTAAGTACAAAAAGGAAAGATTCAACGAGACGATATATTGTAACGATTCTGTTCAAAGAAGAAAGTGAATTAGGAGAATCAACGCCACAAGCAATAGCTCGGTTTCTAAGCTTAGAAAGAAAGCTAGAAAAGAATGAAAAAATAAGAACAGATTATACGAATTTCATGAATGAATCTTTACAGTAAGGACCAGATTTCTACAAATAAAGAAGAAAAATATTTTTTGCCACATCGGCAGTTTTAAGGGATAGTAGTCTGACAACGAAACTAAGGGTAGTTTTCGACGCATCTGCAAAAACATCAATAACAAAAGTCTTAATAACACTATGTGGACTGGACCAAAAGTTCAAAAAGATATTTTCGATATTGGGAGCCACTCAAAGATGAATTTAAATTAAATTTCACTGGCAACAATATAAAAACAATAAATAAAAGGACAGTCTTATCAACAATTTCCAAAATATATGATGATATATATAATAGGGAAACTGTTTTTGCAAAAGCTATGTCTAACGGATAAAAAGTGGGATGAAAAACTATCCGAATAAGAAAGCAAAGAGTGGAGATTGTATCATGATAATTTAAAACATATACAAAACATAAGGTGGGTCAAATCACAAATAGACATTAAAGTGCACTTTCATGGGTTTGCTGATGCGTCTGAAAAGGCATATGCAGCCGTAGTATATGCCAAAGTAGGTAATTCAGCTATGATATTAGCTAGTACAAGTAAAGTAAGTCCAAAGAAAAATCGGAAAACTATTCCCAAGTTAGACCTATGCGTTGCTCATCTTTCGACTAAACCCATCTCTAAAATATCAGAATCAATTGATTCCAATGGATTGAATAAAAATAAATTCATAAGAAATAGAACGGATGAGATTAAGAAAATGTCAGAAATTAAATGGAATCATGTAAAATCAGAAGACAATCCATCAGATGTCGCATCCAGAGGAATCAATACCTATAAATTAGTAGAATGCGAAATTTGGTGGAATGAGCCAAAGTGGTTACCAAAATCAAACACTTGGTAAAAAAAAAAAAAAAAAATGTAGATGAAAAAAAAATTGCTAGCACTATGATAGAAAAAACAGAAAATAATATTATAGAATATTTAATAAAACGGTTTTTTTGTATGCAAAAATTACAAAAAGTATTAGCCTTTATTGTTAAATTTATTAAAATCATAACCAAACAAGTAAAAAAGCTCTAGTCGAGACTGCTCGACTACGAGATCCCCTGAACCCTTCCAGGAACTAATATTTCAATAATTCGTCGTTCCACTTCTACTTACACATGCACACACACATACACACATACGCACGCACGTATGGCATGGGCTGCCATGTGGGCTTACTTTGAGAACTTAATTATTTAATAACTTTTTTTGTAGACGGACAATCTTGATAAAACTTTCAGACGGTGACCATAACATTAAAATGTGTGTATGTGCCAACGCACAAGTCTCTAGTATTTGAAATACGTTTTTTGCAAACTTGTATTGAATGGGGTGTTTTGGGGGGTCGGGGGTGAAATATGACTAAAACCGAAAATCTTAAAAATACACATGATTTTACATTTTAAATTTGGAGACTCTATCTTCAAAGGTGTAGAAGATATAATTTTATAACTGATTTTCGATAAGGTTTTTATCGATAACAAAAAAACAGAAGCAGTTATCGATTTTTAGAAATAAACTTGATCTGCGCGTGCAATATACGGACCTACAGCTTCAAATTTCAAGTCTGTAGCTTTTATATCTTCTGAAATCGACGCGTTCAAACATACGGACGGACGGACAGACAGACAGACGGACAGACGGACAGACAGACAGACAGACGGACAGGGCTAGATCAACTCAGCTCGTCGCCCTTATAAAGAATATATATACTTTATGGGGTCTGCCACGCCTCCTTCTGCCTGTTACATACTTTTAACAAAACCATTATACCCTGATTTCCCATTTTCAATGGGTTCAGGGTATAACAAGTAAGAAAGCTCTTCCTCTTTCGAGGAACTGATATTTCAATTTACGTGATTCGTCATGTGAATTGTATCGAACCTTCGGCTTATCCCGAGTCTAAGCTGGGCTAGTTTCAGCCGACTGTGTGTTCGTGGCAACAAATTTATTTGTTGAAGCCCCTGCGATAATTATTAGCACTTGTGATTTTAGTTTGAAACGGAAGATATATTTTCTTGAATTTAAGTAGGATTTGACACTTCACTTAAGCTACTCTTATAACAGGATTGCCGAGTGTGGGCTCAGCGTACTCCGGCTGAGAGAGTGCTTGTGCTAAAGGCACGCTAGGTTCGGGTGAGCGATGAAAATAACGCCAGTATTTGGTTCTGCAAGTTCCGGCGGTTCGCTCGGATATACAGGCCACTCCTACTATGCGACTCGCTCACAGCACACCTAGCTTCGCTTCACTCACAGCGCACTTCTCTTACGCACGGCTACGTGAACTTACTCACTCCTGCATCGACAGGCCTCGCTTAAGCTGCTGGTATTGCCCTCGTCCCCACCAATGTCCTCGTTGGTGCCCGCTGACGATCCTGGTTGCCTCGTGTCCGGTGATGGTTGTTGCAAGGATTCTCACTGGATGTCCTTGCTGTTCCCACGATGTCCTGGAAGTTCTTTCGATGTCCTGAAAGTCCTTCGATGTCCTTATTTACCACTCGCGTTGACTTTCACTTTAACTGGGCGCTCACTTTTCACTTTTTATTCTCTCGGCTTCACTTTTCGCTGTGTCCACTTTTCTCTGTCTTTGACTGTCTTTTACTGCCGCTGTATGGAGCGGCAGGCGCCCGTTTATAGGGCAGCCACAGGCCCTGCTTCGCGCTGTAACGGGGCCTGCTTGGCTATGGAGCGGGGCCTGTCTGCCGCTCGTGTCCAAATAACGGCAATATCGTGATTTGGGGTGACGCCAAAATCCCGCCAAAATACGTGGCAGCCTCTCATTGGCCGAAGTACCGTTACGGCCATGCGAGTGAAAGCATCCACTACTTTCACTCGGTCCCGAACGGCACCTCGGCTAACGGCCCCCGATGATCGTCGTGCGAGCGACGCGAGCCATTTGCTGAATCTGTAAGAGCGACAGAGACGGTCTATAGTGCGGTCTCTGACCCCTTCCAGTCGCGAGGGTGGCTCCTACAGTACTCGCGTCGCTGTGTGGAGCAACATACATATGCACGTATATGCATATAACCATACAGCAACTACGTATGTTACATACATTTATACGTGCATACCTATATTGCTCCTCACAGAATATACGTTTTAAATTTGGAGACTCTGGTTTTAAAGATGTAGGAGATATTATATCTAAAAAATTATTTTTAACTGATTTTCGATAGAGTCTCTACCTCTTAAATCTTTTGAGATCGACGGTCTCATGCATACGGACGGACAGACAGACGGACAGGGCTAGATCAACTCAATATATATACTTTATGGGGTCTGCCACGCCTCCTTCTGCCTGTTACATACTTTTAACAAAACCATTATACCCTGATTTTCCATTTTCAATGGGTTCAGGGTATAAAAAGTGATAGCAGCTTAACCTTTGAAGAAATGACAACCTATTATGTCAAATTGAAGCAACCTTAAACTCAAGACCTGTAAACAACAGGTGATGACATCGATAGTATCGAAATATTAACTCCAGGACATTTTTATACCCTGAACCCATCGAAAATGGGAAATCAGGGTATAATGGTTTTGTTAAAAGTAGAAATAGGCTGAAGGAGGCGTGGCGGACCCCAAAAGTATCAATATTGAGTTGATCTAGCCCTGTCCGTCTGTCTGTCTGTCCGTCTGTCCATATGTTTGAACGCGTCGATCTCAGAAGATATAAGAGCTAGAGACTTGTAGGTCCGTATATAGAGCGCGCATATCAAGTTTGTTTTCAAAAATCCATAACTGCTCCTAATATTTTATTATTATCTAAAACCAGTAAAAAAATTATATTTAATACACTTTTAAAGCTAGAGTTTCCAAAAATGTGTATTCATATGTATTTTTAAGAGTTTCGGTTTTTGTCATATTTTACCCCCCACCCCTCGAAACACCCCCTTCCCAACAAGTTTGCAAAACCCGTATTTCAAATACTAGGGACATGAGCGTTGGCACACACACACATTTTAATGTTATAATCACGGTCTGAAAGTGTTATCAAGATTGTTTGTCTACAAAAAAAGATATTAAATAATTAAGTTCCCAATGTAAGCCCACATGGCAGCCCATGCCTGTTTATACGTGCGTGCATATGTTTGTATGTGTGTGTGCATGTGTTAGTAGAAGTGAAATGACGAATTATTGAAATATTAGTTCCTGGAAGGGTTCAGGGGATCTCGTAGTCGAGCAGTCTCGACTAGAGCTTTCTTACTTGTTTTTATATTATTTTGTTTTTTGAAAAAATTTTTTACTTTAACTGGATTATTATCCGTTCGGATTAACTGATTAACTGTCGAGAGTAGTGATTTAGAACTTTTCCTATCTAAACTATGATCTTCTGCGCTATGTACACTTGTACAAGTACTTCCTCATATTACTTCATCTTTTTGTGATTGAATACGTGAAAGCGCATTGGCTACATAAATGGGTTTTCCTTGTATGTATTTTAGTTTCATAT
This sequence comes from Drosophila hamatofila, assembly GCA_035045345.1. NCBI lineage: Eukaryota > Metazoa > Arthropoda > Insecta > Diptera > Drosophilidae > Drosophila > Drosophila hamatofila. Next base: position 217,767 of record JAWNPA010000046.1, read on the forward strand.
TGGGAGCCAGACCAATATGGTCACTTAAGACCTCGAAAGTCCTACGAAATAAATAGGTGCGAAAAGATTTTATTGCCCAAATAATTCTCTCAATGGTGCTGTAATTTTGTTCGTGATTATTTTTTTTTTTTTAATTTTATTTATTTAAAAAAAAATATTGACAAAACTAGAGTCAACTTGACAAAAAACTTTAAAGTATATTAAATAGCCTAAAATAACAAAACTTATCAATAATACCACCAACCCGGTGGGGGTAATTTATTTGTCAGTCCAGCCAGCTATGCCCCGATTCACAGCCATATATGATCAGTGATATTATTGAACTAAGAAAGATAGAGATTATTAAAGGAAACTTACAAAATAATTATTAAAGAATCTTAAAAATAAATATGGTAAATAGGAATTGGAAATCACTACACAATGTGGATGCTCTGCCGGAACATCCATATGTATCAGCTCACGCGTGGGCAGTGTGTGTGATTTCCCTAAAATGACCTGCAAGCAAAGAGTTAATTAACGGGAGAGAGAGTTCAAGAGAGAACACATGATAATATTTATTGTAATTATTGCATTAAACGTGAAACGCGCTATGCAAAGAATAATCTGATGTGCACAAAGGTAAATATAACGGACGAAAGTGTCTGGTTGTTCTAGAAGGAACAGAGAAATTAAGTTGCTTTAACAAACAGGGCGTATCTATATTACCAATAATCAACTTATTTAAGAAAACAATCCCTAGAATTGTCCTACGATTGATTAAAGATGGAAGATCTATAAGAAAAAGCCTACTATGGTAGGATGGTAAACGGAGATTAGAATCCCAGTTTAGATCACGCAATGCGAAAAGAAGAAACTGTTTCTGGACCGATTCAATACGATCCTGATACAATTTATGTTGAGGAGACCATATGATTGAACAATATTCAAGAATAGGTCGTACCAGTGAGGTATACAAAAGTTTAGTGATAAAGGGGTCCTTAAACTCCTTTAACCAACGTTTAATAAAGCCAAGAGCACATTTAGCTTCATTTACGATGTTAGAGACATGAAGATTGAAACAAAGTTTTGTGTCAAAAAGCACACCCAGATCTTTGACAGTAAAAATTCGTTGCAAGGAAATGTTGTTAATTGTATAATTAACAATATGTGGAATGGTACGACTGAAGGTCATTGTCATACACTTGGAGCAGTTTAAATGCAACTGATTATCCACACACCAAAGTTGAAAGGAATTTAAATCATCTTGTAGGTGAAGATGATCCATTGACTTAGAATACGCAAGGCAAAGTGTTACATCATCTGCATACATTAAAATTTTTGAATGAGTAATACAGTCAGGAAGGTCATTAATAAAAAGGGTAAAAAGTAGCGGTCCCAAGTGACTGCCCTGAGGTACACCTGTGGAAGCAAAAACAGGTTTCGAAATAGCTGTCCTTAACAATTCCCTTTGAGTCCTACATTTCAAATAGGATGAAATCCAAGACATAAGTCTAGGAGCGATCAAGCTTGTGAATTAAGATGTCATGATTAACAGAATCAAATGCTTTACTGAAATCAGTATAAATAACACCAGTTTGCATTTTATTTAAAAAGCTATCATTGATTAGACAATTAAATTCAAGTAGGTTAGTTGAGGTTGATCGATTTTGAAAGAAACCATGATTTACAAAAATGGTGCAGGGTTGATGTTATTATTTTTTCAAATAATTTCGGGATTGCAGATAGCTTTGCAATACGTCTATAATTTGAAATATCAGACCTCCCACCATTTTTATGTAGAGGAGTGATGAAGGACTCTTTCCAACAGAAGTCACCAAGGACAAGTTAAACAGTTTTAATAAAAATAACTGTAAGGATCCACTGCATTCTTTTATAACGGAACTTGGAATGTTATCAGCGCCAGGAGAAGAAGATGATTTCAATGTCCGAATGGCTGAAGCTAGAGCATCGAGGGAAACATTATGAACATTGATAATATTCGTTGAAAGAATCAAACTTGAGTAAGAAATGGCATGGGGATCCACAGAAGAATAAGTGGATTGAAAAAAATTTGCAAAAAGATCTGAGGAATCATGGTCATTACAAGTTTTTTCTTCTCCAAGGAAAAATGTGGAACGTAAATTAGAAGATCTACGCTTCGAGTTCACAAAAGAGTAAAATCGCTTTGGATTACGAACAAATTGCCTTTTGCAGCGTGAAAGGTAATTCTCATAACACCTTGCATTTAAAAGATTAAAATTTGACTTGGCTGTGGAATATTTAGACCAGTCAACAATTAACCCAGACATTTAAAAAGTTTTAAATCATTTGGTTTAAAAAAAAAAAAAAAAAAAATTGTAAGAGTCTGAGTAAACCAGGAGGGCTCATTAGAAACAGTCCTAGAGAGACACAAAGCAACACACATATCAAAGATTGAGTTTAAAGTATCATAGAATATGTTAGCTGCCAAATTAATACCAACAGAGTTATATAAAAGTGACCAGTAGTTGCATTAATTAAATTATTCAGCAAGACATAATTGCATTTACGATAACAGCGACGATTTGTAGGAGAAATATAAACAAAAGTTGGCTGAGTTTTTATGGAAAATAATACCTCCAAAGTGGTATGATGTAAGTCTTCAGGCATACATATAGGGGTTGATCTGGTAATATTAATGACAGAGTCATCATTAATAAAAACAAGATCGAGAGAACGATTCAAATGATTCAAAACAGAGTTCATTTGAAACATAGAGAGTCTAAACAGTTCATTAAAAATGTAATGTCTGTAGACGGAATAAGGTAATTAAAATTAGAAGTTGAATGCCCAAGAAGTGTTAGGTATATTAAAGTCACCCAACACTAGAAAAATGTCAGTATCATTTACATAAACAGAAATTTCTTTAATAGAAGCTAAATGTTGTGCATATACTTGTATATCAAAAGAGGGAGAGGAACATACGAACAAGTGACAAATAGCGAAGAGGATGGAAGAGTTATTTTAACCCCAATAATCTCAGCATCGTGATGTGCATTGAAACTTATCGATTCAGAGTGGAAATCGGTCTTAACAGCTATGAAGACACCACTACCTCTGCGTATCAATCGATCGTATCTATAAATAGTGAAATTATTAGAGAGAATCTCACTTTTATGAACATTAGGACTTAACCACGTTTCTGTGAACGCAATGACATCATATTGAAAACTGAAACTGCTCTAAAATAGACGTTTGAGTTTAGAATTTAGGTCCCGAACGTTTTGGTATGCTAAAGAAAAGTGCGATGAAGAATGGTTCCAATTTAGTTTTTTGATACAATGCTCGATTTCGATTGTATCGAAGTAGCACTGATTGTTACTGGAGGTAATTACGATTCTTCGGTTTGAATTCATGTACAACTATATGTGGAGGCCAAAACTTGGCATTCCAAGTTTATAAAGTTGTAAAGTATTCTACCGGCACATTGATTTTAAATTAAGCAATTTCACGAGGAGTCGCAAAATTAAACTTCGAAATAAAAACTTTCAAAGGGGACTTATTAGCAATATACTTTGATATTGAATCACAAGTTGTGTCGGCTGAAAGCCTAGATATGAAAATTTGCTTTCGAGGAGACCCTACTGATAAGGTGGGAGCAATAGTGTCAGAAATGACTGTCGGCTTGTTATTCACCGTTTGAACGACAACCGGGGAAGCTTTTATTTTTTTAATGGGAATAGGAATAGGATCACTAGCATCTAAAGTACCTGTAGTTTCTTTAGTACCTGTAGCAACAGGTGTTGAAAACAACTCTATAGAAGATAGATTCGAAATAGAATCCTGAGTAGGAGAAGAATGATTCGAAATAGAATCCTGAGTAGGAGAAGGAGGAGCAAGTGAGTTAGGAGACAACATTGGTAAAGAAGTGGGTACCAACAATGAAGTAGTCTCCATTTGAATATGTGGAGGTTCAAAATTGTACTGATTTAAAATTTGTTCCCCAGCTTCTAAATCACTAGGAAGCTGTTTTGAAATTTTACTAAATTTTTAGAATTGAACTCTCACCGAATTATACATCTTGGAAAAATTTATTTGTTTCTCCAAGCAAGTCGGACACGACCAAAGTAAACCACCACTAACAATTTTGGCAGTTGACATGATTTTGTCATAGTCGCGACCTGTGAGACCTGCACATTTTGTGTGCATCAAATTCTCACACAACTAACAATTAACAAATTGTGCATGTGCAGAATCAACTACTAGCCTAAAAGAGCATGATTCCTTACAGCATGTCATTTTGGCGATTGGGGTCAAACAAAACAGGCGGAAAGCAAAGAGCAAAATAATGCAAAAAACCAAAGTAAATGAAAAATGCGTTGAGAGTACAAAAATAAACAACAAATTAAGAGTGGAGCGGCTGTACAGAATAGAGAGTATTGTAACGTTCACACTAGATCACGGTCGCTATGTAGTGTTCACAATAAAAAACCACTGTTCTCTTGTGCGTCTCATTTGATAATGATTTTATTGTTGCTCAAAAATATATTCTTAGCATAAGTACATAATGTTTATATAAAGAGTTCTGTCGCAGAAGCAGCGGCAGAACGGGAGTATATAGCATGCCGTATATATGTATGTATATATGTTTATATGTATATGCAGAAGGCATATACCATACATAAGTGGCTGATCATATTTCTGCATTTATGTATGTATGTACTTGTATAAACAAAGCAACAAAGTGTCGCTATGTTATGAGTATGATACTCTTATTTTACTCGGGCATATGTCCACTTGATATATTGTATACACTACAAAGAGAAATATCGTGCACAAAGCAAACGAAGCTTGCAACAACAACTACAAACACAGATGTGAGTGTGAGCAATCTGTAACACACACAAGTGTGAGCAGAAGAAAAATAAGAGAGCGGCAAACAATGTATTAAAGCAGAGACGCTAATAAATCATGTTGCCGAATGAACCAAAACCACAATAAAAAATAATAATAATAAATACACAAAGCACAACAGATCAAACCTTGCACAGCAATGTAAAGCTAATTAGCTAGAATTAACCGATCGCGACAGTGGGATATTTATTATGAATTAAAAATATGAAGTAAAACTTGAAGAGCACAAAATAAGACGTGTTAACACTTCCAAATGAGAACTCTCTCTATGATATAGTCGGATAGTGAAACGATTGCTTCTTGTGATAAAACAGCCCCTATTGCTACATTACTAGCTTTAGTTGTGACTTGAATCAATATTTTGAAATCAGGGCAAATAGGTATTTGGGTCGCTTGAAATTAGAAAGGTCTGGAGATAAGCTGAATTTCTTAAATAATTTGATTTCCTTTTTTAATACATTGATAAATACGAAATTCGGGATAAATTTCCGATAGTAGCCACATGATCCAAGAAAAGAGTTTATTTCTTTTAGACTCTTGGGGATATTTTATTGATTTTATTCTAACTTAAATTCAATTGGCCTCACTTTATTTGCTAAACACCTTTTAAAACGATTCCAAGTGTTCGGCTAATAATGTCGAGAATACAATGATATCGTCGAGGTATACTAAGCATCATTTATTTATTAACTATTTTAAAACATTATTTATGCAACGTTTATAAGTTGCTGGTAATTTTGTAATCCAAATGGCATTCGTTTGTATTTATAATGACCATTTTTATACCCTGAACCCATTGAAAATGGGAAATCACGGTATAATGGTTTTGTTAAAGGTATGTAACAGGCAGAAGGAGGCGTGGAAGACCCCATAAAGTATATATATTCTTGATCAGGGCGACGAGCTGAGTCGATTTAGCCTTGTCCGTCTGTCTGTCTGTCGGTCCGTCTGTCCGTCTGTCCGTATGTATGAACGCGTCGATCCTAGAAGATATAAGAGCTAGAGATTTGAAATTTTTTTTGCAAAAACCGTATTTCAAATACTAGAGACTTGTGCGTTGGCACATACACACATTCAAATGTGATTATCCCGGTCTAAAAGTATTATCAAGATTGTCCGTCTACAAAAAAAATTATTAAGCAAATAAATTCCCACAGTAAGCCCACACAGCAGTCCATGCCTGTTTATACGTGCGTGCGTATTTGTGTATGTGTGTGTGCATGTGTAAGTAGAAATGAAGCGACGAATTATTGAAATATTAGTTCCTGGAAGGGTTCAGGGGATCTCGTAGTCGAGCAGTCTCGACTAGAGCTTTCCTACTTGTTCTGTATTTATTTATTTATTTATTTATAAATTTTTTTTTTTTTTGTTACTGCTATTTTTGTGAATCCAAGTTTGACCGTTGGGCATAAATTAGCTATATCCATCTCTGATATAAATCCATTTCGGATGAGTCGACATTTAGCACATTTTTATTTGATGGCAAGCTAGCAATGTGGAGGAAACTATTTATCCGAGATGGATTAAGCTAATTTACGTCCAACGATCAAACATGATAGGGGGTCCTAGGGATGTATAAATAATGATAGCATAAAGTCGTAAAATTGATGGTGAAATATTAAGAAAATTATACTATTTTATAATTGCTAACACTTCAGTTAGTTTGTTTATGTACCGGGGTTCAACTGTTTTTTTGTGGCACCGACTTAAAGTCAGCTGATTTGTTGAAGCTTTTAACTGCATAAATTGGGGCGAAACATTTTCTGCTGTTGTAAGTGCTCAAATTAGCATTGTTTTCATTTAAATTAATAAAACCCATATGGAAACAAAGATCAAGCTATTTTTAATTTATTATACCCTGAACCCATTGAAAATCGGAAACCAGGGTATAATGTTTTTGTGAAAATGTATGTAACAGGCAGAAGGAGGCGTGGCCCATAAAGTATATATATTCTTGATCAGGATGACGAGCTGAGTTGATCTAGCCATGTCTGTCTGTCCGTCAGTCCGTCTGTTCGTATGTATGAACGCGTCGGTCTCAGAAGATATAAGAGCTAGAGACTTCAAATTTTTTTCGTAGGATCGTATATTGAGCGCGCATCACAAGTTTGTTTCTAAAAATCGATAACTACTCCCGTTATTTTGTTATCGATTAAAAACCTTATCGAAAACCAGTGAAAATTTGTATTTCTTACATCTTTAGAGTTATAGTTTCCAAATTGAAAATGTGGATTCATATGTATTTCTAAGAACTCGGGTTTTTGTCATTTTTCACCCCCCACCCCCCAAGACTCCCCCTTCCAATCAAGTTTACAAAACGCGTATTTCAAATACTAGAGACTTTTGCTTTGATACATACACACATTTTAATGTTATTATCACAGTCTGAAAGTTTTATGAAGATTGTCCGTCTATAAAAAAAGTTATTAAGCAATCAAGTTCCCATAGTAAGCCCACACTGCCGCCCATGCCTACGTATGTGTGCATGTGTGTGTGCATGTTTCATTTATTGTGTAAGCAGAGATGAAACATATTATCGATTAGATTCAGGGAATCTAGTAGTCGAGCAGTCTCGACTTGAGTTTATTTACTTATTTTTTTACTATATATGTGCATAAATATTCGTGTTTTTCTTATTGTCCAATGATATATCTGATTGTATTTTTTTATAAAAATTTTAAGTGTGTGTCGTGGAGTATTTCTTTAAAAGTGCATATCAAATATCTCGGTTTTGCTCCTGTTGAAAAAAAAATTCACTTAAAATTTCCATTAATTTCAAGCTATCATATTATATATGTAAATAAGAAGGTCAAAAACTTGAAACAATAAAAACAGCTCCCAATAGAAGTTATACACTTTCTAGAGATTCCATCATCAGAGTTGAGTTCATATAATTTATTTTACAATAATAATGAAAAAGAAAAGGAGTTTATATATTCTTGATCAGGATGACGAGCTGAGTTGATCTAGCCATGTCCGTCTGTCCGTCCGTATGAACTCAGAGATTTCCTAAACTAAAAGTGCTACATGTATACTCGTGTATACCATACGCAGTACGAGTTTATCATATTTTTAGGATAACTCATTCCATTTCTTTTTTATTGATAATAATCGAAAATCGGACTTTGTTTTTTAAGCCTAATTTAAATTTGGTTGATACAAAGATTTTGTAATTTACAGATTTTTGATACCACGCTCCATTTGCTCCAAATTTGAAAAAAAAACGTATATAAAGTACTAGAGACTTGTGCTTTGGTACTTATATATACACATTTAAATATTATTACCACGCTCTGACAGTTTGATGAAGATAGTCCCACTACAATAAGATTTATTCAAATAATTTCTCATAATATAGCCCACACGGCAGCCCAATCGCAGTTGCTGGTAACTGCGTAGTTAACAGAGCGCGTGTTTATGCCTTAGTGTGGATGCATGTGTTTTTGTATATGTGCATAAAAGAAGCGTAGAATGATTGGAATATCAGTACTTTGCAGGGTTCAAGGTATCTCGTAGTCTAGCAGTCTCGACTAGAGCACTCTTACTTGTTATTAATAATATTTTTAATAAAAAGTACAAAAGCTCTAGACGAAACTGATCGACTACGAGATCCCCTGAACCCTTCTAGGTACATATATTTCAATAATTCGTCGCTTCATTTCTTTTTACACATGCAAACACACATACGCACGCACGTATAAGTACGCATGGGCAGCAGTGTGGGCTTACTATGGAAACTAAATTGTTTAATAACTTTTTTGTAGATGGCCAATCTTTATAAAACTTCCAGACCATGATTATTGGAGGCTGCCGAGCTTTTTCGGCAACTCTGGCTCCAATCATTTACGAAGGCACAAAATAAAAGCCAATACGATTAAATTTAGCTTATTATTTATTACTTTAATGCTAAGTCCGTGGTATTTGTTTAGACAAAGTGAACTATATGCGAAAACGATAAGATAGGTGTTGCGCGCTTGCAGACAATTTTCATACAGAATTAGAGAAAGCCGAAAGTTACATATGTATGTGTGTTATGCTTTCTTATGTGCATGAGTGCACTAACAGCGAATGAGAATGACATAGATAACAGACTAACTTAAGAGAAGCTTATTTAAGTGCAATTGTTAGCTGCTGCGCCGAACATCCTCCCCCCCCCCCGTTGAAAGACCAAGTCTTTTAACAGGATCATCAACCGGAAGGACGCACAGCTTATTGACAGCTCGACGTGTAGTTCCAGTGGGCGTACGCAGAACAGCAACTCTCACGACACCATCAGCTCCAGCAATTATCTCAACGACCCGGGCTAATGGCCATTTCAAAGGTGGCAAGTTTTCGTCTTTCACGCATACGACATCGTTGACTTTTATAGAAGGCTGCGGGGTGCGCCATTTTCCACGCTGTTGGAGAATGGTGAGGTATTCATCACTCCAGCGCTTCCAAAACAACTGCTGTATGTACGTCATGCGTTGCCAGCAATCGAGACGATTGTGGTCAAGCCCAGTTACGTCTGGCTCGGGGAAACCGATGTTTGGTCGACCAATCAGGAAATATCCTGGAGTGAGAACTCCAAAATCATCGGGATTTTCTGATATTGGAACAAGAGGACGAGAATTGATTATAGCCTGAATTTGGCATACCAAAGTGCGCAGTTCGTCGAAGCCAAGACGTGCCGATCCCATAGAGAGATATAAATGTTTTTTTAGCTGTCTTCACTGCTGCTTCCCATAGGCCGCCAAAATGTGGCGAACGAGGAGGTATGAACTTCCAATCGAAGCTGTTGTTGATGCAGTAGTTGTGGCCTTCAATGCGATGTTCCTGGCTCAACAATAAACGCCGCAGATCCGCCAACTCATTCCGTGCACCCACAAAGTTAGTAGCATTGTCAGACCAAATACATTTTGGAATGCCGCGCGTACCAATGAAACGCTTGAGGGCGCCCAAAAAGGCAGCTGTCGACAGATCCTTTGCGAGTTCCAGCCATACAGCCTTGGTTGCGAAGCAAACGAACACGCAGCTGTAGCATTTTACGGAAGCTTTGTTTCGTCCATCAGGCTTGTAGTAAAAAGAACCACAATAGTCCACGCCAGTGACTGTAAATGCCGGTGAGCACTGTGCACAATCCTTAGGCAAGTCCGCCATTATATGCTCGACTAGACGAGGCCGGGATCTGCAGCAAATTATACATTTCCGCAGTGCGCGGGCAACAGTTTTCATGCCGCCTATGGGCCAACACTGCAGTCGAATTACTCCTAGCAACGCCTGCGGTCCTGCGTGGTGATGCTTCTGATGAAGATGCGAGATTATCACGAAGGTGAGGAAATGTTCTTTGGGTAAAATAATTGGGTGGCGCGCATCGAAGTCGAGAGTAGAGTGTCGCAAACGACCACCAACTCTAATTAGACCAAAGTCATCCATGAACGGAGAGAGCGAAAGAATGGAGCTTGACGAATGTATATGCTTTCCATTCTGTAGGGCAGAGTATTCTGACTGCAACTAAGTTCTTTGAACCAGACGGCATAGTAGGAACGATCCTTGACGAAGATCGTCTGATGACAATTCAGCTGACGTTGTTTTCCTGATAAATTTGTGAATGTATCCAAAAATGCGCTTCATTATTCCGAATGAATTTATGTGCTTAAATGCCAAAGAGATATCTATGTGCTGTGCTGAGAATAAAACTCATTGACGCATTTCAGGAAGGCATGCTCCGGACAAGCAGTGCGTAGGCCACTCAAATTTTTCTTTTTGTAAGAAAGAAGGTCCATGCATCCATAACTTTGAGTGCAAAAGCTCCAACGGTGCTGCTCCTTTGGCTAATCTTGTTAGCGACAAACACATTGAATTTGGACGGTTCTTCTTTTAGCCAAGACAAGACCACCGATGAATCGGACCAACAATGCATCTCACATTCGAACAATCTCATCTTGTTTATTTCGCTTACCAATTTCGTAAGCAAAAAAGCAGCGCATAGCTCAAGTTTAGGCACTGTGAGGGTCTTTAGTGGGGCGACTCTAGCCTTGGAACAGAGTAACTGAACTTGAACAGCATTGTTCTTCGATGAACGAATATACACATAAGAGCCATAGGCCTGAAGGCTAGCATCACAGAAGGCATTCAGTTCGATTCTTGCTTTAAATTGGAGTACATAGCGAGGAAATATTGCATTGCTCACTTGATGAAACTCCTTACAAAATTCGCTCCAAGTCGTTTCCAATGATTGCGGTAAACTCTTATCCCATTGCAGCTTGTCTCTCCACATGCGTTGCAAGATGATTTTGGCCCTAGTTAAAGTTGGTCCAATCAAACCTAACTGATCGTAGCATCTCGCAATGGTTGATAAAACCGAGCGTTTTGTGTGTTTGCCAGCACTAATTTTGGGCTCGAAAGTGAACACAAAGCTGTCCTTTCGAGGCTCCAGTCGCTGCCGTCGTCGACTTTGAGAAAACTCTCACGCTCAGTTTCTGAAACTCCGCGAAATGTATCAGTTGAGTTGGAGCACCATTTTCTCAATTTGAAATTTCCTCGGTCAAGAAGATTTGTGGTTTGTCGCATTATGTTGCGAACTTCTTCAACTGAATTGCCTCCTGAGATCAGATCGTCAACGTAGAAATCTCGCAAGACAGTTTTAGATCCTAATGGGTACGACAACGACACATCCATTGATAGTTGATGCATTGCACGAATTGCCAAAAAGGAAGCGAGTTTGGTCCCATACGTGACGGTATTCAATTTGAAAACTTGAATATCATCGTCTGACGAGTCTAGCCATAAAATGCACTGGAGCATAGAATCAGGCTCTAAGGCTTTCACACACCTATACATTTTACCAATATCACCTGTAAGTGCAATGGAAAATGTGCGAAAACGAACGAGCGTGTGGAACAATGTAGCTTGAATAGTTGAACTGACATATGCAAGTCGTTTAATGAGAGCCCAGAGGTGGTAACGGCTGAGCCGTCAAAGACAACTCTCAGCTTTGTTGTCGAACTCTCTTCTTTGTATACGCAATGATGAGGTAAGAAATATTTACATTTATTGAACTCTGCGCTGGGCACCAGTGACATATGTTTGAGATCAATATATTCTTTCATAAATGCTGAATATTTCTCCTTGAGAGTTTGATTTCGAGCGAATTTACGCTCCAAATTTATAAGTCGACGCTTGGCCTGCAAATAGGAATCGCCCAAAGATTCGACACCTAGCTTTTTTGGCAAGCAGACTGAATATTCCCCTGAAGACAATCGACGATGGTTTGTGATGAAATGTTGCTGACAATGAAGCTCATCTGTTGTTACCTTGACGATAGGCTCGAAGACGTGCTCCACTTCCAAAGTTGACACACCAAATCATCAAGCTAAGTGCTGTGCGATGAACGATGAGAGTTTGGGGGCCGATTGCCCGCCACCTGACATGATCCAGCCGAGTTGAGTTGGTAATCCAGGTGCCAACAGAATTTGCCCAACGCACAACAGCTCGAAGAAGAGACCAGCTCCGATGAGAAGATCAATCCGTTGGGATTTATGGAATGAAGGATCAGCTAGCTGTATGTTTGAGGGTATATTCCAACTACTAGTAGACATTGACATCCCAGGCTGATTGTCAGTGTTAATGCCAGATTCCATTAACAGGAATTGCTCCTCCCACACATCGCCATGCTATGCTATTAACAGCATTATGTTAATAGCATAACTCCAACACCAGTTCTCCTACTGGTTCTTAGTACTTAGCATTCCGCTGAGTACTCGCCTATATACATAAACACTTACACTTCCACTCTTTTTCCCAGTGTGAATATAAGCAATTGACTTGCGGCCATAGTTTGTGCAAAGAATAAAAAAACCATTTAAAATTGAACTTTGTGTTTTTTTGTTATTCAACCCGCCCTGGGACGCCACCTCTACAAACATTGGTCCTTCGAGCCGGAGATCATCCATCCACCCACAACTACAACCACCAGCGATTCACAGGCGATCCAGATAAGTAAATTCTTTTTTTTTCTTCCGCTGCAACTTGCATCCGCCATTTATCCTAATTGTGCCCTAATTGTGCAATTTGCTCTACCCGTATCTACATACATATATATCTCCTTATATATTCAGATACGTGAGAAGCGGTCGAAAACCACTAAAAAAATTCATACACATATGTACATATACACATATATGTACATATGTATGTAACTTTCAAGTCCGCATATTTGTCGAAATATAACGCAATATCCTTCGTGATTACATATATTTAAATTATTGCCTCGCTTTGGATTAGCATGTACATACGTACATATGTGCATATAAAAGCATTTTATTTTGTTTGATTATGATTACATTACTACACAAGACACACATATATACAAACATTTCCAATTGCGCTTCACACACAAATAATAAAGATTGATAAATTAACTAACAATATCCTGAGTTTTTTTTTATTAACTTTATTAACATTATTTCTCGTTTTGTTTTATATATATATATTTTTTATATATGTATATATTTTTGCGCACATACATACAACACAACAGCCAACACTTATTAAATAAAAATACAAAGCCAATACATTTGTTGTTTTTTCTTTCAAATAAATTTATTATTCTTTTCCCACTATAGGTTTACAATTGCATTAAACTAATAAATAACAATAATAATACATAATACTAAAATTCACTGTCTTATTTTACACCATAAACGTTTGCACTTTTTGTTAGTGGAGCCCAGTCAGCTGTTCGTCACCGCTAGCGATCGCAACCTCTCCGATCACTATCGCCAACCGCCAAAGTTTCGAGTCGATAGTTCATAATCATTACATCGCACGAATATTCGGTGACTTATTTCTGACTCATTATTATTATTTGTTTTTTTTTTCCTCTTGTGTGTTGTATTTAGAATAAACTTAATTTATCCTAATTAAGTTAATTCGAACTTAATTTATCCTAATTAAGTTCAAAAGTTTTTTCGGCAAACTTAATTTATCTTAATTAAGTTGATTCGAGCTTAATTTATCCTAATTAAGTTCAAACAAATTTTTTTCGGCAAACTTAATTTATCTTAATTAAGTTGATTCGAGCTTAATTTATCCTAATTAAGTTCAGACAATTTTATTCAAACCTTATTTATCCTAATTAAGTTGATTAGAGCTTAATTTATCCTAATTAAGTTTATTGGATTTTTTCCTTTAATCCAATCGACATCCAGTTTCACCCCAACTGATTTCGCTGAGACTCTCAATCCGCTTGTGTTTGTATACTTCTCTGTCGTAGGTGACTCTGTCTGCCACACTTTAGTACTTCCATGTCCGATCGTTCTAGCCGAGCGCAGTTGGGTGTACCTCCGTCGCGTTTGATCAAATGCAGCTCCTCTGCATCTCCCATTCCGTCCGGGAAACCACAGACCACCAGCACGTTCAAGCGCAGCCCGGTCGTAGCCCGGTCCAGTACGAAGCCCTCAAATCCAGTCAACATGTCTCTGTCCGATTTCATCGCGGCTGCGGATAGGCTTATTAAATTCGAAGCCCGCATTGACAGTCCCGGAGATTCTAACGCCACCCATGCGGCTCAGCTCCGGGCCTTCGAGATCCGCCGAGATCGGGTCAAGGCATTGTGGGATGACGCTGAACAGCAGTATAAGGTCTGTGCCAGAGCATTGAGCCAAGGGGCGAGCAGGGGCGAAGTTGAAGCCATGGAGGCCAAATTCGACAGCTGCTACATTGTCTATGAGCGGTGTACGACCCACCTGGGTGTACAGATCGACGCACTTTCAGCATCGAATACACCGCCCGCTCCTATGACCACTCCTTTCGCCTCGTCTGGAGGCTGTCGCCTTCCACCCGTCGACACGGAAGTGCTGGGATTGTATCCTTGTGTTCTTGTGCACCTCCAAGTTGCCAGAACACACTCGATCTCTTTGGGAGCATTCACTGATTAGAAAATCAGACATCCCAGCCTGGAAAGACGTAAGTCTCTTCCTTAGCGAGCATGCTCGTGCTCTAGAAGCTATGGAAGGTGATCGGTCCATCCCAAAAGTCTCAGGTGCAGATCCGAAATCTACGAACATCAACTCTCACAAGAATGTCGATACATTCGAGTCACAAGTACACTCCAGCTTCGAGTGCGACTTGTGTTATAAAGAGAACCATCCGGTTCGAAAATGTCCCCGTTTCATCCAAATGTCCCTTGTAGCGCGCGAGACCTATATAAAGCGGAAGCAACTCTGTCTGAATTGCTTTGTGCAAGGTCATTAACTGCGCGACTGCACTAGCATTCACAATTGCGCCAAGTGCAAAGGGAGGCATCACACACTACTCCACCGTGAAGGACCCACGGCAGCCAGCTCCTCGTCCGGAGCCTCTCTAACTCCTCATACGTCCGAAGCACCAGCGAATGTCCAATCTTACTTCGCGGCCCATACGCAAGGTGTCTTGCTCGGCACTGCGATCATCAATGTGTCATTTAGGAGCAACCTTCCCCGCCCGGTGCCGCATCGATTCGGGGCCTGAGGCGGCGTTCATTTTCGAAAGATTGTTCCGCATAGTCAAGCTGCCTATCCGACCTGTGCAAACGCGTGTGTCAGGCCTCAGCCAATCGGTGACAGCCCGATCACAGAAGCTCTGTGACTTCCACATCGGGACTTCGTTGAAACCAAGGCTACGGATTGAAGCTCCAACGCTCGTCTTTCCAAAGCTTGCGGACTCTTTTCCGTCGTATCCAATCCCGCAGCAGTTGCTGAACCAGCTTCCGAAAATTCAGCTAGCTGATCCCGAGTTATACAAGAGTTCGGAAATTGATGTCGTTATAGGCGCGGATATCCTTCCGACTATTATTCAGGGAGGTTACCACCCTAACATTTGTGGATCTCTTTTCGGTTGGGTACTGACAGGCCCACTGACACGAACGTCACCGGAAATGGTCTCCTCCTTCACAACTCAAGCTTCCGTTCCGGATGAGGCGAGACTTGAGTTTCCGACAACCTTGTCATCTTCCATCCCGAGTTCCCGACGCTCCAACCAGACCCCCGTGCTTCGTGTGCTGTCCAACTAACTTCCGTGTTGTGTTCTGACGAGCAAGCAATTCACCCTGTCACTCATTCGTTCTTCCAGGTAAAGATGCCGTCATCAGAAAGCAGCAAGCCACCCGGTACCAATTCCTTTCAGTGCCGCGTGTGCAGAGGAACCCACGGTCTCCGAAAATGCCGGCGCTTTCTGGGCCTTCTAAAGGAGGAACGGATGCGTGCGGTACTTATACATAAGTACTGCACGAGCTGCTTGGCTCACGAGCACTCCGGGCAATCCTGCCGCAGCAAGGGACGGTGCAAAACGTGTGACCAGGATCACCACACTCTCCTCATCTCCAGGGATCAGCACGTCATTCCGCCTCGACTCCTAAAGAGACGGTCACAGCTCCGCTGACGGCCTTGATTCGACCTGAGGTCTTCAGGATCCCACCTATGGCGAACGGCGTGCTCAGCACACCAGCTTTGAGCGCGACGTCATAATTTGCAATCCTTGCAAAGGGAGGAGTATGTTAACGCCAGATTCCATTAACAGGAATTGCTCCTCCCACACATCGCCATGCTATGCTATTAACAGCATTATGTTAATAGCATAACTCCAACACCAGTTCTCCTACTGGTTCTTAGTACTTAGCATTCCGCTGAGTACTGGCCTATATACATAAACACTTACACTTCCACTCTTTTTCCCAGTGTGAATATAAGCAATTGACTTGCGGCCATAGTTTGTGCAAAGAATAAAAAAACCATTTAAAATTGAACTTTGTGTTTTTTTGTTATTCAACCCGCCCTGGAACGCCACCTCTACAAACAGTCAGTAATCATCTGTGCAACGATTGGAGTGATGGTAGTGGAATAATTTGAAATCCGTGATTTCAAAACGAGACCGACTGAGTATCCTTCAGTTGAGAAGCTGGCAATGCCAGAAACTGCAGTGAGCGATTTGCTTTTTCGAAGCTGAAGCTGATTTGCGAAGCGACTGGTGACGAAGTGAAGCTGAGATCCTGAGTCCAAGAGTACACGACATGGAACGAATGTTCCAGCTCGGTTCTTGACAAGGATTATAGCAGTGGCTAGAAGCACAACATCAGACGAATTAGGTGATATGTGGGCTTGAGGCAGAGAAGGTGACATTGCAACCATGGCAGTGGGATGTATTGTATTTGCTAGTTGATCAGGTTTCAACACAGCGTTGGATGTGGCTATCGAAGACTGATTGTAATGCAATAGAGTATGGTGCTTTGATTGGCAAGTACGACAGGAGCTAGATTTACAATCCTTTAACTGATGCCCTTTTCTCAGACAATTGAGGCAAAGTGCGAGTCTTTTGGCCTCCTTATGTCGTGCAATTGGCCACAATTGCTTAAAGCGCTTATATTGAAATATCATGTGACTTGTGTCTTCGCAAAAGACACAACAACTAGGAATCTTGGAAGCAACAAATGATTTTCTTAAATGTGTACTCACGATCTTCCCTGACTTGCCAACCTGACCATCCTGCAAAACTTGATCCATATGTTCAAGCATTCGACATCGTCCTTGGAAGAAAGTTGACAATTTGGCCCACGATGGTAACTCATTAGCAGATGAGCTTTCCTCCAATTTGACCTGAGTGGAGTGGAGTGGAGTGACCTTATCAAATTTCTGCAACACTGTTTGCACGATGATAATATCAGCAAATTCTTCCCTCGATGCTAAAGAATCCATAGCACGCATGTGAGATGTCACTTTATCTGTTAATTGCATCAGCCTTCTCAAGCCCAAATATCGCTCTGATGTGTGCTTGTAAGATAAAACGTTTATTATCAAAACGACGTTGAAGAATATCCAAAGCGATTTCCAATGAGCTGATGGAATCCAAAGCAGAACCACTTAAGCAGGATCGAAGATGCTGGAACTTCTCAACAGGATTGAGATCAGGATCAGTATCTATGATAGTTTTAAACATAGAGTAAAAGTTTTCCCACTCAGTGTAGATTCCACTAAATTTTGGCAGCTCCAGCTGCGGCAAACGCAATTAGCCATAACGAGCATTGGATGAGCATTTGTAAAACTTGTATTAAGCGTCGAAGAAAGCTGTTGATTCGGCCGACTTCCGAGTTCACGTTGAAGCAAGGCCTTAAACTTCAGTAGCGTTGATTCAAATTTCGCAGGTAAATCACTATATATGGACTCAAAATCTGATTCCTCTAAGCTAGTGTGAACCGCATCAAAACTTGACTCTAACTTGGTGAGCGAGTCCAAGAGCACACGCAGCTCACACGAATCCATATGCTTAGCTTATCGACGTCCAATTCGGCATATAACCTTTCAAGTCTATCGAAAAGAGCTTTCGTTTTAAGCCTTAAATAAGTGACCTGAGATGCAGGCACTTGATCAGCACTGGAATCTGAATTATTCATTTTTATTCACAAATTCACTTAAGTTATATCCAATTTGTATGAGATTATTTCCATTTAATATAATATTTCTTTTGTCACAATTTTGGAGTAGCTTTTCTTTTCTCGCATTTTTTATTATACCCTGAACCCATTGAAAATGGGAATTCAGGGTATAATGTTTTTGTGAAACTGTATGTAACAGGCAGAAGGAGGCATGGCAGACCCCATAAAGTATATATATTCTTGATCAAGATGACGAGCTGAGTTGATCTAGCCATGTCCGTCTGTCCGTCCGTCCGTATGAACGCAGAGATCTCCTAAGCTACAAGTGCTAGATAAAATAAAATTTAAATTTTACATGTATACTCGTGTATACGTGTATCGATAGCTCATTTCATTTCTTTTTTATCGATAATTATCGAAAACCTGACTGTTTTTTAAGTCTGATTTAAATACTGTTAGACCTAGAGATTTCATATTTACTGTTTAGACTTATGCGATAAATACAAAGGTTTTTTAATTTACAGATTTTGGATACCACGCCCACTTTGCCCCAAATTAAAAAAAAAACGTATATCAAGTACTTGTGCTTTATCATATACACACATTTTAATGTTATTATCACGTTCTGAAGGTTTGATGAAGATAGTCCCACTACAAAAAGATTTATTCAGCAAATAAATTCTCATAATATAGGCCACACGGCAGCTCAAACGCAGTAACTGCGCAGTTAGCAGAGCGCGTGTTTATGCGTTTGTGTGTATGCATGCGTATGGGTGTGTGCATGTGTTTTTGTATATGTGCATGAAAGAAGTGTAGAATGATTGGAATATCAGTACTTTGCAGGGTTCAGGGTATCTCCTAGTCGAGCAGTCTCGACTAGAGCCCTCTTACTTGTTATTATTGTGTCATCATCTATTTCTTCAATACTTGTGATATTATTAAATATGAATTTACAACTGTTGGTTGGTGCAACTTTTACTTAAGTTTAGTTCTTTTAAGATTGTATTTGGTTTATTTTTCAGTGTCTTATTGTTAATTTCTATAATTAATAAATTTTCTTTATCAATTTGGATATAGTCTGTGTTAGGCATTGGGGTAAATAACTCAACATCTACACTTATATTATTTTGAGGAATTTTTATTGCTATTATTATGCAACTATTTTTATTCTCCATTATTATTTTCTGTGGTTTATTAAATTTTGCAAAGTGTTCTATCATGATTTGCATCTTTGTTCGCCAATTTCTATCCGTAATATTATAAGCAACGGTAAATTTTGTAAGTTTATCTATAATTGTAAAAAAAAGATTTGTGTTTTATGTGAAATATATCTTAATGTATAATTTGATTTTTAGTATCTGGCGTTTCTATAAATTGAAAGTTTGGTTTTATCGGTTTTCTATCATACTCAATTTCTTTGTATTTCTTTGTATTTTCTACAATTTGCTATTGTTAATTGAATTTTAGTGAATTGAATGTTTCATTACCAATGTGTAATGAATATTTGGAATGGTAAATTGGAATTTTTTTATGTAATTATTCCTCATTAGCAATTTCTTGTGATCTTTTTGTACATTTGAAAAATTTTATATTTTTAGAATGAGAAAAAATTTTGATTAATATGCATTGTATTTTATGATATTCTGAGTCTGATACTTCTAAAAACATTTTTACTGTTCCTTTCTGTATATTATTTTGAAATTTTATTTCAATTTCACTTTCTGTATCTGCTGAATTTACTTAAATTATTTTTCTGCCATAGTATATATTAATATTATCCATTGCTGAATAGGAAATTATTATCTGCGTTTTATACTTATTAACAATATCGTCTTTTATATAAAAATGAGTTAATTCTTCTTCATCTGCTGAATGCTGTGTATTGGTTATATCAAAATTTGATTCTTCTATATTTTCTGTATTAATTAATTGTGCTGTTTCCTGTCTGCTTAAAAAATCTGATAGTTTATTGTTTTTACCCTTTAAATATACATATAATATCTTAATCAAATTCCTGTAGTTTTAAAATCCATCTTTGACGTCTAGCTGTCAGTCTCATCGCGACTGCTGATAAGCACACACGCTGATCTGAAGCTCGTCTTGTGATTTTTGTTAAATCGTGAATTAAAAATTGGACAAGGCCGCGTTAGTGGCAAAGAACTTTTACAGTGTCTTTCTAAAGACACGGTGAAGACAATAATACAGTGTATTTCGCAAATTAATTGTTAAAGTGCAATTTGTAAGTCGGGCTCCGGCCACTTGCCAGCGACAGCTTGTCAAAGCAGCTGATCACTGGTTGGTGTCCACGGAAGTCGCACTGGCTGGTTGTTGTCCAAGGAAGGTTAACATTCAGCGTTGCATACTCTTGGGCAGTTGCAAATTTGGTAGCAACAAATTTGTGAATCTTGCCCAAAATGGATGAAAGCTCACGTAATCAACCCCAGCTTAATATCAAGCAGGACAGGATTGAGATGATGTGGGAAATAGCTGGTGCGTCGCCTGCAGAACTGCGTACCCGACTGGCCGAAGAGCAATTGAAAGCAACAATTCAAGCGGCAAGAAATTGTGTGGGTTTGGTCGCAACAAGCACAAGCACCATTACTACGAGCACCCTAACATTTTCTAATGTTAGCTGCACTGCTAGCTATACTACTGGGAGCATATACTCTACTGCCCTTGTATCCAGCGCCACATCTTCTTGCGCAAGTGTGGCTGCTAGCCCTTCACAAAAAAGAAAAGAAGACTGCATTTTCCAATCTACTAAGCTGGCTGTCTGGAAAAAGCAAAAAAAGGCGGATAAACTGTCAAAAACAATCCGCAAAATGAAGCCAACTCAACTTAGCTCAAATGTTGGGAGCCTAACTAAAAGCCCTACTTCACCCTCCTCGGCAGCAAATTATAGCAATCGCTTTGCAGCTCTGGCTGAAGAAGCTGAATCCATAATGGATATGGACGAAGAAGTCCAAGATAGGGAAAGCGAAAGCAACCGTCAACCTGATGAGGAAGAACAGGAAAACAAAATACCTAAACCTCCAGCTACTTGCGTGCCGCAGGTTAATAATATGATCAAATTTGAGGCAGCGTTAAACTCTGTTATCGCTGATACCGAGTATGATATACGCACATCCAGATCTGGAATCTCGCGTATTTATACAAAGAACTCAAACGCATTTAGATCTGTTGTTGACATATTATCTAAGCAAAATTGTCAATTTTGGCATCATCAATTAAGAGAAAACGCACCATATAGAGTGGTCATTAAAGACTTACACCCCAACGTCTCAAAACAGCGAATTGAACGTGCTTTTGCTGATCGGAACCTCAAAGTTCTGAACATCTACTGTCCCAGGAAACGAGACTGGCGCAATATTGAGATCAATAAAGAGGATGATGAGGAATTGAACGACGCTAAAACAAGACAAAGCATGTTCTTTGTTAATTTACAGAAGACGCCAAATGTTGCAGAGGCTCTAAAAATAACTCATATCGGAACGCACAGAGTTACAGTATTAAAGGCAAAGCCCAACAGGGAAATAGTCCAGTGCTTCAGATGCCAAGACTACGGACACACGAAAAATTATTGCCTCAAAAACCCAGTATGTGGTAAGTGCTCAGGTGACCATTTTACTGGCTCCGAGAATTGCCAGCTAAAGTCTAGTGAGACCTCCATATGTGCCAATTGTGCAGACAACCACATTTCCAGCTTTAAAGGCTGCGCAGTCAGAGTCAAGCTAAGCAGAAAGCTAAAGCCTGATGCAAGATTGCCCAAGCACGGACTGCCAAACAATAACAGCCATGCAGACATTCTGGGTTCTAGAGCGCAGTTTATTTCAAACGCCACTGTTCAGAGAGGCTTTTCTTATGCGGATAATTTCAGGCCCAAAGTAAATCAGCAAAATATTCCCAGAACACAAGTTTCCAGGTCGAACAACATTGGCGATGACCGAGATTACGGCAGCAGATTTAATCTTTTAGAAAAGGCAATATCAGATCTAAATGCAAGAATGGATCAAATGTTCAAACTTATCCAGGAAACAATGGAAGCAAACAAAGCCTTTCGTGAACTGGCTCAGAAGCTCATTTCAAAATGATCAATTTAAAAATCGGTTTGTGGAACGCAAGAGGATTGGTTAAAAGCAATAACGAGCTGAGACTTTTCCTTGATGCTAAATCAATTGATGTGATGTTGGTCACAGAGACGCACATGCGCCCAGGCCTTAAAATTTTTACACCTGGCTACGACCAATATTACGCAAATCACCCCAGTGGTACCGCGAAAGGCGGATCTGCTGTGTTGATAAAATCCAACATTATTCATGACGCCAATGAACCCATTTCGAATAATAATATTCAAACGGCTAGTTTGAGTGTGATGACAAACATCGGAAACATAAAAATAGCATCAATCTATCTTCCTCCTAACGAACCCTGGAGTGAAAATGACTTTAAGGTACTACTTCGGTCCCTGGGAAACCGGTTCATTGCAGGAGGAGACTTTAATGCAAAACACCAATGGTGGGGCAATTCGCAGAGTTGTTATCGTGGAAAACGGCTGCAAGAGGCCATTGCAAGTGGTACATGGCAAATCCTAGCAACGGGTAAACCAACTTTTTATTCATACAACACCCTGCTTACTCCCTCTGCACTCGACTTTTTCATATTTAATGGTTTCGCTGCTAATAAGCTTTCTGTCCAGCTGCATCATGAGCTTTCGTCGGATCATTTGCCGGTCGTAGCGACTTTGCATCAATCGCCACAGCTTAGACCTATGAGGCAATACATCCTTACACCTGGAGCTCGCATTAATGAATTTAGGACTAACTTAGAAAGCAGAATTCATCTAAACACTCAAATAGATAGCGCGGTTGACCTAGAAGATGCTATTGCAATGTTTATGCGAAACATATCTTTGGCTGCATCATATGCGACCCCAGAACATGTACGTCATACAAGACAGCGCCCCCAAGATATGCTGCCCCCAAATGCTGCTGCATTACTACGAATAAAGAGAAGGCTGAGGAAAGAGTATGTGAGAACGGGTGATATACGCGTCCACCAGATTTATAAAAGAATCTCCAATCGCGTACAAAAAGTCCTCTCTAAAATCAAGCAACGCAGTATTGATCAAATGCTGGAAAATGCTGGCCCGGATGCGTCTTCTAACTACTCGCTTTGGAAGCTCACGAGTCGCTTTAAAAAAATTGCAGCTCCAAAAGTACCGATCAAGGATACGGCAGGTAGATGGTGCTACTCCAGTCAGCAAAAAGCTGATGCATTTGCAGACAGTCTACAACAGCGCTTCATGCCGTTCAACTACACCGACGAGGCTACGCGAAGAACTGTCGAACTGCAGCTGGATATGCCGTTCCAAATGACTCTGCCTGTAAGGCCTGTCACTCTGGAAGAGGTAATAATTATTATCAAAAATCTAAGGGTTAAAAAAATCTCCTGGAGAGGATAGACTGGACAACAGAACACTCAAGCTCCTACCCAAAAAAGCTCTTCTGTTTATAGTGCTGATTCTAAACAGTATGCTCAGGCTAGGACACTTCCCAAACATCTGGAAGACAGCGCAGATAAAAATGATCCCAAAGCCTGGAAAGAGTTTTAGTGAAGTAGATGGGTATAGGCCAATTAGTCTTCTTCCTGCCTTAGGAAAGATGGCCGAAAGAGTGATACTTGACCGGGTCCTGCAACTTGAAGCAGTCAAGCAGAGAATCCCAAACTGGCAATTTGGATTCAGGAGAGGTCATGGTACTCCGGAGCAGCTACACCGTGTGGTTAATTTTATCCTGGACGCTTTTGAACACAAGAAGTATGCAGTTGCTGTCTTTATGGACATAAGGCAAGCGTTTGACAGAGTCTGGCATGACGGATTGTTATTCAAACTTAGAAGCTTTCTCACTCCACAATTGTACCAGATTGTTAGCAGCTTTCTGCGAGATAGAACCTTTAGGGTTGACGTTGATGGTGTAAAATCGTCAAAAAGGCCAATATGTGCGGGCGTGCCTCAAGGTAGCGTTCTCGGCCCTACCTTGTATACTCTGTTCACCGCTGATATGCCCTCACATAACGACATCACAGGAGTAAACCGGAATAATGTTCTGATAGCCACGTATGCCGACGATACAGCTGTACTGACAAGTAGTACCTGCATCAATAAAGCTACAGAGTCACTACAACAGTACGTGTGCAGTTTTGAAGACTGGGCCCGCAAATGGAATATTGGAATCAACGGGAGCAAATGCGCAAACGTTACGTTTACCACAAGGCGTTTCAGCTGCGGACGCATTAGCATGCAGGGTTCAACACTACCGCACAAAAGAAGCCACAAATATCTGGGTGTAGTGTTAGACAGAAGGCTTACATTTAACATGCACACCACGATGGTCAAAAAGACTGTAATGACCAAAAGCGCAAAGATGTCATGGCTTCTTAAGCCGGCCAATAAATTGTCACTGTACAGTAAAGTGACAATTTATAAAGCAATACTCAGTCCCATATGGAGATATGCGCTTCAAGTCTATGGAATTGCGGCAAAATCTAACATAAACAAAATAAGAATTACGCAAGCAAAAATTCTCCGGCAAATTTGCAATGCTCCCTGGTACATGCGTACCAGGGACATTGAAAAAGATCTCAAGGTCCCCAAAGTTGGGGACGTAATACAGAAGGTAGCTACTAGCTACCTTGCAAAACTCGAAGGCCACTCAAACCCTCTAGCGAGAAGACTAGTCAAAAAAGCCAGAAGAAAAAGATTGAAGAAATGCCATCCACAGGACCTACCAGCGAGGTTCCTATAAAATGATTTATGTAAAACTGTATGTGATGTAATTAATTGAATGTGATTTAATAATTGTTATTGATATCTATGTAAACTGTTATTGAAATTTCTGTAGAGTCTACTATAAATAATTGTACCATTATGTTCAACTTGTTAAGCTGCCAATTCGGTAGTAGAAAGCATGTTTAAATAAAATAAACCTTTTTACAAAAAAAAAAAAAAAAAACAAAGACGTCTAGCTGTCATTTCTTTTCCTTTGAATTTTGAATTAAAATTATAGGAGCATTATCTGTTATAATTTGAAATTTATTTCCAATCAAATAGTGTTTAAAATAATTTACTGCATGTATAATCGACAAAAATTCTTTATCATGTTTATTAAACTTCACATATAGCAAAATCACTGGCATCTGTAGTAATTGTAAATGGTTTGTCAAATTCTGGATATTTTAATATTGGTTGTGAACTTATGAGTGCTTTAAGATTTTCAAATACATCTATAAGTTGTGGATCATTTGTATTAATTGATACACCTTTTTGTAAATATCTTATCATTGGGTAAGCTATTTTGAAATAATCTTTGATAAATTTTGTATAAAATCCTGTCATACCTAAAAATCTTTTTAATTGTTTTTCCGTTTTTGGCAAGTGGAATTTCTTTTTTTCTTGGATTTGGTTTGAACCCTGCTTTCGTGAGAATATGTCCCAAATATTCAATATGTTTTTTCATAAACGAGCATTTATCTGCTTGTATTTTCAAATTATGATTTATAAGTACTTTGAAAATTTTTTCTAGAGCAATCTTGTGTTCTTCAAGTGTTGTTGAAAAAATTAAAATATCATCAAGATATACTACACAAATTTTCTTTATATAATCCCTCAATATTTCATTCATTAAACGTTGGAATGTAGCTGGAGCATTTTTTAAACCGAATAGCATTCTAACATATTCATATAATCCCATGGGTGTTATGAAAGCTGTTTTTTCTATATCTTCTTCTGTTATTAATATTTGATATTTTTGCCTTTCGCTAAATCAAGAGTAGTAAAATATTGAGCTTTACCAAGTTTATCTAATACAGCGTCCATAATAGGTATTGGATACTTATCTGAAACGGTTACTTGGTTTTGTCGCCTATAATCTACACATATAGAATTATCAATTTTTTTTCTTAACAACACATATAGGAGAGCTATATTTGCTTTTACTTTTTCTTATTATTCCACTTTTTTCTCTTGCTATAATTTGTATTCTGAATTTGGAAAGGAAAGGAATTTCGACTTCATTGCAAAGCTTAATTATTTCATTTTTGAAATCAATATTTTCAAAGTTTCTTCGGATAAAGCCTATGCCCAATAGAAAATCATATGATTTTTCCAGAGACATAGCTCCCCATCTTATTCTTGCACAATCTGCATATTTGAATTCACTTGGTACTTCTGTTTTAACTGCATAGCTGTAATTTTTAATATCTCCATTAATAGTGTAAATGGTTTTCGACAATTTTTCAATTATTAATTATTGTCTTTTTGAATTAATAATTTTTGATTCAAATTTCCAAAACTTAGACCAACGAAATTAGAAAGTTCATTCCTTAATTCTGTTAAAGTTGTTGTAGGATCAGAAGCGTTTTCCAGTCCAGCATGAGTTTCAGAGTATGGGGGTGTTATTCTACTAAACAAATGAGCCGTATATTAAATGCAGCGCATCGTAGGCGCAACGTTTATTCCAGAGTTTTCGTTCTAGACTAACTGAGCAAGCGCAGCTTGCTTAAAGTTAGGCGAAAGTGAGTGCAAGTAAGAAAAGTTGAACAATGCAAAGAGAGAGAGTAATTAGGGTTGTCCCAAATCTAAGAATAGAAGTTTACATTTCAACTTAAGCAGATATAAGACTAATTTGAACCAACATCCCGGCACCATTGAATGACGCAGTCTTTCAAGAGACAGGAAAAATAGCTATTTTGTGAATAGGTCTCCGGATTATGCCCTTGGTAGTGCGGACATCTACAACTCGTACTCGTTGATCTCGTCCAGGAATTGTAGCTGTGATGCGACCCATTATCCACTTCTGAGAAGGTATGTTGTCTTCATGTATGAGGACCATGTCGCCGATATAGATACTGGGTACTGGTTTGTTTCACAGCGTCGCCAAAAATGTTGTTTGATACCAGTTATCAAACGCCAGCGGTCCAAAGATTGCAGCTGTTCGTCTTCTATGTTGCGTTAGGGTAATGCTCGCAAGGAGTCTCCAACTAGGAAGTGACCAGGTGTCTGAGCACTCAAGTCACTTGGATCTGACGACAGTGCGGTTAGCGGGCGCGAGTTGAGAATGGCTTCTACTTCCGTTGTGATTGTAGCCAATTCCTCAAAAATGCATCGGGCATTCATCAGGCTGCGCGCCATGAGTCCCTTGGCGCTTTTTACTGCTGCCTCCCAGAGGCCGCCAAAGTGTTGTGCTCTGGGTGGGATAAAAAGAAAGTTGATGAATTCATTTGAGCAAAAACTAATTATTGATTGCTGATTATCTTGCTTGAAGAAGTAGTCTCGAAGATCCTTTAATTGATTGCTTGCTCCAGTGAAATTTGTGGCGTTGTCACAAAATATATCCACAGGCAATCCACGTCGTGCAGTCATGCGCCTCAAAGCGGCTAAGAAAGCATCCGTTGAAAGGTCAGATACCACTTCGATATGCACGGCCTTGGTGGCGAAGCATACGAATATGACAATGTAGCCTTTCCGAGGTGCCTTGCCCTGAATGCGAAGATAGACGTTGACTGGTCCACAAAAGTCAACTCCACAGTGAGCGAAAGGTCTCGATGTAGTCAATCGCTCTACAGGCAAATTTCCCATCGAGTTGCTGTTGCAGCCTTGGCGTGTAGCGCACACAATGCACGCATTTCCTGACAATAGAGCGAGCCAGGTCTCGAGCATTTACAATCCAGAATTAAAGACGAAGTAGCGCAACAAGTGCCTCAGAGCCAGCATGGTAGTGTTTCATATGAAGAAACTGCACGTAGTGGCGAATGAAGTCATCTTTACTGGGAAGTAGGATCGGATATTTCTGAGCCTCTGGTGCATTTGCCAATTCGAGACGGCCGCCAACCTTCAGTAGTAGGTATCCGTCTGTTATTTGAAAAAATGGATTTAGAAATTTGATGTGACTTAATATTTGCCTGTTTTTGTGCAAAGCATGAATTTCATCTGCGAACTGTTGTTGCTGCAGATTCCAGATGATGCAATTGAATACATGCTGTAGCTCTTGAGGTGTCGGCGAGGGCGTAGACAGCTCAACGGGCTTCCGAAGCGCGTGTGTAAAGCGCAGCATCCAAGCAACAATTCGCAAGCAACGAAGATGCGAACGTATGCTTCTAAGTGTGTCGAGTAGATAGTTGCTATCCGTCGTAACCTGGAACGCTGACTTGCGCATCTCAAGCGTTACGACCTCTGTATCTGGTTCGTGGCGCTTCTCCTTTGGCCAAGCGTTTGGACTCTGCTTCAGATACTCCGGCCCCATAAACCAGATTGATTCGCTCAATTCCATGGGCTTACATCCTCTCGAAACCAGATCGGCAGGATTTGATTGTGTTGGGACGTGTCTCCAATGACAGTCCGGTGTGGCTTCTTGTATGTCAGAAACGGTTTCCAACAAAGGTTGAGAGTGTCGCAGAATGTTGCTGTATCCAATGAAGAACTATCGATGAGTCGCTCCACAGATACGTTGGTTGTTTCGATATGAAAATCCCTTTGATTTTCACGTAGAGCTGTGCCAGCAGGTGGGTAGCAGCGAGTTCCAATTTTGGTAGCGATAACTTGCGAGTTGGCGCTACTCTGCACTTTGACGTGATCAGGTGAACCTTTACCTTGCCGTCCGCTGCGAGTGTGTGTGTTCGTAAATGCAGCATCCGTATGCACGAATGGAAGCGTCACAAAAGCCATGCAATTGCAACTTCTTGGTGTTCGACTGCATACAGAATCGAGGTATTGCCAGCGACTCCAGCGAAGGAAACGATGCTGCAAACGATTTCCAAGCTAGCTAAAGTGTTTGCGGCACAGAGTCATCCCATTGCAATTTGAGTATCCACAGCTCCTGTAGGATGATCTTCGCAGTTACGATGACTGGCGCTACCAGTCCCAATGAATCAAAGAGTGAAGATGCAACAGATAAAATTGTCCTCTTGATTTTTGCATCAATGGAGCAGTTGGGTCGAAAGGCAAATAACAATATGTGCTGACGTTGATTCCATGCTAAGCCCAAGGTGCTCATAACTGAGTCGTCTTCAAGATTCAAATCCTTGATAGTGGTGTGTGGTGGCCGGTGATTTGAATGCCATTTTGCCAGTTCAAATTTTCTCTTGCCAAGTATCTCTTGCCAGAGATCTCGACCTCTGCCTTGAGTTGTTGCAGGCCTTCCGCCGTGTCATGCCCACACAGAAAGTCATCCACGTAGAATGATGACTTAATGGCTTGTGCTTCAAATTTGTGAGTTTGCATGTGTAGATCGGCCAAATATGTCATACTGCGTATAGCAAGATATGGGGCTGTTGCCGTACCGTACGTAACTGTGTTTAGTTCATACGTCCGAAGTGGTTTAGCTGCCGAGTCTCTCCAAAGTATAAGTATGTATGTTCGGAAGCGTAGCAGAAGCGTGTATAGGTTCGTCTGAATGGTCGGTCCAACCATTAGCAAGTCATTGAGTGATCGTTGCGATGAGGTTCGATTTGACGCATCGAAAACAACTCTGAGCAGTGATGTGGAATGTCTGGAATGAGTCTACCAAACTCATGTGATTGAGATCTTCATATTCACGCAGAAAGTCTGTATATGATGCCTTTAGCTGAGGATTGCGATTTAAGCGCCGTTCCAATGACTCGAATTTCAGCTTGGCTGACTCGTATGAAGATCCTAGATATCTTGGGTCATCCTTGAATGGTAGCCGAGCAATAATTCTGCCATCTGCTTGTTGGCGTACAGTTTGACTAAACAATTGTTCACACTCAGTTGCTCAGGTGTCAACTTTTCGATTGGTTTGTTTAAGTCTTCAATCTGCCAGAGCCTTTCCAAATTGTTGTTAATTGTCTCCTCCTGTGAGAGCGAGTAGCAATGTGCCTGTCGCTGCATTCCTTCATAGCGTCCAGACACAATCCATCCAAGTAAGGTTTTCTAAAGCGTAGGAAGACTGGGACCCAATTTGATTTGTCCTACTGCAAGAATTTCAAAAAATGCTTCAGTTCCAATAAGCAAGTCGATATGGCCAGTTTAGTAGAACTGCTTATCAGCTAAAGATGAGTTCTTGGGTATGTTCCAAGATGAAGTGTCGATGTCCGAATCCGGCTGATAAGCAATGTGTGACGTCACGCAGAAATCCATGGGAATCTTGAAGTCCTCCAAACGTGACTTGATTATGGCCGAAGTACCAAACTTGATGTGTGTGTGTGATTCGCCAATGCAAGAGATTCGCATATGCCGTTTGACCTTTGGCAAGCGTAGCGATTGAGCGAACTGTTCCGATATGAAGTTCACTTGTGAGCAAGAATCCAAAAGCGCAAGACCAATTCTGTAGCTTCCAGATGCCTCCATGACCTCGACGATGGCCGTTGCCAAGATGACTTGGTCTGTTCGATTAGTGTGTGTATGTGTCAACATTGTGAGGTGGCTTTTTGGCGACCCACCTCACATAGAGTTTTGTAGCCATAGTTTGGTAGAATCAGTTTTGTAGTAGTTAGGTTTAGTAGTCTTAAGAAATTGTTGTTAGTTCATAAGCTAGCTCGTAAGATAATTGATAGTCGTTAGGTTTAAGATTTTGATTAGCACTGCTTGATCGCGGCTTGAGCGCGCGCACTCTCGGTGATCGGCAGTGCAACTCTGCCCAGCGCTGCGAAAGCTCGAGAGAGCAGAGAGCGCACGCTGTGGTGAGTTGCATTGCCGACGCCGAGAGAAAGATGCACTGCCGGTGTGGGTGAGCGGCTTAAGCGCGTGAGAGCGAGAGCGGGCGACAAAAGCTCGGCTCGAGATAGCTCAAGGGGAGCAGAAGTGCGTGGGACTGAGATTAAGAACAGGAGTTAAGAAGATGAGCTCAAGATGAACGGACGCGCGTGGCGCGGTGACTTTTTCACGGTACGAGGTAGCGAACGGACGCGCGTAGAAAAAAAAGGAATTTGTTAGAAATAAGTGAATCAAGACCTGAACTAAATAAAACGCACTGAAGCGAGAAAGAGTAAGTTGTTTTCATTTCTAAACTCATCAACCTAACTAAACCCGACTGGCTGGCTAACATTAGTAAGAACAACCACCAGTAACTCCCGTCGTCACGTGGGCGGCCTTAACCTCAAACTAATTACCCTTCCGAGTCTGCCCCAGCTATAAATTTACTACCTTACAAGTGGCGCCCGAGCAGGGACCTCGGGGTCTAGAGAGAGCGCGGCGTTGGCGGAGCACCAGGAAAGAAATGGTCCGCTAGTTGACGACACGTGGTTGGGTTTGTCAGGTTATGTGTGCATATGCACATATGTATATAGCCACGAAATAAAAGAGAGAAAAAAAAAAATATATATATAAGAAGAGATTTTTGTTTTTATGTGAACATTGGAAAAAGTGAACAAGGGAAAAAAAAAATAAGAGAATTTTTTTTTTTTTATGTGAAAATTGGAGAAAGATTGGTCGTGTATACCCCGCTACCGTCGCGTGACAAGCCAGGGTATCGGTAACGGTTACGGCGCGAGCGCATCGGCGCCGAAAAGTACAGCGCGCGCCAAAAACGTGCAGAACGCGCGCGCACACACACGCATACATGCATATGCACGCGTCGGTTCGGCACGCGCCAGAAAGTGCGAAGAGCGCAGCTTACAAAGCGAACGGCGTGGACGGTGAAGACGTCGAAATGGACAAAGTTAAGAGCGCATGCAAGAATATGCTGCAAAAGTGAAAAGTGACAATGAACGAAGTGAAGAGCACACGCAAGAATACGCTGCAGAGAAGACGAACGGCATGCGAAGTGCGAAGTAAGGAAGGAAAACTGGAAGAAAAGAAAAGTGAACGGGAAACAAGACAACGCAAACGATTTTTATTTTTTATTTTTTTTTTTGATGTGAAGAAGATAAAGAAAGTTTTGCAGAGTGCGGACTGGCGGTCGGACATACCCCAGGACCGAACGCGAACTGAAGTGAGCATAGGAGCTTAACGGGCCAAGGGCCATAAAACTTGAGCGCACAGTGGGCGCTAGCTGATGTGAGACTTAAAGTGAATGGTGCAAAGTGTGGACTGGTGGTCGGATATACCCCAGGGCCGAACGTGAACTAAAGTGAGCATAGTGGCTTAACGGGACAAAGGCCATAAAACTTGAGCGCACAGTGGGCGCTAACTAATGTGAGACGTAAAGCGAATTTTGTTGAGTGCGAACTGGTGGACGAATACACCCAAGACCGAGTGTGAACAACTCGCGTGCACAGTGGATGCTAATTAGTGTGATGCCAAATAAAATAAAATAAAATAAAATAAAATAAAATAAAATAAAATAAAATAAAATAAAATAAAATAAAATAAAATAAAATAAATAAAATAAAATAAAATAAAATAAAATAAAATAAAATAAAATAAAATAAAATAAAATAAAATAAAATAAAATAAAATAAAATAAAATAAAATAAAATAAAATAAAATAAAATAAAATAAAATAAAATAAAATAAAATAAAATAAAATAAAATAAAATAAAATAAAATAAAATAAAATAAAATAAAATAAAATAAAATAAAATAAAATAAAATAAAATAAAATAAAATAAAATAAAATAAAATAAAATAAAATAAAATAAAATAAAATAAAATAAAATAAAATAAAATAAAATAAAATAAAATAAAATAAAATAAAATAAAATAAAATAAAATAAAATAAAATAAAATAAAATAAAATAAAATAAAATAAAATAAAATAAAATAAAATAAAATAAAATAAAATAAAATAAAATAAAATAAAATAAAATAAAATAAAATAAAATAAAATAAAATAAAATAAAATAAAATAAAATAAAATAAAATAAAATAAAATAAAATAAAATAAAATAAAATAAAATAAAATAAAATAAAATAAAATAAAATAAAATAAAATAAAATAAAATAAAATAAAATAAAATAAAATAAAATAAAATAAAATAAAATAAAATAAAATAAAATAAAATAAAATAAAATAAAATAAAATAAAATAAAATAAAATAAAATAAAATAAAATAAAATAAAATAAAATAAAATAAAATAAAATAAAATAAAATAAAATAAAATAAAATAAAATAAAATAAAATAAAATAAAATAAAATAAAATAAAATAAAATAAAATAAAATAAAATAAAATAAAATAAAATAAAATAAAATAAAAAATAAATAAATAAATAAAAATAAATAAATAAAAATAAATACAATCAAATGAATCCACCAAGCAAAATTAGCAACAACCATCAAGGACGAGTGAGCGGCGAACAAGCGTCTGGAGAGAAACCGAATCTGACTAAAGCAAGGATGGAAGGAGGTGAGTGTCAGAATCCGGGGTTGGGCGTCAGTTGGGTCTATCAGCGATGCAAGGACGAGCTGATCGCGATAGCCCGAGAGTTCGGTCTCGAGGGCGAAGGCCGAGTAGAAGACCTCAGAAAGAGGCTGTCCGCGTTCATCCAGAGTGGCGGCCATTCGGCGGAGGTCAAGGCGCGCTTGGGTGAACTCGAAACACGCTTCGCGAAAGGTTCCGAAGCGTCTCTGGGAAGCGCGACGCCGGGCATGGGCGGCCGCGTCTTTCGGAAGTCAGAGCCGGACCTGCGGAAGGCCCAAGAGTTTGAATCCATCCCGACGGCTTCGCTAAAGTTGAGCGTGCCGCTCGCGAGTGGGGTAAAGATGACACAAAAGAGTAACGGACAGAGGGAATTCGGGGGTGACGTCGAGGTCAAGGTACCACAGGCGGTATCGAAGAAAGTCCAGCAAGTTCCCATACCTCCACCGCCTCATGAGAGACACCCGCCCTGGGGCGTGGCTGAACAAGTGAGGAGGTGGGGTATGAGGTACGACGGACGGACGGACCCGTTAGGATTCATAGAGATCTTAGAAGAGCGAGCTATCACGTACGGAATCGAGTTGGATCGAATGCCCAGGGTAGTGAGCGAGGCACTTGTCGACAAAGCTGCCAAGTGGTTCCTGACCAGCGGGTTGAGGGACGTGCCTTGGGCAGAGTTTAGAAGGGAGTTTTTGGATTTCTTTTTGCCACCACAGTACTTCGAGCGCCTAGAGGATCAGATAAGGGCTCGACATCAGCGGGTGGGAGAAGATTTCAAAGACTACCTAATCGAGCTTAAGTTGTTGATGCGCCAAGCGAGGTATAGCACGGCGCAAGAGCTGTACAGAGCGTACGAAAATGCCGCCCCTGAGTACAGATTGTACGTGAGGCGCCAAGACTTTACGACGCTCACTCAGCTGACTCAGATGGCAGCAGAGTATGAGAACGTGCAAGAGCAGCGAAGAGAACAGGAGAGGAAATCTGCGGCAAACCGGTCAAAGACTGCCTGGCAGAAGCCGGCAGAAGGTCGACCCGGCAACCCTTTCCGCGCGCAAGCGTTGGAATCCCGGCCCGAAGGGCCAGCGGTAGGCCATGCGACGGCGCCGTCAGCGGCAGCACCAGAGGCGGTGCGCCGAATGATGGCTCAGGATGCCGGATCCAGGGTGGATCCACAACGGGTGTGCTATAGGTGCGCACAGGCAGGGCATATCGCAAGGGAATGCCACAACGAGCAGGTGTTGTTTTGTAGGCGTTGCGGGCTGATAGGGAAGAGCACGCGCGAATGCTGCGATAGAGGCGACGCGGGAAACGGACAGGGGCGCCCCCGCAAGGTCGGGGAGGCGCCGCGTAAGCAGCAAGGGCAAAGTGGAATACCCCTTAGCTGTAGAGGATGGGAAGATCGTTGCGGCGGTGCTGATCGGGGGTCAGAGGATGACCGCCACGATTGACACCGGGGCCACATGCAGTTTTATGAGCGAAGACTGCATGCGCCGGCAGGCGATCAAGGGAGAGTTCCAGGAGGTACAGTCGCGGATCAGGTTGGCCGACGGGTCAGCGCTGAACGTGACGCGGACAATGAGAGTGGATGTGGGTCTGGCTGGGAAGGTAGCGCAGATGACGGTGCTCATCATGCCGACCATGCTAGACCACATCATACTAGGAATGTATTTCCTATGCGCCATGGGCACCACGTTGCGCTGTGGCAACGCGGAGCTCGTGAGGAGGGCGGAGGAGGAGCCAACGATGGAAGCGCCGCTATCACTCGGGCAGGGTGCGTCGATAGACAGCAGCCAGGTTGGAGGCCAAGGTTTGCTCGCTCGTCCAGGGGCTCGTGAGAGGACAGTGAGATTGAATCCCGGGGCGCCGTGCTGGGTCTCCGCGCCGAAGGAGAGTGTGGTAGAGTCGGGCGTACGATTGCCGGCCGATGTGCAGGGCACGTCGAGTGGTGGCACGTCGTCTGACAAGGTAAAGCGAGTAACGAGTAAAGGTGCGCCACAAGGAGAACTCGGGGAGTGTCCTCCGGTGGCGAGCACAAAGGACCCGGAAGGAGGACTTAAGGAGTGCCCTCCAGAAGGGAAGATGGAAAAGTTGGAGTCGACGGGTGAAGCTAGAGGTAGCCCGCCGACGAAGGAAATATATGGGACAAAGGTCGGAGGACACGTAGAGCCTTCCCCCGGCGACGCAGGGCGGCCGGAGGGTCGGAAGGACGAGGTCGTGGGGTGTCACCCCGAGGTTAACAAGTCCCTCAAACTGAGGTATTATCCCAA
Source organism: Drosophila hamatofila (assembly GCA_035045345.1). NCBI lineage: Eukaryota > Metazoa > Arthropoda > Insecta > Diptera > Drosophilidae > Drosophila > Drosophila hamatofila. The sequence continues at coordinate 253,604 of JAWNPA010000046.1, forward strand.
GAATCCGGCTATGCGGAAGGTGATTGACGAACAGGTAGACGAATTGATTCGTGTCGGAGCCTTTGAGCCATCGCGGAGTCCGCACAGTGCGCCCATAGTCTTAGTAAAGAAGAAGACTGGGGATTGGCGCATGTGTGTGGTCTACCGGCAGCTCAATGTACACTCAATTCCAGATGCCTACCCTGTTCCCAGGATCAATCACATTCTGGAGAAATTGCGACATGCACGATTCATATCCACGTTGGATCTAAAAAGCGGATACTGGCAGATCCCAATGGCGGCGGATAGCAGGGAGTGCACGGCATTCACCGTACCAGGAAGAGGCTTGTTCCAATGGCGGGTGATGCCATTTGGATTGCATTCGGCAGGGGCGACATTCCAGAGAGCGCTGGACACGGTCATCGGACCCGATATGGAGCCCCATGCGTTTGCCTATCTAGATGACATCGTGGTGATCGGAGCCACAAAGGAGCAGCATGTGGGCAACCTGAAGGAGGTCTTCCGACGGCTGAGAGCGGCTAACCTCAAGGTGAACCGGAAGAAGTGCAGCTTCTTCAGAGAGAGGCTGGCCTGCCTAGGTCATGTGATAAGTGGTGAAGGGATTTGCACGGATCCCGCAAAGGTCGAGGCGATTAGTAGCCTCCGGGCCTCGACAAATCTTATGGAGTTGCAGCAGTACTATTGGCCGGGCATCTTTCGAGATGCAGCAAAGTACGTGCAGTGCTGCGAGGTGTGTCCGAAGTTCAAAAACGAACAACAAAAGCCCGCCGGGCAGATGCTGACTCGACGAGTGGCGGAGCAAATGGCGGTCTTGTGCGCTGACTTCGTGGGTCCCCTTCCTCGCTCTAAGCGGGGACACGATGCCTTCCACCAGGAAGATGAAGAAGCCCAGAAGGAGGAGACAGGAGACGGATCCCCGTCACGGGGGCGGGACGACGGCAGGGAGCACTGTCCCTCCGTCACTAATCCCACCCCAGAGACCGCGGCGTGGGACGACGCTGGACAGCGCGGGACGGCGCTGGACGTCGCGAAGGGTAAAGATGCGGCGAAAGCGCCTTTAACTTGACGGTGGCGGCCTCAGGAGCCGAGGTCGTCTCCTTGTTAAGTAAGGGGGGGGGTGTGAGGTGGCTTTTTGGCGACCCACCTTACATAGAGTTTTGTAGCCATTGGTAGAATCAGTTTTGTAGTAGTTAGGTTTAGTAGTCTTAAGAAATTGTTGTTAGTTCATAAGCTAGCTCGTAAGATAATTGATAGTCGTTAGGTTTAAGATTTTGATTAGCACTGCTTGATCGCGGCTTGAGCGCGCGCACTCTCGGTGATCGGCAGTGCAACTCTGCCCAGCGCTGCGAAAGCTCGAGAGAGCAGAGAGCGCACGCTGTGGTGAGTTGCATTGCCGACGCCGAGAGAAAGATGCACTGCCGGTGTGGGTGAGCGGCTTAAGCGCGTGAGAGCGAGAGCGGGCGACAAAAGCTCGGCTCGAGATAGCTCAAGGTGAGCAGAAGTGCGTGGGACTGAGATTAAGAACAGGAGTTAAGAAGATGAGCTCGAGATGAACGGACGCGCGTGGCGCGGTGACTTTTTCACGGTACGAGGTAGCGAACGGACGCGCGTAGAAAAAAAAGGAATTTGTTAGAAATAAGTGAATCAAGACCTGAACTAAATAAAACGCACTGAAGCGAGAAAGAGTAAGTTGTTTTCATTTCTAAACTCATCAACCTAACTAAACCCGACTGGCTGGCTAACATTAGTAAGAACAACTACCAGTAACTCCCGTCGTCACGTGGGCGGCCTTAACCTCAAACTAATTACCCTTCCCCACCCCTCTCTAACCTCGGGTCCGCAAGATACAAATGTCTTGTAAGACCCTGGGCAGACCGAGTCTGCCCCAGCTATAAATTTACTACCTTACAACATCGTTTGAGTTCGTAGAAGCCGGCCTAGTTGCAGCTGCCTCCCTATGTAGTAAGCTGTGATGAAGTCTCGAGCAGAATCGACATCTTTGCGTAGAGGGACATTTGCCTGGTGGCCCTTGCCAAGACAGTTTAGGCACAGCGCATGTCGTTTTGCTGCTTCATAACGCTCCGCAATCGACATCTCCGGAAGCCGACTGCAGCGTGAAACTCGATGCTCTGAACTAAGACAAAGAGGACATGAGTGAGTTGAGCAATTAAAGGACAAACCATGACGCGTGGTTCCCTGGCTTCGTTGTTTGCTAGCAGTCGCAGTTCGACCCTGGCTCGATTCGGACTTACCGCATGATTCCAAATATTGGCAATGCCTCTCAATTACCTGTACACACAACTCCCAAGTAGGCAACTTGGAATAATCCAATAATTCGTTCCATTTGCGCTTGGTTTCCATATCCATTTTATCGATAACAATTGCTAATAACATAGCCTGCGCGATTTGTGATTCGTTGCCTAGTGATCTTAGCGAGTTGTACAATGCTGTAGAGTTGTCAATCAAACTTCGAATTTCTTGACAATTTGACCTTGACACACTCTTGAGCATAAACAACGACGAGCTATTATCCAGAAACACTACTGTTGGATTGTCGTAACGTTGATTCAAACGATCAAGTGCCTTTCGATAGTTTTCAGGTGTGATCTGAAATGCCTCCACAGTATCCAATGCTGCTCCCTTTAAGCAGCTGATCAGCTGATTAAACTTCTCGATGTTTGATAAGCTGTTCTGCTGATCCACCATTTGATTGAATAATGCACTAAAATTCTTGTAATCTGCATAATTGCCATCAAATGTGGGTAGCTTGAGTCTGGGCAACTTGGCAGACGACGAGAATGTAGGCCCTGATGCCGCAGCATAGTTTGATTCGTGCGTCTCTTCCGTAAGTTGCTCTGTAATGCAGACTTTTATTTCTACATACAGATCGGCGCGTCCAGTATCGGTCGGACATTCCTTTTCAATTTGAGTCTGTAAAACCATTGATTGTTTAAAGTAAGCTTTCAATATTTCCAAGCGACATTTTAATTTGCTTGACTTGGCACAGATTTCCCATCTCTTAGTTTGGGATCGACTACACTTCGAATGCGGCTAATATTCCGGCGAGTATTCGTACGCTGTGTTTTAAGGCCCTCCAACAACAACTTATATTTTCTTTATTTATATATTTGAATAAGCGTTGATCAAATTCACTGTCACAGCTAAAAACACAGAATACAGGGTATTTGGCAAGCGACTACCAATGCGTGACAAATTTCACTCAAATGAGCGTGCAAATATTAGGCGATACGTTTCACTCAACTGTGCGCGTTTAATTAAGCAACAAAGAGAGCAATGCATGCGACGACTCTCACTGAGCTGAGCTGCAGATAGCAATGCATGCGACGAATTCCACTTGTTGTTGTTGCCTTTATGTTACGTCGCTCAGTTAGTGCGTATGTATGTAAGTATGTGTTTATGCTGCACTTATTCTGCTTACATGCATATGATTTATCCAAAACGTTTGACGAATATGATGGCAAACACAGTGCCGGTAAGATAATGCCGTGATCGCGAGGGGATCGTAGGGCAACGAAGTGACGTTGAGTATGACGATTGCACAGCAGAAGCTGCTGTTGCTGCGAGAGAACGACGTAAGATGACTCGGTGATGCGACGGCGGGGGTCACAGAGGGACAGCGAAGTCAACAAGTGATTGAAGCGGGGTCTCGGTGGGGCGAAGAATGACAAGCAAAGCGAATGTATGCACAGTTCGCACTATGCCAAATTAAAACTTTAGAATATGTTGCACAGAACTTTGAATAACACGGCCCCACGTTGGGCGCCAAAAATGTAGGATCAGGAGCGTTTTCCAGTCCAGCATGAGTTTCAGAGTATGGGGTGTTCTTCTACTAAATAAATGAGCCGTATATTAAATGCAGCGCATCGTAGGCGCAACGTTTATTCCAGAAATTTCGTTCTAGACTAACTACAGAAACGTATGTGCAAGCGCAGCTTGCTTAAAGTTAGGCGAAAGTGAGTGCAAGTAAGGAAAGTTGAACAATGCAAAGAGAGAGAGTAATTAGGGTAGTCCCAAATCTAAGAATAGAAGCTTTCATTTCAACTTAAGCAGATATAAGACTAATTTGACCCAACAGTTGTTCTATTCATTAGGGCCATTGCCATCGGACCACATGCTAATTCTTTAACTCTTTGAATTAATCATCCACTTAGAATATCAACTAGTCTACTATTATTTTCAAAGACCGAAAAATCAGTAATTTTCTCAACAATTGTTCTTATTTTATTATCAAGATCTCTTACGCTTGTTACTCTTAGGTGATTGATTTTCCTACTCCTCCATGATCTGGTCCACTGCACACACGAATCCATGTAAAGTTCCATCCTGTCCATTGAATGTTGGTAAATATCTCGTTTCCTTTTCGGGGCAGTTCCTTTGAGTTGTAATTGGATTTCTACCTTCACCTTCTCTTGAAATAATTACTTTGTTAACAGTTGAATGCATTGCTGCAATTCAAATATTTGATGTTGATATTCCATTTTTATACCATTCTTGGCGACAATTATTTGTGTTTACAATATTGGATATACTGGGTTATGCTAAAGTATGTTTATATTATGCAGATGGGCTGTGACGATTGCTTATGTTTACAATTGGATATGCTCTTTAAGTTAAGTGGTTTGCAATAAGTGTCCACAATTCTTATGACACTTCTGGTTTTGGATTTTCTAATTCTTATGACACTTATGGTTAATGGATTTTCTACATTAAAGACTATTGTAAATCTTTTATCTCTACTGTATTATTGGAAGTGATGCTGCTGGTATGGTGTCAGTTGACACTGTGGGAAGTGATGCTGAGGGCATAACTCGAGCAGATCTAGTTTGTTTCCAAAAATTGATTACTACCCCTATATTATTTGTTATCGACTAAAAGCCTCATCGAAAGTCAGCTAGAAAAATATATCTCCCATATCTTAATAACTAATAGATTATTATGTATTTTTATATTCATTCACGAAGTGATATGAATATATTGGTTTTGTGCAATGTCCGTCTTGCTGTCCGCCCGTCTATCCGTCTGTCCGTATGAATGCAATTTTTTACTTGGAACATATACTCGTATATGTCTCCGATTTATAAAGTGTAAAAATTTTCCATATACGCCCACTAGGGGCGTGGCAAATCGGAAAATGCATTTTCCTGTATGCCAGAAATCATATTAGTTGAAGAGCTAGAGAGCAGAAATTTGGAACGTAGATTTGTGTTGATCACCCAAGATCAAAAAGATATGGCGGATATATCTACGCCCATTGGGGGCGTGGCAAATCGGGTAAAACTGTAATTTGTAAAGCTGTAAAGCTAGAATGCTGAAATTTAGCACGTAAGTTAATGTTACGATTCTATAAAGACCGAAGAAAAAATTATATATCCCCGCCCACTGGGGGCGTGGCAAATCGGATCTAAATATATATTGATTTTCCAAATTCTCCTATATTTTGAGCACTATTGATGTTAGCGACTTGAAGTTTGGTATGTATACTCGGGTTGACGACCCAAGATCAATAAGCTATGGCGGATATATCTACACCCACAGGGGGCGTGGCAAACCGCAAAAGTTTATATCTCCTACAGTTTTAGAGCTAGAAGCTTAAAATTTGGATAGTTGACCTACTGATAATCTCCTCTATCGACGACCCAAAAATAATTGTTACGCCTCTATGGGGGCGTGGCATATTAAAAAATACCCTGTAATTTTCACATTTTTTGAGTCTAAGCGTACAAATTTTACAGTTACGTAGCCTTCAGCTCATTCTAAGAACTGGCCAAAAATTATGGGTTTACGACCACTGGGGCGTGGCAAATCGGATTTTAGGCGCCCAATAGCGAATTTCATATGCGTATGCCACCTATATATATAAATATGCTTAACAGGCATTAATAATAAGAAAAGAAACATTTTTAAGAACATTTAAAAATATATATTAAATTAAAACGAACAAGTTTTCCGCGGGGTTCGAACCTGCACCTCAATCTACGCCCACTAGGGGGCGTGCCAAATCGACATTTGCAGCGGCCAAATGCAAATTTCATATGCGTGTGTCACTCACATATATATATAAGCTTAATAGGCATTAATAAGACAAAACGAAACATTTTTAAGAAATTTAAAATATATAAAATATATTATAATATATATTTTTTTTTAAATTTCCCGCGGGGTTCGAACTTGCACCACAAACAGCATGTTTGTCAAAAAATAAAAAAATAACAAGTAAGAGGGCTCTAGTCGAGACTGCTCGACTAGGAGATACCCTGAACCCTGCAAAGTACTGATTCCAAAAATTCTACACTTCTTTCATGCACATATACAAAAACACATATACACACCCGTACGCATGCATCCATACGAACGCATAAACAATTGCTCTGCTAACTGCGCAGGTACTGCGCTTGGGCTGCCGTGTGGGCTATATTATGAAAATTTGTTTGTTGAATAAATCTTTTTGTAGTATGACTATCTTCATTAAATTTTTAGAACGTGATAATAACATTCAAATGTGTGTATATGCCAAAGCACAAGTCTCTAGTACTTGATATACGTTTTTTTCTAATTTGGGGCGAAGGGGGCGTGGCATCCAAAATCTGTAAATAACAAAATCTTTGTATTCATCACATAAATCTACACAGTAAATCTGAAGTCTCTAGGTCTAACAGTATTCAAACTAGGCTTTAAAAACAAAGTCCGATTTTCGATTGTTATCGATAAAAAATAAATGGGATGAGTTATCGAAAAAATATGATAAACTCGTACTGCGTATGGTATACACAAGTATACATGTAAAATTTCAAGTCTCTAGCACTTGTAGTTTAGGAGATCTCTGCGTTAGTACGGACGGGCGGACGGACGGACGGACGGACGGACGGACGGACGGACGGACAAACGGACATGGCTAGATCAACTCAGCTCGTCATCCTGATCAAGAATATATATACTTTATGGGGTCTGCCACGCCTCCTTCTGCCTGTTACATACATTTTCACAAAAACATTATACCCTGATTTCCCATTTTCAATGGGTTCAGGGTATAATAAATGACGCTTAACATCGGCGGGACTCGACCCGCGGAATTCCGACACAACTTGCACAGTCTCTGCTAACAGCGCCACTGCACTGATCTCAAACATCGTAACTAACACATAACTTCAAAGCTACAGCACCTATATTAAAAAAAAGAAGCAAAGTAGCGGCTGAAAATTCAAAAGCAATTCAAAGACAATTCAATCGCAATTGAGATTCTTAGAACTGCTCGAATACGCATTTGAAATACATACATACATTTGCACACGCGTAAAAAACGCTGGCATGTTGAAATTGTGTGTGCAGACGAATACATACATATGTATGTATGTATGTATGTATGTACATAAAAGCATTTCTGGGTTATTTTAGCATAAATAAAATTTAAATTATAAAAACTTATAAAAATGTTTGACTAAGAACAAAAATGTTATGTGTTTGTCATATAAGCTATCATTTTCTCAATAAAATAACTAATTTTTATAAAGACATTTAAAAAGCTTGACATCAGCGAGATTAGAACTCGCGCTATTACAGCGCAACTTGCATAGCATTTACCATCGACGCCACTGCAATATACAATCAGACGGTAGCTAAAACGAAATACATTCACTTGCCAGCATAACTCTGCGTACACCGGGAAAAAAAATTATTTTTTGCGTTCAGTTGTCTCTAGCATGTGCTACAAGGCACCTTTTGGAAAGATTCTTATTTTTAAAATATAGTTGATTTAATTATCTATTTTTTCATATTTTTTTTTTTTTTTTCAAAATAACAATGATTATATATTTTTAAAATATTAACAAAAAACTTAACCAAAAGGAGACGCCGCAAAAGTCTTCGTACAAATTATAAATGGAAGCAGGTTCCAAGTATATTTTGAAGACGATAGCCAAGGTAGCGCCACAGCTCCGCAGGGGCCTGTAAGTCAATCCTGATTGTAGCTGACCGATGTGCTGAAGATTTGTCAGACTTAACTCATGCAGGAATGGCAGACTAAGATGTTCTCGATGCTGGGTGACGTTAACCTGGGAGACTGCTGAAACTGCTGGCTTTCTTCTAAGTATGCCGTAGTTGTTCACGTACTGAGTTTTGTTTACGCTGATTTTATCATCAAAGTTCACCAGATACGTTCCAGAGATAAGCCTCGCTGCACTTTCGTAACTTGTTAAAGTTACAGTTGCGTCATTAATGATGATGGCACCGTCGTCTATCACCATTACTTCCTCTAGGTGTCCGGGTCGAGTGGAACATTGTGCCAGCGTACCAGCCACTAGTTGTTGTGCGCAACTTGATGTGTTTAGCTTCTTGCAAAACGTAGTGCCCACTGTCGCTTCGCATTCTCCAACCGCGAATATGTGTGCACCGCAGTCTGCGACGATGTTGGTGTCTTCGAAGTTTAAAATCCTGCCAGAGCGTTGTACGGGGAAAACGTGGATCTTTTTACATACTAACTTAGGTATAGGATATTTAATTAAGAAATACAAAATATCATTACTTTGGAAAGATTTTATAGTAGCTACTTCTAATACATTTGTTATACTAATATTTGTAAACTGCTTAAATGCCATCTCCTGAACATCGATATCGTTTAGCATTGCAGGACTGATCAAGTTTACTTTTGAAAGGGTTACAGCAAGAATTAAATTTTGTAAGTCTGATATGATCATTCTGTTTTGAGCCAAAATAGTTTCATATAAATGGTCAATGTCCGTTTGGTCCGTTTTACTTATTGAATTTATTAAATTTGTTAGTTCGTTGAGTCGTGATTGAAATTTGGAATTTAATTCTATTTGTTCGGTTTCGGAATTTATTAATTGATTTTGTCTAAACTTAATCTGTTCCCAGTCATCAAAGTCAGGCGTCCCTGCTATCACCTTAAGGGCTGTCCCTAACAGGTTAATGCTACGGGTGTTTCTATGGTTTACTTTAAGCGTTCTATTAGCGTCTCTATGTGTCCGAGGTCCATGATCAGTACGTCCTTTATATGCTGTTGTTTAAATAGGTCTATCGTCTGTCTGGTTTCGTCCACATAAGTCTCTATTGTACTCTATTGTGGAAAGAAGAATCAGGTCGACAGTTTCGCTTATTTGTTTCTCTAATTTGATACAGCGCGCAATTTCAGCTAAAGTGCTGTCGAACCGTTCGACTTGACCGTTCGAGACACTGTGGGAAGGAGGTGCATTTGCGATTTGAATATTAAAGTTTGACAAAATGGACTTAACTGTTTCTGAATTTAAAGATCTTTCGTTATCGCAGTAAATAGTATGAATATTGGGGAAGAAGTTTACAAGAAGTTTACAGCTGTTTAATGTCAACAATAGCTCTTGAGCAAATTGGCTGGGTCACTGCAAACTTAGAGAATTTATCGACACATGTGAGAAAGTATTTTTTATCCGTGTAAAATACATCGACATGTAGACGTTCTCCTACAAAGGTGGGAATGGGTGTTTAGCCTAAAATCTGTTTCTTAGGATGTCGGTTATACTTGGCCCCCGAGCATGTTTTGCAATTTGCGACAACTTCTGTTGCAAGTTTTGTCATGTTGGGAAAAAAATAATCGCACATTTTTTGTTTAACATTTTCCTGTGCCGCTCGGTGAGCTCTTTTGTGCTCACTTAATATTATTTCCTTTTGCTCGGTTTTGTCGGTAATGTCCGTCACTAGATACTTAGAGTATCGAAACGTTGTTGACGGAAAAAGTTCAATCAAGCTGTGCTGGATAAAGGCAAGGGTTGGTAAATCGCAATGAATTCCGTTAACAACTCCTGCGTTTACTACATCTTGCAATGTTTGCAGGAGAGTGCTACGATCTGAGACGCCTATAATATGTCTCGTTTTGTTTTGAAACAGTAAGAACGTTTTTAAGGACGGGAAATCGGATTGCTCAATTATTATCTGATTCCTGAAGCAGTTTACTGGCTTGTCAGTGGTCTCAATAGTGTAGCGAGATCCGAGCACTGAGACTCCGAGTCCAAAGCATTCACGTTTTGGCGTGACAATGCATCTGCTACATAGTTCTCCTTCCCAGGTTTGTATGACAGTTTAGCGTTATGTTCGTCAATAAACGCTTTCCAGCGTTTTGTTTTGGCGTTTGTGTTGCGATCGGATACCGCAAAGGTCAAAGGCTGATGATCAGTAAATATGTTTAGGTCTCTTTCGGAGATTTTTGAGTGCCCAAACTATTGCCAATAGCTCTCGCTCATTTGTAGCGAAATCGGCCTCCTTATCCCGCAATGTTCTAGAAATCATTGTTTTCGGGCGGCCTTCTTGAGAAAGAACGGCCCCAAGGCCATGTGCCGAATCGTCAGTTGTTAAATCAAAGCTTTTCCTGAAATCCGGATATCTTAGCATCACATCTTCCGACATGAGAATGTTTTTCAGTCTATCGAAAGTTTGCAGCTGTTTAGCTGTTAAGTCAATTTTGACCTTTCTTGACTGATTAGCGCTTACCTTACCATTGTCTCCTTTCAAAAGATCGGTTAACGGTTTTGCTATTGCGGCGTAATTCTTTATGAAACACCGATAATAGCTGGATAACCCTAGGAACGACCTAAGATTAAACAAAGTTGAAGGTGGCTTGAAGTTTGAAATTGCCTGTACTTTTTCGGGAGATGTTTTAATACCGCCTCTAGTTACGACAAAACCCAAATATTCCACGGTTTTCTTAAAAAACTTAGACTTTTCTTGGGATATTCTCATGCCAGCTTCGTAAAGACTTTTTAGGACCCAGTCAATGTGTTTGACATGGTCTTCTTTAGTTTCGGAGAAAATTATTACGTCGTCAACGTAGACGTAACAAGTTTTCCCTATTTGTTCCCTCAATACATCGTCAATTGCTCTCTGAAATATGCTCGGAGCGTTTTTAAGGCCGAACGGTAGTCGGCAGAACTCATATTTGCCTTTATTTACAGAGAAAGCGGTTTTTTCTCTGTCCTTTTCCGCCAATTCGATTTGGTGGAATCCTGACTTTAGGTCTAATGTTGTGAAGAATTGAGCCTTACCCATGTTCGACAGTATTGCCGAGATTGCAGGTATAGGGTACTTGTCATTCACAGTCTTTTGATTCAGTTTCCTGAAATCAATGACCATTCTTTTTTTCTTATGGCCAAGCTCATCAACACCCTTCTTATCCACGACCCAAATAGGGTTGTTGTAAGGTGATCGTGATGGCCGAATAATGCCGTTTTTGAGTTGTTGAACTTCCGAATTTACGAAGTCAGCTACACCCATTGGGTAAAGGTATAGTTTTGAATACACTGGTTCGTCATCTGTTCGAATAGTGGCAACAGTGTTGATATTGTAGGGAAGAGACTCGTTTGGGTCTGCAAAAGCTTTTGATCTATTATTGATCATTGCGTTAAAAGATTCTCTTATTACTGTAGGAACGTCAGAATCGTCAACTTGAGTAAAGTTAACTTGAGGACATGTTTTGAATATAAACGACTTTGTGCCGCCATTGTATTTAATTGTACCGGTATTTAAATTAATATGTGCGTCAACTTGCATAAGCAAATCAGTCCCACTATACAATCAAAATCACTCAATGTTGGGAGCAAGAAAAAGAAAGCTGTTTCATTAAACAACTTAATCGGACATTTTTGTAAAATTTGTGTGCCTCCATGAATAGATTTTACCTGGAAAGGTTTTTCGACACGAGTCACGTTTCTTAAATCGGACAAAGGTTTAATATAGTTTTTGGATGCACCGGTATCAATTAGTAATTTGAGAACTAGCCCGTTCCCTACATCCTCTTCGATGTATGAGAGGAAAGACCTATTCCTAAAAAATTACACGAGTCGTTAGTTACATCATCCTCGTACTTTTGGCAGCTTTCCTCAGCTAAGGACCGATAATCATTATCATCAGTGTCTTGCTCTTGAGCAGAGTAGTTGACATTTTGCCGACTATGAGTGGAATTTGTTTTTTATTGAAATTAGTTGATTGTCGAAAGCGTGACACTGATGGATCAACGTCCATGGGTTCTTGTTTGATGTTGCTCTCGAGGTTGGAACCGTTGCTTAGAGGATTTCTGTTGATGCTGGCCATTTGCCTTGTTGTTATTACTGTTTTGAGGTTTACTGGTCTGAGAATTTCCCTGATTAGTGTTACCGTTATTATCCTGGTAACGTGGGTGACGTTGAGAAAAAGATTTTTGATTTCTTTCATCGTTCGATTTCGCGAAACCAGCAGCGAATTGTGAATATTCGTTACAAACCTCAGCCTCTTGAGCTAGCGCTAAGGCTGTGGGTAGATCTTCCGGTTGGGCAGGAAATACCGCAGCTTTAAGAGACTTTTTTAAACCAGCAACGAAGGAGTGGAGGGCATCTTTCCTGAATTGTTCATTTAAAGTAACTGCTGCCGCAGTGTCATGGGTCATGTTCGTCTTATTGGTGAGAAGAGTCAATGTCTTCTCAACCTCGTCGTAATATTCAAGGAGAGTTAGCTCACCTTGTCTGAGCGTACCAAGTTTTTGCAAAATAACGCGCACAGGTGTCTTATCTGCGTACGTAAAGTCGAGCCTAGCAATAATTGCTTTGAAGTTTAAAACAGTATTAAAAGAAGACAGCGTTGAACTAGCTGTGCCTCTGATCTTGTTTCTAATAATACAAACAGCGTGATAGTGTTTTGAACTATCAACATAAGGCTCATAAACCACATAGGCAGATGTTGCTGCTTCTCGCCAGGCAACATATTCATTTTGCTTGCCGTCGAATTCCGGCAGGGACTTAACTAAATCTAAAGATTCGTCACATCTAATTTCTGGATTAATTTTCACCCTTTGGTATTCTATTATATCTTTTTTCTTGATTTGAGACTGTACTGCATCTAGTCGACTGTCAAAGTCTACTTGCATTTGTTGTATTACTGATAGGAACCTTTGCTCCTGCTCCTGAAGGGCAGTCCTTATGTCTGACTCCATGGCTTTTATAACATCTTGTGACGTCATGTTTTGTTTGTTATTAACTATACTTTTTTTTTATTAAGTTAGCTAATTCTTCGTCGCTGTCAGAGTGTCGTTCGTTCTTATTATCTCTCCACATAAGTTATGTAAAGTGACCGGCACTATTTTTACTAATCACGAATTTTTAAACAGAATAAGAAATTTAATCAACCACAGATTCTAGTTCACTTGATCAATGTAGCTTTATTTTCTTTATTTTTCGATATGAGATAAGACACTTAAGCAGTTTACTTACATGAGTTTCATTTTCGTTTTGCTTATGGCCTTGACAGTGGAATCTGAGACAGAGAGCGCAGCGACGACGAATCCAGGGAGAGAAGGGCAGTTGAAGAAGCGAAGCTGAAGCGGGGCTGAAGCGACGTTGTTGCTTTGTTTGTATTAAGTTTTAATATTGCCGATTAATTGCAATAATTTGTTAAAATAATTTCTGGTGGCAGAATTATTTTTAATCTTTATTATATTTTTTACCGAAACTTAACTCGCGGCGTAGGCGGCAGTATGTTACGGAGTTTTTTTCTTTTTTTTTCAATAGTTTTTAACTTAACTCGCGGCGAAGGCTGGAGTGTGTTAACTTTTTAACTTTTAACTTTTAACGGAACTTTACTCGCGGTGTAAACGGGAGCTTGTTACGGAGTTTTATTAGCCGTTGGGCGCCAATTATAAATGGAAGCAGGTTCCAAGTATATTTTGATTCTTTATTTGCGATCCGTGTGGATCGATCTCGGGATCTTATAAAACTAACTTAAACACAATTTGTTAAACTTAACTTAAGCTGCCAGCACCGGCAGCGATGCCAGCGGCGTTCCCAGCAGAATGCTGACCACGCGCCTCGTGACATTTCGCAGCGGTCTGGCCAGCGGCGTTCCCAGGGAAATGCTGACCGCGCGCCTCGTGCGACGGATCGACTGACGCAACCATGCTGCATACGCATCCGGTTGCCCAAATTCAACTACTTTGTGTTAACTTACACTTCCAATCTGCTGCGCATAATGACGAAATTCGCAAGAATTGTTAGATTTTTGCAACATTTTTCTTTCTCCTTTATTCTTCTGCATTGTTCTACGAAATTTGCAATTACTATGAAAAGAATTCAACGCGTGCTGCACCATGGAGACTAAAGGAAAAGAAATCTGTGTAGAAGTTCGAAAACTTATACTAAAATATCGGTTGGAGGGCAAATCCTACAGAGAAATTGGACAATTGGTAGGCAAAACACATTCTTCGTGCCAAAGGGTTTACGACAATTATGTGTCATCTGGCTCCATATTGTCAAAGCCTCGATCTGGACGACCACCGTTGTTGACAGATCAAGAAAAAAATCGTATTGTCCAACTGGTGCCTCCAAATCCGAGAATAACCGCTCACCAAGGACGCCTTGAAGTTGAAGAACTTTTCACTAAAGGTGTTTCTGTTGATACCGTTCGTCGCGTCTGGAAAAAGGCCGGGTATCATGGTCGTGTTGCTCGTCGTAAGCCGTACAAATCTGAGGTCAACAGAAAGAAACTTATGGATTTCGCAAATGATCATGTATGCAAGCCTCCTAGCTTCTGGAACAAAGTCCTTTTTTCAGATGAGAGCAAATTTTGCATATTTGGAATAAAAGGAAGGAAGCTAGTATGGAGAAAAACCGGAACAGCCTTTGAAAAAAAATAATATAATTCCAACCGTGAAACACGAAGGAGGTGGCATCATGGTATGGGGCTGTATGGCGGCCAATGGTGTTGGTAATCTAACATTTATAGAATCCACAATGGACCACAAAGACTACATCAAGATCTTAGAGCAAAATTAACACCAAAGTGCCCAGAAATTGATGATTGACGACGACTTCTGCTTTCAACATCCGAAGCACACAGCCCACAATGTGAGGCTGTGGCTTCTGTACAATACTAAAAATCAGCTTAGATCGCCACCTCAGTCTCCAGACTTGAATCCTATTGAGCATCTATGGGAGTTACTCGAGCGTAGGATCCGGCAGCATACAATAACATCGAAAAACATGCTAAAGGAGGTCATAACGGAGGAATGGGGCAAAATTCCATGCCTCGACGCTTATCAGAGGTTTTAAAACAAAGAGGCCATCCCACAAAATATTGATCTCTAACGGTTTCCCACCAAATGCTCAGCAGATTGGAAGTGTACGCAGACTTTTGCGGCGTCTTTTTTTGGTTAAGTTTTTTGTTAATATTTTAAAAATATATAATCATTGTTATTTTGAAAAAAAAAAAAAAACAAAATTATGAAAAAATAGATCATTAAATCAACTATATTTTAAAAACAAGTAAGAGGGCTCTAGTCGAGACTGCTCGACTAGGAGATACCCTGAACCCTGCAAAGTACTGATTCCAAAAATTCTACACTTCTTTCATGCACATATACAAAAACACATATACACACCCGTACGCATGCATCCATACGAACGCATAAACAATTGCTCTGCTAACTGCGCAGGTACTGCGCTTGGGCTGCCGTGTGGGCTATATTATGAAAATTTGTTTGTTGAATAAATCTTTTTGTAGTATGACTATCTTCATTAAATTTTTAGAACGTGATAATAACATTCAAATGTGTGTATATGCCAAAGCACAAGTCTCTAGTACTTGATATACGTTTTTTTCTAATTTGGGGCGAAGGAGGCGTGGCATCCAAAATCTGTAAATAACAAAATCTTTGTATTCATCACATAAATCTACACAGTAAATCTGAAGTCTCTAGGTCTAACAGTATTCAAACTAGGCTTTAAAAACAAAGTCCGATTTTCGATTGTTAGCGATAAAAAAGAAATGGGATGAGTTATCGAAAAAATATGATAAACTCGTACTGCGTATGGTATACACGAGTATACATGTAAAATTCAATTCATGTAAGTTCAAGTCTCTAGCACTTGTAGTTTAGGAGATCTCTGCGTTAGTACGGACGGACAGACGGACATGGCTAGATCAACTCAGCTCGTCATCCTGATCAAGAATATATATACTTTATGGGGTCTGCCATGCCTCCTTCTGCCTGTTACATACATTTTCACAAAAACATTATAACCTGAATTCCCATTTTCAATGGGTTCAGGGTATAATAAGAATCTTTCCAAAAGGTGCCTTGTAGCACATGCTAGAGACAACTGAACGCAAAAAATAATTTTTTTTCCCGGTGTACGCAGAGTTATGCTGGCAAGTGTAGCTTCACTTCGAGAGCGTCAGCTGACAAAAGTAAGCTAAAGTAACGGCTGGAAATTTCATGAATTAATTCTTAGAATATGCTAGAAGAAACGCTTTTATATGTATGTATATACATACATACATATGCATATGACTGTATGCATACAATAAACGATCAATGTGTGCATACGTATAGGAAAAACGCTCTGCTCCGCTGCTAGCTTGCTGCTTGCAGGTGCGTTTGCTAATTGGCCAAATATTTTGTTTATTAAATATGATCTACATTTCTATTGAATTTTGGTCATTTCTTAAGAAATACCAGCTCATTCACATTGCTACATTTGCAACTATAATTAAAAGGAGAATTCGGTAAATTTTTGAGCCGATATTCAAAATATAACAAAAATCAAAATTATATAAAATACCCATGCATCTATATGCAAAATTTGGAGAGTCTAGCTCTAAAGATGTACGAGATATAAACGGGAATAGTTCTCTATGATTCCACAATTTTAATGGGTTCAGGCCCTGCTTTATATTGATTACTATTAGCGCTAGAGACTTGAAATTTAAAATATACTTGGGTTGACAACCCAAAATCAATAGATATGTATGGCAGCGTTGGGACTGTGAATGAATAT
Organism: Drosophila hamatofila; assembly: GCA_035045345.1. NCBI lineage: Eukaryota > Metazoa > Arthropoda > Insecta > Diptera > Drosophilidae > Drosophila > Drosophila hamatofila. Next base: position 270,406 of record JAWNPA010000046.1, read on the forward strand.
TCCTTACTTACTATTCTTACTTGTTTTAATTTTGATTTTTTTTTTATATTCCGTCTCCACCCCCAAATCCACCCCCTTCTCATCTAATTTGCATAAACCGTATTTCAAATACATTGAGAGAATGGAGACTTATGCTTTAGCAAAAACACACATTTGAATGATATTATCATGGTCTGAATGTTTTATAAATTTCTTTTTACCTCGCCGATGGTTTCTTTCGGTTTCTGTATTGCTAAATTTCTTTCGATTTAACCATTTCTCACCACCTCTTCCACGGAAATCATCCTCAGAGCGAATTGAGCTCTCGCTCTTCTTTTTCTGCTCAACTATCGACAGTCTTATAGTCATCGATATGTTTAATTAGCGATAGATTTATAGCTATCGATAAATAGCCATAATGCTATTACATTATGGTGCTTTAATAGCGCTAGAATTCTCTCAATAATAATAAAGAAAGATAAGCGACAGTGGCAAAAAAGAAGAGCAAATATATATACAGAAGTAAACAAAGGCGAAAACAAAATAAGTAAGTGTTTAAGACGAGAATGCTTGGCTAGAAGATCCCTTGAACCCTGCAAATATCTGATATTCCAATCATTCTACGCTTCTTTAATGCACATAATTAATATAAATAAATCCTATTATAGTGACTCTATCTTTATCTTACTCTTAGATCAGGATTATAATATTAAAATGTGTGTATTTTCCAAAGCTCAAGTCTCTAGTATTTTAAATACGTTTTTTTTAATTTTGGTGGAAAGGGGCGTGGTATTCAAAATCTATAAGTTACAAAATCTTTTAATTAATTTAATTAGTTTTTCAAAAATAATTCGAATGTTATTTTTTATACCCTGAACCCATTGAAAATGGGAAATCAGGGTATAATGTTTTTGTGAAAATGTATGTAACAGGCAGAAGGAAGCGTGGCAGACCCCATAAAGTATATATATTCTTGATCAGGATGACGAGCTGAGTTGATCTAGCCATGTCCGTCTGTCCGTCCTTCCGTCCGTCCGTCCGTCCGTACTAACGCAGAGATCTCCTAAACTACAAGTGCTAGAGACTTGAAATTTTACATGTATACTCGTGTATACCATACGCAGTACGAGTTTATCATATTTTTTCGATAACTCATCCCATTTATTTTTTATCGATAACAATCGAAAATCTGACTTGGTTTTTAAAGCCTAGTTTGAATACTATTAGACCTAGAGACTTCAGATTTACTGTGTAGATTAATGTGATGAATACAAAGATTTTGTCGTTCACAGATTTTGGATGCCACGCCCCCTTCGCCCCAAATTAGAAAAAAACGTATATCAAGTACTAGAGACTTGTGCTTTGGAATATACACATTTTTAAATGTTATTATTACGTTCTGAAAATTTGATGAAGATAGTCCCACTACAAAAAGATTTATTCAACAAACAAATTTTCGTAATATAGCCCACACTGCAGCCCAAGCGCAGTAACTGCGCAGTTAGCAGAGCAATTCTTTATGCGTTCGTATGGATGCATGCGTACGGGTGTGTGTATGTGTTTTTGTATATGTGCATGAAAGAAGTGTAGAATGATTGGAACCAGTACTTTGCAGGGTTCAGGGTATCTCCTAGTCGAGCAGTCTCGACTAGAGCCCTCTTACTTGTTTTTTTTATTTCGATTAGAATTTTACTCAAAATTTGGGGTTCATTTCAACAAGAAGCTTTAAAACCTCTGTTTAAGTAGTATAGACAATAATATATAAGAAGTTAGTTTGAACTATGTTATAAAATATGTGAGTATAGACTGATGTGAGACTATGGACGAGTGCGAGAACTTCGCAAGAGAAGAATACGGTCTGGTAGGTGTTCAAGTTGTGCTCCTTTAAGTCTGTATATGGATGGATGAAGAGTATCGAAGGTATGAGATTGCGCAAGTGGATTTGGATTAGTGTCTAGAGTTCTGTTTGATAGAAAAGTCTTGAATTATGTTGATGACGTATTTGAGTTTTAAGTCTGTCATGATGCCATCATCCCTGGCAAATGGAAAACCAATGAAACGTCTTCTAAAGCGGTGTTCACTTGATTGGAGTTTCTTTATGAGGTAAGGGGCAGCTGTTCCTCAAATGGAGCTTCCGTATCTCCATATAAGCTGAATTCATGATTTGTAAAGTGTGACTTTGGAATGAAGCGAAAATTTCGACTTGTAATTGAGAAACCAATCTAATTTTGTATGTCTCGTGTTAATAATATAATGTTTTAAATGTGTTTTTGCCAATTAAGTTAAGAGTCTAGAGTAAGTTCAAGGTATTGTTGTAAAATGACTGTGTTGATGGAAAGTCCGTCTATGCAAATTTGTGGGCAGGCTTTATGTCTTTTCGTAAATGTCATTTGAGATGTTTTGTCGTGTGATATGCCTATATTCCAATAAACGACGACTGGCAAAAGTATGTGAGTGGCTGTAGCAAATTACAGCTGTGTCATCTGCATATGTAGCAATGATATTATTGGTTGAGGGTAGTGTTAACATATCGCTAGTATAAATATTGTTAAGTGCCGGACTTAGGACACTGCCCTGGGGAACACTTACTAAGAATATTGTTGATTATCGAAAAAAATATAATAAATTCGCTGATCGGTGCAGCAGCTAATAATTGCTCTTAGATTTAGTTCTCTTAAGTTCATATATTCTTTGTGATACTTGTTCACTCGTAGTGCACTCACGCACATAAATATCACACATACATACATATGTACATGTTTTTACTTGCTTCTCCTTGAAACTTCTATTCTTTAAACTCTGTATGTAGGCAGTACAAAAATTTCTCTTCAAGCTCGCAACGCCTATCCTATCGTTTTCGCATATAATTAACTTAGCCTAAACAGCCACCACTGACTCGACAATAATCTAATAAATAATAAGCTAAATTCATTCGTATTGGTTTTTATTTGTGCCTTCATAAATGAATAGAGCCTGAGTTACCGAAAAAGCTCGGCAGCTTCCAACACTCGTTCTGCGTAGGGTATACACGACTATACTTAAAACAAGTAAGAGGGCTCTAGTCGAGACTGCTCGACTAGGAGATACCCTGAACCCTGCAAAGTACTGATATTCCAATCATTCTACACTTCTTTCATGCACATATACAAAAACACATACACACATGCTTGCATCCATACGAACGCATAAAAACGCATGGGCGCATGGGCTGCAGTGTGGGCTATATTATGAGAATTTATTTTTTGAATAAATCTTTTTGTTGTGGGACTATCTTCATCAAACTTTCAGAACGTGATAATAATATTCAAATGTGTGTAGATGCACAAGTTTCTAGTACTTAATATACGTTTTTTTTCAAATTTGGGGCGAAGGGGGCGTGGCATCCAAAATCTGCAAATGAAAAAATCTTTGTTTTTATCACATAAATCTACACAGCAAATCAGAAATCTCTAGGTCTATCAGTATTCAAATTAAGCTTTAAAAACAAAATCAGATGTTCGATAAATATCGATAAAAAATAAATGGGATGAGCTATCAAAAAAATATGATAAACTCGTACTGCGTATGGTATACACGAGTAACCATGAAAAATTTCAAGTCTGTAGCATCTGTAGCTTAGGAGATCTCTGAGTTCATACGGACGGACGGACAGACGGACATGGCTAGATCAACTCAGCTCGTCATCCTGATCAAGAATATATATACTTTATGGGCCACGCCTCCTTCTGCCTGTTACATACATTTTTACAAAAACATTATATCCTGAATTTCAATTTTCAATGGGTTAAGGGTATAAAAAAAATTAAGTCTTTAGCATTTTGTGGTATAGGAAAGTTCTGTGTTCATACTGACGGACGGACGGACAGACGGACATGGCTATATGAACTCAGCTCGTCATCCTGATGGAGAATATATATACTGGGATCTGCCAAACCTCCTTCTGCCTGTTACATACATTTTCACAGAAACATTATACCTTATATTTTCAATGGGTTCAGGGTATAAAAACAAAAGAACGGAAACTGCAAAAAAAAAAAAAATAATAATAATAATAATAAAAATAAAAAAAAATAATAATAAGTAAATAAAATTGAGCTGAATATCTCATTTACATACGATTTAGAGTACCATGCGAACACATCCAATAGACAATTTAACGACAAATATTATTTAGTGCTAAGAAGATAGAAGAAAATTTTAAAGTATATAAAACGTGGACAATTTAGACGGTGGGGCATTTGCCAGTCCGGCCAGCTTTACTCCAATTTTCGGACATGTGTGATATTATTGATTTAAAAAGGAAGATAGTGATTGTTAAGGGAAACTTATAAAATAATTATTAAAGAAATTTTAAAATAAATAGAATACATAGGATTAGAAAATTACCACATATTGTGGGAGATCAGCCACTACATCCAGTTTGTTTATACATGGGCATAGTATGTGATTTCCCTGAAAGCAACGTTTTAATTAACGGGAGAGAGAGTTCATGGGAGAGTACATTATAATACTTATTGTAATTATTGCATAAAACATGAAACGCGCTATGCAAAGTATAATATAATCCGATGTAACAAACAAAGCAAATTTATATTACAATAAACAATTCCCATGATTGTTCTATAATTGATTAATGACGGAAGAGCAATAAGAAGAAGCCTTTTTTGGTAAGAAGGTAAACGGAGACTAGGATCCCAGTTTAGATCACAACGCGGAAAAACTTTTTTGGATTGATTTAGTATGATCCTGATGCTATTTCTTTACGACTAACGTTTAATAAAGCCAAGATCACCATTATTAGAAACATGAATATTAAAACAAGTAAGAAAGCTCTAGTCGAGAGATACCCTGAACCCTTCCAGGAACTAATATTTCAATAATTCGTCATTTCACTTCTACTAAAACATGCACACACACATACAAACATACGCACGCACGTATAAACATGCATGGGCTGCCATGTGGGCTTAAATTGGGAACTTAATTGTTTAATATCTTTTTTTGTAGACGGACAATCTTGATAAAACTTTCAGAACGTGATTATAACATTAAAATGTGTGTGTGTGCTCATCGCTCAAGTCTCTAGTATTGGAAATGTGGGTTTTGCAAACTTGTAGGGAAGGGGGTGTTTTGGAGGGTGGGGGGTGAAATATGACAAAAACCGAAAATCTTAAAAATACACATGATTCTACATTTTAAATTTCGAGACTCTATCTTCAAAGGTGTAGAAGATATAGTCTTATAACTGATTTTCGATAAGGTTTTTTATCGATAACAAAAAAACGGAAGCAGTTATCGATTTTTAGAAATAAACTTGATCTGCGCGTGCAATATACGGACCTACAGTTTCAAATTTCAAGTCTCTAGCTCCTATATCTCCTGAGATCGACGCGTTCATACATACGGACAGACAGACGGACAGACAGACTGACAGATGGACAGGGCTAAAGCGACTCAGCTCTTCGCCCTGATCAAGCACATATATTAAATAAGTTATCCTAATATGGCCCAGACTTACTGTGAGGAGCAATATGGATATGCTCGTATTAAATGTATATAGCATACGTAGTTGATGTATGCTTGTATACATATACGTATATATGTATGTTGCTCCACACAGCGTTGCGAGTACTGTAAGAGCGTGACTGGAAAGGGTCAAAGACCGGTCTATAGGCCGTCTCTGTGGCTCCTAAAGATTCAGAAAATGGCTCGCGTCGCACAGTGGGCGATTTGGCTGATCTAGCGTAACGAAATACCAATTTCCAACTTTTAAAATTATGCAAAATTGTATTTCCCTCCTATTGCAATATGTCTATTTAGCAAGTCGATAGCATCTATATCGATAAAATGCATATCATTGAGCAGCCCTGAGCTCACAAACACAAAATATCGAAACACAGCTTTTCGTTGCACTTTACCCACGTGTTTGCAGCTGTCTTAGATTGTTGAAAAAAACAGTTGGTTTATTCTTTTCCGATCCCGTTTTTTTTGTTTTTCACAAAGTGAAGGTATGTATTTGAAGAAAATCAATGTTTTGTGACCTGTGAATATATGTTGTATTGTTTAATTGTACTTTAAACCATCTACCTTTCTAATACCCTATTAGTTAGCTAGTTTCATCTTCTGTATAATAAAAAATTATGAAGCGGTTATAAGCCAGTAAAAATCTTTTGTTTGTTCACTATGTGTATTGTCCACGATTAGTTGCCCTGAGCGACCCATTCTGACAAAATAGCTTTTTTTAGGAATCATGTCGGTCAGCAAGCGGCAACTTTTTGTAGTATGGCATGATGAAAAATGCGCTTCAAAAAAGTATTCCGCACTTGTAGAGTTCATTTTTTCCACTGTTCTTAAGAAAGGGGACTGTATCGAAGAGGACTACAATTCCATTATGGAAAAACTTAAAATTTTCCACAAAAATATCTCTGAAAGGTGGAAAAAAAACAACAGAGATAGGAAGCGATTGAAGTGCAACAACGCAGCCTGGCTTAACAACGATTTGGTTCTTCTGAGCCCAGAAAAAAAATTTGCTCCTGGGCGAAAACCTAAAGCAATTGAATATTGCCACCCTAACCGTCAATGCGCGAAATTATCACATCTTGTAGAAAACAACTCTTGCAATGATCTTATGAGAGCAACACGAATAAGCCTATACAAATGTGGTAAGCGGAGTACATCGGAAATAGTTTCTATGGTAGAAGCAGATGCGGACGCATCTAAAAAAATAAAAAGAAGTTTAGATGCAGACAAACAACTCCCCATTAAATATACTCCTGAAGAAGCTTTGGCGCTTTATATTGATGGCGATTACACTAAGAACTCATACAAGCTATTGCAATCGGGCACAAAAGCGCGAAAAGCTAATATATTTCCAACGTATGATGTTTTGCGATCGGCAAAGAAAAGGTGTTATCCGGACTGTATTAGAATTGAAGAAAGTTGGGCTGAAGTTCCTATGCAAGAAATGCTGGACCACACAATTACGAGAATTGCTGAAGCGCATCCCGAAGTATTTAGCCAAATCTCAGATGATGGCAATAAATATAAGTCTTTGAGCCTCATTTCTAAATGGGGTTGCGATGGGAGTTTAGGGCACGAAACATATCGGCAGAGCTTCAGTAATTCGGAGCTTAAGATGGCAGATGAGCACTTATTTTTTATATGCATAGTACCGCTACAATTACAATTGGATAGCAGCGTGCTTTGGAAAAATCCTCGCCCAGCATCGACTCGGTATGGTAGACCTTTAAAAATAATGTTTGCCAAAGAGTCTACAGAATTGGTTAGAGCGGAAATAGAAAAAATTAATTGTCAAATATTGCACATTGTGCCTACGCGTTTAAGTAGTTTTAAAGTTAACCACAAGTTGCAACTTACCATGATAGATGGCAAAGCTTTTAGCGTGATTGCTGAGACATCATCGCAAAGATGTGGTATTTGTAAAGCCACGCCTAAGACAATGAACGATTTGGATGCAATTAACAGCTTTGCCAGTAATGAGGACTTACTGAAGTTTGGATTGTCGACTTTGCATTGTTGGATTCGATGCTTTGAATGTATGCTACATATTGGCTATCGTCTACCAATTAAAAAGTGGCAAGTTCGTGCTTTGGACAAGAGCATAGTCGATAAACGAAAGGCAGTCATCCAAGAAAGATTTAGGATCGAAATGGCTTTATTGGTAGACATTCCAATGCAAGGTTGTGGCAACACGAATAGTGGAAACACGGCTCGAAGGTTTTTTGAAAAATCAGAACTTTCCGCTCAAATAACTGGAGTAAGCCATGACCTTATCAAAAGACTTGGTGTTATTTTGCGTTCCATTTCTTCAGGTTGTTCAATAAATGCCGACAACTTTCGAGAGTATGCTTTGGAAACTGCAAAGATATTTGTTGGAAATTATCCTTGGTTTTATATGCCTAGTTCATTGCACAAAATATTGATTCACGGAGCCGATATTATAGAAAGTGTACCACTTCCGATTGGCATGATGTCGGAAGACTCTTTGGAAGCAAACAATAACAACTTACAAAATTTTCGGCTTAAGCACACACGTAAAAACTCGCGTGTAAATACAATGCAGGATTTGATGAACGCATTATTAGTAGCTTCAGATCCACTAATAACAAGTTTGTGCAAAAGCCCAGCAAATAAATGTCATAAAGAACTGTTTGATAGGGAAGTTCGAAGTCTGCTATGCAATTACCCTTCAGAATCAGAAGATTCCGATTCGGATTCCGAAAACTGAGGTCCATTATATAGCTAAAAAACCGAATACTAAAATTGTGAACAACATACAAACTAAAAAAAAAAAAAACAATAAAAAATTTTTTTTTTTTAGAAAGTTTATTAAATATTGTTCCTTGAAGGGTCCAAAGAATATAAAAATTTTCATTTTTGCAAAAATGTTATTATTTTTTGAGTAATTAATTTCGTTAGATGAGCCAAATCGCCCACTGTGCGTCGCTCGCAAGACGATCACCCAAGCCGATAGCCGAGGTGCCGTTCGGGGCCGAGCGAAAGTAGTAGATGCTTTCAGCCGCATGGCAGTAACGGTACATCGGCCAATGAGAGGCTGCCACGTATTTTGGCGGGATTTTGGCGTCACCCCAGATCACGCGGTAATGCCATTATCGGGACACGAGCGGCAGACAGGCCCCACTCCAGAGCCGTGCATGCTCCGTTAGACCGCGAAGCAGGGCCTGTGGGATAGTTGGTGAAGGATAGACAGCTGGTCAAATATATACAGTTGGTGAAGAATATTAAACGTGAGAAGTAAAAAGTGCAAGTGCAAGTCAACGCAAAGTGAACCAGTCAACACGAGTGAACGAGGACATCGAAGGATAACACTATCGAAAAGAACATCGATTGCAAGGTTTTCAATTAGGAAAAGATACCGTGGGAAATACAAGGATATCCACTGAGGGTAAAGGACTATAGGCAACCCAGGATCACCCGCGGATACCAACGAGGACATTGGTGCGGCGGAGAACAGGGGCAGCAGTTCACTCGAGTATCCTGTGTGCAGGTGTGCCTTCCAGATGCGAGGCCTTTCATAATTATTAATATTTGTCAAATAAGAGAATTGTTAAGTGATAAATTCAAGAAAAATATATCTACGCACCACAGCCACAACCACAGCAGCCCGCACGATTTGGCGCGCCAAAGGTGCTCATAACCGACAACGGTACACAATTTACCAGCCTTTAAGGAATTCCTGGAGGAGCTTGGCGTGCGTCACCCAATTTTCAATGGGTTCAGGGTATAAAAAAACGGACAAAGCAATGTGAGGAGCAATATACGTATGCACGTATAAATGTATGTAACATACGTAGTTGCTGTATGGTTATATGCATATACGTGCATATGTATGTTGCTCCACACAGCGACGCGAGTACTGTAGGAGCGACCATCGCGACTGGAAGGGGTCAGGGACCGCACTATTGGCTGTCTCTGTCGCTCCTACAGATTCAGCAAATGGCTCGCGTCGCTCGCACGACGATCATCGGGGGCCGTTAGCCGAGGTGCCGTTCGGGACCAAGTGAAAGTAGTTGATGCTTTCACTCGCTTGGCCGTAACGGTACTTCGGCCAATGAGAGGCTGCCACGTATTTTGGCGGGATTTTGGCGTCACCCCAGATCACGCGATATTGCCGTTATGTGGACTCGAGCGGCAGACAGGCCCCGCTCCAGAGCCGAGCAGGCCCCGTTACATCGCGAAGCAGGGCCTGTGGCTGCCCTATAAACGGGCGCCTGCCGCTCCATACGGGGTCAGAAAGAGTGAAAGAGATACGTTAGAAAGTGAACGAGAGCTAGTGCAAGTGAATCAGCAAAGTTACCCGTACGAATTAAAGTGAATCAGGACACTCAAGGACTTCGAAGGACAACGCCATCAAAGGACTTGAGTCAACAAGGACATCGAGGACACACAACAATATCCAAGGAGGATATTCGGGACGCCTATAAAGGACTATAGGCAAACCAGGAGCACCGGCGGCCACCAACAAGGACATTGGTGCAACGGAAAGCAGCGGCAGCAGGTTGGCGAAACCTGCGAAACCAGAGTGAGTGAGTTCGCGTAGCTGTGCGTACGAGTGGCGCATTGTGCGTGAAGCAAAGCTAGGTGTGCCAAGAGTGAGTCCAGTTGCAGGAGTGGCCATTCTGCATCCGAGCAAACCGCCGGAGTCCACAGACCAGCATCCTGCGTTCTCTGGAGCGCTTGGGCGAAACCTAGCGTGTCTTTGCACAATCGCCTTCCCAGCCAGAGTACGCCGAGCCACACTCTTTGATTCTGTGTGCAGGTGTGCCAAATCAGCGGCCGTGCAGAGGCGAGTTGTTATAAGAGTAATATAAGTGAAGTGTGAAATTATACTTAAACTCAAGAAAATATATCTTACGTCTCTAACTAAATTCACAAGTGGCTAATTATTATCGCAGGGGCTTCAACAAATAAATTTTGTTGGCACGAACACACAGTCGGCTGAAACTAGCCCAGCTTAGACTCGGGATAAACCGAAGGTTCGTTACAACTGGCGCCCAACGTGGGGCCAGTGCGATAAGAGTTTAGAAACTAATTGTGACTATGGTGCGAGCGTGGGTATATAACCTGAAAAAGGATGAGGTGCTGCGTTATGGTGAAGAGTTCGGAGTGAGCTTGTCAGGCACACTGGACGCGATGCGGAGGCAGTTCGGCGAGTGGGTCGAGAGGAATGAAGGAAGCATTCCTTACTCACTGAGGCTCGCCGATCTGGGCCAACTGCATGGACGCCGTGCCTCAACCAGAGATGAGGCGCCAACAGATGTCTTGGACGACGATCTGCAGGCGGGTCTTGCGCATGCAAGCTGCGTGTGCCCTCCACTAGCGCAACTGCGCGGCTGCAGGATACGCGACAAGGTGAGATGAGAGCTACATCCACCCCGCAACCTGAAATAAGGCCACGAGGACTCGGCAGCATAGCTCAGGAGTATCCCAAGGTAGCCAAGCAAGTGAGGGAATGGAACTTCCGCTTCGATGGTACCACAAAACCTTCGGAATTTCTGGAGCAGGTGGAATGGTCGGCTGACACGTATGGCCTGGATCTGGACATGATCCCGAGAGCGATGCCAGAGCTACTTAAAGGCATCGCCTTGAAGTGGTACGTGGCCAACAATCGGCACTGGACGGCGTGGCCGACGTTTGTGCGCAGCATCCAGGAGTTCTTTTTGCCCAGAGGCTATCTGGAGAAGCTGGAGGATGACGTCAAACGCCGGAGGCTGATGGTAGACAAAAGCTTCAAAGTCTACATGGTCGAGATGCAGACTCTCATGCGGCCTCTGCGATATGGAGCAGACCGCGAGATGAAGCTGATATACAACAATAGCCTGCCCGATCTGCGTGCCTACGCCCGCCCGTATCAGTTCCAGACTCTGGTGGAATTGATGCACCTGGCTGACGAGTTCGAGGAGTTGGAGAAGGACCGGGAGAGATTGCGGCAGCAGCCACGGCCCGGCCGCACGCGACTGATGGCCATGGACGACGCTGGAGGCGACGTGGAGTATCGCCGCATGGATGAGGAGGTGAGGCCTTCTCCTGCGCCAGACAGGCACATCTGGACCAAGGACACACATCCCACACCCAGGCAGGGCATGCCGGATGTGTGGCCAGGAGGGGCATCGCGCTTTTGCGTGCCGCAACAAGGCGTTGGAGTTCTGCTTGCTTTGTGGGTGCATCGGAGTGCGAACAGCTAACTGCTGCCAGTCGGGAAACGAACAGCGGCACCCGCCATCCAGGGGCGAGCGGGAGCAGCAGCCAGGAGCCCCCAGGCGTTAGTGGGCCGTCTTCAGGACGAAGGCAGCCAGATGACGGCAATCGTGGCCATTGGAGCCACTCAGCAAAGAGCCACGATCGACACGGGAGCCTCGAGCAGCTTTATAAGCGAAAGGCTTGCTGACAGGCTCCGAGGAGTGGGCGTGGTGCGTGCCACACGGCGGCGCATCCGCTTGGCGGATGGCAGCTGCAGTCAGGTGGACTCGCAGCTGGAGACGCGGATTAGCCTGGGGAGTCAGCAAATCCAGATCCCGTTGCTGATTCTGCCAGGAGTGATCGACGACCTGGTGCTGGGCTGGGATTTCTTGGCTGGCATTGGCACCACACTGGAGTGTGGCGGATCGAAGCTGAAAATCGAGCCAAGAATCCCACAGCCGAGCGGACAGGCAGAGGAGAAGCTGTCCGTGGCTGTGGTCAGCGTGGAGGCGGATCCTGAGACGCCAGTGGAGGCGGCTGCAGAGGATCAACAGCCGCTACACGAGAAGAAGTTCCAACACGTAAAGGGCACCACCAGGATCAGGATGCAGGACAATAGGCCCATTAAACAGCGCTACTTCCCTTAAAATCCAAAGATGCAGGCGGAAATCAACCTGCAGGTGGATGAGCTGTTGGCCAAAGGCTGCATCGAGCCCTCCAAGAGCCCACATAGCGCGCCGATTGTCATGGTGCGAAAGAAAAATGGAAAATGGCGGCTATGTGTGGACTTTCGGCAGCTGAACAGCAGATCCATTAAGGATGCATACCCCCTGCCGCGGGTGCATCACATTTTGGATCAGCTGCGGGAGGCGCGCTACATCACCAGCCTGGATCTGAAAGATGGGTATGGGCAAATTCCAATGGAGAAGGCCAGCCGACCACTGACGGCGTTCACGGTTCCAGGAAAGGGGCTGTTCCAGTGGAAGGTGATGCCATTTGGGCTCCATTCTGAGCCGGCAACCTTTCAGCGAGCGTTGGACCAGGTCATCGGTTCAGAAATGATGCCATACGCCTTCGCCTACCTGGACGACATCATCGTCATCGGACGGACGCGCCAGGAGCACATGAGCAACCTGCGGGAGGTGTTCCGGCGACTACGAGCAGCCAACTTGAGGATCAACATCGACAAGTGCGATTTCTTCAAGAAGGAGCTGAAGTATCTGGGTCACAAAGTGACGGAGCATGGCATTTGTACTGACCCAGAGAAAGTGGCCGCAATTGCCGAGCTGAAGCCGCCCACCAATGTGAAGGAGTTGTGGCAATATGTTGGAGTGGCTTCGTGGTACCGCCGCTTCGTGCCAGACTTTGCTGCGACAGTACATCCTCTCAACGCGCTGCTCAAAAAGGGCACGAAGTGGGAGTGGTCGGAGGAGCGGCAACAGGCGTTCGAAACGGTGAAGGCCAAGCTGACGGAGTCACCGGTGCTGGCGTGTCCGGATTTCACGAAGCCGTTTTGCTTACAGACGGATGCAAGCAATTATGGGCTTGGGGCAATCCTGACGCAGGCCTCTGAGGAAGGAGAGCGCGTGATTTCGTATGCCAGTCGGACACTCAACAGTGCTGAGAGAAACTATTCAGCTACTGAAAAAGAGTGTCTGGCCATAATCTGGGGCATACGAAAGCTCAGGCCATACCTGGAAGGCTACCATTTCGTAGTGGTCACGGACCATATGGCGCTGAAGTGGCTCAACTCCATCGAGAGCCCTTCAGGAAGGATTGCCAGATGGGCACTGGAGCTGCAACAATTCGACTTCGAGATTTGCTACAGGAAGGGCAAACTGAATGTGGTGGCAGATGCGCTCTCACGGCAGCCGCTGGACGAGGAGGCATGCCGTTTGGCTACGAGCGAGAAGACGCCAGCTGGGACAGGATGTCGTTGGCTCACCAAGCTACGCCAGGATCGGCTCAAGGCGCCACAAAAGTTTCCAGATTACATGGAAGAGTCTGGAAACGTATACCGGCACATTCCGCACCAGGCCGGCCACGAGGATGTGGCTGCGTGGAAGTTGTGTGTGCCAACAGAGCGGCGCAAACAAGTGCTGGAGGAGAGCCACGACGCAGCCACCGCTGGCCACCTTGGAAGCCGCAAAACAATTGCTCGGGTGGCCGCGCGATACTACTGGCCTGGTATGTATCGAGATGTGCGGGCGTACGTGCAGCGTTGCGAGCTGTGCCAGCGTTATAAGCCCAGTCAGCTGCAAGCAGCTGGGCAGATGCTGACCCAGGTGCCGGAGGAGCCATGGGCAACGGTATGTGCCGATTTTGTGGGCCCACTGCCGAGGTCGAAGCATGGGAATACCATGCTTCTGGTCTTCATTGACCGGTTCTCCAAATGGACGGAGATGGTGCCATTAAGGAGTGCAACCTCGGCAGCGCTCCAAAAAGCATTCCGGGAGCGGATCTTGGCACGATTTGGTACGCCCAAGGTGCTCATCACGGACAACGGGACCCAATTCACCAGTCGAGCGTTCAGAGGATTTTTAGAAGAGCTTGGTGTGCGTCACCAGCTGACGGCACCATACACGCCCCAAGAGAATCCAACAGAGAGGGCCAACAGGACGGTGAAGACGATGATTGCGCAATTTGCGGGCAGCGATCAGCGATGTTGGGATGACGCGTTGCCGGAGTTGACGCTGGCAGTCAACAGCAGCGTGTCAGCATCTACAGGGTATACGGCAGCCTTCATCACGCAAGGGCGAGAGCCAAGGCTGCCAAAATCCCTATATGATGCGCAAACCATCGGCACAGGCCAAGAGGCACAGAGCCCAGTAGAGAGAGCCACCAAGATGCGCGAAGTTTTCGAAATAGTGCGTCGAAACTTGGAGCGAGCTGGACAGGATCAGGCGAGGCATTACAACCTACGGAGGCGGCAATGGAAGCCGGCCGTAGGGGACAAGGTGTGGGCAAAGGAACGCCACTTGTCCAATGCCGCAGAGGGATTCGCAGCAAAACTGGCACCACGTTATGGAGGACCATATACGGTAACCAGTTTTGTGTCTCCAGTCATCTGCCGGGTCAAGGCGGACGCAGATAATCGGACCAGGACGGCGCATGTGGCTGATCTGAAGCCGTGGAGAGGAGACACGGGTGAGCAATAGAGCAGTTGCATTAACTTTTTTTTTTTTTTTTTGTGAAAAAAAAAAAAAAAAAAAAAAAAAAAAAAAGGGAGTGAATACACAATGAAGCAAGCAGTATACAATAGTGCGCATAAAACTTAGCTGCCAGTGCAGGCGCAATACACAGAATGCACGCAACAACAACTTGTGCATGAGCAAGCAGCACCCACATACAGTGCATGCGCACGCGGGAACAACAACACGCACAGCCGAAATTATGCGAATTGCGAACAACCAGAATGCGTTTTCTAACGAGAGATGCTGCACACACACACACATAGGCGTAGGCAAGGGTCAAGGGCCTACGTCGGCTGCTCAGCGATCGCTAGCGCACGAAGCGACACGACGGTGTCAAAGCGAGCGATACACAAAACAGCCAACAACAAAACAGCTGCGACATATAAAACAGCCAACAACAAAACAGAGCGGCATATAAAGCAGCCAACAACAAAACAAGCAACGACACATAAAACAGCCAACAACAATGCAACGCAGCAGAAGAGCTGCTTATATATGTATGTTTGGCCATAGGAAAGCTGTGTATGAGTGCGCAGAGGTGGGCATGTGGGAGAACGGTATCTGGGCGATACCGTAGCATGCCTGGAATTCAGCAATAAGCCTCAGAATGCGAGAGCGGGCTGAACAGAGGATGCAGGACCCGTTAGATGCTGCCGCCTACGCAGCCGGCGGCGCGGCAGCATAGGGTATAAAATGGGCACGCGAGCAGGGGCTCGGCCTATTTTTCGCTTCGATATAATGGAGACCACACGCGCAGCAACGAACGACGCGGGACTGGGCATCGGCCGGGTGCACCCGGATGATCCTCGGCTGCTGGCCAGCGACTACGCTGGAGCGGCACGAGGAGTACGCCAGGTGGGCACACCGGTGTCCAGCCGCCGAGCGCGTCGGAGGGGAGTGCGGCTGCCGCCAGTAAGGTTGCCGTTCCACCCGCGGCGACGCACGACTAGGCGTCTACGGCGACACCGGCCATATATGGTGCTGGAGCCGTCGTCCAGCGAAGAGACCAGCGGGGCCACGGCCGACTCCTGGTCGCCGGCAAGCTCCAGCAGCGAGGGAACGGCGTTGGAGACCCCCGTCTTCAGCGACGAGGACGCGTCATGGACGGCCAGGGGCTCGCCCGACACGGCGACGGCAGAGGGGGCGTCGTTCGCTTGGGCCCGTTGGGAGGAGGAGCGTTGGGACGAGGCGCAGGTATCGGCCTACGTCCGCAACGGGCGGTACTCGCCGATGCGGCCGCTGTGGCAACCACCACGGCCGCCAACGCCGTACCGAGAAGCGCCGGACAGCAGCGAGGGAGAGCAGGAGATAATTATTATCTCCGACTCGGAGGACCAGGCTGAGGAAGAGCCAGAGGTCATCTGGATCGAAGACTCCGAGGACGAGGAGGTACCGGAGCCACCCCAGGTCAGCACAGTATACTCAACGCAGGTGGTGGGGGGCCGGACGGACCACCGGGCACAGGTGGTCATTACATGGAGCGAGCCCCTCGCCCCGTTGCCACCCGGGTTCGTGCTGGAAGAAATAGCGCAGCCACAGCCACAACCGCAGCTGCAGTCGCCGACGCCAACGGCGCGGCTACAACCGCAGCCGCGGTCGCCGACGCCAACGGCGCAGCCACAATCGCCGCCGCAGTCGCCGACGCCAACGGCACAGCTACAACCGCAGCCGCAGTCGCCGACGCCAGCGCCTACAGGGCTGCCAGAGGACATCGGGGGGTGGAGGCCAATCCGGCTGCCTCCCAGGCCGACGCTGCAGCGCCAGGAATCGGAGCCCACGCCGGCCCCACCAACGCGTCCCACACTGCAACGACAGGCATCATGGCCGGGGACGGGACAGGCGGTGTGGATGGAGGTGTGCCGCGGTGAGTGGCCGCCTGAAATCGAGCACCATGCGGCGAGGATGGAGGTAAAGGGGTGCAGCCGCACCGCCCGGATCGTGTGGGTGGAGGGGGTCCGTTATCGGATCCGAAGGGCACGCGCAGGGTGTCGGGCATTTGTATGTCTAGTTTAAAGAAAGAAAAATTAATAAAAATATATTTTTCCCAAGAAAAAAAACAAGAAAATATAGCACAAGGTGCCTACAAGAAGGGCATGCAGGCAGACACTGGACTGCTTACTGGGCAGGTTGTGGGCGCAGACGCCTGCCACGCGGCTGGTTCCATTGGTCGTCGTTACGCAGGTGTCGGAAGAGCTGAGCGGCCGATCCTCGCGCACTGGCCAGCGGCTTCGCTGGAGCCGTGCGCGAATGAGAAGTGAGCCATAAAAAGCCGGCCGACACCAAAGCCTTGACACCGGTTCCCAGTTGCGAACGACGTCTGCGGCGCGACCTCCCAGCAGTAGTCCAGAAATGGACTGCAGTGCCTCTCCGGAGCACCCTAAGCTGCCGGAAGAGCAGCTGCAGCCAGCGGAGAGACGTCACCAGCGCCGAGGGACAAGGCATGGCAAACGGGCACATTTGGCCGCTGCCGCGCGGCCATATGCCAACACCACCGGGGGCCGCAAAACCAAAGTGGAACGTTTTGCGGCGGCGCCCGGCGTTGGCAATGGCGGCGGCAGGGCCCATCAGCATTGCCAGCGGTAACGAAAATATCAGCTGATGCTGATAACAGAGACGTAACAGTAGCGATCAGCGCAAATCGGAGCAGCGCTATGGGGAGCAGCGCAATACGGAGCGACGCTGCAGAGGAGGGCGCCAAGATTCAAACACGATAGTCTCGTGTTTTTCCCGAAGAAAGAGGGGAGTGTGAGGAGCAATGTATGTATGTATGTAGCAATGTATGTAGCACATGTAGTTGCTGTGTGTTTACATACATATACATACGTACATAATTATATTGCTCCACACAGCGATGCGAGTAGTGTAGGAGCGACCCTCGCGACTGGAAGGGGTCAGAGACCGGACGATAGGCCGTCTCTTTCGCTCCTACACATTCAGCGAATGGCTCGCGTCGCACGCACGACGATCATCGGGGACCGTTAGCCGAAGTGCCGGTCGGGCCGAGTGAAAGGAGTGTATACTTTCACTCGCATGGCCGTAACGGTACTTCGGCCAATGAGAGGCGGCCACGTATTTGGCGGGATCTTGGCGTCACCCTAAATCACGCCATAATACCGTTATGGGGACACGAGCGGCAGACAGGCCCCGCTCCAGAGCCGAGCAGGCCCCGTTACAGCGCGAAGCAGGGCCTGCGGCGGCCCTATAAAAGGGCGTTTGCAGCTCCATACGGGACAGTCAGTTAAAAGCAAATAGAGAAAAGTGCAGTAAATATACAGAAAAGTGAAAAGTGAGCGCCCCATAAAAACCAAAGTCAACGCGAGTGGTAAATCAGGACATCGAAGGACTTTCAGGACATCGAAAGAACTTCCAGGACATCGTGGGAACAGCCAGGACATCCAGTGGGAATCCTTGCGATCACTATCATAGGACACGAGACAACTAGGATCGTCAGCGGGCACCAACGAGGACATTGGTGCGGACCAGGACAACCAGCAGCTTAAGCGAGGCCTGTCGAATACAGGAGCGAGTAAGTTCACGTAGCCGTGCGTAAGAGAAGTGCGCTGTGAGTGAAGCGAAGCTAGGTGTGCTGTGAGCGAGTCATATAGTAGGAGTGGCCTGTATATCCGAGCGAACCGCCGGAGCTTGCAGAACCGAATCCTGGCGTTATCTGCATCACTCACCCGAACCTAGCGTGCCTTTAGCACAAGCACTCTCTCAGCCGGAGTACGCTGAGCCTACACTCGGCAATCCTGTGACAGGTGTGCCTTGCAGAGGCGAGTGGTTATAAGAGTAGCTTAAGTGAAGTGTCAAATACCACTTAAGTTAATTAAAATATATCTTACGTTCAAACTAAAAATCACAAGTGACTAATTATTATCGCAGGGGCTTCAACAAATAAATTTGTTGGCACGAACACACAGTCGGCTGAAACTAGCCCAGCTTAGACTCGGGATAAACCGAAGGTTCGTTACAAAACATATATACAACATACCATATACTCCAGTTCTACCGCTGCCTGTAGCGACAGAACTCTTTATATACTTTTTTTATATTTAGAGTAAGAACTTATATTTTTGAGAAACAATAAATCATTATTAATTGAACCGCACAAGAGAACAGTGTTTACATGGCGACCGTGACAATGTCACGAACATGAAACATGTTTAAAAAAAAAAAAAATGCAACAAAAATATATATCCATTAGCTGTAAACGTATTGGCGCTTGTAATTGGCGGCAGCTGCTTTTGTTTTGCCTTTAAGAGCAACCAGCAGTGAAACAGTGAGCTGCAGCAACATCAGCAACAGCAGCAGAAACATCAACGAAACTTCGCCAATCAGTCAAAGGCTAAAGTTGTGCAGCTGTGCCCTGTAGCTGCTCATTACAGCGCACAACGACAGCAACCAGCTGCAGCATCGATAGCAACTACAACGACAAAATCAGCAACAACAGCAACACTAACAGCTGGCAATAGCAACAACAACGACAAAATCAGCGACAACAGCAACACTAACAACTGGCAACAGCCACAGCAACAACAACAACAACAGCAGCAACAACAACAACAACAAATAAAGAAGCCTGTGCCAGAGGACCAGCACCGGCACCGCCTAGCGTGACAAGCTAGGCCAACAGACCGACAGCGCTACAAAGAGCGCGCAGCTTAGTTATACCCTGAACCCATTGAAAATGGGAAATCAGGGTATAATGGTTGAAACTGTAGGTCCGTATATTGCACGCGCAGATCAAGTTTATTTCTAAAAATCGATAACTGCTTCTGTATTTTTGTTATCGATAAAAACCTTTAAAGATAGAGTCTCCAAATTTAAAATGTAGAATCATGTGAATTTTTAAGAATTTCGGTTTTTATCATTTTTCATCCCCCACCCCCCAAAACAGCCCCTTCCCTACAAGTTTGCAGAAAGCGTATTTAAATACTAGAAACTTGTGCTTTGGCACATATACACATTTTAATGTTATTATCACGGTCTGAAAGTTTTATCAAAATTGTCCGTCTACGAAAAAAGTTATTAAGCAATTAAGTGCCTAAAGTAAGCCTACATGGCAGCCCATGCCTGTTTATACGTGCGTGCGTATGTGTGTATGTGTGTATGTGTGTATGTGTGTATGTGTGTGTGCATGTGTAAGTAGAAGTGAAACGACGAATTATTGAAATATTAGTTCCTGGAAGGATTCAGGGGATCTCGTAGTCGAGCAGTCTCGACTAGAGCTTTCTTACTTGTTTTTTTTTAATTTTATATATTAAGAAAAAATTGTATACTATATTATATATATTATATTATGTAGTAATTAAGAAAATTGTAAATTGAACTCTGTACTACTGAGCGACAACTACGTTGCTCGGTATAGAGTATGTCCCGTAAAGCCATACACAAATTAGACAGGAAGACCACTGCGTTGGTCGAATAGGGCGAAAAAAAAAAATTATAAATAGAGCTAGACTCTCCAAATTTTGCATATAGATGCATGGGTATTTTATATAATTTTGATTTTTGTTATATTTTGAATATCGGCTCAAAAATTTACCGAATTCTCCTTTTAATTATAGTTGCAAATGTAGCAATGTGAATGAGCTGGTATTTCTTAAGAAATGACCAAAATTCAATAGAAATGTAGATCATATTTAATAAACAAAATATTTGGCCAATTAGCAAACGCACCTGCAAGCAGCAAGCTAGCAGCGGAGCAGAGCGTTTTTCCTATACGTGTGCACATATTGATCGTTTATTCTATGCATACAGTCATATGCATATGTATATACATACATATAAAACCGTGTCTTTAGTTATTTTATTGGGAAAATGATAGCTTATATGACAAACACATAACATGTTTGTTATTAGTAAAATATTTTTATAAGTTAAATTTTATTTTTGCTAAAAAAAATGCTTATACGTACATACATACATACATACTTACAAATGTATGTATGTACTCGTCTGCACACACAATTTCAGTATGCCAGCGTTTTTTACGCGTGTGCAAATGTGTATGTATGTATGTATAGTCAAATGCGTATTCGAGCAATTCTAAGAATCTCAATTGCGATTGAATTGACTTTGAATTGCTTTTGAATTGTCTTTGAATTTTCAGCCGCTACTTTGGTTTTTGTTTACTATAGGTGCTGTAGCTGTAAAGTTTTGTGTTGGTTATATTCCGTAAGATCAATGCAGTGGCTCTGTTAGCAGAGACTCTGCGCGTTGTGCCAGAAGTCCGCGGTTCGAATCTCTTTTTTTATTTTTTTTGACTAACATGCTGTTTGATTGTGGTGCAAGTTCGAACCCCACGGGAATTTTTTTTTAAATCGAAATTTATATTGTTATAATATATTTTATATTTTTTAAATTTCCTCAAAATGTTTCGTTTTGTCTTATTAATGCCTATTAAGCTTATATACATATATATGTGAGTGACACACGCATATGAATTTTGCATTTGGCCGCTGCAAATGTCGATTTGGCACGCCCCTAGTGGGCGTAGATTGAGGTGCAGGTTCGAACCCCGCGGAAAACTTTTTCGTTTTAATTTAATTTATATTTTTTAATTTTCTTAAAAATGTTTCTTTCCTTATTATCAATGCCTATTAAGCATATTGTTATATATAGGTGGCATACGCATATGAAATTCGCTATTGGGCGTCTAAAATCCGTTTTGCCACGCCCCCAGTGGTCGTACACCCATAATTTTTGGCCAATTCTTAGAATGAGCTGAAGGCTACGTAACTGTAAAATTTGGATGCTTAGACTCAAAAAATGTGAAAATTACAGGGTATTTTTTGATATGCCACGCCCCCAAAGAGGCGTAACAATTATTTTTATTTAGCTTCTAGCTCTAAAACTGTAGGAGATATAAACTTTTGCGGTTTGCCACGCCCCCTATAGGCGTAGGCGTGCCATAGCTTATTGATCTTGGGTCGTCAACCCGAGTATACATACCAAATTTCAAGTCGCTAACATCAATAGTGCTCAAAATATAGGAGTATTTGGAAAATCACTATATATTTAGATCCGATTTGCCACGACCCCAGTGGGCGGGGTTATATAGTTTTTTCTTCGGTCTTTATAGAATCGTAACATTTACTTACGTGCCAAATTTCAGCATTCTAGCTTTACAACTTTAGAAGATACAGTTTTGCTCGATTTACCACGCCCCCAATGGGCGTAGATATATCCGCCATATCTTTTTGATCTTGGGTGATCAACACGAATCTACATTTTAAATTTCAGCTTTCTAGCTCTTCAACTAATATGATTTCTGGCATACAGGAAAATGCATTTTCCGATTTGCCACGCCCCTAGTGGGCGTATATGGAAAATTTTTACACTTTATAAATCGGAGACATATACGAGTATATGTTCCAAGTTTCAAGTCTCTAGCTTCAATAGCCTCGAAAAAAATTGCATTTATAC
Source organism: Drosophila hamatofila (assembly GCA_035045345.1). NCBI lineage: Eukaryota > Metazoa > Arthropoda > Insecta > Diptera > Drosophilidae > Drosophila > Drosophila hamatofila. The sequence continues at coordinate 292,728 of JAWNPA010000046.1, forward strand.
GGACAGACGGACAGACGGACAGCAAGACGGACATTGCACAAAACCAATATATTCATATCACTTCGTGAATGAATATAAAAAGTATAACGAAAGCATATCAGTCAGTTCAGAAAATAATATAACAAATACAAACCTGTCCCCAAAAAGGAAATAAAGGCACTGAAAAAGAAATGCCCCGCAGATTGCGAAGGCCCACTTTACAGTCCTTATTGCATGTACACATGCACAGAAACTAAAACTTAATAAAAATAAAAAAAAAAAAAAAAAAAAAAAACAATTAATAATTTTATTAAAAATGACTATCGCCAAATAAATAAGAAATTGCTGTCCGACAAATTTCCACTCCCCAGAATTGACGATATTCTTGATCGATTGGGCCGAGCTAAATATTTTTCATGCCTTGATTTAATGTCAGGCTTCCACCAAATTGAACTTGAGGAAAACTCAAGAAACATAACGTCTTTTTCAACAAACAATGGTTCATATCGCTTCACGCGATTACCATTCGGTTTACAAAATAGCGCCTAATTCGTTTCAAAGAATGATGACAATAGCATTCTCAGGCCTAGAGCCTACACAAAAATTCCTTTACATGGATGACTTAATCGTTATTGGTTGTTCTAAGCAACATATGATTAAAAATTTAACAGATGTTTTCAAACTTTGTAAAAAATACAATCTGAAACTACATCCAGAAAAATTTTCATTTTTCATGTGTTGGGTCAAATTAGTCTTATATTTGCTTAAGTTGAAATGTAAACTTCTATTCTTAGATTTGGGACAACCCTAATTACTCTCTCTCTTTGCATTGTTCAACTTTTCTTACTTGCACTCACTTTCGCCTAACCTTAAGCAAGCTGCGCTTGCTCATACGTTTCTGTAGTTAGTCTAGAACGAAAACTCTGGAATAAACGTTGCGCCTACGATGCGCTGCATTTAATATACGGCTCATTTGTTTAGTAGAATAACACCCCCATACTCTGAAACTCATGCTGGACTGGAAAACGCTCCTGATCCTACATTTTGGTGCCCAACGTAGGGCTGTGGTATTCAAAGTTCTGTGCAACATATTCTAAAGTTTAATTTGGCATATTGCGAACTGTGCATACATTCGCTTTGCTTGCCATTCTTCGCCCCACCGAGACCCCGCTTCAATCACTTGTTGACTTCGCTGTCGCTCTGTGACCCCCCGCCGTCGCATCACCGAGTCATCTTACGTCGTTCTCTCGCAGCAACAGCAGCTTCTGCTTTGCAATCGGCGTACTCAACGTCACTTCACTGCCCTACGATCCCCCCGCGATCACCGCAGTAAGTTACCGGCACTGTGTCTGCCATCATATTCGTCAAACGTTTTGGATAAATCATATGCATGTAAGCAGAATAAGAATAAGCAGCTGCTTACAAACGCATACATAAAAACATACTTACATACATACGCACTTACTAAGCAGCGTAACATAAAGGCAACAACAACAAGGGGAATTCGTCGCATGCATTGCTCTATGCAGCTCAGCTCAGTGAGAGTCATCGCATGCATTGCTCTCTTCGCCGCTTAATTATACGCGCTCAGTTGAGTGAAACGCATCGCCTAATATTTGCACGCTCATTTGAGTGAAATTTGTCACGCATTGGTAGTCGCTTGCCAAATACCCTGTATTCTGTGTTTTTAACTGTGACAGTGAATTTGATCAACGCTTATTAAAATATATAAATAAAGAAAATATAAGTTGTTGTTGGTCGAATCATGTCTTTGGAGGGCCTTAAAACACAGCGCGCGAATACTCGCCGGAATATTAGCCGCATTCGAAGTGTAGTCGATCCCAAACTAAGAGATGGAAAATCTGTGCCAAGTCAAGCTGAATTAAAATGTCGCTTGGAAATATTGAAAGCTTACTTTAAACAATCAATGGTTTTACAGACTCAAATTGAAAAGGAATGTCCGACCGATACTGAACGCGCCGATCTGGAGGAGCTGTATGTAGAAATAAAGGTTTGCATTACAGAGCAACTTACGGAAGAGATGCACGAATCAAACTATGCCAAGTTGCCCAGACTCATGCTACCCACATTTGATGGCAATTATGCAGATTACAAGAATTTTAGTGCATTATTCAATCAAATGGTGGATCAGCAGAACAGCTTATCAAACATCGAGAAGTTTAATCAGCTGATCAGCTGCTTAAAGGGAGCAGCATTGGATACTGTGAAGGCATTTCAGATCACACCTGAAAACTATCGGAAGGCACTTGAACGTTTGAATCAACGCTACGACAATCCAACATTAGTGTTTTTGGATACTATCTCGTCGTTGTTTATGCTCAAGAGTGTGTCAAGGTCAAATAGTCAAGAAATTCGAAGTTTGATTGACAACTCTACAGCATTGTACAACTCGCTAAGATCACTAGGCAACGAATCACAAATCGCGTAGGCAATGTTATTAGCAATTGTTATGGATAAAATGGATATGGAAACCAAGCGCAAATGGAACGAATCATTGGATTATTCCAAGTTGCCTACGTGGGAGTTGTGTGTACAGGTAATTGAGAGGCATTGCCAATATTTGGAATCATGCGGTAAGTCCGAATCGAGCCAGGGTCGAACTGCGACTGCTAGCAAACAACGAAGCCAGGCAACCACGCGCCATGGTTTGTCCTTTAATTGCTCAACTCACTCATGTTCTCTTTGTCTTAGTTCAGAGCATCAAGTTTCACGCTGCAGTCGGCTTCAGGAGATGTCGATTGCGGAGCGTTATGAAGCAGCAAAACGACATGCGCTGTGCCTAAACTGTCTTGGCAAGGGCCACCAAGCAACGAAATGTCCCTCTACGCAAAGATGTCGATTCTGCTCGAGACTTCATCACAGCTTACTACATAGGGAGGCAGCTGCAACTAGGCCGGCTTCTACGAACTCAAACGATGTTGACACATACACACACCAATCGAACAGACCAAGTCATCTTGGCAACGGCATCGTCGAGGTCATGGAGGCATCTGGAAGCTACAGAATTGGTCGTGCGCTTTTGGATTCTTGCTCACTTCATATCGGAACAGTTCGCTCAATCGCTACGCTTGCCAAAGGTCAAACGGCATATGCGAATCTCTAGCATTGGCGAATCACACACACACATTAAGTTTGGTACTTCGGCCATAATCAAGTCACGTTTTAAAGACTTCAAGATTCCCATGGATTTCTGCATGACGTCACACATTGCTTATCAGCCGGATTCGGACATCGACACTTCATCTTGGAACATACCCAAGAACACATCTTTAGCTGATAAGCAGTTCTACTAAACTATCGATGCGTCAAATCGAACCTCATCGCAACGATCACTCAATGACTTGCTAATGGTTGGACCGACCATTCAGACGAACCTATACACGCTTCTGCTACTCTTCCGAACATACATACTTATACTTTGGAGAGACTCGGCAGCTAAACCACTTCGGACGTATGAACTAAACACAGTTGCGTACGGTACGGCAACAGTCCCATATCTTGCTATATGCAGTATGACATATTTGGCCGATCTACACATGCTGGACGAGCCGCACAATTACATTCCACATCACTGCTCAGAGTTGTTTTCGATGCATCAAATCGAACCTCATCGCAACGATCACTCAATGACTTGCTAATGGTTGGACCGACCATTCAGACGAACCTATTCACGCTTCTGCTACTCTTCCGAACATACATACTTATACTTTGGTGAACTAAACACAGTTACGTACGGTACGGCAGTATCTGAAGCAGAGTCCAAACGCTTGGCCAAAGGAGAAGCGCCACGAACCAGATCCAGAGGTCGTAACGCTTGAGATGCGCAAGTCAGCGTTCCAGGTTACGACGGATAGCAACTATCTACTCGACACACTTAGAAGCATAAGTTCGCATCTTCGTTGCTTGCGAATTGTTGCTTGGATGCTGCGCTTTACACACGCGCTTCGGAAGCCCGTTGAGCTGTCTACGCCCTCGCCGACACCTCAAGAGCTACAGCGTGCATTCAATTGCATCATCTGGAATCTGCAGCAACAACAGTTCGCAGATGAAATTCATGCTTTGCACAAAAACAGACAAATATCAAGTCACATCAAATACTTAATCCATTTTTTCAAATAACAGACGGATACCTACTACTGAAGGTTGGCGGCCGTCTCGAATTGGCAAATGCACCAGAGGCTCAGAAACATCAAATCCTACTTCCCAGTAAAGATGACTTCATTCGCCACTACATGCAGCTCCTTCATATGAAACACTACCATGCTGGCTCTAAGGCACTTGTTGCGTTACTTCGTCTTCAATTTTGGATTGTAAATGCTTGAGACCTGGCTCGCTCTATTGTCAGGAAATGCGTGCATTGTGTGCGCTGCAAGCCAAGGCTGCAACAGAAACTCGATGGGAAATCTGCCTGTAGAGCGATTGACTCCATCGAAACCTTTCGCTCACTGTGGAGTTGACTTTTGTGGACCAGTCAATGTCTATCTTCGCATTCAGGGCAAGGCACCTCGGAAAGGCTACATTGCCATATTCGTATGCTTTGCCACCAAGGCCGTGCATATCGAAGTGGTATCTGACCTTTCAACGGATGCTTTCTTAGCCGCTTTGAGGCTCATGACTGCACGACGTGGATTGCCTGTGGATATATTTTGTGACAACGCCACAAATTTCACTGGAGCAAGCAATCAATTAAAGGATCTTCGAGACTACTTCTTCAAGCAAGATAATCAGCAATCAATAATTAGTTTTTGCTCAAATGAATTCATCAACTTTCTTTTTATCCCACCCAGAGCACAACACTTTGGCGGCCTCTGGGAGGCAGCAGTAAAAAGCGCCAAGGGACTCATGGCGCGCAGCCTGATGAATGCCCGATGCACGTTTGAGGAATTGGCTACAATCACAACGGAAGTAGAAGCCATTCTCAACTCGCAATAAAAGTACGAAAGAACAAGAACTAGCAGCAATACATTGGGCAATAATACATTTTCGACCATATATATATGGCAAACATTTTACAGTTAGAACGGATCACAGACTTTTAACATATTTATTTTCTATGGTAAACCCATTTTCGAAATTAACACGCATGCGACTCGAATTAGAAGAATATGATTTTACAGTAGATTATCTGAGAGGGAAAGATAACTACGTGGCAGACGCCTTGTCAAGGATATCAATATCCGACTTAATTGACTTAAATAAAAAAGTCCTGAATGTCACTACCAGGCAACAAAGTAGACAAAACAATTTCTGCGCAGAAAATAAACAAGAGCTATTGCCAAAGCAAAGTCTTGAAAAAACTTCTAAGCCCAACGTATACGAAGTCATCACAAATGACGAGGTATGCAAAGTAGTGACCTTGCGAATAACAGATTCCAAATGTTTTTTGAAACATGGAAAAAATGTTGTAGCAAGAATTGACGTTAGCGATTTGTATACCAATGGAATTCTCGACTTAGGTCAGTTCTCTTCCAAAGGCTTAAAAGGCAAGCCGGTATACATAAAATCAGCCAACTCAAAGTGGCACCGTGCGAAAAGATATTTGAATTTATTTCAATAAAATCATTTAAAAATATGGGCAATCAAATATTAAAGAATTTAAGAGTAGCGCTACTCAAGCTGGTGACCTTCATCCAAAATGAGGAAGAAAAAGAAGCAATAATGTCTACATTCCATGATGATCCAATTCAACATGTAAAAGAGTACATAAATAAATGTCCAAAATGCCTTACGTCGAAAACGACGAAACACCACAATATGCTTTTGACAGAGTGATAGTAGACACAATTGGTCCACTACCACGTTCAGAAAATGGAAATGAATACGCAATCACTTTAATATGTGATTTGACAAAGTATTTAGTAGCACTTCCAGTTGCAAACAAAAGTGCAACAACTGTCGCAAAAGCCATATTCGAATCTTTTATTCTGAAGTACGGTCCAATGAAGACGTTCATTACGGACATGGGAACAAAATACAAAAATTCTATTGTAACTGATTTGTGCAAATATTTAAAAATAGACAACATAACGTCTACAGCACACCACCATCAGACATTAGGTACCGTTGAAAGAAGTCATATGACATTCAATGAGTACATTCGTTCATATATATCAGTAGATAAAACTGATTGGGACATATTGTTACAGTATTTCGTGTATTGTTTTAACACAACACCATCAGTAACTCATAATTATTGTCCATATGAATTAGTATTTGGTAGACAAAACAACCTACCCATTCAATTTAATAGTGTAAATAACATAAAACCTATATATAATATAGAAGATTATTCTAAAGAAGTAAAGTTTAGACTAGAACACGCGTATAAGAGAGCTCGAATACTTTTAGAAAAAAATAAAATTAGGCAAAAAGAAATAAATGATAAGAAAATATTAGATTTTAAAATAGAAATAGGGGACCAAGTTTATTTAAAGAATGAAACAGGTCATAAATTAGAATCTTCTTATATAGGACCATTTGAGGTCATTAGTATAGAAAAAAATAATAATAATTATCAAGAATAAGAAAAATAAAGAACAAAGACTTCATAAGGATAGACTAAAAATATTTACTAATTGAGAACATTAAAAAAAAAAACAAACATTGTTTAATTGTTTTTACCTATATACGTATATATATATATCCACATAATAAATAAAAAAAATTAAAAACAAAAAATTTTTTAAATAAAAAAAAATAAAATAAATTTACACAAAAAAAATTTAATAAATAAGAATCATAAAGGTTTTAGAAATAACAAAAAAAAATAAATAAATAATAGAAAAAAAATTAAAATTAGTTACTAATAACATTTTATACTTATATTAACAGATTTAAAATAACTACATATTAATATTACGTTATCTCTTAAAAAGGGGAGGTGTAGTATGTTGTATAATGAAAAGGCATATGCCCACCGTATTATAGCGTATACAATATGTATACAATATATAAAGTGGTCATATGCTCCGCTAAAGGCTTGAGTAAATTACTCATCAATACAGTGACACTTTGTCACTGTATTTACATAACAGAACCACACACAAGTGCACGTAATATGATCAGCCATATATATGTAGACTGGCCTGCATCGTGGGAACTGCAGCGTAAGCACTGTGTCCGAGTGGTAGCCTAATGCCCAATGCGCATTTGAATGTATATGCCTTCTGCATATACATATAAACATATATACAACATACCATATACTCCAGTTCTGCCGCAGCCTGTAGCGACAGAACTCTTTATATACTTTTTATATATTTAGAGTAAGAACTTATATTTTTGAAAAACAATAAATCATTATTAATTAAACCGCACAAGAGAACAGTGTTTACACTGGAGCCATCATCCAGCGGAGAGGCCAGCGGGACCACGTCCGGCTCGTGGTCACCAGCGAGTTCCAGCAGCGTGGGAGTTGCTGAGGCGGAGAGGTGGGAGGACGACGACGGCATGGCCGGGTCATGGTCGCCAAGGAGCTCGCCCAGTGCGACGCCGGCAGCGCTGCCGCCGTTCGCCGTGACTGGAGGAATAGCGTTATGATGAGACGCTGGTGTCGGCGTATGTGCGAAACGGCTGCTATTCGCCGACGCGGCCAATATGGCAGCCTCCAAGGCCACCAACGCCGCACTGGGTGGCGTCGGACAGCAGCGAGGGAGAGGAGGAGATCATTGTCAAAAGGCACGTTTTACAGCGGAGCCCGGTGTTGGCAATGGCGGCGGCAAGCCCATCAGGTCCAGGGGCATGAAGAAGATTTTGACGTTATCCCAGATCACGCAATAATGTCTTTAACGGGACACGAGCAGACATGTCCCGCTCCAGACCTGAACTGGCCCCGTTACAACACGAAGGGCGCATGCCGCTCCATACGGGATAGTTTGTCGAGAATAGAAAAGTCAAAAGTACAAGTCAAAAGTGCAAGTTAAGTCAACATAAGTGAACAGTCAACGCGAATTAACAGAAAGGACATCGAAGGATATCCAAGGAGGATACTTTGGATGCCTATAAAAGACTATAGGCAACCCAGGAACACCGGCGGCGGAGAATAGCGTCAGCAGTTTTGGCGAAAGCAGCAGTGAGTGAGTTCACGTAGCTAAGTGCTAAGAGCGAGTCCATTTGTAGGAGTGTCCAGTGTATATCCGAACGAACCGCCGGAGTAACGTTCTCTAGGAGCGCTTGAGCGAATCCTAGCGTGCCTTTAGCACAATCGCATCCCCAGCCAGAGTACGCTGAGCTACACTCGACTATCCTGTGTTCAGGTGTGCATTCCGGAGGCGAGTCCTTGCGCACTTATTAAGAATTTGTAAACTAAGTGTTGTGTTTTCAGTGCAAATGTTGATTGGGGCAAGAAAACTTTTTAACTTTCTAAAACTTTTGAAGGTATGGTTCTTTTGTTTTTTCGCATTGTTCCGACCATTCTTAGCTGTTGTGACAAAAATGTTTGACCAAGTTCGGAAAAAAAATTGTGCATTGTTATGTTATGACCCTTTAATCCACGAACCAAATCCAGAACTACACGTTCGCCTTCATTTTTTTCTAGCTAAACCACCAACTGGCTTACCTTAATACGGTTGGATTATCCAAACGTAACAAGTTTTGGAGCAAACTAATAACCAAAATTTACTTCCATATCGTTCAGGCTTAGATGGTATCTATTGCCGAAACTTGTATAATCCACGAAAACCAAGCAATTTTTCGTCAATAGTAACGCATTCAGATGAGTTGAAATAATTAGCCAATAGTTCAGGCCATTTGAATATTTCACGAATTGGAGAAAATCTGTCCGTAGACCTTTTTGACGTCTGCTCGTAATGCCATCAAATCGTATAACTCGATTTATGTACTGAAATGTTTTCTTTGACATTATATTGTTAAATATGGGACGTCCATATTCACTATCGAATGAGTCCCATACTGTTTCATTCTTTTATGCATTTTAAGCATACACATAATCCTAAAACAACACACCTGTCAACTCCAGCCAAGATGAGTTTGTCAGAAAAGCAAAAGACACGAAAAAAAGAGTGCAAAATACATAGAAATTACATATGTGTAGAAAACCACACACGAGGGTAAAATATGTAAGTTTTTAAATATCTACTTAACCAAAACATTTTTTTAAATCAACTTATGCATTTTCTGAGCTTAATTTATGAATCAGGAAATGTCAAGAAGTTTCATAAAAATCCGTTAACAATTAAAAAAAAAAAAAAAAAAAAAAACAAGTAAGAAAGCTCTAGTCGAGACTGCTCGACTACGAGATCCCCTGAACCCTTCCAGGAACTAATATTTCAATAATTCGTCACTTCATTTCTACTTACACATGCACACACACATACACACATACGTACGCACGTATAAACAGGCATGGGCTGCTGTGTAGGCTTACTGTGGGAACTTATTTGTTTAATAACTTTTTTTGTAGACGGACAATTTTGATAAAACTTTCAGACCGTGATAATAACATTAAAATGTGTGTATGTATCAACTCACAAGTCTCTAGTATTTGAAATACGGTTTTTGCAAACTTGTAGGGAAGGGGGTGTTATGAGAGGGGGGGGGGGGGGGGGTGAAATATGACAAAAACCGAAATTCTTAAAAATACATATGATTCTACATTTTAAATTTGGAGACTCTATCTTCAAAGGTGTAGAAGATATAATTTTATAACTGATTTTCGATAAGGTTTTTAATCGATAACAAAATAACGGGAGTAGTTATCGTTTTTTAAAAACAAATTCGATATGCGCGTGCAGTATACGGACCTACAAAAAAAAAAAATCAAGTCTCTAGCTCTTATATCTTCTGAGATCGACGCGTTCATACATACGGACGGACGGACGGACGGACGGACAGACAGACGGACAGGGCTAGATCAACTCAGTTCGTCGCCCTGATCAAGAATATATATACGTTATGGGGTTACATACTGTTACATACATTTTAACAAAACCATTATACCCTGATTTCCCATTTTCAATGGGTTCAGGGTATAAAAAAACAAGTAAGAGGACGTAATAATAACATTCAAATGTGTATATATGCCAAAGCACAAGTCTCTAGTACTTGATATACGTTTTTTTCAAATTTGGGGCGAAGGGGGCTTGGCATCCAAAATCTGTAAATGAAAAAATCTTTGTATTCATCACATTAATCTACACAGTAAATCTGAAGTCTCTAGGTCTAACAGTATTCAAACTAGGCTTTAAAAACCAAGTCAGATTTTCGATTGTTATCGATAAAAAAGAAATGGGATGAGTTATCGAAAAAATATGATAAACTCGTACTGCGTATGGTATACACGAGTATACATGTAAAATTTCAAGTCTCTAGCACTTGTAGTTTAGGAGATCTCTGCGTTAGTACGGACGGACGGACGGACGGACGGACGGACGGACGGACAGACGGACATAGCTAGATCAACTCAGCTCGTCATCCTGATCAAGAATTTATATACTTTATGGGGTCTTCCACGCCTTCTTCTGCCTGTTACATACATTTTCACAAAAACATTATACCCTGATTTCCCATTTTCAATGGGTTCAGGGTATAAAAAGAGTAAAAAATATGAGTTTTGTGTGGTTTTCCACACAAGAGTACAATTAGGGTTAAAAAAACTCGGCAGCTTCCAACATTATTGTGAACCCGAAGTGATTAATACACTCCGTTTATTTCGTCGTCACTCAACAGTCAAAATCATGCGAAAACAATGCATTCAAAATTAGCAATCAATTTCTTTGTAACACAACAGTGTAAAACAATAATATTTGTGCGCATTTGACTTCTTTTGTGCAGCGTCTGCATAGAAGGCCCTCTAATCCGAAAATAGCTGTGTTGATCACACACATACACACACACAGTGAGCTTGCATATAAAGAGTGAAGCTAAATTAGAAGTACACACACACAGTGAGCTTGCATATAAACAGTGCATCTAAATTATAAGTGCATTTTAGTGGGACTATTAGCTTGTACATTAACTTTGTAATTGAAAGTGTTTTCAAGAGTGAACATAATTTTAGTTAATTTGTGATTAATAAAATGAATAATTCAGAGTCGAATGCTGATCAAGTGCCTTCATCTCAGGTTAATTTCTTAAGGCTTAACACAAAAGCACTTTTCGATAGACTTGAAAGGCTATATTCCTAATTGGACATTAATAAACTAGGCCAAGTTGGAGTAAAGCTTATTTGCTGATGAGTTGCCATCGAAGTCCAAACTGTCAGCATTCTTACAAGGAATCGAATCATATGCTATTCCAATGTCAACGTTTTCAGCAATTGTGGCCAATTGCAAGAAATAAGGAGGCCAAGAGACTTGCACTTTACCTCAATTGTCTGAGAAAAGGGAATCAGTTGAAAGATTGCAAATCTAGTTTCTGTCGTACTTGCTATTCCAATACAATCAGTCTTCAATATCCACATCTAACGCTGTGTTGCCACTTGATCAACAAGCACATGAAATACACCCCACTGCTATGGTCGCGATATCCCCTCAAGCTCACATATCACCTAATTCGTTGTGCTTCTAGCCACTGCTATAATCCTTGTCAAGAACCGAACTGGAACATTCGTTCCGTGCTGTGTGCTCTTGGACTCAAGATCTTAACTTCACTTCGTCACCAGTAGCTTCGCCAATCAGCTTCAGCATCGAAAAAGCAAATCACTGACTGCAGTTTCTGGCATTGGAGATGCCAGCTTCTTAACTGAGGAATACTCAGACGATCTTAAGGAGATATATTCAGCATTTATAAAGGAATATATTTATCTCAACCATATGTGTGCTGGTGACCAGCGCAGAGATCAATAAATGCAAATATTTCTTACCACATTATTGCGTATACAAAGAAGATAGTTTGACAACAAAGCTGAGAGTTGTATTTGACGGCTCGGCCGTTACTACATCTGGGCTCTCATTGAATAATTTGCTTATGCCTGGACCGATTAATCAAGCTACATTGTTAAACACACTTGTTTGTTTACAAACATTTTCCATTGCATTTATAGGTGACATTGGTGAAATGTATAGGTGAGTGAAGGTCTCTGAGCCTGATTTTATGCTCCATTGCATTTAATGGCGGAGCTCTTCAGACGATGATATTCAATTTTTCAAATCGAATACCGTCACTTATGGGACCAAACCCGCTTCCTTTTTGGCAATTCGTGCAATGCATCAACTAGCAATGGATGAGTCGGCGAGATTTCTACGTTGTTGATCTGATCTCAGGATGAATTCAGTTGAAGAAGTTTGCGACATATTGCAACGAACCACAAATCTTCTTGATCGAGGCTACTTCAAATTGAGAAAATGGTGCTCCAACTCAACCGACACACTTCGCGGAGCTCTAGAAGCTGACCAGGAGAGCTTTCTCAAACTCGACGACGGCAGCGATGTGACAAAAACACTCGGACTCATCTAGGCGCCTCGAAATGACAGCTTCGTGTTCACTTTCGAGCCCAAAAATAGTATTGGCAAACACACAAAGCGTTCGGTTCGGACCAACTTTAACTAGGTTAAAAATCATCTTGCAACGCATGTGGAGAGACAAGCTACAATGGGATGAGAGCCTACCACAACCATTGGAAATGATTTGGAGCGAAATTGGTAAGGACTTTCATCAAGTGAGCAATGCAATATTTCCTCGGTATGTACTCCAACTTAACGCAATTTTCGAACTACCTTCTACCTTCTGCGATTTTAGTCTGTTCGCTAATCGAAGAATAATGCTGTTCAAGTTCAGTTACTCTGTTCCAAGGCTAGAGTCGCCCCACTTAATACCATCACAGTGCCTAAGCTTGAGTAATGCGCTGCATTTCTGCTTGCGAAGTTAGTAAGCGAAATGAACAAATAAACTTGTTTGAATATGAGATGCATTGTTGGTCATATTTAGCCGTGGTCTTGTCTTGGTAAAAAGAAGAGCTATCCAGAGCTGTCACTTACAAGACTTGTGCAATAGAGCAATGGCATGAAGTGGCATTACGTGCCAACTGAGATGAATCCTGCAGATATGTTGTCCAAAGGGGCAGCACCGTTGGAGTTTTTGCACTCAAACTTATAGATGCACGGACCTTCTTTTGCAAAATTAAAAAGGTTATTGTTGAATAATTCCTTTTGTAGTGGGACTATCCTCATCAAACTTTCAGAACGTAATAATAACATTCAAATGTGTGTATATGCCAAAACACAGGTTTCTAGTACTTTAAATACGTTTTTTTTAATTTGTGGCGAAGGGGGCGTGGTATCCAAAAAAAATGCAAAATCTACATAGTAAATCTCTAGGTCTAACAGTATTCAAACTAGGCTTTAAAAACAAAGTCCGATTTTTGATTATTATCGATAAAAAATAAATGGAATGAGTTATCGAAAAAATATAATAAGCTCGTACTGCATTTGTAGCATTTGTAGTTTAGGAGATCTCTGCGTTCCTGCGGACGCAACTCAGCTCGTCATCCTGATCAAGAATATATATACTTTATGGGGTCTGCCAGGCCTCCTTCTGCCTGTTACATACATTTTCACAAAAACATTATATCCTGATTTCCCATTTTCAATGGGTTCAACTAAAAGGGCGTGCATGGAATATATTTTTGCTACCTGCTGATGCTTTTGGAAACATGCTACAGGTCATAATAAATTCCCATTTTCAATGGGTTCAGGGTATTATAAAAAAAGGGTACAATTTGAATTTCCTAGTGTTGCGTGTAGGGTATTTCGCAAGAATACATAATAGACGCAAAACTGCGGAGATTTCATATTATATTAGACACTTTATATACACGCCCACATAGGCACGCGCTCTGCTAACTGCGCAGTTAGCAGCGACTGCGCTTGAGCTGCAATATGGGCTATACTTTGAGAACTTATTTGTGGAATAAATTCTCTTGTAGTGGGACTATCTTCATCAAACTTTTTGAACATGATAATAACACTTAAATGTGTGTATTTGCCAAAGCACAAGTCTCTAGTATATGAAATACGATTTTTTCAAATTTAGGGCGAAAAGGGCTTGGTATCCAAAATTTTAAAATTACAAAATCTTTGTAGTCATCACATGGATCAACACAAAAAATTTAAAGTCTCTAGGCTTAACAGTATTGAAATAGGGCTTAAAAAAGGAAACAAAATTATCGATTATTGTCGATAAAAAAGAAATGGGATGAGTTATCGAAAAAATATGATAAACTCGTACTGCGTATGGTATACACGAGCATACATGTAAAATTTCAAGTCTCTAACATTTGTAGTTTAGGAGATCTCTGCGTTAGTACGGACGGACGGACGGACGGACGGACAGACGGACATGGCTAGATCAAGAATATATATACTTTATGGGGTCTGCCACGCCTCCTTCTGCCTGTTACATACATTTTCACAAAAACATTATACCCTGATTTCCCATTTTCAATGGGTTCAGGGTATAAAAAGTCAAAACCCAGAGGCCCACCCCTTAGCCCCATGCTTTTGGGGTCGCTGAATCCGAAAATCAACATGAAAAATTTTTCCTGTCGCCCATTTTCCCGCTACCAACTCCCTATATTTGCTCCCGGGGTTCGGAATATCAGTGTTAAGAAAAAGTCGAGTAAGGTGTGTATTTCTATGTTTTTTTGGGTTGCTGAAACCGAAAATGGCCAACAAAAACAAAATTCTTCCGCACCTTAACCCCATTTGAAAATGTATCAACAAAAAGAAAACTTACATTTTTGATAGACACAGGTGCAGATATTTCACTTCTTAAAGTAGATTCAGATGTCTATCAAAACATACAAAACGACAACCTAATAAGTATCCAATGCGTAGACCAAGGACTAATAAAGTTCCAAGGTCTGGCCTAAAGCTACAAACAGATAAATATATAATTCCAGATAATTTAAATTTTCCAATATATGTATGTTCCAATAACATACAGTTTTGGTAACAATTCAGTACTTCCACCAGCAAGATCACAAATAATAAGGAACATTAAAATAACACAAAAAAAGAATCCATTTTAATACCTTACCAGGAAATACAAAATGGTATTTATGTTGCAAACACAGTACCAACATCTCAATTTCCATCCGTCTATTAAATACGAATAATACTGATCTGTTGGCTAGTATAAATAATTTAAAATATGAACCACTTTCAAACTATGTGGTTGAAACGAAAACATTAAGTAGAAATAAAACTGTTTTAGCTCAGCTGAAAAAGAATTTTCCACCCTAATTCAAGAAACAATTATCTGAATTATGCACCAAATACAGTGATGTTTTCGGACTAGAAACCGAATCACTCACAACAAATAACTTTTATAAACAAAAATTGAGACTAAAGGATAATGAACCAGTATATATTCAGAATTATAGAAGTCCTCATAGCCAAGTAGAATATAGAATATATATAGTCGAACCGTCAGTGTCTGAATATAATAGCCCACTTTTATTGGTTCCAGAGAAAGCCCTTCCGGGCTCTGAAGAGAAAAAATGGTGATTAGTAGTTGACTAGTATTGCCAGATGACAAAAAACTATCCAGTACCACATGATGCGGATAGCGATAGAAAATTTGTTGCATTTTGCAATTATTATAGACATTTCAGTGAAAATTTCGTCGATTATTCACGACACCTAATTACGTTATGTAAAAAGAATGTACGTTTTATTTTTATTTTTTTTATACCCTGAACCCATTGAAAATGGGAAATCAGGGTATAATGGTTTTGTTAAAATTTATGTAACAGGCAGGAGGAGCCGTGATCAGGGAGACGAAAAGAGTTGATTTAGCCCTGTCCGTCTGTGTGTCCGTCCGTCCGTCCGTCTGTCCGTATGTATGAACGCGTCGATCTCTAAAGATATAAGAGCTAGAGACTTGAAATTTTTTTCATAGGTCCGTATATATAGCGCGCATATCAAGTTTGTTTTTGAAAATCGATAACTGCTCCTGTTATTTTGTTATCGATTAAAAACCTTATCGAAAACCAGTAAAAAATTATATTTAATACACCTTTAGAGCTAGAGTTTCCAAATTTAAAATGTGCATTCATATGTATTTTTAAGAGTTTCGGTTTTTGTCATATCTGACCCCCCACCCCTCAAAGCACCCCCTTTCCTACCAGTTTGCAAAATACCGTATTTCAAATACTAGAGACTTGTGCGTTGGCGCACACACACACATAAATGTTATAATCACGGTCTGAAAGTTTTATCAAGATTTTCCGTCAAGATTAGTAGTCGAGCAGTCTCGACTTTCTTATTTTTTTTGTTTTGCTTTCTTACTTGTTTTTTACTTTTATTTATTTATTTAAAAAGATTGACAAAACTAGAGTCAACTTCAACAAAAAATTTTAAAGTATATTAAATAGCCTAAAATAACAAAACCTATCAATAATACCACCAACCCGGTGAAGGTAATTTATTTGTCAGTCCAGCCAACTATGCCCCGATTCACAGCCATATATGGTCAGTGATATTATTGAACTAAGAAAGATAGAGATTATTAAAGGAAACTTACAAAATAATTATTAAAGAATCTTAAAAATAAATATGGTAAATAGGAATTGGAAATCACTACACAATGTGGATGCTCTGCCGGAACATCCATATGTATCAGCTCACGCGTGGGCAGTGTGTGTGATTTCCCTAAAATGACCTGCAAGCAAAGAGTTAATTAACGGGAGAGAGAGTTCAAGAAAGAACACATGATAATATTTATTGTAATTATTGCATTAAACGTGAAACGCGCTATGCAAAGAATAATCTGATGTGCACAAAGGTAAATATAACGGACGAAAGTGTCTGGTTGTTCTAGAAGGAACAGAGAAATTAAGTTGCTTTAACAAACAGGGCGTATCTATATTACCAATAATCAACTTATTTAAGAAAACAATCCCTAGAATTGTCCTACGATTGATTAAAGATGGAAGATCTATGAGAAGAAGCCTACTATGATAAGACGGTAAACGGAGATTAGGATCCCAGTTTAGATCACGCAATGCGAAAAGGAGAAACTGTTTCTGGACCGATTCAATACGATCCTGATACAATTTATGTTGAGGAGACCATATGATTGAACAATATTCAAGAATAGGTCGTACCAGTGAGGTATACAAAAGTTTAGTGATAAAGGGGTCCTTAAACTCCTTTAACCAACGTTTAATAAAGCCAAGAGCACCTTTAGCTTCATTTACGATGTTAGAGACATGAAGATTGAAACAAAGTTTTGTGTCAAAAAGCACACCCAGATCTTTGACAGTAAAAATTCATTGCAAGGAAATGTTGTTAATTGTATAATTAACAATATGTGGAATGGTACGACTGAAGGTCATTGTCATACACTTGGAGCAGTTTAAATGCAACTGATTATCCACACACCAAAGTTGAAAGGAATTTAAATCATCTTGTAGGTGAAGATGATCCATTGACTTAGAATACGCAAGGCAAAGTGTTACATCATCTGCATACATTAAAATTTTTGAATGAGTAATACAGTCAGGAAGGTCATTAATAAAAAGGGTAAAAAGTAGCGGTCCCAAGTGACTGCCCTGAGGTACACCTGTGGAAGCAAAAACAGGTTTCGAAATAGCTGTCCTTAACAATTCCCTTTGAGTCCTACATTTCAAATAGGATGAAATCCAAGACATAAGTCTAGGAGCGATCAAGCTTGTGAATTAAGATGTCATGATTAACAGAATCAAATGCTTTACTGAAATCAGTATAAATAACACCAGTTTGCATTTTATTTAAAAAGCTATCATTGATTAGACAATTAAATTCAAGTAGGTTAGTTGAGGTTGATCGATTTTGAAAGAAACCATGATTTACAAAAATGGTGCAGGGTTGATGTTATTATTTTTTCAAATAATTTCGGGATTGCAGATAGCTTTGCAATACGTCTATAATTTGAAATATCAGACCTCCCACCATTTTTATGTAGAGGAGTGATAAAGGACTCTTTCCAACAGAAGTCACCAAGGACAAGTTAAACAGTTTTAATAAAAATAACTGTAAGGATCCACTGCATTCTTTTATAACGGAACTTGGAATGTTATCAGCGCCAGGAGAAGAAGATGATTTCAATGTCCGAATGGCTGAAGCTAGAGCATCGAGGGAAACATTATAAACATTGATAATATTCGTTGAAAGAATCAAACTTGAGTAAGAAATGGCATGGGGATCCACAGAAGAATAAGTGGATTGAAAAAAATTTGCAAAAAGATCTGAGGAATCATGGTCATTACAAGTTTTTTCTTCTCCAAGGAAAAATGTGGAACGTAAATTAGAAGATCCACGCTTCGAGTTCACAAAAGAGTAAAATTGCTTTGAATTACGAACAAATTGCCTTTTGCCAGGGGGGCTTATTAGAAACAGGCCTAGAGAGACACAAATGAACACACATATCAAGAATTGAGTTTAACGTATCATAGCATATGTTAGCTGCCAAATTAATATCAACAGAGATATATAAAAGTGACCAGACAGTTGCATTAATTAAATTATTAAGCAAGACAAAATTACATTCACGATAACAAGAGAGAACGATTCAAATGATTCAAAACAGAGTTCATCTGAAACATAGAGAGGCTAAACAGTTCACTAAAAATGTAATGGTCTGTGGACGGAATATGGTAATTTAAATTAGAAGTTGAATGCCCAAGAAGTGTTAGGTATAGTAAAGTCACCCAACTATAGAAATAATCACTATCATTTATATAATCAGAAATTTCTTTAATACAAGCTAAATGTTGTGCATAAACTTGTATATCAGAAGAGGGAGGAAAATAAGAACAAGTGACAAATAGGGAAAAGGATGGAAGAGTTATTTTAACCCCAATAATCTCAGCATCGTGATGTGCATTGAAACTTATCGATTCAGAGAGGAAATCGGAGAAGTGAATGCCAGAATGCATTCCAGTACCTTAAAGATAATCTTATTTAGCCAGAAAAATAAGCAATAATGTCTACATGTCACGACGATCTGATACAGGCATAACAAAAAACTTTGGCCAAGTAAAAAGACATTATTATTGGAAAAATATGATACGTCATATCAAGAGTAGGTTAAGAAATGTCCAAAATGCCTTACATAAATAAAAAATAGCAAGTAAGAGTGCTCTAGTCGAGACTGCTCGACTAGGTACAGTGAACCCTGCAATGTACTGATATTCCAATCATTCTACGCTTCTATTATGCATTCACACAAACACATAAACATGCGCTCTGCTAATTGCGAAGTTACCAGCGTCTGCGCTTGGGCTGCCATGTGGGCTTCATTATGAGAACTTATTTGTTGAATAAATCTTCACAATAAATCTGATATCTCTAGGTCTAACAGTATTCAAATTAGGCTTAAAAAACAGAGTCAGATTTTCGATTATTATCGATAAAAAAGAAATAGAATGAATTATCGAGAAAATATGAAAAACTCGTACTGCGTATGGTATAGAGTATACATGTAAAACTTCAAGTCTCTAGCATTTGTAGCTTGGGAGATCTCTGCGTTCATACGGACGGACGGACCGACAGACGGACATGGCTAGATAAACTCAGCTCGTCATCTTGATCAAGAATATATATACTTTTCGGGATCTGCCACGCCTCCTTCTGCCTGTTACATATATTTTCACAAAAACAGTATGCCCTGAATTCCCATTTTCAAAGGGTTCAGGGTATAAGAACAGACAAAGACCCTAATGACAATAACCAAAACACCGATACATGCTTTTGACAGAGTGTGTTGTGTTTGTTTAGTGCGTTAAAAGTAAATAATCAATGTCGTCGTCACTCAACAGTCAAAATCATAAACATTTGTGCGAAAACAGTGCATTCAAATTAACAATCAATTTCGTTGTAACACAACAGTGTAAAACATTAACATTCGTGCATAAAATATTTAGTTCAAAGTGCATATTGCAATTGTACGTGCATCATCTTGAGTTTTTTAATCCTCTTTTAATCGTTTGATTCGTTCGTCACGGTTGGCGCCTTTTCAGCAGCATCTGCATAGAAAGCGTGCAAACCCAAAACGGCTCTGTCAATCGTAAAAGACACACATACATACATACGTACATAAAAGCTCAGATAATCTGGCACGCAGTCGTCTGCATAGAAGGCCCGCTAATCCTAAAATAGCTGTGTTGATCACATACATACACACACACAGTGAGCTTGCATATAAACATTTTAGTGGGACTATTAGCTTGTACATTAACTTTGTAATTGAAAGTGTTTTCAAGAGTGAACATAATTTTAGTTAATTTGTGATTAATAAAATGAATAATTCAGAGTCGAATGCTGATCAAGTGCCTTCATCTCAGGTTACTTTCTTAAGGCTTAAGACGAAAGCACTTTTCGATAGACTTGAAAGGCTATATTTCGAATTGGACAATGATAAACGAAGCTATGCGGATTCGTGTGAACTACGTGTGCTCTTGGATTCGCTCACCATGCAGTCCACACTAGCTTAGAAGAATCTGATTTTGACTCGATATTTAGTGATTTATCTGCGAAATTCGAATTAACTTTACTAAAGTTTATGACTTGGCTTTAACGCGAACTAGGAAGTCTACTGAATCAACAGCTTTCTTCTACACTGAAGACAAGTCTTACAAATGCTCCTTTAATGCTCGTTATGGCTAATCGATCACGCTTGCCGCAGCTGGAGCTGCCGAAATTCAGTGGAATCTACACTGAGTGGGAAGACTTTTACTCTGTATTAAAAACGATCGTAGATACTGATCCTCGACAAAGTCTACTCAGACCAAGTGGAAGGAAAGCTGCTGATGCGTTGCCATCGTGATCCAAATTTTCAGCATTCTTGCAAGGACGGTGTCGAATTCTTGAAAATGTGGATCAAGTATTGCAAGATGGTCAGGTTGACAACTCAGGGAAGATCGTGAGTACACATTTAAGAAAATCAGTTGTTACTTAAAAGGCTCCCAGTCGTTGTGTCATTTGCGAAGATCCAAATCATTTGATATTCCATTGTCAACGTTTTGAGCAATTGTAGCCAATTGCAAGACATAAGGAGGTCAAGAGGCTTGTACTTGCCTCAATTATCTGAGGAAAGGGCATCAGTTGAAAGATTGCAAATCTAGCTCCTGTCGTACTTGTCAATCGAAGCACCATATTATATTGCATTACAATCAGTCTTCAATATCCACTTCCAGCGCTGTGTTGCTACCTGGTCAAAAAGCAAATGCGATAAATCTCACCATGGTTGTAATGTCACCTTCTCTGCCTCAAACCCACATATAACCTAATTCGTCTAATGTTGTTCTTCTAGCCACTGCTATAATCCTTGTCAAGAGCCGAGCTGGAACATTCGTTCCATGTCGTGTACTCTTGGACTCAGGATCTCAACTTCACTTCGTCACCAGTCGCTTTGCAAATCAGCTTCAGCTTCGGAAAAGCAAATCACTGACTGCAGTTTCTGGCATTGGGAATGCCAGCTTCTCAACTGAGGAATACTCAGACGATCTCGTTCTGAAATCCCGGATTTCAGATTATTTCAACCAACACACTTCGCGGAGTTCGGATCAGAGTTGGGATCGGCACTTCTTGGTTTCACCGAACTGCGAACATTAGTATGCTGAATTCAGGCTATAATCAACTCTCGTCCTCTTGTTCCAACTTCAGAAAATCCCGATGACCTTGGAGTTCTCCAGGACATTTTCTGATTGGTCTACCACTCATCGATTTCCCCGAGCCAGATGTAATGGGCTCGACCATAATCGCCTCGATCGCAAGCAATGCATAACGTACATACAGCAATTGTTTTGGAAGCGCTGGAGTGAGGAATACCTCACCATTCTCCAACAGCGAGGAAAATGGCGCACCCCGCATCCTTCTATCAAAGTCAACGATGTCGTGTGCGTGAAAGACGAAATCGAGACGCAAACGGCCATTTTAAAGGCCATTTTAAAGGCCATTTTAAAGGTGGCAATTCAAATGGCCGTTAGCCCGGTTCGTTGAGATCATTGCTGGAGCTTATGGTGTTGTGAGAGCTCCTATGCTGCGTACACCCACTGCACAGTGGATCCGCTTGTATGGAGACGCGGCCAAAAATACTATGAGTGGAGATACAGTAATCAAAACTTGTCCAATAACTTTAAAAAATATTTAAAATATATAACGAAAATATTGGGCAGATCAGGCCACTATATCTTATAGCTACTATATATAGGAACAATCTGTGGGAATTCCTTAGTTTGAAAAACTTCTGTGTTTCTCTATCAAACTCAACCTTCTTGTTTTTAACCAAATTCACAAAATATATCATGTATTATGTATATTAAACATAAATATAAGAAATATATCCTAAAGCTCCCATAGCGTAAAATAAAATGCAATCCATCTTAAAATTCATTACTTTAAAAAAAGAGCCAAGAAATCGTACAACAAAAATTTATATTTTCATTTATCCAAACAAATCAAAAACAAGTGAGAAAGCTCTAGTCGAGACTGCTCGACTACGAGATCCCCTGAACCCTTCCAGGAACTAATATTTCAATAATTCGTCGCTTCATTTCTACTTACACATGCACACACACATACACACATACGCACGCACGTACGTATAAACAGGCATAGGCTGCTGTGTGGGCTTAATTTGGGAATTTATTTGCTTAATAATTTTTTTTTGTAGACGGACAATCTTAATAATACTTTTAGACCAGGATTATCACATTCAAATGTGTGTATGTGTCAACGCACAAGTCTCTAGTATTTGAAATACGGTTTTTGCAAACTTGTAGAGAAGGGGGTGTTTTGAACGAAATTCTTAAAAATAAATATGAATCCACATTTCAAATTTGGAGACTCTAGCTCTAAAGATGTGGGAAATATAACTTTTTACCTGGCTTTCGATAAGGTTTTTAATCGATAACAAAATAACGTGAGTAGTTATCGATTTTTAGAAACAAACTTGAAATGCGCGCTCTATACACGGACCTACGAAAAAAAATTTCAAATCTCTAGCTCTTATATCTTCTGAGATCGACGCGTTCATACATACGGACAGACGGACGAACAGACGGACGGACAGACGGACAGACAGACAGACGGACAGGGCTAAATCGACTCAGCTCGTCTCCCTGATCAAGAATATATATACTTTATAGGGTCTGCCACGCCTCCTTCTGCCTGTTACATACTTTTAACAAAACCATTATACCCTGATTTCCCATTTTCAATGGGTTCAGGGTATAATAAATGTATAAGAGAATGCAAATTAGAAAATCAAAAATAATAAATTAAAAATTAAGTTGAGAGCAAAAAAAATATAAAAAAAATTTAATAGTATCATCCAATAAGTCAAAAACAGATTTTAATAAAGTTGACTTTTGTTTCTTAGGAAGTTGTCTTTGTCCTGTTATATAGAGATCTGATCTTAGGATTAAATTATTTATAACGTCTGTATTTGATAGAGTACGTGAAATTTTCCGACTGTGCTGAAGTCTACATTTTTTTATCTCCTTGTTATTGGACTTGGCAGTTTCCTCTGATAGCTCTCCAATCGACGCTAATGCATGCTTTATCACAGCAGAACCGTGGATTAGCACCTTATGAACGGTGGCCGGTAAACAATACCATGGATATGCAGTTATTAAATCTTTCTCAGTATCCTGTGCGTAATTTTTAAATTTCTCTGCATTGATATTATATCCGGATCCAATGGCTTGCAATAAAGTTGCACATTTATGAATTAATCTTTCAAACTAAAAGCGGCCTTAGTATATTTACTATTGGCAAATTCTGGCAGCTAATTCTAACATATTTCTTACATATTTTATAGACAAATACGATGTTCCATTTGTGGAACTTTGTGAGATCACAACTAAAACTTTAACTAAACATGAAAAAGACGTTCACAAAACACACAAAAATAATTAGGTTGAACAAAAAAAATTTTCAAAAATATTTTTTTTTTAAAATATAATTTTAAAGCTATAAATTCATAATAAATACCTTAAACTTTAAATTCAATTTTAAATAATTAGCTTTGGACTACTCAATCTGACCACTTTAAAGTTCGCTTTTGGTGTGACAAAAAATTCACTTCGCTGCGAAAAATTGCAACAATGAACATTTCAATGCTATTTTTAGAAAGCCCCGTTAGATTTCCGGAAAAAACCGGTATGCAATCAAGAAGCTTTAGCATTTTAGAGACAATTTGAATACATTTGCTCATACTATTTTGCGATCGACTTTTTGATTTTTGGCCTATGGGCGGAACCACTGTGCACTGGAACTACACGAAGAGCTGTCAATAAGCTGTGCGTCCTTCCAGTTGATGATCCTGTTAAAAGACTTGGTCTTTCAATGGGGGAAAGGATTTTCGGCACAGCAGCTAATAGTTGCTCTTAGATTTAGTTCTCTTACATATGTGTACATATGTACATTTATGCATGCTCAATATGTTGATTAAATACTGTAACACTGTGTTGCAAGTGTTAGCAATAAATATCAAAAGCTTAACAACAAAAACTTTTCAAGTGCATGTGTAATCTGAGTATCTATGCGCAGTGTCAGCATGATTGACGCAACGGCGCATATGATCAACACTTGACATGCAACTCTTTATTTCTTGTTATACCCTGAACCCATTGAAAATGGGAAATCAGGGTATCATGGTTTTGTTAAAAGTATGTAACAGGCAGAAGAAGTATATATATTCTTGGTCAGGGCGACGAGCTGAATCGACTTTGCCCTGTCCGTCTGATTGCCTGTCCGTCTGCCCGTATGTATGAACGCGTCGATCGCAGAAATTATAAGAGCTAGAGAAATTTTTTTTTCGTAGGTCCGTATATAGAGCGCGCATATCAAGTTTTTCTTCAAAAACCGATAACTGCTCCCGTTATTTTGTTAAAGATTAAAAACCTTATCGAAAACCAGTTAAAAAATTATATTTCCTACATCTTTAGAGCTAGAGTCTCCAAATTTGAAATGTATATTCATATGTATTTTTAAGAATTTCGTATTATATTTTACCCCCCACCCCTCCAAAAACTCCTTTCCCTACAAGTTTGCAAAAACCGTATTTCAAATACTAGAGACTTGTGAGTTGGCACATACACACATTTTTATGTGATTATCATGGTCTGGAAGTTTTGTAAAAATTGGCCATCTACAAAAAAGTTATTAAACAATTAAGTTCCCACACTGCAGCCCATGCCTGTTTATACGTGCGTGTGCGTGTGTGTGTACATGTGTCAGTAGAAATGAAGCGACGAATTATTGAAATAATAGTTCCTGAAAGGGTTCAGGGGATCTCGTAGTCGAGCAGCCTCGACTAGAGTATACGTATAATGTTAATTCTGTATGCGAAAGTTACATTTGAACCATGTACTTGTTAAACTAATATTCGTAAAGGTGCAAAAGATCTTCTTAGTTAATTATTTATTAAAAGAAGAACAAATTTAAACATCATAAAAACCGGAAATGGCCACAATCACTTCTATTATAAAAAATGTCTATTATTGTATTGAAAGTAAAGTACTAAACAATCAATCAAACTTGATTGTGTTTATGCAAAGGATTAAGCCAAATTTTAAATGATAACCTTGTATGACGGTATATTTTTTTTACCTATTACTTAAAGCTGTCATATCCATGTTATTTTTTTCCAGGGCAGCTATCATCAAGTCATCGAGAGAATCCGACCTTAACACTGCATTTGTCGAACCAACGTGATTTTCTAATTTAATATCATCCAGTACGCAAGCTGACTTTAAACGATCTGTTGATAATAAAGATTTGGGAGGCGTAACTCTGCCAATATAAAATTGAGCTGATTGATTGTCGATTCCCTCATCACTACAAGAGCTATCTTCCCGTCCAGTATTGTTAATTTGATCACATGCTGTTGTCGAAGTGCGATTGCTTTCCGTTAAACCTATAAAATATTCAAATTATATCATTCAAGTCGTTTCATAAACAAGTCTATAAAAATAAAAAATTCAGTGCTAATTTTAACATTTATTATTATACGCGTGCTTTACAGGGACCTAAACAAAATTTAATGTATTTAGCTCTGATAGGTTCTGATATTGACAAGTGAGCACATACGAGCAAATGGGCAGACAGACAGACGGAGATACTTTTTAGTTGAGAGATACTTCTCAGTTGAGAGTGTTAGGTGCGTCTACATATTTTCATTGTATGCCTGGTGTGTAGACAATTTCTGCTTTAGTTTCTGTTTTTTTCTGAAGCATGTTTAATATGTTAAATAAGCACTGTAACATTTTGTTGCAAAGTTTATGCGTTAAAATATCGAAAGCTTAACAAAAGTCTTCAAGTTGTCATATCGAAAATCAGTTTTTAATTATATCTCCTTCATCTTAAGAGCTACAGTCGCAAAATTTTAAATATGGGGGGTTAAATATAACTTAAATCGAAATTCTATAAAATACAAACAAATCTACGTTTCAAATTTGGAGGCTCTACCTCTAAAGATTTCGGAAATATAATTTTTACACTGGTCGTCGATAAGGTTTTTAGTCGATAAAAAAACGGGAGTAGTTATCGATTTTCAAAGACAAACTTGATATGCGCGTGCAATATACGAACTAAGGGCTGCATTGCTTCACTCAAAAAATAGCAAAGTAGAGTCCATTCGATACGAGGCCGAGTGAGTGAGTGAGGGGCATAAAACAAATTGAGTGAGTTGGAGTTCATGTCGACTCTATGCCTCATAACATATGGGCTTCAGTTAATTTAGTAAGATAAATAAGGCCTAAGGCGAAATACAACATTAAACCGAATGAAGACATCTTCGTATCACCACTTCGTATTTGCTCGGCTCGATCGCTTGAGGCTCCAGCAGTAAAAAAATCTCAAGTCTAAATCAGTGAGCTGCAATCACTCTCTCTCTCTTTCAATCTTTCCCTTTATGTATGCATAGCGTAGTACGCACAAGCCGTAGCGCGACGCGTCGCGACGTTGCCTTCTTTCTTTCTTTCCTTCTGTATGAAAGGTATACCGAACTCCTGAAAAGGTTTGCCACGTTCATGCAAAACGTTAGCGTTTTCATGATATTATTCGTGGGAAGGGCATGAAAGCGTTGATGCGCCTAAAGAATTTGATTTCGCTACGAAATTGTGAAGGCAAATTTAACATAGGTCGATCGTGTGGCCTGCGCACACCCACAATTACATATGTAGCTCTGCGTGTTTTCCTTCTTTTTATACCCTGAACCCTTTGAAAATGGGATTTCAGGGTATAATGTTTTTGTGAAAATGTATGTAACAGGCAGAAGGAGGCGTGGCAAACCCCATAAAGTATATATATACTTGATCAGGATGACAAGCTGAGTTGATCTAACCATGTCCGTCTGTCCGTCCGTCCACCCGTCCGTAGGAGCGCAGAGATCTCCTAAACTACAATTGCTAGCGACTTGAAATTTTACATGTATACTCGTGTATACCATACGCAGTACGAGTTTATCATATTTTTTCGATAACTCATCCCATTTCTTTTTTATCGATAACAATCGAAAATCTGACTTTGTTTTTAAAGCCTAGTTTGAATACTATTAGAGCTAGAGACTTCAGATTTAGTGTGTATTTATGTGATGAATACAAAGATTTTGTTATTTACAGATTTTGGATGCCACGCCCCCTTCGCCCCAAATTTGAAAAAAACGTATATCAAGTACTAGAGACTTGTGCTTTGGCATTGACTCACATTTGAATGTTATTATCACATTCTGAAAATTTGATGAAGATAGTTCCACTAAAAAAAGGTTTATTCAACAAACAAATTTTCATAATATAGCCCACACAGCAGCCCAAACGCAGTAACTGCGTAGTTAGCAGAGCAATTGTTTATGCGTTCGTATGGATTCATGCGTACGGGTGTGTGTATGTGTTTTTGTATATGTGCATGAAAGAAGTGTAGAATTGTTAGAATCAGTACTTTGCAGGGTTCAGGGTATCTCCTAGTCGAGCAGTCTCGACTAGAGCCCTCCTACTTGTTTTTCTTGCAATCAACTCATATACTCGCCGATGCAACTCATATACCCGCACTCCCACTTCTTCAATTCTTCTTCGCTCAGTAGAATATTGTGCCTCTGTGTCATATACGAGCGCACTCTTTCAAACATCCCACGTGGTCTCAGTATCACTAAACTCTTTTTTAGCATGGTTAATTCGAGCAGGAGTTTTAATACGAACCTAAGAAAGTCTCAAGCTCTTATATCTTCTGAGATCGACGAGTTCATACATACGGACAGTCGGAGAGACAGACGGGCAGGGCTAAATCGAATCAGCTCGTCGCCCTGAATAAGAATATATATACTTAATGGAGTCTGCCATGCCTCTTTCTGCAGGCAGCTGGATATTAGACTTGAAATTTTACATGCATACTCGTGTATACAATACGAAGTACAATTTAATTATACTTTTTCGATAATTCATTCCATTTATTTTTTATCAATAATAGAAAATTGTACTGTTTTTTAAGCCTAATTCAAATACTGTTAGACCTAGATACTTCAGATTTACTGTGTAGATTTATGTGATAAATATAAAGATTTTTTAATAACAGGCAGAAGGCGGCGTGGCAAACCCCATAAAGTATATTTATTCTTTATCAATATGACGAGCTGAGTTGATCTAGCCATGTTCGTCTGTCCGTCCGTCCGTCCGTATGAACGCAGAGATCTCCTAAACTACAATTGCTAGCGACTTGAAATTTTACATGTATACTCGTGTATACCATACCACTGACCATACAACACATAGATAGGCCAACTAGAGCAAATTTTGTACACAAAAGAAATCTGGAGATTACCGACCGCTCGTATTTTTGTGTTGATTCGTATTTGCTCGGCTCGGTCGCTTAAGGCTCGAGTAGTCAAAATATGACACGACAAAGTTAATGCGCTGCGAGCGCTTAAACGAATTGGACACATGCTTCAGCACGGCTATGTGCTATTTTTCCTTACTCTCTCTCTCTCCCTCTCTTTATGCTCTCTCTCTCTCTTTATGGTCTCTCAAATAGCAGCAGCGCACAAAAATTGAAATTTGTCCGCGACGATCCCATGTCTTTCCTTCCGCGGAAAGAGTATACCGAATTCTTAAAACGGTTTGCCATGCTCATACAAAATATTTGCGTTTTCATGATTATTTTTGGGAAGGGTATGAATGCGTTGATGCTCATAAACAATATGGTTTCGCGACGAGCATGCACACACACACTCACAGTGGCTTGCTGCATGTATGAGCATTTGTGTGCCTGTGTGCGAAACTGTATTCTTGCTGTCGATGGAATATCGAACTTTTGAAAGCGTTTGTCATTCTCATGCAAAATGTTAGCGTTTTTATGATTATTTGTGGGAAGGGTATGAATGCGTTGATGCGCATAAAGAATATGATTTCGCGACGGGCATGCATGCACACACTTACAGACCATTGCTACATGTATGTGCTTTTTGTTGCCTGTGTGCGAAACACTACTCTTGCTGCCTGAAAAAATTGTAAAGTCCGCTTGTCGGTCTTGTGAAGTGCACACACACATTTGCATGTGTGTGTATGGGATGCGACGATCAGAACTGTCGAGTGCCCGCGATTCAGTAGTTTGTCAATTTTGTATGGTTTGAATTGTAGAGTGACAAAGTTAGTCGATCTCGTTGATTTTCATATCCTTTTCACAAATATGTACATATGTACCTATATGTATTCATAATATATCTACATATGTACGTTTTTGAATGTACATATCTACTGGTATCGAAAAAAAAGAACTATTAATTATAATTACTTTATACACATTTTCAAACTGAAAAAGTTATAGAAATACATTAACTAATAGGTTTATTTAATGCGTCAAACTATTCTCTATATTGCCAAAATTACTGATGCGGTCATAAGGGCTCATTTCATAGTCACTCTACAATTCAAACCATACAAAATTGACAAACTACTGAATCGCGGGCACTCGACAGTTCTGATCGTCGCATCCCATACACACACATGCAAATGTGTGTGTGCACTTCACAAGACCGACAAGCGGACTTTACAATTTTTTCAGGCAGCAAGAGTAGTGTTTCGCACACAGGCAACAAAAAGCACATACATGTAGCAATGGTCTGTAAGTGTGTGCATGCATGCCCGTCGCGAAATCATATTCTTTATGCGCATCAACGCATTCATACCCTTCCCACAAATAATCATAAAAACGCTAACATTTTGCATGAGAATGACAAACGCTTTCAAAAGTTCGATATTCCATCGACAGTAAGAATACAGTTTCGCACACAGGCACACAAATGCTCATACATGCAGCAAGCCACTGTGAGTGTGTGTGTGCATGCTCGTCGCGAAACCATATTGTTTATGAGCATCAACGCATTCATACCCTTCCCAAAAATAATCATGAAAACGCAAATATTTTGTATGAGCATGGCAAACCGTTTTAAGAATTCGGTATACTCTTTCCGCGGAAGGAAAGACATGGGATCGTCGCGGACAAATTTCAATTTTTGTGCGCTGCTGCTATTTGAGAGACCATAGAGAGAGAGAGAGAGCATAAAGAGAGGGAGAGAGAGAGAGTAAGGAAAAATAGCACATAGCCGTGCTGAAGCATGTGTCCATTTCGTTTGAGCGCTCGCAGCGCATTAACTTTGTCGTACTATATTTTCAATGCCCGAACCCCAAGAGACCGAGCCGAGCAAATACGACTGGTCGCTAATATTTCGACTGCCTTTTTCGGCGTTGAAAAAATTTGTTCTAGTTGGCCTATCTATGTGTTGTATGGTCAGTGACCATACGCAGTACGAGTTTATCATATTTTTTCGATAACTTATTCAATTTCTTTTTTATCGATAATTATTGAAAATCGGACTTTGTTTTTTAGACCTTATTTAAATACTGTTAGACCTACAGATTTCATATTTACTGTGTAGATTTATGTGATGAATACAAAGATTTTGTCATTTACAAATTTTAGATCCCACGCCCCCTTCCCCCACAAATTTGGAAAAAACGTATATCAAGTACTAGAAACTTGTGCTTTGACATATACACACATCTGAATGCTATTATTACGTTCTTAAAGTTTGATAAAAGTAGTCCCACTACAAAAAGATTCATTCAACAAATAAATTCTCATAATATAGCCCACACGGCAGCCCAAGCGCAGTAACTGCTCAGTTAGCAGAGCGCGTGTTCATGCGTTCGTGTGAATGCATGTGTATGGGTGTGTACATGTGTTTGTATATGTGCATAAAAGAAGCGTAAAATGATTGGAATATCTGAATTGTAGGGTTCAGAGTATCTCCTAGTCGAGCAGTCTCGACTAGAGCACTCTTGTTTTTGTTTATGTTTGAATACCCCACAAATGTTTATAAGTACATACAACATACAACGTATGTATATATATTCAAATGCGTATTCGAGCAATTCTAAGAATCTGAATTGCGATTGGATATAGGTGCTGTAGCTATGAAGTTTTCTGTTAGTTATATTGTGTGAGATCAGTGCAGTGGCGCTGTTAGCAGAGACGGTGCACGTCGTTTTTTTGACAAATATGCTTTTTGATTGTAGTGCAAGTTCGAACCCCGCGGGAAATTTTTTACAGATCGAAAATTTATATAGTTATAATATATTTTATATTTTTTTAATTTCCTAAAAATGTTTAGTTTTGTCTTACCGATGCCTATTAAGCTTAAATATATATAAATGTGAGTGATATACGAATATGAATTTTGCATTTGGCCGCTACAGATGTAGATTTGGCACGCCCCCAGTGGGCGTAGATTGAGGTGTGGGTTCGAACCCCGCGGAAAACTTTGTCTTTTTAGTTTAGTTTTTATTTTTTAATTTTCCTAAAAATGTTTCTTTCTTTCTTTTTATTATCAATGCCTATTAAGCATATTTATATATATAGATGGCATACGCATATGAATTTCGCTATTGGGCGCCGATTTGCCACGCCCCCAGTGGTCGTAGACCCATCATTTTTGTTCAGTTCTTAGAATAAGCTGAAGGCTACGTAACTGTAAAGTTTGGACGCTTAGACTTAAAAAATATTAAAATTTGAGGGTATCTTTTGATATGTCACGCCCCCAAAGAGGCATAACAATTATTTTTGGGTCATCGATAGAGGAAATTATCAGTAAGTCAACCATTCAAATTTTAAGCTTCTAGCTCTAAAACTGTTGGATATATAAGGTTTTTCGATTTGCCACGCCCGCGGTGGGCGTAGATATATTCGCCATAGCTTATTGATCAACCCGAGTATACACACCATATTTGAAGTCGCTAGCATCAATAGTGCTCAAAATATAGCAGAATTTGGAAGATAACTATTTATTTAGAGCCGATTCGCCATGCCCCCAGTAAACGGGGGTATATAGTTTTAACTTACACACTAACATTAACTTACGTGCTAAATTTCAACATTCTAGCTTTACAACTTTAGAAAATACAAGTTTACCCGATTTGCCACGCCCTCAATGGGCGTAGATATATCCGTAGATATATCTTGAGTGATCAACGCGAATCTACATTCTAAATTTCAGCTCTCTAGCTCTTCAACTTATATGATTTCTGGCATACAGGAAAATGCATTTTACGATTTGCCACGCCCCTAGTAGGCGTATGTGAAAAATTTTCACACTTTATAAATCGGAGACATTTACGAGTATATGTTTCAAATTTCAACTCTCTAGCTTCAATAGCCGCGAAAAAATTCGCATTCATTCGGACAGACGGACGGACAGCAAGACGGACATTGCACAAAACCAATATATTCATTTCACTTTTGTGAATGAATATCAAAATCATACTCTATCGCTCGCGCTCTGAGCAAGAGACTCTTGCAGTCTCATTAATATTTTCTTTTGAGCTCGTTTCGTGCGTAATGAGCGGAACGAGAAACGCTCAGCAAAAGAACAACTGACCGAAAAACTCAACGCAAACGGTCTTCAAATTTATTTTTATACCCTGAACCCATTGAAAATGGGAAATCAGGGTATAATGGTTTTGTTAAAAGTATGTAACAGGCAGAAGGAGGCGTGGCAGACCCCATAAAGTATATATATTCTTGATCAGGGCGACGAACTAAGTCGATTTAGCCCTGTCCGTCTGTCTGTCTGTCCGTCTGTCCGTATGTATGAACGCGTCGATCTCAGAAGATATAAGAGCTAGAGACTTGAAATTTTTTTTGTAGGTCCGTATATATAGCGCGCATATCAAGTTTGTTTTTAAAAATCGATAACTGCTCCCGTTATTTTGTTATCGATTAAAAACCTTATCGAAAACCAGTAAAAAAATTATATTTAATACACCTTTGGGGCTAGAGTTTATAAATTTGAAATGTGTATTCATATGTATTTTTAAAAATTTCGGTTTTTTAATATCTGACCCCCCACCCAAAAGTTTTATCAAGATTGTCCGTCTACAAAAAAAGATATTAAACAATTAAGTTCCCAATGTAAGCCCACATGCGTATGTTTGTATGTGTGTGTGCATGTGTTAGTAGAAGTGAAACGATGAATTATTGAAATATTAGTTCCTGGAAGGGTTCAGGGGATCTCGTAGTCGAGCAGTCTCGACTAGAGCTTTCTTACTTGTTTATTCATGTCTCTACCCATGTTGCAAAACAAATATTTCAACTCACGATCGCAATTAATATATTTCGTATGAAAAACAGACGCTTTACGATGAACTTGCCTATGCGTGTGAATGCATACGCAAAAGACCGTTTGCTTTATTGAACACGACGAAACGGTCTTGGAACAACCAGATCAAACCAGAATTTAAAAACGGCTCCGAGCGCCAGCGAGCTAATGTAAACACCGGTAAATGGGTTGTTCGCTGAATCTTTTCTGAAAGAGTCAAGAAAACACACATATTTGCAGACAAAGAGAAACGGTCGAAATTTATTTGCAAGCTATGCTCATAATATAGCCCACACCGCGTCCCAAGTGCAGTAACTGCGCAGTTAGCAGAGCGTGTATTTATGCCTTCGTGTGGATGCATACGTATGGGTGAATGCATGTGCTTTTTTATATGTGCATAAAAGAAGCGTAGAATGATAGGAATTTCAGTACTTTTCATGGTTCGGGGTATCTCCTAGTCGTGCAGTCTCGACTAAAGCAATCTTAATTGTTTTTTGTAATTATCTTAAAAATGCACCTATTATAGTGATTCAGATTATTATAAGATACACTATTTGTCAAAATAATAAATGTTTTAGCATTTGTTTAGCACTATAATTGTTGCTTTTACAATATTATTACAAATACAAGTAAGAAAGCTCTAGTCGAGACTGCTCGACTACGAGATCCCCTGAGCCCTTCCAGCAAGTAATATTTCAATAATTCGTCGCTTCATTTCTACTTACACATGCACACACACATACGTACGCACGTATAAACAGGAATGGGCTGACATGTGTTACTTTGGGAACTTAATTGCTTAATAACTTTTTTTGTAGACTGACAATCTTGATAAAACTTTTGGACCATAACGGTCCAGTATAACATTCCGGTATAACATTAAAATGTGTGTAACCAACTCACAAGCCTCAAGTATTTGAAATACGGTTTTTGCAAAATTGTAGAGAAGGGGGTGTTTTGAGGGGTGGGGGTAAAATATGATAAAAACCGAAGTTCTTAAAAATACATATGAATACATATTTTAAATTTGGAGACTCTAGCTCTAAAGTTGTAGGAAATATAATTTTTTAACTGGTTTTCGATAAGGTTATTAATCGATAACAAAATAACAGGAGCAGTTATCGATTTTTGAAAACAAACTTGATATGCGCGCTCTATATACGGACCTACGAAAAAAAAATTTCTCTAGCTCTTATAATTTCTGCGATCGACGCGTTCATACATACGTACAGACGGACAGACAGACAGACAGACGGACATGGCTATATCAACACAGCTCGTCACCCTGATCTAAAATATATATACTTTATGGGGTCTGCCACGCCTCCTTTATCTTGTTACATACATTTTCACAAAACCATTATACCCTGATTTCCCATTTTCAATGGGTTCAGGGTATAACAAGTAAAAGGGCTCTAGTCGAGACTGCTCGACTAGGAGATACCGTGAACCCTGCAAAGTATTCCAATCATTCTACGCCCATATGCATGCATCCATACAAACGCATAAGCACGCGCTCTGCTAACAGCGCAGTTACCAGTTACTGCGCTTGGGCTGCCGTGTGGGCTATATTTTGAGAATTGATTTGTTGAATAAATCTTTTTGTAGTGAGACTATCTTTATCTAACTTCCAGAACGTGATAATAACATTTAAATGTGTGTATATGCCAAAGCACAAGTACTTAAACTAGGTTTTTTCAAATTTGGAGCGAAGTGGGCGTGGGATCCAAAATTTGTAAATGGCAAAATCTTTGTCTTTATCACATAAATCTACATAGTAAAACTGAAATCCCCAGGTCAATCAGTACTCAAATTAGGCTTGAAAAACAAAGTCAGATTTTTGATTAGTATCGATAAAAAATATATGGAATGCGTTATCGAAAAAATATGATAAACTCGTACCGCGTATGGTATACACGAGTATACATGTAAAATTTCAAGTCGCTAGCACTTGTAGTTTAGGAGATCTCTGTGTTCATACTTACGGACGGACGGACGGACTGACGGACATGGCTAGATCAACTCAGCTCGTCATCCTGATCAAGAATATATATACTTTATGGGGTCTGCCACGCCTCCTTCTGCCTGTTACATACATTTTCACAAAAACATTATACCCTAAATTCCCATTTACAATTGAAAATATGTCACGACAAAGTTAATGCGCTGCTAGCGCTCAAATGAAATGAACTCATTATCATATGAAGAATAGTTACGCAAGGCGAAACAAACGCCCGTGCAATCTGATCAATCGAAATGAATGTAAATTATATGGAAAATATCAGAAGCTGGGCACAGCGTACTTGCGTAAGCAAAATCATCTGAACAAAAACAAGTAAGAGTGCTCTAGTCGAGACTGCTCGACTAGGAGATACCCTGAGCCCTGCAAAGTACTGATATTCCCTACGCTTCTTTTATGTACATATACTAACTGCGCAGTTACAAGCGACTACGCTTGGGCTGTCGTGTGGGCTATATTATGTGAACTTATGTGTTGAATAAATCTTTTTGTAGTGGGACTATCTACATAAAATTTTCAGAACGGGATAATAACATTTAAATGTGTGTATAGGCTAAAGCACAAGTTTCTAGTACTTGATATACGTTTGTTTCAAATTTGTAAATTTCAAAATCTTTGTATTTATCACATACATCTACACAGTAAATCTTAAATCTCTAGGTCTGACAGTATTTAATTTAGGCTTAAAAAACAAAGTCAGATTTTCGACTATTATCGATACAAAAGAAATGGAATGAGCTATAGAAAAAAAATGATAAACTCGTACTGTGTATGGTATACATAAGTAAACATTTAAAATTTCAAGTCTCTAGGATTTGCAGTTCAGGAGATCTCTGCGTTCATACGGATGGACAGACGGACGGACGGACAGACGGGCATGACTAGATAAACTCAGGTCGCCATCCTGATCATCCACGCCTCCTTCTGCCATTCATACATACATTCTCACAAAAACGTTATACCCTGAACTCCAATTTTCAATATTTTCAGGGTATAAAAATCAGAGGCTGGGCACAAAAAATATAAGATAAAGCAGATCAGTAGAATCGCGGAAATTAAACCATTTTTGTGCGCATACATAGAAAAGTCGTTGTGGCAAAAATTGAAATTTTTAAAAATACATATAAATCTTCATTTTAAATTTGGAGACTCTAGCTGGATGTTGGAAATATTAAATAATTATACCCTGAACCCATTGAAAATGTGTATTCATATGTATTTTTAAGAGTTTCGGCTTTTGTCATATTTTACCCCTCACCCCTCGCAACACCCCCTTCCCGACAAGTTTGCAAAACCCGTATCTCAAATACTAGAGACTTGAGCGTTGGCACACACACACATTTTATTGTTATAATTACGGTCTGAAAGTTTTATCAAGATTGTCCGTCTACAAAAAAAGATATTAAGCAATTAAGTTCCCAATGTAAGCCCACATGGCAGCCCATGCCTGTTTATACGTGCGTGCGTAAGTTTGCATGTGTGTGTGCATGTGTTAGTAGAAGTAAAACGACGAATTATTGAAATATTAGTTCCTGGAAGGGTTCAGGGGATCTCGTAGTCGAGCAGTCTCGACTAGAGCTTTCTTACTTGTTATACCCTGAACCCATTGAAAATGGGAAATCAGGGTATAATGTTTTTGTGAAAATGTATGTAACAGGAAGAAGGAGGCGTGGCAGACCCCATAAAGTATATATATTCTTGATCAGGATGACGAGCTGAGTTGATCTAACCATGTCCGTCTGTCTGTCCGTCTGTCTGTCCGTCTGTCCGTCCGTCCGTCTGTCCGTCTGTCCGTCCATAGGAACGCAGAGATCTCCTAAACTACAAGTGCTAGAGACTTGAAATTTTACATGTATACTCGTGTATACCATACGCAGTACGAGTTTGTCATATTTTTTCGATAACTCATCCCATTTCTTTTTTATCGATAACAATCGAAAATCTGACTTTGTTTTTCAAGCCTAATTTGAATACTGATTGACCTGGGGATTTCAGTTTTACTATGTAGATTTATGTGATAAAGACAAAGATTTTGCCATTTACAAATTTTGGATCCCACGCCCACTTCGCTCCAAATTTGAAAAAACCTAGTTTAAGTACTTGTGCTTTGGCATATACACACATTTAAATGTTATTATCACGTTCTGGAAGTTTGATAAAGATAGTCCCACTACAAAAAGATTTATTCAACAAACAAATTTTCAAAATATAGCCCACACGGCAGCCCAAGCGCAGTATTTGCGCAGTTAGCAGAGCAATTGTTTATGCGTTCGTATGGATGCATGCGTACGGGTGTGTGTATGTGTTTTTGTATATGTGCATGAAAGAAGTGTAGAATGATTGGAATCAGTACTTTGCAGGGTTCAGGGTATCTCCTAGTCGAGCAGTCTCGACTAGAGCCCTCTTACTTTTTTTTTAATTGGTTTTAGTAAGGTTTTTAATTGATAACAAAATAAACGGAATAATTTTCGATTTTTAGAAACAAACTTGATATGCTCGAATTACCACAAGTCTTCTCTGTGGTGCATTGAATACATATACTTACACATGCATATACGTATGTATGTACGTATGTATGCCTTAAAATAAATAAAGAACGTCTGTTTGGTTTCAATGTTGAGTTCTGACTGCTCTCTTTTTATTGTAGGCTTAATGTTGTATGCTTATTTTATGATTCGTCTATGCTTAGTTGTGTCCCACTTAACATCCGCTGCTGCTGTTACTCTTGCTGCTGTTGCTGTTACTCTTGCTGCTGTTGCTGTTTCCTCTACACGGTGTGTAGAAAGAGAAGGGTATTCGATTGGTAACTCCTCCCTTCCCAAAGCGAAGCGAAGGTCATAATAACTGAACTTGATTTCAGTTTGACTTGAGCGTAGTTAGCAGTTCTACCGCCTGTGGTTTTCAAATGGGCTGTTGAGTTCAACTTAACATACAAAGGTGTACATAATAGTTTTATCTTAAAATAAATTTTTATAGTTAACAAAGATTTTTTTTTTTTTTTTTTTTAGAGATAAATACATATTATTAGTATTATAATATTAAAGCTAAAGGAGTTTTACATTCTTATTTTAAATAATAATTAATTAGTTACAGTAATTTTTATTTATTTATTTATTTTTTTTAATTTGTAATTATTCTATAGATTTCGGTGAGAGTTGAGTGTAAACGTTCTACTGGGGAGTTGCTGGATGATTGTTGTTATTGTTAAAATTATTACGATGAGAGCCGCTGTTGGTCTGGTTTGTTTTATTTTGTGAACGTGAATACGGTGTAACTACTGATTTGTTATAATGGTTAATGGTTGGCTTTTGTGAATAAAAGTTGTTTTCCTCGCGGCAGAATTCGTATGCTTCTTCCATATTTTTTTATTTTTTGATTTAATTAAGGTTTTAAGTGGTTCTCGGAGGTTAACTAAAAATGGGTTTAAACAAATATCGTCATAAAGTTTGTTTCTGTCGTCTGAGTTTTGGTTATTTTGTACAAGATCTGTCAATTGGGCTTTGACTTTTAATATCCCATAGAAAAGTTGTCCGAGAGACAAGTTTTCTGAAAATGATTGTAAGTCTCTAATTAGCATTGCTTCGCTCCTCTTACAACCATAACGTTGAATCAAATTAGTTTTTATACTTTCCCACTTAAGCTCTGTTTTTGACAATTTTAAGGCGTCATCGGCTCTACCGATAATTTTGTTTCTAACGGCTCTTATTAGTAATGCATAATATGGTGTTTTTTCAAAGTTTTGAATTAGGATAGTAATTTCCTCAATATTGGTAATAAAATCTTGTAATTGGTTAGGGTTTCCATCAAAGGAAGGTAGTTCCTTAATAAAGGCTAGGATATCTGTGGGGTTTAATGATGTCGAGACATTGGTCATTGTGCTATTTGTAGGTGTCAAGTTTAGGGTAGATATTGTACTTGGAAGTGATTCTGATAAGTTGCCTGAGTCCATTGGTATATTAGTAGTATTTGGTATATGACTATTTCTATTGTTATTTCTTGTTGAGCTTCTTGTTATAATTGACATTTGCAGTAAATATGTATTTATTTATTGAATTTTTTTTTTTTTTTTTCTTTGTTGAGTTTTTATTTTATTTCCTGTATTGTTGTATATTTTTATTTGTATTTCTGTAATATTTTTATTTTAAATGTTATAGTTAAGTCATATAATTATCAGCGTTTGATTTCATAGACTTTTCTATTCACATTGACTTTATTGTTGTTGCATCGATCGTTTTTTTTTTTTTTTTTTTTTTTTTTGATGTGCGTGTGTGAAATTTCTGTAATGTATTTTATTTTAAATGGTTTAGAAAGTCATATAATTATCAGCGTTTGATTTCATAGACTTTTCTACCCACATTGTTTTTCTTGTGGTTAAATCGAAAGTTTAAAATATTCGGTGGTTGTATTGGGATTCTGTTTTTTTGTTGTGTATGTTCTGCATATAACTATGCATATAACTACTGGCAGGATCTACCACTTTGTTATAAAACTTTTTGTAAACCGTATAATTTCACTTCACTTTTGTACTTTATTGACAAAAGTTATGTCTTCTCAGTTTGAGCTCTGTGTCGTAACTGATCTTGCTGTTCTGTGAGTGGGTTTAGTGTCTTTCAGCACAAGCTGCATATTTTGTAGCTTTGTCGCTTGGCGTATTTGGTTTCGCAGAAATGAGCGACGCTGAAAGTGTCGATAGACAGATCAGTGGCGCCAGGTTTCGTTTGTTCTATAGTATTGTCGGCGCCGACCGAAATCGAGTTCCGTTAGGTCAGTCTTAAGCGTTAAATTTGTGTTGAAGAGCAGAATAGTGACGCCGGACAACGTAGGCTTTTTAGTGTCTTTAGTGACAACGACAATGTAATTTACCATCAGTTCAACAACGAAAAGCGAGACAATTATCGAAAAGCAGAACAGCGGCGCCGGACACTACATGTTCCCCAACATTGTCAGCGACAGAAGGCAGCGAAATGCAGAATTGTAGCACTGCTGTTGTGAAATTAGTCATGAACTTCTAATTATGTATGTACATGTATATAAACGATCATATA
This sequence comes from Drosophila hamatofila, assembly GCA_035045345.1. Lineage (NCBI taxonomy): Eukaryota > Metazoa > Arthropoda > Insecta > Diptera > Drosophilidae > Drosophila > Drosophila hamatofila. The sequence goes on from JAWNPA010000046.1 coordinate 333,384, forward strand.
TATATTATATTTGTATGTTTGTGAGCTTTTTCTTGTGAATGACGTACGGTTATCAGCGTTTGATTCCATAGATCACACCACAAGATATTCACATGTATGTACATATGTGTACACACATATGTATACATATGTGCTGAGTTTAATAATGTTGCGATAAAAGCAATTATCAACGATTGATTCCACCCAATCGCAACATATATTTTATATTTGTGATTAAGCACAAATATGTAAATTTACATAGGTTGTATATTAGACGTGTTTTTTTTTATTATTATTATTATTTTTTTTTTATTTTTTTTTTTTTTTATTTTATTTTTTTTTTTTTATAATTATTTTGTGCTACACCTACGTTTATCAGCAATTGATTCCGCAGATCACAGCACAAGATGTTCACATATATGTAGTTATGTATGTGTGTACATGTATATGTACACATTCAATATTTCGTTTAATAATGTTGCGAAAGAAGCAATTATCAACAATTGATTCCGCCCAATCGCAACACACATATATTTTAAATCTGTGATTAAACATAAATATTTACATAAACACATATAGATTGCACATAACACGTGCCTTTTTTTTTTTTTATTGTTTTTATTTTTTATTTTTTTTATTTGGTAGATTCAGATCCTACCGGCTGCGCCAATTACCACAAGTCTTCTCTGTGGTGTATTCAATACATATACTTACACATGCATATACGTATGTATGTACGTATGTATGCCTTAAAATAAATAAAGAACGTCTGTTTGGTTTCAATGTTGAGTTCTGACTGCTCTCTTTTCATTGTAGGCTTCATGTTGTATGCTTATTTTATGATTCGTCTATGCTTAGTTGTGTCCCACTTAACATCCGCTGCTGCTGTTACTCTTGCTGCTGTTGCTGTTACTCTTGCTGCTGTTGCTGTTTCCTCTACACGGTGTGTAGAAAGAGAAGGGTATTCGATTGGTAACTCGCGCTTAATACATGGACCTACAATTTCAAATTTCAAGTCTCTAGCTCTTATATCTTCTGAGATCGACGGGCTTATACATACGGACGGACGGGCGGACAGACAGACAGGGCTAGATCAACTCAATATATATACTTTATGGGATCTGCCATTGGGGTATCTGGGGGTGCTCGACTACGAGATACCCTGAACCCTACCAGGAACTAATATTTCAATAATTCGTCGTTTCACTTTTACTAACACATGCACACACACATACAAACATACGCATGCACGTATAATCAGGCATGGGCTGCCATGTGGGCTTACATTGGGAACTTAAATGTTTAATATCTTTTTTTGTAGACGGACAATCTTGATAAAACTTTCAGACCGTTATTATAACATTAAAATGTGTGTGTGTGCTAACGCTCAAGTCTCTAGTATTTGAAATACGGGTTTTGCAAACTTGTAGGGAAGGGAGTGTTGCGAGGGGTGGCGGGAAAAATATGACAAAAACCGAAACTCTTAAAAATGCAAATAAATAAATAGCTCTAGCTCTAAAGGTGTAGGAAATATAATTTTTTTACTGGTTTTCGGTAAGGTTTTTAATCGATAACAAAATAACGGGAGCAGTTATCGATTTTTAAAAACAAACTTGATATGCGCGCTCTATATACGGACCTATGAAAAAAATTTCAAGTCTCTTGCTCTTATATCTTCTGAGATCGACGCGTTCATACATACGGACAGACGGACAGACAGACAGACGGACAGGGCTAAATCGACTCAGTTCGTCGCCCTGATCAAGAATATATATACTTTATGGGGTCTGCCACGCCTCCTTCTGCCTGTTACATACTTTTAACAAAACCATTATACCCTGATTTCCCATTTTCAATGGGTTCAGTGTATAACAAGTAAGAAAGCTCTAGTCGAGACTGCTCGACTACGAGATCCCCTGAACCCTTCCAGGAACTAATATTTCAATAATTCGTCGTTCCACTTCTACTTACACATGCACACACACATACACACATACACACATACGCACGCACGTATAAACAGGCATGGGCTGCCATATGGGCTTACTTTAGGCACTTAATTGTTTAATAACTTTTTTCGTAGATTGACTATTTTGATAAAACTTTCAGAACGTGATTATAACATTAAAATGTGTATATGTGCTAAAGCACAAGTCTCTAGTATTTGAAATACGCTTTCTGCAAACTTGCTAGGAAGGGGCTGTTTTGGGGGGTGGGTGGTAAAAAATGACAAAACCCGAAAATCTTAATAATACACATAATTCTACATTTTAAATTTGGAGACTCTATCTTTAAAGGTGTAGAAGATATAATTTTATGACTGATTTTCGATAAGGTTTTTTAACGATAACAAAAAACAGAAGCAGTTATCGATTTTTAGAATAAAACTTGATCTGCGCGTGCAATATACGGACCTACAGTTTCAAATTTCAAGTCTCTAGCTCCTATATCTTCTGAAATCGACGCGTTCAAACATACGGACAGACGGACAGACAGACGGACAGGGCTAAATCGACTCAGCTCGTCGCCCTGATCAAGAATATGTATACTTTATGGGGTCTGCCACGCCTCCTTCTGCCTGTTACATACTTTTAACAAAACCATTATACCTTGATTTCCCATTTTCAAGGGGTTCAGGGTATAATGAGCATATATGTATATAGGAGACCCCTAGAGACGAATACTTTTGTGACTGTCTGTATACATATATTATATATATATATATAATTGATTAGACAAAAGGAAACATTTTTAAGAAATTTAAATTTTCGATTTTAAAAAAATTTCCCGCGGGGCTTAAGCTTGCACCACAATCAAACAGCATGTTTGTCGGCGGGACTCGAACCGCGGAGTTCGGACACAACGTGCACCGTATCTACTAACAGCGCTACTGCACTGAAGTCACACAAGAAAACTTTACATCTACAGCACCTATAGTAAACAAAAAGCAATTCAAAGACAATTCAATCGCAATTGAGATTCTTAGAATTGCTCGAATACGCATTTGAATATACATACATACATACATACACATTTGCACACGCGTAAAAAACGCTGGCATGCTGACATTGAGTGTGCAGACGAATACATACATACATACATATGTATGTATGTATACATATGTATGTATGTACGTATAAGCATTTGTGGGTTATAAAGCTTAAAGCAAAAATAAAATTTAACTTATACAAATGTTTGACTAGTAACAAAAATTGTATGTGTTTTTCATTCAAGCTATTATTTTCCCAATAAAATAACTAAGTTATGAAAAGACATTTAAAAAACTAGGCATCTGCGAGATTAGAACCTGCGCTACTCAAGCGCAATTTGCATAGCATTAACCATCGATGCCACTGTAATACACGAGCAAACGGTAGCTAAAACAAATAACCACTTCGACAAAAGTAAGCTAAAGTAACGGCTAGAATTTCATGAATCTATTCTTAGAATATGCTAGAAGACACGCTTTTATATGTATGTATGTACATACATACACATGCATATGACTGTATGCATAGAATAAACGATCAATGTGTGCATACGTATAGGAAAAACGCTCTGCTACGGCGCTAGCTTACTGCTTGCAGGTGCATTTTCTAATTGGCTAAATTTTTTGTTTATTAAATATGATCTATAGTTCTATTGAATTTTTGTCATTTCTGAAGAAATACCAGCTCATTCACATTGCTATGTACATTTGCAAATAACATTAATAGGGGAATTCGGTAAATTGGAGAGCAGATATCCAAAATATAACAAAAATCAAAATTATATAAAACACACATGCATCTATATGCAAAATTTGGAGTTTTGAGTTTTTGAGTCTAGCTCTAAAGATTTACGAAATATAAACGGGAATAGTTCTCTATGATTCCCCACTTTTAATGGGTTCAGGCCCTGCTTTATGTTGATTACTATTAGTGCTAGAGACTTGAAATTTAAAATATACTCGGATTGACAACCCAAAATCAATTAGATATGTATGGCAACGTTGGGACTGTGAATGAATTCCGCAATCGGTAACTTTCGACTGCAACGTTCTTACTTGTTTTTGGTTTGAATTGTAGAGTGACAAAGTTTGTCGATCTCGTTGATTTTCATATCCTTTTCACAAATATGTACATATGTACCTATAGGTTTTCATAATATACCTACATATGTACGTTTTTGAATGTACATATCTACTGGTATCGAAAAAAAATAACTATTAATTATAATTACTTTATACACATTTTCAAACTGAAAAAGTTATAGAAATACATTAACTAATAGGTTTATTTAATGCGTCAAACTATTCTCTATATTGCCAAAATTACTGATGCGGTCATAAGGGCTCATTTCATAGTCACTCTACAATTCAAACCATACAAAATTGACAAACTACTGAATCGCGGGCACTCGACAGTTCTGATCATCGCATCCCATACACACACATGCAAATGTGTGTGTGCACTTCACAAGACCGACAAGCGGACTTTACAATTTCTTCAGGCAGCAAGAGTAGTGTTTCGCACACAGGCAACAAAAAGCACATACATGTAGCAATGGTCTGTATGTGTGTGCATGCATGCCCGTCGCGAAATCATATTCTTTATGCGCATCAACGCATTCATACCCTACCCACAAATAATCAGAAAAACGCTAACATTTTGTATGAGCATGGCAAACGCTTTGAAGAGTTCGGTATGCTCTTCACTCAGAAGGAAATAAATGGGATCGTCGCGAATAAAATTCAATTTTTGTGCGCTGCTGATGTTTGAGAGACCATAGAGAGAGATAGCATAGAGAGAGAGTGAGAGAGAATAAGGAAAAGAAGCGCATAGCCATGCTTCATATGAAAATGTGTTCGTTTCGCTAGCAGCGCTAGCAGCGAACTGATTTTGTGGTGCCATGCTCTCACTGTTCGCCCCTAAAACGACGGAGCCGAGAAGGCACGACGGCACTGGTAGCGCATAGAAAGATTTTCGCCGTTGATAAAGTTTATTCTACTTGTCTCATCTATGTGTTGTATGGTTAGTGGTAGTACGTAAGCATGTGATGCAAAATTTCAGTCTAATCTCTGCAATAATCGTGATATCGCTGTACAATTAATTTAGTAATCAAATGATCTGTGAGCAAAACTATGAATATTCATGTACTTTTCGAAACCGCTGTAGCGTAGCTAAGTCTTCCATGTACAATTATTACTCCTTCTTTGTTAAGGGTTGGAGACAATGAATGTAGATCGCTTTTCTTTGATACTGTTCCATGCTTCTTTAGGTCTTCAGGTTTCCTGAGCAAAATTCTGTTGTTGCGCCATTTTGCACACTATGTATTTCTGTAATTGAGCTTTTACTTTCTGTTTACGTAGTTGGTTCATGAATCTTACTATCCCATCCACAGTACGTTTTCACATCTAATTGACAAACAAGTTTCTCATTTTCGAGTGGTGCTGACGATCCCTCGTCTAAAAATGCGTATGTTTTCATTAGTTATTTGGACCCATAACCTCCACCGGCAAAAGCTTAAATAACAATTTTGAAACTCCATTGTCAAGTTTATTTATGGCTGCCTTTGCTGCGCTACATGCAAGATTATCTAATCGTTTAAGTATTTTAAGGCGGCTCGCTGGCAACCCGCCTCACACTGCCGATATGAGTTTGCAGGGCTAGTTTTATAGTTAGTAGTTCGTAGTGGTTAAGGAGAAAATATAATGAAGTTATTAGTATGTAAGTTAGGTCGTAAGTCCATATGTTGTAGTTAGTAGGCTTGTACTTCATAAGATCAATCATACCCTGAGCCCATTAAAAATGGGAGTTTAGGGTATAACGTCTTTGTGGAAATGTATGTAAAAATAATAATATGTATGTATAAAGTATATATATTCTTGATCAGGATGACGAGCTGAGTTGATCTAGCCATGTCCGTCTGTCCGTCCGTATGAACGCAGAGATCTTCTAAAGTACAAATGCTAGAGACTTGCAACTTAACAGGTATACTCGTGTATACCATAAGCAGTACGAGTTTATCTTACTTTTTCAATAACTCATCCCATTTTTTTTTTATCGATAATAATCGAAAATCTGACTTTTCAGATTTGCCTTTTAGATTTATGTGATAAATAAAAAGATTTTGTAACTTGCAGATTTTGGATACCACGCCCCTTTCGCCCCAAATTAAAAAAACGTATATCAAGTACTAGAAACTTGTGCTTTAGCATATACACACATTTAAATGTTATATCACGTTCTGAAAATTTGATGAAGATAGTCCCACTACAAAAAGATTTATTCAACAAATAATCTCTCATAGTTAACACGGCAGCCCAAGCGCAGTCGCTAGTAATTGCGCGGATAGTATATTGCACGCGCAGATCAAGTTTATTTCTAAAAATCGATAACTGCTTCTGTTTTTTTGCTAGCGATAAAAAACCTTATCGAAAATCAGTTATAAAATTATATCTTCTACACCTTTAAAGATAGAGTCTCCAAATAATAAAATGTAGAATCATGTGTATTTTTAAGATTTTCAGGCCTCGTCCACACCAGGGGCATTCATCGGTATCTTCGTGGCCAAAGCGCTTCAAGTAGCTCCGGAAGCATCCATGTCCAGAGAGAATCTGCGTGAGATAAAAATTAATTTGCCCGTGTTTGCGGTTTACCCATTGTTCAAGCTCCGGGATGAGCGTGTGCGTCCACCGTCCTTTTGAAGAGCTATTCCATCTTCTTTGCCATCGTGCAATGCTATTCGCCCTGATAGCGTTGCGTCGTGCAGGCTCGTGTGTGTTCCGCTCCACGGCTTCGGCGACCAGGTCTTCCAGAGGCACCATGCCGGCTATGACGAGCGCTGCGTCATCGGAGACAGTCCTGAAGGCGCAGCAGACTCTGATTGCGCTCAGTCTGTAGGTGGCGCAAATGCCCCGACTGCACTATGGGAAAAAATCCCATTTTTTTGGCATTACTCAAATTTTGTTGTTGTCTCAAATCGCCAAGCAAATATTTTTTCCCAATTCTAAATTCATTAGATAGAATCAAAATATTTTTTTTTTAATTTTTGGGGACTACCTCTTTTTTTTGATAATTTTACAAAGTCAGCTGATTCAGAATTGTGTTGCAACGTGAAAAAGCGCGCCAAGTATATCGCAACTTTTCAGTTGTATTAAATTTGATTGTTAATCGCATAAGTTAAAGAGTAAAATGGAAAAAGTTAATAAAGGTATGTATTATAATTGTCCGTAGTGATTTTGTATACTTCTGTGTTTTTGTGTAACTGTGCAATGTGTTGCTCATGTGTATTTTTAGCTTAACCTTAACAAATAAGTTTGTGTTCTGTGGAGTATTACTTTAACAGTCCTCGCTAGGCCTCGGCAATTTTTTTTTGAGGGTAATTAACTAAGCCTTATACTATAAGGTCCAATTCATAACTTTTGTTCGTTTTTGTTCCTTTTCGCGAAAATTAACATGTTGTAGTTGCGCATAAGTTTAGACGCTCAGTGCTGCTGGAAGTGTGGAGCAGCAACAACCGCCAACAAGACGCTGTAGCAATGATGGCAATACTGCTAGGAGAGCTTTTTCTAATACCAAACTGTTTTCAGATATTTTAAAAATTAATTTTGAAATTATAAAGAATTTTTATATAATATTAATTGCAATATCTTCCGAATTTAAAATTAATGTCGTAAAATTCAAAGACTTCTGCACCCACACTTTCGAACTTTACATGAAATTGTATGATTGGTACCCAATGTCACCGACAGTACACAAAGTATTGGTACACGGATACCAAATTATGAATAAATGCATACTTCCTGTCGGAGTGCTTGGAGAGAACGCATCTGAGGCCAGAAATAAAATATACAAGAATGACAGAAGATCTCATGCAAGAAAATGCAGTAGATTGGATAACATAACCGATGTTTTTAACAGAGCATTAGACTCGTCGGATCCTCTATTATCAAACCTCTGCCTAAATGAACGCCAAAAATTAAATAAAAAAATGTATACTCCGAATGAAGTCGTTGCGCTATTTGAATCTCCCGATCATATTTTGAAAAATCGTGAGGGTGATTCAAGTGACGAATGGACAGAAGACGAGGATATTGCATTAGATATTGAATTAGACGAAGAATGTGATTAATTTTAGTTATAACGGCAAAAAATATAAAGTGCAACTCTTCATATTGAGATTTATTTATTGATTAGATTTTGCTTACACACTTGGTAAAGGAAAAAAAAATTATAGGGGAACTTAATTGCTTAATAACTTTTCTTGTAGATGGACTATCGTTATCAAACTTTCAGAACTTGATAATAACATTCAAATGTGTGTATTTGCCAAAGCACAAGTCTCTTGTATTGGAAATACGCCTTCTGCGCATTTGAAGGGAAGGGGGTGGATTTTAGGGGTGGGGGTGGAACAATGATAACAAAAATCGAAATTCTATAAAATACACATAAATCTATATTTAAAATTTGGAAACTCTAGCTCTAAAAATGTAGGAGATATATTTTTTTAAAACCGATTTTCAATAAGGTTTGAGGGGGAGAAAGTGTGGGCGTGGTTTAATTTTGAAAAAAAAAATCCGAAATTATAAAAAGCTCATACTAATATGTATACCAAATTTCAAGCTTCTACCTCTTCAGGGACAATTGATGCCAAAATTTCGGGTTTTTTTCCCATAGTGGACTGTAGCTCGGAGTTGCCATCGCTCTTGACCATATTGGTGCAGCATAGAGGATGACGGACCTAATGACGCTCGTTAGAAGGAGACGTCGTTGTTGTTTTGGTCCCCGCGTATTAAGCATGATTCTTGAGAGAGCTCTACAAGAATCAGCTGCTTTTTTATGCACATATTCTAAGTGCTCGCGGAAAGTTAATCTTGTGTCTAACATGACGCCAAGATACTTTATCGCCCTCTTTGATGCGATGGTGACGCTGCCGATGTTGATATTGGCTGTTTCCACACTTTTGCGACTGCTGACTAGGACGACTTCCGTTTTGTGCGCCGCTAGCTCGAGTCCTGCTCTTGACAACCAGCTACTAATGCGATTGATACTTGCACTGCACATATCCTCTGTATCTTTAAGCTCCTTGGCTATGGAGACGACTGCAACATCATCAGCAAAGCCAATGGTGTGCGCACCTGCTGGAAGTTCCGCAGTACGCCGTCGTACATAACATTCCATAGGAGAGGCCCCAGCACTAAGCCTTGGGGAACTCCAGCTGACACTGTATGAGTTTGGGGACCCTCGCTCGTGTTGTATACAAGTGTTCTTCCTCTGAAGTAGCTCTTAACAGTCTCTGTTAGATATTTAGGGATATTATATTGTGACAGCGCATCAAATATCATATCCCAACTAGCAGTGTTGAAGGCATTCTTGACATCTAGAGTCGCAATGATGCAGTACTGCTTCGTCCCATGCTTCCATCTGGTGCCTTGGATGGCGGAAGTTGCCAGGCCAACAACTTTATCCAGCGCATCTATTGTTGACCGGGCCTTCCGGAAACCAAATTGGTTTGGTGACAGGCCTCCAGCACTGGCGATAGCTGCCTCCAATCTAGAGCAGACCAATTTCTCAAACACCTTTCCCATGGTGTCTAAGAGGCAGATTGGTCTATAAGAGGATGGCTCCTCTGGTGGTTTGCCAGCCTTGGGTAGCAGAACCAGGTTCTGGATTTTCCAGGTAGCAGGGAACGTCTTCTGAATCAAGCATTCGCTGTATAACTCAGCAAACGCATTTGGGTGCAAGACGAGGGCTAGCTTTAGCGCACGATTTGGGATCCCGTCCGGCCCTGGAGCTGATTTAGTTCTAAGACCTCTAAGAGCTACTAGGATTTCTTCGTCCGTAACTAAGACAAGGTCAGTGCACGTCATGTCCTGATTAACAGGTACAGGCTCCGGATCGTGAATGGAGCTTAATCTTTCTGGAAAGAGCGTTTCCACAATCGATTTAAGCTCTAAACGATCCGTAGGCTGTACCTGTTTACCTGCGTATAGTCTTTTAACTACCATCTTATATGCCCTGCCCCAAGGGTCATATTCGGCTGAGTCACACAACTCTAAGAAGCATTCTCTTTTACTTGCCCGAATGGCCTTCTTCAGCTGTCTTCTAACCGCCTGATAAGCTAGTCGTTTTTCTATGTACGTAGACCTACCGCGAGCCCGTTGGTAGCTTCTTCTCGCCTGAATGCATTTGTGTCGAATGTCACTTATTTGTGCATTCCACCAATACATAGGCGCCTGCTGTCGCGTAAACTGCTTGCGGCGTAGCATGCTGCTATTGCAGGCACTTTGTATTTGGGCTACCATTTGGCATGCTCTGGCCTCAGCATTGCCAACTGTACCCAGCGACTGAATGGCCTCTGAAAAAGCCGCGGGGTCGAAAGTATCCAGCTGATATGATTCTCTCTACAAAGATGGCGCCCTGGCAGATGGCTCACCAATTGTGAACAGAAGTGCCGAATGATCGCTACCCGTATAGCTATCGCAATGGCTCCACGTTGCTTCCCGAAAAAGGGATGATGTGACAAAAGTTATGTCAATTACAGACCAACCAGTGTTGAGCAGTGCAACATCCAGTGTCGCGAAGATCTCCAGTAGGATACGGCCTCTGGCATTTGTTGTGTGGCTACCCCGTTGAAATCTCCTGCTATAATGGCCTTCCTGCCCCTAGCATCCTCTGCAAGCTCGTCAAGCACTGTTGTGAACTCGTTGAGCTGCATGCTGGGGGCCAGGTAGCAACTGTAGAGCCATAAGTTACCGTAACGAGCGCGTACAAACCCATTAAATGCCTTAACATTTGACAATACTGTCGTTGAGTTGCCACATGCCCACAGAACCGCTTTGCCATTAGCATCTGTGGACCATGTCCTAGGGCAGCTGGTCTTACAGTGATGAGGCTCATTGAGAAAGGCTACGTCTATACATTTTTCCCTTATGGTCTGCTTTAGAAGATCTTGGGCAGCAATACAATGATTTATGTTAAGTTGCAGGAACTTTAACATTTCATTTTTTGTGCTGCTTCACGGTAGGAAGGGCACTTGAAGCTGCCTGCTGAGTGGTCCGTCAGCTTTTCGCCTTTCCGGATGCAAAGGCTGCATTTCGGAGGCTTAATGCATGCCTTTGCACTGTGACCCATCTCACCACACCTGAAACAGGCCCCCTTTAGGTCAGTCACTACTGCAGTTGGCAGCAATATGCCCGTAATCGAGGCATTTGAAACAGCGTTTAGGCTAGTTCACGGCTCGGATACGGCATAGTACCCATCCTATCCTAATTTTGGACAGCTCGAGCAGAGTTTTGGCTTTTCCAACTGGAAGAGCAACCGTAGCTCTTTGCTGTCCACCAAAAGCTGGCCGAAGCGATTTGATGGAGTCAATAGAGAGTGAGCTATCCTTCAGCTCCACCTTCATTGCCTCCGAAATCCCCTCTTTGCTCGCTAGCTCATCTAAGTCACGAATCTCAATATGCGCCGATTCGGTAAGTGTTTTGACTACCGCTCGATCGCCCAAGGCCTTGCCTACAGCTTCGTGAAGTGCCTCTGCGCTATGCTCCGGCTTTCTACTCAGCTGCAACAAAAGGTCCCCCTTAGCTGTCTTCCTGATTCCCTGCACGTCACCGCTCAGGTGCTTCACTTTGGGTCGCTCTTGACAACGCGCAGCATGTCCGCGTAGCTGCAGCCATCTACGCCTGAAATTGCAATTGCGTCCGACCTGGGTCGTTTTTGCAAAGGTTTGCGGCCTTTGACAACCGTCCAGCTGTCCAGGTTAGTCTGTCGACCTACCTGGTTTGGATTTTTTGACCGTAAAGCCAATGGCTCTTTTGCGATCGCTGCGTTTTTATTGGGCCTCGGCTTTTTTGAGGGAGTTTTCCTCTGATCAGAGGCAACTTCCCTTGACCGCTTGGGTGTATTGCTACTTGTTAAGGCAACAGTACTCCCAATTTGAGCTTTTTCAGCAACTGACTTTTTTAGCGGTGTGGTCTGCACCTCACAGTTTTTAACCGATCGGTTGCAGAACTTCTCGGCTGCCTTGTGAAGGCTGACCAGTCTAGCCAACTCCTCTCGCATCAGCGCATTTATATGCCGCTGACCCCCAAATAAGGCAGACAAACCCTCTAGGGTAACTCCTATCTGCGCTAACGCTTCTTTTAGTGATTTTGGTGCCTGGCACTCCACCAGAGGAGACTGGTTGGATGCCGGCGGCTGCGGCAACGCCCTCTGTTGTTGCTGCGGTGATCGCTGCAACGAAGAGCGGCGCGCGAAGGCTTGCAGTTCGTCCACCATCATGGCCTCCATACTAGCTCCTACTACCAAGGCGTGGAGCTTGTACTGGTCAATGACTTATTTGGTTTTTGAGTACAGAGCCCACAGAAGATTAAACTCTAACTAAATAAAATTAAAGCCCAAAAGTAGGCACTACTTTTATGAACTGCAACTTCACTGCAGAAGTTAGGTTGCTGTCTTCACTAGGACTTAGCAATTCACCAAATTTGGTGATCAGCTGATTGTCCGTTGCTATTTCCAGCACTACTAACAGCTGTTAGAGTGAATGCACCTGATTGTTACAAGTGTGCTAAACAAAAGATTTTCGCGCTTCAAAAAGAAAAGAGAGAGGAAAACCCTGACGCCAAGTAGTGACGCTATTGCCCCCCCCCTCCCTTGCACCTCTAGATTCGACCTCTGGGGTGCTCCGCGAACTTCTGCAAGGTAAGTCTTTGAATAATTCACGTTTGCTAGGTACGTTGAGCCCACAGCATGCACGTTTACTAAAGTTCTTTCCGCTTTCACAGTGAAAACACAGAGAAAAGCTTATGTCAACGATGGATCGCGATAACATCGACCGCACTCCGCGAAATTTCAACCGGTGTAGATGCTACATGTTTGTATGTGTGTGTGCATGTGTTAGTAGAAGTGAAAGTAATTTATTATTATTATTATTTCTTTTTATTATTTCTAAAACCTTTATGATTCTTATTTAATTTTTTTTTAGTGTAAATTTATTTAATTTTTTATTTAAAAAAATGTTTGTATTTAATTTAAAAAAATAATTTTTTTTTAAATTTATTATGTAGATATATATATACGTATATAGGTAAAAACAATTAAACAATGTTTTTTTTTTTTTTTTTAAATGTTGTTTTCAATTTGTAAATATTTTTAGTCTATCCTTATAAACTCTTTGTTCTTTATTTTTCTTATTCTTGATAATTATATTATTATTTTTTTCTATACCAATGACCTCAAATGGTCCTATATAAGAAGATTCTAATTTATGACCTGTATGACCGTTGCTGCGTGCTCTTTGTAGCGCTGTCGGTCCGTTGCTGCGCGCTCTTTGTAGCGCTGACGGTCTGTTGGCCTAGCTTGTCACGCTAGGCGGTGCCGGTGCTGGTCCTCTAGCACAGGCTTCTTTATTTGTTGTTGTTGTTGCTGCTGTTGTTGTTGTTGTTGCTGTGGCTGTTGCCAGTTGTTAGTGTTGCTGTTGTCGCTGATTTTGTAGTTCTTGTTGCTATTTCCAGCTGTTAGTGTTGCTGTTGTTGCTGATTTTGTCGTTGTAGTTGCTATCGATGCTGCAGCTGGTTGCTGCAATTGTGCGCTGTAATGAGCAGCTACAGGGCACAGCTGCACAACTTTAGCCTTTGACTGATTGACGAAGTTTTGTTGATGTTTCTGCTGCTGTTGCTGATGTTGCTGCAGCTCACTGTTTCACTGCTGGTTGCTCTTAAAGGCAAAACAAAAGCAGCTGCCGCCAATTACAAGCGCCTATACGTTTTAAATATTATTATTATTTTTTTTTTGCGGCCATTTCTTTTTTTTTTTAACATGTTTCACGTTTGTGACATTGTCACAATTAATAATGATAGGTGATCTGATATGTTTCGTCGTTTTCGACGTAAGGCATTTTGGACATTTATTTATGTACTCTTTTACATGTTTAGTCATGTTTTTCCAATAATATAATCTCTTTATTTTTGCTAGCGTTTTAGTTATGCCTGTATGACCTCCTTGAATTGGATCATCATGGAATGTAGACATTATTGCTTCTTTTTCTTCATCATTTTGGATGAGGGTCACCGGCTTGAGTAGCGCTACTCTTAAATTCTTTAATATTTGATTGCCCATATTTATATTCATTCACGAAGTGATATGAATATATTGGTTTTGTGCAATGTCCGTCTTGCTGTCCGTCCGTCTGTCCGTATGAATGCAATTTTTTTCGCGGCTATTGAAGCTAGAGACTTGAAACTTGGAACATATACTCGTATATGTCTCCGATTTATAAAGTGTAAAGTGTAAAATTTTCCATATACGCCCACTAGGGGCGTGGCAAATCAGAAAATGCATTTTCCTGTATGCCAGAAATCATATTAGTTGAAGAGCTAGAGAGTTGAAATTTGGAATGTAGATTTGTGTTGATCACCCAAGTTCAAAAAGATATGGCGGATAAATCTACGCTTATTGGGAGCGTGGCAAATTGGGTAAAACTGTATCTTGTAAAGTTGTAAGGCTAGAATGCTGAAATTTGGCATTTGGGATTCTATAAAGACCGAAGAAAAAACTATATATCCCCGCCCACTGGGGGCGTGGCAAATAGGATCTAAATATATATTGATTTTCCAAATTCTCCTATATTTTGAGCACTATTGATGTTAGCGACTTGAAGTTTGGTATGTATACTCGGGTTGACGACCCAAGATCAAAAAGCTATGGCGAATATATTTACGCCCACAGGGGGCGTGGCAAACCGCAAAAGTTTATATCTCCCACAGTTTTAGGGCTAGAAGCTTAAAATTTGAATAGTTGAGTTACTGATGATCTCCTCTATCGATGACCCAAAAATAATTGCTACGCCTCTTTGGGGGCATGGCATATCAAAAAATACCCTGTAATTTTCACATTTTTTGAGTCTAAGCGTCCAAATTTTACAGTTACGTTGCCTTCAGCTTATTCTAAGAACTGAACAAAAATGATGGGTCTACGACCACTGGGGGCGTGGCAAAACGGATTTTAGACCCCCAATAGCGAAATTCATATGCGTATGCCACCTATATATATAAATATGCTTAATAGGCATTGATAATAGGGAAAGAAACATTTTTAAGAAAATTAAAAAATATAAATTAAATTAAAACGAAAAAGTTTTCCGCGGGGTTCGAACCTGCACCTCAATCTACGCCCACTAGGGGCGTCACTCACATATATATGTCACTCACATATATATGTATATATGCTTAATAGGCATTAATAAGACAAAACGAAACATTTTTAAGAAATTTAAAAAATATAAAATATATTATAATATATATTTTTTTTTTAATTTCCCGCGGGGTTCGAACTTGCACCACAATCAAACAGCATGTTTGTCAAAAAAAATAAAAGAAGAGATCCGAACCGCGGACTTCTGACACAACGCGCAGAGTCTCTGCTAACAGCGCCACTGCACCGATCTTACGAAACATAACTAACACAAAACTTTACAGCTACAGCACCTATAGTAAACAAAAAACCAAAGTAGCGGCTGAAAATTCAAAGAAAATTAAAAGACAATTCAATCGCAACTGAGATTCTTAGAATTGCTCGAATACGCATTTAAATATACATACATACATACACATTTGCACACGCGTAAAAAACGCTGGCATACTGAAATTGTGTGTGCAGACGAATATATATATTTGTAAGTATGTATGTATGTAAGTACGTATAAGCATTTGTGGGTTATTTTAGCAAAAATAAAATTTAACTTATAAAAATATTTTACTAATAACAAAAATGTTATGTGTTTGTATATAAGCTATCATTTTCCCAATAAAAAGACATTTAAAAAACTTGACATTAGCGACATTAGAACCCGCGCTATTCCAGAGCAACATAGCATTTACCATCGACGCCACTGCAATATACAATCGGACGGTAGCTAAAACAAAATAGCTTCACTTCGAGAGCGTCATCTGACAAAAGTAAGCTAAAGTAACGGCTGAAAATTTCATGAATCAATTCTTAGAATATGCTAGAAGACACGCTTTTATATGTATGTATATACATACATACATATGCATATGACTGTATGCATAGAATAAACGATCAATATGTGCATACGTATAGGAAAAACGCTCTGCTCCGCTGCTAGCTTGCTGCTTGCAGGTGCGTTTGCTAAGTGGCCAAATATTTTTTTTATTAAATATGATCTACATTTCTATTGAATTTTGGTCATTTCTGAAGAAATACCAGCTCATTCACATTGCTACATTTGCAACTAAAATTAAAAGGAGAATTCGGTAAATTTTTGAGCCGATATTCAAAATATAACAAAAATCATAATTATATAAAATACCCATGCATCTATATGCAAAATTTGGAGAGTCTAGCTCTAAAGATGTACGAGATATAAACGGGAATAGCTCTCTATGATTCCCCAATTTTAATGGGTTCAGGCCCTGCTTTATATTGATTACTATTAGCGCTAGGGACTTGAAATTTAAAATATACTCGGGCTGACAACCCAAAATCAATTAGATATGTAAGGCAGCGTTGGGACTGTGAATGAATATTCCGCAGTCGGTAACGCTCGACTGCAACGTTCTTACTTGTTTTAAAAGATTTTATTGAAATAAATTCAAATATCTTTTCGCACGGTGTTACTTTGAGTTGGCTGATTTTATGTATAGCGGCTTGCCTTTCAAGCCTTTGGAAGAACTGACCTAAGTCGAGAATTCCATTGGTATACAAATCGCTAACGTCAATTCAACATACAACATACAACAATACAACATTTTTTCCATGTTTCAAAAAACATTTGGAATCTGTTATTCGCAAGCTCACTACTTTTCGTACCTCGTCATTTGTGATGACTTCGTATACGTTGGGCTTAGAAGCTTTTTAAAGACTTTGCTTTGGCAATAGCTCTTGTTTATTTTCTGCGCAGAAATTGTTTTGTCTACTTTGTTGCCTGGTAGTGACATTCAGGACTTTTTTATTTAAGTCAATTAAGTCGGATATTGTTATCCTTGACAAGGCGTCTGCCACGTAGTTATCTTTCCCTCTCAGATAATCTACTGTAAAATCATATTCTTCTAATTCGAGTCGCATGCGTGTTAATTTCGAACTTGGGTTTACCATAGAAAATAAATATGTTAAAAGTCTGTGATCCGTTCTAACTGTAAAATGTTTGCCATATATATATGGTCGAAAATGTATTATTGCCCAATGTATTGCTGCTAGTTCTTGTTCTTTCGTACTTTTATTGCGAGTTGAGAATGGCTTCTACTTCCGTTGTGATTGTAGCCAATTCCTCAAACGTGCATCGGGCATTCATCAGGCTGCGCGCCATGAGTCCCTTGGCGCTTTTTACTGCTGCCTCCCAGAGGCCGCCAAAGTGTTGTGCTCTGGGTGGGATAAAAAGAAAGTTGATGAATTCATTTGAGCAAAAACTAATTATTGATTGCTGATTATCTTGCTTGAAGAAGTAGTCTCGAAGATCCTTTAATTGATTGCTTGCTCCAGTGAAATTTGTGGCGTTGTCACAAAATATATCCACAGGCAATCCACGTCGTGCAGTCATGCGCCTCAAAGCGGCTAAGAAAGCATCCGTTGAAAGGTCAGATACCACTTCGATATGCACGGCCTTGGTGGCAAAGCATACGAATATGGCAATGTAGCCTTTCCGAGGTGCCTTGCCCTGAATGCGAAGATAGACATTGACTGGTCCACAAAAGTCAACTCCACAGTGAGCGAAAGGTTTCGATGGAGTCAATCGCTCTACAGGCAGATTTCCCATCGAGTTTCTGTTGCAGCCTTGGCTTGCAGCGCACACAATGCACGCATTTCCTGACAATAGAGCGAGCCAGGTCTCAAGCATTTACAATCCAAAATTGAAGACGAAGTAACGCAACAAGTGCCTTAGAGCCAGCATGGTAGTGTTTCATATGAAGGAGCTGCATGTAGTGGCGAATGAAGTCATCTTTACTGGGAAGTAGGATTTGATGTTTCTGAGCCTCTGGTGCATTTGCCAATTCGAGACGGCCGCCAACCTTCAGTAGTAGGTATCCGTCTGTTATTTGAAAAAATGGATTAAGTATTTGATGTGACTTGATATTTGTCTGTTTTTGTGCAAAGCATGAATTTCATCTGCGAACTGTTGTTGCTGCAGATTCCAGATGATGCAATTGAATGCACGCTGTAGCTCTTGAGGTGTCGGCGAGGGCGTAGACAGCTCAACGGGCTTCCGAAGCGCGTGTGTAAAGCGCAGCATCCAAGCAACAATTCGCAAGCAACGAAGATGCGAACTTATGCTTCTAAGTGTGTCGAGTAGATAGTTGCTATCCGTCGTAACCTGGAACGCTGACTTGCGCATCTCAAGCGTTACGACCTCTGGATCTGGTTCGTGGCGCTTCTCCTTTGGCCAAGCGTTTGGACTCTGCTTCAGATACTGCCGTACCGTACGTAACTGTGTTTAGTTCTCCAAAGTATAAGTATGTATGTTCGGAAGAGTAGCAGAAGCGTGAATAGGTTCGTCTGAATGGTCGGTCCAACCATTAGCAAGTCATTGAGTGATCGTTGCGATGAGGTTCGATTTGACGCATCGAAAACAACTCTGAGCAGTGATGTGGAATGTAATTGTGCGGCTCGTCCAGCATGTGTAGATCGGCCAAATATGTCATACTGCACATAGCAAGATATGGGGCTGTTGCCGTACCGTACGCAACTGTGTTTAGTTCATACGTCCGAAGTGGTTTAGCTGCCGAGTCTCTCCAAAGTATAAGTATGTATGTTCGGAAGAGTAGCAGAAGCGTGTATAGGTTCGTCTGAATGGTCGGTCCAACCATTAGCAAGTCATTGAGTGATCGTTGCGATGAGGTTCGATTTGACGCATCGATAGTTTAGTAGAACTGCTTATCAGCTAAAGATGTGTTCTTGGGTATGTTCCAAGATGAAGTGTCGATGTCCGAATCCGGCTGATAAGCAATGTGTGACGTCATGCAGAAATCCATGGGAATCTTGAAGTCTTTAAAACGTGACTTGATTATGGCCGAAGTACCAAACTTAATGTGTGTGTGTGATTCGCCAATGCTAGAGATTCGCATATGCCGTTTGACCTTTGGCAAGCGTAGCGATTGAGCGAACTGTTCCGATATGAAGTGAGCAAGAATCCAAAAGCGCACGACCAATTCTGTAGCTTCCAGATGCCTCCATGACCTCGACGATGCCGTTGCCAAGATGACTTGGTCTGTTCGATTGGTGTGTGTATGTGTCAACATCGTTTGAGTTCGTAGAAGCCGGCCTAGTTGCAGCTGCCTCCCTATGTAGTAAGCTGTGATGAAGTCTCGAGCAGAATCGACATCTTTGCGTAGAGGGACATTTCGTTGCTTGGTGGCCCTTGCCAAGACAGTTTAGGCACAGCGCATGTCGTTTTGCTGCTTCATAACGCTCCGCAATCGACATCTCCTGAAGCCGACTGCAGCGTGAAACTTGATGCTCTGAACTAAGACAAAGAGAACATGAGTGAGTTGAGCAATTAAAGGACAAACCATGGCGCGTGGTTGCCTGGCTTCGTTGTTTGCTAGCAGTCGCAGTTCGACCCTGGCTCGATTCGGACTTACCGCATGATTCCAAATATTGGCAATGCCTCTCAATTACCTGTACACACAACTCCCACGTAGGCAACTTGGAATAATCCAATGATTCGTTCCATTTGCGCTTGGTTTCCATATCCATTTTATCCATAACAATTGCTAATAACATTGCCTACGCGATTTGTGATTCGTTGCCTAGTGATCTTAGCGAGTTGTACAATGCTGTAGAGTTGTCAATCAAACTTCGAATTTCTTGACTATTTGACCTTGACACACTCTTGAGCATAAACAACGACGAGATAGTATCCAAAAACACTAATGTTGGATTGTCGTAGCGTTGATTCAAACGTTCAAGTGCCTTCCGATAGTTTTCAGGTGTGATCTGAAATGCCTTCACAGTATCCAATGCTGCTCCCTTTAAGCAGCTGATCAGCTGATTAAACTTCTCGATGTTTGATAAGCTGTTCTGCTGATCCACCATTTGATTGAATAATGCACTAAAATTCTTGTAATCTGCATAATTGCCATCAAATGTGGGTAGCATGAGTCTGGGCAACTTGGCATAGTTTGATTCGTGCATCTCTTCCGTAAGTTGCTCTGTAATGCAAACCTTTATTTCTACATACAGCTCCTCCAGATCGGCGCGTTCAGTATCGGTCGGACATTCCTTTTCAATTTGAGTCTGTAAAACCATTGATTGTTTAAAGTAAGCTTTCAATATTTCCAAGCGACATTTTAATTCAGCTTGACTTGGCACAGATTTTCCATCTCTTAGTTTGGGATCGACTACACTTCGAATGCGGCTAATATTCCGGCGAGTATTCGCGCGCTGTGTTTTAAGGCCCTCCAAAGACATGATTCGACCAACAACAACTTATATTTTCTTTATTTATATATTTTAATAAGCGTTGATCAAATTCACTGTCACAGTTAAAAACACAGAATACAGGGTATTTGGCAAGCGACTACCAATGCGTGACAAATTTCACTCAAATGAGCGTGCAAATATTAGGCGATGCGTTTCACTCAACTGAGCGCGTATAATTAAGCGGCGAAGAGAGCAATGCATGCGATGACTCCCACTGAGCTGAGCTGCATAGAGCAATGCATGCGACGAATTCCCCTTGTTGTTGTTGCCTTTATGTTACGCTGCTTAGTAAGTGCGTATGTATGTAAGTATGTTTTTATGTATGCGTTTGTAAGCAGCTGCTTATTCTTATTCTGCTTACATGCATATGATTTATCCAAAACGTTTGACGAATATGATGGCAGACACAGTGCCGGTAACTTACTGCGGTGATCGCGGGGGGATCGTAGGGCAGTGAAGTGACGTTGAGTACGCCGATTGCAAAGCAGAAGCTGCTGTTGCTGCGAGAGAACGACGTAAGATGACTCGGTGATGCGACGGCGGGGGGTCACAGAGCGACAGCGAAGTCAACAAGTGATTGAAGCGGGGTCTCGGTGGGGCGAAGAATGGCAAGCAAAGCGAATGTATGCACAGTTCGCAATATGCCAAATTAAACTTTAGAATATGTTGCACAGAACTTTGAATACCACAGCCCTACGTTGGGCACCAAAATGTAGGATCAGGAGCGTTTTCCAGTCCAGCATGAGTTTCAGAGTATGGGGGTGTTATTCTACTAAACAAATGAGCCGTATATTAAATGCAGCGCATCGTAGGCGCAACGTTTATTCCAGAGTTTTCGTTCTAGACTAACTACAGAAACGTATGAGCAAGCGCAGCTTGCTTAAGGTTAGGCGAAAGTGAGTGCAAGTAAGAAAAGTTGAACAATGCAAAGAGAGAGAGTAATTAGGGTTGTCCCAAATCTAAGAATAGAAGTTTACATTTCAACTTAAGCAAATATAAGACTAATTTGACCCAACACATGAAAAATGAAAATTTTTCTGGATGTAGTTTCAGATTGTATTTTTTACAAAGTTTGAAAACATCTGTTAAATTTTTAATCATATGTTGCTTAGAACAACCAATAACGATTAAGTCATCCATGTAAAGGAATTTTTGTGTAGGCTCTAGGCCTGAGAATGCTATTGTCATCATTCTTTGAAACGAATTAGGCGCTATTTTGTAAACCGAATGGTAATCGCGTGAAGCGATATGAACCATTGTTTGTTGAAAAAGACGTTATGTTTCTTGAGTTTTCCTCAAGTTCAATTTGGTGGAAGCCTGACATTAAATCAAGGCATGAAAAATATTTAGCTCGGCCCAATCGATCAAGAATATCGTCAATTCTGGGGAGTGGAAATTTGTCGGACAGCAATTTCTTATTTATTTGGCGATAGTCATTTTTAATAAAATTATTAATTGTTTTTTTTTTTTTTTTTATTTTTTTTTTTTATTAAGTTTTAGTTTCTGTGCATGTGTACATGCAATAAGGACTGTAAAGTGGGCCTTCGCAATCTGCGGGGCATTTCTTTTTCAGTGCCTTTATTTCCTTTTTGGGGACAGGTTTGTATTTGTTATATTATTTTCTGAACTGACTGATATGCTTTCGTTATACTTTTTATATTCATTCACGAAGTGATATGAATATATTGGTTTTGTGCAATGTCCGTCTTGCTGTCCGTCTGTCCGTCTGTCCGTATAAATGCAATTTTTTTCGAGGCTATTGAAGCTAGAGACTTGAAACTTGGAACATATACTCGTATATGTCTCCGATTTATAAAGTGTAAAAATTTTCCATATACGCCCACTAGGGGCGTGGCAAATCGGAAAATGCATTTTCCTGTATGCCAGAAATCATATTAGTTGAAGAGCTAGAAAGCTGAAATTTAAAATGTAGATTCGTGTTGATCACCCAAGATCAAAAAGATATGACGGATATATCTACGCCCATTGGGGGCGTGGCGAATCGAGTAAAACTGTATCTTCTAAAGTTGTAAAGCTAGAATGCTGAAATTTGGCACGTAAGTAAATGTTACGATTCTATAAAGACCGAAGAAAAAACTATATATCCCCGCCCACTGGGGGCGTGGCAAATCGGATCTAAATATATATTGATTTTCCAAATTCTTCTATATTTTTGAGCACTATTGATGTTAGCGACTTGAAATTTGGTATGTATACTCGGGTTGACGACCCAAGATCAATAAGCTATGGCGGATATATTTACGCCCATAGGGGGCGTGGCAAACCGCAAAAGTTTATATCTTCTACAGTTTTAGAGCTAGAAGCTAAAAATTTGGATAGTTGAGTTACTGATAATCTCCTCTATCGATGACCCAAAAATAATTGTTACGCCTCTTTGGGGGCGTGGCATATCAAAAAATACCCTGTAATTTTCACATTTTTTGAGTCTAAGCATCCAAATTTTACAGTTACGTAGCCTTCAGCTCATTCTAAAAACTGGCTAAAAATTATGGGTCTACGACCACTGGGGGCGTGGCAAAACGGATTTTAGACGCCCAATAGCGAAATTCATATGCGTATGCCACCTATATATATAAATATGCTTAATAGGTATTGATAATAAGGAAAGAAACATTTTTAAGAATATTAAAAAATATAAATTAAATTAAAACGAAAAAGTTTTCCGCGGGGTTCGAACCTGCACCTCAATCTACGCCCACTAGGGGCGTGCCAAATCGACATTTGCAGCGGCCAAATGCAAAATTTATATGCGTGTGTCACTCACATATATATGTATATAAGCTTAGGCATTAATAAGACAAAACGAAACATTTTTAAGAAATTTAAAAAATATAAAATATATTATAACAATATAAATTTCGATTTTAAAAAAATTCCCGCGGGGTTCGAATTTGCACCACAATCAAACAGCATGTTTGTCAAAAAAATAAATGTAGAGATTTGAACCGCGGACTTCTGACACAACGCGCAGAGTCTCTGCTAAAAACGCCACTGCACCGATCTTACGATACATACAGCTACAGCACCTATAGTAAACAAAAAACCAAAGTAGCGGATGAAAATTCAAAGACAATTCAAAAGCAATTCAAAGACAATTCAATCGCAATTGAGATTCTTAGAATTGCTCGAATACGCATTTAAATATACATACATACATACACATTTGCACACGCGTAAAAAACGCTGGCATACTGAAATTGTGTGTGCAGACGAATACATACATTTGTAAGTATGTATGTATGTATGTACGTATAAGCGTTTGTGGGTTATATTAGCAAAAATAAAATTTAACTTATAAAAACTTATAAAAATATTTTACTAATAACAATAATGTTATGTGTTTGTCATATAAGCTATCATTTTCCCAATAAAAAAACTATTTATAAAAAGACATTTAAAAAACTTGACATTAGCGAGATTAGAACCCGCGCTATTCCAGCGCAACTTGCATAGCATTTACCATCGACGCCACTGCAATATACAATCTGACTGTAGCTAAAATGAAATAACTTCACTTCCAGAGCGTCATCTGACAAAAGTAAGCTAAAGTAACGGCTGAAAATTTCATGAATCAATTGTTAGAATATGCTAGAAGACACGCTTTTATATGTATGTATGTATGTATATACATACATACATATGCATATGACTGTATGCATAGAATAAACGAT
The DNA here is from genome assembly GCA_035045345.1 of Drosophila hamatofila. NCBI lineage: Eukaryota > Metazoa > Arthropoda > Insecta > Diptera > Drosophilidae > Drosophila > Drosophila hamatofila. The sequence goes on from JAWNPA010000046.1 coordinate 357,475, forward strand.
CAATATGTGCATACGTATAGGAAAAACGCTCTGCTCCGCTGCTAGCTTGCTGCTTGCAGGTGCGTTTGCTAATTGGCCAAATATTTTATTTATTAAATATGATCTACATTTCTATTGAATTTTTGTCATTTCTTAAGAAATACCAGCTTATTCACATTGCTACATTTGCAACTAAAATTAAAAGGAGAATTCGGTAAATTTTTGATAACAAAAATCAAAATTATATAAAATACCCATGCATCTATATGCAAAATTTGGAGAGTCTAGCTCTAAAGATGTACGAGATATAAACGGGAATAGCTCTCTATGATTCCCCAATTTTAATGGGTTCAGGCCCTGCTTTATATTGATTACTATTAGCGCTAGAGACTTGACAAAATCAATTAGATATGTAAGGCAGCGTTGGGACTGTGAAGGAATATTCCGCAGCCGGTAACGCCCGACTGCAACGTTCTTACTTGTTTCTGTTACAAATGATTTTTTTTTATTGTATTTTTTTTTACTGTTAATTGTCTTTACCCTACGTTCTGTATATATTAATATTGTTTTTATACAAAAATTTTTTCATAATTTTATAGTTTTTTATACCCTGAACCCATTGAAAATGGGAAATCAGGGTATAATGTTTTTGTGAAAATGTATGTAACAGGCAGAAGGAGGCGTGGCAGACCCCATAAAGTATATATATTCTTGATCAGGATGACGAGCTGAGTTGATCTAGCCATGTCCGTCTGTCCGTCCGTCCGTACTAACGCAGAGATCTCCTAAACTATAAGTGCTAGAGAATTGAAATTTTACATGTATACTCGTGTATACCATACGCAGTACGAGTTTATCATATTTTTTCGATAACTCATTTCCATTTCTTTTTTATCGATAACAATCGAAAATCGGACTTTGTTTTTAAAGCCTAGTTTGAATATTGTTAGACCTAGAGACTTCAGATGTAGTGTGTAGACTTATGTGATGAATACAAAGATTTTGTTATTTACAGATTTTAGATGCCACGCCCCCTTCGCCTCAAATTTGAATAAAACGTATTTCAAGTACTAGAGACTTGTGCTTTGGCATATACACACATTTGAATGTTATTATCACGTTTTGAAAATTTGATGAAGATAGTCTCACTACAAAAAGATTTATTCAACAAACAAATTTTCATAATATAGCCCACACGGCAGCCCAAGCGCAGTAACTGCGCAGTTAGCAGAGCAATTGTTTATGCGTTCGTATGGATGCATGCGTACGTCTGTGTATGTGTTTTTGTATATGTGCATGAAAGAAGTGTAGAATGATTGGAATCAGTACTTTGCAGGGTTCAGGGTATCTCCTAGTCGAGCAGTCTCGACTAGAGCCCTCTTACTTGTTTATTATTTATAATTCTTTTTTTTTCCGCCCTATTCGACCAACGCAGTGGTCTTCCTGTCTAATTTGTGTATGGCTTTACGGGCCATACGCTATACCGAGCAACGCAGTTGTCGCTCAGTAGTACAGAGTTCAATTTACAATTTTCTTAATTACTACATAATATAATATATATAATATAGTATACAATTTTTTCTTAATATATAAAATTAAAAAAAAACAAGCTGCGCGCTCTTTTTTAGCGCTGTCGGTCCATTGCTGCGCGCTCTTTGTAGCGCTGTCGGTCTGTTGGCCTAGCTTGTCACGCTAGGCGGTGCCGGTGCTGGTCTTCTAGCACAGGCTTCTTTATTTGTTGTTGTTGTTGCTGCTGTTGTTGTTGTTGTTTCTGTGGCTGTTGCCAGTTGTTAGTGTTGCTGTTGTCGCTGATTTTGTCGTTGTTGTTGCTATTGCCAGCTGTTAGTGTTGCTGTTGTCGCTGATTTTGTCGTTGTTGTTGCTATTGCCAGCTGTTAGTGTTGCTGTTGTTGCTGATTTTGTCGTTGTAGTTGCTATCGATGCTGCAGCGGGTTGCTGTCGTTGTGCGCTGTAATGAGCAGCTACAGGGCACAGCTGCACAACTTTCTTTTATGTAAATACAGTGACAAAGTGTCACTGTATTGATGAGTAATTTACTCAAGCCTTTGGCTGAGCATATGACCACTTTATATATTGTATACATATTGTATACACTATGATACGGTGGGCATATGCCTTTTCATTATACAACATACTACAATACAAATATTTTCAAAGATACCAAAACTACAAATAATAATAAAAATAATCAAAAGAAATTAAGATTGAAAATGCTCTTGCCAAAATCCAAGTAAATTTCATATTTTTGCCAAAGATAAATATGATGTTGGTAAAGTAAGAAACTATGAAGCGTTTATAGATCTACAAGTAGAAAAATACTGGTACAAAAGACCTTATAGAAGTTCATTAGAAGACAAAATTGAAATTGAAAAGCAAGTGGCTCAATTATCAGAGAGAGAGGATGATCAGAGAGAGTTCTCATTTGGAAGTGCTGACACGTCTTATTTTGTGCTCTTCAAGTTTTAATTAATATTTTGCATTTTATTTCATAATAAATATCCCACTGTCGCGATCGGTTAACTCTAGCTAATTAGCTAATTAGCTTTACATTGCTGTGCAAGGTTTGATCTGTTGTGCTTTGTGTATTTATTATTATTGATTTTTATTGTGGTTTTGGTTCATTCGGCAACTTGTTTTATTAGCGTCTCTGCTTTATTACATTGTTTGCTGCCCTTTTATTTTTCTTCTGCTCACGCTTGTGTGTGTTACATATTGCTCACACTCACATTCTGTTTTTGTTTTTGTTGCTGTAAGCTTAGTTTGTTTTGTGCACGATACTTCTCTTCGTGTACTTTTCTGTACAGCCGCTCCGCTCTTAATTTGTTGTTTGTTTTTGTACTCACAACGAATTTTTTATATACTTTGGTTTTGCATTATTTTGCTCTTCGCTTTCCGTCTGTTTTGTTTGACCCCAATCGCCAAAATGACATGCTGTAAGAAATCATGCTCCTTTAGGCTGGTAGTTGATTCTGCACAAGCACAATTTGTTAATTGGTGGTTGTGTGTGAATTTGATGCACACAAAATGTGCAGGTCTCACTGGTCGCGACTATGACAACTGCCAAAATTGGTAGTGGTGGTTTACGTTGGTCGTGTCCGAATTGCTTGGAGAAACAAATAAATTTCTCCAAGATATCTAATTCAGTGAGAGTTCAATTTATAAAACTGAGTAAAATTTCAAAACAGCTTTCTAGTAATTTAGAAGCTGGGGAACAAATTTTAAATCAGTACAATTTTGAACCTCCTCAAATTCAAATGGAGACTACTTCATTGTTGGTACCCACTTCTGTACCAATGTTGTCTCCTAACCCACTTGCTCCTCCTTCTCCTACTCAAGATTCTATTTCGAATCCACCTTCTTTAGAGTTGTTTTCAACTCCTGTTGCTACAGGTTCTATTGAAAGTAGTGATTCTGTACCTATTCCCATCAGAAAATTAAAAGCTTCCCCGGTTGTCGTTCAAACTGTGAATAACAATTCGGCTGTCACTTCTGACACTATTGCTCCCACCTTATCAGTAGTGTCTCCTCGAAAGCAAATTTTCATATCTAGGCTTGCTGCAGACACAACTTGTGATGCAATATCAGAGTATATTGCTAGTAAGTCCCCTGTGAAAGTTTTTATCTCGAAGTTTAATTTTGCAACTCCTCGTGAAATTGCATCTTTTAAAATCAATGTGCCGGTAGAATATTTTACAACTTTATGTGATTCCAAGTTTTGGCCTCCACATATAGTTGTACATGAATTCAAGCCGAAGAATCGTATTAGATTACCTACAGTAACAATCAGTTCGGTACAATCTAAATCGAACATTGTATCAAAAAACTAAATTGTAACAATTCTTCACCACACATGTCTTTAGTATACCAAAATGTCCGTGGTCTAAATTCTAAATTAAAAAGTCTATTTTTGAGCAGTTTTAGCTTTCAATATGACGTCATTGCGTTCACAGAAACGTGGTTAAGTCCTAATGTTCATAATAGTAAGATTCTCTCAAATAATTTCACTTTTTATAGATATGATCGATTGATACGCAGAGGTGGTGGTGTCTTAATAGCTGTTAAGGCCGATTTCCTTTTTGAATCGATAAGTTTCAATGCACATCACGATGCTGAGATTATTGGGGTTAAAATAACTCTTCCATCCTGTTCCCTATTTGTCAGTTGTTCTTACGTCCCTCCCTCTTCTGATATACAAGTTTATGCACAACATTTAACTTGTATTAAAGAAATTTCTGATTGTATTAATGACAGTATATATATTTCTAGTGTTGGGTGACTTTAATATACCTAACATTTCTTGGGCATCAACTTCTAATTTTAATTACCTTATTCCGTCCACAGACCATTACATTTTTAATGAACTGTTTAGCCTCTCTATGTTTCAGATGAACTCTGTTTTGAATCATTTGAATCGTTCTCTCGATCTTGTTTTTATTAATGATGACTCTGTCATTAATGTCACCAGGTCAACCCTATATGTATGTCTGAAGATTTACATCATCCCACTTTGGAGGTATTATTATCAAAAAATACTCAACCAACTTTTGCTTATATTCCTCCTAAAAATCGTCGCTGTTATCGAAAGTGCAATTTTGTTTTGCATAATAATTTAATTATGGAAACTGACTGGTCACTTTTATATAACTCTGTTGATATTAATTCGGCAGCTAACATGGGTCAAGTCTGGGTCAATCGTTGACTGGTCTAAATATTCCATAGCCAAGTCCAATTTTAATCTTTTAAATGCAAGGTGTTATGAGAATTACCTTTCACGCTGCAAAAGGCAATTTGTTCGTAATCCAAAGCAATTTTACTCGTTTGTGAACTCGAAGCGTAAATCTTCTAATTTACCTTCCACACTTTTCCTTGGAGAGGGAAAAACTTGTGTTTCAATCCATTTATTCTTCTGTGGATCCCCATGCCATTTCTTACCCAAGTTTGATTCCTTCAACGAATATTATCAATGTTCATAATGTTTCCCTTGATTCTCTGGCTTCAGCCATTCAGACATTATAATCATCTTCTGATAACATTCCAAGTTGCGTTATAAAAGAATGCAGTGGATTCTTACAGTTACTTTTATTAAAACTGTTTAACTTGTCCTTGGTGACTTCTGTTGGAAAGAGTCCTTCATCACTCCTCTACATAAAAATGGTGGGAGGTCTGATATTTCAAATTATAGACGTATTGCAAAGCTATCTGCAATCCCGAAATTATTTGAAAAAATAATAACATCAACCCTGCACCATTTTTGTAAATCATGGTTTCTTTCAAAATCGATCAACCTCAACTAACCTACTTGAATTGTCTAATCAATGATAGCTTTTTAAATAAAATGCAAACTGGTGTTATTTATACTGATTTCAGTAAAGCATTTGATTCTGTTAATCATGACATCTTAATTCACAAGCTTGATCGCTCCCAGACTTATGTCTTGGATTTCATCCTATTTAAAATGTAGGACTCAAAGGGTATTGTTGAGGGCAGCTATTTCGAAACCAGTTTTTGCTTCATCAGGTGTACCTCAGGGTAGTCACTTAGGACCGCTACTTTTTTCCCTTTTTATTAATGACCTTCCCGACTGTATTGCTCATTCAAAAATATTAATGTATGCAGATGATGTAAAACTTTGCCTTGCGTATTCTAACTCAATGGATCATCTTCACCTACAAGATGATCTAAATTCCTTTCAACATTGGTGTGTGGCTAATCAGTTGCATTTAAACTGCTCCAAGTGTATGACAATGACCTTCAGTCGTACCATTCCACATATTGTTAATTATACAATTAACAACATTTCCTTGCAACGAATTTTTCTGTCAAAGATCTGGGTGTGCTTTTTGACACAAAACTTTGTTTCAATCTTCATGTCTCTAACATCGTAAATGAAGCTAAAGGTGCTCTTGGCTTTATTAAACGTTGGTCAAAGGAGTTTAATGACCCCTTTATTACTAAACTTTTGTACACCTCACTGGTACGACCTATTCTTGAATATTGTTCAATTATATGGTCTCTTCAGTACAAATTGTATCAGGATCGTATTGAATCGGTCCAGAAACAGTTTCTCCTTTTCGCATTGCGTGATCTAAACTGGGATCCTAATCTCCGTTTACCGTCTTATCATAGTAGGCTTCTTCTCATAGATCTTCCATCTTTAATCAATCGTAGGACGATTCTTGGGATTGTTTTCTTACATAAGTTGATTATTGGTGATATAGATACGCCTTGTCTGTTAAAGCAACTTAATTTCTCTGTTCCTTCTAGAACAACCAGACACTTTTGTCCGTTATATTTACCTTTGTGCACATCAGATTATTCTTTGCATAGCGCGTTTCACGTTTTATGCAATAATTACAATAAATATTATCATGTGTTCTTTCTTGAACTTTCTCTCCCGTTAATTAAATCTTTGCTTGCTGGTCATTTTAGGGAAATCACTCACACTGCCCACTAGTGAGCTGATACATATGGATGTTCCGGCCGATCATCCACATTGTGTCGTGATTTCCCAATCCTATTTACCATATTTTTTTTTAAGATTCTTTAATAATTATTTTGTAAGTTTCCTTTAATAATCTCTATCTTTCTTAGTTCAATAATATCACTGACCATATATGGCTGTGAATTGGGGCATAGCTGGCCGGACTGGCAAATAAATTACCCCCACCGGGTTGGTGATATGATTTTGTTATTTTAGGCTATTTAATATACTTTATTAATATATAGTTTAAGTTGACTCCAGTTTTGTCAATATCTTTTTTTAAATAAATAAATAGTCCATTTGCAGCACCGGTCACGTTGGCTTTTAAAAGAGATGAAGGGAAGAAGAGTAGATTTTAGAGATTTAAACAAACTAATAGTACCTCAATCACAACCATTCCCTTTAATTAAAGATTTAGTGGTTAAGACCGTTGATTGTAAATTTTTCACTACGCTGGACATTAACTCAGCCTTCTGGTCTATACCCTTGAGAATTCAAGATAGGCAAAGGATTAAATTTGTGACACAAGAAGGTCATTATCAATGGACATGTCTTCCTTTTGGATTAAAAACATCTCCTGCAACATTTCAAAAGTTTTAGTGAACATAATTAGATCGTACAACTTATAAAATTTTGTTGTAAACTACATAGACGATATAATTTTCTCAAAGACGTTCGAAGAACATTTAAATCAATTGAGACAATTGTTAGATGCTATAGTAAAGGAAGGATTCCGATTAAAATTAACAACATGCAATTTTGAGGCAAGTTCAGTCAGATATTTAGGTCATTTTATCACAGAGAACACAGTAACTCTTTCAAAAGATAATTGTAAATATATAATAGACTTTCCGATGCCACAAAATAAGAAAAACATTCGACAATTCTTAGGTACAGTGAATTTTTAGGGAAAATACATTCCTAACATCTCAATTTTGCTCGATCCCCTACATAACTTGCTCAGAAAACATGTAACATTCAATTGGTCATCTGATTCTGAAATAGCCTTCAATAAAGTAAAACAATACTTGTGCTCGAAACCAATTCTGGCCATCAGCAATCGAAAAGCTCAAACTTTTATATACACAGATGCAAGCATAAAAGATATTGCAGCTATCCTAAAACAAACACAAAACGATGGTACGCAAAAACCAATTGCTTATAACAATTTTTTAGAATGTCTAGCCATTAATGAATGCTTAAAATTCTGGAAACATTGGCTAATTGGAATCGAATTCATGGTTTACACAGACCACAAACCATTAAAGCACTTAAACATAAAAAACAGAACAGACGATGAGTTGGGTGACATGAAACACTATCTTTCTCAATATAATTTCAAAATCATATGCAATCCCGGAAAGGATAATACTGAAGCTGCCTTAGCAGAAATCCTGTCTACGAATCCTATGAAAATAATGAAGATAAATTGCAAACAGTAAATATTATAAGATAAAAGATATACAAAATGATCAAAAGCAAAATGAAAGTTTAAAAGATGAGAGACATCTTATTATGGAAATGATATTACAAACAGAATGGAAAGAATAAGAAAAAAATAGTTTTGAGTGAAGGATATAGTAAAATACTTATAAAGAAAATTCATAATGAGTTCTGCCATATTGGAATAAGTCAAATAGAAGAGAAAATGAAACCATTATAAAAATAATCTGCAAAAGATGCGAAATTTGTATAAGAAACAAGACTAGATTAAACAATAAATTCGGATTATTTTCGTATTTAGGTCCCGCAGAAAGACCCTTACAAATAATGTCTATAGATACTATTGGAGGATTTGGTCGATGTTAATGCCAGATTAACAGGAACTGCTCCTCCCGTACAGAACCCGGTTATGCTATTAACATATTCTGTTAATAGCATGGCTGGAGCTCTCTGTTAAGTACTGAGAGGCTCTCTCACTCTCCTTTTTCCATACTTTGTGAACGGCAGACATTTTTGATAGTGAAAATTAAACCCAATAAAACCTAATTGAAAATTGAATTGTGCTTTTTTAATTCAACCCGCCCTGGAACGCCAAATCTACAAACATTGGTCCTTCGAGCCGGAGCCGAACCAGCGACCTATGGATATACAGTCCAGTGTTTATCGAACAAAAGTTCCTCAAGTGCCTTCTTGCAAGTCAGTCCACTTCCCATGAGTTTATAGGCAGGTTCTCAGAACTCAACCGGGCTCTCCGCGTCACCGCTTGGATGTTTCGCTTCATCAATCGGTGCAGGAAATCCGCCCCTCCTCCGTCACAAGAGCTCAGTGCTGATGAGATCCTCGAAATTCATTTTCGTTTCATCTCCCTGAGCCAACGAATCGACTACGCAAAGGAGATCAGCTGTCTGCGCGAAAAGCAACAGCTTCCGGTCTCAAGTCCAGTGCGTAACCTTAACCCTTTCCTGGATAAAAGGGGAATCCTGAGAGCATGCGGACGCATAAGGGCGTCCGCCTCCTTGACCTACGATGAGCGCCATCCCATCATCCTGCCCTATTCATGCTCCTTCGCAAAACTGCTGGTTCGCTTCACTCACCGCATATCCTTACATGGCGGGAACCAGTTAGTGACGAGGCTCATCCGCTCTCAATTTTGGATTCCCAAGCTTAAGGTCCTAATCAAGTCCGTCATAAACTCATGTCATGTCAAGTCCTGCGTGATTTATCGGAAACGCCTTCAAACGCAAATGATGGGTGACCTGCCAGCCGAGCGGACAACATTCTCCAGACCCTTCACGTTCGTAGGCGTTGATTTTGCAGGCCCCTTCGACGTGAAGAATTACACGGGACGTGCCTGCCTCATTACGAAAGGGTACGTCTGTGTGTTTGTGTGCTTCAGCACCAAGGCCATCCACCTTGAGGCCACGTCCGACCTAACCACCGAAAAGTTCTCAGCGGCATTCGCTCGCTTGGTGGCTCGGCGTGGATGTCCGCAAAGGCTTTGCTCCGACAACGGGAAGACCTTTGTCGGAGCTCAGAAGATTATATCCAGAGACTTCCTAGAAGCCCTAAGATCCGAGGTGCTTGAAAAACATAATCTTCAGCGCCTGTCCTGGCACTTCAACGCACCAAGCGCACCCCACATGGGTGGCTTGTGGGAATCGGGCGTCAAAAGTTTCAAGGCTTTATTCTACAAATCCACCGCCACTACAAAGTATACTTTTGAGGAGCTTTCGACCCTCTTGGCAAGAATAGAAGCCTGCCTCAATTCGAGGCCGCTAGCACCCATGTCCGAGGATTCCACAGACTTGCTAGCACTTACGCCAGGCCATTTCCTAGTCGGTGGGCCTCTTTTATCTCTCACCGAGCCCAGAATTACGGAAGAAGCGATGTCTATTCTGAACCGCTGGTAGCGACTTAAAGCTCTTCACCAACAGTTTTGTTTTCGTTGGAAAGAAGAGTATCTTAAGGAGCTGCACAAACGTAATAAGTGGCAGTTCGCTCAACGTGACTTGAAGGCCGGCGACATGGTCATTGTCAAAGATGACAACGTCGCCATAAACGAATGGCGACTTGGCCGTGTCCACCTCACGCACCCAGGGGATAATGAGAAGGTCCGAGTGGCGGATGTTCTCACTTCCCGGGGCATCATCCGCAGACCCATACATAAGTTGGTCATCCTACCAACGGACGACAATATCCCTGTGTTGTCCAGTTAATCCATGTGTTTCACGACCTTCACAACGCCAACAGTACATCTTCCTGCTCATTTCATCTCGTCCAGCAATAACGCCGTCGTCTCACCCCGTACAGCCATCCGGCACCAACTCCTTCCGGTGCCGCGTGTGCAGGGTGATCCACGCGCTGCCGAAGTGCCGCCGTTTTCTGGGGCTTCCGGCGGAGAAACGGCTGCGCGCATTTCTAATTAACAAATACTGCGCGAACTGTTTGGCCCACCAACACTCTGGGCAATCCTGCCGGAGCAAAGGGGGGTGCAAGACGTGCGGCCAGAAGCACCACACGCTGCTGCACCTTCCAGGAGATCGACGAAACCGGCGAGCTTCAAAGCGTCGCCCCGCCCAGAATCCTACTAGGGCGGCTACTCCCCCGCTGACATTTTTGATGCAGCATAAGGCTGTCAGCATCCTTCCGACGGCCATCATCACCATCGCTAACGGAGGAAAGGAGTTCGACGTGAAGGCTCTCATCGATCCGTGCAGCCCTACCACTTCATTGGCAAGGACCATGGGTCTCTCCGTCACCAGCGTGGGTCCGGGAGAGGTCTGCACGGCCATCATCCGGTCCAAAGTCGCAGCCTTCACGTACGACGCCATCATCCAGTTGGACCCACAGCTGAATTGTCGGACGCCGATTCGGCCGGTCGAGCGTGCGACCAGTCCGACTGGGATCACGCTCTCCGACAGCACTTGTGATCGCCCGAGCTCTGTGCTCGTGGTGTTGGGAGCTGACGTGTATCCTCACGTCATCTTAACAGGAACTGCTCCTCCCGTACAGAACCCGGTTATGCTATTAACATATTCTGTTAATAGCATGGCTGGAGCTCTCTGTTAAGTACTGAGAGGCTCTCTCACTCTCCTTTTTCCATACTTTGTGAACGGCAGACATTTTTTGATAGTGAAAATTAAACCCAATAAAACCTAATTGAAAATTGAATTGTGCTTTTTTAATTCAACCCGCCCTGGAACGCCAACTCTACAAACAGTGGACAACGATCTACAAAAAGATATTTGCATTTATTAGTAGATAATTTTACTAGATTCGCTTATATATTATGTTCGAAAAACCAACTCGCTTATGAATTCGTAAAACTCATAGAAAAAGTACCAAGGGAGAATTCGATTGAAATTTTGCTCGCAGTATCCGGCTCAGTATCCGGCCATCAATTCAAAAGAATTCAAAATCTACCTTAAAGAGAAAAAGATCGAATTAGTTTTAACCGCAGTAGATGCCCCATTTTCAACTAAACCTTGGTAAATAAAATAAGATGTACGCTTAATGACAACGGTGGTACAAAAAAGGCTTGGCCGAAAATTGCAGAAGAATGCGTGAAAAAATACAATAGAACAGTGCATACTGTGACAGGATTTTCTCCTATCTATCTGATGAACGGAGAGATTACTGATTTACTACCGCCGGAGCTAAAAAACATAAACGACTATTCTAAAAGTTTGGAACAAGATCAAAATTTAGCCCTGCTCAGATCAAAAAAATCACATGAATACAATAAAGCACTATTTGATAAAAATAGAATAAAATATAATTTTAACAAGTAAGAAAGCTCTAGTCGAGACTGCTCGACTACGAGATCCTCTGAACCCTTCCAGGAATTAATATTTCAATAATTCGTCGTTCCACTTCTACTTACACATGCACGCAAACATACGCACGCACGTATAAACATGCATGGGCTGCCATGTGGGCTTACTTTGGAACTCATTTGTTTAATATCTTTTATTGTAGACAGACAAACTTCATAAAACTTTTAGACCGTCATTATAACATTGGGGGTAAAAAATGACAAAAACCGAAACTCCTAAAAATACATATGAATCTACACTTCAAATTAGGAGACTCTAGCTCTAAATATGTAGGAAATATAATTTTTTTACTGGTTTTCGATAAGGTTTTTAATCGATTACAAAATAACAGAAGCAGTTATTGATTTTTGAAAACAAACTTGATATGCGCGCTATATATACGGACCTACGAAAAAAAATTTCAAGCCCTAGCTTTTATATCTTCTGAGATCGACGCGTTCATACATACGGACAGACGGACGGACGGACAGACGGACAGACAGACAGACGGACAAGGCTATATCGACTCAGCTCGCCACCCTGATCAAGAATATATATACTTTATGGGGTCTGCCACGCCTCCTTCTGCCTGTTACATACTTTTAACAAAACTATTATACTCTGATTTCCCAATTCCAATGGGTTCAGGGTATAAAAAAGGTGATATGGTCTATATAATCAACGGCAATAAGCTAAACAGGAGAAAATTGGATGAAATAAAAATTGGCCCATTTGAAATAAAAGAGAAAATCTCTGATTCGATTTGTAAAATAAACACTGGTCGTGGGAAAAATCTATATCTCTATACCATGTCACAAAGCTCATTCCCATGTCTGACTAATTCATAAGGCTCTAAGCTTAATTCATATTTCATAGAAAATTAAGCAACTCAGTGGAGGAGATGTAAGCTTTCACTGACCATATTTTTGTGAGCTTTTCATACATGCATATGTGACTCCACTGATCAGATGTTTGGTAGATGGAGCCACGATTAAGACAAATAACTAATAGCCTATGGTATAAGATCAGCTGTCGATTAAGAACATTGTAACAAGAGAAAGCTAAAGAGAACATTATAAAAGTGAAGTTAAAATAAAATTCTATTATAAAAATATTGTAAATTTAATCTTAAGCTAAATAATAATTACCATACACAAGTTGTATAATAATTGAAGTCTCAACTGTGTGAAGAATAGGAGCATGAACATTTAATTGTTGATTCCCTTATTTTAGGTTAGTAACCACGTGTAACTATCTTTCCATTGTTATAAAAAACTATTACTATTACTATTATTTTTGACGAATTAAATTGTGTTGTTGCTCCAAGAGAGCCCCATCATATTATATATGTAAATTTGTATTATGTATTAAACATTTATCTTAGTTAATAATTGTTAATGCTAGATCCTATTAACAGGAATCGCTCCTCCCGCACATCGCCATGCTAGTTCTCCTTCTGGTTCTCTGTAGTTAGCATTCCACTGAGTGCTTGCCTCTCCTGGTGTAGTCAAATACAATAAGAAAAAAAAAAACACAGCCATCTCACAACAAATAAAGTCGAGGAACTTACAAGCCGGTCTTTGTATTTATTTTCGACGCCACCACTCCAACAATAATAATTAGTAAATATTTTCCCACCTTTCAATATTAAATGTCTTTTTAAATTTCTGAAATTTTGCCTGACCATTTTAAACCGCATTCATTACATTCCTCCCGGCCTATATTTTAAAATTGCTGCACTTTTTTATTTAATATTAATTTTCACAAAATATTAGTGGCAAACGCACACACGCAATTCAACAACGTAATTGATATGCTTAGCGCACAACGCATGATTATGCATTCATGCACGCAAAACGGTTTTTTTTCATTGAGCGTAATAAAAAAGTTTGCTCTAACGTTGGCGAAAAAACCCCAAACCTCAACGTTTGAGTCTGAGCGCGAGTTAACAAGTTGAAGATCAGTTAAAAAAATCGAATCGCGAGTTTTGTCTCAAAGTTTCAGTGAAAGACATTTATTTGCGGACTTTGATAAATACTCGACGGATTTCTGCGAGCTATGATCGTAAATAAAATTATTATATTTTTATTTAACTGATCTTCGGAAATTTATTATTAGCGCAGCCGGTAGGATATCGGAATCGCGAATTTGCTGCAAAAATTGATCCGGTTCAGAGCATTAAAATTTTTAGAACATTCTTCTCGATATCCGCAAAAAAATCAACGTGTTTAATAAAACTTAACAAACCAATTATTAATCCTGGCCTACTGTCAATGTGCGACCGACACTAAAACATAATTGCCGTATTAAGAATACCGCGCAAAGTTGCAATACACCAAACAGTGTTATGGTAATAAAAAGATCCGTTGGACTATTTGGAACATTTGTAAATAAAAACGGGTTTCCGGGCTTTGCACATCATTAAATTGACCCCTGCAAACAGCAAGCACCTTTCAATTCAAATAAAAGAAAAAACCTTGAAGTGACTATTCAAACAAATTATTTCTGTGAAAAAAAAATTAAGCAACAATTAAATAATAAAATCAAAATCATCATGACAACAACCGCAATCATAAATCATGGTCTGAGATGCACCTTAAACAACCATTGGGACAAATACGTCAAGTGCCAATATTTGGCGGAAAAACAGTAGAGCTCTCAGCATTCATACGAAGGATCGATTTTATTATACAACTTTACCAAACACAAGACGTAAGGCAGCACAACGTTCTATATGGAGCCTTAGAAATGCAGACATCTGGATCAGCACAACGAGTATCTCAACTATCAGCAGCTACAACCTGGGGAGAGCTAAGGAATGCCTTCATAGATAAATTCAAAACACAAACACCCTACGAAGAACTTTTACGACGTTTTTACAACACTAACTACAATAATAGTATCCGTAAGTTCGTAGAAGATTTAGAGCATAAGTCATTTAAAATTTCTAATAAATTAATGCTAGAAAATCAGCCACAAAATACAATTTTATATACGAATTCAATGAATAATACAATTAAAGATGTAATTACTAGAGGCCTGCATGAGCATACTTGGTGGAAGCCGTCTTCCTAAATTGCTCATATTTCCAAAAACTAGGCACCGCAGGCATTGCTGCAAAACGCAAAACTCAAAAAAAATGTCGAAAAGTGTTTTGTCTTGTTCTATTCTTAAGCTCTAAGCAGAGTAACACGAAATTGTACACAAAAAAACACAACATCAAAAGGGAGAGCGACTGGCAGAAAAAAAAATTGTACGGTTATTCTCTAGCGATCTACTAATTACTAGAAAACTTCCTGTTGGAAATCTTATGACCTGATCAAGCCCAAGACATTACTAACAATGATAATCGTGGATACGGAAAAAATCAAAATTATTATCCAAGTCGCAGTTTTTCAAATAATCCAAATCCAAACTATAAGCAAAAAAAAAAAAAAACAAGTAAGAACGTTGCAGTCGGGCGTTACCGACTGCGGAATATTCATTCACAGTCCCAACGCTGCCTTACATATCTAATTGATTTTGGGTTGTCAGCCCGAGTATATTTTAAATTTCAAGTCTCTAGCGCTAATAGTAATCAATATAAAGCAGGGCCTGAACCCATTAAAATTGGGGAATCATAGAGAACTATTCCCGTTTATATCTCGTACATCTTTAGAGCTAGACTCTCCAAATTTTGCATATAGATGCATGGGTATTTTATATAATTTTGATTTTTGTTATATTTTGAATATCGGCTCAAAAATGTACCGAATTCCTATTTTTAATTTTAATTGCAAATGTAGCAATGTGAATGAGCTGGTATTTCTTAAGAAATGACCAAAATTCAATAGAAATGTAGATCATATTTAATAAAAAAAAATATTTGGCCAATTAGCAAACGCACCTGCAAGCAGCAAGCTAGCAGCGGAGCAGAGCGTTTTTCCTATACGTATGCACATATTGATCGTTTATTCTATGCATACAGTCATATGCATATGTATGTATGTATATACATACATATAAAAGCGTGTCTTCTAGCATATTCTAAGAATTGATTCATGAAATTTTCAGCCGTTACTTTAGCTTACTTTTGTCAGATGACGCTCTCGAAGTGAAGCTATTTTGTTTTAGCTACCGTCCGATTGTATATTGCAGTGGCGTCGATGGTAAATGCTATGTTGCTCTGGAATAGCGCGGGTTCTAATGTCGCTAATGTCAAGTTTTTTAAATGTCTTTTTATAAATTAGTTATTTTATTGGGAAAATGATAGCTTATATACAAACACATAACATTTTTGTTATTAGTAAAATATTTTTATAAGTTTTTATAAGTTAAATTTTATTTTTGCTAAAATAACCCACAAATGCTTATACGTACTTACATACATACATACTTACAAATATATGTATTCGTCTGCACACACAATTTCAGTATGCCAGCGTTTTTTACGCGTGTGCAAATGTGTATGTATGTATGTATATTTAAATGCGTATTCGAGCAATTCTAAGAATCTCAATTGCGATTGAATTGTCTTTGAATTGTCTTTGAATTTTCAGCCGCTACTTTGGTTTTTTGTTTACTATAGGTGCTGTAGCTGTAAAGTTTTGTGTTAGTTATATTGCGTAACATAAGTGCAGTGGCGCTGTTAGCAGAGACTCTGCGCGTTGTGTCAAAAGTCCGCGGTTCGGATCTCTTCTTTTATTTATTTTTGACAAACATGCTGTTTGATTGTAGTGCAAGTTCGAACCCCACGGGAATTTTTTTAAAATCGAAACTTATATTGTTATAATATATTTTTTATTTTTTAAAATTCTTAAAAATGTTTCGTTTTGTCTTATTAATGCCTATTAAGCATATATACATATATATATGTGAGTGACAACGCATATGAATTTTGCATTTGGCCGCTGCAAATGTCGATTTGGCACGCCCCTAGTGGGCGTAGATTGAGGTGCAGGTTCGAACCCCGCGGAAAACTTTTTCGTTTTAATTTAATTTATATTTTTTAATTTTCTTAAAAATGTTTCTTTCCTTATTATCAGTTAATAGGCATTAAGCATATTTATATACATAGGTGACATACGCATATGAATTTCGCTATTGGGCGTCTAAAATCCGTTTTGCCACGCCCCCAGTGGTCGTAGACCCATAATTTTTGGCCAGTTCTTAGAATGAGCTGAAGGCTACGTAACTGTAAAATTTGGACGCTTAGACTCAAAAAATGTGAAAATTACAGGGTATTTTTTGATATGCCATGCCCCCAAAGAGGCGTAGCAATTATTTTTTGAGTTATCGATAGAGGAGATTATCAGTAACTCAACTATCCAAATTTTAAGCTTCTAGCCCTAAAACTGTGGGAGATATAAACTTTTGCGGTTTGCCACGCCCCCTGTGGGCGTAAATATATCCGCCATAGCTTTTTGATCTTGGGTCGTCAACCCGAGTATACATATCAAACTTCAAGTCGCTAACATCAATAGTGCTCAAAATATAGGAGAATTTGGAAAATCAATATATATTTAGATCCGATTTGCCACGCCCCCAGTGGGCGGGGATATATAGTTTTTTCTTCCGTTTTTATAGAATCCCAAATGCCAAATTTCAGCATTCTAGTCTTACAACTTTACAAGATACAGTTTTACCCAATTTGCCACGCCCCCAATGGGCGTAGATATATCCGCCATATCTTTTTGATCTTGGGTGATCAACGCGAATCTACGTTCCAAATTTCAGCTCTCTAGCTCTTCAACTAATATGATTTCTGGCATACAGGAAAATGCATTTTCCGATTAGTCACGCCCCTAGTGGGCGTATATGGAAAATTTTTACACTTTATAAATCGGAGACATATACGAGTATATGTTCCAAGTTTCAAGTCTCTAGCTTCAATAGCCGCGAAAAAAAATTGCATTCATACGGACAGACGGACGGACAGCAAGACGGACATTGCACAAAACCAATATATTCATATCACTTCGTGAATGAATATAAAAAATGCTGGAAATAGTCAAGCATTATATAAAGACTTCTGTAGTATGCATACATATTGAATATCCACTGTACCAAGAGTACTTAAAGAATACACACTGTAACACTTTGTTGCAGTGTTTATGTAAACAAAGTCCCGGTCGCTAACCGTGGCCGAAATATGAGTCGATCGTCGCTCTCCCAGAATATGCGAGTGTCAGCATTCTGCTTACACGCGCCGACCACTTGATTGAACTCAAGTGCATGCATATGCACTAACGCTCCAGTTTAATAGAGCATAAATATACATATAACATATACATATATAATATATATAAGAAATATACATAACCGTCTCTCTCTGCTGCCAAACCTTATGTATCGCAGCAACGAGACTTAGGCTTATTCAGAACCTAAGTAGAATGTTTAAGGTCAGATTCAACTGAGCGTTGGAAGCGTCACCACTGCTGTCTCCAATAAACTCAATAAACTTTAAATAAATGATACACCCAAAGAAGTTAATCTTTTACATGGCGACCGTGACTTAGTCACAAGCCTGCAACAAGAATAGCAACCAACAGTGAAACAGTGAACTACAGCAACAACAGCAGCAGTAGCAGCAACTAAAGGCTAATGCATCCAAAGTGCGCTTAATTAACATGCAGCTGGCAACTAGCAACAGGCAAGCAGCAGCAGCAACAACGAGGACAGGCTAATGACAACAGAACATCAAAGAGTGCAATCCAAGTTATAAAAAGAAAGTGAACATTACATGAGCAACAACAAGAAAGAGAAGAGCACGTCATAGCAAACAAGAGAACATGAGTGCAGCGCCAGCAGGCAGCCATGCAACAGGCCGCCGATCCAAAGATCCTCAACAGCCTGTGCTAAGAGAACCAGCACCGGCACCGCCCAGCGCACCAAGCTGGGCCTATCTACAAAAAGAAAGCCTGTGCTAAGAGAAACAGCACCGGCACTGCCCAGTGCACCAAGCTGGGCCTATCTACAAAAAGAAGCCTGTGCTAGAGGACCAGCACCGGCACCGCCTAGCGTGACAAGCTAGGCCAACAGACCGACAGCGCTACAAAGAGCGCGCAGCAAGGACCGACAGCGTTTCCAAGGACGCCCACCAAATTTTTTTTTTTTTTTTAATTTAAAATGCACTGCGCTGCATAAACACTAATATTAATCACTAAATTGTTAAAATTGAGCGGAAACATTTCTGCCCGATTAGAAGTATAGCCTGTAACGCTATACGAACCAATAGGCAGATAAATGTAAAAAAGAGAAATTTTTGTATTAATGAACGACAACAGAATTAGTAAATCTGTTGAAAACTTAGATAACATAGAACATTTTGAAAGTATAGGCATAAAATTAACCAAAATGGGTTTAGTAGACTTAAAATCAGTAGACTCTACGGCGAATGTAATAAATAAAGTAGAGTCAAGCAGTGCTGATTTAGAATTAATACACATATTATTAATAATAATTGTTGTCATAATGAGCGCAAATTGTATTTATAAATTATATAAATTACACAACAAATGTCTAAAGAAAAAATATATGAGCCAAGCAAATGATTTGGACAAAATATAAACAAATATTATATAATAAAAAAAGGCGTAAAAACAGTTAATACAAATAACACAATTAGTATTTAAGTTTGTAACAAAAGAAAAAACACAATAAATAAAATATACAAAAATATTAAATTAACTAAAGTATGGCTAGACTAATAACAATGAGAGAAGAGCAACACTTCATATCCACAAAATAATGGAATGGAATGAGTTATATAAAGAAATAAATAACATAAAAGTTGACTTTGATAAATCATATAAGTCACTTACACAAAACAGGCCAATTCAAAAAAATACAATTAAAAAACATATAGAAATATTAGTAAATTGCTTTAATGAAGCACGTATACTAATACATGGCCAGAGAGAAAAATTAAATCAAAATCATTGGTCCCAAGTATCAAAATTTTTGATCAGACTACGCTAATTTAATATCCATTAAACTAAAGTACAATTTAGATATATTGGTACCAACCATACTTAACACTTCTTTATCGATTGAAACTGGTGATGAACCACAATCAACAGAACAAATAAACACTGACCAAATAGAGTCAGAAGAGCTAAACACAAACCTTAAAATAGAAGAACAGGATTTAAATAATCTTACTGTTCCAGCTGTTTTGATGCCAGATCTGGATAATTCTACAAATTCAGATACTTCTTCAAGTATAATAGAGAATAAACCAGATAACAATAGCACAATGGCACAAACAAATATTGAATTCATAAATACAGCAACTAAGCTTATACCAGTTTTTGACAGTAAAGCTGCAAATTTGCAAAGTTATGTAGATGCATTGCAAATATTGAATTTAATAACAGGCAAACACGAAGAATTAGCAATTTCGATAATAAAATCAAGGCTAAAAGGTGTCGCTAGAAATTTAGTAGGAAATGAAAGAACAATACTTGAAATCATTTCTATATTAAAAACCAATGTCAAAGGCGAAACTGTACAGGTATTGTCAGCAAAACTGATGAACATACAGCAACGCCACAAAACTGCTAACCAGTACACACAAGAGGTTGAGCAGATGACAAAAATGTTAGAAGGTGCATATATAAAAGACGGGTTATCTCTAGAGTTAGCCAGATGTTATTTTACTCAGCAAGCGGTCAAAGCAATGACTACTAATTGCACAATAGATAAGGTAAAACTTATCATGCAAGCTGGTACCTTCAACAATATGAATGAGGCCGTCTCTAAATTTGTAAATTGTTGCACAGAGGCAACCGGACAGCAAAACACTGTCCTATATTACAATAATAATTCACAGCATGGCGGAAATCGCGGACGCGGAAATTATAAAGGTAATTCTCGCGGTCGCAACAACAATAATTACAACAACAATAATTATAATAACAATAATTATAATAACAATAATTATAATAACAAGTAAGAACGTTGCAGTCGGGCGTTACCGACTGCGGAATATTCATTCACAGTCCCAACGCTGCCTTACATATCTAATTGATTTTGGGTGGTCAACCCGAGTATATTTTAAATTTCAAGTCTCTAGCGCTAATAGTAATCAATATAAAGCAGGGCCTGAACTAATTAAAAGAGGGGAATCATAGAGAACTATTCCCGTTTATATCTCGTACATCTTTAGAGCTAGACTCTCCAAATTTTGCATATAGATGCATGGGTATTTTATATAATTTTGATTTTTGTTATATTTTGAATATCGACTCAAAAATTTACCGAATTCTCTTTTTAATTTTAATTGTAAATGTAGCAATGTGAATGAGCTGGTATTTCTTAAGAAATGACCAAAATTCAATAGAAATGTAGATCATATTTAATAAACAAAATATTTGGCCAATTAGCAAACGCACCTGCAAGCAGCAAGCTAGCAGCGGAGCAGAGCGTTTTTCCTATACGTATGCACACATTAATCGGTTATTCTATGCATACAGTCATATGCATATGTATGTATGTATATACATACATATAAAAACGTGTCTTCTAGTATATTCTAAGAATTGATTCATGAAATTTTCAGCCGTTACTTTAGCTTACTTTTGTCAGATGACGCTCTCGAAGTGAAGCTATTTCGTTTTAGCTACCGTCTGATTGTATGTTGCAGTGGTGTCGATGGTAAATGCTATGCAAGTTGCGCTGGAATAGCGCGGGTTCTAATCTCGCTAATGCCAAGTTTTTTAAATGTTTTTTTTTATAAATTAGTTATTTTATTGGGAAAATGATAGCTTATATGACAAACACATAACATTATTGTTATTATTAAAAAATTTTTATAAGTTAAATTTTATTTTTGCTAAAATAACCCACAAATGCTTATACGTACATACATACATACATACAAATATATGTATTCGTCTGCACACACAATTTCAGTATGCCAGCGTTTTTTACGCGTGTGCAAATGTGTATATATATATATATATATTCAAATGCGTATTCGAGCAATTCTAAGAATCTCAATTGCGATTGAATTGTCTTTGAATTGCTTTTGAATTGTCTTTGAATTTTCAGCCGCTACTTTGGTTTTTGTTTACTATTGGTGCTGTAGCTGTAAAGTTCGTTGTTAGTTATACTGCGTATGATCGGTGCAGTGGCGCTGTTAGCAGAGACTCTGCGCGTTGTGTCAGAGTTCGGCGGTTCGAATCTCTTCTTTTATTTTTTTTTTGCCAAACACGCTGTTTGATTGTGGTGCAGGTTCGAACCCCGTGGGAATTTTTTTTAAAATCGAAATTTATATTGTTATAATATATTTTATATTTTTTAAATTTCTTAAAAATGTTTCGTTTTGTCTTATTAATGCCTATTAAGCTTATATACATATATATGTGAGTGACACACGCATATGACTTTTGCATTTGGCCGCTGCAAATGTCGATTTGGCACGCCCCTAGTGGGCGTAGATTGAGGTGCAGGTTCGAACCCCGCGGAAAACTTTTTCGTTTTAATTTAATTTATATTTTTTAATATTCTTAAAAATGTTTCTTTCCTTATTATCAATACCTATTAAGCATATTTATATATATAGGTGGCATACGCATATGAATTTCGCTATTGGGCGTTTAAAATCCGTTTTGCCACGCCCCCAGTGGTCGTAGACCCATAATTTTTGGCCAGTTCTTAGAATGAGCTGAAGGCTACGTAACTGTAAAATTTGGACGCTTAGACTCAAAAAATGTGAAAATTACAGGGTATTTTTTGATATGCCACGCCCCCAAAGAGGCGTAACAATTATTTTTGGGTCATCGATAGAGGAGATTATCAGTAACTCAACTATCCAAATTTTAAGCTTCTAGCTCTAAAACTGTAGGAGATATAAACTTTTGCGGTTTGCCACGCCCCCTATGGGCGTAGATATATCCGCCATAGCTTATTGATCTTGGGTCGTCAACCCGAGTATACATACCAAATTTCAAGTCGCTAACATCAATAGTGCTCAAAATATAGAAGAATTTGGAAAATCAATATATATTTAGATCCGATTTGCCACGCCCCCAGTGGGCGGGGATATATAGTTTTTCTTCGGTCTTTATAGAATCGTAACATTAACTTACGTGCCAAATTTCAGCATTCTAGCTTTACAACTTTAGAAGATACAGTTTTGCTCGATTTGCCACGCCCCCAATGGGCGTAGATATATCCGCCATATCTTTTTGATCTTGGGTGATCAACACGAATCTACATTTTAAATTTCAGCTCTCTAGCTCTTCAATTAATATGATTTCTGGCATACAGGAAAATGCATTTTCCGATTTGCCACGCCCCTAGTGGGCGTATATGGAAAATTTTTACACTTTATAAATCGGAGACATATACGAGTATATGTTCCAAGTTTCAAGTCTCTAGCTTCAATAGCCGCGAAAAATATTGCATTCATACGGACAGACGGACAGACGGACGGACAGCAAGACGGACATTGCACAAAACCAATATATTCATATCACTTCGTGAATGAATATAAAAATAATGGACGAGGCCAATATAGAGGAAACTCAAGAGGCCGTGGCAACTCGAATCGAGGCCACAACAATAATAACCAAGGTGAAAAGATATTATTTTTGTACAGGTATGACTCGAGATATTACTAAGTACATACGAAAATGTCAAAAATGCCAATTAGCTAAAATAACAAAGCACAATAAGACTCCATTGATAATCACTGATACGCCAATAAATGCTTTCGACAGGGTGATAGTAGACACTATTGGTCCACTACCAAAATCAGAAAATGGCAACGAATATGCAATCACTCTAATATGTGACCTAACTAAATATTTAGTTGCCATACCAGTTCCAAATAAGAACGCGAACACTGTCGCTAAAGCAATTTTTGAATCATTTATTCTAAAGTACGGTCCAATGAAGACGTTCATTACGGACATGGGTACAGAATATAAGAATTCAATTATAAATGATCTATGCAAATATTTAACAAGTAAGAACGTTGCAGTCGGGCGTTACCGACTGCGGAATATTCATTCACAGTCCCAACGCTGCCTTACATATCTAATTGATTTTGGGTTGTCAACCCGAGTATATTTTAAATTTCAAGTCTCTAGCGCTAATAGTAATCAATATAAAGCAGGGCCTGAACCCATTAAAATTGGGGAATCATAGAGAGCTATTCCCGTTTATATCTCGTACATCTTTAGAGCTAGACTCTCCAAATTTTGCATATAGATGCATGGGTATTTTATATAATTTTGATTTTTGTTATATTTTGAATGTCGGCTCAAAAATTTACCGAATTCTCCTTTTAATTTTAGTTGCAAATGTAGCAATGTGAATGAGCTGGTATTTCTTAAGAAATGACCAAAATTCAATTGAAATGTAGATCATATTTAATAAACAAAATATTTGGCCAATTAGCAAACGCACCTGCAAGCAGCAAGCTAGCAGCGGAGCAGAGCGTTTTTCCTATACGTATGCACACATTGATCGGTTATTCTATGCATACAGTCATATGCGTATGTATGTATGTATATACATACATATAAAAACGTGTCTTCTAGCATATTCTAAGAATTGATTCATGAAATTTTCAGCCGTTACTTTAGCTTACTTTTGTCAGATGACGCTCTCGAAGTAAAGCTATTTCGTTTTAGCTACCGCCTGATCGTATATTGCAGTGGCGTTGATGGTAAATGCTATGCAAGTTGCGCTGGAATAGCGCGGGTTCTAATCTCGCTAATGTCAAGTTTTTTAAATGTCTTTTTATAAATTAGTTATTTTATTGGGAAAATGATAGCTTATATGACAAACACATAACATTTTTGTTATTAGTAAAATATTTTTATAAGTTTTTATAAGTTAAATTTTATTTTTGCTATAATAACCCACAAATGCTTATACGTACATACATACATACATACTTACAAATGTATGTATTCGTCTGCACACACAATTTCAGTATGCCAGCGTTTTTTACGCGTGTGCAAATGTGTATGTATATCTGTATATTCAAATGCGTATTCGAGCAATTCTAAGAATCTCAATTGCGATTGAATTGTCTTTGAATTGCTTTTGAATTGTCTTTGAATTTTCAGCCGCTACTTTGGTTTTTATATTCATTCACGAAGTGATATGAATATATTGGTTTTGTGCAATGTCCGTCTTGCTGTCCGTCCGTCTGTCCGTCTGTCCGTATGAATGCAATTTTTTTCGCGGCTATTGAAGCTAGAGACTTGAAACTTGGAACATATACTCGTATATGTCTCCGATTTATAAAGTGTAAAAATTTTCCATATACGCCCACTAGGGGCGTGGCAAATCGGAAAATGCATTTTCCTGTATGCCAGAAATCATATTAGTTGAAGAGCTAGAGAGTTGAAATTTGGAATGTAGATTCGTGTTGATCACCCAAGATCAAAAAGATATGGCGGATATATCTACGCCCATTAAGGGCGTGGCAAATCGGGTAAAACTGTATCTTGTAAAGTTGTAAAGCTAGAATGCTGAAATTTGGCACGTAAGTTAATGTTACGATTCTATAAAGACCGAAGGAAAAACTATATATCCTTGCTCACTGGGGGCGTGGCAAATCGGATCTAAATATATAATGATTTTCCAAATTCTCCTATATTTTGAGCACTATTGATGTTAGCGACTTGAAATTTGGTATGTATACTTGAGTTGACGACCCAAGATAAATAAGCTATGGCGGATATATCTACGCCCACAGGGGGCGTGGCAAACCGCAAAAGTTTATATCTCCTACAGTTTTAGAGCTAGAAGCTTAAAATTTGGATAGTTGAGTTACTGATAATCTCCTCTATCGATGACCTAAAAATAATTGTTACGCCTCTTTGGGGGCGTGGCATATCAAAAAATACCCTGTAATTTTCTTATTTTTTGAGTCTAAGCGTTACAGTTACGTAGCCTTTAACTCATTCTAAGAACTGGCCAAAAATTATGGGTCTACGACCACTGGGGGCGTGGCAAATCGGATTTTAGACGCCCAATAGCGAAATTCATATGCGTATGCCACCTATATATATAAATATGCTTAATAGGCATTGATAATAAGGAAAGAAACATTTTTAAGAAAATTAAAAAATATAAATTAAATTAAAACGAAAAAGTTTTCCGCGGGATTCGAACCTGCACCTCAATCTACGCCCACTAGGGGCGTGTCAAATCGACATTTGCAGCGGCCAAATGCAAAATTCATATGCGTGTGTCACTCACATATATATGTATATATGCTTAATAGGCATTAATAAGACAAAACGAAACATTTTTAAGAAATTTAAAAAATATAAAATATATTATAACAATATAAATTTCGATTTTTAAAAAAAATTCCCGCGGGGTTCGAGCTTGCACCACAATCAAACAGCATGTTTGTCAAAAAAAATAAAAGAAGAGATTCGAACCGCGGACTTCTGGCACAACGCGCAGAGTCTCTGCTAACAACGCCACTGCACCGATCTTACGATACATACAGCTACAGCACCTATAGTAAACA
Organism: Drosophila hamatofila; assembly: GCA_035045345.1. NCBI lineage: Eukaryota > Metazoa > Arthropoda > Insecta > Diptera > Drosophilidae > Drosophila > Drosophila hamatofila. Next base: position 383,698 of record JAWNPA010000046.1, read on the forward strand.
AAAAACCAAAGTAGCGGCTGAAAATTCAAAGACAATTCAAAAGCAATTCAAAGACAATTCAATCGCAATTGAGATTCTTAGAATTGCTCGAATACGCATTTAAATATACATACATACATACACATTTGCACACGCGTAAAAAACGCTGGCATACTGAAATTGTGTGTGCAGAGGAATACATATATTTGTAAGTATGTATGTATGTACCCTTAAGCATTTGTGGGTTATTTTAGCAAAAATAAAGTTTAACTTATAAAAATATTTTACTAATAACAAAAATGTTAAATGTTGACATTAGCGAGATTAGAACCCGCGCTATTCCAGCGCAACTTGCATAGCATTTACCATCGACGCCACTGCAATATATAAGCAGATGGTAGCTAAACCGAAATAGCTTCACTTCGAGAGCGTCATCTGACAAAAGTAAGCTAAAGTAACGGCTGAAAATTTCATGAATCAATTCTTAGAATATGCTAGAAGACACGCTTTTATATGTATGTATATACATACATACATATGCATATGACTGTATGCATAGAATAAACGATCAATATGTGCACACGTATAGGAAAAACGCTCAGCTCCGCTGCTAGCTTGCTGCTTGCAGGTGTGTTTGCTAATTGGCCAAATATTTTGTTTATTAAATATGATCTACATTTCTATTGAATTTTGGTCATTTCTTAAGAAATACCAGCTCATTCACATTGCTACATTTGCAACTAAAATTAAAAGGAGAATTCGGTAAATTTTTGAGCCGATATTCAAAATATAACAAAAATCAAAATTATATAAAATACCCATGCATCTATATGCAAAATTTGGAGAGTCTAGCTCTAAATATGTACGAGATATAAACGGGAATATCTCTCTATGATTCCCCAATTTTAATGGGTTCAGGCCCTGCTTTATATTGATTACTATTAGCGCTAGAGACTTGAAATTTAAAATATACTCGGGTTGACAACCCAAAATCAATTAGATATGTAAGGCAGCGTTGGGACTGTGAATGAATATTCCGCAGTCGGTAACGCCCGACTGCAACGTTCTTACTTGTTGTTTACTATAGGTGCCGTAGCTGTAAAGTTTGTTGTTAGTTATATCTCGCAACATCGGTGCAGTGGCGCTGTTAGCAGAGACTCTGCGTGTTGTGTCGGAAGTCCGCGGTTCGAATCTCTTCTTTTATTTTTTTTGACAAACATGCTGTTTGATTGTGGTGCAGGTTCGAACCCCGCGGGAATTTTTTTTAAAATCGAAATTTATATTGTTTTAATATATTTTATATTTTTTAATTTTCTTAAAAATGTTTCGTTTTGTCTTATCAATGCCTATTAAGCTCATATATATATATATATATATATATATATATATATATATATATGTGAGTGACACACGCATATGAATTTTGCATTTGGCCGCTGCAAATGTCGATTTGGCACGCCCCTAGTGGGCGTATATTGAGGTGCAGGTTCGAACCCCGCGGAAAACTTTTTCGTTTTAATTTAATTTATATTTTTTAATATTCTTAAAAATGTTTCTTTCCTTATTATTAATGCCTATTAAGAATATTTATAAATATAGGTGGCATACGCATATGAAATTCGCTATTGGGCGTCTAAATTCCGTTTTGCCACCCCCCCAGTGGTCGTAGACCCATAATTTTTGGCCAGTTCTTAGAATGAGCTGAAGGCTACGTAACTGTGAAATTTGGACGCTTAGACTCAAAAAATGTGAAAATTACAGGGTATTTTTTGATATGCCACGCCCCCAAAGAGGCGTAACAATTATTTTTGGGTCATCGATAGAGGAGATTATCAGTAACTTAACTATCCAAATTTTAAGCTTCTAGCTCTAAAACTGTAGGAGATATAAACTTTTGCGGTTTGCCACGCCCCCTGTGGGCGTAGATATATCCGCCATAGCTTATTGATCTTGGGTCGTCAACCCGAGTATACATACCAAATTTCAAGTCGCTAACATCAATAGTGCTCAAAATATAGAAGAATTTGGAAAATCAATATATATTTAGATCCGATTTGCCACGGCCCCAGTGGGCGGGGATATATAGTTTTTTCTTCGGTCTTTATAGAATCGTAACATTAACTTACGTGCCAAATTTCAGCATTCTAGCTTTACAACTTTAGAAGATACAGTTTTGCTCGATTTGCCACGCCCCCAATGGGCGTAGATATATCCGCCATATCTTTTTGATCTTGGGTGATCAACACAAATCTACATTTTAAATTTCAGCTCTCTAGCTCTTCAACTAATATGATTTCTGGCATACAGGAAAATGCATTTTCCGATTTGCCACGCCCCTAGTGGGCGTATATGGAAAATTGTTACACTTTATAAATCGGAGACATATACGAGTATATGTTCCAAGTTTCAAGTCTCTAGCTTCAATAGCCGCGAAAAATATTGCATTCATACGGACAGACGGACAGACGGACGGACAGCAAGACGGACATTGCACAAAACCAATATATTCATATCACTTCGTGAATGAATATAAAAATTGAAAATATAACATCTACCGCACACCACCACCAGACAGTTGGAACAATAGAACGCAGTCATAGAACTTTCAATGAATACATACGCTCTTATATATCGGTTGACAAAACTGATTGGGACGTATGGCTTCAATATTTCGTTTTCTGTTTCAACACGACACCCTCAATGGCACATAATTACTGTCCATATGAGTTAATATTTGGTAAAACAAATAATTTACCGAAACAATTTAATAGTATAGATAATATAGTGTGAGGTGGCTTTTTGGTGACCCACCTCACATAGAGTTTTGTAGCCATAGTTTGGTAGAATTAGTTTTGTAGTAGTTAGGTTTAGTAGTCTTAAGAAATTGTTGTTAGTTCATAAGCTAGCTCGTAAGATAATTGATAGTCGTTAGGTTTAAGATTTTGATTAGCACTGCTTGATCACGGCTTGAGCGCGCGCACTCTCGGTGATCGGCAGTGCAACTCTGCCCAGCGCTGCGAAAGCTCGAGAGAGCGGAGAGCGCACGCTGTGGTGAGTTGCATTGCCGACGCCGAGAGAAAGATGCACTGCCGGTGTGGGTGAGCGGCTTAAGCGCGTGAGAGCGAGAGCGGGCGACAAAAGCTCGGCTCGAGATAGCTCAAGGTGAGCAGAAGTGCGTGGCACTTAGAGAAGAGCGAGGAGTTAAGAAGATGAGCTCGAGATGAACGGACGCGCGTGGCGCGGCGACTTTTTCACGGTACGAGGTAGCGAGCGGACGCGCGTAGAAAAATCGACGGAAAGTGTTAAGAGATAAGTGAAAACAAAACTGAACTGAATAAAACGCACTGAAGCGAGAAAGAGTAAGTTGTTTTTCATTTTTAAATCCATCGACCTAACTAAACCCGACTGGCTGGCTAGCATTAGCAAGAACAACCACCAGTAACTCCCGTCGTCACGTGGGCGGCCTTAACCTCAAACTAATTACCCTTCCCCACCCCTCTCTAACCTCGGGTCCGCAAGATATAAATGTCTTGTAAGACCCTGGGCAGACCGAGTCTGCCCCAGCTATAAATTTACTACCTTACAATAGAAACCATATACAATATAGATGACTATGCTAAAGAAAGTAAATATAGATTAGAAGTAGCATATAAAAGAGCAAGAATAATGTTAGAAAAGAATAAGAAAAATAATAAGATACTATATGATCAGAAAGTAAACAACATAGATATATCAGTAGGAGATAAAGTCTTATTAAGAAATGAAACAGGTCATAAGTTAGATTATAAATATACAGGTCCGTATAAAGTATCGGAAATAGGAGATAGATATAACATAATAATAACAAATAATAAAAACAAAAAACAAACAGTACATAAGGATAGGTTAAAAATGTTTATTTCATAATTGTATTGTATTGTATTGTACGTATTGAATATCCACTGTACCAAGAGTACTTAAAGAATACACACTGTAACACTTTGTTGCAGTGTTTATGTAAACAAAGTCCCGGTCGTTAACCGTGGCCGAAATATGAGTCGATCGTCGCTCTCCCAGAATATGCGAGTGTCAGCATTCTACTTACAAGCGCCGACCACTTGATTGAACTCAAGTGTATGCATATGCACTAACGCCCCAGTTTAATAGAGCATAAATATACATATAACATATACATATATAATATACATAAGAAATATACATAACCGTCTCTCTCTGCTGCCAAACCTTATGTATCGCAGCAACGAGACTTAGGCTTATTCAGAACCTAAGTAGAATGTTTAAGGTCAGATTCAACTGAGCGTTGGAAGCGGCACCACTGCTGCCTCCAATAAAATCAATAAACTTTAAATAAATGATGCATCCAAAGAAGTTAATCTTTTACACTTCAAACAAAACCTTGATCAAGCCAGATCACAAAATCAAATAAATTATCAAAACCAAATCCAATAACCTTCAAATCCTTTTGCCAAAAGACAACGAGAAAGTACCAGTGGTCACTCTAAGATGGATACTTCCGAAAATTTTCATCAAAGAGGCTCGGAACAAGAAAGAGAAATCCCTTCATCAAATTAGTCATGAATGGAAAACATTTTAACTGTGTAATTGACACAGGTTCGTCTATTAATCTATTAAAAGAAAACTTCTTTAATTTTCCAATTAAATCTTGCCAATTAAATGTGCAAGCAATAAATGGGATTGTCAAACTAAAAAATTCAATATCTTTTGCCCCTAGTAAGATTTGCCCTACTAATCAAATATTTTATTTACACAAATTTTCCGATAATTTTGATATTCTAGAATATTGATATTAGAGAATATCTAGAATCTTGTAAAGCAAGAATCGACTACAAAAAAAAAAAAAATAAAAATAAAAAAAATAAAAAAACAGTTATTCTCAACGAATATCCATTTGCAATGAGAATAATCGTGAAGATCTCATGCCTTGCATCTCAATGCCTTGATCCGCCCCAAACAAATGACATAGCCGTAAATTACGCTATAAACAACGAATTAACTGAAAACAACAAGTACAGACTCGATCATTTAAATAAAGAAAATTATAAAATACAAAAAGTCGTGCATGAATTCAATGATATTCAGTATCACGAAGGTGAAAATTTGACTTTCACAAGTACTGTAAAACATTCAATTCAAACCAAACACGAATACCCAATATATAAACGCCCATATAAATACCCCCAAATATTTGGCGAAGAAGTCAACAAACAAATCAATGAAATGATTGAACAGGGAATCATTCGAAAATCGAAATCACCCTATTGTCCACCAATTTGGATCGTTGGAAAAAAAGCAGACGCTTCCAATAAGAAAAAATTCCGATTAGTCATCGAAACCTTAACGAAGTCCAATAGATGACATTTTCCCATTCCAGTGATGGACGAAATACTTGACAAGTTAGGGAAATTTCAATATTTCACAATTGATTTAGCCAAAGGTTTTCACAAAATTCAAATGAATCCTGAATCCATCCCAAAAACAGCTTTCTCAACTAAGCATAGTCATTACGAGTGTACACGTATGCCATTTGGTCTTAAAAATGCACCAGCAACATTCCAGACATGAATGAATAATCTCTTGGAAGATCTTATTTATAAAGATTGTCTGGTATACCTAGATGATATAATATATTATGATATAATATATTCTATTTCATTGGAGGACACATATTGTCGCTTAAAAAGGTATTTAAAAAGCTAAGAGAAGCAAACCGCAAAATTAAACTTGATAAGTGTGAATTCTTGAAAAAAGAAACAGAAATTCCAGGTCACATCATAGCAACAGAAGGTATCAAACCAATTCAAACAAAATTCAAGCTATAATTAGCTTCCCAATACCAAAAACACAATAAAATCATTTTTTGGCTTATGTGGATTTTATAGAAAGTTCATTCCAAACTTTGCTAAAGTTGTCAAACCAATGACACTTAATCTAAAGAAAGGCGCTACAATAAACACCAAATATAAAAGTTATATTTCAGCTTTTGAGAAACTAAAAGTTCTCATCACTTCGGATCCAATACTGATATCCCCAACTTCAATAAACAATCTCACTACAGACGCAATCAATTTCGCTATAGGAGCAGTTCTCTCACAAGAACACAAACCAATATGCTACGCAAGCATGACACTCAAATTAAATTTTTATTCAGCTATTGAGAAAGAATTATTAGCAATAGGCTAAGCAACAAAATATTTGAGATCATACCTCTTCAGTAGAAAATTCGAGATCCTCAGTGATCTCACAATAAAGCAATACTTTATCTAAATGGACATCACGAGTCCTTATAGTCCTTATATGGCGACCGTGACATTTTTAAGGAGATCTGCACTCTGAGATCGGCCACAGCAGGAAGCCAATTAAAAAATGGAAAATTCTGAGTGAGTAGAGTGAAAGTTATGGCGAAGCGAGGGGGCGTGCAAAACAAAATCAAAACAAGTAAGAAAGCTCTAGTCGAGACTGCTCGACTACAAGATCCCCTGAACCCTTCCAGGAACATATATTTCAATAATTCGTCGTTCCACTTCTACTTACACAAGCACACACACATACACACATACGCACGCACGTATAAACAGGCATGGGCTGCCATGTGGGCTTACTTTGGGAAATTAATTGTTTAATAACTTTATTTGTAGACGGACAATTTTGATAAAACTTTTAGACCGTGATTATAACATTAAAATGTGTATATGTGCCAAAGCACAAGTCTCTAGTATTTGAAATACGCTTTCTGCAAACTTGTAGGGAAGAGGTTGTTTTGGGGGGTGGGGGCTAAAATATGACAAAAACCGAAAATCTTACAAATACACATGATTCTACATTTTAAATTTGGAGACTCTATCTTCAAAGGTGTAGAAGATATAATTTTATAACTGATTTTCGATAAGGTTTTTTATCGATAACAAAAAAACAGAAGCAGTTATCGATTTTTAGAAATAAATTTGATCTGCGCGTGCAATATACGGACCTACAGTTTCAAATTTCAAGTCTCTAGCTCCTATATCTTCTGAAATCGACGCGCTCAAACATACGGACAGACGGACAGACAGGCGGACAGGGCTAAATCGACTCAGCTCGTCGCCCTGATCAAGAATATATATACTTTATGGGTTCTGCCACGCCTCCTTCTGCATGTTACATACTTTTAACAAAACCATTATACCCTGATTTCCCATTTTCAATGGGTTCAGGGTATAATAAAAATAATAGCGCACCTGGCTGCTATATTCAAATCCAACTCCACCCCAATGGGCAACTGCCAGAAAGCTGCAGGAAGAGCTTGACTTTCTTAAGTCAACCCCTAAGTACAAAAAGCCAATAACTCCAGCTCACTCAGCAATAAAAATAATAAATACTAAAACAATACCTCCAACCATTAAAGAGATACCAAAGAAGCAGGCCGAGTGCCCCACAGACTGGCCTGGACCTATGGACACCCCGTTCTGCCAGTACACTTGTACCAGGCAACAACAAACGAATCAACAAGCGTGAAAAGCAGGCCGTTTTTTACGCCTACGAAGGAGCATCAACGAGCCAACTGGCGCCGACCAGCTGATGCAGAGATGGAAGATACATGCAGCGGTAAATTAGTTTATATCTTAAAATATTATACATATGTAAGAATTTTATGAAATCGAAGTGGAACCTTTTCTGCCCGATAGCAGTATAGCCTGAAAAGCTATGCGAACCATTAGATAGAGTGATATAAATTAAATTAATTAATGAAAAATTTTTTTTCTTTAAAAATTTCTTTAAAAACGAAAAATTGAATGTTTGATAACTCAATAAGCAAATTTATTGATATATTTAATGTAACCAATATGGGACTAATAGAGACAAAGACAGTGGACTCCACTGCGAATGTAATAAATAAAATGATCTGAAATTAACAAATGTACTTTTATTAATAATTGTGGTAATTATGAACGCATATATATATATAAATGTATAAAGCATACAAATTACACAAAAAATGTGTAACAAAAAGAGCCTTAAGCCATGCTAATGATCTCGATAAGATCTAAACCATATATGCATCAATTGTTATAAAAGTACATTTAAATCATGGTATCAAAATAAATAAAAAATAAAAAAAAATATAAAAACATTTGCTATAAAATTAATTTTTCAAGTATGTTAACTCATGATAAGATATAAGAATATACTTACGAAAAATGAGAGAAATTTGATGATTATGAAAAAAAAAAAAAACAAATTGTATATATATATATATATATATATATATATATATATATATATATTCTTATATATATATATATACATATATATATAAATGTAATTAAAATTATGCATAAACAATAAATAAGAATCTAAACCATATATGCATCAATTGTTATAAAAGTACATTTAAATCATGGTATCAAAATAAATAAAAAATAAAAAAAAATATAAAAACATTTGCTATAAAATTAATTTTTCAAGTATGTTAACTCATGATAAGATATAAGAATATACTTACGAAAAATGAGAGAAATTTGATGATTATGAAAAAAAAAAAAAACAAATTGTATATATATATATATATATATATATATATACAATTTGTTTTTTTTTTTTTATATATATATATATATATATATATATATATATACAATTTGTTTTTTTTTTTTTTTTCATAATCATCAAATTTCTCTCATTTTTCGTAAGTATATTCTTATATCTTATCATGAGTTAACATACTTGAAAAATTAATTTTATAGCAAATGTTTTTATATTTTTTTTTATTTTTTATTTATTTTGATACCATGATTTAAATGTACTTTTATAACAATTGATGCATATATGGTTTAGATTCTTATTTATTGTTTATGCATAATTTTAATTACATTTATATATATATGTATATATATATATATAAGAATATATATATATATATATATATATATATATATATATATACATATATATATAAATGTAATTAAAATTATGCATAAACAATAAATAAGAATAAAACAAGTAAGAACGTTGCAGTCGGGCGTTACCGGCTGCGGAATATTCATTCACAGTCCCAACGCTGCCTTACATATCTAATTGATTTTGGGTTGTCAACCCGAGTATATTTTAAATTTCAAGTCTCTAGCGCTAATAGTAATCAATATAAAGCAGGGCCTGAACCCATTAAAATTGGGGAGAGCTATTCTCGTTTATATCTCGTACATCTTTAGAGCTAGACTCTCCAAATTTTGCATATAGATGCATGGGTATTTTATATAATTTTGATTTTTGTTATATTTTGAATATCGGCTCAAAAATTTACCGAATTCTTCTTTTAATTATAGTTGCAAATGTAGCAATGTGAATAAGCTGGTATTTCTTAAGAAATGACAACAAGTAAGAACGTTGCAGTCGGGCGTTACCGACTGCGGAATATTCATTCACAGTCCCAACGCTGCCTTACATATCTAATTGATTTTGGGTTGTCAACCCGAGTATATTTTAAATTTCAAGTCTCTAGCGCTAATAGTAATCAATATAAAGCAGGGCCTGAACCCATTAAAATTGGGGAATCATAGAGAGCTATTCCCGTTTATATCTCGTACATCTTTAGAGCTAGACTCTCCAAATTTTGCATATAGATGCATGGGTATTTTATATAATTTTGATTTTTGTTATATTTTGAATGTCGGCTCAAAAATTTACCGAATTCTCCTTTTAATTTTAGTTGCAAATGTAGCAATGTGAATGAGCTGGTATTTCTTAAGAAATGACCAAAATTCAATTGAAATGTAGATCATATTTAATAAACAAAATATTTGGCCAATTAGCAAACGCACTTGCAAGCAGCAAGCTAGCAGCGGAGCAGAGCGTTTTTCCTATACGTATGCACACATTGATCGGTTATTCTATGCATACAGTCATATGCATATGTATGTATGTATATACATACATATAAAAACGTGTCTTCTAGCATATTCTAAGAATTGATTCATGAAATTTTCAGCCGTTACTTTAGCTTACTTTTGTCAGATGACGCTCTCGAAGTAAAGCTATTTCGTTTTAGCTACCGCCTGATCGTATATTGCAGTGGCGTTGATGGTAAATGCTATGCAAGTTGCGCTGGAATAGCGCGGGTTCTAATCTCGCTAATGTCAAGTTTTTTAAATGTCTTTTTATAAATTAGTTATTGTATTGGGAAAATGATAGCTTATATGACAAACACATAACATTTTTGTTATTAGTAAAATATTTTTATAAGTTTTTATAAGTTAAATTTTATTTTTGCTAAAATAACCCACAAATGCTTATACGTACATACATACATACATACTTACAAATGTATGTATTCGTCTGCACACACAATTTCAGTATGCCAGCGTTTTTTACGCGTGTGCAAATGTGTATGTATATATGTATATTCAAATGCGTATTCGAGCAATTCTAAGAATCTCAATTGCGATTGAATTGTCTTTGAATTGCTTTTGAATTGTCTTTGAATTTTCAGCCGCTACTTTGGTTTTTGTTTACTATAGGTGCCGTAGCTGTAAAGTTTGTTGTTAGTTATATCTCGCAACATCGGTGCAGTGGCGCTGTTAGCAGAGACTCTGCGTGTTGTGTCGGAAGTCCGCGGTTCGTATCTCTTCTTTTATTTTTTTTGACAAACATGCTGTTTGATTGTGGTGCAGGTTCGAACCCCGCGGGAATTTTTTTTAAAATCGAAATTTATATTGTTTTAATATATTTTATATTTTTTAAATTTCTTAAAAATGTTTCGTTTTGTCTTATCAATGCCTATTAAGCTCATATATATATATATATATATATATATATATATATATGTGAGTGACACACGCATATGAATTTTGCATTTGGCCGCTGCAAATGTCGATTTGGCACGCCCCTAGTGGGCGTATATTGAGGTGCAGGTTCGAACCCCGCGGAAAACTTTTTCGTTTTAATTTAATTTATATTTTTTAATATTCTTAAAAATGTTTCTTTCCTTATTATTAATGCCTATTAAGAATATTTATAAATATAGGTGGCATACGCATATGAAATTCGCTATTGGGCGTCTAAATTCCGTTTTGCCACGCCCCCAGTGGTCGTAGACCCATAATTTTTGGCCAGTTCTTAGAATGAGCTGAAGGCTACGTAACTGTGAAATTTGGACGCTTAGACTCAAAAAATGTGAAAATTACAGGGTATTTTTTGATATGCCATGCCCCCAAAGAGGCGTAACAATTATTTTTGGGTCATCGATAGAGGAGATTATCAGTAACTCAACTATTCAAATTTTAAGCTTCTAGCCCTAAAACTAGAGGAGATATAAACTTTTGCGGTTTGCCACGCCCCCTGTGGGCGTAGGCGTGCCATAGCTTATTGATCTTGGGTCGTCAACCCGAGTATACATACCAAATTTCAAGTCGCTAACATCAATAGTGCTCAAAATATAGAAGAATTTGGAAAATCAATATATATTTAGATCCGATTTGCCACGGCCCCAGTGGGCGGGGATATATAGTTTTTTCTTCGGTCTTTATAGAATCGTAACATTTACTTACGTGCCAAATTTCAGCATTCTAGCTTTACAACTTTAGAAGATACAGTTTTGCTCGATTTGCCACGCCCCCAATGGGCGTAGATATATCCGCCATATCTTTTTGATCTTGGGTGATCAACACAAATCTACATTTTAAATTTCAGCTCTCTAGCTCTTCAACTAATATGATTTCTGGCATACAGGAAAATGCATTTTCCGATTTGCCACGCCCCTAGTGGGCGTATATGGAAAATTGTTACACTTTATAAATCGGAGACATATACGAGTATATGTTCCAAGTTTCAAGTCTCTAGCTTCAATAGCCGCGAAAAATATTGCATTCATACGGACAGACGGACAGACGGACGGACAGCAAGACGGACATTGCACAAAACCAATATATTCATATCACTTCGTGAATGAATATAAAAAGGCCGAGGTAACTACAAGGAGGTTATAACCAAACTAACAACAACAATGTTAGGGTAGCCCAAAACGCTTCGGGAAACTCCCAGCAACTTTTAGATGCTCATCAGTAGGAAATATTAAAATTCACACCATCAATCTCAGCCCAAACATATACGTAACAACGGGAAAAAGTTTAGTCTTTTTAATAGACACAGGTGCACCTATATCAATATTAAAATCAAATTCAGATGTTTTTCAAAATATCCAAAATAACCACATAATTAATATACAAGGAATAAGTCAAGAAGCAAACAAATCAATAGTACTTACTTCTATTGATATACAAACTTCTAAATATATAATTCCACACGAATTTCACATCGTAAATTTACATTTCGCTATTCCACGTGATGGGATAATAGGAATCGATTTCATTAGAAATACAGCTGTCAATTAACTTTCAAGCCATCTGAAGACTGGTTAATAATAAGACCAAATAATTTAAAATACCCAATTTATTTCCCAATACCATATAGTTCTGGCAACAATTCTATAATTCTGCCAGCAAGGTCACAAGTTGTCCGAAAAATTGAAATAACTTCAGTAGAAGACAGTGTATTTATTCCGAAACAGGAAATTCAGCCTGGTATTTATATAGCAAATACTATAGCAACATCCCAAAATGCATTCATAAGAATGCTTAATACAACAAATAAAGATTACTTAATCAGTATAAATAATTTAGAATACGAATCACTTTCAAACTACGATGTAGTTAAAACAAATGTAGAAAACAGGGAAAACTCTGTATTAACTCAATTATCAAAAAATTTCCCGCCACGATTTCATAAACAATTAACAGCATTATGCAGACAATATAGCGATGTATTCGGACTAGAAACCGAACCAATTACTACAAATAATTTTTATAAACAAAAACTGAGATTGAAGGATGATGAAGCGATATACATAAAAAATTATAGAAATCCACATAGTCAAAAAGACAAAATTCAAAAACAAGGCCAAAAACTAATTAACGACAAAATAGTCGAACCATCTGTTTCTGCTTATAATAGCCCACTGTTATTAGTACCAAAAAAGTCACTTCCCAACTCTGAAAAGAAAAAATGGCGAAATTAGTAATTGACTATCGTCAGATTAATAAAAAACTGTTGTCTGATAAGTTCCCACTCCCTAGATTTGATGACATTTTAGATCAACTAGGTAGAGAAAATACTTTTCATGCCTGGATTTAATGTCAGGTTTTCATCAAATTGAACTCGAAGAAAACTCACGAGATATTGCTTTATTTTCAACAAACAATGGCTCATATCGCTTCACGCGATTACCATTCGGTTTAAAAATAGCGACAAATTCGTTTCAGAGAATGATGACTATAGCATTCTCTGGACTTGAACCTTCGCAAGCATTCCCTTACATGGATGACTTAATAGTCATTGGTTGTTCCAAAATACAGATGCTCTAAAACTTAACTGATGTTTTTGAAAAATGTAGCCAACATAACCTAAAGTTACATCCCGAAAAATGTTCATTTTTCAAGCATGAAGTCACTTTCCTAGGACATAAATGCACAGACAAAGGAATCTTACCCGAAGACAAAAAATACGACGTCATTGAAAATTATCCAGTCCCACACGATGCGGACAACGCTAGAAGATTTGTTGCATTTTGTCACTATTACAGACGATTCATAAAAATTTTTGCTGACTATTCTCGTCACATAACAAGATTATGTAAAAAAGATGTTAAATTCGATTGGACGTCTGATTGCCAAAACGCCTTCGAACATCTAAAATCAGCACTAATGAATCCAACACTCCTACAATATCCAGATTTCACAAAAGAATTCTGCATTATTACAGATGCTAGTAAACAAGCATGCGGAGCAGTTCTAACTCAGAACAAAAACGGACTCCAACTCCCAGTTGCATACGCATCAAGATCATTTACAAAAGGTTAAAGCAACTAAAGCACAACAGAGCAGGAATTAGCAGCTATTCATTGGGCAATAACAAATTTCAGACCATATATTTATTTACAAAAGGTGAAAGCAACTAAAACACAACAGAGCAGGAATTAGCAGCTATTCATTGGGCAATAACACATTTCAGACCATATATTTATGGTAGACACTTCACTGTCAAAACAGATCACAGAGCACTTACCTACCTATTTTCATTGGTAAACCCCAGTTTCAAAAGAAGATTTGCATAAGGAAACTTTAAATTCTTCTCAGCCCAGCGTATACGAAGTCATTGTAAATGACGAGGTACGAAAAGTAGTGACCTTGCGAATAACAGAGTCTTTATGCTTACTAAAACATGGAAAGAAAGTTATAGCCAAGAATTGACGTTAGCGATATGTACACCAATGAAATTTTTGACTTGGGTCAGTTATTTCAAAGTCTTGAAACAGAAGCCGGTATACTTAATATCAGCCAACTCAAAGTGGCACCAAGCGAAAAGATCTTTGAGACCATCTCAATAGAAAATTTTAAATTAATGGGCAATAAAATATTAAAATCTTTAAGAGTAGCGCTACTCAAGCCCTACTCAACCCTATTATAAAAAAAAAAAAAAAAATGATAAAGAGAAAGAAGCAATACTGTTTACATTTCATGACGATCCAATACAATTAGGTCATACAGGCATAGCTGGAAAATTAACTAAAATAACAACTAAGAAAGCTCTAGTCGAGACTGCTCGACTACGAGATCCCCTGAACCCTTCCAGGAAGTAATATTTCAATAATTCGTCACTTCATTTCTACTTACACATGCACACACACATACACACACACGCACGCACATATAAACAGGCATGGGCTGCTGTGTAGGCTAACTGTGAAAACTTATTTGTTTAATAACTTTTTTTGTAGACGGACAATTTTGATAAAACTTTCAGACCGTGATAATAACATTAAAATGTGTGTATGTACCAAGTCTCTATTATTTGAAATACGGTTTTTGAAAACTTGTAGGGAAGGGAGTGTTATGAGGGGTAGGGGGTGAAATATGAAAAAACCCGAAATACTTAAAAATACATATGATTCTACATTTTAAATTTGGAGACTATCTTCAAAGGTGTAGAAGATATAATTTTTTAACTGATTTTCGATCAGGTTTTTTATCGATAACAAAAGAACAGAAGCAGTTATCGATTTTTAGAAATAAACTTGATCTGCGCGTGCAATATACGGACCTACAGCCTCAAATTTCAAGTCTCTAGCTCTTATATCTTCTGAAATCGACGCGTTCAAACATACGGACAGACGGACAGACAGACAGACAGACGGACAAGAATCAAGAATATATATACTTTATGGGGTCTGCCACGCATTCTTATTGGAAATTATATAAGAAAATGCCACAAGTGTCAAAAGTCAAAAACAACTAAACACACTAAGACTCCACTAACTATTACTGAAACGCCACAAATGGCTTTGACAGGGTAATCGTAGATACGATCGATCCGTTACCCAAATCTGAACAAGGAAATGAATATGCAGTAACCTTAATCTGCGATTTGACAAAATAGCTAATAGAAATACCACTTAAAAGTAAAAGTGCTATATTTGAAGATTTTATTCTGAAGTACGATCCAATGAAGACGTTCATTACGGACATGGGAACAGAATATAAAAATTCAAAAATTGAAGATTTATGTAAGAATCTTAATACAAAAAAGTAAGAGGGCTCTAGTCGAGACTGCTCGACTAAGAGATACCCTGAACCAATACTTTATGGGGTCTGCCACGCCTTCTTCTGCCTGTTACATACATTTTCACAAAAACATTATACCCTGAAATCCCATTTTCAATGGGTTCAGGGTATAACAAGTAAGAGGGCTCTAGTCGAGACTGCTCGACTAGGAGATACCCTGAACCCTGCAAAGTACTGATTCCAATCATTCTACACTTCTTTTATGCACATATACAAAAACACATACACACACCCGTACGCATGCATCCATACGAACGCATAAACAATTGCTCTGCTAACTGCGCAAATACTGCGCTTGGGCTGCCGTGTGGGCTATATTTTGAAAATTTGTTTGTTGAATAAATCTTTTTGTAATCCTCATCAAATTTTCAGAACATGATAATAACATTTTAATGTGTATATATTCCAAAGCACAAGTCTCTAGTACTTGATATACGTTTTTTTCAAATTTGGGGCGAAGGGGGCGTGGCATCCAAAATCTGTAAATAACAAAATCTTTGTATTCATCACATAAATCTACACAGTAAATCTAAAGTCTCTAGGTCTAATAGTATTCAAACTAGGTTTTAATAAAAGAAAGTCAGATTTTCGATTGTTATCGATAAAAAAGAAATGGGATGAGTTATCGAAAAAATATGACAAACTCGTACTGCGTATGGTATACACGAGTATACATGTAAAATTTCAAGTCTCAAGCACTTGTAGTTTAGGAGATCTCTGCGTTCCTACGGACGGACAGACGGACGGACGGACGGACAGACGGACATGGCTAGATCAACTCAGCTCGTCATCCTGATCAAGAATATATATACTTTATGGGGTCTGCCATGCCTCCTTCTGCCTGTTACATACATTTTCACAAAAACATTATACCCTGAATACCCATTTTCAATGGGTTCAGGGTATAAAAATATGACTTCTACCGCACAAAAAATTTACTATGATAAAAATACTTTAAACTTTGATTTAAAAATAGGAGATAATGTTTTATTAAAAAACGAAACAGGTCATAAGCTAGATTTTAAATATACTGGACCTTATAAGGTAGAAAGTATAGAAGAAAACGAAAATATATTAATTTCAAATGATACACATAAGAAACAAGTAGTACATAAAGATAGGTTAAAAATTTTTATTTTGTAATCAATTAATTTTTCTTATTAATATATCAAGTATGGCCATACATAGAAAAAGAACCATACCATAAACATATATACACAAAAAAATAATAATATACAAATATTAAATATCATATATATCATCAAACACAAAAACACAAAAAAAAAATTGTTGTTATATGTATAAGTAATAATACTAAGAAAATAAGTTCATATAATTACGTTATTTTTTTAAAAGAGGGAGATGTAGTATGTTTACTTATCGAATGCTCACTGTACTCAGTGAAATGCATAAATATTATTACAAATACATTGTAGCACTTGGCTAGCGAGTTCAACACTTAAGGTAATACGATCCCTTGAGTGCATGGATCTTAACATTGCTGAGTCGGCATAACCAAGTACCAACCGGTTCTATAACCAAGTGAACATATTACCTCCTCTCTGTCGCGGCGACTCTTCTATTTATGTAAACATTTATATGTAAGCTGACCGCGCCTCTGCCGGCATCGCTGGCAGCGCCATCACACTGTCTCTAGCTATAACACCCAAAATGTATAGAACTAAGATTTATTGAATAGACAGAGCTCAAGCAACACACTACAAGTTGTTCTGCATTGCAAAAGGAAAACTCTACTAAAACAATACTTTATCTAAAAGCACATCACGAGTCATTACTTGGCGACCGTGAGTCTTTATACCAGAGTAAAAATTGAAGAAAACTTGTTAGGAGAAACTTCCGAAGCAAAAGCAGCAACAATCCACAGCTCTTAAGAAGATAACCAATATAACATTTCACTCACTGAAAGGCCAATTAACTATTTTAAAAGACAAATACAATTTGAAAAAACACAAACACAAATAGCGTAACCGTTACAAATCACTTCCATAAAACAAAAATTTTAAAATTATGTTGAATAATATAATAATAATATAAATATAATAATAAAAGAATACTTATGTTCAAAGAAAATTTTTATATACTTCAGCAACGAAACTGATTTTCTTACTTTCCATAATGCCTTCGTTGAAATAATTAGTCAAAAAAACATTACCAAACATCACATCCAAAAATATGCCGAATTTAAAGAATACATTATTAAACACCAAAAGTTACTACATCCAGGAATTGAGAAAATTAAATTATTATTTAAAGAAAAATATAATTATCCAGATTGTCAGAAATTAATTCAAAATATAATTAACGATTGAAAAGTTTGCAACATAGCAAAAACAGAATATAGAAACACTAAATTAGCTTTTGAACTAACTCCAGAAATCTAAAGTGCCAGAGAAATCTAAGTTATTGATTTTTATATGGTAGACAGCAAAAAATTTTATCCTGTATGGAAATATATCCCAAATACGCAACTTTAGTAGAAGTAAATAGCAAAGATTGGTTGGATGCCAAAAAAGCTCTTTTGAAAGTATTTAACGACATGGGAAAACCGATTGAATTAAAACAAGTAAGAAAGCTCTAGTCGAGACTGCTCGACTACGGGATCCCCTAAACTAATATTTTAATAATTAGTCGTTTCATTTCTACTTACACATGCACACACATATACACACATACGCACGCTTGTATAAACAGGCATGGGCTGCTGTGTGGGCTAACTATTGAATTGATTTGTTTGATAACTTTTTTTGTAGGCGGAGGTGAGGGGTAAAAAATGACAAAACACGAGGTTCTTAAAAATACATATGAATCTACATTTTAAATTTGGAGACTCTAGATCTAAAAATGTAGGAGATATAAATTTTTAGCTGGTTTTCGATAAGGTTTTTAATCGATAACAAAAACCGGTACTATCAAGTACTTATCGATTTTTGGAAACAGACTTCATATGCGCGTGCAATATGTCAAGTCTCTAGCTCATATATCTTTTGAGATCGACGCGTTCATACATACGGACAAATAGACAGACAGACGGACAGAGCTAAATCAACTCAGCTCGTCGCCCTGATCAAGAATATATATACTTTATGGGGTCTGCCATGCTTCCTTCTGCCTTTTAAATACTTTTAACAAAACCATTATACCCTGATTTCCCATTTTCAATGGGTTCAGGGTATAAACAGATAAAGATTCAGCCTTCTTGCGCTCCGCACTACAAATTTGGTTAAAATCAGAAATTGTAAATACATTAATCACAACTAGTAAAAACGGAATTTTAGACAGAAATTTTTCATAAAATAGTAATCGAAAAATTGAGAATTATCAATGCTGACACAATCCAAGAAAATAAACTAACCAGATCCGATAAAATTCCTTACATTTATAATCATAAAACTAAACATAATACGACTGGTAGAACACCAGTAGATATTTTCATTTAAACAGGATCGTCTGAGTACGATATACAACAGAATAAGAGAAGCAAAATAGAAAGATTAAATAAAAATAGAACAAATTTTGAAGTAGATACTAGATATAGAGAATCACCGTTAATAAGATCAAAATCTACAAATCCATTTAAGCAAACAGCAAATATAACACAAATAGATGATAAACACTATGAAGAAATAAACAGAGGTAGAAAGATATCACACTATAAATTAAAATATAAAAAGAAGAAAGTAACTAATAAAAGTAAATACGATAATTCCAAATCAACCAATAACCCGAATCACGATGAAAATTTCTCATAACTTAAAATATATTATATGACCAGCAAAAAGTCTACATTTGAAAATCAACCCAATTAACTCCAAAAACGGATATCTTATATCTCACACAGGAACAATTAATTTACTTATAAATTACGAATATCACTACTTAACTATCAACATAACTAAAATTGAATAAACTTATAATAATCTAATGAATCAGAGAAATGAACGGTATAAGACTGGTAGAACGAAATAAAAGAGGACTCGTAAATTTCATGGGAACTTTTTATAAATATCTTTTCGGAACATGAAATCAAGAAGACAAAGAAGAATTACAATCAAAGATATACAACCTTTCTGAAAATAGTGTTCAAGCCAATGAATTAAATGAAGTAATAAAAACTAAACTATAATAATTCTTCACCACACATGTCTTTACGTTCGGGGCCTAAATTCTAAACTCAAAAGTCAAAAGTCTTTTGAGCAGTTCAGTTTTTAATATGATGTCATTGCGTTCACAGAAACGTAGTTAAGTCCTAATGTTCATAATAGTGAGATTCTCTCAAATAATTTCACTATTTATAGATATGATCGATTGACACACAGATGTGGTGGTGTCTTAATAGCTGTTAAGGCCGATTTCCTCTCTGAATCGATAAGTTTCAATGCACATCACGATGCTGAGATTATTGGGGTTAAAATAACTCTTCCATCCTGTTCTCTATTTGTCACTTGTTCTTACGTTCCTATCTCTCCTGATGTACAGCTTGTATTAAAGAAATTTTTGATTATATAAATGACAGTGACTTATTTCTAGTGTTGGGTGACTTTAATATACCTAGCACTTCTTGGGCACCAACTTCTAATTTTAATTACCTTATTCCGTCCACAGACCATTTTAATGAACTGTTTAGATTAACTCTATTTTGAATCATTTGAATCGTTCTCTCGATCTTGTTTTATTAATGATGACTCTGTTACCAGATCAATCCCTATATGTATTCCTGAAGACTTACATCATTCCAATTTGGAGTTATTATTTTCTATAAATACTCAACCAATTTTTGCTTATATTCCTCCCATAAATCGTCGCTGTTATCATAAATGCAATTTTGTCTTGCTTAATAATTTGATTACTGCAACTGACTGGTCACTTTTATATAACTCAGTTGATGTTAATATGGCAGCTAACATATTCTATGATACTTTAAACTCAATCTTTGAAATGTGTGTTGCTTTGTGTCTCTCTAGGCCTGTTTCTAATGAGCCCCCCTGGCTTACTCAGACTCTTACAAATTTCAGAAATATTAAAACCAAATGTTTCAAAAATTAAAAAAAGTCTGGGTTAATTGTTGACTGGTCTAAATATTTCACAGCCAAGTCAAATTTTAATCTTTTATGTGTTATGAGAATTACCTTTCAAACTGCAAAAGGTAATTTGTTCGTAATCCAAAGCAATTTTACTCTTTTGTGAACTCAAAGCTTAAATCTTCTAATTTACCTTCCACATTTTTACTTGGAGAAGAAAAAACTTGTAATGCCCATGATTCTTCAGATCATTTTGCAAATTTTTTTTCAATCCACCTATTCTTCTGTGGATCCCCATGCCATTTCTTACCCAAGTTTGATTCCTTTAGCGAATATTATCAATGTTCATAATGTTTCCCTTGATTCTCTGGCTTCAGCCATTCGGACATTAAAATCATCTTCTCCTGGCGCTGATAACATTCCAAGTTTTGTTATAAAAGAATGCAATGGTTCCTTACAGTGACTTTTATTAAACCTGTTTAATATGTCCTTGGAGACTTCTGCTGGAAAGAGTCCTTCATCATTCCTTTACATAAAAAAGGTGGGAGGTCTAATATTTCAAATCATAGAGGTATTGCAAAACTATGTGCAGTCCCGAAATTATTTGAAAAAATAATAACATCAACCCTGCAACATTTTTGTAAATTTATTGTTTCTCCATCCAACATGGTTTCTTTCAAAATCGATCAACCTCAATTAACCTACTTGAATTTAATTGTCAAATCAATGATAGCTTTTTAAATAAAATGCAAACTAATGTTATTTATACTGATTTTAGTAAATCATTTGATTTTGTAAATCATGACATTTTAATTCACAAGCTTGATCGCTTTGGATTTCACCCCAGACTTATGTCTTGGATTTCGTCCTATTTAAAATTTAGGACTCAAAGGGTATTGTTGAGGATAGCTATTTCGAAACCTATTTTGCTTCCTCAGGTATACCTCAGGACATTCACTTGGGACCGCTATTGTTTTCCCTTGTTATAACCTGAACCCATTGAAAATGATAAATCAGTGTATAATGGTTTTGTTAAAAGTATGTAACAGGTAAAAGGAAGGCAAACTCCGTCTGTCCGCCTGTCTATCTGTCTATCTATCATCGGAGGACGTTAGCCGAGGTGCCGATCGGCGTCGAGTAAAAGTAGGGGATGCTCTCACTCGCATGAGAGGCTGTCACGTATTTTGGCGTCACCCCAGATCACGCGATATTGCCGTTATTGGGACACGAGCGGTAGACAGGCCCCGCTTCAGAGCCGAGCAGGCCCCGTTACAGCGCGAAGCAGGGCCTGTGGCTGCCCTATAAAAGGGCGCTTGCTGCTCCATACGGGACAACAGTTGGAAAAGATATACAACAGGTGGAAAGATATACAAGGAGGAAAAAGTAAACAAGAGAGACAGTCATGCACAAGTGCTATAGTCGGCGAAAGTTACGAATGAAAAATAAGTGCAAGTGAACCAGGCAACATAAGGACACTCAAAGGACCTCCAAGGACAACGCTATCACAGGACTTTGAGTAGACAAGGACATCGTGGGAAATACAAAATATCCAAGGAGGATACTTTGGACGCCTATAAAGGATTATAAAGGATTATAGGCAACCCAGGAGCACCGGCGGCCATCAACGAGGACAGTGCAACGGAAAGCAGTCGTGGAGGACGACTTGGAGGAGGAGATTGGGCATGTTGAGCGACTTTGTGTGCCTTCCACAAGCGCTGCTGCAAGGCTGCAGGATACGCGTCATAGCGAGTGGAGAGCTACATCAAGTCCGCATCCTGAAATGAGACCCCGAGGGACAAGCAGCGCAGCTCAGGAATATCCAAAGGTGTCCAAGCAAATGTGGGAGTAGAGCTTCCGCTTTGATGGCACTTTAAAGCCCTTAGAGTTCCTTGAGCAGGTGGAGTGGTCAGCGGACACGTATGGCCTGGACCTGGACATGATCCCGAGGGCGATGCCAGAGATGCTGACAGGCATGTGATGGTATGTGGCCAACAACAGGCAACATAGGAATCATTCGTGCGCAGCTTCCAGAAGGCAGAGGGTGGACGAGCGCTTTAAAGCCCACATGGTAGAGATGCAGACTCTCATGTGGCCTCTGCGCTAAGTAGCAGACCATGAGATGTAGCGCATTTACAAAAACAACCTTCCCGATCTGTGTGCCTATGGCCGTATCAATTCAGGAGCCTGGTGGAATTGATGCACCTGACGGAGGAGTTTAAGGAGCTGGAGAGACTGGACTTCTGCTGACAGTGTGGACGCATTGGGGTGCGCACGGTCACCTGTAGCTACCCGCCATCCAGGGGCGATCTGAAGCAGCGCCAATGAGCCGCCAGGCGTTAGTGGGCCGCCTTCAAGACGAGGGCCGCCAGGTGACGGCGATCGCGGCTATTGGAGCCGCACAGCTACCATAGACACAGGAGCCTCGAGAAGATCGGGCCAAGAATCCCACAGTCGAGCGGGCAGCTTGAGGAAAAGTTGTCTGTGGCCAGCGTGGAGGCGGATCCAGAGACGCCGTTGGAGGTGACCGTGGCGGATCAGAAGCCGCTCCATGTGGACCCTGAGGTGGACACCTTCCTGCGGCACGAGCTGGAGAAGTTCAAGCAGGTGAAGGGCACCACCAGGATCATGGAGCGCTATTTGCCCAAAACTCCGAAGATGCAGGCGGAGATCAGTCTGGATCTGAAGAATGGGTATTGGCAGATACCGATGGAAAAGGCCAACCGACCACTGACGGCGTTAACAGTTCCAGGAAAGGGGCTGCTCCAGTGGAAGGTGATGCCGTTCGGCCTCTATTCCGCGCCGGCAACATTTCAGCCAGCGCTGGAACAGATCATCGGTCCAGAAATGATGCCGCACAACTCCGCCTACCTGAACGACATCATTGTTATTGGAAGGACGCCTCAGGAAAACATGGATAGCCTTCGGGAGGTGTTCCGGCGGCTACGAGCAGTCAACTTGAGGATCAACATCGACAAGTGCGATTTCGGAAGGAGCTGAAGTATCTGGGTCACAAAGTGAAGGAGCATGGCATTTTTACAGATCCTGAGAAAGTAGCCGCTATTGCCGAGCTGAAGCCGCCCACTAACATGAAGGAGTTGCGTCAATATGTGGGAGTGGCTTCATGGTACCGCCGCTTCGTGCCAGATTTTGCTGCCACAGTGCTTTTGCTCAACGCACTGCTCAAAAAGGGCATTAAATGGGAGTGGACGAAGGAGCGGCAAGAGGCGTTCGAGACGGTGAAGGCCAAATTGACGGAGTCACGAAGCCGTTTTGCTGGCAAACAGATGCAAGTAACTATGGCCTCTGAGGAAGGAGAGTTCGTCATTTCGTATGCCAGTCGGACACTCAACAGTGCACTCAACAGTGAAAAGCTACCAAATTGTAGTGGTCACTGACCATATGGCGCTGAAGTGGCTCAACGCCATCGAGAGCCCTTCAGGAAGGATTGACAGATGGGCAACGGAGCTGCAGCAGTACGACTTCGAGGTTTGCTACAGGAAGGGCAAGCAAAATGTGGTAGCAGATGCACTCTCACGGCAGCCTCTGGGCGAGGAGGCATGCCGATTGGCCACGAGTGAGAGGACGCTAGCTGGGACATGATGTCGCTGGCTCGCCAAGCTACGCCAGGATGTGCTCAAGGCGCCGCAGAAGTTTTTAAGACTCTATGGAAGAGGCTGGAAACTCATACCGGCACATCCACTGGGTCCACTGCCGAGATCGAAACATGGGAATACCATGCTTTTAGTCTTCATAGACCGGTTCTCAAAGTGGACGGAGATGGTGCCATTGTGGAGCGCAACCACGGCAGCGCTTCAAAAAGCATTTGGCGCACCAAAGGTACGCATAGCCGACAATGGTACACAATTTACCGGTCGGGCTTTTAAAGGATTCCTGGAAGAGCTTGGTGTGTGTCACCAGCTAACGGCACCATACACGCCCCAAGAGAATCCAACTGAGAGGGCCAACAGAACGGTGAAGACGATGATTGCGCAGTTTGCTGGGAGCGACGAGAGATGTTGGGATGACGCGTTGCCGGAGTTGACGCTGGCAGTCAACAGCAGCGTGTCAGCATCTACAGGGTATACAGCAGCCTACATCACGCAAGGGCGAGAGCCAAGGTTACCCAAATCTTTGTTTGACGCGAAAACAATCGGAACAGGACAGGAGGTACAGAGCCCGGCGGATATAGCCGCCAAGATGCGCGAGGTATTTGAAATAGTGCGTCGAAACCTGGAGAGAGCTGGTAAGGGTCAGGCGAGGCATTATAACCTACGACGGTGGAAGCCAGTCATTAGGGAAAAGGTGTGGGCGAAGGAACGCCACTTGTCCAATGCCGCGAAGGGATTCGCTGCAAAACTGGCACCACGCTATGGAGGGCCGTATACGGTGACCAGTTTTTTGTCGCCGGTCATCTGCCGAATCAAGTCGGACGCGGACCAGCGGAGAAAGACTGTGCATGTTTCGGACTTGGAGGGAGGGGTGCAGTAAAGTTAAAAAAAAAAAAAACAAAAAGAAGTGAATACACATAAATGTGTATTGCTAGACATAAATGTGGATTGCTACTTAAAAAAAAAAAAAAAAAAAAAAAAAAAACTTTTCGATTGCTACCGAGGAAAAAAAAGAAACTAGAAATTTTACTAAACATAAAGGGTCTGTATACAGCAGCACATGTGTAAATTGCGAGCGCACAGGTACAATAAATATTCAAATCGCGTATGGCAACAAGCATTGTACAGTCTAGCACTTAAAACTTAGCTAGCAGTGCATGCGCTGTGCGGGCGCACGCAACAACAATAAGCAGTGCATGTGCGCACAGCAACACAAGCAGCCGAAGTTGTGCGAGCTCGCATAATCAATAATAAAACACACAAAGCAACCAGAAACTGTTGATATTCCAGGCCCCGCTAGCTCAGCGAGAGAAAGGAGCGCCACGCGTACACACGCAATGAAACCGAGAGAGAGAAAGGTGAATGGACTCTGTGGGCTGCTCGGCTGTCCCTAGCGCAAGACGGCACGAAGGTGTCAACGCTAGCGACATGCAAAGCGGCCAATAACAAAACACAGGCGATACACAAAACAGTCAATAACAATGCAATGCTTGTCGCAGGGCTGTGTATTCGTGCGTGTGTATGGGCATGTTGCGGGTGCACCCGACTGATCCTCGCTTGCTAGCCAGCAGCTCTGCTGGAGATCGAGCAGCGAGGGAGCAGCGACGGAGACGACGGCATAGCCGGGGCCGGATCATGGTCCCCGATGGGCTCGCCCAGTGCGACGCCGGCAGCACTGCCGGCGAGGCTAGAGGAGGTAAGGTACGACAAACGGCTGTTATTCGCCAACGCGACCATTGTGACAGCCACCGAGGCAACCTACGCCGCACCGGGTAGCACCAGACAGCGGCGAGGGAGAGGATGAGGCGGTCATCATCTCAGACTCGGACGAGGCAAGTGGGCAAGAGAAGGAGTACCAGGACGAGGACGTCATCGTCATCGCAGCCGCAGCTGCAGCCACCAGCGCAACCGCGCAGCCGCAGTCGCAGCCACCAGCGCAGTGGCAAACGCCGGCTGCTAGTGCAGCCATCAGCACTGCCGCAAGCGGCGCAGGTGGACACCCGGGAAGTGTGATGCCCACAGACGGCCCATCACCTCGACCCACGCTGCAGCGGCAGGCGCCATGGCCGGAGAAGCGGGCCGCAGGATGGGTAGACGTGAGTCGCGGTGAATGACCAGAGGAGCTGGAGCGTGTCGCCGCCACGTTGGAGCGAATCGTGTGGGTGGAGAAATGAATAAATAAATAAAACAAAAACGCATAAATGTTAAAAGACGTGCTCACTGTGGTATAGAGGGGCTGCTGGGGAGTTGGGGCGATAGACGCCTGCCACACGTGTCGGGTGTCCGAGCTTTGGCGTCGGAAGACGGGCCGGCCGATCTTCGCTCACTGGCCAGCGACTTTGCTGGAGCTGGAGCGAATGTGGAGTGAGCCGCCAAACACCGACGAGGCCAAAGTCCCGGCAACCAGTGCCAGTTGCGAATGACGTCTATGGTCCCATTTTCAGCAGCAGCCCCCCGAAATGACTGCAAGGACATCGTGGGAAAAACAAAATATCCAAGGAGGATACTTTGGACGCCTATTAAGGACTACAGGCAATCTAGGAGCACCGGCGGCCACCAACGAGGACATTAGTGCAACGGAAAGCAGTGGCAGCAGGTTGGCGAAACCTGCAAAACAGGCGTGAGTGAGTTCACGTAGCTGTGCTTACGAGCGGTGCATTGTGCGTGAAGCAAATCTAGGTGTGCCAAGAGTGATTTCAGTTGCAGTGGCCGTTGTGCATCCGAGCGAACCGTTGGAGTCCACAGACCAACATCCTGGGTTCTCTGAAGCGCTTGGGCGAAACCTAGCGTGCCTTAGCACAATCGCCTTCCCAGACGGAGTACGCTGAGCCACACTCAAATATCCTGTGTGCAGATGTGCCATACAGAGGCGTTGCAGATATTAAGAAGTAAAAAATAATTGAATTGTAAAGATAAAGTGATCAACTCCGAAAATATATAAACGCTCAAATCTAAAACACAAGGTACTAATTATTATCGCAGGGGCTTCAACAAATAAATTTGTTGGCCCGAGCGCACAGTCGGCAGGAATTGGCCGGCTTAAACTCGGGATAAACCGAGGTTCGTTAAAAGATTCATATGTATTTTTAAGAATTTGGGCTTTCGTAATTTTTTACCCTTCACCCCTCAAAACACCCCCTTCCCGACAAGTTTGCAAAAACCGTATTTCAAATACTAGAGACTTGTGCGCACATACACACTTTTTAATGTTATAATCACGGTCTGAAAGTTTGATAAAGATTGTCCGTCTATAAAATACGTAATTAAACAATTAAGTTCCCAAAGTAAGCCCACATGGCAGCCCATGTCTGTTTATACGTGCGTGCGTATGTGTGTGTGTATGTGTGAGTAGAAGTGGAACGACGACTTATTGAAATGTAAGTTCCTGGAACGGTTCAGGGGATCTCGTAGTCGAGCAGTCTCGACTAGAGCTTTCTTACTTGTTATTAATAATCTTCCTGACTGTATTGCTCATTAAAAAATGCAGATGATGCAAAACTTTGTCTTGCGTAGCCTAACTCAAGATGATCTAAATTCCTTTCAACTTTGGTGTGCGGCTGAACAGTTGCATTTTAACTGATCCAAGTGTATGACAATGACCTTCAGTCGTACCATTCCACATATTGTGAATTATATACAATTAACAACATTTCCTTGCAATGAATTTTAACTGTCAAAGATCTGGGTGTGCTTTTTGACACAAAACTTTGTTTCAATCTTCATGTCTCTAACATCGTAAATGAAGCTAAAGGTGCTCTTGGCTTTATTAAACGTTGGTTAAAGGAGTTTAAGGACCCCTTTATCACTAAACTTTTGTATACCTCACTGGTACGACCTATTCTTGAATATTGTTCAATTATATGGTCCCCTCAGTATAAAATGTATCAGGATCGTATTGAATCGGTCCAGAAACAGTTTCTCCTTTTCGCATTGCGTGATCTAAGCTTGGATGCTAATCTCTGTCTTACCATAGTAGGCTTTTTATTATAGATCTTCCATCTTTAATTAATCGTAGGAAAATTCTATGGATTAATTTCTGTTCGGCGCAGCAGCTAACAATTGCTCTTAAATAAGCTTCTCTTAAATTAGTCTGTTATCTATGTCATTCTCATTCGCTGTTAGTGCACTCATGCACATAAGAAAGCATAACACACATACATATGTAACTTTCGGCTTCCTTTTACTTGCTTATACTTGCAACTTCGATTCTTTAAATTCTCTAATTCTGTATAAAAATTGTCTGCAAGCGCGCAACACCTATCTTATCGTTTTCGCATATAGTTAACTTTGTCTAAACAAATACCACGGACTCAGCATTAAAGTAATAAATAATAAGCTAAATTAAATCGTATTGGCTTTTATTTTGTGCCTTCGTAAATGATTGGAGTCAGAGTTGCCGAAAAAGCTCGACAGCTTCCAACATTTTGGTGATCCCGTCGTGAATCTATACACTTCGTGATGTTCGTTTAGTGCGCTAAAAATTAATAATCTATTTCGTCGTCACTCAACAGTGAAATTTGTAAACATTTGTGCAAAATAGTGCATTCAAATTAACAATCAATTTCGTCGTAACACAACAGTGTAAAACATTAGCATTTGTGCACAAATCATTTTGTTCAAAGTGTATACAGCAGTGTATGCAATTGTGCGTGCATTATCTTGAGCTTTCTCATTCTCTTTTAATCGTTTGCTTCGTCGTGGTTGGCGCCTTCTTTGCAGCATCTGCATAGAAAGCTCGCGTAACCGAAAAGGGCTGTGTCACTCGTAGAAGACACACATATCTACATACATACATAGATAAAAGCTCAGATAATTTTACCTGCAGTCGCGCTTGCGTTGTGCATATCTTTAACATTCCTTCTTTCGTCGGACGTTCGTCGTGTTTGGCGCCTTTTGTGCAGCGTCTGCATAGAAGGCCCGCTAATCCGAAAATAGCTGTGTAGATCACACACATACAAACATACACACCGTGAGCTTGCATATTAAAGGTGCAACTAAATTAGAAGTGCATTAGTGAGTCTATTAGCTTGCATTAACTTTGTAATTGAAAGTGTTGTTTTATAAATTGGACATAACTGAAGTGAATTTGTGAATAAAAATGAATAATTCAGATTCCAGTGCTGATCAAGTGCCTGCATCTCAGGTCACTTATTTAAGGCTTAAAACGAAAGCTCTTTTCGATAGACTTGAAAGGTTATATGCCGAATTGGACGTCGATAAGCTAAGTCATATGGATTCGTGTGAGCTGCGTGTGCTCTTGGACTCGCTCACCAAGTTAGAGTCAAGTTTTGATGCGGTTCACACTAGCTTAGAGGAATCAGATTTTGAGTCCATATCTAGTGATTTACCTGCGAAATTTGAATCAACGCTACTGAAGTTTAAGGCCTTGCTTAAACGTGAACTCGGAAGTCGGCCGAATCAACAGCTTTCTTCGACGCTTAATACAAGTTTTACAAATGCTCATGCAATGCTCGTTATAGCTAATCGATCGCGTTTGCCGCAGCTGGAGCTGCCAAAATTTAGTGGAATCTACACTGAGTGGGAAAACTTTTACTCTATGTTTAAAACTATCATAGACACTGATCCTGATCTCAATCCTGTTGAGAAGTTCCAGCATCTTCGATCCTGCTAAGGTGGTTCTGCTTTGGATTCCATCAGCTCATTGGAAATCAACAAGACTAACTATATCGTCGCTTTGGATAGTCTTCAACGTCGTTTTGATAATAAACGTTTTATCTTACAGGCACACATCAGAGCGATATTTGGGCTTGAGAAGGCTGATGCATCTGATGCATGTGGGTAGGCTTAGGCAATTAACAGATAAAGTGACATCTCACATTCGTGCTATGGATTCTTTAGCATCGAGGGAAGAGGTTTCTGATATTATCATCGTGCAAACAGTGTTGCAGAAATGGGATAAGTCTACTCAGGTCAAATGGGAGGAAAGCTGATCTGCTAATGAGTTACCATCGTGGGCCAAATTGTCAACTTTCTTGCAAGGACGATGTCGAATGCTTGAAAATGTGGATCAAGTTTTGCAGGATGGTCAGGTTGGCAAGTCAGGGAAGATCGTGAGTACACATTTAAGAAAATCATTTGTTGCTTCCAAGATTCCTAGTTGTCTTTTGCGAAGACACAAGTCACATGATATTTCAATGTAAGCGCTTTGAGCAATTGTCGCCATTTGCACGACATAAGGAGGCCATAAGACTCGCACTTTGCCTCAATTGTCTGAGAAAAGGGCATCAGTTAAAGGATTGTAAATCTAGCTCCTGTCGTACCAATCGAAGTACCATACTCTATTGCATTACAATCAGTCTTCGATAGCCACATCCAACGCTGTGTTGAAACCTGATCAACTAGCAAATACAATACATCCCACTGCCATGGTTGCAATGTCACCTTCTCTGCCTCAAGCCCACATATCACCTAATTCGTCTGATGTTGTGCTTCTAGCCACTAATCCTTGTCAAGAACCGAGCTGGAACATTCGTTCCATGTCGTGTACTCTTGGACTCAGGATCTCAGCCTCACTTCGTCACCAGTGGCTTCGCAAATCAGCTTCAGCTTCGAAAAAGCAAATCGCTCACTGCAGTTTCTGGCATTACCAGCTTCTCAACTGAAGGATACTCAGTCGATCTCGTTTTGAAATCACGGATTTCAAATTATTCCACTACCATCACTGCAATCGTTGCCCAGATGATTACTGACAATCAGCCTGGGATGCCAATGTCTACTAGTAGTTAGAATATACCCTCAAACATACAGCTAGCTGATCCTTCATTCCATAAATCCCAACGGATTGATCTTCTCATCGGAGCTGGTCTCTTCTTCGAGCTGTTGTGCGTTGGCCAAATTCTGTTGGCACCTGGATTACCAACTCAACTCGGCTGGATCATGTCAGGTGGCGGGCAATCGGCCCCCAAACTCTCATCGTTCATCGCAACCCAAAGATCCTTGAATGACACCAATCACAGCACTCAGCTTGATGAATTGGTGCGTCAACTTTGGGAAGTGGAGCACGTCTTCCCCTGAAGACAATCGACGATGGTTTGTGATGAAATGTTGCTGACAATGAAGCTCATCTGTTGTTACCTTGACGATACAACAGATGAGCTTCATTGTCAGCAACATTTCATCACAAACCATCGTCGATTGTCTTCAGGGGAATATTCAATCTGCTTGCCAAAAAAGCTAGATGTCGAATCTTTGGGCGATTCCTATTTGCAGGTCAAGCGTCGACTTATAAATTTGGAGCGTAAATTCGCTCGAAATCAAACTCTCAAGGAGAAATATTCAGCATTTATAAAAGAATATATTGATCTCAAACATATGTCACTGGTGCCCAGCGCAGAGTTCAAGAAATGTAAATGTTTCTTACCTCATCATTGCGTATACAAAGAAGGTTCGACAACAAAGCTGAGAGTTGTCTTTGACGGCTCAGCCGTTACCACCTCTGGGCTCTCATTAAACGATTTGCTTTGCGAGACTCGTCAGACGATGATATTCAAGTTTTCAAATTGAATACCGCACCGTATGGGACCGAACCCGCTTCCTTTTTGGCAATTCGTGCAATGCATCAACTAGCAATGGATGAGTCGTCGTCGTATCCATTAGGATCTAAAACTGTCTTGCGCAATTTCTACGTTGACGATCTGATCTCAGGAGGCAATTCAGTTGAAGAAGTTCGCAACATAACATAATCTTCTTAACCGAGGAAATTTCAAATTGAGAAAATGGTGCTCCAACTCAACTGATACACTTCGCGGAGTTCCAGAAACTGAGCAGGAGAGTTTTCTCAAACTCGACGACGGCAGCGATGTGACAAAAACACTCGGACTCATCTGGGAGCCTCGAAAGGACAGCTTTGTGTTCACTTTTTAACCCAAAATTAGTGCTGGCAAACACACAAAACGCTCGGTTTTATCAACCATTGCGAGATGCTACGATCAGTTAGGTTTGATTGGACCAACTTTAACTAGGGCCAAAATCATCTTGCAACGCATGTGGAGAGACAAGCTGCAATGGGATAAGAGTTTACCGCAATCATTGGAAACGACTTGGAGCGAATTTTGTAAGGAGTTTCATCAAGTGAGCAATGCAATATTTCCTCGCTATGTACTCCAATTTAAAGCAAGAATCGAACTGAATGCTTTCTGCGATGCTAGCCTTCAGGCCTATGGCTCTTGTGTGTATATTCGTTCATCGAAAAACAATGCTGTTCAAGTTCAGTTACTCTGCTCCAAGGCTAGAGTCGCCCCACTAAAGACCCTCACAGTGCCTAAACTTGAGCTATGCGCTGCTTTTTTGCTTGCGAAATTGGTAAGCGAAATAAACAAAATGAACTTGTTCGAATGTGAGATGCATTGTTGGTCCGATTCATCGGTGGTCTTGTCTTGGCTAAAAGAAGAACCGTCCAAATTCAATGTGTTTGTCGCTAACAAGATTTGTGCCATACAGCAGCTCACGATCGGCATGGAGTGGCATTACGTGCCAACTGAGATGAATCCGGCGAATATGTTAGCCAAAGGAGCAGCACCGTTGGAGCTTTTGCACTCAAAGTTATGGATGCATGGACCTTCTTTCTTACAAAAAGAAAAATTTGATTGGCCTAGGCACTGCTTGTCCGAAGCATGCCTTCCTGAAATGCGCTAAACAGTTTTATTCTCAGCGCAGCACATAGATATCTCTTGGCATTCAAGCACATAAATTCATTTGGAATAATGAAGCGCATTTTTGGATACATTCACAAATTTATCAGGAAAACAAAGTCAGCTGAATTGTCATCAGATGATCTTCGTCAAGGATCGTTCCTACTATGCCGTCTGGTTCAAAGAACTCAGTTGCCGCCAGAATACTCTGCCCTACAGAATGGAAAGCATATACATTCGTCAAGATCCATTCTTTCGCTCTCTCCGTTCATGGATGACTTTGGTCTAATTAGAGTTGGTGGTCGTTTGCGCCACCCAATTATTTTGCCCAAAGATCATCCCCTCACCTTCGCGATAATCTCGCATCTTCATCAGAAGCATCACCACGCAGGACCGCAAGCGTTGCTTGGAGTAATCCGACTGCAGTTTTGGCCCATAGGCGGCATGAAAACTTTTGCCCGAGCACTGCGGAAATGTATAATTTGCTGCAGATCCCGGCCTCGTTTAGTCGAGCATATATTGGCGGACTTGCCTAAGGATCGTGCACAGTGCTCACCGGCATTTACAGTCACTGGCGTGGACTATTGTGGTCCTTTTTACTACAAGCCTGATGGACGAAACAAAGCTGCCGTAAAATGCTACATCTGCGTGACCGTTTGCTTCGCAACCAAGGCTGTATGGCTGGAACTCGCAAAGGATCTGTCGACAGCTGCCTTTTTGGGCGCCCTCAAGCGTTTCATTGGTACGCGCGGCATTCCAAAATGTATTTGGTCTGACAATGCTACTAACTTTGTGGGTGCACGGAATGAGTTGGCGGATCTGCGGCGTTTATTGTTGAGCCAGGAACATCGCATTGAAGTCCACAACTACTGCATCAACAACAGCTTCGATTGGAAGTTCATACCTCCTCGTTCGCCACATTTTGGCGGCCTATAGGAAGCAGCAGTGAAGACAGCTAAAAAACACTTATATCTCTCTATGGGATCGGCACGTCTTGGCTTCGACGAACTGCGCACTTTGGTATGCCAAATTCAGGCTATAATCAATTCTCGTCCTCTTGTTCCAATTTCAGAAAAGCCCGATGATCTTGGAGTTCTCACTCCAGGACATTTCCTGATTGGTCGACCACTCATCGGTTTCCCCGAGCCAGACGTAACTGGGCTTGACCACAATCGTCTCGATCGCTGGCAACGCATGACGTACATACAGCAGTTGTTTTGGAAGCGCTGGAGTGATGAATACCTCACCATTCTCCAACAGCGTGGAAAATGGCGCACCCCACAGCCTCCTATAAAAGTCAACGATGTCGTATGCGTGAAAGACGAAAACTTGCCACCTTTGAAATGGCCATTAGCCCGGGTCGTTGAGATCATTGCTGGAGCTGATGGTGTCGTGAGAGTTGCTGTTCTGCGTACGCCCACTGGAACTACACGTCGAGCTGTCAATAAGCTGTGCGTCCTTCCGGTTGATGATCCTGTTAAAAGACTTGGTCTTTCAACGGGGGGGGAGGATGTTCGCCGCAGCAGCTAACAATTGCTCTTAAATAAGCTTATCTTAAGTTAGTCTGTTATCTATGTCATTCTCATTCGCTGTTAGTGCACTCATGCACATAAGAAAGCATAACACGCATACATATGTAACTTTCGGCTTCCTTTTACTTGCTTATACTTGTAACTTTGATTCTTTAAATTCTCTAACTCTGTATGAAAATTGTCTGCAAGCGCGCAACACCTATCTTATCGTTTTCGCATATAGTTAACTTTGTCTAAACAAATACCACGGACTCAGCATTAAAGTAATAAATAATAAGCTAAATTAAATCGTATTGGCTTTTATTTTGTGCCTTCGTAAATGATTGGAGCCAGAGTTGCTGAAAAAGCTCGGCTTGTTGATTATTGGTAATATATATACGCCCTGTTTGTTAAAGCAACTTAATTTCTCTGTTCCTTCTAGAACAACCAGACACTTTCGTCCGTTATATTTACCTTTGTGCACATCAGATTATTCTTTGCATAGCGCGTTTCACGTTTTATGCATATGGATGTTCCGGCAGAGCTTCCACATTGTGTAGTGATTTCCCAATCTTATTTACCATATTTATTTTTAAGAGTATTTTATAATTATTTTGTAAGTTTCCTTTAATAATGTCTATCTTTCTTAGTTCAATAATATCACTGAAAATATATGTCTGTGAATTGGGGCATAGCTGGCCGGACTGGCAAATAAAGTACCCAAACCGGGTTTGTGGTATTATTAATAAGTTTTGTTTTTAGTTCTATATAATATACTTTAAAAATTGGTTTTTATTGTTGAAGTTGACTTGAGTTTTGTCAATATCTTTTTTAATAAATAAATAAATAAAAACATTAAAATTTGTGCACAAACTATATATGTACATACATACTGTGAGGAGCAATATAGGTGTAGGATCAGGAGCGTTTTCCAGTCCAGCATAAGTTTCAGAGTATGGGGGTGTTATTCTACTAAACAAATGAGCCGTATATTCATCACGATTTAGAACGTGATAATAACATTCAAATGTGTGTATATGCCAAAGCACAAGTCTCTAGTACTTGATATACGTTTTTTTCAAATTTAGGGCGAAGGGGGCGTGGCATCCAAAATCTGTAAATAACAAAATCTTGGTATTCATCACATTAATCTACACAGTAAATCTGAAGTCTCTAGCTCTAACAGTATTCAAACTAGGCTTTAAAAACAAAGTCAGATTTTCGATTGTTATCGATAAAAAGGAAATGAGATGAGTTATCGAAAAAATATGATAAACTCGTACTGCGTATGGTATACACGAGTATACATGTAAAATTTCAAGTCTCTAGCACTTGTAGTTTAGGAGATCTCTGCGTTAGTACGGACGGACAGACGGACATGGCTAGATAAACTCAGCTCGTCATCCTGATCAAGAATATATATACTTTATGGGGTCTGCCACGCCTCCTTCTGCCTGTTACATACATTTTCACAAAAACATTATACCCTGATTTCCCATTTTCAATGGGTTCAGGGTATAAAAACTGCACGTTGTGACGAATGAAGTCATCCTTACTGGGAAGTAGGATTTGATGTTTCTGGGCATCTGGTGCATTTGCCAATTGGAGACGGCCACCAACCTTCAGTAGTAGGTATCCGTCTGTTATCTGTAAAAATGGATTTAGAAATTTGATATGACTTGATATTTGCCTGTTTTTGTGCAAAGCGTGAAGTTCATCTGCGAAGTGTTGTTGCTGCAGATTCCAGATGATGCAATTGAATGCACGCTGTAGCTCTTGAGGTGTCGGCGAGGGCGTAGACAGCTCAACGGGCTTCCGAAGCGCGTGTGTAAAGCGCAGCATCAAGCAACAATTCGCAAGCAATGAAGATGCGAACTTATGCTTCTAAGTGTGTTGAGTAAGTAGTTGCTATCCGTCGTATCCTTGAAAGCTGACTTGCGCATCTCAAGCGTTACGACCTCTGGATCTGGTTCGTGACGTTTCTCCTTTGACCAAGCGTTTGGGCTTTGCTTCAGATACTCCGGCCCCATAAACCAGATTGATTCGTACAATTCCATAGGCTTACATCCTCTCGAAGCCAGATCGGCAGGATTTGATTGGGTTGGGACTTGTCTGCAATGACAGTTCGCTGTGGCTTGTTGTATGTCAGAAACGCGGTTTCCAATAAAGGTTGAGAGTGTCGCAGAATGTTGCTGTATCCACTGAAGAACTATCGACGAGTTGCTCCACAGATACGTTGGTCGTTTCAATATGAAAATCCCTTTGATTTTCACGTAGAGCTGTGCCAGCAGGTGGGTAGCAGCGAGTTCCAATTTTGGTAGCGATAACTTGCGAGTTGGCGCTACTCTGCACTTTGACGTGATCAGGTGAACCTTTACCTTGCCGTCCGCTGCGAGTGTGCGTGCGTATATGCTGCAGCAGTATGCACGAATGGAAGCGTCACAAAATCCATGCAATTGCAATTCTTTGGTCGAACGAGTGAATCGAGGTATTGCCAGCGACTCCAGCGAAGGAAGCGATGCTGCAAACGATTTCCAAGCTAGCCAAAGTGTTTGCGGCACAGACTCATCCCATTGCAATTTGAGTATCCACAACTCCTGTAGGATGATTTTCGCAGTTACGATGTCTGTCACTACTAGTCCCAATGAATCAAAGAGTGAAGAAGCCACAGATAAAATTGTCCTCTTAGTGATTGCATCAATGGAGCACTTGCGTCGAAAGGCAAATAAAAATATATGCTGACGTTGGTTCCATGCTAAGCCCAATGTACTCGTAACTGAGTCATCTTCTAGATCCTTGATAGTGCTGTCATCAACAAAGTCCGGGTGATTTGAATGTCATTTTGCTAGTTCAAATTGGCCTTTGCCAAGTATCTTGATGATCTCTGCCTTGAGTTGTTGCAGACCTTCCGCCGGGTCATGTCCACACAGAGAGTAATCCACGTAGAATGATGACTTATGCTTCAAATTTGTGAGTTTGCATGCGTAGACCGGCCAAATATATCATGCTGCGTATTGCAAGATATGCATATTGCATACCTGGTGGTCCTTGCCAATACAGTTTAGGCACAGCGCATGTCGTTTTGCCGCTTCGCAATCGACATCTCCTGAAGTCGACTGCAGCGTGAAACTCGATGTTCTGAACTAAGACAAATAGCATATGAGTTAGTTGAGCAATCAATGGACAAACCATGGTACGTGGTTGTCTGGCTTCGTTGCTTGCTAACAGTCGCAGTTCGAGCCTGGCCCGATTTGGACTTACCGCATGATTCCAAATATTGGCAATGCCTCTAAACTACCTGTATACTCCCACGTAGGCAACTTGGAATAATCCAATGATTCGTTCCATTTGCGCTTGGTTTCCATATCCATTTTATCCATAGCAATGGCTATTAACATTGCCTGCGCGATTTGTAATTCGTTGCCTAGTGATCTTAGCGAGTTGTACAATGCTGTAGAGTTGTCAATCAAACTTCGAATTTCTTGCCTATTTGACTTTGAAACACGCTTGAGCATAAACAACGACCAGCTATTATCCAGAAACACTAATGTTGGATTGTCGTAACGTTGATTCAAACGATCAAGTGCCTTCCGATAGTTTTCAGGTGTGATCTGAAATGCCTTCACAGTATCCAATGCTGCTCCCTTTAAGCAGCTGATCAGCTGATTAAACTTCTCGATGTTTGATAAGCTGTTCTGCTGATCCACCATTTGATTGAATAATGCACTGAAATTCTTGTATTTCACATAATTGCCATCAAATGTGGGTAACGTGAGTCTGGGCAACTTGGCAGACGATGAGAATGTAGGCTCTCATGCCGCAGCATAGGTTGATTCGTGCATCTCTTCCGTAAGTTGCTCTGTAATGCAGACTTTTATTTCTACATACTGCTCCTCCAGATCGGCGCGTGCAGTATCGGTCGGACATTCCTTTTCAATTTGAGTCTGCAAAACCATTTGCTTAAAGTAAGCTTCCAATGTTTCCAAGCGACATTTTAATTCAGCTTGACTTGGCACAGATTTCCTATCTCTTAGTTTGGGATCGACTACACTTCGAATGCGGCTAATATTCCGGCGAGTATTCGCGCGCTGTGTTTTAAGGCCCTCCAAAGACATGATTCGACCAACAACAACTTATATTTCCTTTATTTATATATTTTAATCAGCGTTGATCAAATTCACTGTCACAGTTAAAAACACAGAATACAGGGTATTTGGCAAGCGACTACCAATGCGTGACAAATTTCACTCAAATGAGCGTGCAAATATTAGGCGATGCGTTTCACTCAACTGAGCGCGTATAATTAAGCAACGATGAGAGCAATGCATGCGACGACTCTCACTGAGCTGAGCTGCATAGAGAAATGCATGCGACGAATTCCACTTTTTATACCCTGAACCCATTGAAAATGGGAATTCAGGGTATAATGTTTTTGTGAAAATGTATGTAACAGGCAGAAGGAGGCATGGCAGACCCCATAAAGTATATATATTCTTGATCAGGATGACGAGCTGAGTTGATCTAGCCCTGTCCGTCTGTCCGTCCGTAGGAACGCAGATATCTCCTAAACTACAAGTGCTAGAGACTTGAAATTTTACATTTATACTCGTGTATATCATACGCAGTACGAGTTTATCATATTTTTTCGATAACTCATCCCATTTCTTTTTTATCGATAACAATCGAAAATCTGACTTTGTTTTTAAAGCCTAGTTTGAATACTGTTAGAGCTCGAGACTTCAGATTTACTGTGTAGATTAATGTGATGAATACAAAGATTTTGTTATTTACAGATTTTGGATGCCACGCCCACTTCGCCCTAAATTTGAAAAAAAAACGTATATCAAGTAATAGAGACTTGTGCTTTGGAGACTTGTGTATGTTCAGCCTATTACATTTGACCGTTATAATCACGTTCTGAAAATTTGATGAAGATAGTTCCACTACAAAAAGATTTATTCAACAAACAAATTTTCATAATATAGCCCACACGGCAGCCCAAGCGCAGTAACTGCGCAGTTAGCAGAGCAATTGTTTATGCGTTCGTATGGATGCATGCGTACGTGTGTGTATGTGTTTATATTCATTCACGAAGTGATATGAATATATTGGTTTTGTGCAATGTCCGTCTTGCTGTCCGTCCGTCTGTCCGTCTGTCCGTATGAATGCAATATTTTTCGCGGCTATTGAAGCTAGAGACTTGAAACTTGGAACATATACTCGTATATGTCTCCGATTTATAAAGTGTAAAAATTTTCCATATACGCCCACTAGGGGCGTGGCAAATCGGAAAATGCATTTTCCTGTATGCCAGAAATCATATTAGTTGAAGAGCTAGAGAGCTGAAATTTAAAATGTAGATTCGTGTTGATCACCCAAGATCAAAAAGATATGGCGGATATATCTACGCCCATTGGGGGCGTGGCAAATCGAGCAAAACTGTATCTTCTAAAGTTGTAAAGCTAGAATGCTGAAATTTGGCACGTAAGTTAATGTTACGATTCTATAAAGACCGAAGAAAAAACTATATATCCCCGCCCACTGGGGGCGTGGCAAATCGGATCTAAATATATATTGATTTTCCAAATTCTTCTATATTTTGAGCACTATTGATGTTAGCGACTTGAAATTTGGTATGTATACTCGGGTTGACGACCCAAGATCAATAAGCTATGGCGGATATATCTACGCCCATAGGGGGCGTGGCAAACCGCAAAAGTTTATATCTCCTACAGTTTTAGAGCTAGAAGCTTAAAATTTGGATAGTTGAGTTACTGATAATCTCCTCTATCGATGACTTAAAAATAATTGTTACGCCTCTTGGGGGGCGTGGCATATCAAAAAATACCCTGTAATTTTCACATTTTTTGAGTCTAAGCGTCCAAATTTTACAGTTACGTAGCCTTCAGCTCATTCTAAGAACTGGCCAAAAATTATGGGTCTAC
Source organism: Drosophila hamatofila (assembly GCA_035045345.1). Lineage (NCBI taxonomy): Eukaryota > Metazoa > Arthropoda > Insecta > Diptera > Drosophilidae > Drosophila > Drosophila hamatofila. The sequence continues at coordinate 424,099 of JAWNPA010000046.1, forward strand.
GACCACTGGGGGCGTGGCAAAACGGATTTTAAACGCCCAATAGCGAAATTCATATGCGTATGCCACCTATATATATAAATATGCTTAATAGGTATTGATAATAAGGAAAGAAACATTTTTAAGAATATTAAAAAATATAAATTAAATTAAAACGAAAAAGTTTTCCGCGGGGTTCGAACCTGCACCTCAATCTACGCCCACTAGGGGCGTGCCAAATCGACATTTGCAGCGGCCAAATGCAAAAGTCATATGCGTGTGTCACTCACATATATATGTATATAAGCTTAATAGGCATTAATAAGACAAAACGAAACATTTTTAAGAAATTTAAAAAATATAAAATATATTATAACAATATAAATTTCGATTTTAAAAAAAATTCCCACGGGGCTCGAACCTGCACCACAATCAAACAGCGTGTTTGGCAAAAAAAAATAAAAGAAGAGATTCGAACCGCCGAACTCTGACACAACGCGCAGAGTCTCTGCTAACAGCGCCACTGCACCGATCATACGCAGTATAACTAACAACGAACTTTACAGCTACAGCACCAATAGTAAACAAAAACCAAAGTAGCGGCTGAAAATTCAAAGACAATTCAAAAGCAATTCAAAGACAATTCAATCGCAATTGAGATTCTTAGAATTGCTCGAATACGCATTTGAATATATATATATATATACACATTTGCACACGCGTAAAAAACGCTGGCATACTGAAATTGTGTGTGCAGACGAATACATATATTTGTATGTATGTATGTATGTACGTATAAGCATTTGTGGGTTATTTTAGCAAAAATAAAATTTAACTTATAAAAATTTTTTAATAATAACAATAATGTTATGTGTTTGTCATATAAGCTATCATTTTCCCAATAAAATAACTAATTTATAAAAAAAAACATTTAAAAAACTTGGCATTAGCGAGATTAGAACCCGCGCTATTCCAGCGCAACTTGCATAGCATTTACCATCGACGCCACTGCAACATACAATCAGACGGTAGCTAAAACGAAATAGCTTCACTTCGAGAGCGTCATCTGACAAAAGTAAGCTAAAGTAACGGCTGAAAATTTCATGAATCAATTCTTAGAATATACTAGAAGACACGTTTTTATATGTATGTATATACATACATACATATGCATATGACTGTATGCATAGAATAACCGATTAATGTGTGCATACGTATAGGAAAAACGCTCTGCTCCGCTGCTAGCTTGCTGCTTGCAGGTGCGTTTGCTAATTGGCCAAATATTTTGTTTATTAAATATGATCTACATTTCTATTGAATTTTGGTCATTTCTTAAGAAATACCAGCTCATTCACATTGCTACATTTGCAATTAAAATTAAAAAGAGAATTCGGTAAATTTTTGAGTCGATATTCAAAATATAACAAAAATCAAAATTATATAAAATACCCATGCATCTATATGCAAAATTTGGAGAGTCTAGCTCTAAAGATGTACGAGATATAAACGGGAATAGTTCTCTATGATTCCCCACTTTTAATTAGTTCAGGCCCTGCTTTATATTGATTACTATTAGCGCTAGAGACTTGAAATTTAAAATATACTCGGGTTGACCACCCAAAATCAATTAGATATGTAAGGCAGCGTTGGGACTGTGAATGAATATTCCGCAGTCGGTAACGCCCGACTGCAACGTTCTTACTTGTTTTGTATATGTGCATGAAAGAAGTGTAGAATTGTTGGAATCAGTACTTTGCAGGGTTCAGGGTGTCAGGAGACTGCTCGACTAGAGCCCTCTTACTTGTTGTTGTTGCCTTTATGTTACGCCGCTCAGTTAGTGCGTATGTATGTAAGTATGTGTTTATGTATGCGTTTGTAAGCAGCTGCACTTATTCTGCTTACATGGATATGATTTATCCAAAACGTTTCACGATTATGATGGCAAAGCACAGTGCCGGTAACTTGCTGCGGTGATCGCGAGGGGATCGTAGGGATAGCGAAGTGACGTTGAGTATGATGATTGCAAAGGATAAGCTGCTGTTGCGGCGAGAGAATGACGAAACGAAAGATGACTCGGTGATGCGACGCGGGGGTCACAGAGCGACAGCGAAGTCAACAAAGCGATTGAACGGTGTCTCGGTGGGGCGAAGAATGGCAAGCAAAGCGAATGTATGCACAGTTCGCAATATGCCAAATTAAAACTCTAGAATATGTTGCACAGAACTTTGAATAACACGGCCCACGCTGGGCACCAAAATGTAGGATCAGGAGCGTTTTCCAGTCCAGCATGAGTTTCAGAGTATGGGGGTGTTATTCTACTAAACAAATGAGCCGTATATTAAATGCAGCGCATCGTAGGCGCAAACGTTTATTCATAGAGTTCTCGGCTTAGACTATTTACAGAAACGTATGAGCAAGCGCAGCTTGCTTAAAGTTAGGCGAATGAGTGTAAGTAATTAAAGTTGAACAATGCAAAGAGAGAGACAGTAGTTAGGGTGGTCCCAAATATAAGAATAGAAGTATACAATTCAACTTAAGCAAATAAGATTGATTTGACCCAAAAATAGGTATGCACGTATAAATGTATGTTTATATGCACATACGTGCATATGTATTAGAGGCCAGCATAAGCATACTTCCAAGACCAAACGAGACCCTTACTGACTTGCACGGCTCGCTGCTCGCTCTCTCGTTTGGTTCCAAATGCGCAGCGCAAGAACGAAACCAAACGGCAAAATACGAACAAAAATAAAAACGGCAGCAAAATGATCGAGAGCGAACGTAATTTTACCGTTCCATTTTTTTTGTTCGTTGCTGCCAGTGTCAGCCTGCATTGGCAGTTCAGCCTATTACAGGCTAGATCTAGCATATTACAATTGAATAAACATACAAACACATTTTTATTCATGGTCATATAGTACTTAATATTGTAGAATATAATTAATTATGAATTTCTACAAAAAACAAGTAAGAAACTTCTAGTCGACAGTGCTCGACTAAATACTACCCTGAACCAAACCAATAAAGAAAATATGATATATAGATATAAATACGGTTGAATAGACTTTAATATATTAAAACTGGTAATTATTTTTATAAATGTCGAAAAACCATAACTCACGAAAATCGAGCGCTCGCAATAATCTGTGCTGTGATTGCAATCGTAGGCTACAAACACTAATTTGTCAATAAAGTCATTGAAAGTGCAGTGCACGAAATAAGCTGTGACATCAATAACACTTCAACATCTCTGGAGATAAGACGTGCTACATCAAAACCTCGCTACGCCAACGCAATAGCAAAAGCTTATCAGCTAACGCGCGACAAGCACAAATTAAACCGAAAAGCAATCAAAACAAAACAAAACACAAAAACAAACATCCATCACAAACAGTTACACCGGGCTTGCGCCCAAAAACAACAAACATGCACGAACCACCGGACATAAGCAAATATAAAAACACACATCTAAACGAACCAAAGTACATCGTCTTAAAACGAAACGACACAGAATCGTTCGAAAAAGTTTCACCGTTTACCATCAAAAGAACTATTGACTATACTTGCGGAGGAGAAGTAGAAACATGCAAAAAAACAAGAGACGGCTGCCAACTTATTAAAACCAAAAACAACTCGCAAGCTTTAAAACTACTCAAACTTACTAAAATGATGGACATTGACATTACCGCAACAGAACACAAAACATTAAACTTTTCTAAAGGTGTTATATATTGTAATGACCTACGTAACATAAGTGAAAACATTATTCAACAAGAACTCAAAACACAAAAAGTAACTGAAGTACGTAAAATTTTAAAAAGGCAAGCAAACAACGCAAACCATGAAGATAACACTCTCGTGGAAACCGGACTCATCATTATTACCTTCGCAACACACAAGCTGCCCGAAACAATAAAAATTGGCTACGAATCCGTCTACGTAAGACCTTATATCCCTCTTCCACTACGTTGCAAAAACTGCCTTCGCTTTGGACACCCTACTAGCATCTGCAAAAGTCAGGAAGTATGCAAAAACTTTTCAGATAGTAAACACCAACGAAGGGGAGCAATGCAACAATACGCAAAGCTGCCTAAACTGCAAAAACAACCCAGAAGTTAATCACCAACACAGCCCACTTGATCGTAAATGCCCGACATTCCTCAAACAACAGGAACTGACAGCAATAAAAATAACAGAAAAAGTAGATCACAAAACTGCTGTCGATATATACCATAAAAGACATAATCCACAGCTGAGAAACACCTACGCTAAAACGCTCACGCAGCCAACAACACAAACATCAACAACACACACACCAAGCCATTCAACACCCAATGCACAGCCTAAGGTCCCGAGACAGAACTTAGCTACAGCACAACCATCCACAGCCCGACCAACGATCAACCAACAACAACTACATCAAACCACAACAGAAAACATGGAAACTGACGGTAACCTTTCCAACTTGGAAAAAAAACCGTATACAGCACAATCTACCGAAGACCTAAAACTTAGAATATTTACTAAAGATAAGTCTAGCACCCTAACTACTAACTTTAAACACTCTAACTAAAACAAAATCTAAGCCCCCAACCAAGAACCAACACACAAATAATAGCGACACCGAATCCATATAAAAAAACACTTTCAACGTAAACCCCAAACAAAACAAGCAATAAATTACTAAAACTTGAAAACTTCATCAATGCTAAAAATACTACAATGGAACATCAAAGGTTATACAAACAATTACAACGAACTCTTAACTATTATTAAAAAATGTTCACCACAAATCATATGTCTCCAAGAGACACACTATAACACTACAAACACCCCCATCCCCATCCCAATAAACTACCAAATCTACACCAATACAGCCTCCAACCGATTTGGCGGCGTATCCATATTAATACATAAATCCATACAGCACAAACAATTAAACCCACCTAGACACTTAGAAACTCTCTCAATAGAAATTATATCAAAAACAAAAATCAACATACTCTCTACATACATCCCTCCCAACAAACCCTTTTCCCTCAAATGCCTACACGACCAATTTGAAACTCACAGCGTCAACAGTAATCAAATTATTGTAGGTGACATCAACAGTCGACACCACAGCTGGGGTTCACCTCAGGACAACAAGAGAGGCAGAATTTTATAAAAATTTATCCAAAATTCCAACCTGACCATACTCAACGATGGATCTCCAACTCATTTTTCTACCCAAAACACATTCACCCACATAGACATTTCCCTATGCTCCCCCCAACTCACCCCGTTCGCTAACTGGAAAATATTTAACGACCTACACGGAAGTGATCACTATCCAATCTTAATATCCTTATTCCCACAAACACAAATAACAAACTTTTCCCGCCCCTTTTTCAAAATAAAAGAAGCCAACTGGCCACTTTTCGAAAAACTTACCAACGATATTAACAAAAATATACCCTATAGTACAAACATTAATAAAGAAGCCGCATCCATAGCCAAGATAATCCTACAAGCCGCCCATTACGCCATACCCCAAACTACCCCACACCACTACAACAAAAACACCCCCTGGTGGAACAAAACCCTCACAGAGCTCAGAAAAAATAAGTTCAAAACATGGCAAAATTTCAAAAGAATGAACAGCACAGCGAATCTCCTCAATTACGGAGAGAGCTCAAAATAGCTAAAACAAAAGCCATGACCGAACTCACAACCACAATAGATCCTAATACCCCCTCCGACAAAATCTGGGCAAATATCCGACATCTATGTGGGCTGAATCCAAACATAACTATACACTCTATCATCGACTCAACCAACAACACGCCCACTACTGACACAACCCAAATAGCCCATCTCTTCGCCCAACACTGGTCTGACCTCTCAAAAGACACAAACTTTAATTCAAATTTTAACACCCACAAACACACAGACAAATCAGCCAATTACATACCCAACTCGAAAGCGCAAGAGATAGAAACAGAAATCACACTTATAGAACTTATGTCCGCCTTACAGACCCTCAAAGGAACAACTCCCGGCTTTAATAGAATATCCTATTCTCTAATCAAAAACAGCTCCCACACACTAAAAATCAGAATAGTACAACTCTTTAACAATATTTTCAACAGCTTCATCCCTCAATCCTACAAAACCAGCCTAATCATCCCCATATTAAAACCCAACACTAACAAAACAATAATAACCAACTATAGACCAATTTCCCTTAACTGTTGCTTTTCTAAATCGCTAGAAAAAGTAATAGCCAAACGCCTTTGGTGGTTCGTCACGGAGAACAAACTGATACATCCACATCAGACAGGCTTTAAACAAGGCAAATCAGTTACAGACAGTCTGCTCTTTGCAGACCATCTGATAAGTAGATCATTACAGTCCAAAAAGCACACCTCAGTCATTTCCCTTGACTTTTCAAGGGCATTCGACAGAGTTGGAGTGCATACCATCATAGACGAACTGATAAAATGGAAAGTCGGCCCAAAAATAATCAACTTTATAAAAAACTTCATGACAGCCCGCAAAATAAAAACTAAAATAAAAAACATAATAACCCGCCCCTTTCCACTCCATAACGGTATCCCCCAGGGATCACCAATATCCGTCATTTTATTCCTAATATCCTACAACAAACTGTCCAACATCATCGGCCTACATAGGGAAATACAATTCTGTGCCTATGCCGATGATTTTTTCCTCTTCATCCCCCTCAAACAACAAAAAACGTAACCCATAATCTTGACAACCTCTTTGCCAAAATAGATGAATGGTGCACGTACTCAGGAGCATGCTTAGCCGTAAATAAATGTAAACACCTCCACATTTGCCGTAGGCACAACTGTACCTGTACCATAATGTCCAGCAACACCCCCATTCCCCCAGTATCGAGTCTAAAAATCTTAGGTCTCACCATCAATAAAAAATACAGATGGGACTCCCACATTAAAAAAATACAACCAGCGCTAAACACAAAACTTAATATAATAAAATTCCTAGCCAATCCCAAACATAACTGCAACACACATTCCCTTATAAACGTAACTAAAGCCACACTAATAGCCAAAATAGATTACGGATTGTTTATATATGGCCATGCCCCCAAGTCAACCCTTAATAAAATTAAATCAATCTTTAACGCAGCTATCAGCATGACACTCGGAGCACTACGATCAACCCCTATCCCCAACCTACTTTTTGAATTCAACATACCATCAATAGAGCAAAAAAGAGACATGATCTTAACTAAAACGTATAAAACATTACTACATAGTACAAATTCACCTCTCCACAAATACCTCAAACAAAAGACCAACCAAAAAAAATCAAAATTAACATCAGCGCTTCAAAAAATCATAACATCATGTAAAGAACAAAATATCCCCTACCTCCCACCCCCAACCGATCCAATCACCCCACAATGGCTCTTTCCCACATTCCTTATCAATACCACACTGCAAAAATTTAACAAAGCCATTACACCATCAAACATATACAGACAAGAATTTCTACTACTTAAAAACAAATACAAAAACCACACATTCATATGCACAGACGGCTCACTCCGGAACGCCACAGCCACCTTTGCCATCACAACAGAGGTCGAAGTCCTAAAAAGATGCATCCTACCCCACTACTCATCTATCCTATCCGCCGAAACCATAGCCATCCTCCACGCAATACAATTCTGCTCCGACTCCCTCTCATCTATTAAATCCATCGCCAACACCAATAACAACAACCTATACCCTGTAAGCATAAGAACACTCCTTACAAAATCTGCCCCAAAAATAAAACTGCTCTGGATACCCAGCCATTGCGGCATTGAAGGAAATGAACTAGCCGACACTACAGCCAAAACTACACTCCCAACTTTAACACTATAGACATCAACAAATCCATAACAAACATATTTACCCAAAAATTAAGCAACAACATTCAATTATGCAACGACGGGTACCAACGAACAAATACAAATTTAATACACACAAGTAACTACTTAAAAAATATTGATCAAAAAACTATTACACGTCGTGATCAAACAAAAATACTTAGACTCCGACTTGGACACATATTATTTTCAAAACAAATATATTTTAGCCCCGGCAACACCCTACCATGCCCCAACTGCAACACCACCACAGACCTCACCATCCAACATATACTTACCAACTGCCCAGCTACATCAGACCTTAAAACCCAAATCTTCCACAACAGTTGTCCCATGTCGATCCTTACTAACCCCTCCCCCGAGAACATACTCAAACTAATAAAGTATCTAAAACATTGCAAGACATATAACCTAATCTAAAAAAAAAAACCTAATCTAAATAAATTCAAACAAAGAAGATATAAATTATGTATATAGACACTAATGTAAATAATAATGTAAATATTATAGTCAAGCCGAAGGCCTCAGTAGCCAGCGCTTTAGTTGTATAGTTAGCTCATAATTTCAATTATAGTTAACTGTTATATATAAATAAATAAATAAGCTGTGACATGGGAAAAGCCTGTTTTTTAGTTTTCTTTATTTTTAAAAGCTATTTGTTAGTTTAGAAAAATAATGAAGTGCCTTTATAAATAATGAATGACTGATAAATAAGATTTCATTTAAATTTTTTGAATATCTTTATTGGTTTAGCGGAAATACGGCTTTAAAATTTTACTATACTGCTGCACGAAATAAGCTGTGACCCACTGTATGTATGTATGTATTGCCAAAACAAAAACAATAGATGGCGCGACGCGCTTTTATTAGTTCAATTGGGAACATTCTTGTATTATGAACAACATTTCTCATTTGATTGTGTACTTATATAAAAAGTACATAAATAGAAAATTAACAAACAATATTAAATATTTGCCTGTTTAAACTGTCTTATTAACCCTTTATATGGCGGTGTTGCATATCTGCAACATACCGTTTAAATCGAATGGGTATCAATAAAGTGGCATGTGTATATTTTTTTTAAAGCAGAATTAATCGTTTTAAAGATTTATATGGCTGGTCACACTATTCCACATGTCTTGCAATACACAAATTTAATTTTCCCGCCAATTTTTGGAATTGTGTATGTGGTGTGCATTCTAATTTTTAAATTGCAAATATTTATTATAAAGAAAGTTATTTACTAAGGAACGACTACATCATATGAAAGGTAATTTTATCAATAATGCGTGTGTTATCAAGTTATTGTGTTTGGAGTTGTGTATAGTGAGTAACTCTTGAATATCGGTATGTTGCAGATATACAACAAACTACAATTCGGTCTTTTTTTTTGCACTGTCAATTTTGTTGCATATCTGCAACATACCCTTGTATGTATCTATGTTTTATATGTTGTTATATGATTTTTGTGTTGTTTTGTGCTATAAGTCATCGGAATTTGTTGTAGATTGTCTTATGTGTTTTATGTTCTTCTTAGAGGCCTACATACATATGTATATATTTTTGGCGATGGTATTTCTTACTTAGGAATAATGTCAGCAAAGGGGTTGACGCCTTCACAAATCGCCAGATTTTTTAATAGTTTGGAAAGCGAGGACGAACTAGATTTTTCTGAGGAAAGCGATTTCAATCCGGAGAGGGAAGATATCGATTGTACGGATGAGGAAGACATTGATGATCAAGATGAACGTCCGAGTGACTTTGACGTCTCAAACAATAATACAAAATATGGTGTGCCTCCTGACGTTGATGTAACTGCAGCTTTTAATAGCACTGCTTCTTCCAAAATCCACCTAAAAAGATCGCTGCTATGGAGACAACGGAATTTAGTTTTGAATGAGTGTCAACTGCAGTTTCTCGCGAGTACTACCTTGTCTCCGGAACTAATGGAGCTTTCGGAGCCCATACAATTCTTTTCATTTCTGTTTCCAAAACAACTTTTTGAGAATATTTCAAATGAAACCAATTTGTACATTCATCAAAAAGACCCCAATTGAAATTTCAGTTTTACTTCGATGGAGATTCGACAGTTTGTTGGAATTGTATTGTATATGTCAATTTCACGTCTTCCACGGATCACCCAATACTGGTCTAATAATATTGGCATATCAGCCGTTCAAAACATTATGTCGCAAAAAAATTCGAAGCTATTAGACGTCATATTCATTTTAACAATAATGATAATATTTTGCCTTTGACTCATGCCAATCACGATCGGCTTTTAAAAATCAGGCCAATTATCCAGGAATTGAACAATAATTTTAATAAAGTTCCTATGGAGCAGTTTCTGTGTGTCGACGAACAGATTTGTTCAACAAAAGCTAGAAATCACATGAAAAGATACAATCCTAACAAGCCTCATAAATGGGGATATAAAATTTATGTTCTTAGCGGTCATTCAGGCTTCTGCTATAAGTTTGAGATAGATTCAGGAAATGAAAACAAAGTTTTGCTTAACGAACCAGATCTAGGAGCGGCATCAAACTGTGTTGTCAGAATGGCCAGAGAAGTGCACAGGCATCAGAACTTTCGACTTTATTTTGACAATTATTTCAATTCATTGCCTCTTTTGAAATACTTGGCGGCTAATGGAATTTTAGCTTTGGGTACTATACGAAGAAACAGAATCCCAAATAACAAAGCAGTTGATAATGTTAATTTAAAAAAGCATCCAAGGGGTACGTCTGTAGAATATGTCGCTGATTATGACGGAGTTGACATATCAGTATCATCATGGGTGGACAATAAAATCGTATCATTGGCATCCAACTATGCTGGAATACTTCCCAAGGACAAAGCGCGTCGATTTAACAAAACCAAAAAAGAATACGTAGAGATTGACCGTCCTTTTGCAGTAGCACAATACAATAGCTACATGGGAGGCGTTGATCTGATTGACAGCATAATCGGAAGACATAAAATTTTACTCAGAAGTAGACGCTGTCAGGTTCGTCTTTTTTACCATTTACTCGACTTGGCAGTCAGCAATGCTTGGCTTTTGTACAAACGCGTTCACAAGGCGAATGGATCACGCACTAAACTTTTAGGATCTTCCGACTTCCGGATAAATATTGCAGAGGTGCTAACAAAAGTTGATACCAAATCTATAATGGGAAAACGAAGTTCTGTGCTCGAAAACGAATTACAGCAAAAAAAACAGAGAGGTCCTACTCAACGCGTGCCCAATCAAATGGTACGGCAGGACGAGTTTGGGCATTGGCCTGTCTGGACTGAAAAACGAGTTCGGTGCAAATACCCAAACTGTACAGGATTCTCACAAGTATTGTGCGATAAATGTGAAGTAGCCTTATGTTTCAACAAGAGAAACAATTGTTTTAAAAACTTCCATTTAAATTAAAGTTAAATCAGCTTTAAATATATGTTACATAGTTTAAGAACAAAAGAAAATAAAAGATTAAGCTTTTCTAAATACTCTGGGAATTATAACATTTTTTTTGACCTTAAGCACATCTGTTGCAGATCTGCAACAAATCCTTTTTCCTTGATAATAGCGTACTGAAGCAAAATCAGGAAAAACGAAAAAGAAGTGTATTTTTTACTTTTCGTTTTCCATCTAATAAAAAAAAACGCGTCAAAATCGGACGTGGTGCCATATAAAGGGTTAAAAACAGACTTTGTCAGACCGTGTCTCGAGCCTGGAACTCAACAATTTGCATAATTACAATTACAATTCCTTTAATATAATTCGAGAATATGCATAAGAAAACTGCGTACGCGTTTGCCAATTGGACAAGAGTTTTAATTAATAACGTGAGTGTCATTTGGCGCATTTCAATGAAATATTCAATATATGATACATTAAGATACTAACTAGTATTAAAACTCAAGCCGATAAACTCTCGACTGACGCGCATACCCTGAAATTTTTTTTGTGAAAATGTATGTAACAGGCAGAAGGAGGCGTGGCAGACCCCATAAAGTATATATATTCTTGATCAGGATGACGAGCTGAGTTGATCTAGCCATGTCCGTCTGTTCGTCCGTATGAACGCAGATATCTCCTAAACTACAAGTGCTAGAGAAATTTTATATGTATACTCGTGTATACCATACGCAGTACGAGTTTATCATATTTTTTCGATAACTCATTCCATTTATTTTTTATCGATAATAATCGAAAATCAGACTCTATTTTTAAGCCTAATTTAAATACTGTTAGACCTAGAGATTTCATATTTACTGTGTAGATTTATGGGATAAATACAAAGATTTTGTAACTTACAGATTTAGGATACCACGCCCCCATCGCTCCAAATTTGAAAAAAACGTATATCAAGTACTAGAAACTTGTGTTTTGGCATATACACACATTTGAATGTTATTATCACATTCTAAAAGTTTGTTGAAGATAGTCCCACTACAAAAAGATTTATTCAACGCCTGCCGCTCCATACGGGACAGTTGGAAAATATATATAGAGAGTGGACAGTTGGAAAAGGTATAGAAAGTTGGTGTAAAGTTATATAGTTGGCAAAAGGTATAAGTAATAACAGTGAGAAGTAAAAGTGCAAGTGAACCAGTCTACGTGAGGACACACAAAAGACCTCGAGGGACAACACCATCAAGGGGACATCGATAGCAAGGACCTCAAGTAGGCAAGGATATCGTGGGAAATACAAGGATATCCAAGGAGGATACTTTAGTCGCCTATAAATGACTATAGGCAACCCAGTATCACCGGCGGCCACCAACGCGGTGCGATGGAAAGCAGCGGCAGCAGGTTGGCGAAACCTGCGAAACAGGAGTGAGTGAGTTCACATAGCTGTGTTTACGAGCGGCGCATTGTGCGTGAAGCGAAGCTAGGTGTGCCAAGAGTGAGTCCAGTTGTGGGAGTGGCCAGTGTGTATCCGAGCGAACCGCCGAAGTACACAGACCAGCATCCTGCGTTCTCTGAAGCGCTTGGGCGAAACCTAGCGTGCCTTAGCACAATCGCCTTCCCAGCCTGAGTACGCTGAGCCTACACTCAAGTATTCGGTATACAGGTGTGCCATCCAGAGGCGAGGCCTTTCACATATTAAGAAGTGAAATAAGTGCATTGTCAATATAACGTTATAAACTCAGAAAACATATTTACGTTCAAACTAAAACACAAGTGAATAATCATTATCGCAGGGGCTTCAACAAATAAATTTGTTGGCACGAACGCACAGTCGGCTGAGACTGGCCCGGCTTAAACTCGGGATAAGCCGAAGGCTCGTTACTAGAGGTGGGCATGGGCCGAAATTTTGCACCCAACCCGACCCAGCCCATGGGCCTAAGAGAAAAATTTTACCCGCACCCGAAAGCTACAAAATTTTTGCAGACCCGAACCCAACCCGCCCACCCGAAATTTGTTTTTTAATTTCAGTGAAAAATACAATTTTTATGCTTTTATGCTTATATTTACTAAGTAATAGTAGAAATTCCAAAAAATTCACTTAAATTACATATTTTTATACAAAAAAAAGTAACATCTAGATTCGCGCTTGTAACAGCACACAAAATCTAGACGCTTGCCGTCGCACTCCACGTGCTCACAATTTTTCCACACATCACTTTTTCCAACCGTATTATCAACTAGTTTGTATTGAGCGTCAACGGCACTAATAGCTCTCTGAACTTCAGCTTTCGTTTTTGATAAAAAATCGTCAATATCATTTTCATTCCCGAACGACATTTCTTCTTTTTTCCACCGAGCTTTTTTTAGTGATCATAATTGAAATAGATGGTGATGATAATTGTAATTGAGATAATCGATAACAAACGTAATCGGTAGTGTACACAAAGTTAAGAAAAGAAAATATTCGCAATTAGAATTGAAAACATGTAAATATTTCACAATTACGTTCTCATATTTCCAAATTATTTCGGGTAAAACGGGTTGAGCGGCGTAACCCGCACCCGCCCGCACCCAACCAGAAACTCAATTTTCCAGCCCATACCTATGGGTACCCGACAAAAACCCAGCCCATGCCCATCTCTAGTCTGCACACACAATTTCAGCATGCCAGCGATTTTTATGTATGTATGTATATTCAAATGCGTATTTGAGCAATTCTAAGAATCTTCATTGCGATTGAATTGTCTTTGAATTGTCCTTTAATTGTTTTTGAATTTTCAGCCGCTACTTTGGTTTTTTCTACTATATGGTGCTGTAGCTGTGAAGTTTTGTGTTAGTTACTTTGTATTAGATCAAGACAGTGGAACTGTTAGGAGAGACGGTGCACGATATGTCAGAATTTCGCGGTTCGAATCAAGCCGATGTTAAATGTTTCTTATTATTATTTTTTTTTTCGACAAACATGCTGTTTTATTGTGGTGCAATTTCGAACCTCGCGGGAAATTTCTTTCAAATCGAAAATTTGTATTATTATAATATATTTCATATTTTTTAAATGTATTAAAAATGTTTCGTTTTGTGTTATCAATGCCTATTAAGTTTATAGATATATATATGTGAGTGATTTGATTTGATTGCGGTGCAGAATCGAAACCCGCGAAAAATATTATCTTTTTAATTTAATTTATATATTTTAATTTCGTATTATCAATGCCTATTAAGCATATTTATGTATATAGATGGCATACGCATATAAATTTCGCCATTGGGTGCCGTGTAATGTGGAGGTTATTATAAAAGACATCCGTTTGGTTTGATCATCATTTATTGAATGATTTCATGAAATAAAGTCTTAAGCTAAGATACATATATTTCTTATTATATATATCTCTGCCACAGAAGGCAGCAGAGCGAGAGAGCGTAGTATGTGTGTGTATGTATATGCAAAGGGCATATACATTAGGATTGCTATATGAGCCTCTGCTCATAAGCATATATATATATATATATATATATATATATATATATATATATGTGCTTATATATATAAGTATGCAAGCGGCGGCCGTTGGCTTGTGAGGCGGTCAAGTGCTGACGCGGCTATTCTCACGCTTCTTGTATATAAGCGGTATATATATATAAGTGGCCGATCAACTCAAGTGCATTTATGTTTACTTGATTGGATATATTTGATTGTATATTTACATAGCGACAAAGTGTCACTATGTGTACATTTTAGGGTATTGAGTGTCTGGTATATATATTATTAAATGAGACATACTACACCTCCCTTTTTAAAAAAATAACGTAATATATGTAGTTATTTAATTAAAATATATATACTACAAAAAAAATTTTTTTTTTTTTTTAATTAAAGATATAGTTTTTTCTTAATATATATATATATATAAAATATGTTTTTTTTATTTTAAAAGTTTAATTTAAATTAAAGCGAAATAAAAATGATGATAGGTTAAAATTTTATGGTATCTATTTATTTATTTATTATTATTATTATTTTTTTTATTATTATTATTTTTTTTTTTATGTTTTGGTTGATCAGACCGATTTTATGAGCCTTTTAATTATGGATTTCCTTTTTTTAGCCTATCCTTATGTACTATTTGTTATTCATTTTTAGCATTTGAAATAGTTATATTTTCATTTTGCTCTATACTTTCTACTCTATAGGGTCCAGTATATTTGAAATCTAACTTATGACCTGTTTCGTTTCTTAAAAGAACACTGTCTCCTATTTTTATACCCTGAATCCATTGAAAATGGGAAATCAGGGTATAATGTTTTTGTGAAAATGTATGTAACAGGCAGAAGGAGGCGTGGCAGACCCCATAAAGTATATATATTCTTGATCAGGATGACGAGCTGAGTTGATCTAGCCATGTCCGTCTGTCCGTCCGTCCGTCCGTCCGTCCGTCCGTCCGTACTAACGCAGAGATCTCCTAAACTACAAGTGCTAGAGACTTGAAATTTTACATGTATACTCGTGTATACCATACGCAGTACGAGTTTATCATATTTTTTCGATAACTCATCCCATTTCTTTTTTATCGATAACAATCGAAAATCTGACTTGGTTTTTAAAGCCTAGTTTGAATACTGTTAGACCTAGAGACTTCAGATTTACTGTGTAGATTAATGTGATGAATACAAAGATTTTGTCATTTACAGATTTTGGATGCCACGTCCCCATCGCCCCAAATTTGAAAAAAACGTATATCAAGTACTAGAGATTTGTGCTTTGGCATATACACACATTTGAATGTTATTATAACGTTCTAAAAATTTGATGAAGATAGTCCCACTACAAAAAGATTTATTCAACAAACAAATTTTCGTAATATAGCCCACACGGCAGCCCAAGCGCAGTAACTGCGCAGTTAGCAGAGCAATTGTTTATGCGTTCGTTTGGATGCATGCGTACGGGTGTGTGTATGTGTTTTTGTATATGTGCATGAAAGAAGTGTAGAATTGTTGGAATCAGTACTTTGCAGGGTTCAGGGTATCTCCTAGTCGAGCAGTCTCGACTAGAGCCCTCTTACTTGTTAGATTTAAGTTTAATGTATTTTTATCATAATGAAGTTTCTGTTTTCTCTTATTTTCTTCTAACATTATTCTAGCTCTCTTATATGCCTGTTCTAATCTAAATTTTGATTCCTTAGCATAATCTTCTACATTGTAAAGTGGTTTAATATTATCTATACTATTGAATTGGATTGGCAAGTTTGATTGTTTTCCAAACACTAACTCATATGGACAATAATCATGTGCCATAGAGGGTGCTGTATTAAAACAATATACGAAGTATTGAAGCCATACGTCCCAATCTGTCTTATCGACTGATATGTAAGAACGTATGAACTCATTAAATGTTCTGTGGCTTCGCTCCACGGTTCCTACAGTCTGATGATGATGTGCGGTTGAAGTTATATTTTTTTTATATTTAGATTTTTACATAAATCTTCAATAATTGAATTTTTATATTCTGTTCCCATGTCCGTAATGAACGTCTTCATTGGACCGTACTTCAGAATAAAATCTTCAAATATAGCTTTTGCAACAGTTTTTGCGCTTTTGTTCGGAATTGGAATGGCTACTAAATATTTTGTTAAATCGCATATTAGCGTAACAGCGTATTCATTGCCATTTTCAGATCGTGGTATTGGACCAATTGTGTCTACTATCACTCTGTCGAAGGCATATTGTGGTGTTTCAGTTATGGTCATTGGTGATTTTGTATGTTTTGTTGTTTTTGACATCAGGCATTTTTGACATTTATTAATGTACTCTTTGATATGACGTGTCATATTTTTCCAATAATAATATCTTTTTACTTTGGCCAAAGTTTTTGTTATGCCTGTATGACCTCCTTGTATGGGATCGTCATGAAGTGTAAACAGTATTGCTTCTTTTTATACCCTGAACCCATTGAAAATGGGAAATCAGGGTATAATGTTATTGTGAAAATGTATGTAACAGGCAGAAGGAGGCGTGGCAGACCCCATAAAGTATATATATTCTTGATCAGGATGACGAGCTGAGTTGATCTAGCCATGTCCGTCTGTCCGTCCGTCCGTCTGTCCGTCCGTCCGTCCGTCCGTCCGTCCGTCCGTACTAACGCAGAGATCTCCTAAACTAAAAGTGCTAGAGACTTGAAATTTTACATGTATACTCGTGTATACCATACGCAGTACGAGTTCATCATATTTTTTCGATAACTCATCCCATTTATTTTTTATCGATAACAATCGAAAATCTGACTTGGTTTTTAAAGCCTAGTTTGAATACTGTTAGACCTAGAGACTTCAGATTTACTGTGTAGATTAATGTGATGAATACAAAGATTTTGTCATTTACAGATGTTGGATGCCACGTCCCCATCGCCCCAAATTTGAAAAAACGTATATCAAGTACTAGAGACTTGTGCTTTGGCATATACACACATTTGAATGTTATTATTACGTTCTGAAAATTTGATGAAGATAGTCGCACTACAAAAAGTTTTATTCAACAAACAAATTTTCGTAATATAGCCCACACGGCAGCCCAAGCGCAGTAACTGCGCAGTTAGCAGAGCAATTGTTTATGCGTTCGTATAGATGCATGCGTACGGGTGTGTGTATGTGTTTTTGTATATGTGCATGAAAGAAGTGTAGAATTGTTGGAATCAGTACTTTGTTAGTACTTCAGGGTATCTCCTAGTCGAGCAGTCTCGACTAGAGCCCTCTTACTTGTTCTTTATCATTTTCTATTAGGGTCACCGGCTTGAGTAGCGCTACTCTTAATGATTTTAATATTTTATTGCCCATATTTTTGAAAGTATCTATTGAAATTACTTCAAAGATCTTTTCGCTCGGTGCCACTTTGAGTTGGCTGATATTAATTATACCGGCTTGCCTTTCAAGCCTTTGAAAAAACTGACCTAAGTCAAGAGTTCCATTGGTATATAAATCATCAACATCTATTCTTGCAATAACTTTGTTTCCTTGTTTTAACAAACATTTGGAATCTGTTATTCGCAAGGTCACTACTTTTCGTACCTCGTCATTTGTAATGACTTCGAATACGTTGGGCTTAGAAGCTTTTTCAAGAGATTGTCTAAACGAATCTACTTGTTCTTTTCCTGCGCAGGTTTTTTTCTGTTTACTTTGATTTCTTGTAGTGACTTTTAGTATATTCCTGTTTATATTTATATTCATTCACGAAGTGATATGAATATATTGGTTTTGTGCAATGTCCGTCTTGCTGTCCGTCCGTCTGTCCGTCTGTCCCTATGAATGCAATATTTTTCGCGGCTATTGAAGCTAGAGACTTGAAACTTGGAACATATACTCGTATATGTCTCCGATTTATAAAGTGTAAAAATTTTCCATATACGCCCACTAGGGGCGTGGCAAATCGGAAAATGCATTTTCCTGTATGCCAGAAATCATATTAGTTGAAGAGCTAGAGAGCTGAAATTTAAAATGTAGATTCGTGTTGATCACCCAAGATCAAAAAGATATGGCGGATATATCTACGCCCATTGGGGGCGTGGCAAATCAAGCAAAACTGTATCTTCTAAAGTTGTAAAGCTAGAATGCTGAAATTTGGCAAGTAAGTAAATGTTACGATTCTATAAAGACCGAAGAAAAAACTATATATCCCCGCCCACTGGGGGCGTGGCAAATCGGATCTAAATATATATTGATTTTCCAAATTCTTCTATATTTTGAGCACTATTGATGTTAGCGACTTGAAATTTGGTATGTATACTCGGGTTGACGACCCAAGATCAATAAGCTATGGCGGATATATCTACGCCCACAGGGGGCGTGGCAAACCGCAAAAGTTTATATCTCCTACAGTTTTAGAGCTAGAAGCTTAAAATTTGGATAGTTGAGTTACTGATAATCTCCTCTATCGATTACCCAAAAATAATTGTTACGCCTCTTTGGGGGCGTGGCATATCAAAAAATACCCTGTAATTTTCACATTTTTTGAGTCTAAGCGTTCAAATTTACAGTTACGTAGCCTTCAGCTCATTCTAAGAACTGGCCAAAAATTATGGGTCTACGACCACTGGGGGCGTGGCAAAAAGGAATTTAGACGCCCAATAGCGAATTTCATATGCGTATGCCACCTATATATATAAATATTCTTAATAGGCATTAATAATAAGGAAAGAAACATTTTTAAAAATATAAATTAAATTAAAACGAAAAAGTTTTCCGCGGGGTTCGAACCTGCACCTCAATCTACGCCCACTAGGGGCGTGCCAAATCGACATTTGCAGCGGCCAAATGCAAAATTCATATGCGTGTGTCACTCACATATATATATATATATATATATATATATATATATATATATATATGAGCTTAATAGGCATTGATAAGACAAAACGAAACAGTTCGAACCTGCACCACAATCAAACAGCATGTTTGTCAAAAAAAATAAAAGAAGAGATTCGAACCGCGGACTTCCGACACAACACGCAGAGTCTCTGCTAACAGCGCCACTGCACCGATGTTGCGAAATATAACTAACACAAAACTTTACAGCTACAGCACCTATAGTAAACAAAAAACCAAAGTAGCGGCTGAAAATTCAAAGACAATTCAAAAGCAATTCAAAGACAATTCAATCGCAATTGAGATTCTTAGAATTGCTCGAATACGCATTTAAATATACATACATACATACACATTTGCACACGCGTAAAAAACGCTGGCATACTGAAACTGTGTGGGCAGACGAATACATATATTTGTAAGTATGTATGTATGTATGTACGTATAAGCATGTGTGGGTTATTTTAGCAAAAATAAAATTTAACTTATAAAAATATTTTACTAATAACAAAAATGTTATGTGTTTGTCTGTCATATAAGGTATCATTTTCCCAATAAAATAACTAATTTATAAAAAGACATTTAAAAAACTTGACATTAGCGAGATTAGAACCCGCGCTATTCCAGCGCAACTTGCATAGCATTTACTATCGACGCCACTGCAATATACAATTATACGGTAGATAAAAGGAAATAGCTTCACTTCGAGAGCGTCATCTGACAAAAGTAAGCTAAAGTAACGTCTGAAAATTTCATGAATCAATTCTTAGAATATGCTAGAAGACACGTTTTTATATGTATGTATATACATACATACATATGCATATGACTGTATGCATAGAATAACCGATCAATGTGTGCATACGTATAGGAAAAACGCTCTGCTCCGCTGCTAGCTTGCTGCTTGCAGGTGCGTTTGCTAATTGGCCAAATATTTTGTTTATTAAATATGATCTACATTTCAATTGAATTTTGGTCATTTCTTAAGAAATACCAGCTCATTCACATTGCTACATTTGCAACTAAAATTAAAAGGAGAATTCGGTAAATTTTTGAGCCGACATTCAAAATATAACAAAAATCAAAATTATATAAAATACCCATGCATCTATATGCAAAATTTGGAGAGTCTAGCTCTAAAGATGTACGAGATATAAACGGGAATAGCTCTCTATGATTCCCCAATTTTAATGGGTTCAGGCCCTGCTTTATATTGATTACTATTAGCGCTAGAGACTTGAAATTTAAAATATACTCGGGTTGACAACCCAAAATCAATTAGATATGTGAGGCAGCGTTGGGACTGTGAATGAATATTCCGCAGCCGGTAACGCCCGACTGCAACGTTCTTACTTGTTTTAAATTCATTTATTGTGATGCGAGATAATGCATCAGCTAAAAAGTTGTCTTTTCCCTTGAGATATTCTACAGTAAAATCGTATTCTTCCAAGTCTAGTCTCATTCTAGTTAGTTTTGAACTTGGGTTTATCATTGAGAATAGGTATGTTAATGGTCTGTGATCCGTTTTAATAGTGAAGTGTTGACCATATATATATGGTCGAAAATGGGTAATTGCCCAGTGGATTGCTGCTAATTCTTGTTCTGTTGTTGATTTGTTGCTTTCACCTTTGGTGAATGAGCGTGAAGCATATGCAACTGGGAGTACCGCTCCACAGGCGTATTTACTTGCATCTGTAATTATGCAATATTCTTTGCTAAAATCTGGGTATTTTAGTAAAGTTGGATTTATTAAAGCTTTCTTTAAATATTCGAATGCGGTTTGACATTCTTTAGACCATTCGAATTTTACATTCTTTTTGCATAGTCTTGTTATATGACGTGAATAGTCTGCAAAATTTTTTATGAATCGTCTGTAATAAATACAAAATGCGACGAATCGTCTGGCGCTATCAGCGTCTGTAGGGGTTGGATATTTTTCAATGACATCATATTTTTTGTCATCTGGTAAAATACCTTGATCAGTGCACTTGTGACCTAGAAAAGTCACTTCGTGCATGAAAAATGTGCATTTTTCTGGATGTAATTTTAGATTGTGTTTCCTACATAGGTCAAAAAAGTTTGTTAAGTTTTTAATCATATGATTTTCGGAACAACCGATGACTATTAAGTCATCCATGTACAAGAATGCTTGTGAAGGATCTAATCCAGAAAAAGCTATTGTCATCATTCTTTGAAAAGAATTTGGGGCTATTTTTAAACCGTAGGGTAATCGTGTAAAACGATATGAGCCATTGCTCGTTGAAAAAGATGTTATATTTCTCGAATGCTCGTTTAGTTCGATTTGGTGAAAACCGGACATTAAATCTAAACATGGGAAATATTTAGCTCTGCCTAGTTGGTCAAGAATATCGTCTATTCTTGGAAGCGGAAATTTGTCTAATCAGAGTTTTTTTATTTATTTGACGATAGCCATCTCTTTGTTTCGGAACCTGGTAGACCTTTCTTTGGTACTAGGAGTAATGGACTGTTATATTCGAATACGAATGGTTCCACTATTTTATCTAGAATGATTTTATCGACTTGTTTAATTATTTCTTCCTTGTGAGAATGCGGTATTCTGTAATTTTAATGTACACTGGTTCTGAATCTTTCAATCTTAACTCTTGTTTATAAAAATTATTAGTTGTAATTGATTCGGTTTCCAATCCGAATATATCTGTATACTTGGTGCATAATTCTTTTAGTTGTGTTTTGAATAGGGGCGGAAAGTTCTTTATTAATTTTTTCATAACATTGTTATGTTTTTCATCGCTAGGTTCTTTAACTATTTCGTAGTCATCTAGCGTTTCATATTTGAAATTATTCAGATCAACTATTTTGGCTGAATTGGTTGTATTTAGAATTCGGACAAAAGTGTTTTTACTATTGGAAATAGTGTTTCCTATGAAAATTCCTGTACTAATTTCTTGATTTGGAATCAATACAATGTCGTGTATTGAAGATATTTTAATTTGTCTTATTACTTCAGAACGTGCTGGGATTATTGTGGCATTATCTTCACCAGTATGAATTATTTGTATTTTAATTGGGTAATTCAAATTATTCGGACGAAGTATGAGAGAGTCATATGTTTGGGTGAAGTCTAGCTGACAATTATATTTTTTAATAAAATCTATTCCTATTATACCGTCGCAAGGTATTGGGAAATCTTGTTCGACTAAATGGAAGTTGTGTGGAATAATATATTTTCCTGTAGTAAGTTCTACAAATGCTAATCCCTTTGAAAAAGTTGAACCTTCACCGATTCCTGAAATTTGTGTCGTTATATTTAAATTAATGTTTTCAAATGAATCTACATTTTCTTTAAGTATTGATATGTCTGCACCAGTATCTAGTAATAGGGTAAGTTCTTTACCTGTACTTTCGTTATGTATTTTAATGAATATGCTAAGGCTAAGATTGATTGTGTGTACATTATTAGTTAAACATGAATATCTTAAGGGTTTTGCTGGTTTTCCGAATTACCTTGTGTAATTCGAACATTGTTGTTATTTTGCTGGTTTTGGTTATTTTGGTTGTTTTGGTTTTGGTTATTTCTACCACGTTGGTTGTAACCTCCGCGATAGTTATTATAACCTCTGCCTCTATCATTGCCTCTATTTTGGTTATTATTATAATAATAATTATTATTATTATAATTATTTCTACCATTCCCTCTACCTCTTTGGTTGTAACGGGAATTGTTACCTCTCTGGTTTCTACCTCTTTGATATAAGACTGTACTGGCATTTCCAGTCATCTCTGTGCTGCAATGGATATATTTACCCATTACATCATTGAAAGTGACAAAGTTACCTGCTTCTAATATTATCCGAAGCTTGTCATGGTTGCAGTTTTTGGTCATGGCAGAAATTGATTCTTTCGTAGAGAATTTCTCTGCATTGTCAGGGTCAAGTCCTTCATCAATATACGCTGCTTCCAATTGCTTCCGCAAATTGTCAATTTCAGCTGTATATTGTGATGCAGTTTTTCCTTTTTGCTTATTGTTCAACAATTTTGCTTTTATTACGTCGGGAGATTCTCCTTTTACGTTGCCTTTTAGTGTGTTGATTATTCCTGTTATGGTTATTTCATTTTGAACTTTATATAGGATTGGGCCAGTTATCTTTGATTTGATAACTTCGACCGCTATATCTTCTTGATCGCCTTTAGTTCTTTCGGTAAGCCTTAAAGCTGTCAAGAACCTATTCAACGATAACTTTTTACCATCGAATTCAGGGATGGAAGACGAAACCTGCTTCACATATTCCCTATCTAATGCGACCTGATTTGCCATGTTTGTATGTGATATTTATCTTTTTATATCAATTGATTGGCTTTGTTCTTCTTCTAGTGTTTCAATGTCACTATCAGATTCGGTGTCGCTTGACTGTATAGATTCGTCTAGGTTTTTTAATTGGCTTGGATCAAAATCCGCCAATAGATTTAGGCTACTTGGCACATTTATTTGAATACGTCGCCTATTAGCGACAGAGCTTAGTCTTGTGTTCAGAGATTTTAAAACCCTTAAACATTTATTTTTGTGCTTGATTGTAAACCTTTTTTCATGCTTATTTATTGTTGTTACGATATTATTGCATTCTTTTACAATTATATCTATGTGGTATACTAGAGTGTTCGTTTTTATAACTGCATCTTTATTGATGCACTTATACGATTTTTCAAACTTGTAACGAAATGCGTCTATGTTTTTTGCAATTTCGTTCCATTCCATTCTTTTATGGAAATTTATATGGCTGTTATATTTTTCATTTAGCGGTGTAATTTAACGAGTACTATAGTTGCTGAACCAAGTATCGGATGGACCTCATCTATAGTTTTGACCATTACATAAGGTAATGTGCTTTATGCTATGCCCTTTTCTATTTGAAGTAAGCCGAATAATGGGCTTGCTATACTATCAAAGGTGTCTATGTATTCATTTTCGAATTCGAAAATTGTAATGAAATCAATATGCCTATGTAATATTCTTAATGCGTTTATTCTGAAATTAGGTTCGTTATTGTAAATTTTATTAACTTTTCCTAACATTTTTGATCATATTATTTATTGTTAAATGTATTTTTATAATAGTTGTTAATTACTCGCATATGTAGCTTAGATCTTATCAAGATCATTAGCATGACTTAAGGCTCTTTTTGTAACACATTTATTGTGTAATTTGTATGCTCTATATAGTACATATGCGCTCATTATTACCACAATTATTAATAAAAGTACATTTGTTAACTTCAAATCTGAATTTGAAGATTCTATTTTGTTAATTACGTTTGCAGTGGAGTCCACTGTGTTTGTTTCTATTAGACCCATATCGGTATCAATTATGTCATCAAATTTACTTATGCTATTATCGAACATATATATATTTAGTTTTTTTTTTTTTTAATATTTTTATTTATATATATATATTTTTTGAATCTTTTTATATATATTTTATATTTATATATATTATTTTATATATATTTTTTTAATAGATATATTTTTTTTTCTTATTATCAATTTATTATTATCAAATTTTTTTTTTTAATATCAAGCCTATTTTCCCTACTCGATCATCGCAGTGATCTTCCTACCTATTTGTGTACGGCTTCACGGGCCATACGCTAGCGGGCAATGCAATTATCGCTTCCGCTTTACAATATTTTCTTAAACTTTATTTTGGTCCTTTTATACTTGGTCCTCTAGCACAGGCTTCTTTTTGTGGATAGGCCCGACTTGGTGCGCTGGGCGGTGCCGGTGCTGGTTCTCTTAGCACAGGCTTTCTTTTTATACCCTGAACCCATTGAAAATGGGAAATCAGGGTATAATGTTTTTGTGAAAATGTATGTAACAGGCAGAAGGAGGCGTGGCAGACCCTATAAAGTATATATATTCTTGATCAGGATGACGAGCTGAGTTGATCTAGCCATGTCCGTCTGTCCGTCCGTCCGTCCGTCCGTCCGTCCGTCCGTCCGTCCGTCCGTCCGTCCGTCCGTCCGTCCGTACTAACGCAGAGATCTCCTAAACTACAAGTGCTAGAGACTTGAAATTTTACATGTATACTCGTGTATACCATACGCAGTACGAGTTTATCATATTTTTTCGATAACTCATCCCATTTCTTTTTTATCGATAACAATCGAAAAT
Organism: Drosophila hamatofila; assembly: GCA_035045345.1. Lineage (NCBI taxonomy): Eukaryota > Metazoa > Arthropoda > Insecta > Diptera > Drosophilidae > Drosophila > Drosophila hamatofila. Next base: position 449,876 of record JAWNPA010000046.1, read on the forward strand.
CTGACTTGGTTTTTAAAGCCTAGTTTGAATACTGTTAGACCTAGAGACTTCAGATTTACTGTGTAGATTAATGTGATGAATACAAATATTTTGTCATTTACAGATTTTGGATGCCACGCCCCCTTCGCCCCAAATTTGAAAAAAAACGTATATCAAATACTAGAGACTTGTGCTTTGGCATATACACACATTTGAATGTTATTATTACGTTCTAAAAATTTGATGAAGATAGTCGCACTACAAAAAGATTTATTCAACAAACAAATTTTCGTAATATAGCCCACACGGCAGCCCAAGCGCAGTAACTGCGCAGTTAGCAGAGCAATTGTTTATGCGTTCGTATGGATGCATGCGTACGGGTGTGTGTATGTGTTTTTGTATATGTGCATGAAAGAAGTGTAGAATTGTTGGAATCAGTACTTTGCAGGGTTCAGGGTATCTCCTAGTCGAGCAGTCTCGACTAGAGCCCTCTTACTTGTTGTAGATAGGCCCAGCTTGGTGCGCTGGGCGGTGCCGGTGCTGGTTCTCTTAGCACAGGCTGTTGAGGATCTTTGGATCGGCGGCCTGTTGCATGGCTGCCTGCTGGCGCTGCACTCATGTAAACACTGTTCTCTTGTTTGCTATGACGTGCTCTTCTCTTTCTTGTTGTTGCTCATGTAATGTTCACTTTCTTTTTATAATTTGGATTGCACTCTTTGATATGCTGTTGTCGTTAGCCTGTCCTCGTTGTTGCTGCTGCTGCTTGCCTGTTGCTAGTTGCCAGTTGCATGTTAATTAAGCGCAGTTTGGATGCATTTGCCTTTAGTTGCTGCTACTGCTGCTGTTGTTGCCTGTTGGCTCTGACATCCTGGTTGCGCTTTTGCAGTAAATATAGTTTAATTTCCTTTTAATTTTAGTTGTATTGTTTTAAACACTTTTGTAGGACTTGGTTTTTACATAACACACACATGTTCGTGACCGTGTCACGGTCGCCATGTAATGTGGAGGTTATTATAAAAGACATCCGTTTGGTTTGATCATCATTTATTGAATGATTTCATGAAATAAAGTCTTAAGCTAAGATACATATATTTCTTATTATATATATCTCTGCCACAGAAGGCAGCAGAGCGAGAGAGCGTAGTATGTGTGTGTATGTATATGCAAAGGGCATATACATTAGGATTGCTATATGAGCCTCTGCTCATAAGCATATATATATATATATATATATATATATATATATGTGCTTATATATATAAGTATGCAAGCGGCGGCCGTTGGCTTGTGAGGCGGTCAAGTGCTGACGCGGCTATTCTCACGCTTCTTGTATATAAGCGGTATATATATATAAGTGGCCGATCAACTCAAGTGCATTTATGTTTACTTGATTGGATATATTTGATTGTATATTTACATAGCGACAAAGTGTCACTATGTGTACATTTTAGGGTATTGAGTGTCTGGTATATATATTATTAAATGAGACATACTACAGCCGATTTGCCACGCCCCCAGTGGTCGTAGACCCATAATTTTTGGCCAGTTCTTAGAATGAGCTGAAGGCTACGTAACTGTAAAATTTGGACGCTTAGACTCAAAAAATGTGAAAATTACAGGGTATTTTTTGAAATGCCACGCCCCCAAAGAAGCGTAACAATTATTTTTAGGTCATCGATAGAGGAGATTATCAGTAACTCAACTATCCAATTTTTAAGCTTCTAGCTCTAAAACTGTAGGAGATATAAGGTTTTTCGGTTTGCCACGCCCCCTGTGGGCGTAGATATATCCACCATAGCTTTTTGATCTGGGTAGTCAACCCGAGTATACATACCATATTTCAAGTCGCTAACATCAATAGTGCTCAAAATATAGTAGAATCTGGAAAATCACTACATATTTAGATCCGATTGGCCACGCCTCAGTGGGCGAATATATATAGTATTTTCATCGGTCTTTATAGAATCGTTACATTAACTTACGTGCCAAATTTCAGCATTCTAGCTTTTCAGCTTTAGAAGATACAGCTTTACCCGATTTGCCATGCCCCCAATGGGCGTAGATATATCCGCCATATCTTTTTGATCTTGGGTGATCAACGCGAATATACATTCCAAATTTCAGCTCTCTAGCTCTTCAACTAATATGATTTCTGGCATACAGGAAAATGCATTTTCCGATTTGCCACGCCCCTAGTGGGCGTATATGAAAAATTTTTACACTTATAAATCGGAGACATATATGAGTATATGTTCCAAGTTTCAAGTGGGACTAGCTTCAGTAGCCGCGAAAAAAATTGCATTCATACGGACAGACGGACAGATGGACGGACGGACGGACAGCAAGACGGACATTGTAAAAAACCAATATATTCATTTCAATTTTGTGAATGAATATAATAAAATAATGTAAATAAGATGACAAAAAAATAAATTTAAAAAATAAAATAAAATATAGATAAAATATAATAAAAATGTAAAATATTAGAATATTGTGAGGAGCAATGTATGTATGTATGTAGCAATGTATGTAGCACATGTAGTTGCTGTGTGTTTACATGCATATACATACGTACATAATTATATTGCTCCACACAGCGATGCGAGTAGTGTAGGAGCGACCCTCGCGACTGGAAGGGGTCAGAGACCGGACGATAGGCCGTCTCTTTCGCTCCTACACATTCAGCGAATGGCTCGCGTCGCACGCACGACGATCATCGGGGACCGTTAGCCGAAGTGCCGGTCGGGCCGAGTGAAAGGAGTGTATACTTTCACTCGCATGGCCGTAACGGTACTTCGGCCAATGAGAGGCGGCCACGTATTTGGCGGGATCTTGGCGTCACCCTAAATCACGCCATAATACCGTTATGGGGACACGAGCGGCAGACAGGCCCCGCTCCAGAGCCGAGCAGGCCCCGTTACAGCGCGAAGCAGGGCCTGCGGCGGCCCTATAAAAGGGCGTTTGCAGCTCCATACGGGACAGTCAGTTAAAAGCAAATAGAGAAAAGTGCAGTAAAGATACAGAAAAGTGAAAAGTGAGCGCCCCGTAAAAACCAAAGTCAACGCGAGTGGTAAATCAGGACATCGAAGGACTTTCAGGACATCGAAAGAACTTCCAGGACATCGTGGGAACAGCAAGGACATCCAGTGGGAATCCTTGCGATCACTATCATAGGACACGAGGCAACCAGGATCGTCAGCGGGCACCAACGAGGACATTGGTGTGGACCAGGACAACCAGCAGCTTAAGCGAGGCCTGTCGAATACAGGAGCGAGTAAGTTCACGTAGCCGTGCGTAAGAGAAGTGCGCTGTGAGTGAAGCGAAGCTAGGTGTGCTGTGAGCGAGTCATATAGTAGGAGTGGCCTGTATATCCGAGCGAACCGCCGGAGCTTGCAGAACCGAATCCTGGCGTTATCTGCATCACTCACCCGAACCTAGCGTGCCTTTAGCACAAGCACTCTCTCAGCCGGAGTACGCTGAGCCTACACTCGGCAATCCTGTGACAGGTGTGCAGAGGCGAGTGGTTATAAGCGTAGCTTAAGTGAAGTGTCAAATACCACTTAAGTTAATTAAAATATCCCTTACGTTCAAACTAAAAATCACAAGTGACTAATTATTATCGCAGGGGCTTCAACAAATAAATTTGTTGGCACGAACACACAGTCGGCTGAAACTAGCCCAGCTTAGACTCGGGATAAACCGAAGGTTCGTTACAACTGGCGCCCAACGTGGGGCCCTGCGATAAGAGTTTAGAAACTAATTGTGACTATGGTGCGAGCGTGGGTATATAACCTGAAAAAGGATGAGGTGCTGCGTTATGGTGAAGAGTTCGGAGTGAGCTTGTCAGGCACACTGGACGCGATGCGGAGGCAGTTCGGCGAGTGGGTCGAGAGGAATGAAGGAAGCATTCCTTACTCAATGAGGCTCGCCGATCTGGGCCAACTGCATGGACGCCGTGCCTCACCCAGAGATGAGGCGCCAACAGATGTCTTGGACGACGATCTGGAGGCGGGTCTTGCGCATGTGGCGCGGCTGCGTGTACCCTCCACTAGCGCAACTGCGCGGCTGCAGGATACGCGACAAGGTGAGATGAGAGCTACATCCACCCCACAACCTGAAATAAGGCCACGCGGACTCGGCAACACGGCTCAGGAATACCAAAAGGTAGCCAAGCAAGTGAGGGAATGGAGCTTCCGCTTCGATGGCACCACAAAGCCGTTGGAGTTCCTGGAGCAGGTGGAGTGGTCGGCTGACACGTATGGCCTGGATCTGGACATGATCCCGAGGGCGATGCCAGAATTGCTGAAAGGCATCGCCTTGAAGTGGTACGTGGCCAACAATCGGCACTGGTCAGCGTGGGCGACGTTTGTGCGCAGCTTCCAGGAATTCTTCCTGCCCAGAGGCTATCTGGAGAAGCTGGAGGATGACGTTAAACGCCGGAGGCAGATGGTAGACGAGAGCTTCAAGGTCTACATGGTAGAGATGCAGACTCTCATGCGGCCTCTACGCTATGGAGCGGACCGCGAGATGAAGATAATCTATAACAACAGCCTGCCCGATCTGCGTGCCTACGCCCGCCCGTATCAATTCCAGACTCTGGTGGAATTGATGCACCTGGCTGACGAGTTCGAGGAGTTGGAGAAGGACCGGGAGAGATTGCGGCAGCAGCCACGGCCCGGCCGCACGCGATTGATGGCCATGGACGACGCTAGAGGCGACGTGGAGTATCGCCGCATGGATGACGAGGTGAGGCCTTCGCCAGCGCCAAGGACCAGCACATCAGGCCCAAGGACACACATCCCGAACCCAGGCAGGGCGTGCCGGATGTGTGGCCAGGAGGGGCATCGCGCTTTTGCATGCCGCAACAAGACGCTGGAGTTCTGCTGGCAGTGTGGGCGCATCGGAGTGCGAACTGCGAACTGCTGCCAGTCGGGAAACGAGCAGAGGCACCCGCCATCCAGGGGCGAGCGGGAGCAGCAGCCAGGAGCCCCCAGGCGTTAGTGGGCCGTCTTCAGGACGAAGGCAGCCAGATGACGGCCATCGTGGCCATTGGAGCCACTCAGCAACGAGCCACGATCGACACGGGAGCCTCGAGCAGCTTCATCAGTGAAAAGCTTGCTGACCGGCTCCGGGGAGTGGGCGTGGTGCGTGCCACACGGCGGCGCATACGCTTGGCGGATGGCAGCTGCAGTCAGGTGGACTCGCAGCTGGAGACGCGGATTAGCCTGGGGTGTCAGCAAATCCAGATCCCGTTGCTGATTCTGCCAGGAGTGATCGACGACCTGGTGCTGGGCTGGGATTTCTTGGCCGGCATTGGCACCACGCTGGAGTGTGGCGGCCTGACGCTGAAGATCGAGCCAAGAATCCCACAGTCGAGCGGACAGCCAGAGGAGAAGCTGTCCGTGGCGGTGGTCAGCGTGGAGGCGGATCCTGAGGCGCCATTGGAGGCGACTGCGGAGGATCAACAGCCACTACACGAGGATTCGGAGGTGGACGCGTTCTTAAGGCACGAGCTGCAGAAATTCCAACACATAAAGGGCACCACCAGGATCACGGAGCACCGGATCAGGATGCAGGACAACAGGCCTATAAAACAGCGCTACTTTCCTAAGAATCCAAAGATGCAGGCGGAAATCAATCTGCAGGTGGATGAGCTGTTGGCCAAAGGCTGCATTGAGCCCTCAAAGAGCCCACATAGCGCGCCGATTGTCATGGTGCGAAAGAAGAATGGGAAGTGGCGGCTATGTGTGGACTTCCGGCAGCTGAACAGCAGATCCATTAAAGATGCATACCCCCTGCCGCGGGTGCATCACATTTTGGATCAGCTGCGAGAGGCGCGCTATATTACGAGCCTGGATCTGAAGGATGGGTATTGGCAAATACCGATGGAAAAGGCCAGCCGACCACTGACGGCGTTCACGGTTCCAGGAAAAGGGCTGTTCCAGTGGAAAGTGATGCCATTTGGGCTCCATTCCGCGCCGGCAACCTTTCAGCGAGCGCTGGACCAGGTCATCGGTCCAGAAATGATGCCACACGCCTTCGCCTACCTGGACGACATCATCGTCATTGGACGGACGCGCCAGGAGCACATGAACAACCTGCGGGAGGTGTTCCGGCGGCTACGAGCAGCCAACTTGAGGATCAACATCGACAAGTGCGATTTCTTCAAGAAAGAGCTGAAGTATCTGGGGCACAAAGTGACGGAGCATGGCATTTGTACTGACCCAGAGAAAGTGGCCGCAATTGCCGAGCTGAAGCCGCCCACCAATGTGAAGGAGTTGCGGCAATATGTTGGAGTGGCTTCGTGGTACCGCCGCTTCGTGCCAGACTTTGCTGCGACAGTGCATCCTCTCAACGCGCTGCTCAAAAAGGGCACGAAGTGGGAGTGGACGGAGGAGCGGCAACAGGCGTTCGAAACGGTGAAGGCCAAGCTGACGGAGTCACCGGTGCTGGCGTGTCCGGATTTCACGAAGCCGTTTTGCTTACAGACGGATGCAAGCAATTATGGACTTGGGGCAATCCTGACGCAGGCCTCTGAGGAAGGAGAGCGTGTAATTTCGTATGCCAGTCGGACACTCAACAGTGCTGAGAGAAACTATTCAGCTACTGAAAAGGAGTGTCTGGCCATAATCTGGGGCATACGAAAGCTCAGGCCATACCTGGAAGGCTACCATTTCGTAGTGGTCACGGACCATATGGCGCTGAAGTGGCTCAACTCCATCGAGAGCCCTTCAGGAAGGATTGCCAGATGGGCACTGGAGCTGCAACAATTCGACTTCGAGATTTGCTACAGGAAGGGCAAACTGAATGTGGTGGCAGATGCGCTCTCACGGCAGCCGCTGGACGAGGAGGCATGCCGTTTGGCTACGAGCGAGGAGACGCCAGCTGGGACAGGATGTCGTTGGCTCACCAAGCTACGCCAGGATCGGCTCAAGGCGCCACAAAAGTTTCCAGATTACATGGAAGAGTCTGGAAACGTATACCGGCACATTCCGCACCAGGCCGGCCACGAGGATGTGGCTGCGTGGAAGTTGTGTGTGCCAACAGAGCGGCGCAAACAAGTGCTGGAGGAGAGCCACGACGCAGCCACCGCTGGCCACCTTGGAAGCCGCAAAACAATTGCTCGGGTGGCCGCGCGATACTACTGGCCTGGTATGTATCGAGATGTGCGGGCGTACGTGCAGCGTTGCGAGCTGTGCCAGCGTTATAAGCCGAGTCAGCTGCAAGCAGCTGGGCAGATGCTGACCCAGGTGCCAGAGGAGCCATGGGCAACGGTATGTGCCGATTTTGTGGGCCCACTGCCAAGGTCGAAGCATGGAAACACCATGCTTCTGGTGTTCATTGACCGGTTCTCCAAATGGACGGAGATGGTGCCATTAAGGAGTGCAACCTCGGCAGCGCTCCAAAAAGCATTCCGTGAGCGGATCTTGGCACGATTTGGTACGCCCAAGGTGCTCATCACGGACAACGGGACCCAATTCACCAGTCGAGCGTTCAGAGGATTTTTAGAAGAGCTTGGTGTGCGTCACCAGCTGACGGCACCATACACGCCCCAAGAGAATCCAACAGAGAGGGCCAACAGGACGGTGAAGACGATGATTGCGCAATTTGCGGGCAGCGATCAGCGATGTTGGGATGACGCGTTGCCGGAGTTGACGCTGGCAGTCAACAGCAGCGTGTCAGCATCTACAGGGTATACGGCAGCCTTCATCACGCAAGGGCGAGAGCCAAGGTTGCCAAAATCCCTATATGATGCGCAAACCATCGGCACAGGCCAAGAGGCACAGAGCCCAGTAGAGAGAGCCACCAAGATGCGCGAAGTTTTCGAAATAGTGCGTCGAAACTTGGAGCGAGCTGGACAGGATCAGGCGAGGCATTACAACCTACGGAGGCGGCAATGGAAGCCGGCCGTAGGGGACAAGGTGTGGGCAAAGGAACGCCACTTGTCCAATGCCGCAGAGGGATTCGCAGCAAAACTGGCACCACGTTATGGAGGACCATATACGGTAACCAGTTTTGTGTCTCCAGTCATCTGCCGGGTCAAGGCGGACGCAGATAATCGGACCAGGACGGCGCATGTGGCTGATCTGAAGCCGTGGAGAGGAGACACGGGTGAGCAATAGAGCAGTTGCATTAACATTTTTTTTTTTTGTAAAAAAAAAAAAAAAAAAAAAAAAAAAAAGGGAGTGAATACACAATGAAGTGTATTGCTTCTCATACAAGCATGCATAACTATAAAGAAAAGAAGAAGAAGACAAAACCCCTGCCAAAATTTTGCTAAAAACTCACAATCGTGTCATAAGTGCAGCTGTGGCTGGAAAATCACAGTTGCCACAGGCAAATTAACTGTAGATGGGTGCACAACAACAATATATTCAAATTGCGCGCGCACGACAGCAAGCAGTATACAATAGTGCGCATAAAACTTAGCTGCCAGTGCAGGCGCAATACACAGAATGCACGCAACAACAACTTGTGCATGAGCAAGCAGCACCCACATACAGTGCATGCGCACGCGGGAACAACAACACGCACAGCCGAAATTATGCGAATTGCGAACAACCAGAATGCGTTTTCTAACGAAAGCGAAAACAGTTACAACAAACAGAGCATATTCCAGGCAAAGAGATGCTGCACACACACACACATAGGCGTAGGCAAGGGTCAAGGGCCTACGTCGGCTGCTCAGCGATCGCTAGCGCACGAAGCGACACGACGGTGTCAAAGCGAGCGATACACAAAACAGCCAACAACAAAACAGCTGCGACATATAAAACAGCCAACAACAAAACAGAGCGGCATATAAAGCAGCCAACAACAAAACAAGCAACGACATATAAAACAGCCAACAACAATGCAACGCAGCAGAAGAGCTGCTTATATATGTATGTTTGGCCATAGGAAAGCTGTGTATGAGTGCGCAGAGGTGGGCATGTGGGAGAACGGTATCTGGGCGATACCGTAGCATGCCTGGAATTCAGCAATAAGCCTCAGAATGCGAGAGCGGGCTGAACAGAGGATGCAGGACCCGTTAGATGCTGCCGCCTACGCAGCCGGCGGCGCGGCAGCATAGGGTATAAAATGGGCACGCGAGCAGGGGCTCGGCCTATTTTTCGCATCGATATAATGGAGACCACACGCGCAGCAACGAACGACGCGGGACTGGGCATCGGCCGGGTGCACCCGGATGATCCTCGGTTGCTGGCCAGCGACTACGCTGGAGCGGCACGAGGAGTACGCCGGGTGGGCACACCGGTGTCCAGCCGCCGAGCGCGTCGGAGGGGAGTGCGGCTGCCGCCAGTAAGGTTGCCGTTCCACCCGCGGCGACGCACGACCAGGCGTCTACGGCGACACCGGCCATATATGGTGCTGGAGCCGTCGTCCAGCGAAGAGACCAGCGGGGCCACGGCCGACTCCTGGTCGCCGGCAAGCTCCAGCAGCGAGGGAACGGCGTTGGAGACCCCCGTCTTCAGCGACGAGGACGCGTCATGGACGGCCAGGGGCTCGCCCGACACGGCGACGGCAGAGGGGGCGTCGTTCGCTTGGGCCCGTTGGGAGGAGGAGCGTTGGGACGAGGCGCAGGTATCGGCCTACGTCCGCAACGGGCGGTACTCGCCGATGCGGCCGCTGTGGCAACCACCACGGCCGCCAACGCCGTACCGAGAAGCGCCGGACAGCGAGGGAGAGCAGGAGATAATTATTATCTCCGACTCGGAGGACCAGGAGGAAGAGCCAGAGGTCATCTGGATCGAAGACTCCGAGGACGAGGAGGTACCGGAGCCACCCCAGGTCAGCACAGTATACTCAACGCAGGTGGTGGGGGGCCGAACGGACCACCGGGCACAGGTGGTCATTACATGGAGCGAGCCCCTCGCCCCGTTGCCACCCGGGTTCGTGCTGGAAGAAATAGCGCAGCCACAGCTACAACCGCAGCCGCAATCGCCGACGCCAGCGCCTACAGGGCTGCCAGAGGACATCGGGGGGTGGAGGCCAATCCGGCTGCCTCCCAGGCCGACGCTGCAGCGCCAGGAATCGGAGCCCACGCCGGCCCCACCAACGCGTCCCACACTGCAACGACAGGCATCATGGCCGGGGACGGGACAGGCGGTGTGGATGGAGGTGTGCCGCGGTGAGTGGCCGCCTGAAATCGAGCACCATGCGGCGAGGATGGAGGTAAAGGGGTGCAGCCGCACCGCCCGGATCGTGTGGGTGGAGGGGGTCCGTTATCGGATCCGAAGGGCACGCGCAGGGTGTCGGGCATTTGTATGTCTAGTTTAAAGAAAGAAAAATTAATAAAAATATATTTTTCCCAAGAAAAATAAAACAAGAAAATATAGCACAAGGTGCCTACAAGACGGGCATGCAGGCAGACACTGGACTGCTTACTGGGCAGGTTGTGGGCGCAGACGCCTGCCACGCGGCTGGTTCCATTGGTCGTCGTTACGCAGGTGTCGGAAGAGCTGAGCGGCCGATCCTCGCGCACTGGCCAGCGGCTTCGCTGGAGCCGTGCGCGAATGAGGAGTGAGCCATAAAAAGCCGGCCGACACCAAAGCCTTGACACCGGTGCCCAGTTGCGAACGACGTCTGCGGCGCGACCTCCCAGCAGTAGTCCAGAAATGGACTGCAGTGCCCCTCCGGAGCACCCTAAGCTGCCGGAAGAGCAGCTGCAGCCAGCGGAGAGACGTCACCAGCGCCGAGGGACAGGGCATGGCAAATGGGCACATTTGGCCGCTGCCGCGCGGCCATATGCCAACACCACCGGGGGCCGCAAAACCAAAGTGGAACGTTTTGCGGCGGCGCCCGGCGTTGGCAATGGCGGCGGCAGGGCCCATCAGGTCCAGGGACATGGAGAAGGAGGCGTCTCGGGCTAAAAATAAGGAAATTGGCGATTAAAACATGTAATTATAAAATTATTTACATGTAAACACTTACTTGCCGCGCACAGCATTGCCAGCGGTAAAGAAAATATCAGCTGATGCTGATAACAGAGACGTAACAGTAGCGATCAGCGCAAATCGGAGCAGCGCTATGGGGAGCAGCGCAATACGGAGCGACGCTGCAGAGGAGGGCGCCAAGATTCAAACACGATAGTCTCGTGTTTTTCCCGAAGAAAGAGGGGAGTGTGAGGAGCAATGTATGTATGTATGTAGCAATGTATGTAGCACATGTAGTTGCTGTGTGTTTACATGCATATACATACGTACATAATTATATTGCTCCACACAGCGATGCGAGTAGTGTAGGAGCGACCCTCGCGACTGGAAGGGGTCAGAGACCGGACGATAGGCCGTCTCTTTCGCTCCTACACATTCAGCGAATGGCTCGCGTCGCACGCACGACGATCATCGGGGACCGTTAGCCGAAGTGCCGGTCGGGCCGAGTGAAAGGAGTGTATACTTTCACTCGCATGGCCGTAACGGTACTTCGGCCAATGAGAGGCGGCCACGTATTTGGCGGGATCTTGGCGTCACCCTAAATCACGCCATAATACCGTTATGGGGACACGAGCGGCAGACAGGCCCCGCTCCAGAGCCGAGCAGGCCCCGTTACAGCGCGAAGCAGGGCCTGCGGCGGCCCTATAAAAGGGCGTTTGCAGCTCCATACGGGACAGTCAGTTAAAAGCAAATAGAGAAAAGTGCAGTAAAGATACAGAAAAGTGAAAAGTGAGCGCCCCGTAAAAACCAAAGTCAACGCGAGTGGTAAATCAGGACATCGAAGGACTTTCAGGACATCGAAAGAACTTCCAGGACATCGTGGGAACAGCAAGGACATCCAGTGGGAATCCTTGCGATCACTATCATAGGACACGAGGCAACCAGGATCGTCAGCGGGCACCAACGAGGACATTGGTGTGGACCAGGACAACCAGCAGCTTAAGCGAGGCCTGTCGAATACAGGAGCGAGTAAGTTCACGTAGCCGTGCGTAAGAGAAGTGCGCTGTGAGTGAAGCGAAGCTAGGTGTGCTGTGAGCGAGTCATATAGTAGGAGTGGCCTGTATATCCGAGCGAACCGCCGGAGCTTGCAGAACCGAATCCTGGCGTTATCTGCATCACTCACCCGAACCTAGCGTGCCTTTAGCACAAGCACTCTCTCAGCCGGAGTACGCTGAGCCTACACTCGGCAATCCTGTGACAGGTGTGCAGAGGCGAGTGGTTATAAGCGTAGCTTAAGTGAAGTGTCAAATACCACTTAAGTTAATTAAAATATCCCTTACGTTCAAACTAAAAATCACAAGTGACTAATTATTATCGCAGGGGCTTCAACAAATAAATTTGTTGGCACGAACACACAGTCGGCTGAAACTAGCCCAGCTTAGACTCGGGATAAACCGAAGGTTCGTTACAATATAAATAGTAAACAAGTAAGAGGGCTCTAGTCGAGACTGCTCGACTAGGAGACACCCTGAACCCTGCAAAGTACTGATTCCAACAATTCTACACTTCTTTCATGCACATATACAAAAACACATATACACACCCGTACGCATGCATCCATACGAACGCATAAACAATTGCTCTGCTAACTGCGCAGTTACTGCGCTTGGGCTGCCGTGTGGGCTATATTATGAAAATTTGTTTGTTGAATAAATCTTTTTGTAGTGTGACTATCTTCATCAAATTTTCAGAACGTGATAATAACAATTAAATGTGTGTATATGTGATAGCACAAGTCTCTAGTACTTCATATACGTTTTTTTTTCAAATTTAGGGCGAAGGGGGCGTGGCATCCAAAATCTGTAAATAACAAAATCTTTGTATTCATCACATAAATCTACACAGTAAATCTGAAGTCTCTAGGTCTAACAGTATTCAAACTAGGCTTTAAAAACAAAGTCAGATTTTCGATTGTTATCGATCAAAAATAAATGGGATGAGTTATCGAAAAAATATGATAAACTCGTACTCGGACATGGCTAGATAAACTCAGCTCGTCATCCTGATCAAGAATATATATACTTTATGGGGTCTGCCACGCCTCCTTCTGCCTGTTACATACATTTTCACAAAAACATTATACCCTGATTTCCCATTTTCAATGTGTTCAGGGTATAAAAAGAACATATAAACTAAAACAAAACAAACAAAACAAAAAAAAACAAAATTTGGCCGAATCGAAAGCACGTTTCTTTGGGAAGCGCTGCGCCTACCAGAAGTCGGAGACAGACCTGCGGAAAACCCACGAACACGAGCCCTTCCCAGCGTCGTTGCTAAAGTTAAGCGTGCCGGTCATCAGCGGCCCGTGGACGCGAGACACAAAGGGAGTTCGGAGACGACAAAGCGGTCAAGTTACCGCAGATGGTACCGAAGACCAGATCCGGGCTCGCCATCAGCGGAATGTTGAGAGTACGCCGCCCCTGAGTAAAGGTTGTACGTGACCCAGATGACGGAGTACAAGAAGGTGCACGATCAGCGGAGGGAACAAGACAGGAGGACTGCGGCGAACCGGTTGAAGGCTGCCTGGTCGAAGCTGGCAGAGAACCGACCTGGGTCACATTCCGCGTACCAGCGGCAACGCCGACGGCGGCGTCACCAGAAGCGGTCCTTCGTATGATGGCTCAGGAGTCCAGATTCGGGGTAGATTCACGGATTGGTGTGCTACCGATGCGCATAGGCAGCGCATCTCGCAAAGGAATGTCGCAACGAGCAGGTGTTATTTTGTCGGCGTTGCAGGAAGAGGGGAAGTAGCACGCGAAAGAGCTGCAACAGGGCGTCGGTACGTTGCGGCAACGCAGAGCTCGCAATGAAGACGAAAAACGCCGCTACCACTCACGCCGGGCGCGTCGGAAGAGAGCAGCCAGTCTGGTGGCCATGATTTACTCGCTCGACAAGCAGACAGGAGAAGCAAGGTGAGATTGAGCCCTGAGGGTGTGGTGCCAGACGAGGGATCGCCGGTTGGTGTGCAGGGCCCACCAAGGGCGGGCGCACCGTCTGGCAATGAAAAGGAAGTGGACAACGGTGCGCTTTTTGAGAACTCAGGGCGTCCTCTAACGGCGAAGGAAAAGGAGGACAACGGCACGCCTCAGGGGGAACTCAGGGAGTGTCGTCTAACGGCGAAGAAAAAGGAAGACAACGGTACGCTAAAGGAGGAACTGCTGTCCTCCGGCAGCCGGGATAAAGGATTTGGAGGATGGGCTCAAGGAGCTTCAACTAGAAGTGAAAACGATGGAATTAGAGACAGAGGGTGAACCCAGAGGGGGCCCACCGACGCAAGAAGTACTGTAAGCGGAAGAAGAGGAAAATGTGTTGGAAACGGAGTCTGCGCTTTTTGAGAACCTTGAAATGGTGTCTCATATCGCCGAACATAATATCAGGATGCGGGATGACAAACCTCTTAAACAGAGGTACTATCCCAAGAATAGTCGACGAATCGCTTCGAGCTAAGAATCTAGTCTTGGTAAAGAAGAAGACTGGAGAAGAGCGCATGTGCGTATATTACCGATAGCTCAACGCACACTCGATTCCATATGCCTACCCTGTTCCTCGGATCAATCACATTCTTGAAAGATTGCGACGCGCCCGATTTATATACACGCTGGCGACGGATAGTAGAGAGTGTACAGCGTTTACCGAGCCAGAGTTTTATTCCAAGGGCGGGTGATGGCATTCGGAAGGCACGTAAGCACTGAAAGAAGGGACAAGAGAACTTGAAAGTGGTGGCCGCCCTTTCCCGCCAATCTCAAGTACTTGACGTACATGCTGAGAGATATGTCAAAAGTTCCAGAGCGAGCAACAAAAGCCGGCCGGGCAATTGCTGACTAGACAAGTAGCGGAGTCCATGGCGGTTTTGTGTGCAGACTTCGTGCCTCGCTCGAAACGTGGTAATACTGTACTCATGATATTTCACGATGCGTTCGCTAAGTGGTTAGAGCTGGTACCGCTGAAGAGAGCCACCGCCGCTTTGCTACAAGTAGCGTTCCGGGAGCGGATACTGAGCAGGTTCGGGGTATTCAAGATGTTCGTCTGCGACAATGGAGTGAAATTCGCAAGGAAGAGTATCAAGTCATTCATTTCAGATCCGTATTCTCCGCAGGAAAATCCCACTGAGAGGACGAATCGCACAGTGAAGACCGTGATAGCGCAATATATCGAGGGGAATTTTGTTGCGGCAGCATCCGCTGTCCAGCGTGGCGGAGGGTTTCGCGGCAAAGTTTGCACCCAAGTTCGACGGTGCCTCGCTGGCAGCCCGCCTCACATTGCCGAGACGAGTTTGTAGGATTAGTTTTATAGTTAATAGTTTTGTAGTGATTGAGGAGAAAATATAATGAAGTTGTTAGTATGTAAGTAAGTTCATAAGCACATATGTTATAGTTAGTATTTTTGTAATTAGTATGATCAGGTTTGAATCGTGGCTTGAGCGCGCGCAATCTCGGCGATGGGCAGTGCCCAGAGTGGCGAAAGCTCTAGAGAGCAGAGAGCTCACGCTGTGGTGAAGTTCCATTGCCGACACCGGGCAGGATTGCACTGCCGAAGTAGGCAGACGACTCAAGCGCGAAAGAGCGAATTAGGGAGTGATGAGAGCTCAAAGCGAGAAGAGGAAGAAATAGTGAGCGTAACAATAAAGACTGCGGAATATTCATTCATAGTCACAACGCTGCCATACATATGTAATTGATTTTAGGTTGTCAACCCGAGTATATTTTAAATTTCAAGTCTCTAGCACTAATAGTAATCAACATGAAGCAGGATCTGAACCCATTAAAAGTGGGGAATCATAGAGAACTATTCCCGTTTATATTTCGTACATCTTTAGAGCTAGACTCTCCAAATTTTGCATATAGATGCATGTGTATTTTATATAATTTTGATTTTTGGATATCGGCTCCAAAATTTACCGAATTCCCCTTTTAATGTTAGTTGCAAATGTAGCAATGTGAATGAGCTGGTATTCCTTAAGAAATGAAAAAAATTCAATAGAAATGTAGATCATATTTAATAAGCAACATATTTGACCAATTAGCAAAAGCACCTTCAGTAACTCAACTATTCAAATTTTAAGCTTCTAAATCTAAAACTGTAGGAGATATAAGGTTTTTCGGTTTGCCACGCCCCTGTGGGCGTAGATATACCCGCCATAGCTTATTGATCTTGGGTAGTCAACCCAAATATACATACCATCAATAGTGCTCAAAATATAGCAGAATTTGGAAAATCACTATATATTATATTTAGATCCGATTTACCACGCCCTCAGTGGCGGGAATATATAGTTTTTTCATCGGTCTTTATACATTCGTAACATTAACTTAACTTTATACCTTTAGAAGATACAGTTTTACCCGATTTGCCAAGCCCCCAATGGGCGTAGATATATCCGCCATATCTATTTGATCTTGGGTGGTCAACGCTAATCAACATTCTAAATTTCAGCTCTTCAACTAGTATGATTTCTGGCATACAGGAAAATGCATTTTCCGATTTGCCACGCCCCTAGTGAGCGGATATGGAAAATTTTTACAGTTTATAAATAGGAGACATATACAAGTATATGTTCCAAGCTTCAAGTCTCCAGCTTTAATAGCCGCGTACGGACATTGCACAAACCAATATATTCATTTCACTTCGTGAATGAATATAAAAACAGATTGAGAAAAATGTTAGTTTACCTTTTAATAACCCTAACAAAATTATTCTCAACTAATCCGGCGGGGTATATCCTGCCATCACACATAACGCCTGACCACGCTACTCAGCTCCCGCTGCTCTCCCGCCCGTTAAGGCGCGGGCGAGGGTGAAGGAAGGTTATCACGTGTGCGGACCTAGCCTAAAAAACATCTTCCCACCGTCCTTGCAAGAATGCTGACAATTTAAACCAAGATTATAACTCATAAGTAGATGAGCTTTCCTCCCACTTGGCCTGAGTAGACTTGTCCAATTTTTCCAGCACTGTTTGCACGATGATACAATCAGCAACCTTCCCTCGATGTTAGAGAATCCATAGCGCGAATGTGAGACGTAACTTTCTCCGTCAGCTGTCTCAGCCTGCCCACAGATGCATCAGCCTTCTCAGCTCAAATATTGCTCTAATGCGTGCCTCTAAATTATCAAAACGGCGATGATGAATATCCAGAGCGACGATACAGTGTGTCACCCAGTGTGGATCCCACAACATTTTGGCAGTTCCAGCTGCGACAAACGCGAGGCATAACAAGCATTGCACTATGATCCAGATTTTTTTTTTTTTTTTCGATGTTAACGTATTGTTTTTGTTTTTTTCTTTTTATCTTAAAGTAAATTTATTATATATTATAAAAATTATAATAAACATTTTTTAACGCCACCAAAGCTTATTGAGAGCTTTTAAAAGTGAGCTATTTATCAGCTGATTATTGAATAGAGGTTAGTTGCTTTATGTTGTGTCACACGCGTAAATTTGATTCAGAAAATTTAACTAAATTATGGAAAGTGAACTTCCAGGTATACACTTTCTAATTTTTTAATTTTGTGTAATGTCCACTTTATATGTAATTTTTTAGAAAATTAACATGCGTTCTCCGTTCGTCCCCCTTTTCTCACAATTTGCTACTTTATAGGCACGTTCGAGTTTAGTAACAGCGAACTTATCGATATATGGCGCAGCAAAAATTGAAAAATTCAATCTGTATCCGATTGGATATACACCAAAATTAACAAAAACAACGTGGAATACAATATAAAGAAAGAAATAGATAAAAAAGAATCAGTAATTTTAATAGTTACATTCATAGATATCTGCCTAAATGTAACTATATGCTTGAGTGGTTCATGTCCAAGCATACAGTATGGCTGGTATCAAAAATATCTATTACTATTGATGAAAGCTGCAAGACCCCACAGCAAATGGGACGTCTAACCTTATCTTACACGAATGCAGGTACAAAATTGAAAAGGATAAATAATTCGAGTTTGGTTCCACTAGGATCCTTAGGCGAAAAGGCTTCAGAAGCACGCAAGAAAATATATAAAAAAAAGACAGATTGTCGCATTCAAAAAAAAATAGTCGGAATAATACAATGACTGACATATTTTGCAGAGCAATTGATTCATCTGATCCATTATTATCGAGTGTTTGCTTGAAGAAAAGGGACAGAAAACATAATTTAAAAAAAAAAACCTTTTCTCGAGAGGACTTACTTTCTCAGGACTTCCGTGTACAGCTTCAAATGAAACCGAACTGCAGTGTGATTCTGACGATGAGGATAATTTTAATATTGAATTGGATGAAGAAGATAATGATATTTAAATAAGTATGTTGTTAAATAGAACTGCAAAAAAAAAAGTTTCTTCTAGTTCTACGAAAAATATATTTCTTCTAGTTTACAAGGGCGGCAGAGTGGGCGTGGTCGCACTGATCCAAAATTTTTTGTACATCGTATTAGGCCATAAAAATGAAATATGCAAAATTTGAATCATGTCACTCAATTTTTCGACTTTATGTCAAAAAAAATCTGGACCATAGTGCATTGGATGGGCATTTGTAAAACTTGTATTAAGCATTGAAAAAAGCTGTTGTTTCGGCCGACCTGAAACAAAATCTTAAACTTTAATAGAGTTGATTCAAATTTTGCAGGTAAATCACTGGAATCACTTAATCATTAAATCACTCAATATCTGATTCCAACTCCAACTAGAAGAAAGAAAGCTCTAGTCGAGACTGCTCGACTACGAGATCCTCTGAACCCTTCCAGGATCATTCGTCGTTCCACTTCTACTTACACATGCACACACACATACACACATACGCACGCATGTATAAACAGGCATGGGCTGCCATGTGGGCTTACTTTGGAAATGAATTGTTTAATAACAATCTTGATAAAACTTTCAG
The DNA here is from genome assembly GCA_035045345.1 of Drosophila hamatofila. Taxonomy (NCBI): domain Eukaryota; kingdom Metazoa; phylum Arthropoda; class Insecta; order Diptera; family Drosophilidae; genus Drosophila; species Drosophila hamatofila. The sequence goes on from JAWNPA010000046.1 coordinate 468,659, forward strand.
ACCGTGATTATAACATTAAAATGTGTGTATGTGCCAACGCACAAGTCTCTAGTATTTGAAATACGGTTTTTGCAAACTTGAAGGGAAGCGGGTGTTTTGAGGGGTGGGGGTAAAATATGACAAAAACCGAAATTCTTAAAAAATATATGAATCTACATTTCAAATTTGAAGAGTCTAGCTCTGAAGACATAGGAAATCTAATTTTTTCACTGGTTTTCGATAAGGGCAACAAAATAAAGGGAGCAGTTAATGATTTTTGATCTTGATATAGAGAGAGTTCTCATTTGGAAGTGTTAACACGTCTCATTTTGTGCTCTTCAAGCTTTACTTCATATTTTTCATTGGGATCATAGAACTCATGTCTTCATGAAAATAATGAATATAAGTATAACTAAAGAGACCTCAAGTACATCAAGTGTACCAACGTCAACCACATTAAAAGCGAGGAAACACAGGCACCACTAGCAGTCAAAGCAGGTTTCCCAAAGATGCTTGACCTTTACAAAAACGCCTTCACAGACTCTAACGAGTCACAACCTTATAATACAGCTGTAATAGCCAAAATTCATACAGCCGTATCCAAAACTTGTCGAAGATTTCGTAACTTCAGAGGTCTCCGATCTCTTACGAAACGGCATCATAAAGAAATCCACGTCCCTATACAACAATCCAGTATGGGTAGTGGAAAAAAAGAGATAACATGACGTCATCATTTTTTCTGAAAACGAGTCAGATCACGTCAAACACGTCGGAGTGCAAACATAAGGATTGCCCAGGAAAAGTCACAAATTTTTAAAGAGAGCGTCGACTACCCCAGCTTTATCATGACTAAACATGGCGCGAAAACGGACCCTGAGAGAGTGAAGCGATTCAGCATTACGTTGAGCCCGAAACGGTAATAGCGTCAGATCATTCATGGGTCTAAATTAAAGATTTCGCAGCAATCGCGAAGTCAATCTCTGGCGTACAAAAATGAGAAAACTGAACCGTTAGCAAGTACTGGTCAAAAAAGATTCAAGTGCAATTTAATGAGGCCCACGTCTATTGTCTTTTCTATCAATCAGAGTCCGATGTGGCAACGATCCGAGTTGTCCCTGACTTACACGATCGACTCGACTGACAAATCGTTAAATTTCTTCCGTAACCAAATAGTTTTAGAAGAGGCCCAGTACCCGCTAAAAATAAAGTTTATCTTATTAGGCGAAAAGTCTCACCACTTTTTCAACTTCACCGACAATAAAACATTAGTGAACGCAGTCTGCTATCAACCGAGGCGTAGTGAATGCAATTGACTGCAGCTTTGTAACTATGGTAGCACAAGAAAACGCCAAACATATAACAACAGAGTATTTCTTCCCCAAAAAAAAAAATAGCTAACGAGGTGGTTGTAAATTGTAAGATATGCGCAAAGGCGAAGCACGATAGGCCCGCAAAAAACCAAGAGCTCGGCCAAGCCCCGATTCCCTCTCAAGCCAGAGAGATGTTACACATTGACATCTTCTCACCTGTGTAGACAAACTATCTAAGTTCGCAAAAGTACAACCCATCGCATTCAGGACAATAGAGGACTTGTAAATTTCCTTACTTATATTAATGAATGCTTTTCCAAAAGCAAAGAAAGTATACTACGACAATGAACCTGCTCTTACGTCCGAAACCATGCAGTCTCTTCTTTTGAAAAATTACGATGTAAACATCGTAAACGCATCCCCACTCCAAAGAGAGTCAAACGGCAAAGTTGAACGATTTCACAGCACTCTGTTAGAAATAGCCAGGTGCTTGAAGATCGATAGAGGCATCGTAGATACAGTCTACCTTATCTTGCAAGCTACTATCGAATACAAAAGTTCCATCCACTCTGTAACCGAACAAAGGCCCAAGGATGTTGTAACCACCGCTTTGCCGGAATGCATCTAGGAGTGTATTGAAAAAAAGATAGCTGGAGCCCAGATCCAGCGAAATAGAATAATAAAAATCGGAAAAAAGAACCTAAGTTTTTGACAATGTTCGGCGTAGCAGCTAATAATTAGATTTAGTTCTCTTAAGTTAATATTTTCTTTCATATACTTGTTCGCTCTTAGTGCACTCACGCACATAAATAACACACATACATATGTTAATTTGGGTTTTTATTTTCTTGTAACTTCTATTCGTTAAATTGGCTCTATTTGTGCCTTCGTAAATTATTGGAAATTTGCCGAAAAAGCTCGGCAGCTTCCCTGACGTGATAATATACTCCGTGGTGTTCGTTTAGTGCGTTAAGTCAACAGTGCAAATCATAAAAAAAATTGTGCAAAAATAGTGCATTCAAATTAACAATCAATTTCGTCGTAACACAACAGAGTAAAATATTAACATTTGTGCACAAATTTTTTAGTTCAAAGTGCAATACATGCAATTAACTTGAGTTCTTTAATTGTTTTTAAATCGTTCGCTTCGTTCGTCGCGGTTGGCGCCTTCTCAGCATTATCTGCATAGAAAGCGCGCTAACCCAAAAAGACACATACACTCATCGAAATTCAATTAAAGGCACTCAGTTTTTCTAATGCATGTTGGTTTTGTTTATTAAATCGGATATTTCTATTAGTTTTATGTTAAGCCCAACAATTTTTTTATAAATTTTGTTAACAAGAAACTTAAAATGTAAGAAAAATAAAAAATTTTTAAACAGCGCGAAATTTAATTAAAGGCACTTTGTTTCAACATATTAAAAAATCGAAAACAAACTTCATAAAAACCCATAAATGTTATTTAGTGATGGTCCATCCCCCAGATTTTTGAATTACTTCATAAACCCGATTTGGCATCGAATCAATTGTTTTTTTAAACTCGTTCTGTGGTATGTGAGCCCATTCCTGAGAAACCGTTTTCCTAAGCTCTTCCACCGACTGAAATTTTCTTCCGCCAGCATAAACCCGTCTGGCAAGGTTACCCCACATGTTTTCTATTGGATTTAAATCCGGAGATCGAGCAGGCCATGGCATTGTGGGGATTTGCATCTCGTGAAATCAGGCTCGACTAAAGCGTGAAACATGTATGGCCGCATTATCCTGTTGGAAATTGAATCATCACACGGTTCTTCATTCAAAAAGTCCACAAGAATATTCTCTAATAAATTTATATAGCCTTGCGAATTCAAACGCCCCGATACTTTGCATATTGGGGTTCGATTGTGGTAGCTAAATGCAGCCAATAACATTAATGATCCGCCACCAAAGTTTCGCTTTGTAGAGTATCGCTCAGGCCGTCGAATGTCATGCCAGTAATAATTAAAACCGTCAGGGCCATCTAAATTGAATTTTTTCTCATCTGAGAAAACCACCTTTTTCCAGTTTTCCTACCAGGACATGTGTTGCTTCGCATAATCTAGCCGAGCCACTCTGTGGCCGTTAGATATCGCCGGCTTTGACTTCATTTTCATCCATTTCAGCCGGTTACTAGTTGCCAAAATTTGTTGAACACAACGTTGTGTTATCGGAAGGTCCTTAACAATTTTGGAAGCGGTAGCATTTTATTCAAAAATAGAAAACGAAGGTCTAGGCAAAGCGAAATATAAAAGAACAAGGTCCCGTTACACGCGGCTTGTCAATTTTTTTCAGTTTTATGTGCAAAAATGCAGTTGGCTTTAATTGAATTTCGATGTATGTATATACTTACATACATAAAAGCTCAAATAATCTTACATGCAGTCGCGCTTGCATATTGCTTATCGTCAGGACCATCTAAATTGAATTTTTTCTCATCTGAGAAAACCACCTTTTTTCAGTTTTCCTACCAGGACATGTGTTGCTTCGCATAATCTAGCCGAGCCCTCTGTGGCCGTTAGATATCGCCGGCTTTGACTTCATTTTCATCCATTTCAGCCGGTTACTAGTTGCCAAAATTTGTTGAACACGACGTTGTGTTATCGGAAGGTCCTTAACAATTTTGGAAGCGGTAGCATTTTATTCAAAAATAGAAAACGAAGGTCTAGGCAAAGCGAAATAGAAAAGAACAAGGTCCCGTTACACGCGGCTTGTCATTTTTTTTTTCAGTTTTATGTGCAAAAATGCAGTTGCCTTTAATTGAATTTCGATGTATGTATATACATACATACATAAAAGCTCAAATTTTCTTACATGCAGTCGCGCTTGCGTATTGCTTATCTTTAGCATTTTCCTTTTCGTCAGTTGTTCGTCGCGTTTGGCGTCTTTTGTGCACCGTCTGCATAGGAGACCCGCTAATTCGAATTAGCTGTGTCGATCACACACATGCAAACATACACATACAGTGAGCTTGCATATTAAAATTGCACATAAATTAGAAGTGAATTGCAAAGTGTTTTCAAGAGTGTACAAAACTTTAGTGAATTTGTGATTAATAAGATGAATAACTCAGAGTCAAATGCTGATCAATCTTAGGTCACTTTCTTAAGGCTTATAATAAATCATTACGTGTTTTTTCTCACCAAGTTGAAGTCAAATTTTGATGCAGTCCTCACTAGCTTAGAGGGATCAGATTTTGACTCCATATCTAGTGATTTACCTGTGAAATTCGAATCAACTCTACTTAAGTTTAAGGCCGTGCTTCAAATCAACAGCCTTCTTCGACGCTTAACACAAGTTTTACAAATGCTCCCCCAATGCTCGTTATGGCTAATAGATCGCGTTTGCCGCAGCTGGAGCTGCCGAAATTTAATGGAAGATACACGGAGTGCGAAAACTTCTCTCTATGTTCAAAACGACCAAGATACTGATTCTGATCTCAACCTTATTGAGAAGTTCTAGCATCTTCGATCCTGCTTAAGTGATGCTGATTTGGATACCATCAGCTCATGGAAAATAAACAAGTCCAACAATATCGTCGCTCTGGATATTCATTAACGTCGATTTGAAATTAAACGTTTTATTTTACTGGCACACATCAGAGCAATATTTGGGCTGGAGAAGGCTGATCTGTAGGCATGCTGAGGCAGTTGGCGGATAAAGTTATATCTTACATTCGTGCCATGCGTCGAGAGATGTTGCTGATTGCATTATCGTGCAAGCAGTGCTGCAAAAGTTGGACAAATCTACTCAGGCCAAGTGGGAGGAAAGCTCTTCTGCTGATGAGTTGCCATCGTGGTTTAAATTGTCAGCATTTTTGCAAGGACGTGTCGAGTTCTTGAAAATGTGGATCCAGTTTTGCAGGATGGTCAGGTTGGCAAGTCAGGGAATATCGTAACTACACAATTAAGAAAATCATTTGTTACTTCCAAGACACCGGTCGTAGTGTCTTTTGCGAAGATCCAAATCACATGATATTCAAACGTGAGCAATGTGAGCAACTGTCGCAATATGCAATACATACCGATGCCAAGAGACTTGCACTTTTCCTCAATTGTCTGTGTAAAGAGCATCAGTTGAAAGATTGAAAATCTAGCTCCTGTCGTACTTGTCAATCGAAGCACCTTACTGCCATGGTTGCAATGTCACCTTCTGTCTCAAGTTCACATATCACCTAACTCGTCTGATGTTGTGCTTCTAGCCACAGCTATAATCCTTGTCAAGAACCGAGCTGGAACATTCGTTGTGTGTCGTGTGGTCTTGGACTCAGGATCTCAACTTTTCACTGCATCACCAGGCATTGGAGATGCCAGCTTTTCAACTGAGTAATACTCAGTCGACCTCGTTCTGAAATCGCGGATTTCAGATTATTCCACTATCATCGTCGCCCAGACGATTACTGACAATCAGCCTGGAATTTCAATGTCGACTAGTAGTTGGAATATACCCTCAACAATACAGCTAGCTAATCCATTATTCCATAAGTCAAACGGATCATCGGAGCTGGTCTCTTCTACGGGCTGTTGTGCGTTGGGCAAATGCCAACTGGATTACCAGTTTTGCAAAAAATTCAATCCGGCTGGATCATGTCAGGTGGCGGGCAATCGGCCTCCAAACTCTCGCCATTCATCGCAACCCAAAGAGCTTCGGATGACACAATTCACAGCACTCGGCTTGATGATTTTGTCAATTTTAAAAAGTGGAGCGTGCCTTCGAGCCTTTCGCCAAGTCAACAGAGGAGCTCCAATGTCAATCATAGTCAATTGTTTTCAGGGGAATAATCAGTCTGCTTGCCAAAGAAGCAAGCGTCGAATCTTTGGGGGGCTGTTATTTGCAGGCCAAGCGTCGACTCATAAATTTGGAGCGTAGGTTCGCTGGAAATCAACTTCTCAAGGAGAAATATTTAGCATTTATAAAGGAATATATTCACTAGTGCCCAATAAATGCAAATATTTCTTACCTCATAATTGCCTATACAATGAAGAGAGTTTGGCAACAAAGCTGAGAGTTCTCTTTGACGGCTCAGCCGTTTCCCCATTTGGGCTAGGACGTTCTTTCTTGCTAAAAGAAAAATGTTATTGGCTTAGGCACTGCTTGTTTGGAAGCATGCCTTCCTGAAGCATGTAGATATCTCTTTGTAATTCAAGCACATAAATTCATTCGGAATAATGAAGCGCATTCTTGAGTACATTCATAAACTAATCAGGAAAACAAAGTCACCTGAATTGTCATCGAACGATCTTCGTCAAGTATCGTTCCTATTATGTAGTCTTGTTCAAGGAGCTCAGTTGCAGCTTATTGCAATTTATGGATGGCTTTGGCCTACTTAGAGTTGATGGTCGTTTGCGACACTCTACTCTCGGCTTCGATGCGCGCCACCCAATTATCTTACCTAATGAGTATCCTTTAACCTTCGCTATAATAGCGCATCTTCATTAGAAGCATCACCATGCAGAACCGCAGGCTTTGCTTGGAGCAATTCAAGCATTGCAAAAATCCATAATTTGCTGCAGATCCCGGCCTCGTCTAGTCGACCATATAATGGCGCAATTGCCTAAGGATCGTGCACAGTGCTCATCGGCCTTTTTACTACAAGCCCGATGGACAAAACCGAACATTCGCAACTAAGGCTGTATGGTTGTAACTCGCAAAGGATCTGTCGACCGCTGCTTTTTTGGGCACCCTCAAGCGTTTCATTGGCACGCGTGGCACTCCAAGATGCATTTGGTCTGACAACGCTACTAACGTTGTGGGTGCACGGAACGAGTTGGCGGATCTGAGGCGTTTATTGTTGAACCAGGAACATCGCACTGAAATTCAGAGCTACTGCATCATCAACAGCTTCGATTAGAAGTTCATAACCCTTCGATCGCCAAATTGCGGCGGCCTATGGGAAGCAGCAATGAAGACTGCAAAGAAATACCTATATCGTTCTATGGGATCGGCACTTGCTAAATTCAATTCTCGTCCGTCGTCAGAATGTTTGGCGCAGCAGCTAATAATTGCTCTTAGATTTAGTTCTCTTAAGTGCATCTTTTCTTTATTATACTTGTTAGCTCTTAGTGCACTCACACACATAAATAGCACACATACATATGTACATTTTGGTTTCTATTTATTTGTAACTTCTATTCTTTAAACTCTGTATCGCGGTACGAAAATTGTCTTCAAGCGCGAATAACATATCTTCCCTTTTATCGCCTATAATAAACTTTGTCTAAACACCCACCACGGAGTCGGCATTAAATAAATAAGTATTAAACCGAAAAAGCTCGGCATCTTCCAACAGACAATTTCTATCTTGGCCATAACGACAGCAAGGGTGACGGACTAAACACACGCAAACTATATTCCCATCATGGCCTCGACATTCATCATTGGAGGGTAAGAAGGCTTGACTTCCTGAGGACGGCCCTTCAGGTCGTAGCAAGTACACCGGACTAAAATGACCTGAAAGCAAATACAGACGCAACTGATCACTGCAAGCATTAGACAGATAAACATTAACACTAGGAGTCAAGAAAAAATGAATCAACATACAGACGCAGTTAGTAAAATTCTGAAGACCACAAAAGACAAACAGACAGACACGGGTTATCTGTATGAAACCCAAAATACACGCAACGTTAATAACCGAATTGGGAGTTCATTTTCTCAATCTAAAACTTGAAAAAAATTGACGTAATAAGTGCATTAAACGTATTGAAAATGGGAAATCAGGGTATAATGGTTTTGTTAAAAGTATGTAACAGGCAGAAGGTGGCAGATCACAAAAAGTGTATATCCTTGATCAGGGCGACGACCTGAGTTGATTTAGCCCTGTCCGTCTGTCTGTCCGTCCGTCCGTCTGTCTGTATGTATAAGCGCATTTTTTTTTCGTAGGTCCGTATATTGCACGCGCTATCTTACTTGTTATACCCTGGACCCATTGAAAATGGTAAATCAGGGTATAATGCTTTTGTTGAAAGTATGTAACAGGCAGAAAGAGGCGTGGCAGACCCCATAAAGTATATATATTCTTGATCAGGGCGACGAGCTAAGTCGATATAGCCCTGTCCGTCTGTCCCAGAAGTTATGAGAGCTAGAGACTTGAAATTTGAAACAGTAGGTCCGCATATAGAGCGCGCATATCATGTTTGTTTTCAAAAATTATTTTGTTATCAATTACCAGTTAAAAAATTATATTTCCTACATCTTCAGAGCTTAGGCTCTTCAGTGTTTTAAAAATCAGCTTTTATTTTGGCTTATTTTATCTTGAATTTAGCTTTTTTAGCTTCTTTTTTGCCAATCTAGCTTTATTTTCTCGAAAAATTATGACTGCACTGAACACAACTTAATTTTCATCAAATAAAATTATAATTGTTGTTTTGTGTCTAAGCTGCTGCGATATTACTTAGTACAACCCACGAAACTATCGATAGCTCTTGCCGACCGACACAATTCTCTTGGATAGTTATTCGACGATGAGAACATTATTTGCACATCAAAGCAACGTTTCAAGACAAATAAAAATACATATTTTTTCTTTGTCTTGCTTTATTTTATTAATTTTTTCCCTTTAAATCAAAGCACATTACACTAAGAAAATTTATTTAATTTAAAGAAAAAATGCCAAAAAAAAAATATTTTTTCTTTGCTTAGCAAGACAGCAGTTCTTTTTTGTTTTTTTATTTGCTCTCCATCAAGTTGACAACTTCCTGGGTCCTGTCAACTGCCCAAGTTCTATAAGAGTTCGGAAATTGATGACCTTATAGGTGCGAATATCCTTCCGAAGAGGTTACCATTCTAATATTTGGAGACTTCTTCTAGGTCTGGAGATTCTTTTCGATTGGGTACTTACAGGCCAACTTTCACAAACGTCACTGGAAATGGTCTCCTTGCTTCAGAACTCAAGTTTCCGTTCCCACATCCTTTGTCGTAGTATTTGTAGTTTTTGAGCATGACGTCATTTCTGAAAAATTGAAATCCTTGCGAGGGCGGAGAATGTTAATGTCAGATTCTATTACCCTTCCCCCACATTGTTATCCCATGCTCTTAATAGCATTATGTAATAGCATAACTTCAACACCAGTTCTCCTATTAGTTCTCGGTATCCTTTTTGGTACTTTTTACTTACTTGGGTACTTTACATCCTAAATTCGCTTGCTGACCAAGCAAACTATCGTGCATGCAGATAATTTTATTATAGGCTTAATTTATATTCTGCTGAAACTATGCAGCAGCAAAAATGATATTAGTTTTGCATTTTGGCGTCAGTCGAACGCGTCTTGAGCTTGCTACGTTGTTGTTATGCAGCAGCAACGTGAAACGACATTTTGTCAAGCCGGTGCCACTATTTACGATTTTTTATGATTTGGCTATTTTAATCTGGTTTATTCTATTGTAGACTAGTTTCAACTAGTGGACATGGTCAGTATGAATATGTCACTTCTCTCTACTTAAGAGGCGCGCCGGCGAATCAAGGTGACATTTAAGGATAAAATTCTGGCAATTTCGATAATTGCTTCTTACTTATACACCAATTGTGTTAATTTACACATGAACCTATTTTTAATAGTCTCGATATATTTTGTCAGTTTTAACAGTTTATGTGTTTGCATTTGCGTTTTATATTTGCTCGGCTCTGTATTTTCACGAAGTGCAATGAATATGTTGGTTTTATGCAATGTCCGTCTTGCTGTCCGTCCGTCTGTCCGTATGAATGCAATTTTTTTCGCGGCTTTTGAAGCTAGAGACTTGAAACTTGGAACATATACTCGTATATGTCTCCGATTTATAAAGTGTAAAAAAAATTTCCATATACGCCCACTAGGGGCGTGGCAAATTGGAAAATGCATTTTCCTGTATGCCAGAAATCATATTAGTTGAAGAGCTAGAGAGCTGAAATTTGGAACGTAGATTCGTGTTGATCACCCAAGATCAAAAAGATATGGCAGATATATCTACGCCTATTGGGGACATGGAAAATCGGGTAAAACTGTATCTTCCAAAGTTGTTAAGCTAGAATGCTGAAATTTGGCACAAGTTAATGTTATGATTCTATAAAGACCGAAAAAAACTATATATGGCAAACCGCAAAAATTATATCTCCTACAGTTTTAGAGTTAGAAGCTTAAAATTTGGATAGTTGAGTTACTGATATACTCCTCTAATTGTTACGCTTCTATGGGGGCGTATCATATCAAAAAATACACTGTAATTTTCACATTTTTTGAGTCTAAGCGTCCAAATTTTACAGTTACGTAGCCTTCAGCTCATTCTAAGAACTGGCCAAAAATTATGGGTTTACGACTAGTGGGGCGTGGCAAACCGGATTTTAGGCGCCCAATAGCGAAATTCATATGCGTATGCCACCTATTTATATAAATATGCTTAATAGGCATTAATAATACGGAAAGAAACATTTTTAAGAAAATTAAAAAATATAAATTCAATTTAAACGAAAAAGTTTTCCGCAGGGTTCGAACCTGCACCTCAATCTACGCCCACTGGGGGCGTGCCAAATCGACATTTGCAGCGGCCAAATTCAAAATTCATATGCGTGTGTCACTCTCATATATATACATATATAAGCTTAATAGACATTGATAAGACAAAACGAAACATTTTTAAGAAATTTAAAAAATATAAAATATACTACAACAAAATAAATTTTCGATTTTAAAAAAATTTCACGCGGGGTTCGAACTTGCACCACAATCAAACAGCATGTTTGTCAAAAAAGTAAAATAATAATATCGCTTAACGCCGGCGGGATTCGAACCGCGGAACTCTGACACAATGTGCACAGTCTCTGCTAACAGCGCCACTGCACTGATCTCACATGACATAACTACCATAAAACTTTACAGCTACAGCACCTATAGTAAACAAAAAGCAAAGAAGCGGCTGAAAATTCAAAAGCAATTCAAAGACAATTCAATCGCAATGAGATTCTTAGAATTGCTCGAATACGCATTTGAATATAGATACATACAGATACATTTGCACACGCGTAAAAAACGCTGGCATACTGAAATTGTGTGTGCAGACGAATACATACAAATGTATGTACATATGTATGTATGTACGTATAAGCATTTGTGGGTTATTTTAGCAAAAATAAAATTTAACTTATAAAAATGTTTGACTAATAACAAAAATGTTATGTGTTTGTCATTCATCTGCGAGATTAGAAACCGCGCTATTCCAGCGCAACTTGCATAGCATTTACCATCGACGCCACTGCAATATACGATCAGACTGTAGCTAAAACGAAATAGCTTCACTTCGAGAGCGTCTTCTGACAAAAGTAATCTAAAGAAACGGCTGGAAATTTCATGAATCAATTCTTAGAATATGCTAGAAGACACGCTTTTATATGTATGTGTTGCAGCACTGTTATTTTCTTTTTCCATTTTCGTTTGCGCAGTGAGTTTCGGTCGCACTCGAGCTCTAACAACAACTGAACTCGAGACGCACAATTCTTGTGCGCGTCTTCCATCGAACCACACTCGGCAACAGCGACAGAACGCTGTCGCCCCGCTAAACGGTACTTCTTAAAGCAACAGAATGCAAATAGCCAATCACAAGACAAACAGAGACTGATGCAATAATTACCATTATGATGAAATAGTCTTTTATGGTGAAATACCCAAAAATGTATACCCATACAGTCACACACGCACACTCACAACCATACACACTAAGTGTGCGCCGACACGGCCATCCTGACCATAACACGACCGCGTGTAATTTCACAAAAATGCTTTACTGTATTTATCATTTTATTTATAAATTATCGAGTATAATTTAAGATTAACATTTTCTTCATACTTATAAGTCTCTCGATTACAACTATTTCTACTTCATGGTTTCAAACCAAATTTAATCTTCAACTTTTAGTTTTATTCTTAGACTACATAATATTCATCTTCTTTACTCAGTCCAACTTTCTTTATAATTATTCACATTATCGTAGTCCCAAAGAAGTTTTACATTAAATCATCCTATGTGCCAACACGCCATGATCAAAACATTCGTTTTGCACTTGTGCTAGCATCATACCAATTCTTTTCTTATCAGCCCTTCAGGCATCCGTACTGTCTCTTTCAACAGCTTCATTTTCACTCATTTCATTACTGTCTCTCTCAACACTTTCGTTACTGTCTTTTTCAACAGTTTCGTTACTGTCTCTTTCAACAGTTTCACTCTCAATTTTTCCAATACTGTCTCTTTCAACAGTTTCTTTTTCAATCATTTCAATACTGTCTCTTTCAACAGCTTCTTTATCAACATCATTCAAATCTTCATTACAACTTTCTAAATCAACTGGTACATACTCTTCTGGTAATTTCCTTATATCATCATGAGCATACTTGTATTTCCTATTATTTGTCAATGACCTTAGGATATATCTATCTCCATCCAACAATTCAGTTATTTGTGAAGGTCCTCTAAACTTTGGACTTAACTTCGTTTGATGCCTTTCTTCATTCTTTAACAACACAAAATCTCCTTCTTTGTACCCAACAACCTTAGCCTTAGTTTTATCAAATTTCTCTTTGCTATATGTAGCTGCCGCTGATATATTTTGCACTGCTCGAGCTCTTGATTCTGCTAAATCAACCTCTTGTGTCGTTTCACATGGTGGAAGTAACCCTAAAGGACGAGCAACCTTGCCAATAAACAATTCCAAGGACTTGCCTTTGTCGCTCAACTTACTGTATAATTTAAGGCCAACTGTACCTAGCCCAATGCGTCTTGCCAAGATCGGCTGCTAGTCTCAACTGCCGTTAATAAATTTTTCAAAGTGCTCATAATGCGTTCCACCTGACCGTTAGCTCTACTTGCACCTGTCGCAATTAAATGCAAGCCTATTTTCTGTTGAGAACAAAACTCACTAAATTTAGAGCTGGCAAAACACCTACCCTGGTCAGCTATTATGCGGTTTGGTACTCCAAACAAAGATACAGCCGAAGTCACAGCACCTATGCAATTGTCGGCATCAATCTTAAGTGTGTGTGTTAAATAAACAAACTTAGTAAAACCGTCCACTTGGACAATAACATATTCTTTTTGATCAGACTTTCCACTCAACTTTCCTGTTATGTCTATGTGTATCGTGTGCCAAGGTGTGTCGACCTTTGGTATTGGATGAAGTCTAGCCTGAACTTTATCTGAGGATGATTTTAACATCTTGCAAGTAATACAGTTTTCAACAAACTTTCGGATATACTTCGACATGTTATCGAACCAGTAATAGTCATAAGCCTTATCTAAAGTCTTCTCCCAGCCTAAGTGCATGATTGACTCATGGACCTGATTTATTACGGACCATCTGAATGCTCTTGGAACAATTGGCAAAGATCGACTTCTACCATTTCTCTGAATTTTTCGATAAATTATTCCTGCTCTTAACTCGTAAGTTTTTGCAATGCCCTCGGGAAGAGAATTGTCTTTCAGTTTATTCACAATATTAATAATATCGGAATCCTTCCGCTGTTCAGTCATTAGCCAATCACTAGATATCTCTGCCAAATTAACTCGTTTTTCAGAAATTTTACAAGTATTAATCGTATTAGCGGATGGGAGATTTCTGGAAAAGAAATCAGCATGAGCCATTCGTTTACCCTCCCTATACTGCAAATCGACTGTAAATAAGCCCACCATCTATGTGCTCAGGGAGATAGGTCACGTTTAGTTCTTGATGCCTTAAGTGAATTACAATCGGTAAAAACAACAAAATCTCTACCCGTCAAATAATGACGAAAATGCTTTATAGCCATGACAACCGCAAGAATCTCTAATTCATAAGAATGGTATCGTGATTCAGCAGGTGAAGCAGCCTTACTGAAAAACTCAACGACATGAGGATTGTTATCGATTTTGTGCATCAAAATGGCACCGTATCCACAAGCACTTGCATCAGTATGCAATTCGATTGGATATTGAGGATCAAAAAGAACTAAAACTGGCTTCTGTGTAAGGATAGAAATAACTTGTTGTCTGATTTGTTCATGTTCTGGCTTCCAAACAAACTTGTTCTTTTCCGATGTCAAAAGATACAAAGGCTTCATGAAACAAGAAAATCCCTGCATAAATTGCCGAAAATAAGATGCTAATCCAATGAATTGTCTTAATTGGACGGATTTGACCTGCACTCACTTCATATCCCAAATATTGAACTGTCGACTTAAGAAACGAACACTTTTTAATATTAAACAAAAATCCAGCTTTCGTGAGATGATCAAGAGTAAAGCCTCATCTTTCGTTGTAGCTACCACCAATACGTCATCCATATAGACAACCACAAATGTATTTGCAAGTTCTCCAAGTGTATGCATCACTGTACGCTGAAAAACTGAAGATGCATTTTTAAGACCAAATGGCATTGACAAGAATTTGTATTAGCCGTCTGGGGTGACAAAAGCCGTACACTCAATTGACTCTTCATGCAAAGGGATTTGGTAATATCCGCTTGCCATATCTAAACATGTGAAATATCTGATCAGCTATAAGGGGCAATGGATATCTATCTGAAACTGTATTAGCATTCAATTCACGATAGTCGACACACAAGCGATGAGACCCATCCTTTTTGTTCACTAACATCATAGGACATGCATAGGGTGAACAACTTGGCCTTATGACATTACATTCCAATAGCCCTTTAATCTTAACGCGTACCAACTCTCTCTCATTTGGGCTAAGTCTGTATGGTCTTCTTTGAACAATTTTTCTGGGGTCTACTTTGTATTCGCTTTGTAAAAGATTATAAGTAGTTTTCCAATAAATTGTTTAATTTATCTTTATCTTCACCGACAAGATCAGTATTCAATTTAGAAAACATATCATCGTTTGAACAACAGTTTACAGATTTAGCTCTAACAATTTCAAATTTTCCAGGTGACATAATTACATGAAAACCTTGCGACAGTATTTCTCGACCAATCACAATGTCGTTCTTCAAATATGCATCGCTCAGAACATGAAATAGCATTTCAATACAATGATTGTTAATTTTTACGTTGCTAAGTATTTGTAGTGTACTAAAAATGCTGTCATTGCCAATACCTTTCAACATTACTACATTGTTAATTCTTTTACCAACTAACTTAGTACTTTTCTTTTGTTCAATTAATGAACATTCTGCTGCAGAGTCAAACGTTGTCATAAAAGTCTCGCCTTGATGAACCATCTCTCCTTTGGGCTCAACCACTTCGCAAAGCTGCACTCTTTTCACCTGATGCGTATCTTTGACCTTGTCCATTTTGGGCTTACTGCAATGGGTTGAAATGTGTCCAACCTCGCCACACTTGAAGCAGGTTACATTCGATTGCTGATGGTGACCAAACACAGTCTTGCCGCTACGTTCTGCAACACGGGGAGGACAATTTTGCTGCTGTCTAGATCTACACTCAACCATCTTGTGACCCAAGTTTCCACAATAATGACATTTTATTGCTGACAATTTCTGCCGTTTTATGTCAGATGTAACTGTTTCTTCTGGTAAAGATTTCTTTCGTTTGTTGAATGTGAATGCTTTAAGCTCGGTTTGCAGTTCATTCCTAGTGCGCACGTTTGAAGTAAAAGTTAGTCGTTGCAATCTGGTATCAATATGAGGAAACTAAGCAAGCGTCACCGAAACAGCAATCTGCTCCACATCCATCTCACGCCATTTAGTAACGAGTGACGTCACCATGCGACTAGCATAATTAGAGAGACATGCTCCATCGGTCGGGCACGTTGATAACATTGTCAAAAACATAGCTGCTGGTGTTTCTACACTGGTAAAGCGCTGAACGAAAAGCTCCTTAAGCTCGGCCCAATTTATGTCAGAATAACAAATTTGTGAAAGCCACTGCGACGCATTGCCTTCCAACGCTGCACTCAAAGCCATCACCAACTCTCTGCCTTTTATGTTATTTTCCGCCAAAATGATGTTTACTGTAGCGCACCACGCGGACGCGTCGGCGCCAACAAGATCTGCGTTAAATTTCGGCAATACAACTGTCTTGCTATTTGTTTCAGACGCCGTTGATTGTAATGCTTTTACAAGTTCAATTAAGTTCTTGTTTTGCATTTCCATTAACCCTCGCCATGAATCATTTGCCGTATTAGGTAACGAGCCAGATCCCACTTCTGATGTTGCAGCACTGTTATTTTCTTTTTCCATTTTCGTTTGCGCAGTGAGTTTCGGTTGCACTCGAGCTCTAACAACAACTGAACTCGAGACGCACAATTCTTGTGCGCGTCGTCCATCGAACCACACTCGCTAAACGGTACTTCTTAAAGCAACAGAATGCAAATAGCCAATCACAAGACAAACAGAGACTGATGCAATAATTACCATTATGATGAAATAGTCTTTTATGGTGAAATACCCAAAAATGTATACCCATACACTCACACACGCACACTCACAACCATACACACTAAGTGTGCGCCGACATATGTATATACATACATAAATATGCATATGACTGTATGCATAGAATAAACGATTAATGTGTGCATACATACGTATAGGAAAAACGCTCAGCTCCACTGTTAACTTGCTGCTTGCTGGTGCGTTTGCTAATTTGCCAAATATTTTGTTTATTAAATACATATTCTACAGTTCTATTGAATTTTTGTAATTTCTTAAGAAATACCAGCTCATTCACATTGCTACATTTGCAACTAAAATTAAAATTTGTTAAAATATAACAAGAATCAAAATTATATAAAATACCCATGCATCTATATACAAAATTTGGAGAGTCTAGCTCTAAAGATGTACGAGATATAAACGGGAATAGTTCTCTATGATTCAGGCCCTGCTTACTATTAGCGCTAGAGACTTGAAATTTAAAATATACTCGGGTTGACAACCCAAAATCAATTAGATATGTATGGCAGCGTTAGGACTGTGAATGAATATTCCGCAATCGGTAACGCCCGGCTGCAACGTTCTTACTTGTTTTTTTATTCATATTTTAATTGCAATCTGTCTTACCCATACTAAACAATTAGAAAATTTACTAAAATTAACAATAATTGTATTAACAAATAACCGGATGCCGGAGCTCGAATGAGATCAGTCCAGATATTTACATATTTACATTTCTAGTTCACTCCATTCTTTACTTGGTAAGTCCGTAACGTGAACTCTTTTTAAACGCCGTCGGTTATTATTTGAGTTATCTAGAAGTCTAGAGGCTAGAACATTGCAGTGGTCATGTAGCCTATGTAAATATCTTTCTGCGTTTTTATGTATTTAATCTTTGACAAGAGGAAGTTTGAGGTCTTTATGGATGTCAAAGAGCATCTGTTATTGTTCTAAAGGTTTTTGACTGGTAACGCTGTAGTATTACGATATTTGACTTGCTGACATGATGCATCGATTGGATCAGTGCTCGTGGAAATGACTGCAGTGTCGACAGCGTATGTTGCTATCTCAACAGCATTTGTTGTAGGAAAGTCGGCTGTATAAACAGGGTACAGTACTGGGCCTAATACACTGCCTTGAGGGACTTCAGCGTTAGTAATGTTTGTTGAACATAAAAAATTCTGTTTTCTAGATATGACTTAATCATCACGAAGTATGGTGCTGCCAACCTCTTCTTTATTTTATACAGTAGACCTGCATGCCACACTTTGTAAAAAGCCTGTTTGACATCTAGGAAGACCCCTTGGCAATATTTTTTGCGCTCAAACGGATTAATAGTTGCGTGTGTGATGCGGTGACATTGTGCAGTCTTTCGGCTTTTTGGGCTTTAGAATCATTCTAACTTCCGCACATTTCCACTGACTTGGGAAGTATTCTAATCTGAACATAGCATTAAATTTAATTTGATCGGAAGATATTCAATTGAATCAGCCCAGATTTTGTCGTGTCCTGTCGATTTTTTCTTGTTTAGATTTTTTATTTCCTCTTCTACTTCGGAAAAAGTAGTGTGGCTTATCGGTAGGCTCAAGCGAAGTAGCTGCGCAGTTAGCAGAGCAATTGTTTATGCGTTCGTATGGAAGCATGTGTGTATGTGTTTTTGTATATGTGCATGAAAGAAGTGTAGAATGATTGGAATCAGTACTTTGCAGGGTTCAGGGTATCTCCTAGTCGAGCCGTCTCGAATAGAGCACTCTTACTTGTTTATCATCCCATTTCTTTTTTATCGACAATAATCGATAATTTTTTTCGTTTTTTAAGCCTAATTTGAATACTGTTAGACTTAGAGATTTACTGTGTAGATTTATGTGATAAAGACAAAGATTTTGTCATATACAGATTTTGGATACCACGCCCCTTTTGCCCCAAATTTGAAAAAAACGTATATCAAGTACTAGAAACTTGTGCTTTGGCATTTATACACATTTGAATGTTATTATCACATTCTGAAAGTTTGATGAAGATAGTCCCACTACAAAAAGATTTATTCAACAAATAAATTCTCATAATATAGCCCACACGGCAGACCAAGCGCAGTAACTGGTAACTGCGCAGTTCGCAGAGCGCGTGTTTATGCGTTCGTATGGATGCATACTATGGGTGTGTGCATGTCATTTTGTATATGTGCATGAAAGAAGTGCAGAATGATTGGAATATAAGCACTTTGCAGGGTTCAGAGTATCTCATAGTCGAACAGTCTCGACTAGAGCACTCTTGCTTGTTAAAGCTTTCTTTTTGCAGCAATTTGTGCTCTCAATTCTATGGGTAGAAAAGCTTGTCCACTTAATTTATCTTGTGGTGGAGGAGTGAACATATATCCAGCAACATGGACTGAGTTCATAAGTGCTTCAATTGCAGAATCAACTTCATCCCCTGTATTTAGAGATATATCTAGAAGAGTTCTCTCTTCAAGCCAATTTCTAAATGCATTTATGTTTGTTTGTGGAACCATAGATCACAATAATGAGAGAGTGATCAGAGTTCAGAACAAAACTTTCCTTTATTTTAAAATTGTTTCGCTGTAGGCCAGTACGATGGCCTGGATGGAAAAACTTGATATGCGCGCTTTATATACGGAAAAAAATTTCAAGTCTCTAGCTCTTATATCCTCTAAGATCGACGCGTTCATACATACGGATAGGCGGACAGACAGACGGACAGAGATAAATCGACTCGGCTCGTCGCCCTGATCAAGAATATATATACTTTATGGGGTCTGCCACGCCTCCTTCTGCCTGCCTACTTTTAACAAAACCATTAAACTGAGTTTATCTAGCCATGTCTGTCTGTCCGTCTGTCCGTCCGTCCGTATGAACGCAGAGATCTCCTAAACTACAAGTGCTATAATATTGAAATTGAAAAATTTTACTTGTATACTAGTGTATACCATACGCAGTACGAGTTTATCATCTTTTTTCGATAACTCATTCCATTTCTTTTTATCGATAATGATCGAAAATTTGACTTTGTTCTTTAGGCCTAATTTTAATACTGTTAGACCTAGAGACTTCAGATTTACTGTGCAGATTTATGTAATAAAGTCAAAGATTTTGTAATCTATAGATTTTGGATAACTCGCCCCCTTCGCCCCAAATTTGAGATTTGTGCTTTGGCATATGTACACATTTTAATGCTATTATCACGTTCTGAAAATTTGATGAAGATAGATATTTAACACGGAAACAACGCCTGCTCAAGCCATGGCATATTTATGCGTGCGTGTGGACGCATTTATGTATTTGCGCATAAAAGAAGCGTAGAATAATTGGAGCATCAGCTCTCTGTAAGGTTCAGGGTATTTCGTAGTCCAGCTGTCTCGACTAGAGCACTCTTACCCATTACCCATTACCGATTGAAAATGGGAAATCAGGGTATAATGGTTTTGTTAAATGTATGTAACAGGCAGAAGGAAGGCAGACCCAATCTGTCTGTCCATCCGTCTGTCCGTATGTATGAATACGTCGATCTCAAAAGATATAAGAGCTAGTGACTTTACATATCTTTTCGTGGGTCCGTATATTGCACGCGCAAATCGAGTTTGTTTACAAAAAACGATAACTACTCACGTTTTTTTGTTATCGATTAAAAGTCTTATAAATGAGTTTATTTTATATTATATTATATCTCCCAAATCTTTAGATCTATGGTCTCCAAAATTTTCTCGACTAGAGCTTTCTAACTTGTTCCATCTTTAGTTATGACATGTCCTAAAAATGTAGTTTCTTGTTTTAGACTCTGGCATTTGCCTAGAAGATCTGTCCAGATTGTTAAGTTGTTGATGTCAAGGGATAGCATAACTTCAATGCTGATGCAGCTTTCCAAGAGTATTGACCTTTGTCTTTCATCAATGCTGGTGTACAAAACCAATGTGTAGTCCATTCGTTTGAGCTTTTGTATTTATATATAATTTTAATTTCGATTAAATTTGTATACTGATGTATGGTTTTACTTTTATTTCAATTATTTGCACTGATAGCACTTTAGAAAGTTTCTGAGAAAATCATGTTATTTGATTTATATTCTCTTCGAATTTAATAACGTTAAGACTTGTGCTTTGAAAAATACATACATTTGAATGTTAATATTACGTTTTGATAGTTTGATGAAGACAGTCCCATTACAAAAGGATTTATTCAACAAATAAGTTCTCATGCAGCCCAAGCGCAGTTGTTGCTAACTGTGCAATTAGCAGAGCGCCTGCATGTGTGCATGTGCATGCATATGTATATATGTATGTGTGCATGTGTTCTTATATGTGTGCATAAAAGAAGCGTAGATTTATTGGAATATCAGCTCTTTGCTAAGTTTAAAGGATTTCACTCGTTTTGTTTTAATGTTATCGATTAAAAACCTTATAGAAACCCAGTTAGTTATCTAAAAATTATATATCGTAAGCAGAGCTTGAGCCTCCAAATTTTGAAAATAGATTCATGTGAGTTTTGATTTATGTTATATTTTAAATTAATTAATTAATTAAAAGTTATTAAGTTATTAAGATCTTTTTGCAAGCTCATACTGCAGCTCAAGCACATTAGCTGCTTCAACTTTGCAGTTATCAGTTATGCAGACAAGAAGCGAAGAATTATTGGAATATCAATTTTTTTTGAAGGGTTCAGGATTCTGTAGTCGAGCAGTCTCTATTATGGCATTTTACATATTATTTATAATTAAATGAGATGTGTTTTCAAAAATAAAAAACCAAAAAATTATAAACTTTTATCAAGTATGGTATATAAAAATATATATTTAAAATTTTAAGTCGGAAGCTTTTGTGGTCTCCGAGATAGTTGTGTTCATAGCAATGGACAAATCAACTCAACTCGTCGGCGTGGTAAATTTTACAAACATTTTCAAAAATCCAATATAACCAAAATCAAATTTCCAATGGGATTAACAAGCAAATCATATGTTTTACAAAGACTGATATCAAAAATAATTTAAAATAAATAGCACGAAAAATGACACATCGAACACAGAATAGTTTAGAACTGAATCCACAAAAAGGGCAGATGAAAGTAATATTTAACAATTGTCTTCTAAATATACATTAAGGCAAACACAAATATGTATGTGAATATTGATGTACAATTAAATTATATATATATCTTTAAACACAAAATGTAATTAATCCTTTAAAATCCATTAATTAGTGTATCTATTATTAATAATAAGTCCTTTTAAATGTATTTTATGCTTTGAATGTTTGTTGTGCTATTGTTGTTGTTAAAAATCTAAGAAGTTTTTTTTTTAAAAAGCATTGATTATTTATTTTACAAGCGGCAGCATAAAACCACTTCAAATTTTTTCTGATTCTCCTCAAAGTGTACAATAAAATGCTAATTATTGTTAAACAAGAATAATTTTAAAGCAGCTTATGTAAAGTTATCTTAGATATTTTCGAATAATGCATCATACATGTATTAAAATTTTTTTCGGCACTCAATATTTTAAAGTTTTACATTAACAATACCATTTTTGAAATTGGTTTAATTATTATATGGTCTTCAAACCATGATGCTACCATAATATTATGTATAGGAGTATAAAAATAAGATTACAAATTATGCTTGGTAGACAAGAGTAACTAACGACTGGCTACCTTATTTTTTGCATTCTTAGGAAATTTAAGAAAAATGTATAAGTTTTAAATAACGCATCTTCGTTGGAAAAAAAAATCTAGATAACTACACAGTATCGAATGTTTAAAAATATATCCATTGGTCAATCGCATATTGGGTCCGCAATAGAGATTTTTCCTGTGTTGTCTTGCCAGTCAAACGCAACAAAGCTACTCCGTTGCAAGCAGTGAAAAATTCTCAAAATGCATCTTACCTTGTACTGATTCATCATCAAGATCGTCGGTGCTGCAAGTTATCCGTGCTGTAAATAGAACCAGTTCAGAAATAGTCAGAATATTATAAAATGCTCAGTCTCACCTCTTGAACCTTTTGTAGAATTAATACCAATAGTACTGTTACTACCACCATTACGACTATAAAGGACATTCTCTAAGTAAGATAATCCGTTGTTATTGACAATATTTAATCCTAGGCATGTTTCTATTTGCTTCCAACGGTGGAGGCGCTCCTGCAATTCGTTAGTTACTTCTCCAAGAGCATTACGTGCTTCAACAATAGAACGATCAACGTCATCAATGCTCTTGCCGTGCGTTGAAACGAACGCGCCAACCAAACTTGAACGCTTCTTACGTAATTTTTCACATGCTTCACGTGCGGATTGAAGTTGCTTTTCCGCAGAAATACGTTTCTTTTGATGATTCTTGCTTTCTAACTCATATGTGTATTGTAGCCATGACTGTAGCTGTTGAGGTGGAGTCCAACAATTGTCTACCAACTCGTATTCGGCACGTGTTAATTCATTGCGTAACATCTCAATTTCTTTCTTTAACTGCTGTACCTCTAGATCTGAACTTGACGAACTAAGTGAAGGTACTTCTTTAAGCCGCCTTTCAAGATCCATTTTTTCTGTAGCAACATTTTCCTGTTCCATGCGAGCAAGCTCTAGTTCCTAAATTAGCAGATTGCATTTAAAACAAGTAAGAAAGCTCTAGTCGAGACTGCTCGACTACGAGATCCCCTGAACCCTTCCGGGAAATAATATTTCAATTATTCGTCGCTTCATTTCTACTTACACATGCACACACACATACACACATACGCACGCACGTTTAAACAGGCATGGGCTGCCAGGTGGGCTTACTTTGGGAACTTAATTGTTTAATAACTTTTTTTGTAGACGGACAATCTTGATCAAACTTTCAGACCGTGATTATAACATTAAAATGTGCTAACGCTCAAGTCTCTAGTATTTGAAATACGGGTTTTGCAAACTTGTAGGGAAGGGGGTGTTTTGAGGGGTGGGGGGTAAAATATGACAAAACCCGAAATTCTTAAAAATACATATGAGTACACAATTTAAATTTGGAAACTCTAGCTCTAAAGGTGTATTAAATATAATTTTTTTACTGGTTTTTGATAAGGTTTTTAATCGATAACAAAATATTGGGAGCAATTATCGATTTTCGAAAACAAACTTGATATGCGCGCTATATATACGAACCTATGAAAAAAATTTCAAGTCTCTAGCTCTTATATCTTCTGAGATCGACGCGTTCATACATACATACGGACGGACGGACAGACAGACGGACAGGGCTAAATCAACTCAGTTCGTCACCCTGATCAAGAATATATATACTTTATGGTGTCTGCCACGCCTCCTTCTGCCTGTTACATACATTTTAACAAAACCATTATACCCTTACTTCCCATTTTCAATGGGTTCAGGGTATAATAAATTCTTGTTTTCTCGACAACAAAACAATATAATACCTTTTGCATTTCCTGGAGACTTTGTTCAGCCCGTTGCAATCCTTCCATGTCCTGCGCCATTCGACGCAAGTGTCGCTTAGCATTTTTATTTTGTTGATAAGCATACCAACATCCTATTATAGCACTCAATAAAAGAGTGACAAGAATATAGTCCTTCCAACGGGTTCCCGTTTCTGTAAATAATAAATCAAGTAGTTAATTACTCTATAAATAGGCGTGTAAGTTTATATTTAGACCTACCTCGTGGCGGACCAAAGAGAACAACATCCATAGCTTTCAGCGAAATTTTTTGCTTATGTATTGGATCTTTTATACCCAAAACATTGCTTACATAATGTAAATTATTAACAGCCAACCTAAAACAAATCATTTCAATAAAATTATTAATATTCTTCAGGGAATATGTATATATATATATGTATACATATATATATTATCGAAAATTATTTAATAATCGGTAACTAATTCGAAATTATTAAAAATACATATGAATCTACATTTTAAATTTGAAGACTCTAGCTCTAAAGATGTAGGAAATATAATTTTTAAGCTGCTTTTCGATAAGGTTTTTAATCGATAAAAAAATAACGGGATAGTTATTGATTTTTGGAAACAAACTTGATATGCGCACTCGATATACGGACCTACGAAAAAAAGAATTCAAGTCTCTAGCTCTTATATCTTCTGAGATCGACGCGCTTATACATACGGACAGACAGACAGGCGGACAGAGCTAAATCGACTTAGCTCGTCGCCCTGATCAGGAATATATATACTGTATGCGGCTTGCCACGCCTCTTTCTGTCTGTTACATACTTTTAACAAAACCATTATACCCTGATTTCCCATTTTCAATGGGTTCATGGTATACAAAAATCACCAACATTGACAGCCATCGAACACAGAGCTTCTCAACGCGAATCGCTGCTAGCAACAGTTTCACTTCACTGCTCAGAATGTAGTGAGTCTCAACAATTTATTTGAAATTGCGATTTTTCGAATCGGCTAGAAGTCACTTATTTGAATGTATGTGTACATGCGTATAGATAAAAGATAAAAAGAGAGACTGCTCGACTGGAGATTCCTGGAACCTGCAAAGAGCTGATATTCCAATCATTTTCATTTTAATGAAGACACACAATGCATCCGATGCGTAGTTAGCGGCGACAGCGCTTGGACAGCCTTGTGGGCTATATCATGAGAACTTATTTGTTGAATAAATCTTTTTGTAGTTGGACTTTCTTCTTCTTTATTCTTTAAAAGCGTGATAATAACATTAAAATGTGTATATATGACAAAGCACAAGTCCCTAGTATTTGATATACGTTTTTTTTCAAATTTGGGGCGAAGGGGGCGTGGTGTCCAAAATCTATAGATTACAAAATCTTTGTATTTATTACAAAATCTCTAGATCTAATAGAATTATATTAAAATTAGGCCTAAAGAACAAAGTCAAATTTTCAATTATTATCGATGAAAAATAAATGGGATGAGTTATCGGAAAAGTATAATAAACTTGTACTGCGTACTGTATACACGAGTATACCTGTTAAATTTCAAGTCTCTAGCATTTCTAGTTTAGGAGATCTCTCCGTTCATACGAACAGACAAATAGACGGACAGGCGCTCATTGCTAGATCGACTCAGCTCGTCGCCCTGATGAGGAATATATATATATTATGGGGTCTGTCAGGTGTATTCACCTCAACAGTATTTATAACATTGCCGGTGAAATCCGCTACGTTTGGCTTTTTGTCTTACATTCTCTAGACGAGACTGCTCCACTACGAGATTCCTGAACCCTTCGAGCAACTGATATTTTAATTTTAGTTATTCTTCGCCTTTTACTTTAACAAAACCATTATACTCTTATTTCCCATATTCAATGGTACCCATCTATGTTACGGTTTACGAAGTTCCGGGAGTCGAATGTGATAAGTCACTTAACTCAGTAAGAAGTCTATACCCAGAGACAAAAAAGCTGCACTCGGCAGTTACCTGTTACTGCGCTTGGGCTGCCGTGTTGGATATATTATGAGAATTTATTTGTTATACCCTGAACCCATTGAAAATGGGAAATCAGGGTATGATGTTTTTGTGAAAATGTATGTAACAGGCAGAAGGAGGCGTGGCAGACCCCATAAAGTATATATATTCTTGATCAGGATGACGAGCTGAGTTGATCTAGCCATGTCCGTCTGTCCGTCCGTCCGTCCGTACTAACGCAGAGATCTCCTAAACTACAAGTGCTAGAGACTTAAAATTTTACATGTATACTCGTGTATACCATACGCAGTACGAGTTTATCATATTTTTTCGATAACTCATCCCATTTATTTTTGATCGATAACAATCGAAAATCTGACTTGGTTTTTAAAGCCTAGTTTGAATACTGTTAGAGCTAGAGACTTCAGATTTACTGTGTAGATTTATGTGATGAATACAAAAATTTTGTTATTTACAGATTTTGGCCCCTTCGCCCCAAATTTGAAAAAAACGTATATGAAGTACTAGAGACTTGTGCTATCACATATACATACATTTGAATGTTATTATCACGTTCTGAAAATTTTATGAAGATAGTCACACTACAAAAAGATTTATTCAACAAACAAATTTTCATAATATAGCCCACACGGCAGCCCAAGCGCAGTAACTGCGCAGTTAGCAGAGCAATTGTTTATGCGTTCGTATGGATGCATGCGTACGGGTGTGTGTATGTGTTTTTGTATATGTGCATGAAAGAAGTGTAGAATGATTGGAATCAGTACTTTGCAGGGTTCAGGGTATCTCCTAGTCGAGCAGTCTCGACTAGAGCCCTCTTACTTGTCAAAATAATCTTTTTGTAGTAAGACTATCTTCATCAAACTTCCAGAACGTGATTATAGCATGCAAATGTGTGTATATGCTAAAGCACAAGTTTCTAGTACTTAAACTACGTTTTTTCACATTTGGGGCGAAGGGGGCGTGGTATCCAAAATCTGTATATGACAAAATCTTTGTCTTTATCACAAAAAACTACGTAGTAAATCAGAAATCTCTAGGTCAATCAGTACTCAAATTAGGCTTAAAAACAAAGTCAGATTTTCGATAATTATCGATAAAAAAGAAATGGAATGAGTTATCGAAAAAATATGATAAACTCGTAATGCGTATGGTATACACGAGTATACATGTAAAATTGCAAGTCTCTAGCACTTGTAGCTTAGGAGATCTCTGCGTTCATACGGACGGACAGACGGACATGGCTAGATCAACTCAGCTCGTCATCCTGATCAAGAATATATATACTTTATGGGGTCTGCCATGCCTCCTTCTGCCTGTTACATACATTTTCACAAAAACATTATACCCTGAATTCCCATTTTCAATGGGTTCAGTGTATAAAAAAATCGCTGGTTCACCTAGTTGAAGATTTTAACAACTGACACGCCGAAAATTGTACAAAAAGTGAAGAAAAAAAAATAACAAATCGCGGGGACTCCCAAAAATAAAAGTTAAGAGAATAGATTAACATTTGGGGAAACCCCAAGCTCTAGAAAAATAGACTGCATTTCAGATATGTCGATAAGCGACCAATGAATTTAAAAGAATACGAGCTAAGAAAAGCAATATGCTCATTTTGTAGCTCAACAATGGGTAAAGGACAAAAAGTTAACATAGCATATAGCAGCGGTGGCCAAGCATATAAATGGCGTCAGAGTGGCCGCGATAAGCGATGCGATGCTATAAGCGATAATTATCTCAGCGATCTGCGAAGCGATGACATGACAGAGTGAAAGAGAGGAACATTGCGATGATGCCTTTTGTAGTTTTATTTTTACACAAAACTTATTTGGTACTTGCAAAGTTTCTTCAATTTCCGTCCAATTTTTTTTAACAACCAGCCAGTTCTGATCATTTTTAGATTTTTGGGCCACAAAACCGAACGCGAAAACACAACGAAATCCTCAACGTTTATGTCGATTTTTGATCGGTCTGACAGTTCAAGTGTAATTGAGAGCAAATAGAACAAGTAAGAAAGCTCTAGTCGAGACTGCTCGACTACAATACGGACCTACGAAAAAAAGGTTCAAGTCCCTAGCTCTTATATCTTCTGAGATCGACGGGTTCATACATACGGACAGACGGACAGAGCTAAATCGACTCAGCTCGTCGCGCTGATATATATACTTTATGGGGTCTGCCATGCCTCTTTCTGCCTGTTACATACTTTTATCAAAACTTTTATACCCTGATATCCCATTTTCAATGGGTTCACGGTATAAAAAGAACATACTTCACCTTCTATCCAACGGTTATTTAAGCTCAGCACGGAGCAAAAACACAAAAACACACGAGAAAGAGCATTGACATAATGCTTATTGCAGAATCTCGCGAATGTCCCACGCTAAAAATCTTCGGAATATACACTATCAGGCTCATGGGGGTGGAGCAAACACTTTTGGTGGATCCTCGCTCCTCTTCAGTTCAACACTGGCACACACACCTTTAGTTCAGGTCTCCAATGCAACGGTGCAATACTAAGCCATCAGCCTCTCTACATCTATTGGCAAAGTAGAAGTTGTCCATCTATTGTCCACCAAATACAGACTTCTCTGGACAAGACGTCAGAAATATTCTTATCCAAAGGAGTAATAAAACAATAATAATATACAAAGCCTACGCTACTCCATTTTAGCTACCGGCGCTCCTACACGCTACCCAACAAACGGACATCTTCCCACCGCAATCGACTTTGCGATCTACAAAGGTGTCAGTGACAGACAAACAACGCCTTCTGCCTGCAGTTTCAGATCTAGCTACATTCAAGCGCAATCTAGATACTTTACTTCACTCAGAAATAGAGCTACGGACTGCAGAAGATGTAGAATACGAAACAATCTGACTGCAAGATGTCATAGCAGAGGCAGCGCTCTTAGCCGCACCACCTTCTCAACAAAGACAAAGTCCCTCGCTCTACAGCATCCCTCTCTCACTTGCGTATAAACTTTGGAAAAGGAGCCGATGGATCCGAACACGTTCAGCCAGCGTAAGAGTCAATACAATGAAGTAACCAGACAATTTAAGCTGTTCTGGCCCAGCTGCAAAACATGTGCATTAAAGAGGCCCTTGCACGAACGGATTTTCCAGCTGATGCAGAATTTCAGCTGTGGCGATACACGCGCAACATCAAAAGGTAACCTCTGCGTCGGCACCCTCTTCTGAGCGCTTCTGGAGCATGACTAATGGAGATGAAGCACAGGCTGACGTGGAAAATATAAGAAAAGCAGTCAACTTCCCTATCACTGCATCCATCCCCATCGAAGCATGCACGAAGGCAGAAGTTTTAAAGCTATTGAAATAAGTTAGAACTAAAAAGCACCGCGGCACAACCGAATAAATGACAAATTTCTCAGGACACTGCCTGAATCCGCAATCGACTACTTCGTAGTGCTATGCCATGCTATACTTCGCATTCAACATTTTCCAACTTGTTGGAAACATGGTCAGATATTCATAATCCTGAAACCCGGCAAATCAGAAAAGGAAATCGCTTCCTACAGGCCCATCAGCTTGCTCCCGGCACTTTCCAAAATATTCGAAAGAATATTGCTGTGCAGGGTACTAAACGAGTTGAGAAACAGGAATTCAATCCCAGACCACCAATTCGGTTTCAGGAGAAAGAATGGCACGCCGGAACAAGTGCATCGAGTTGTCAATCATATTCTAGATACGTTTGAAAGCAAAGAATACTGCTCTGCAGTTTTTCTTGACGTTAGGCAGGCGTTCGATCGGGTCTGGCATCTGGGTCTCTTAAACAAGATAAGGACAGCTCTAGCTCTATCTTCAAGATCCTGGTCTCTTACATGACAAAAAGAAGCTTCCAGGTCAGAAAAGGACAGGCTACATCGTCAACCTGTCCGAGCAGGCGTGCCCCAAGGTAGCGTACTTAGCCCTACGCTGTACACGTTATACACTGCTGATATGTCGTTGCCTCCCCCAATAATGGCATGCTCATAGCGACATACGCTGACGATAGTGCTATCCTGAGTCGCAATAAGTCGCCGCAAGAAGCCTCTGCTGAGATGCAAACATACCTAACACGAGTAAAATCGGTGGCTTAAGCGATGGAGCATCGTTTGGGATCAAAAGAGGTGACTCCACTGAAGTGACTCTTGGAGCTCCAATACCAAGACCAAAAAAGGTGAAATATCTAAGACAAACGATTGACTTACGGCCCACACATAAGACAAACAATCAAAAAGTGCCAACTCAAACTAAAAAAACTCGACTGGATGCTAAGAAGCGATAGCGTATTTTCACTATATAGTAAAAGAAAAATATATATTGCAATAGTGGCACTTGATTTCATATATGCAATGCCACTATGGGGATCTGCTGCAAGAATACATATTAAACAAGTAATAGTGATCTAGTCGCGACTGCTCGACTAGGAGATACCCTGAACCCTGCAAAGTACTGATATTCCTATCATTTTACACTTATTTCTTGCACATATACTAGCTGCGCAGTTACCAGTTACTGCGCTTGGACTGCCGTGGGAGCAATATTCTGAGAATTTATTTGTTGAATAAATCTTTTTGTAGTGGGACTATCTTCATTAAACTTTTATAACGTAATAATAACACTTAAATGTGTGTATATGCCAAAGCACAAGTTTCTAGTACTTGATATACGTTTTTTTCAAATTTGGGCGAAAGGGGCGTGGTATCAAAAATCGGTAAATTACAAAATCTTTGCATTCCTCACATAAATCTACACAGTCAATCTGAAGTCTCCAGGTCTATCAGTATTCAAACTAGGCTTGAAAAACAAAGTCAGATTTTCGATTATTATCGATAAAAAAGAAATGGGATGAGTTATAGAAAAATTATGATAAACTCGTACTGCGTATGGTATACACGAGTACTAGCACTTGTAATTTAGGAGATTTCTGCGTTCATACGGACGGACAGACGGACGGAAGGACGGACGGACAGGGCTAGATCAACTCAGCTCGTTATCCTGATATATACTTTATGGGGTCTGCCATGCCTCCTTCTGCCTGTTACATACACATTATACCCTGAATTCCCATTTTCAATGGGTTCAGGGTATAAAAAGTTCAAATACTCCAGAGCAAATCCCTAAGGAAGTCGACCGGAGCCGAACGGTTCGTCAGAAACGAAGTTCTAAAGACCGACCTTAATATGCCAACAATTGCTGAGCTCATTGCTAGACACAGCATAAGATATGCGAATAGAATGTCCACTCACCCAAACCAGCTTGCATCCGACCTAGTAACTAACAAAATCAGCAGAAGACTGAAAAGAATGCATCCTCAGAAATGACTTACACTAGTATAATAAATGAACGAAACGATTAGTATCAATAAAGGTATTCTGCCTGTCCATAGTTAAGGTATACCTAAAACTGCGCTATAGAGTTAAGGACAATAAGCTGCAATAAAGAAATAATGTATATAAAAAACAAGTAAGAAAGCTCTAGTCGAGACTGCTCGACTACGAGATCCTCTGAACCCTTCCAGGAACTAATATTTTAATAATTCATCGTTCCACTTCTACTTACACATGTACACACACATACGCACGCACGTATAAACAGGCATAGGCTGCTGCGTGGGCTTACTGTGGGAACTTATTTGCTTAATAACTTTTTTTGTAGACAAACAATCTTGATAACTTTTAGACCGTGATAATAACATTAAAATGTGTGTATGTGCCAACGCACAAGTCTGCAGTACTTAATATACGGTTTTTGCAAACTTGTAGGGAAGGGGGTGTTTTGAGGGGTGGGGGGAAAATATGACAAAAGCCGAAATTCCTAAAAATACATATGAATTTACAATTGAAATTTGGAGACTTAAGCTCTAAAGATGTAGGAAATTTAAT
The DNA here is from genome assembly GCA_035045345.1 of Drosophila hamatofila. NCBI lineage: Eukaryota > Metazoa > Arthropoda > Insecta > Diptera > Drosophilidae > Drosophila > Drosophila hamatofila. The sequence continues at coordinate 500,619 of JAWNPA010000046.1, forward strand.
TTTTTAACTGCTTTTCGATAAGGTTTTTAGTCGATAACATTATCGATTTTTGAAAAAAAAACTTGATATGCGCGCTTTATGTACGGACCTACGAAAAAAAAATTCAAGTCTCTAGCTCTTATATCTTCTGAGATTGACGCGTTCATACATACGGACAGACGGACAGACAGACAGGGCTAAATCGACTCAGCTCGTCGCCATGATCTGCCTGTTACTTAAATGGGTTCAGGGTGTAAAAAAAAACAGAGACGACGCACTTTGGATGTTTATATCTGGCTTGAGACGAAATCTATCTGATGTTCTATTCGCTGCACAGTCTAACACCTTGCCCAGCACATTGTAATGTGCATTGGACAACAGAAGTCAATTTTAAAAGATCTACCTGCTGCCATTCATACAGAAGGAAGTAGCTGGGACGCAAAGGAGATTATTAGTCGGTATAAGGGCGTCATAAAATTACATTAAGCCCTTAAAGTGCTAATGCTAAAAGATAGGATTAAGGCTTTCGCAGATCGTAAAAAGCTTCTGCCTTATAATAGCGCAATCACCATTTAAACGGTCACGACGAACCCATTTGCACAAAACTGAAATTGAAGACCTAATAAAAACGGCATCATCCGGAAATCACAGATCAATCAAATCAATTAAGGAAAGCCATGTTAGATTACTAGCGATTGCGAAAAATCAAAGCCGGAAAAGAATAAAGCTATACAGTAGTACCCTGAACCCAAAAATCTATACGAGCTACGTTGCTTTCTAGGATAGTTGTGAGACTTCGCAAAACCCCTCTTGGACATACTTAGAGAAGAAAACAGGTGAGTTAGTACGCACACGTCGAAAAATGTTACAATCGATATGAACGAGACACAGCAACACGACTTCATATGACATTGGCACGGTGCTTTCGCAAAATAGGCGACCAGTAACTATTATTTCAACCACCTTAAAAGCTAGAGAACTAAACTATGCCACCAAGGAGAGAGAGTTGCTTGCGATAGTGTGTTGAGTAGGGAATCTCTGCCACTACCTCTCTGGTTGAAAAGATTCAAATATGTACTTGGAGCAACAACGACCAACGTTGGCTATGTTCGAGAGAAACCCAAATGCAATAATCAAATTTTTGAAGGCTTTCATTAATGAATACAATGCAAACGTCTTTTATGAAACTAGCAAGGAGCATCATGGCCATATAAAACACTTACACCTTATTCTACTGTCCACTGCCTCTTAGCTGCTTCAAAAACCAAAAAAATCTAGAAGCACACTATCTCTTTGAGCGAAACTTTATTCTTTTCGGCAAAAAGATGCATCATTTATTTAAAGAATATGACAAACAAATTATTAACCCTGGATTAATAAACGCTCTACACTGTGAGTTGTCAATTTTGACATGATTACAGCTTTCCCGGCGTCAAAGGTTTTCTATTGAATATCGTGGCAGCAAAACACTGCCACGGAAAACGCGAGGCAGATACTAGGAGATTATTACATTCCAAAGATAGCTAGAATAATAGTCGAGTTGCCTTTTAGCTGCAAAATACGATGAAATATGACACTCGAAAAGGTAAAAGCTACATAGATGATACCCCTATTCCATCTTAAACTGGGCAAATGCGACATGTCAATATTTTACGGACAAATAAATAATTTTGTTGACATGAATTGTAAAAGTGTTATAGAACAAGTAAGAAAGCTCTAGTCGAGACTGCTCGACTACGAGATCCCCTGAACCCTTCCAGGAACTATTATTTGTATAAACAGCATGTAGACGGACAATTTTGATAAAACTTTAAGACCGTGATTATAACATTATAATGTGTCTATGTGCCAACGCACAAGTCTCTTGTATTTGAAATACGCTTTTTGAAAACATGGAGCGAAGGGTGAGTTTTGAGAGGTGGCGGGTGAGTTATGACAAAAACCGAAATTCTTATAAATATATGAATCAACGTTTCAAATTTGGAGACTTTAGCTCTAAAGATGTAGGAAATATAATTTTTTCACTAGTTTTCGATAAGGTTTTTAATCGATAACAAAATAACGGGAGTAGTTATCGATTTTTGAAAACAAACTTGATATGCGCGCTCTATATACGGATCTACGAACAAAATTTCAAGTATCTAGCTTTTATATTTTCTGAGATCGACGCGTTCATACATACGGACAGACGGACGGACAGACGGACAGACAGACAGACTGACAGGGCTAAATCAACTCAGCTCGTTGCCCTGATCAAGAATATATATACTTTATGTGGTCTGCCACGCCTCCTTCTGCCTGTTACATACATTTTAACAAAACCACTACCACCACCCTGATTTCCCATTTTCAATGTGTTCAGGGTATAAAAATTGTTAAGCAAACTATCACACATGCAAGTACTGGCATACGATTCTAGAAGCCTATGACTTCAAAACCATGCTGTCTTAAAATTTTTCCTGTATAGCATTGGCCTGAAGTACTCCAGCTACAGGACATCGTTGCCGAATGCAGTGAACAACTGCAATAAAACCATCTACGCACCAATCTGTAAATTGTTTCACTACAATCTCAGTCGAGCCCATTAAAACCAATTTTATCCGGCATGAGCTTATCCTTAGCTCACAATTTGTCTTCTTTAAGAAACAGGATGAACAACGAAAAGCTTAATGTCATCCGACGACTAAAAACAAGGGTAAAAGCTGTGGAATCGGCCCTAGCGCGCAACGGTTTCACACTTTGTTGCCAAAGCATTGAACAGCGTGCTCTGATCGCAATTGACAGCGCCACTAGGAGCGAAGAAAAGCTCCTACTTAATCTTCACAAGAAGACAACTTGCGCCGCTGAACCACAGGAGACTATCGCACAGAGCTGTAATCCGCAACTTCTTATAAAATAAATCGAAATTTTAAAAAAGATATACTAAGTGATAGCTTTTGAGATATGGTCTGATATCTGAATTTCCACATCCTTTTTAATCGATGCTATCGATTATTTAAATCATACTTTATCTACGTCATATCAATCATACTTTATTCGTGAACTTAGGCACCTTTATAATATCAAATATATGTATATTTTTTCCAATAACATCACGTACCTTGGTAATGCAGCACCGGTTACTTTGTGTAGTTTAAAAAGATCAACATATTGAGGCAGCTGAACTGATTGTGCCAACCAATCGGTTGTTTGCTCAATGGTCCAATTATGCACCTCTGAGCGCAACCAAGCATCCCATAGTTCCTTTACTGAAATATGCATGTCATCATTAAAATGAAATGCTTTTTGACGTTTTTCATAGCCAGAGTCATATTTAAGTTCTTCACGTAGAAACTATTTAAAAAAAATAATTAAATTAAAAACATGTAAAACAAGTAATAAAACTTTAGTCGGGGTGCCCGACTAGGAGATCCCCTGCACCCCACATGCTTTGGGCTTCTATACTCATTCCCGTAAGTGAATTAGTATATTGGTTTTATCAAAGCCTTTAGCTTCATTTACGATGCTAGAGACATGAAGATTGAAAAAAAGTTTTGTGTCAAAAAGCACACCCAGATATTCGATAAAATTCGTTGCAAGGAAATGTTGGTTATTGTATAATTAATATGTGGAATGGTACGACTGAAGGTCATTGTCATACACTTGGAGCAGTTTAAATGCAACTGATTAGCCACACACCAAAGTTGAAATGAATTTAGATCATCTTGTAGGTGAAGATGATCCATTGAGTTAGAATACAGTCAGGAAGGTCATTAATAAAAAGGGAAAAAAGTAACGGTCCCAAGTGACTGCCCTGAGGTACACCTGAGGAAGCGAAAACAGGTTGCGAAATAGCTGTCCTCAACAATACCCTTTGAGTCCTACATTTTAAATAGGATGAAATCCAAGACATAAGTCTGGGGTGAAATCCTAAGCGATCAAGCTTGTGAATTAAGATGTCATGATTAACAGAATCAAAATCTTTACTGAAATCAGTATAAATAACATCAGTTTGCATTTTATTTAAAAAGTTATCATTGATTAGACAATTACATAAATTCAAGTAGGTTGTTGAGGTTGATCGATTTTGAAAGAAACCATGTTGGAATGGAGAAACAATCGATTTACAACAAGTAAGAAAACTCTAGTCGAGACTGCTCAACTACGAGATCCCCTGAACCCTTCCAGGAACTAATATTTGAATAATTCGTCGCTTCATTTCTACTTACACATGCACACACACATACACACATACGCACGCACGAATAAACAGGCATGGGCTGCTGTCTGGGCTTACTATTTGAACTTATTTGCTTAATAACTTTAAAATGATAATAACATTAAAATGTGTGTATACAGTGTATACTATACTATAAGCACAGGCCCTAGTATTTGAAATACGCTTTTTGCAAACTTGTGGGGAAGGGGGTGCTTTGGAGGGTTGGGGGTAAAATATGAAAAAAACCGAAACTCTTAAAAATACATATGAATCTACATTTCAAATTTGGAGAATCTAGCTCTGAAGATGTAGGAAATATAATATTTTAACTGGCTTTCAATAAGGTTTTTAATTGATAACAAAATAATGGGAGCAGTTATCGATTTTTGAAAACAAACTTGATATGCACGCTCTATATACGGACCTGCTTGTTCAAATTTCAAGTCTCTAGCTCTCATAACTTTTGAGATCGACGCGTTCATTCATACGGACAGACGGACGGACGGACAAGCGGACAGATGGACAGACAGAAGGACAGACAGACATACGGGCAGACAGACAGACAGACGGACAGGGCTATAGCGACTCAGCTCGTCGCCCTGATCAAAAATATATATACTTTATGGGGTCTGCCACTCCTCCTTCTGCCTGTTACATACTTTTAACATTGAACCATTTTCAATGGGTTCAGGGTATAAAAATGGTGCAGGGTTGATATTATTATTTTTATACTCTGAACCCATTGAAAATGGGAATTCGTGGTATAATGTTTTTGTGAAAATGTATGATCAAGAAAACGATTCAAATAATTCAAAACAGAGTTCATCTGAAACATGGAGAGACTAAACAGTTAATTAAAAATGTAATGGTATGTGGACGGAATAAGGTAATTAAAATTAGAAGTTGATGCCCAAGGTATATTAAAGTCACCCAACACTAGAAATAAGTCACTATCATTTATATAATCAGAAATTTCTTTAATACAATCTAAATGTTGTGCATAAACTTGTATATCAGAAGAGGGAGGAACGTAAGAACAAGTGACAAATAGAGAACAGGATGGATTTAGGCCCCAAACGTTTTGGTATGCTAAAGACAAGTGCGGTGAAGAATTGTTTCAATTTAGTTTTTTGATACAATGCTCGATTTACCGAAGTAACCCTAATTGTTACTGGAGGTAATCTATTACGATTCTTCGGCTTGAATGTACAACTATATGTGGAGGCCAAAACTTGGAATCACATAAAGTTGTAAGGTATTCTACCGGCACATTGATTTTAAATGAAGCAATTTCACAAGGAGTCGCAAAATTAAACTTCGAAATAAAATCTTTCACAGGGTACTTATTAGCAATATACTCTGATATTGCATCACAAGTTGTGTCGGCTGAAAGCCTAGATATGAAAATTTGCTTTCGAGGAGACACTACTGATAAGGTGGGAGCAATAGTGTCAGAAGTGACTGTCGGCTTGTTATTCACTGTTTGAACGACAACCGGGGAAGCTTTTAATTTTTTAATGAGAATAGGAATAGGATCACTAGTTTCTATAGTACCTGTAGTTTCTTTAGTACCTGTAGCAACAGGTGTTGAAAACAATTCTATAGAAGATAGATTCGAAATAGAATCATGAGTGGGACAAGGAGGAGCAAGTGAGTTAGGAGACAACATTGGTAAAGAAGTGGGTACTGACAATGAAGTAGTCTCCATTTGAATAGGTGGAGGTTCAAAATTGTACTGATTTAAAATTTGTTCCCCAGCTTCTAAATCACAAGAAAGCTGTTCTGAAATTTTACTCAATTTTAAAAATTTAACTCTCACCGAATTATACATCATTATACAGAAATTTATTTGTTTATCCAAGCAAGTCGGACACGAGCACCGTAAACCACCACTACAATTTTGGCAATTGACATGATTTTGTCATAGTCGCGACCTGTGAGACCTGCACATTTTGTGTGCATCAAATTCTCACACAACCAACAATTAACAAATTGTGCTTGTGCAGAATCAACTACCAACCTAAAGGAGCATGATTTCTTACAGCATGTCATTTTGACGATTGGGGTCAAACAAAACGGACGGAAAGCAAAGAACAAAACAATGTAAAAACCAAAGTAGATGAAAAATGCGTTGGGAGTACAAAAACAAACAACAAATTAAGAGTGGAGCGGCTGTACAGTATAGAGAGTATCACGCACGAAGAGAAATATCGTGCACAAAACAAACGAAGCTTGCAACAACAACTACAAACACAGATGTGAGTGTGAGCAATATGTAACACACACAAGCGTGAGCAGAAGAAAAATAAGTGGGCAGCAAACAATGTAATAAAGCAGAGACGCTAATAAAACAAGTTGCCGAATGAACCAAAACCACATCAATGCACATCAATGTAAAGCTAATTAGCTAGAGTTAACCGATCGCGACAGTGGGATATTTATTATGAAATAAAATGCAAAATATTAAGTAAAACTTGAAGAGCACAAAATAAGACGTGTTAACACTTCACTCTCTCTAATATTTTCTAATATTTTATTTAAACTTTACGTATAGTTACTAACCATGCTAATAAAAACATAAAAAATTAAAAATTAACAAGTAAGAAAGCTCTAGTCGAGACTGCTCGACTACGAAATCCCCTGAACCCTGAGAGCAAATGATATTTTAATAATTCTTCGCTTCTATTCTGCTTACACCAGAAATGAAACATGCACACACACATACATACATACTCACTCACGCATAAGCAGGCATGGGCTGCAGTGTGGGACTACTACGGGAACTTAATTGATTAATATCGTTTTTTGTAGGTGGACTGTTGGAAGCTGTCGAGCTTTTTCGGCAACTCTGACTCCAATCATTTAAGAAGGCACAGATAAAATCCAATACGATTTAATTTAGCTTAATAATTAGTTTAATTTAATTTAATTTAATGCCGAGTCCTGTGTAGCTGTTTAGGCAAAGTTATTTATAAGCGAAAATGAGAAGATAGGTGATGCGCGCTTGGAAACAATTTTCGTACAGCAATATAGAGTTAATAGAATATAAGTTACAAGTAGAATCAAAAAAAAAAAAAGGAAGACGAAATGTACATATGTATGTCAGAAATGAGTTATGTATGTGCGTGATGGCACAACGAGGGAACAAGTATAACAATGAAAGAAATGAACTTAGGAGAACTAAATATAAGAGAAATTATCAACTGCTGCGCCAAACATCCTCCCCCCGTTGAAAGACCAAGTCTTTTAACAGGATCATCAACCGGAAGGACGCACAGCTTATTGACAGCTCGACGTGTAGTTCAAGTGGTTGTACACAGAACAGCAACTCTCACGGCACCATCAGCTCCAGCAATGATCTCAATGACCCCGGCGAACGGCCATTTCAAAGGTGACAAGTTCTCGTCTTTTACGCATACGAGATCTTTGACTTTGATAGAAGGATGCGAGGTGCGCTATTTTCCACGCTGTTGGATAATGGTGAAGTATTCCTCACTACTGTGCTTCCAAAACTACTGCTGTATGTACGCTATGCGATGCCAGCGATCGAGGGAAAGCGATGAGTGGTCGACCAATCAAAAAATGTCCTAGAGTGAGAACTCCAAGATCATCGGTATTTACTGATATTGGAACAAGAGGAAGAGAATTGATTATAGCCTGCATGTGGCATACCAATGTGCGCAGATCGTCGAAGCCAGGAAGTGCTGATCCTATAGAGCGATATATGTAAGTGTTTATAGCGGTCTTTACTGCTGCTTCCCAATGTGGCGAACGAGGAGGTATGAACTTTCAATTGAATCTGTTGCTGATGCAGTAGTTATGAATTTCAGTGCGATGTTCCTGGCTCAACAATAAACGCCTCAGACCCGCCAACTCGTCCCGTGCACCCACAACGTTAGTAGCGCTGTCAGACCAAATACATCTTCAAATGCCACGCGTGCCAATGAAACTTAGCAGGCAGAAGGAGGCGTGGCAGACCCCTTAAGTATATATATTCTTGATCAGGATGACGAGTTGACTTGATCTAGCAGAGATCTCCTAAACTACAAGTGACTTGAAATTTTAAATGTATACTCGTGTATACCATACGCAGAATTTATCATATTTTTTCGATAACACATTCCATTTCTTTTTTATCGATAATAATCGAAAATTGTACTTTGGGTTTCAAACCTAATTTGAATACTCTTAGACCTAGAAATTTCAGATTTACTGTGATACAAAGATTTTGTAATTTACAGATTTTTGATACCACATCCTATTCGCCCCAAATTTGAAAAAAAACGTATATCAAGTACTAGAAACTTGTGCTTTGGCGAATACACACATTAGAATGTTATTATCACGTTCTGAAAATTTGATGAATATACTTTCACTACAAAAAAAGTTTATTCAACAAATAAATTCTCATAATATAGAACAAACGGCAGACCAAGCGCAGTAGCTGGTAACTGCGCAGTTAGTATACATGTGTGCATGAAAGAATATCAGTACTTTGCAGGGTCGAGCAGTCTCGACTAGATCACTCTTACTTGTAATTGAGTAAATCCCAGTTTCGCGTACGAATTAACGAAAAGTTAACATAATATTAAGCAACGAACAAAAAAAATTGTAAAGAAATTAACGAAAGCGAACGAAATACTTTTTATCTTTCAAATTTTGTTTTTGTTCCTGCTAGCAGCAAGCATTGCACTATAGGAAATAAGTCCGAAATTTTGGCAATTGTTCAGTTTTTTCTTGTTAATATTTTTACATTTTATTTTATTTTCCAATTATAAATAAGTTAGCTAAACTAAAAAGTATTTTGTAAAAATTTTATAGACTGCCTATACTATTTAACACAGCGTTGCAGCTAAGCTGACAGAGCGTTGCTTTGTATGCAAAAAGCTTGCAAGATTAGTGCTGCGTTAAAAAAAAAAGTAAAGTAAAAAGATTAAATTGGAAAACATAACTAATGGTATCTACTACAAATTTTGAATACTACTTTTTGAGTACACTTGTTTTATTGTCTAATTTTTCTTTGTTTTGTTGCCGTATATTTTAGCTGAAAAATAACAAAATAAGTCGTGTTCCGTGGAGTATAAGTAATAAATAGAGGAACTCAGTGACGAGGTTGGGTTGAAAACGTGTTGTCTAAATCCTTTATTAATAGAGACTATTAACCTTTTTGCTCCTTTTTGCTCCGTTTTGAAAAATAACGTTTTTCTAATTAAATATGAGTTTTGGCGTTCAGAAATTTTAGACGTATGGTCAAGCAACAATCGCAAAGCAGACGCGGTGAAAAAGGGAAAAACATCATTTCTGCTCAAGTTGTCCAATTTTAGGAGTTTTGAATAGCAGATATTTGCAAAAATGTAACCGGAATCTGCAATGCTTAGGTTGAAAATGGGTCTTATAGTGGATAAACCCAAACAGAACGGTAGCGGTAGCAGAAATGACGAAAATACCGCAAGAGGAGCGTTTTCAGATTCGAGAAAGCTATTTGATACACTAAACCTTAACTAAGAAGTTATCGGGAACTTTAATATAATATTAATTGCTATCTCCTCTAAGCATTATGTAGATAGCAATAAATTTAGAGCGTCTTGCGGCTGTACATTTGATATATACATAAATAAATATTCTTGGTATTCCATGTCCCCAACTGTGCTGCACAGAGAGCTGCAACAAGCCACCGGCACTCAAGTTGCACCGGGTAAATACCGGGTGATTTTGACACCCGGGTGTTTCTAACCACCGCACAAATATGCCATTTTAGCAATTCATCTTCCTTATATATGTCATACAATATTGACCAAATTACGCTTTTGCCTTTGTGTTTTGCGGCTATTGTATAAACACCACGATTTATTTTATTTTTAATTTCCTCAGCTGTCATTTTTCGATGCCAAAATCAAATACGCTCTAGCACGAAAGCTAAGAAGTGAGCTAGTGCAAGAGCAAAATAGGCAATAATTTGACATGCACACCTTGGTGCCATAAAACACTTGGGTGATTTACATGTGTTTTGTCTACTTGCCTTTATTACGCATTGCTCTTTTCACACCTTCGCTTTTTTTTCTACGTTCGCTTTAACTGCAAGTGCGACCGGCACCCGCTGCCGAAAAACACTCGGCTGCTTTGCAAAAAAAAAAACAGTGCGTCGTTCTGAGCGACAGCATGATTTGCCTGCATGCGGAGCACTCACAAAATTTTGTATAAATGTGTGTTTATGATTTGCTGAGCCAGTGGTGAGTGGCACCGGCACTCAAATTTTATTGAGTGTGAGTAGGGTGGCAAAAATCGACACACTTGCAGTTCTCTGTGCACAAAGTTTTTCAAAGGTATGGATAACTGCTTAGTTCCTGTTGTGTTCTTGGAGAAAACGCATCAAAAGCTCGAAACAAAATTAGGAAGGTAGAAGGTCTCATACTAGAAAGAGCAGCAGATTAAACATGACTATTTTTTTTCCACAGGTCATTAGATTCATCTGATCCGCTTTTGTCAAGTCTTTGTCTTAAAAAAAACAAGTAAGAAAGCTCTAGTCGAGACTGCTCGACTACGAGATCCCCTGAACCTTTCGAGGAACTGATATTTCAATAATTCGTCGTTTCACTTCTACTTACACATGCACACACACATACACACATACGCACGCACGTATAAACAGGCAAGGGCTGCCATGTGGGCTTACTTTGGGAACTTAATTGTTTTATAACTTTTTTTGTAGACGGACAATCTTGATCAAACTTTCAGACCGTGATTATAACAGTAAAATGTGTGTATTTGCCAACGCTCAAGTCTCTACTATTTGAAATACGGTTTTTGCAAACTTGTAGGGAAGGGGGTGTTTTGAGGGGTGGGGGGTAAAATATGGCAAAAACCGAAACTCTTAAGAATACATATGAATCTACATTTTAAATTTGGAGACTCTAGCTTTAAAGGTGTATTTAATAGAATTTGTTCACTGGTTTTCGATAAAGTTTTTAATCGATAACAAAATAACGGGAGCAGTTATCGATTTTTGAAAACAAACTCGATATGCGCGTGCAGTATACGGACCTACGAAAAAAAAATTCAAGTCTCTAGCTCTTATATCTTCTGAGATCGACGCGTTCATACATACGGACGGACGGACGGATAGACAGACGGACAGGGCTAAATCAACTCAGCTCGTCGCCCTGATCAAGAATATATACACTTTATGGGGTCTGCCACGCCTCCTTCTCCCTGTTACATACATTTTAACAAAACCATTATACCCTGATTTCCCATTTTCAATGGGTTCAGGGTATAAAAAACAAAAACAAAAGCTTCACAAAAAATCAAAATGTTCAAGGTAAGTGATTGATTGCTTTAATTGAACCTTCAGAAATCGTGCGTCATTCTCATGGCTATATAAACGAAACCGAAAATTTAGAATCTGAAGATTAGGGGGAATATGATCAAGACAATTTGAACCTGAATATCGAATTGGATGAAGAATTTAATGAATATTGTTGTGAAGTTAAGTAATGTAAATAAAATAAAAGAAAACAAGTAATAAAGCTCTAGTCGAGACCTACAACAAACCTCTACAAATTTGCAAAAACCATATTTTAAGTACTAGAGACTTGTGCGTTGACACATACAAACATTTTAATGTAATTATCAAGGTCTGAAAGTTTTATCAAGATTGTCTGTTTACAAAAAAAAAGTTATTAAAAAAATAAGTTACCACAGTAAGCCCACCCAGCAGCCCATGTGCATGTGTAAGAGATATTAGTTCCTCGAAGGGTTCAGGGATCTCGTAATCGAGCAGTCTTCGACTAGAGTTTTCTTATTTGTTTCAAATTGAAATTTAAAATTATAAATTTATAAATCATGACGCTATTTTTGGCAATATTGTTTAATTTTTCTGAAATTAATAACCGGGCCTGAGAGAAAGCCCCAGACGAAGCTAGCTGGAATGCATAATATTTTGCAGCTTACTTTAGCACGCAAACAAAAAATGATCCAAACTTTGCACCTGACCGAAAGATATTAAAAGAAAACCGTAGTCAAAGCATACACAATTTCGTATTTACAGTGGCTCACAGCTTATTTGCAGCAGTATAGTAAAATTTTAGAGCCGTATTTCCGCTAAACCAATAAAGATATTCAAAAAATTTAAATGAGATCTTATTTATCAGTCATTCATTATTTATAAATGCACTTCATTATTTTTCTTTTCTAACAAATAGCATTTAAAACTAAAGAAAACTAAAATAACTGGCTTTTCCCATGTCACAGCTTATTTCGTGCACTGCACTTTCAATGACTTTATTGACAAAACTTGGGTCGGGTTTTTTAGTCGCGGTTTTCAGTTTTACCTAGTATTATTATGTTTGAGCTAGTATTATTTCTATTTAATGGGTCTGGACACACTGAAAATAACTGTTTTATTGGGAATTACAAAAATGAGTCCACGTACTACGATCGAACTGCGAGAATTAGTCCTTTCTCACTTTAAAAACGGCAAATAACAGCGCAATATTGCTAAAATTGTGGAGCTAAGTCCAAGTACTGAACAGTACATCCAGCGCTTTGTTCGGTAAAATCGAGTGGCAGATATGGGTCGAAATGCACCCAATAAAATTTTCACCGACTCTGAGGAGAGGTTTATTGTCCGAAAAATCAAGGCCAACTTAAAAATGTCTGCACCAAAATTGACGGCTGATGCTCATATCAAATGGGAAAAAAATGTTCCGTAGAAACCGTTCGTCGTGTATTACGGGATCACGACTTTAATGGCCGAGTAGCACGAAAGAAGCCGCTTATAAATCCAAAGAACCCAAATAGGTAGATTAAAATTTGCAACGGAGCACGTTGGTCACCCCATTTCCTTCTAGAATGATGTAATATATGCAGATGAGTCGGAATTTAATATGTTTGGGTCGGATGTGATGCTATATGTTTGGCGGCAACCAAATACCGAGCTCTTCAATAAGCACCTAAAACCAATTATGAAACATGGCGGTGGCAGTGTTATGGTTTGGGCCTGTATGGCGGTTTCGGGAGTTGGAAACTTAGTTTTTATAGAAGGCAATATGGACAAAAATATGTACCCATTCCTTTTAAAGGACAATTTGTTCCTAAGTGCCGAAAAACTGGGTCTAGAAGGGAGATTCCGATTTTATCGAGTATTGGCCCAAAACATAAATCGGGTATTGTCCAGTCCTGGTTGATCTGGAGCTGCCCGCATGTGGTCATTCCACCAGCCCAGTCGCCCGACCTAAACACTATTAAAAATTTGATATCCAATAAAAATGACCTCAAAACGGCGTTTTGTAAGAATGGCAAAAAATCTCCAGCGAAGTCACCTGAAAATTGGTAAACTCGATGGAATCACGATTAAAAGAGATGATAAAACAAATAGGAACTGAAAATCGCAATTAAAACACCAAAATTTTGTCAATAAGTCATTGAAAGTGCAGTGCACGAAATAAGCTGTGACATGGAAAAAGCCAGTTATTTTAGTTTTCCTTAGTTTTAAAAGCTATTTGTTAGAATAGAAAAATAATGAAGTGCCTTTATAAACAGTCAATGACTGATAAATAAGATCTCATTTAAATTTTTTGAATATCTTTATTTGTTTAGAGGGAATACGGCTTTAAAATTTCACTATACTGCTGCACGAAATAAGCTATGAGCCACTGTATATACATATGTACATATTTACGGCATACACAATTTTGTATGTATGTACGAGCCCAAACCACTAATAATTCGAACAGCATGTTTTTTTTGCAGTGCGCAATGTTCAGCACACTATATTATCAATACTACTATAGATAACGCACATCAATGTATTTTGTCTTAAAGAGAATTTTATTCTCTTAACGATGAAAAAACATTTTTGTTCTATTTCCAACAACAACAATATGAGTAATTTATTCAAACGGTAGCCTTAAGAGATAAGAAAAAAATTACCACTATTAATTCGAACGCTGCGTAATATGAATTACTATCATACTTAAAACTATAATTTAATTAACTTTAGAATTGTGTAACGTCGCCTTTGGCCTGTATTACGCATTTAACCCGTTTTGGCATTGATTTTAACAAATATTTGCAGGGCTCTTGGGAAATTGAGTCCCACATGTTTTGCAACTTGATTTTCAAGTCAGAAATGTTCCTTTATTTCTCATTTCGAAGCTTGCTTTTCATAAGCCACCAAATATTTTCAATTGGGCTCAAATCTTAGCTATTTGATGGCCAATCTAAAACCTCAATTTGATTATATTTCAGCTAATTTTTGGTTCGTTTGGTTGTTTTCGATGATGCTCCGTCCTGCTGAATAGTGATTTCACCGCAATCTGCCAGTTTTGGTATTGATGGCAGCAAACTATCTTCTAAAATATTAATGTTAGCCCTCCCTTCAATGAAATGCAGTTTTCCTAATCCTTTGACAGACATATGTCCCCATACCATAGTGCTTGCTGTTCTTTTAAGGCAGTCTTTATGGTATGTTTCTGCCCTCTTACGAATGACGCGTTTTCTCGTATCGCCGACACAACATCAAATTTGGCTTCATCGCTAAATATGATGGTATCCCATTTCAGTCAAAGACATCCTTTCCCGATCCCATTGCTAACTTCTTTTTTTGACGTAGGGTAACCAAGAGCTTTTCCTTGGCCTACGAGTAAGATAAGTTATTGGGTACGATTCATAGGTAATAACAATTCATACTTTATAAGTAAGAAAGCTCTAGTCGAGACTGCTCGACTACGAGATCCCCTGAACCCTTCCAGGAATCAATATTTCAATAATTCGTCCCTCGTCGATAAGGTTTTTAATCGATAACAAAATAACGGGAGTAGTTATCGATTTTTGAAAACAAACTTGATATGCGCGCTCTATATACGGAGCTATGAAAAAAAATTCAAGTCTCTAGCTCTTATATCTTCTGAGATCGACGCATTCATACATGCGGACAGACGGACGGACGGACGAACGGACGGACGGACGGACGGACGGACAGACAGACAGACGGACAGGGCTAAATCGACTCAGCTCGTCGCCCTGATCAAGAATATGTATACTTTATGGGGTCTGCCACGCCTCCTTCTGCCTGTTACATACATTTTAACAAAGCCATTATACCCTGATTTCCCATTTTCAATGGGTTCAGGGTATAGAAACCATATCCAATATTTTTTAAATGCAGTCGCGTCCATTCTCACTTGACAGTTTTGCCAATTTTCTGCGACCACTCGAAAGTCAAATTTCTTAGATTGGCGACAATCAGCCTTAACTATTTTGGCCAGTTGTCTTTTGTCGCGGGGTGTTATTGCTGATGTTCGGCCTCTATTTGCGATATTATTTTCAATATTACCATTCTGTTTGAAAATTTTTATCACCACATGCACAGACGATTTAGACAAATTTAATTGCTTCTTGACCTCCGTAAGTGTCTTCCCAGATTTAAAACAAGCTCTAAACAATACTCTGATTTCGTTGCAAATAGGCTTGCCACGTACCATCGTTGCTAAACTTTCACTGATCTGCAGCAATTTTCAAATTTTTTGCATGCTGTATCGTGATTATTATTTGCTTTTGTTTTGCTCTTCTTTTGAGATAAATGTAAGCTCACGCAGCGTTCGAATAGTGGTAATTTTTTTCTTATCTCTTAATATCTTTGAATAAATTACTCATATTGTTTTTGTTGTTGGAAATAGAACAAAACTTTTTTTTTCATCGTTAAGAGAATAAAATTTTCTTTTAAGTCAAAATAAATTGGTATGCGTTATCTATAGTAGTATTGATAATATAGTGTGTTGAACATTGCGCACTGCAAAAAAAACATGCTGTTCGAATTATTAGTGGTTAGGGCTCGTACAGTTGCCAGTTAACGGCTATAGCCTATAAAATTCGTATATACATAGCCTATAGCCCTAAATCTAGCAATTCAAGTTCATATAGTACTTAATATTGTAGCATATTACTGAGTAGAATATAATAAATTGTTCATTTCACCAAAAAAAAAAAAAAAAAAATTTAGGTAATTAACAAACATATAAGTTAGTTTTTATAATCTAGCTTGCTATTTCAGAATTTGTTTTCAATGTTTAGCCTATTCTAGCCTAATTTTAGCTCAACAGCTGGCAATACTGCTTTGAAAGAGCATGTTAGTCAAATTTTATTTTTTTCGTTGCGTTTGTTTTGTCTACAATTTCGTGCTACTCAGCTTAAGCCATAAGAAGCACAGCAAAGCAGAAAACTTTTTGTTGAAAAGAAGCAAAGGTCCCTAACACAAGTGCAAGGCTTTGAACATGCATCGGTTACGTAAACAATTCTATGTTCAAAGCAAGCAGACAGTCAAAAGGGACTTTCCTTTTAGAAGTCTCCTTCTTCGATTGTTGTTTCTTATGCTTTGATCTTCACTTCAGTTGCAGTTCAGTTGCGTTGCGACAACGAGTGCGTGCGGTCATTAAAATACAAACAAACAGTGCTTCTTATTTGTGCTGGTATGGTATTATACTGAACTTTCTATATTAATAATAAGAAATAAAACGTGTAGAAGTATTGGTGTGCAGAAGTGTAACAAAAGTGAAAATGGATAAAGTAAAGAGAAACATAAAACCGTTTGACGGAGAAAAATATTCGACCTGGAAATTTCGTGCTAGAAGAAAATGATTTGGTGAAAGTAATTGATGAGGGACAACTGGAGATGACAGAGGAAACAAAAAGAGCAGAAAGAAAGACAAAGTGTATTATAATATAATATTTGAGTGACCATTTTGTGTTTTATGTCAATAGTGAAAATACGTTAAAACAGATTTTTGAGCGTAAGAGTTGGGTACAACAAATCTCACTACGTAAACAATGATTGGCATTAAAGTTAAACGGTGATACTATACTTAAAAATCATTTTAATTCCGTTGATTATCTAATTACTGAACTCAATGCATCAGGAGTTAAGTTAGGCGAAATGGATCAAATTTCGCATTTACTTATAAGTCTTCCAGCAAGTTATGATGGAGTCATAACGGCTATAGAGACACTATCAGACGTTAATCTAACATTAGCATTTGTAACAAGTAAGAAAGCTCTAGTCGAGACTGCTCGACTACGAGATCCGCTGAATCAATATTTCAATAATTCGTCCCTTCATTTCTATTTATACATGCACACACACATACACACATACGCACGCACGTATAAACAGACATGGGCTGCCATGTGGGCTTACTTTGGGAACTTAATTGTTTAATAACTTTTTTGTAGACGGACAATCTTGATGAAACTTTCAGACCGTGATTATAACATTGAAATGTGTGTATGTGCTAACGCACAAGTTTCTAGTATTTGAAATACGGTTTTTGCAAACTTGTAGGGAAGGAGGTGTTTTGAGGGGTAAGGGGTTAAATATGACAAAAACCGAAATTCTTAAAAATGCATTTGAGTACACATTTTAAATTTGGAAACTCTAGCTCTAAAGGTGTATTATATATAATTCTTTTACTGGTTTTTGATAAGGTTTTTAATCGATAACAATATATTGGGAGCAGTTATCGATTTTTGAAAACAAACTTGATATGCGCGCTCTATATACGGACCTACCGGAAAAAATTTCAAGTCTCTAGCTCTTATATCTTCTGAGATCGACGCGTTCATACTTACGGACAGACGGACGGACGGACAGACAGACAGACGGACAAGGCTATATCGACTCAGCTCGTCACCCTGATCAAGAATATATATACTTTATGGGGTCTGCCACGCCTCCTTATGCTTGTTACATACTTTTAACAAAACCTGATTTCCCATTTTCGATGGGTTCAGGGTATAAAAACACGACTTTTAGGTCATGAAATGAAATAAAGAAAAAAACAAGTAAGAAAGCTCTAGTCGACTACGAGAACCCCTGAACCCTTCCAGGAACTAATATTTCAATAATTCGTCATTTCACTTCTACTAACACATGCACACACACATACACACATACGCACGCACGTATAAACATGCATGGGCTGCCATGAGGGCTTACATTGGGAACTTAATTGTTTACTATCTTTTTTCGTAGTCGGACAATCTTGATAAAACTTTCAGAACGTGATTATAACATTAAAATGTGTGTGTGTGCCAACGCTCAAGTCTCTAGTATTTGAAATACGGGGGTGAAATATGACAAAAACCGAAAATCTTAAAAATACACATGATTTTACATTTTAAATTTCGAGACTCTATCTTGAAAGGTGTAGAAGATATAATTTTATAACTGATTTTCGATAAGGTTTTTTATCGATAATAAAAAAACAGAAGCAGTTATCGATTTTTAGAAATAAATTTGATCTGCGCGTGCAATATACGGACCTACAGCTTCAAATTTCAAGTCTCTAGCTCTTATATCTTCTGAAATCGACGCGTTCAAACATACGGACAGACGGACAGACAGACAGACAGACGGACAGGGCTATATCGACTCAGTTCGTCGTCCTGATCAAGAGTATATATACTTTATGGGGTCTGCCACGCCTCCTTCTGCCTGTTACATACTTTTAACAAAACCTGATTTCCCATTTTCAATGGGTTCAGGGTATAAAAATAATAACATCAACCCTGCACCATTTTTGTAAATCGATTGTTTTTCCATTCCAACATGGTTTCCTACAAAATCGATCAACCTCAACTAACCTACTTGAATTTATGTAATTGTCTAATAAATGATAGCTTTTTAAATAAAATGCAAACTGATATTTAATTTGATTCTGTTAATCATGACATCTTAATTCACAAGCTTGATCGCTTAGGATTTCACCCCAGACTTATGTCTTGGATTTCATCCTGTTTAAAATGTAGGACTCAAAAGGTATTGTTGAGGACAGCTATTTCGAAACCTGTTTTCGCTTCCTCAGGTGTACCTAGGGGCAGTCACTTGGGACCATTACTTTTTCCCTTTTTATTAATGACCTTCCTGACTGTATCACTCATTCAAAAATTTCAATGTATCCAGATGATGTAAAACTCAATGGATCATCTTCACCTACAAGATGATCTAAATTCATTTCAACTTTGGTGTGTGGCTAATCAGTTGCATTTAAACTGCTCCAAGTGTATGACAATGACCTTCAGTCGTACCACACATATTGTTAATTATACAATTAACATTTCCTTGCAACGAATTTTAACTGTCAAAGATCTGGGTGTGCTTTTTGACACAAAACTTTGTTTCAATCTTCATGTCTCTAACATCGTAAATGAAGCTAAAGGTGCTCTTGGCTTTATTAAACGTTGGTCAAAGGAGTTTAAGGACCCCTTTATCACTAAACTTTTGTATACCTGGTACGACCTATTCTTGAATATTGCTCAATTATATGGTCTCCTCAGCACAAATTGTATCAGGATCGTATTGAATCGGTCCAGAAACAGTTTCTCTTTTTCGCATTGCGTGAACTAAACTGGGATCCTAATCTCCGTTTACCCTCCTACCATAGTAGGCTTCTTCTTATAGATCTTCCATCTTTAGTCAATCGTAGGACAATTCTAGGGATTGTTTTCTTACATAAGTTGATTATTGGTAATATAGATACGCCCTGTTTGTTAAAGCAACTTCATTTCTCTGTTCCTTTTAGAACAACGAGACACTTTCGTCCGTTATATTTACCTTTGTGCACATCAGATTATTCTTTGCATAGAGCGTTTCACGTTTAATGCAATAATTACAATAAATATTATCATGTGTTCTCTCTTGAACTCTCTCTCCCGTTAATTAAATCCTTGCTTGCAGGTCATTTTAGGGAAATCACACACACTGCCCACGCGTGAGCTGATACATATGGATGTTCCGGCAGATCATCCACATTATGTAAAAATTTCCAATTCTTATTTACCATATTCATTTTTAACATTCTTAAATATTTATTTTGTAAGTATCCTTTAATAATCTCTATCTTTCTTAGTTCAAAAATATCACTGACCATATATAGCTGTGAATTGGGGCATAGCTGGCCGGACTGGCAAATAAATTACCCCCACCCCCATAAGTTTTGTTATTTTAGGCTATTTAATATACTTTAATAATTTGTTGTTTAAGTTGACTCTAGTTTTGTCAATCTTTTTTTTTTTAAATGAAATAAATAAATAAATCAAATCTTAAGTGTTATCACTGTGGAAGAGCAGGACATTTAAAGAAAGATTGTTTTTTTTTAAGGCAAGAAGAAAATTCGCATTATGCTAAAGAAACAAGTAAGAGTGCTGTAGTCGAGACTGCTCGACTAGGAGATACCCTGATCCCTGCAAAGTACTGATATTCCAATCATTCTACACTTCTTTCATGCACATATACAAAAACACATACACACACCCATACGCATGCATCCATACGAACGCATAAACACGCGCTCTGCTAACTTTAGTTACCAGTTACTGCGCTTAGGCTGTCATGTGGGCTATATTATGAATATTTATTTGTTAAATATATGTCAAAGCACAAGTTGCTAGTACTTGATATACGTTTTTTTTTTTTTCAAATTTGGTGCGATGGCGGCGTGGTATCCAAAATCTGCAAATGACAAAATCTTTGTCTTTATCACAATTGCAACAACATCACAGGCAGATCGCGGGCTTGCATTCATGATTAGAAACAAAAATAAAAATATTATTGAAAGTAAGGTAAAGTTTATTCTGGACTTCGGATCTTCAGACCATCTTATTACGAGCATGTAGCTTGCGGCATGTCTCTTCCGAAATTTTTGACCATTCTTCTAGCAACACTGCCTTGAGCTCCTTTTTTGAAGAAACTTGGTGCTCCTGGACTTTCAGCTTGAGATGGGCCCACAAATTCTCGATGGGGTTAACATCTAGACTTTGTGGTGGAGTATTAAGTTGCTTTACGTTGTACAACAACCACATTTTCACTTTCCACTCCTCCATGCCCAAGAAAAAAGCCATTGCTTTCTCTTGCTAATGTGTTGAAGCGTCTAGACCACAAAGTCTAGATGTTAACCCCATCGAGAATTTGTGGGCCCATCTCAAGCTGAAAGTCCAGGAGCACCAAGTTTCTTCAAAAAAGGAGCTCAAGGCAGTGTTGCTAGAAGAATGGTCAAAAATTCCGGAAGAGACATGCCGCAAGCTAGTGGAATCGATGCCAAGACGCTTAAAGGCCATTATAGAGAATAAGGGATTACATACTAAGTATTAAAATTAGTTTTTTAGTATCTAGATTTAAGATAAAAAGTTGAAGACGAATACTGTTGTGGTGTTAAATTTTGCTCATTTTTTGTTTTTTTATTAAATAAATCTAAAATGTTGAACTTTTAAATAAAATTATGTATCATTCAGTTAGATAAATATTTAATTTACCCCATCCTATAAAAAAACAGATTGATTTCATAGCTAATATCAAGCAAAAATGAGTATATATATAGGAGACCCCTAGCGACGAATACTTTTGTGACTATCTGTAAGTCAGATGTATTTTTTGTATTTAAAGACTTCATTGCAGAAAGTGAAGTTCATTTTAACTGTAAAGTTGTAAATCTATATATAGACAATGGCAGACAATATCTTTCTAATCAAATGCGTGAGTTTTGTATTGAAAAAGGCATTAGTTATCATTTAACGGTTCCTCATACACCACAATTGAACGGTGTGTCAGAACGGATGATTAAAACAATCACCGAGAAGGCTCGCTCTCTGATTAACAGTGCTAATAATAGCTGTTAATGCCAGATTCCATTAACAGGAATTGCTCCTCCCACACATAGCCAGGCTATGTTAATAGCATAACTCCAACACCAGTTCTCCTACTGGTTCTTGGTACTTAGCATTCCGCTGAGTACTGGCCTATATACATAAACACTTTCTTTCGGCACTCTTTTTCTTAATGTGCATATATGCAGTTCACTTGCCGCCATTTGAGCAAAGAATAAAAAAACCATTTAAAATTGAACTTTGTGTTTTTTTGTTATTCAACCCGCCCTGGAACGCCACCTCTACAAACAATAACAAACAATTTTGGGGCGAAGCTGTTTTAACAGCAACTTACATAATTAATAGATCTCCAAGTAGAGCGTTACAAAATTTGAACACCTTATGAAATGTGGCATAATGAAAAGCCACTCCTAAAATATCTTAGAATATTTGGCTCGACAGTATATGCACTTAATCAAGCGCAAAAACGAAATTTTCATGAAAAATCAATTAAAACTATCCTATACTGGCTATGAGCCAAATGGTTATAAATTGTGGAACGTGAATACAAGGAAATTTATAATAGCAAGGGATGTTGGATGAGGCAAGCATGCTTACATGCAAGGCTGTACACGAAGAGGACTCTGTGGTTCAACTTGATAATATTAATCAAGAAAAAACAGAAGCTGAAGAGCCTGCCTCTTCAAGATTAAAACATAATGAATCTGTTAATACAAGCTCCGATGTACAAGCCAGTGAAAATTCCTCAAATCTCGAGAATGCTGATCCACGGAAAATGACTGGTGATAAATTAAAAGAACTTGAACAAGTAAGAAAGCTCTAATCGAGACTGCTCGACTACGAGATCACCTGACCCCTTCCAGGAACTAATATTTGAATAATTCGTCACTTCATTTCTACTTACACATGCACACACACGCACGCACGTATAAACAGACATGGGCTGCCATGTGGGCTTACTTTGGGAACTTAATTATTTAATAACTTTTTTGTAGACGGACAATTTTGATGAAACTTTCAGACCGTGATAATAACATTAAAATGTGTTATACGTCTCTAGTATTTGAAATACGGTTTTTGCAAACTTGTATGGAAGGGGGTGTTATGAGGGGAGGGAGATGAAATATGACAAAAACCGAAATTCTTAAAAATACATATGATTCTACATTTTAAATTTGGAGACTCTATCTTTAAAGGTGTAGAAGATATAATTTTATAACTGATTTTCAATAAGGTTTTTTATCGATAACAAAAAAAACAGAAGCAGTTATCGATTTTTAGAAATAAATTTGATCTGCGCGTGCAATATACGGACCTACAGCTTCAAATTTCAGTCTCTAGCTCTTATATCTTCTGAGATCGACGCGTTCAAACATACGGACAGACAGACAGACAGACAGGGATAAATCGACTTAAATCGTCGCGCTGATCAAGAATATATATTCTTTATGGGGTCTGCCACGCCTCCTTCTGCCTGTTACATACATTTTAACAAAACCACTATACCCTGATTTCCCATTTTCAATGGGTTCAGGGTATGAAAAGAAGTAAGACGCAGTGAAAGAATAAAAAATACGCCAAAATTGTCATATAAATTTGTAGAAAAATGTCTTATGAATACTCAAATCATTTTAAACGATATCCCAAAGACTTTCGATGAAAATAAATTTCGTGAAGATAAAGTTCATTGGGAAAAAGCCATAGAAAAGGAGCTAAACTCTCATTTCCAAAACAATACTTGTTGTATAGTGCAAAAGCCGAAAGACAAAAACATAGTAGACTGAAAATGGGTGCGAAGGGTTTTACTCAACAATATATGACTGATTATGATGAGACATTTGCACCAGTTGCACGAATCTCAAATTTTAGGTTCCTTTTAGCATTCTCAAATCAATATAATTTACTAGTTCATGATATGGATGTAAAAACAGCAATTTTAAATGGAACTTTGGAAGATTAAATTTATATGAGTGTTCCAAAAGGTTTGATCCATGATTATGATGGTAAAGTATGCAAACTTAATAAAGCTATTTATGGGCTTAAAGAAGCCGCACGATGTTGGTTTAAAGTATTTGATGATGTTTTAAGGGAAGTTGGATTTGAAAATTTAGTAGTTGATCGATGCATATATAAGTTAACGACAGACCCCACAAAAGGTCATTGCACCGGCCCAATTATATCACGGCCCCAGTGCATGCACTTTTGACACGTGCGCTTAGTCAGCACAACAAAACAGCAACGCAACCGTGGGAGCCTATGGTCAGCACTTAGCCAAAACATATTCTGGCCAACGTCTGCATATCCGCCACGCGCGCCGAGTCAGCGCACCGATCGGCACCACCGCGGGATCGTAAGACACCTATCAGCAGCAAAAGCAGTGACCACGGCGGCAGCGACGCCAATAACAGCAGCGGCAGCTTTCATATAAATAGTACTTGAGTAATTATTCTTAAGCTAGTTCTAATCCAGCTGCGAAAGAAAAAAAAGGTTTTTTTTTAATTAAAAAAATTTTTTGAATTTCTTATTTATATAGTATATATTATATACTTAATAACGGAGATATTTCTAAAAACATTTATATTTCATTATATGTAGATGATGTTGTAATTACTACAAATGAAATTCAAACAATGCATAGTTTTAAATCTTATATACAAAGTAAATTACAAATAACGGACTTGCAAGAAATAAGATTCTTTATAGGTA
Source organism: Drosophila hamatofila (assembly GCA_035045345.1). NCBI lineage: Eukaryota > Metazoa > Arthropoda > Insecta > Diptera > Drosophilidae > Drosophila > Drosophila hamatofila. The sequence goes on from JAWNPA010000046.1 coordinate 525,157, forward strand.
TAAAAATTGAAAGAGAAAACGATCAATTATGTCTTAGTCAATCAGCATACATAAACAGTGTTTTAAACAAATTTAATATGGGAAATAATATTTAAGATATCTAAAAGGCACTGTTAACATGAAAGTGATATTCAAGAAAAACAGCAATGTTAAAAGTATTGTAATGGGATAAGTTGATTCCGATTGGGCGTGAAATGAGACTGACAGAAGAAGTACAACAGGATTTTTATTTAAAATGTTTGAGAACTGTGTAATTTTATGGAGTACTATGAAGCAAAAATCTGTTGCTGCTTCATCCACTGAGGCTGAATACATGGCCTTATTTAAAGGCGTTAGAGAAGCATTATGGTTAAAGTCATTAATTAATGAAATTAATATTTTTGAAGACAACCAAGGTTGTATCAGTATTGCCAATAATCCAACCTGTCACAAATGAACAAAGCACATAGATATTAAATACCATTTCACGAGAGAACAAATTGAAATGAAAATAATTTCTGTTAAGTATATTTCCACAGATTTTCGATTGGCTGACATATTGACGAAACCATTACCAGCGGCACTTTTCGCAATTTGGCGAAATCAACTGGGACTTTCAGAATAAATAAATTTAATCAATCATTTAATTTTTATACCCTGAACCCATTGAAAATGGGAATTCAGGGTATAATGTTTTTGTGAAAATGTATGTAACAGGCAGAAGGAGGCATGGCAGACCCCATAAAGTATATATATTCTTGATCAGGATGACGAGCTGAGTTGATCTAGCCATGTCCGTCCGTCCGTCCGTCCGTCCGTCCGTCCGTCCGTCCGTCCGTCCGTCCGTCCGTCCGTCCGTCCGTCTGTCCGTCCGTACTAACGCAGAGATCTCCTAAACTACAAGTGCTAGAGACTTGAAATTTTACATGTATACTCGTGTATACCATACGCAGTACGAGTTTATCATATTTTTTCGATAACTCATCCCATTTCTTTTTTATCGATAACAATCGAAAATCGGACTTTGTTTTTAAAGCCTAGTTTAAATACTGTTAGACCTAGAGACTTCAGATTTACTGTGTAGATTTATGTGATGAATACAAAGATTTTGTCGTTTACAGATTTTGGATGCCACGCCCCCTTCGCCCCAAATTTGAAAAAAACGTATAGCAAGTACTAGAGACTTGTGCTTTGGCATATACACACATTTGAATGTTATTATTACGTTCTGAAAATTTGATGAAGATAGTCCCACTACAAAAAGATTTATTCAACAAACAAATTTTCGTAATATAGCCCACACGGCAGCCCAAGCGCAGTAACTGCGCAGTTAGCAGAGCAATTGTTTATGCGTTCGTATGGATGCATGCGTACGGGTGTGTATATGTGTTTTTGTATATGTGCATGAAAGAAGTGTAGAATTGTTGGAATCAGTACTTTGCAGGGTTCAGGGTATCTCCTAGTCGAGCAGTCTCGACTAGAGCCCTCTTACTTGTTTGGTATAAAATATGCATTGCAAATTTTTTATTTAAAATATTCATTTGAATTAGCATAAGACTCTTAAAACTTTGTATTATTGAAAATAATATTTTACTTTAGATATTAAGATTGAAATGAAATGTAATATTATTTTTTTAATTGATCTAGATTGGGTTTTCTGGTTTTCCCCAATCTCGCGAGTGAATGCTGGATCAAATTGTTATCCCCAGATATTAATGAAATAAAAGAAGAAAATGATTAAAAGTAATCGTCTCGGCGATGATTGTAGTGATACTGCAATAATTTGAAATCCGCGATTTCAGAATGAGATCAACTGAGTATTCCTCAGTTGAGAAGCTGACATCTCCAATGCCAGAAACTGTAGTCAGCGATTTGCTTTTTAGAAGCTGAAGCTGATTTGCGAAGCGACTGGTGACGAAGTGAAGTTCCTGAGTCCAAGAGCAAACGGCACACAACGAATGTTCCATAGAAGTGGCAAAAGCACAACATCAGGCTTGATATGTGGGCTTGAGGTAGAGAAGGTGACATTGCAACCATGGCAGTGGGATGTATTGCATTTGTTTGATAAACAAGTGGCAACACAGCGTTTGATGTGGCCATTGAAGACTGTAATTCAATAAAGTATGGTGCTTCGAATGACAAGTACTCCTGTCGTAGGTAGATTTGCCATCTTTCAACTGATGACCTTTTCTCAGACAATTGAGGGAAAGTTCAAGTCTCTTGGCCTCTGTATAACTTGCAATTGGCGAAAATTGCTTAAAGCGCTTACGATGGAATATCATGTAATTTGGATCTTCGCTATTATTAAATCGACCTTGAAGAATATCCAGAGCGACGATGTACTTGGCCTTGTTGATTTTCCATGAGCTAATGGTATCCAAAGCAGCACCACTTAAGCAGTATCGAAGATGCTGGAACTTCTCAATAAAGTTGAGATCAGGATCAGTATCTATGATCGTTTTGGACATAGAGTAAAAGTTGTCCCACTCAGTGTAGATTCCACTAAGTTTCAGCAGCTCCAGCTGCGCCAAACGCGATCTACTAGCTATAGCGAGCATTGGATGAGCATTTGTAAATCTATTGTTAAGCGTCGAAGAGAGCTGTTGATTCGGCCAAATTGATTCGAATTTCACAGGTAAATCACTAGATTCTAAGCTAGTGTGGACTGCATCAAAATTTCACTTCAACTTGGTGAGCGAACCCACGAGCACACGTAATAATTTATTATAAACCTTAAGAAAGTAAACTGAGATTGATCAGCATTTGACTCTGAACGAATACACTTGACTATGGTTTGTAAGACCAGAAGACAAGAAACTACGTTGGTGTTTAGTTTAGTATTGATCTTTATTAAGCTGAGCCCGGGTTTATATACCCAGACTCATGCATATTTTCAACCCTTAAATCTAGTGCGTCTATTGCTGAGTGTGTAAGGCTCAGCATTGGTCTATTACATATTCTTATCTTATCGCAGAGTTTGTAAGACTCCGCGTTGGTCTATTATATATTCTTGTCGCAAAGGGTCAGGGTCATAATTATGTCTAGTGTGACAGTTCACACTTGTCACATATGTTTGCTATTTTATGTTGAGTACATAAAGCGTATGTTCCCATACTTATCATATTTCTATGTTCATGCATGTTCATGAACAGACTCTGAGTTATTCATTTTATTAATCACAAATTCACTAAAGAGTGAAAATAACTCTTGAAAATTATTGCAATTACAAAGTTAGTGTACAAGCTAATATTCTCACTAATATGCACTTCTAAATTAGCTGCAATTTTAATATGTGTATGTTTGTATGTGTGGGATCGACACAGCCATTTTCGGATTAGTGGGCCTCCTATGCAGACGTTGCACAAAAGGCGCCAAACGCGATGAACAACCGACGAAAAAGAGAATGCTAATTATAAACACTACGCAAGCGCGACTGCATTGATTATCAGAGCTTTTATGTATGTATGCTTCTTCTAAAATTGACACAGCTTTTTCTTCTATGCACACGATGCTTAGAAGGCGTCAACCGCGACGAACGAAGCAAACAATTAAAAGGGAATAAAAAAGCTCAAGGTAATGCACGCACAATTGCATACACTTCTGTATGCACTTTAAACTAAATAATTTGTGCACAAATGTTAATGTTTTACACTGTTGTGTTCCGACGAATTAGGTTATTAGCTTTTAACGCATTAAACGAACACCACGGAGTGTATTATCACGTCGGGGTCACTAAAATATTAGAAGCTGTCAAGCTTTTTTGGCTACTCTGGCTAAAATTATTTACGAAGGCACAAATAAAAGCCAATACGATTTAATTTAGCTTAATATTTATTAATTTAATGCCGAGTCCGTGGTGGCTGTTCTGGAAAAGTTAATTGTGTCGGGCTTGATGACAATTTTCGTACAGCGATACAGAGTTTAAACAATAGAAGTTACAAAAAGTAGCAAGTAAACAGAAGCAGGAATTTACATATATATGTGTGTTATGTATGTGCGTGAGTGCACTAAGAGCGAACAAGTATAACAAAGACAAGATTAGCTTAAGAGAACTAAATCTAAGAGAAATTATTAATTGTTGCGCCGAACATGGACAATCTTCATAAAACTTTTAGACCGTGATAATAACTTATATAATAATAATTCAAATCTGTGTATTTTCCAAAGCAAAAGTTTCTAGTATTTGAAATAAGCTTTTTGCAAATTTGAAGGGAAAGGGGGGGGGGGGGGGGGGGGCGTTTTTGGGTGTGGGAGTGGAATATGACAAAAACTGAAATTCTCAAAAATACATATACATACATAAATTTGAAGACTCTAGCTCTAAAGATGCAGAAAATATAATTTTTTAACTGATTTTCGATAAGGTTATTGTTAAGAAAAAAACGGGAGAAGTTATCGATTTTTGGAAACAAACTCGATATGCGCGTGCAATATACGGACCTAAGAACATAAATTTGAGTTTGAGTTTCTAGCTTTTATATCTTCTGACGGATTGACGGATTGACGGACGGACAGTCAGACGAACAGGGCTAAATCGACTCAGCTCGCTGCTTTGATCAAGTATATATATACTCTGCCATGCCTCCTTCTGCCTGTTACATACTTTTAACAAAACCATTATAGCGTTATTTCCCATTTTCAATGGGTTCAGGGTATAAAAAGACACTAATCAAGACCAGCAGAAACCAAAAAGTTCAAAACAAAGGTTCCATTTACAGAAGCCACTAGGGCTGTGTACTCTCACGATTTAGGCAACCAACACAGGACTACAAGAGTAACAAAAACTACGGAGATCAATCTATGCAGACTTTACAAAACTTTAACTATTTGCAAGGTAATGAAGCTTTTAAAAACTATATTAAATCCCTTTCAGATTACATCAGATCACATCAATCCACGGACACACAAAAATTGAGCAGAAATGCCTCATTGTTTTTTTTTTTTTTTTAAGTAACATTATAATTACTTATGTTGGAAAAAATTTCTACGACATAATTGGCCTTGATCTGCTAAATCAGGCTAACGATCAGATTGATTAAACCAACAACATAAAGTCCTCTTACAACAACCCGATATGGATCGCTCACAAAAAAAATGTTGACGAAACGGGACACAAAAGGAATAGTCTTCAATAATTTTTACCATATTGTCAAACATGGGTGAAGTACTACACAACACAGCACTTCTAATCAGGCTTTCACCAAATAGAATTGGCGGAAAGAGACAGAGAAAAAACCGCATGCTCTGTAAACAAGAAAAATATTAATTTTTCAGGCTTCCCTTTATGCTGAAAATGCCCCTAGTGTCTTCCAGAGGGCAATACATAATGTTTTCAGGGACAAGATTGGTAAAAATTGTTACGTCCATGAAGACAACGTAATAATTTTCTCTCCACGTCAAGCACATCTAGTGGATCTTGAAAATCTTTAGGGACGCAGGCAGGGTTTCTCAAAACAAGTCCAAGTTATTCAAAAAGAGCGTGGAGTACCTGGGATTCACCTTGTGCTGAGGCGAGATCCTGACAAAGTACAAGTCATGAGAGATTTTCAACCACCAAAAACCTTGTTTAACCTTAACTAGGGCTAGCAAGTTATTACAGGTGGTTTATAGCAGGATTTGCCAACCTTGCAAGAAAGTCGAACACGGTAAAATAAGTGTCAACCACTCGAGAAAAATAAAAATCGAGCTAAGCCCAGAGCAAGTGTAGGTCTTTAGCAGACTAAAGGAATTGCCTCTGAAGACGTGATGTTATCATAGCTTTTAAAAAACCATTCGACCTTACGACAGACACGTTAGATCAAGGGCTCAGGGCTCTGCTGTCCTAAGACGGGCATCCTGTACGGTGTTAGAAACCTAAACATCTATACAGATCATCAGCCGCTAACATTAGCCGTTTCGAACCTCGTGGCAGACGTCCTTTTTTGCCAAAATATTAACGCATTAGAGGATTTAGCAGAATCTGATGTTCTTAAAATTCACAGCGAAGAATCTTTGATGTATAGATGTCTTTAAATTCAGAGACTATTTGAACCATGTTGTCAAAAAACTTTGGCACAATCGCAAAAGCACCACCCCTACACAGTACGTTAAATAGACAGGTTGAGCGGCACTTTTGGAGAAATTAATCGTTGTCTAAAAAATGTAAACCATATTGAAGACACAATCGAGAATTGACCTCGTACGATACCTACGCTGATTAAACATGGAAATTGGTAGACATAGTACCCAAAGACCCTATGAAACAGGTAATGAGGATCGACCTCCAACACATAAACACTCTTATAGCCATTCTTTAAGTTCATCATAGGCTGGCCCGCAGTATAAACATTATAGGCAGTGCTCTTCGCGGGGATCCCAAATTTTGACGACTGCACTATGGTCAAAAAGTCTGATTTTTTGTAAAGTCCAATTTTTATGTTTTCAAAACTAATTTTTTTTACTGTACATACATTAGATAGGAAAATCCGTTATCGAATTTTTTTTTTAATTTTCATTTAATGATGGTGCACAATTAAAGTCAGTTGCTTAAATTCAAACTTGAGTTATTGATATATAACCAAAAATATAGTTCAAGTTTGTAATTGTGCTGTGGGTGATTGGGTGAGAGATATATAAAAATGTAACTATGGAAAATCATCGCACAGGTCTTTAGAATAAATGTTTAATGTTAGTGTCTTATGATTGTGTATGTATACTTGTGAAAGTGCAATTGTTGCTAGTATCTTTTTACAGCAGGAATTTAACAAACACACTCCTGTCTCGTTATTATTATTATTACTTGTTCTGAGCACGCTAAAAGTGCTATATTTTGCGTAACAGTGAATTGAAACGGATCTAATAACTTCCCTTGCTCCTGGCATTTTGGTGACAAATATGTTGTATCGTTTAATGTTAATGGATTTTTTGGGACAACAAATAGCGTGATGATTTTGATCTAATCAAGTGGACATAAGAGAAAGTTATTAAAACTGATCTCAGTTTTCCACTGATTGATTAATTGAAAGAAAAAATTCGAATGTTCATCAATCACATTAAAAAGTATTTGCCAAAGTGCAGTCACTCAAAGTGCTTTTTGCATCCGCTTAATATTATTTTGGTTGAACTGCTGATGGATCTATCTCCATATATAATAAGCACTCCAACAATGGTCTATTCAGATGCCGGAATGCTACTTAATGAAAATAAGCATCTGACCTTGCATCAGACATAAAATTTTCAACGCACTATTTATTACATAACCAACCTTACAAATCATTGATCCCTAATTAGTTGATCCCGAGTGTATTACCAAATTTCAAGTCTCTAGCTTCAATAGTGTTCAAAATATAGCCGAATTTGAAAAATCGCTATCTATTCAGATCCGATTTGCCACACCCATAGTGGGCGTAAACATACAGGGGTGTCCATATTCGACGGACCCATCTGAGGTTGCCCATATCCATCCCATCCCATCGCAGATGCATTGGCGGGATTCAAACCGCGGAATTCTGACATGACGTGCACCGTCTCTGTTAACAGCTCCACTACATTGATCTAGCCCAATATGACTAACACAAAACTTTACAGTTACAGCATCTATAGTAAACAAAAAGCAAAGTAGTGGCTGAAAATTCAAAAGCAATTTAAAGACAATTCAATCGCAATTGAGATTCTGAGAATTGCTCGAATACGCATTTGAATATACATACATACAAACACATTTGCACACGCGTAAAAATCGCTGGCATGCTGAAATTGTGTGTGCAGACGAATACATATGCATGTACACTGACGAGCAAAACTGTAACACGATTTCAATGTTGTCACTTCAACGGTCTGTATTTTTGCTTCTACTGTATGCATGGTTTAGATCTTAGGCTTGTTTTATTAGTACAATATTAAGCTCTCTTTTCTGAAAATTTGAAGTCATTCGGTCAACTGGAAGAGAAATGCAATGACAAAGAGTAAGAAGAGTCAAATGTTACAGTTATGCACTCTCAATGCAAAAGCTGTTTTCTAAGCTTCAGAGCTTTTTTTACCGTTAAAGTTGCATTGTTTTCATTGAACTTGGTGATATTTGCGCATTTTAAGTAAATTTGCAAATCAGTAACAATGGACAGTAAAAATAAAGAGAAAATAATGGATTTATTGCTAACAGGCGAGTCTGTGCGGAAAGTGGCTAACAAATTTGGTGTTAGCCATATGACTGTGCAGAGAATAAAAAAAGCCAGTCAGAAAATAGTTCCAAGCAACAAAGGAGGTCGACCGCGAATTTTAAGTGATCGCGACACGCGCCACGTGGCCAATTTTGTGGCAGGCAATCGTGACATTGCGCCAAACAAAGCAGCGCAGATACTTAATTTGAATACCAGTGCGTGGACAGTCCGTCGCAGTCTCAACAGACTTGGACTAAAAGAAAAAGAAAAGAAAAAAAAACCTTTACTTGCAAAGAGGCACATAATTTTGCGAAAAAACTTTGCTGCAACTCATGAAAATTGGACTGTAGCTGATTGGGATGCTGTAAGTCACCTAAAAATAGCTAAAACAATTGCTGAATGAATATTTTAAAGGTAATATGGTCCGATGAAACCAAAATCAACCGATTTGAGTCAGATGGACGACCCTGGTACTGGACTAGAGATCCCACAGTCCAGTCAGCCAATACAGTACGGCAAACTGTCAAGCACGGTGGAGGCTCCATTATGGTTTGGGCGTGCATTAGTAAAAATGGAGTTGGACCCCTAGTTTTAATTGATGGTACAATGCGTAAGGAGCAATACCTTAACATTCTACAACAGAATTTGGGAGGAGTTATCAAAAAAATGGGTCAATGACCCGAAGCACACGTCCCATTTGGTCCAAAACTGGTTACTAAACCAAAGATTTCAGTCCCTTAAGTGGCCTTCGCAATCTCCTGACATGAACCCCATCGAAAACCTATGGAGTCATGTGAAGTCGCAGCTTGGGAAATATGCGGGCCCTCCAAATGGAATGATGGAGTTGTGGGAGAGGACCAAGGACGTCTGGTACGCAATTCCTCCTGCAATGGTGCGACAGTACACCCAAAGTATGCCAAATCGCATTACTGATCTAAAAAAATCAAAAGGGCTATGGACCCATTATTGAAAAATTATTAAAAAATATATTTGTTAAAAACTAGTAAGAGTGCAAAACTGTAACATTTGACTTTTTTTACATTTTTGGTTCGTATATTTCTTCCAGTTGACCGAATGACTTCAAATTTTCAGAAAAGAGAGCTTAATATTGTACTTATAAAACAAGCCTAAGATCTAAACCATGCATACAGTAGAAGCGAAAATACAGACCGTTTAAGTGACAACATTGAAATCGTGTTACAGTTTTGTTCGTCAGTGCATGTATGTATGTACGTATAAGCATTTGTGGGTTATTTAAGCAAAAATAAAATTTAACTTATAAAAACTTATAATAATGTTTGCATAAGAACAAAAATAGTATGTGTGTGTCATTCAAGTTATCATTTTCGCAATAAAATAACTAATCTATAAAGAGACATTTAAAAAATTTGACATCAGCGAGATTAGAGCCCGCGCTATTCCCAGCGCAACTTGCATAGCATTAACCATCGACGCCACTGCAATATACGTCCAAATATTTTCCTCATTAAATTCTGACTTAACAATTCAAATCTATTGAATTTTTGTAATTTCATAAGAAATGACAACTCATTCACATTGCTACATTTGCAACTGACATTAAAAGGGGAGTTCGATAAAATTTGAAGCCTGTATCCAAAATATAACAAAAATAAAAATTATACAAGTAAGAGGGCTCTAGTCGAGACTGCTCGACTAGGAGATACCCTGAACCCTGCAAAGTACTGATTCCAATCATTCTACACTTCTTTCATGCACATATACAAAAACACATTCACACACCCGTACGCATGCATCCACACGAACGCATAAGCAATTGCTCTGCTAACTGCGCAGTTAGCAGTTACTGCGCTTGGGCTGCCGTGTGGGCTATATTATGAAAATTTTTTTGTTGAATAAATCGTTTTGTAGTGGGACTATCTTCATCAAATTTTCAGAACGTGATAATAACATTCAAATGTGTGTATATGCCACAAGTCTCTAATACTTGATATACGTTTTTTTCTGTAAATTACAAAATCTTTGTATCACAGTAAATCTGAAATCTCTATGTCTAACAGTATTCAAATAAGGCTTGAAAACCAAAGTCAAATTTTCGATTGTTATCGATCAAAAAGAAATGGGATGAGTTATCGAAAAAATATGATAAAATCGTACTGCGTATGGTATACACGAGTATACAAGTAAAATTTCAAGTCTCTAGCATTTGTAGTTTAGGAGATCTCTGCGTTCCTACGGACGGACAGACGGATCAGACGGTTAGATCAACTCAGCTCGTCATCCTGATCAAGAATATATATACTTTATGGGGTCTGCCACGCGTCATACATTTTCACAAAAACATTATACCCTGATTTCCCATTTTCAATGGGTCAGGGTATAATAAAATACCCATGCATCAACATACCCATATGCAAAATTTAGAGAGTCTAGCTGTTGAGTACAATTTAAAATATACTCGGGTTGACAACCCAAAATCAATTAGATATGTATGACAGCGTTGGGACTGTGAATGAATATTCCACAGTATTTGAGCAGTCTCGATTAGACCTTTCTTACCCGTTTTTTTTTTTGTGGGGCACTGGCGGAGGAGATAATGGCGTGGCTCACAACCAAAATACTTAGTTCTATATAGCTAGCTTGAAAATTAGACTTTATGCTATAAAATAGGATTTTTTACCATAGTGGACTGGGAGAAAATAATATAATAAAAAAAATTGATATGCGCGCTCTATATACGGACCTACGAAAAAAAAATTTTAAGAGTCTAGCTATTATATCTTCTGAGATCGACGCGTTCATACATACGGACAGACGGACAGACAGACAGACAGACGGACAGACGGACAGGGCTAAATCAACTCAGCTCATCGCCCTGATCAAGAATATATATGGGGTCTGCCACGCCTCCTTCTGCCTGTTACATACTTTTAACAAAACCATTATAACCTGATTTCTCATTTCCTGTCCGCCTGTCTGTCTGCACGTCCGTCCGTAAAAGAAACTTTTTTTTTTTAAAGTCCCTGTTAAGCAGGCGCAGATAGAGTTTGTTTTAATAAATAGATAACTATTCTAGTTTTGTGTTATCGACTATAAGCCTTATTAAAAATCAGTTTTAAAATTATATCTCCTACATCTTTAGAGATCGACTCCCAAAGTTTTTTATTAGTATTAATGTGTATTTCATATAATTTTGATTGTTGTTATATTTCAGATAGCTAAATGAAATCCACCCTCTAAAAAAACGTATTTTAAATATTATCACATTCTGAAACTTTGACTATGAAAGTCCAACTACAAGAAAATATACTCGACAAATATCATAGCCCACTCTGCAGCCCAAGTGCAGGTGCTGCGTCAGCTGCGCAATTAGCAGGGAGCGTACTTACTCGTGCGTGAGAATGCATGTGCGCATGTATTGCCTCTTGGGTGTGCAGAAAAGCAGCGATGAGGTTTTGGCACATAAGTGATTCGAAGGGTTCATGGGATCTCGTTGACGAGCAGTACTATACCCTGAACCCATTGAAAATGAAAAACAAGAATATAATGGATTCGTTAAAATGCATTTAAGAGGCACAATGAGGTGTAAAGTATGTGTATTAGGTGGCAGACCCCATAAAGTATGTATATTCTTTATCAAGGCGACTAACTGAGGCTTAGACAAGTCATCCGTGTGAACGCTTCGAAATCATATCACTAGTCTAGGTAAACAGTGCTCCAAATAGGCTTTGAAAAACATCAAATTACCGATTATTGATTCGATTATATTGTAAAAAATAAATGGGATGAGTTATCAAACAAATTTTATAAACTTGTACTGCGTATGATATACATGAGTATACATGTAAAAATTCTCCAGCTTATGTGGCTTAAAAAATCCCAGCGTTCATACGGACGGACGGACGGGTACAAAAATTCAAAGTCTCTAGCTCTTATATCTTCTGAAATCGACGCGTTCAAACACACGGATAGACGCACAAACAGACAGACGGACCGTGGTAAATCAAATTTTTTTTTTAAACCTGAACCCATTGAAAATGGTAAATAAAATAAATAATGGTTTTGTTAAATGTATGTAACAGGTAGAAGGAGGCATGACATACCCCGTCCGTCTGTCTGTCTGTCAATCTGTCCATATGTTCAACGCTTTGATCTCAGTAGATATAAGAGCTAGAGACTCTTTTTCTTTAGGTCCGTATATGCACGCGCAAATCGAGTTTGTTTCCAATAATAAATAAATGCTCCGTTTTTTTTCTATCCATAAATAAACATTTCGAAAATCAGTTATAATATTATATCTTCTACGTCTTTAGAGCTAGAGTCTCTAAATTTGGAATATAGATTTATATATATTTGATAATTTCGATTTTTGTTATATTTTACCCCACCCCCAAAATTTAAAATACTGGAGACTTGAGCTTTGGCAAATATACACATTTTAATGTTATTAGCATGCTCTGAAGATATGAAGGTAGTTATGATAGTTTATGAAGATAGTTCTTCTAAAATAAAAGTTATTAAGCAATTAAGTTCCCATAGTAAGCCTACACTACAGCCCATGCCTGCTTATACGTGCATGCGTACGTGTGTATGTGTCAGTGTGTGAAGAATTTTTGAAATATCAATTCCTAGAGGGGTTCAGGGGATCTCGTAGTCGAGTAGTCTTAACTAAAACTTTCTTACTTGTTTTTTTTTTTCTCTTATATCTAAAACTGACACATTTATACACTCGGACTGACAAGCGGACATAGCGAGGTCGATTTGTTATTATAATAATAAAAAAAAAAAAAACAAGTAAGAAAGTTCTAGTTAGGACTCATATAATTTAATATAATTTGTCAAGTACTCATATAATTTACGCAGTCTCCCACGCAGCTATCTGTTTGTTTTTTCGTCCCTTTGAATAATAATTATGCTTAACAATTCAATTTAATACTTTTCATACCCTGAACCCATTCAAAGTGGGAAATCAGGGTATAATATTTTTGTGAAAATGTTTGTAGCGGGCAAAGGGAGGCGTGCCAGGTACATATATTTTTGATCAGAATGAGCTAGTTGATCTAGTCATGTCCGTCTGTCCGTCCGTTCGTATGAACGCAGAGATCTCTTAAAATACAAATGCTAGAGACATTTATGAAACTTATCATGTATACTCGTATATACCATACGCAGTACGAGTTTATTATACTTTTTCGATAGCTCATCCCATTTATTTATTATCGATAATTATCGAAAATTTGACTTAGTTTTTTAAGCCTAATTTGAATACTGCTAGACCTAGAGACTTCGAATTTTCTGTGAAGATCTACAAAATATACAAATACAAAGATTTTGTAATTTAAAGATTTTGGATACTACGCCCTTTTTTCCCTACATTTGAAAAAAACAAAATTGTGCTTGGGCAAACACACATTTGAGTGTTATTATTATGTTCTGAAAGTTTCATGAAGATAGCCCCACTACAAAAGGATTTATTTAACAAATAAGTTCTCATAGTATAGCCCATATTGCAGACCACTTAGTACAGTGCGTATGTATGCGTGCGTGTCGATGCATGCGCATTTATGTATTTCCGCATAAAAGAAGCGTAGAATAATTGGAGCATCAGCTCTTTTAAGGTTCAGGGTATTTCGTAGTCTAGCTGTCTCGACTAGAGCACTCTTACTTGCTATACCCTGAACCCATTGAAAATGGGAAATCAGGGTATAATGGTTTTGTTAAATGTATGTAACGTACGAGTTTATTATACTTTTTCGATAGCTCATCCCATTTATTTATTATCGATAATTATCGAAAATTTGACTTAGTTTTTTAAGCCTAATTTGAATACTGCTAGACCTAGAGACTTCGGATTTTCTGTGAAGATCTACAAAATATACAAATACAAAGATTTTGTAATTTAAAGATTTTGGATACTACGCCCTTTTTTCCCTACATTTGAAAAAAACAAAATTGTGCTTGGGCAAACACACATTTGAGTGTTATTATTATGTTCTGAAAGTTTCATGAAGATAGCCCCACTACAAAAGGATTTATTTAACAAATAAGTTCTCATAGTATAGCCCATATTGCAGACCACTTAGTACAGTGCGTATTTATGCGTGCGTGTCGATGCATGCGCATTTATGTATTTCCGCATAAAAGAAGCGTAGAATAATTGGAGCATCAGCTCTTTTAAGGTTCAGGGTATTTCGTAGTCTAGCTGTCTCGACTAGAGCACTCTTACTTGCTATACCCTGAACCCATTGAAAATGGGAAATCAGGGTATAATGGTTTTGTTAAATGTATGTAACAGGCAGAAGGAAGGCAGACCCAATCTGTCTGTCCATCCGTCTGTCCGTATGTATGAATACGTCGATCTCAAAAGATATAAGAGCTAGTGACTTTACATATCTTTTCGTGGGTCCGTATATTGCACGCGCAAATCGAGTTTGTTTACAAAAAACGATAACTACTCACGTTTTCTTTTTATCGATTAAGTCTTATAAATGAGTTTACTTTATATTATATTATATCTCCCACATCTTTAGATCTATGGTCTCCAAAATTTTCTCGACTAGAGCTTTCTAAGTTGTTCCATCTTTAGTTATGATATGTCCTAAAAATGTAGTTTCTTGTTTTAGACTCTGGCATTTGCCTAGAAGATCTGTCCAGGTTGTTAAGAGTATTGACCTTTGTCTTTCATCATTGCTGGTGTACAAGACCAATGTGTAGTCCATTCGTTTGAACTTTTGTATTTATATATAATTTTAATTTCGATTAAATTTGTATACTGATGTTTGGTTTTACTTTTATTTCACTTATTGGCACTGATAGCACTTTAGAAAGTTTCTGAGAAAACCATATGTTTTTTGATTTATATTCTCTTCGAATTTAATAACGTTAAGACTTGTGCTTTGCAAAATACATACATTTGAATGTTAATAGTACGTTTTGATAGTTTGATGAAGACAGTCCCATTACAAAAGGATTTATTCAACAAATAAGTTCTCATGCAGCCCAAGCACAGTTGTTGCTAACTGTGCAATTAGCAGAGCGCGTGCTCATGTGTGCATGTGCATGCATATGTATATATGTATGTGTGCATGTGTTCTTATATGTGTGCATAAAAGAAGCGTAGATTTATTGGAATATCAGCTCTTTGCTGAGTTCGAAGGATTTCACTTGTTTTGTTTTAATGTTATCGATTAAAAACCTTATAGAAACCCAGTTAGTTATCTAAAAATTATATCTCGTAAGCAGAGCTAGAGCCTCAAAGTTTTGAAAATAGATTCATGTGAGTTTTGATTTATGTTATATTTTAAATTAATTAATTAATTAAAAGTTATTAAGCTATTAAGTTCTTTTTGCAAGCCCATACTGCAGCTCAAGCACATTAGCTGCATCAACTTTGCAGTTATCAGTTAGTTAGCGTGTATGCAGACAAGAAGCGAAGAATTATTGGAATATCAGTTTTTCGAAGGGTTCAGGAGTCCGTAGTCTAGCAGTCTCTATTATGGCATTTTACATATTATTTATAATAATTAAATGAGATGAGTTTTCAAAAATACAAAAAATACATCTGACTTATATGTTATGAATGAATTGATTAATAGAAACAACATAGTAATAGTTTTTATTATCAATCGTTGATGGTGTGATCGGATTATTTTCCAACACTTACCATGCCACAATCGATACTCTGCACTTTTTGAAATTCTTAATGTGAATATTTTTACATTTAAGTGAAATTTTATAATGGGAACATTATACTCACATTTTCCACTGAATACCAATTTACAATTATTCCTTCCGGGTTAAATTCAATTGTTAGTCCAGCATCTTGCATGGACTAACAATTGGAATTTTCCAACAATACAATATATCTTTGAGTGATATATTGTTTCCAAAGATTAACAACTCCTTTGGCCGTCGCATTAACAAATTCACCACGCTTTGTAATTTCAATAGGAATACTTGATTTCAAATGCTCGTATTCAGTAAACAATGTAATGTTTTTAATAAGATGGTCTGTAGCTCCGAAGTCCATAATAAAATCTACCTTACTTTCATTAATATTTTTATTTATGTTTCTAATAATGAATGCAAACCCGCGATCTGCCTGTGATGTTGTTGCTATTTTGATAAAGACAAAGATTTTGTCATTTGCAGATTTTGGATACCACGCCGCCTTCGCACCAAATTTGAAAAAAAAAACGTATATCAAGTACTAGCAACTTATGCTTTGACATATACACACATTTTAATGTTATTATCACGTTCTGAAAGTTTGATGAAGATAGTCTTACTACAAAAAGATTTATTTAACAAATAAATTCTCATAATATTGCCCACACGGCAGACCAAGCACAGTAACTGGTAACTGCGCAGTTAGCAGATCACGTTTTTATGCGTTTGCATGGATGCATGATTCAGGGTATCTCCTAGTCGAACAGTCTCTACTAGAAAATTTTTACTTGTTGTTTGCGATATTGGACAAGTATCAATAAGGTAAAATATTTTAAAGTTTCACACTCATTACGGAAGCCTACTTCATAAATAAATAAGTCAATCAATTAAACTTCAAACGAAATATCTATTTTTATCAATAATAAGGAAACTAGATGTAGGATACCAAAATATATATTTGAGATTTTATGCCTTTTAATTTTTTAATTTACAGACGGAAAAACTCGCGTCGACATTTCGAGTATGTCTTCTTTATGTGGCGATCAAGCTGTTTTATATCGGATGCGTATATTTGCACGAAAAAAAATGCAGTCTGAAATCGAACTTGCGTGCGTAAGGTTTGCTGAGCGATCTGTGGAAACAAGAAGTAATTGTAAACTGGTCTTAAGCCAATACAATTGACAACTCACAAAAAAAAAGCCCACAATAGTGGCCTCATTTATATTAGTGGCTTCTCAAGTTGCTATCAACAAAGTTAAGGTTAGTGAAATATTTCAAATTAGGGCTCCGCTGCCCGGCGGCAAAGTGCTTGCACGTGCAAGCACAACAGATGTTTGAGCATCGGCAAAAAATGTATCGCAAAAGCTCGTATAAAACTTTGAGCTTTAAGCTCAGCTTACAAAAGCTACATCAGAATGGTTGTTAACAAACTTCTTGACAAAGTTCTTAGCGAAGGAAGCACTCTTCTAAGTGGAGCCTACTGTGCAGGTACCAAACGCCGAACCTTCTCCTAGCGCAAATGGAACAATGCGCTTTGAAAATGTGAAAATTAAGAAAATTAATATAACTAAAATTAAGCGCAAGATAATTACTGGGAAAAAATCCAACCTTGGCAGGAATAGCGAAAGCTCGACCCTGTCACAACCTGACTATAGCGGCAGGTCCAATCGATTAGGTTTGCTTGCGCAAACTCCAGCTGACATGGAAGCTGAAAACAATAGCGACATGCTGTGCGCTCAGCCCAGCACCAGCAATCAAGCTGTTATTGCTGCGTCGAATCAGGCTGCTGCCATAGCTGGCAGCTCTGAAGTGCCCATTAAAGCACAGCCCAACCCCCCTCCAATTGTGATGGAAGGAGTTAACAATGTTAATTTACTAATGCGGCGCATTGAAAAAGTAACGGATGTGAACAAGGTCGAGGTCAGGACCTTTCTGGGTGGTGTCATGAGGCTCTACACGGCTGATGCTGCTACCTTCCGCAGCATTGTCAAATGGGTCGAGAATGATCAGTATGAATTCCACTGCTACAAGCTAAAAGAAGATAGGCCGTACAGAGTCTGCGTTACACCAGAGCACCTTACTTAGTCAGAGTAAGGAGGAACTTGGCAAAATACGCCCCAGAGGCTCAGTAAACCAGGTACACCCAAAGATAGCCCAGTCAACATGTTCTTTCGGAATATTGCCGCAGCTGATAACAACAAGGCGATCTTGGCAGTTAAGACACTCTGCCATACGAGAGACGTAATTGAACCACTCCGTAAGCGTACTGCCGTCGTGCAATGCCATAGATGGCAGCAGTTTGGGCCCACGGCCAATTACTGCCGTGAAACGCACATATGTGTAAAATGCGCCGGAGAACATTCTTTCAAAGACTGCACTCGACCACGCAACGAGCTTTGCACTTGCTTAAAACTTCCAGCTAACTATTCGGGCTGCTCCAAATACCAAGCGTTCCTACAACGCTCCAGGTCCAGAAGTGGACTAGGCGGCAGAAACAAGAGCAGGGAACCTTTGCCACTAAATGTCTCAAGAAGCAGACCGGTAGCCACCCCTCATAGCGGTGTCACCTATGCGGAAGTAGCTAAGCAACAAGGCCCAACAGGCCCAGGCCCAACAGAAGCAGGCCCAACATCAACAGCAGCAATTTAACGACAGGAGCCGCAGCCGTCAAAGGACGACGAGGGATCCTCATCATCCGATGGCCAGCAGTAACATTGAAACCATTTTACAAGTGCTTAATGAAAGCATTAGCTCTCTCCGCTCGCTCCAAGAGAAGTAGATGGAGGAAATCATGATGATGCTAAAACTGCAACAACAACATACACAGCAGCAGGGGCAAATACTTAATCTGCTCACTGCTCTCAAAGCTCAGAAGACACCATAATGATGCCGCTGCGCATCCTTGTGTGGAACGCCAACGATTTTCCCACGAAGCTGCACGATGTAGAATGCTTCGTGCGGCGACACGAGATAGATGTCTTGCTGTTCAGTAAGACACACTGCAAAGGGTCACAGGCACCCAAAATATTCGGTTTCGAGGCTTACTCTGCAAACGATCCGAGTACCAGTCACGCCAAAGGAGATGCAGCGATTCTGATCAGGTCTAGCCTGGTCCACTTCCCGTTAACACTAATAGCCACTAGTAATATACAACTTGCGTCAGCCGCTATTGAAACAGAACTCGGTCCTAACAACCTTGGAGCGATCTACTGTCCACAGAGGCTCATCTGGACTACAGATGAATTTGAGTCGACTTTGGAGGATCACCGTTCCAAATTCATCATTGCGGGAGACTGGAATGCGTCCCATTGGCTATGGGGCCGAAGAGGCCATGCGCTTGCAAACCTCGCCCTGAACACTGAGATAAACGTACTGGCAACAGGGGTACCAACGAGGTACTCGTACGGCAGCAGAGGCTCACCAGGCTACCTCGATTTGCTCTGAATAAGGGATTACTGAGCATCCATGCAGACATAAGAGTGGACTTTGAGCTCAGTTCCGACCACCTACCCCTCGTAATTACGCTAGATGCGTCTGCTCTATCATATCCTAAGACGGAGCGGCTAATTAACAGGCGCACTAACCTGGAATGGAATTAACCTAGAGTCGTCACTGCAACTCAATATGGAGATGAGCACTGGAAAGGACATTGATGGCGCTACGTGTTCACTTACACTGTCCAGGCAGCAGCTAGAATGGCCTCTGGCCCAGCGCCCCGGAAGCCCCCAGCCGACAGGATTCCGGTAACCAGAGAAATTCTGCTGCTCATTGCCGAAAAGATGCGCATACGTGCTAGGTGGATGAGGTCTCGCCACCCCTTGGACAAAGCGGAATGGAATAAAGCGCGGAGTAGGATCCGTCGAGCACTTGTGGTGCACAAATCATCATGGTTTGATGATAGACTTGCCAACACTGGGGTTACAAGCGACGCTACGCACTCGCTCTGGAAGGCCACGCGCGGCATCATAAGGCGCTTTACAAGGAAAGCGCCTCTAACCGACAGGAATGGGATATGGTGTCGGACTGACCTGGAGCAAGCTGAGGTGTTTGCTGTGCACCTTGCACGTCAAACATTTCCAGCCATTTAATCTGGCCAGACTGCAACAAGTTCATGATACTCATGAGCAGCTTACTCTAGCGCTTCAAATGGATCTGCCCATCAAGCCATTCGACCCAAGAGAGATAGCCGAAGTAATCGCAAGACTGAACACAAAAAAAGAGCGCCAGGACATGACGCCTTCTGCAATGCCGCCTTGAAGGCACTGCCTAGTCATGCGCTTCACTTCATAGCGTTGGTGTTCAATACTATTTTAAGGCTGCAATTCTTCCCTCCCCAGTGGAAGCTTGGACTGATCTCCATGATCCACAAGCCGGGCAAGCCGGAAAGAGAACCTTCCTCTTCAAGGCCGATAAGTCTCCTCCCGTCGATATCAAAGGTGCTGGAAAGACTTACTGCTGTTCGCCTTGTAAGGATCATGGAAGCTCGAGGAACTATCCCTGTGCACCAATTTGGATTCCGTGCTGGCCACAGCACTGTGGAGCAGCTTCATCGAGTTGTTGACCAGATTCTAATGGCCTACGATAATAAGGAATACTGTAACGCCCTCTATCTGGACATCCGGGAGGCGTTCGATCGAGTCTGGCACGCCGGAATGCTGTTGAAAATCAAACAGGCTCTCCCTGCGCCATATTTCGGACTGCTCAGGTCGTACCTCGAGGAAAGGCGATTCGCGGTACGCTTCCATACGGCGCTATCCACTCAGCGTGATGTAGCTGCTGGAGTACCACATGGTGGTGTCCTGGGCCCCCTGCTGTACTGCCTGTACAGCCACGATTTGCCGCAGCCTGATACGAGCCTGTATGGACCATCAATGCTGGCCACCTTCGCAGATGATGTATGCATCACGTACAGGTCCCGATGCGAGTACGATGCATCCAAGATTATGCCACAAAATTCGTGGACTGGGCAAGGCGCTGGAACATTGCCATCAACAGCAGCAAATCGTCCAACGTCAGCTACACTCTGAGACGGTGAACGCCACACGTCGTGCTCTTGGAGGGAGTGCCAGTGCCACAGGCGAACGATGCCAAATATCTTGGAGTGATCCTGGATCGTAGATTCGCCTTCTCCAAGCATATAAGAGCCCTGACAATGCGTTTACGTGGTTCAGTTAAAAAGCACTATTTGCTGCTCTGCTCGCGCAGTAAATCTATCAAACAAGGTGACAATATACAAACAGATAATTGCGCAAATGTGGAAGTATGGCTATCAAATCTGGGGCTTGGCTTGTGATAGCCAAATCAAAAGAGTACAGGCTGCTCAGAACAACTTCCTGAGACTGGTTACCGGCTGCGAATGGTTCGTTACACCGAGACACCGAGACTTGAAAATGGCCACGGTCTTCGACGAGATTAACCAGCACTCGAGACGGTATAATGATAGATTGGAGCGGAACAGAAACTAGCTAGCAAATATGCTTACGAGACGTAGAAATCCTAGGAGGCTCAACAGAAGGCAACCAAGGGACTTAATTCACCGATCTCCTAAGACGAGGGACAGACGTCGACGCACAGCTGCCACTATAGACTAATATATTGTATTGTATTGTCTTGTAAATAGTTGTAAATATATGTAGGTTAGTCAATTGTTAATGCTAACGTTAGTTAGCCGGCGCGCCCAAATGGTCAGAATTAATAAATATCAATGTCACAAAGGGGTTACTAGAGCACTTAAATAAAAAATAAATAAATAAATAAAAAATAAAAATAAAAACTATTTTAACAATTTTCAATAGGTTTGGAGTATTATACAAAAAACTATTATCAACATACATCATCCGACTCGCTCAAGTCAATATTTCCATTGTCGTCATCATCTAATTGACGATGCAAACTAGCGATAGCCTCCATTCCAAGCCGATCTTGTATATTTTCGTTTTCACAGTCAAAATCTTCTGCATTACATGTAGCATCTGCAGATGGGCTACTTGAAGAACCTACGGTAACAAATAGAGAATAACATTTTTATATTTGTATATGTAACTTTTTTTTTATTATAAATAACAAGTATGTAAAATCTAGTCAGGTCTAAAAGATCCCCTGAACCCTTTCCGATCTGCGTTTTTTGTGTGTGTGATACCAGCTCAAAATTTTACAAAACACCCCTTTGAAGGTCAATTGCAGATATAGCTAAATGTTAGTGAGCTGGAAATTTTTATAAAATCTCAAATATCTGTTAGAATATGCAGATCATATGCTAAAAGTTTCAATAAACTCTGTTAAATAGCCCGTGCTGCTTTGCATGTATGTGTGCACACGTATTAAAAAATTCCTTGTACTAAATATTAAATACTGTTAGAGCTGAAGTTTTTAGATTTACTGTGTAAGTTCATGTAATGAATACAAAGATTTTGGATAGCATGCCCTCTTTGCCTTTCAAGAACTAGAGATTTGTTCTTTGGCAAGTATTCACAATTAATCATTTTTATCACGTTCTGAAAGTTTGATATAGACAGTCCACCTATAGGAGGATTTATTCAACAACTAGGTACTCATAATGCCGCTTAAGCGCAGTCGATGCGTCATTTAGCAGAACGCGTGTTTATGTATGTTTGCATACATGTGTGTGTTGTGAGTGCTGATTCTTGTGTATTATGGTATAATACTATAAAGTAGTAGTCGAGCAATCTCGACTGGAACACTCGTACTCATTTTCTTTCCAATTATTAAGTTTCTAAATCCAAAGATAGACGGACGGACCGTAATACTACACAACCGCTCATTCACCTCGTCAACAAGTGTAATTATCTTCTTTTTTTATACCCTGAACCCATTGAAAATGGGAAATCAAGGTATGATGGTTTTGTGAAAATGTATGTGACAGGTAGAAGGAGGCGTGGCAGACCCCATAAAGTATATATATTATTGATAAGGACGACGAGCTGAGTCGATTTAGCCCTGTTCGTCTGTCTGTGCGTCCGTCCGTCCTTCCGTCCGTCCATCCGACCGTCCGTCCGCCTGTCTGTCTGTATAAACGCGTCGATCTCAGAAGATTTAAGAGCTAGAGGCTTAAAATTTTTTTACGTGGGTCCATAAATTACACGCGAAGATCGAGGTTGTTTCTAAAAATCGATAATTCCGTGCCTTTGTTATCGCTTAAAAACCTTACCGAAAATCAGTTAAAATATTATATTTCCTAAATCTTTAAAGTGAATACACAAATTTTAATGTTCTTAGTACGGTCTAAAAGTTTTTGAAGATTGTTCGTCTACAAAACAAGTTATTAAGCAAATTAGCCTATGTCTGCTTATACGTGCGTGCGTATATGTATATGCATGTGTAAGTAGAACAGAAGCGAAAACAAGTAATAGGGCTCTAGTCGAGACTGCTCGACTAGGAGATACCCTGAACCCTACAAAGTACTGATATTTCAATCATTCTACACCCATACGCATGCATACATACGAACGCAAAATTACGCGCTCTGCTAACTGCGCAGTTACCAGTTACTGCGCTTGGGCTGCCGTGTGGGCAATATTCTGAGAATTTATTTGTTAAATAAATCTTTTTGTAATGGGACTATCTCCATCAAACTTTCAGAACGTAATAATAACATTAAAATGTGTGTATTTTCCAAATTACAAGTCTCTAGTATTTGAAATACGGTTTTTGCAAACTTGTAAGGAAGGGGGTGTTTTGAAGGGTGGGGCGTGAAATATGACAAAACCGAAATTCTTAAAAATACATATGAATCCATATTAGCTCTAAAGATGTAGGAAATATAATTGTTTAACTAGTTTTCGATAAGGTTTTTAATCGATAACAAAAAAAAACGGGAATAGTTTTCGATTTTTTGAAACAAAGTCGATATACGCGCTCAATATACGGACCTACGAAAAAAATGTTCAAGTCTCTAGCTCTTATATCTTCTGAGATCGACGCGTTCATACATACGGACAGACAAAAAGAGCTAAATCGACTCGGCTCGTCGTCCTGATCAAGAATATATTTACTTTATGGGGTCTGCCACGCCTCCTTCTGCCTTTACATACATTTTAACAAAACCATTATTACCGTAATTTCCCATTTTCAACGGATTCAGGGTATAACAAAAATCCTCAAATATTTAAATAAAAAAATACACTTACTGTACTCGTTGCTAACCGCCTGGGACATAGCTTCGCTTAGAAGATTATACGAACTCCTATGATGTTGTTGATCACTACGTAGAATATTTTTTCCACTTCCTATATTAGACAACGAAGTAACGACATTCGTCATTTGCAATGGTCCCGCAGGTGCCGCAGTTGTTGCTATAGGCATGGAAGATGTTCTGATATGCTTGCTGAGTAATTTTCCATTTGCTTCCTGCTGTTGATACTGTGTGCTGTGACGATTTGAAATTTTTTCGGCTTCTTCAGTACTTCCCGTTACACTGCATTCCAGACAAGCAATATTGGATAAGTTGTACAAAAGAAGAAGTAAATAGCTCCAAATAGATTTTTTACGCATATTTAAGAGCTCATGTACTTTTCAAGTATTCAATTTGAGTCAAATTATTCACATCTATTTTTTATCCACTTATTATGAAAACAGCGTTTGGATTAATTTCTGCGTTTAAGAAACGGAAAATAATAACGAATAATGAATAACGTAGGTTTCCTATAAATAACTAATTATTAACTAAATTTACTTTTGAATGAACCATCATTATAGCTTATTATGTATCCTCTAAATTTCAAATTCCCCCTCAGTAAATTAAAAAAAGCTTAGTCATATAAGGTCTTAAAGACATCATTAACTTTGTATATAATTCACTTTTTTGATTAGACCACCTTGTATTCAAATCAATGGAAGTTGAATAACAATGACAACTAGATAATAAATATATATTAAAGATTATGAATATGAATTGGAAATCATAAATAAAAAAGTAAGAAGCTATAGACGAGACTGCTCGACTACGAGATCCCCTGAATCCTTCGAGGAACTGATATTTCACTGATTCTTTGTCTCTTTTGATATACACGGACCTACAATTTCAAATTTCAAGTCTCTAGGTCCTTTATCTTCTGAGATCGACGCGCTCAAACATACGGTCAGACGAACGGGCAGACAGGCAGACGGACAGGTCTACATCGACTCAGCTCGTCTCCCAGAGTAAGAATTTATATACATACATTTTAACAAACTCCTTTTCAACTGTTCTTTGACATACAAACGCTCGTATCAGCAGGCATGGGCTTTTAAGCGATAACAATAAGACAGGAGAAGTTACCGATTTTTGGAAACAACCTCGATCTGAGCGTTCTATATACGGACCTACGAAAAAAAATTGAAGTGTGTGACAGACGGACAAACAGACAGACATACGGACGTACAGGGCTAAGCTCGTCACCCTGATCAAGAATATATATATTCTTTATGGAATCTGCCAAGCCTTCTTCTGTCTGTTACATACTTTTAACAAAACCATTATAGGGTTATATCATGTAAGAAAGCTACCGCTCTAATTTATGACGGGAGCCGTAGCTGATCCATAGTCGAACAAAAAATGTATGAGCTCTGCACTGCACTCGTAGTTTGTTGTGTTCAAATCTGTAGCGATAGCAATAGCACAAAACGAAATGAGCGACTACGCTTCGTCAGAGCAGTAGTCGAAAAACGAGAAAGCGAGATGAGAGTAAAGCAAACGCAATTGATTTGTTTGCTACGGCTCTTTGTGCCGTTCTTATGCTGCGATTCGGCGATCGTTTGTTTTTGCTGGTTTGCCCCCATCAACCGGAAGGACGCACCATCATCTCCAGCAATGATCTCAACGACTTTAGCTAACGGCCATTTCAAAGGAGACAAGTTTTCGTCCTTAACGCATACCACATCGTTGACTTAGATAGAAGGATACTGGGTGCACCATTTTCCACGCTGTTGTTCCTCACTCCAGCGCTTCCAAAACAACTGCTGGATGTACGCCATGCGTTCCTAGCGATCGTGGCGATTGTGGTCGAGCCCAGTTACGTCTGGCTCGGGGAAATCGATGACCAATCAGGAAATGTCCTGGAGTGAGAATTCCAAGACCAGCAGGATTTTCTGAAATTGGAACAAGAGGACGAGAATTGAATTTGGCAAGTGCCAAGAAAATCCGATCCCATTGAACGATATAGGTGTTTTTTAGCAGTCTTCCCATAGGTCGGCGAAATGTGACGAACGACGCTGTTGTTGATGCAATAGCTCTGAATTTCAGTGCGATGTTCCTGAGGTAAGAAATATTTGCATTTATGGATCTCTATGCTGGGCCCCAGTGACATATGGTGGAGATCAATATTTTCCTTTATAAATGATTTCCTTGGCGGTAGGCTCGAAGACGTGCTCCACTGCCCAAGATTGATGCGCCACATCATCAAACCGAAAGCTGTAATTGGTGTCATCCAAAGCTCTTTGGGTTGCGATGAACGAGAGTTTGGAGGCCGTTGCCCGCCACCTGACATGATCCAACCGAATTGAGTTTTTTGCAAAACTGGTAATACAGGTGCCAACGCAACGCACAACAGCTCGAAGAAGAGACCAGCTCCGATGAGAAGATCAATCCGTTGTGACTTATGGAATAATAGATCAGCTATCTGTATGTTTGAGCAGCTTTTTTGAAGCTGAAGCTCATTTGCGAAGCGATTATAGCAGTGGCCAGAAGAACAACATCAGACGAATTAGGTGATATGTGGGCTTGAGGCAGAGAAGGTGGCTTATAATGCAATAGAGAATGGTGCTTCGATTGACAAGTACGACAGGAGCTTGATTTGCAATCTTTCAACTGATGCCTTTTTCTCAGACACTTGAGGCAAAGTGCAAGTCTCTTGGAGTCTGTATGTCTTGCAATTGGGGATAATTGCTCAAAGCGCTCACATTGGAATATCATGTGATTTGAATCTTCGCAAAAGCCACAACGACTGGAAGTCTTGGAAGCAAAAAATGATTTTCTTAAATGTGTACTCACGATCTTCCCTGACTTGCTAACCTGAACATCTTGAAATACTTGATCCACATATTCAAGAATTCGACACCGTCCTTGCAAGAATGCTGACAATTTTGACCACGATGGCAACTAATCAGCAGATGAACTTTCCTCCCACTTGGCCTGAGTAGATGTGTCCAACTTTTGCAACACTGTTTGCACGATAGTGCAATCAGCAACTTCTTCCCTCGATGCTAGAGAGTCTGCATCAGCATGCGTACAGATGCATCAGCCTTCTCCAGCCTTTTTGGTAAATCACTAGATCAAAATCTGATTCCTCTAAACTAGTGTGGACTGCAT
This sequence comes from Drosophila hamatofila, assembly GCA_035045345.1. Lineage (NCBI taxonomy): Eukaryota > Metazoa > Arthropoda > Insecta > Diptera > Drosophilidae > Drosophila > Drosophila hamatofila. The sequence continues at coordinate 552,223 of JAWNPA010000046.1, forward strand.
CAAAATTTAACTCCAACTTGGTGAGCGAATCCAAGAGCACACGTAGTTCACAGGAACACATATGGCTTAGTTTATCAACGTCCAATTCAGAATATAGCCTTTCAAGTCTATGGAAAAGTGCTTTGGTTTTAAGCCTTAAGAAAGTGACCTGAGATGCAGGCACTTGATCAGCATTAGACTGGCATTAGGTATTAATCACAAATTCAATAAGGTTTTGTACACTCTTGAAAACTCTTGCGATTAAGTTAATGTACAGGCTAATAGTAACAGTAGCTAAAATGCACTTCTACTTTAGCTGCACTTTAAATATGCAAGCTCACTGTGTGTGTACTTTTAATTAAACTGCACTCTTTATATGTTTGTATGCGTGTGATCGACACAGTTATTTCGAATTAGCGGGCCTCCTACGCAGACGCTGCACAAAAGACGCCAAACGCGACGAACAACTGACGAAAAGGAGAATGCTAAAGATAAGCAATGCGCAAACGCGACTGCATGCAAGATTATCTGAGCTTTTATGTATGTATGTATATATGTGTGTCTTTTTGCGCGCTTTCTATGCAGACTATGCTAAGAAGGCGCCAACCGCGCCACTCAAAGAAAGCGATTTAAAAAAATTAAAAAAGTCAAGATAATTGCATACACTACAGTATGCACTTTGAAGTATGTACATATATAATTTGTGCAAAAAGGTTAATTTTTAACACTGTTGTGTTACGACGAAATTGATTGTTAATTTGAGTGCACTATTTTTGCACAAATGTTTATTATTTTTACTGTTGAGTAATGATAAAATAGATAATTAACTTTCAACGCACTAAATGAACACCACGGGGTGTATTATCACGTCAGGGAAGCTGCTGAGCTTTTTCGGCAACTCTGGCTCTAATCATTTACGAAGGCACAAATATTATTATCTGCTACGCCGAACAGAAAATTAGGGTGGAAGAGGGTGGAAATTCTTAAAAATACATATGAATCTATATTATTATTGGAGACTCTAGCTCTAAATAGGTAGAAGAAATAATTTTATAGCTGATTTTAGATAACGTTTTTTATCGATAACAAAATAAACGGGAGTAGATATCGATTTTTTTAAGCAAACTTGATCTGCGCGTGAAATATACGGACCTACAATTATATATGTTCTGAGATCGACGAGTTCAAGCATACGGACAGACAGACAGACGGACAGGGCTAAATCGACTCAGCTCGTCGCCCCGATCAAGAATATATATACTTTATGGGGTCACACCTCCTTCTGCCTTTTACATACTTTTAACAAAACCATTATACCCTGATTTCCCATTTTCAATGGGCTCAGGGTATGCAAGAGTGCTCTAGTCGAGACTGCTCGACTAGGAGATACTCTGAACCCTGCAAAGTACTGATATTTCAATCATTCTCCGCTTCTTTTATGCACATATACAAAAACACATGCACACACCCATACGCATGCATCCATACGAACGCATTAACACGCGCTCTGCTAACTGCCAGTTCAGTTATTGCGCTTAGGCTGCCGTGTGGGCTATATTATGAGAATTTATTTGTTGAATAAATCTTTTTGTATTATTTGTATTTATCAAATAAATCTACACAGTAAATCTGAAGTCTCTAGGTCTAACAGTATTCAAATTAGGCTTGAAAACCAAAGTAATATTTTCGATTATTATCGATAAAAATTAAATGGGATGAGTTATCGGAAAAGTATAGTATAATAAACATTTACTGCGTATTGTATTCGTGTATACAATACTCGTGTATACAGGTAAAATGTCATGTCTCTAGCATTTGTAGTTGAGGAGACCTCTGTGTTCATACGGACGAGCAGACGGACAGACGGACGGACGAACGAACGGACGGACGGACGGACAGACGGACATGGCTAGATCAACTCAGCTTGTCATCCTGATCAAGAACTCACATACTTTATGGGGTCTGCCACGCCTCCTTCTGCCTGTTATTACATTTTCACAAAAACATTATACCCTGATTTCCCATTTTAAATGGGTTCAGGGCATATTAACATCGTCTGGAATTGAGCTAATCTCCTGGGCAACGCGCTTTACTTTTACTAACACTGACACCCAAGTCAATCGCAAACACTATTTTTGGAAAACAAAAGAAGCACGAATGAAGAAGCAATGAATAGAAATGGTCGAATCGTCAAGTTTTTTTTGCACAATTACGTTTAAATACTTTCTTGTGCTCTCAAATGTTTGTATATACAGTGCCGAAGAACTGAATAGGATTGAAATTCGATTCGGATGAAAAAATTTTTGATATATAAAACAAGTGAGAGTGCAATGACCTAATATTCCAATCATTCTAAACATATTTTATGCATATATACAGACATACGCATAAACATGCGCTCTGCTAACTGTGCAGCTGTCGCAGCAACTGCGCTTGGACTGCAGTGTGAGCTATATTATGAGAAATTGTTTGTTGAATAAATCCTCTTGTAGGGGGACTTTCTTCATCAACCTTGCAGAAGATGACAACATTCAAATGAGTGTATTAGCCAAAGCAAAAGTCTCTAGTAGTTTAAATATGTTTTTTTTTCCATATGAGGCGAAAGGCGAGTGGTATAAACAATACATAACAAAATCTTTGTATTCGTTATTAGACGTATTACACAGTCAATGTAATGTATTCAGGTCAAATAGTATTAAAATTAGGCTTAAAAAAAAAAAAGTAAACTTATCGATAAATGGGATGAGCTATCGAAAAAAAAAATTGATAAGCTCGTAAAGCGATTAGTATATAAGAGCGTTTATAAGAAAAATTTAAAGTGTCTAGCATTCATGTTCATGATCAAGAATAAATATACTTAATATATATTCTTGATCAGGATGACGAGCTGAGTTGATTTAGCAATGTCCGTCTGTCCGTCCGTATAAACGCAGATATAAAACATATTGTATTTTGACTCATCTGAGAAGGTCGTACGCCATAAGGCTTATCTACATTCGGAGTAGTGAAACAATTCTTCCCATTTATTAAATACGTATGGATTCTTGCGAGGAGTATTCGTATTATTTTTATACCCTGAACCCATTGAAAATGGGATTTCAGGGTATAATGTTTTTGTGAAAATGTATGTAACAGGCAGAAGGAGGCATGGCAGACCCCATAAAGTATATATATTCTTGATCAGGATGACGAGCTGAGTTGATCTAACCATGTCCGTCTGTCCGTCTGTCCGTCCGTCCGTAGGTACGCAGAGATCTCCTAAACTACAAATGCTAGAGACTTGAAATTTTACATGTATACTCGTGTATACCATACGCAGTACGAGTTTATCATATTTTTTCGATAACTCATCCCATTTATTTTTTATCGATAGCAATCGAAAATCTGACTTTGTTTTTAAAGCCTAGTTTGAATACTGTTTGACCTAGAGACTTCAGATTTACTGTTTAGATTTATGTGATGAATACAAAGATTTTGTTATTTACAGATTTTGGATGCCACGCCCCCTTCGCCCCAAATTTGAAAAAAACGTATATCAAGACGTACTAGAGACTTGTGCTTTGGCATATACACACATTTAAATGTAATTATCACGTTCTAAAAATTTGATAAAGATAGTCCCACTACAAAAAGATTTATTCAACAAACAAATTTTCATAATATAGCCCACACGGCAGCTCAAGCGCAGTAACTGCGCAGTTAGCAGAGCAATTGTTTATGCGTTCGTATGGATGCATGCGTACACACCCGTACGTATGTGTTTTTGTATATGTGCATGAAAGAAGTATAGAATGATTGGAATCAGAACTTTGCAGGGTTCAGGGTATCTCCTAGTCGAGCAGTCTCGACTAGAGCCCTCTTACATGTTTTTTTTTAATTTGTGACGAAGGGGGCGTGGTATTTAAAATAAATCTAAACAGTAAATGTGAAGTCTCTAGGTCAAACAGTATTCAAATCAGGCCTAAAAAACAATGTCAAATTTTCAATTATTGTTGATAAACAAGAGGGCTCTAGTCGAGATTGCTCGACATGCACAAATCAACTCAGCTCGTCGCCCTGTTCAAGAATATATATGCCACGCCTCCTTCTACCTGTTACATACATTTTATCAAAACCATTATACCCTGAGTTCCCATTTTCAATGGGTTCAACTGGTTCACGGAAAAAAGTCTACATACAGCGTGGAAATTCCCTTTAATAATGCAAGAAATTGAAGGAACTCTTAAGCTTTATGCGGACAACAATGCCAAGCACAGCTGTTTGAATGCCAAGACATGAGCCGTCTATATCTATGTATCTAAATGTGATAGAAACAGCGGCTCAATCTCCAGATATGTATATACATATGTGACCGAACATCTACATACATATGTACAGACAGTCACAAAAGTATTCGTCTCTAGGGGTCTGATATTTATATTTGATATTAGCATGAAATCAATCTGTTTTTGTATAGGATGGGGTAAATTAAATATTTATCTATTTAGCACAGATCCTCTTCCGTGCCCAAGAAAAAAGCCATTGCTTTCTCTTGCTAATGTGTCGAAGCGTCTAGACTGTGCTAGTTTGGGGGTGCATGTCGGCTCGAGGCGTTGGCAAATTGATATTTATAGATGGCATTCTGAATGCAGATATGTATTTAAATATCTTAAAAGAAAATCTGCTGTCCAGTGCTGATAAAAGGGGTATCCAAAAAGATGACTTAATTTTCCAACAAGACAACTATCCAAAACATACTGCCTGGAAAGTGAAAATGTGGTTATTGTACAATGTAAAACAACTGAATACTCCATCAGAAAGTCAAGATGTTATCCCCATCGAGAATTTGTGGGCCCATCTCAAGCTGAAAGTCCAGGAGCGCCAAGTTTCTTCAAAAAAGGAACTCAAGGCAGTGTTGCTAGAAGAATGGTCCAAAATTCCGGAAGAGAGATGCCGTAAGCTAGTGGAATCGATGCCAAGACGTTTAAATGCCATTATAGACAAAAAGGGATTACATACTAAGTATTAGGATTAGTTTTTTAGTATCTAGGCTTAAGAGAACAAGTAAGAGGGCTCTAGTCGAGACTGCTCGACTAGGAGATACCCTGAACCCTGCAAAGTACTGATTCCAATCATTCTACACTTCTTTCATGCACATATACAAAAGCACATACACACACCCGTACGCATGCATCCATACGTTTTTTTTTTTATTTTAATATAAAGTAAACATATCAATAAGCCCGTGTTAATTTAGATATATTTTTCTAAATTTTTTAACATTGTTTTATTCTCTAAAAAATGGATACATATTTCCAAAGTGTAAGATTTTCAGTGAAACTCACTGTACGTACATACATACGTACATACATACGTACATAAGTACATATGTACGTATGTATGAACACATGTACTTTATTGGTTTGCCTCCTGGTTCGCCTCCTGCCTGTTATATAGTATGTACATATGCATGTACATTTGCAAAAAAGCACTTTACTCTGAATATAACGCTATATAGATAACATGTACATATGAAAACAAATTTAAGTACTCACAATTGAGATTAGGCAAAACTTATTATAAAAAGGGCAACTATAATTTTATCTTACAGTGCATTCAAATTTTAATTTAAAACAATGTGAGAATGCATTTTAATCAAGTATATTATATGTATATAAATCAAATATAAACGTTGCAAAAAACAAATATACATACATATACTACATACGTACACCAATAAAGGAATTGTAAAACAACGATGATTTTCGATTTATTACAAATCGAATGAGCTGAGCCCAATAATACGGTAATTAATAATACTCAACATAGCGTCACTATTTAAGGGAGAAACTTTTAGGTAATACCACATAGCACATAGACTGGACAGCTAGCACATACTTTTTCAACGCAAAAATTTAAAGTTTCTAGTATTACATACATATGTATGTACATATATTCTGAGATATCTGAGGTTATACGACAGATTGACGAACATGGCTAGATCAATTCAACTCTCATCCTGATCAGGAATATATATACTTTATGGGGTCTGCCACGCCTTCTTCATTTTACATGTATGCTCGTGTGTACCATACGCAGTACGAGTTTATCATATTTTTTCGATAACTCATTCCATTTCTTTTTTATCGATAATAATCGATAATTTTATTTCGTTTTTTAAGCCTAATTTGAATACTGATAGACCTAGAGATTTGCTGTGTAGATTTATGTGTTACAGACAAAGATTCTGTCATTTGCAGATTTTGGATACCACGCCCCCTTCGCCCCAAGTACTAGAAACTTGTGCTTTGGCATATACACACATTTAAATGTTATCATGTTCTGAAAGTTTGATGAAGATAGTCTCACTACAAAAAGATTTATTCAACAAATAAATTCTCATAGTATAGCCCACACGGCAGCCTAAGCGCAATAACTGGTAACTGCGCAGTTAGCAGAGCGCGTGTTCATGGGTTCGTATGGATGCATGCGTATGGGTGTGTGCATGTGTTTTTGTATATGTGCATGAAAGAAGTGTAGAATGATTGGAATATCAGTACTTTGCAGGGTTCAGAGTATCTCCTAGTCGACCAGTCTCGACTAGAGCACTCTTGTTATTTCTTGTGTGTCAGAAAAGGAGCGTAAAATTATTGAAATGTCAGTTCCTCGAGGGGTTTAGGGGATCTCATAATCGAGTAGTCTCGACTAAAATTTTTTTAATTGTTTGATTTCGTTTTTTAGGCCTAATTTTAATACTGCTGAACATAGACTTCAGATTTAATGTGTGGATCCATGTGACGAATATAAAGATTTCGTAATTTATAGATTTTAGATACCGGTCTCGCTTCGTCCCAAAAATACGTACACACATATGTACATATGTATGTATGTATGTATTTCAAGTATTAGAGACTTGTGCTGTGGCAAAATAATTTTTCGTAATATACATACACTGCGTTACTAAAGCCCACCGTACCCAATAGAGCACATGTAACCAATAGAGCATGTGTGGAATATACTTGAAATAAAAATAAATAACTAAAACCAGGTGAGAGAAGCATTAGGGATACGGTGACTTTAGTAACACAGTGTATGTATGTATGTACATATGTAAACCAAACGCAGTCGGTGTTAGCTGCGCAATTAACAGCGTGTGCTTATGCGCGAGTATGGGCTTGTGTTTTTGTATGTATGCATAAAAGTAGAGTAGCATTATTGGAATATCAGCTCTTTGGAGCGTTCAGGGCATCTCCTAGTCGAGCAGTTGCGACTAGAGCACTCTTACTCTTAGCTTTCATTAACGCAGTCTTCATATAAAACAAATAAAACCTAAAAAAAATATTACGACTATAAATACATTTATACATACATATGTATATACATATGTACATTCATACATACATATTTCAGTAGTTACCTTTGGCATTAGTGATTATACGTACATACATAGGTATTTATATAAAACTATTAAACATCGGAAAAAGTATCGATGATAAATTTTTTCATCAAGCGCTAAATTCTACTGTCATATTAAGTGTAATATTTGTTTCAATAAGATAGATATTTGAATTTAAAACTCTTTCAAATCCGAATATGTGTGCAAAAAAGATCTTATTTACGGATGCATTGTTATTGAATATTTCAAATAGCTCGTTATTTACTGGTTTGTTATAATATTTGAAAGTGGCCACATACATGCAGTTAAATTTCTATTATTTTTAGCTATTGGCAGTCAAGCGTTCCTCCTTAGGAATAGTTCGGTTATATGCGTAACAAACAAAGTGCACTATAAAAAAATACATGGCTCTGTATGCAACCCAAAATGTGAGCTCACAGGTTTTCTACTACTTTACGCCGAAAATGAGTTCTCTCTTTATAAATATGACCTAAGTCAGAAAGAAAATTTTATATTAATTTATGAAGGTGAGACAATGGACTGGATCAATGCGGCTGCATTTATAAAGAACGAAGAAGGCTGTCAATTTGCTTTACACATGGTTCACAGTTCGCTTATGCGTTTACAATACGATAACACAAATAATATGAAATTTGGAGAATGTAGTATATTAGAGCTCGCACGCTGTACTGATTATTCTATGCTATATCACACGAGCTTATATGGTAACAGCTACACCAAGCTTATTATAATAAGTGGAAATGGATTTGGGGAAATACTCATTTGGCAGCCACATTCTCCTGTTAATTTTAATATTAGTACACGTACCAACGTATATCCACTTCTCATGCGCCTCAAGGTGCATAATGGTGTTGTGTTTTGTATTGACTTCAATTTAACAGCTAGGTTGTTAGTAACCACATCCGATGACCGTTCCTTAAAGTTTTGGAAATTAGAAATTAATCCAGAATCGCCGCAGAAATTTGATGCGTTTATAAAACCCTTATTCAGCTGCTTCGGACATACTGCACGAGTCATTTGTGCTATAATTGCAGAGTACGGTACGAATAGTAATTACTTTACACACAAAATAGCTGTATTAAATTATTCATTGTATTTCATAGAAGGTCGAATTTTCGTTATAAGCGGTGGAGAGGATTCTAATATATGTGTTTGGAGTCAAGCAGGTGAAATGTTATTTAAACGACGTGAGCAGTTTGGAGCACCAGTATGGCGTCTTGCTTTTGATGATGTTTCTGCGCAACTCTATAGCACTGGTTCAACTGGAAGTATTCATGCATATAGTCTAAAAAGCATTTTAAGTCCAAATCAAGGCCATTCAAGTCAACTAATGCATATGGACACATCTTATGAATATTTGGTAAAAATTAAATATCTTACTAACAGCACAATTATTGCCCTAAGCAATCAAAATCACATGTTCTACATGCGACTTATGAATTCACAAAAAAATCAAATTTGGGAATCAGTGTCCATTTTTCCTTCATATAAGTGCACAGTTTTAGCTGTAGACGATGGAATAATTGCCACTTGTGGCTATCAGCGTATAACACTTCTAAGCTATAACGCGGATACAGGGTATATTCAACAACTTTATGATGGAATAAAGCTTGAAGGTCTAATTCAATCATTTCATTTTCTTATCAAAGACCTTTTTTTAATATCTGATGAATATGGAAACTGTCTCTTACTGAAGGGACGTAATATGGAAGTTGATGGTAGTATAAACTTCAGCAATTGTCGTAAATCGTGGATTACAGCTGCAATACTCGTCAACTCAAATTGTTTGTTAATAAGCTGCCGTAATGGAAAAGTTATGCTTATCACACGAGAAAGCGCTCCACAATTACAGCGAAAGTATGTACTTAAAGGTTTGCATGGCAAAATGGGATGTATTGTTCTAAAACTGTTAAGGATTGATGACAAATATGCATACATATTAAGTGCGGCGCATGAATCCACTTTAAAAGTTATATCTATAGATCTAACTGATTATCGAATAACAATTTTACAACGTCAGAGTGTACCGTTAGCTTGGATAGAAGCAATACCAACATTAGATGTACTGATCGGATTCAATGATAATCATCTTGTGGTATGGTCCCATAAAAACGGCGTGATTTCACAATTGCAATGCGGGGGAGGTCACCGCTGTTGGGATTATCAATTAAACGATGAAGTACTTGACATAATATATATTAAGCAAAAGTATGTATTTCATCATCGTGAACAACTTTACAAAAAATGGTCTGGATGCTTATGGCAGACTTTGCGAAATAAATGGCATATAAGAAGCTGTAATATTATACAAATAGTTGAGAAAAAAAATAATTCGCAGGCATATATTGTATCAGCTGGTGATGACAATATTATAAAGATTAGTCAACTCATTGGGCAATCATTTCAAACGTGTGCTGAGTTGCATACGCACATCTCAAGCGTACGACATCTAGTATTATATCCTGTTAATTCTAAAACTGATGCTATCTATTGGCTGATCTTCTCAGTTGGAGGGCGGGCGCAGTTGTGCATCAATAAGCTTGACCCAAATGGTCCTGTCATAAGTGAACTGTGCTCTCACATAATCCGATTAAACAGTGACGGCAATAATACCTTGCTTAATGCTCGACTAATGGCAGTTAACGTTTTACAAAACTCAAAGTGTGGGACATTTTCTCTTTACGTTGCCAGTGCTGATGGAAAAATCCGTTTGCTTCAATGGCAACTAGAACAACCTTCACAGCTTTCCTTAGATTGTGTTATTGATATTAAACGATGCCCGATACAGATGCAGACTTTAAATAATCATAATTTAGTACTTATCACAACCACAAATGGAATGCTTTACGGTTTTGACAAAAGTCTCCGTCTAAAACGATTTGAGCAACAGTTACATGCTGCCAGTATCAATGCTTTTGAAACGATCTATGATGAGTCATCTCTACACATTTTAACTGGAGGAGACGATGAAACGATTAAACACACAATAATTAAAACAGCCGACTTGAGTATTTTACAGAGCACAAACATCTCGGCGGTACACAATGCTCAAATAACTGCAATAACCCTACAGTCATTACAGGGCGCTTGTCAAGCCACAGAATTGCATGCATATACATGTAGCATGGATAAACAAATATACAAGTTAAACCTGAACACTTTACAGTACTCCCGTATTGGTTTTACATGCTTATCCGATATAAAAGGAATACTTAATAAGAATAAGTGTTTATTTATTTACGGCTGTGGACTGGAAGTAATCGCTCTCGAAAATAATTAAATGTTTTCAATTATTAAACAGCAATGAAAAGTGCGTGTTTAATAATTGGACTCCTTAATATAGTAATAAGTTGTTTAATGTGTTCCAATTGTGTTTTTATAAATACATTTTTTAACATTGAAATATGATAAATTGAATAGAGTTTTATATATATTTATAAATATGCATGCAAATATAAGAATGCGTGCGATCCCATTAAATATACATACATACATACATATGTATGTATGTATTATTTTTCAGGAGAAATAACCAAGTCCGTCTCTCTGTAATATGTTAGAGCAACAGCATTGAAATTTTACACGAACCGGATTCGTCCTACCGTAGAAATTTAAGACCATTGCCGCTAGGCATAATTTTAAAATGATCGACTTTGCTTTTTCTCAGGTATATGAGCTAGAGACTCGAAATTTGAAATTGTAGGTCCGTATTGTAGAGCTGAGAAACCATCGATGCAACCATCGATTATATCGATGGATTTTAATTTGTATGATATATCGATGGAATTTTGTTGATATCGATATATCGTCGTATTAATGAGAGTGGCAAATCAAACACATGTAAGCAGTGTTGCCGTTTTTTCCCGAGGAAATACGGCGTATTGCACACGCAGATCGAATTTGTTTCAAAAAATCGATAACTGCTCCCCTTGTTTTGTTATCGATAAAAAACCCGTATCGAAAATCAGTTATTAAATTATATCACTAACCATACAACACATAGACTGGACAGCTTGTACAAAGTTTTTTGACGAAGAAAAAGTATGCATTACGGACTAGAAAACTTCGTGCCTGCTCGGCTCAGTCTATTTAGATTCGGGAAGTGGAAACATAACACGACAAATTCAGTGCGCTCCCAATTAGTGCTGGAGAAACATCGATGTTTGACGACATCGATGTTTCGATGTTTTTCAGTCAAAAACATCGATGTATCGATGAAACATCGGGAAAAGCTTTTTTTATTATAAGCGTATTCAATGTTTATAATCTTAACAAAATTAAATGATATATTCGATTGAAATCCATTCATTATTTCACGAATTCAAAACTTCAAATTAAAAAAAGAAAAAAAAAAAACCAAATTAAATAATGAATAAAAACTATATGTATCACTTCATCAGTCTTAACCGTTAATAGCAGTTACTGGGCGCCTTTTTCAAAATTCTCGTATTTTAAGATTTGCAATCAAATGGTTATTAATATCATTATTTAAAATTAAACTAGGCATGGGAAACTTTACCATCTAATATTCTAATGGGTCTCATTTGAGATCCAATCGTTTTTGTTAACGAGCACTAACATGTCATCATTTATGAATTTTAGCGAGCTTCGTTTTTCGCTAATAATAAGTCCAGCTTTGCTGAACATCCTCTCACTCTCAGTAGAGGTTTCTTAAAGCTTTTTGTGAGCTCACAACACGTTTTCTGCTTAATTCAGTTGACTGGTATTAGAGATGTATAAGAATAGTTCTATTAAACCAATAAAAATAGAAGAGGGAACATTTTTACAAAACATCGAACATCGAATAAAAAACATCGATGCTTCTCAATTTATTTGAAACATCGATGTATCGATGTTGCGCCCAGCACTACTCCCAATGCTTTAACGAAATGGTCTCATTCCCACATAAAGCACCGACATGTGTTATCCTTTCCTAACTCTCTTTCTCTCTCCCTCTCTATAGTCTCTCAAATAGCAGCAGAAAAAATTGAATTTACCATGCCCATTCAAAATGTTAGCGTTTTCATGATTATTTTTGCGAAGAGTATGAAAGCGTTGGTGCGATGGTTACCCACCGGTCACCATACCACACTCATACATATATGCAAAGTGCTGATATTCCAATCATTCTACACTTCTTTCATGCACATATACAAAATGACATGCACACACCCATAGTATGCATCCATACGAACTCATTAACACGCGCTCTGCTAACTGCGTAGTTACTGCGTTTGGGCTGCCGTGTGGGCCATATAAAGAGAATTTCGTTGTTGAATAAATCTTTTTGTAGTGGGACTATCTTCATAAAACTTTCAGAACGTGATATAAACGTTCAAATGTATATATGCCAAAGCACAAGTCTCTAGTACGTGATATACGTTTTTTTTTAATTTGGGGCGAAGGGGGCGTGGCATCCAAAATCTGTAAATAACAAAATCTTTGTATTCATTACATAAATCTAAACAGTAAATCTGAAGTCTCTAGGTCAAACAGTATTCAAACTAGGCTTTAAAAACAAAGTCAGATTTTCGATTGTTATCGATAAAAAAGAAATGGGATGAGTTATCGAAAAAATATGATAAACTCGTACTGCGTATGGTATACACGAGTATACATGTAAAATTTCAAGTCTCTAGCACTTGTAGTTTAGGAGATCTCTGCGTTCATACGGACGGACGGACGGACAGACGGACATGGCTAGATCAACTCAGCTCGTCATCCTGATCAAGAATATATATACTTTATACGGTCTGCCACGCCTTCTTCTGCCTGTTACATACTTTTAACAAAACCATTATACCCTGAATTCCCATTTTCAACAAGTGCAAGACGCACTACTAACATAGCAGACAGGGAAGAATCTCCGATTTTTAATGCGTCATTGGACGAACACATACCACCGGCTCAAGAATCCAATTCAGATAGGTAAAATATAACAGTTAGGTCAACATCTCTGATCTTATAAAGACAATGCCTATTTATGAGGGAAATCCAGAAGAATTAGGAAAATTCATTACAAAGAAGAAATACTTTTGTTCATAAAGGGCTCAGAGCAAACTCCGACAGGATTATTCATCTTAAGAGCAATTATAAATAAAATACAAGGGAAAGCCCACGAAATTTTGTATCAAACAGGAGTAAAATTAAACTGGAACGATATAAAAGATATACTTGTAAGACATTTTTCGGACAAATGGATAGAATCTGATTTAATTGCTGAACTAGGTATTTTAACAACACAGAGTCATCCTGTAGAACTTTAATAAACATTGTCAACGAAAAAGAAATTAATTCAACAGAGCGAGAAACAAAAAAAGAATTCTTTATAAAGCAATGCTTAGCCACATTCCTAAGAAGACTACGAGGACCATTAGGACCCATTATCTGAGGAAGAAACCCATCAGATATTATCACAGCCTATGAATTAGCAGTAGCCGAAAAAGAAATTTTTAAAAATCAAAGACAAGCTAGATTCTGGAGTAAAACAAAAAAAAATTTCAATCAATTCAACAATAATTTTAGCACAAAACCAATAAATTGGTGAAAAAACTAATTACATTAAAAATCCGTAAAGCACTAATTGGGAGCAAAAGAGCACACAGTTCAAACGTAATGACAGAGAAAATTACAGTGGACAATCAAGAAACACTGAATTTTCTCAACAATTGTAAGGTTGCTCTATGGCGACCCACCTCACATAGGTTTTGTAGTATTAGTTTTGTAGTAGTTAAGTTTGGTAGTCTTAAGAAGTTGTTGTTAGTATATAAGTTAGCTCGTAATATAAATAGTAGCCGTTAAGTTTAAATTTGATTTGCACTGCTTGAATCTCAGCTTGAGCGCGCGCACTCTCTGCGATCGGCAGTGAAAACCTGCCCAGCTGTGGTGAGGTTGCATTGCCGACGCCGAAAGAAGAGTGCACTGCCGAAGTAGGCGAGAGCAGGAGCGGGCGACACAAGCTTAGCTTGAAGTTAGTTAATGATTAGAGCTCAGAAGGAGCGGAACATAAACTGCGAACCTAAATAAATATAAGTGAAGTCGAAGCGTAAGTCGTATTTTATTTAACCCTCTAAAGAAAACCCCAACCATATAACTAATTGGCGGTGGCGAGATTAACCACACCACGCCGAATAACTCCCGTTGCCACGTGGGCGACCATAACCTCTAATCAAACACAAGGGAAGGAAACGAACAGGGGAAAAACAAATTTTTTTATGTGAACATTAAAGTGCAAAAGTGTTAGTCGTGCATACCCCGCGACCGTCGCGAAACAAGCCGCGGTAACAGTAACGGTAACGGCGCGAGCGCATCGGCGCCGAAAAGTACAGCGCACGCCGAAAAGTACAGCGCACGCCGAAAAGTACAGCACGCGCCAAAACGTGCAGAAGCACGCATTGAAAACGCACACGAATACACGCACATGCACATGCATAGGCACGCGTCGGTTCGGCACGCGCCAGATAGAGCGAAGAGTGCAGCATGCGAAGCGAATAGCATGCACAGTGACAGAAGTGACTGAGAACAGAAAGCGCATGCAAGAGTACGCCGAGAGCGAAGCGGACGGCATGCGAAGTGTGAAGTGAAGAACGAAAGACGGGAACAAGAAAAAGAGGAAGAACCAAAGTGCGCAAAAAGAAAAGAAGACAACGAAGACAATTTTTTAAAAATTATTTTTGAAGTGAATAAAACGAAGAAAAATTTTGACCGGGTATGAGACAAAGTGAGCAGCAAAATAAAATAAAATAAAATCAATTAAATAAATTAAAATAAAATAAAATAAAATAAAACAAAAAAAAAATCAAATCAAATCAAATCAAATCAAAATAAAACAAATCAAACAAAGGGATACACCAAACAAAACTAGCAACGACCAGCAAGAACGAGTGAGCGGCGAACGAGTGTCTGCAGAGCCTAGTCTGACTAAAGCGAGGATGGAAGGAGGTGAGTGTCAGAATCCGGGGTTGGGCGTCCGTTGGGTCTATCAGCGATGCAAAGATGAGCTGATCGCGATAGCCCGAGAATTCGGAAGAGGCTGTCGGCGTTCATCCAGAGTGGCGGCTACTCGGCGGGGGTCAAGGTGCGCTTGGGCGAGTTAGAAGCACGTTTCGCGAAAGGATCCGAATCCTCTCTGGGAAGCGCGACGCCGGGTATGGGCGGCCGCGCCTATCAGAAGTCAGAGCCAGACTTGCGGAAAGCCCAAGAGTATGAGCCCATCCCGACGGCTTCGCTCAAGTTGAGCGTGCCGGTCGTGGGCGGAGTACAGGCGACCCGGAGTAGCGACGTACAGAGGGAGTTCGGGGGTGACCGCGAGGTCAAGGTACCACAGGCGGTATCGAAGACCATCCATCAAGTTGCTATACCCCCACCGCCTCATGAGAGACACCCGCCCTGGGGCGTGGCTGAACAAGTGAGGAAGTGGGGTATGAAGTACGACGGACGGACGGACCCGCTAGGATTCATAGAAATACTGGGAGAGCAAGCTTTAACTTATGGAATCGAGTTAGACCGGATGCCTAGGGCGGTGAGCGAGGTGCTCGTCAACAAAGCCGCCAAGTGGTTCCTGACCAGCGGGCTGAGGGACGTGCCCTGGGCAGAGTTTAGGAGGAAGTTCTTAGATTTCTTCTTGCCACAACAATACTTCGAGCGCCTAGAGGATCAGATAAGGGCTCGACATCAGCGAGTGGGAGAAGAATTCAAAGATTACCTGATAGACCTTATATTATTGATGCGCCAAGCGAGGTAAAATACGGTGCAGGAGTTGTATAGAGCGTACGAGAACGCCGCCCCTGAGTACAGGTTGTATGTGAGGCGCCAAGATTTCATGACGCTCACTCAACTGACCCAGATGGCGGCGGGGTACGAGAACGTGCAAGGTCAGCGAAGGGAACAGGAGAGGAAATCTGCAGCGAACCGGTCAAAGACTGCCTGGCCATTCCGCACGCAATCGCTGGAATCCCGGCCCGAAGGGCCAGTGGCAGGCCCTGTGGCGGCGCCGCCAGCGGCAGCACCAGAGGCGGTTCATCGAATGATGGCTCAGGAGGCCGGATCCAGGGTGGATCCGCAGCGGGTGTGCTACCGGGAGTGCCGCAACGAACAAGCGGTGTTTTGTAGGCGTTGCGGGCTGTTAGGAAAGAGAACGCAGGAATGTTGCGATAGAGACTGCACGGGAAACGGGCAGAGGCGTCCCCCCACAAGGCCGGGGAGGCGTCGTGTAAGCAGCAAGGGCAGAGTAGAGTACCCTGTAGCTGTGGAGGACGGGAAGATCGCCGTGGCGATGCTGATCGGGGGTCAGAGAAGCGCCGTTGCCACCCGGGCAGGGCGCGTCGATAGAGAGCAGCCTGCCTGGAGGCTAAGGGTTGCTCGCTCGACCAGTGGCTCGTGGGAGTACAGTAGGGTTGAATCCCGAGGCGCCGTGCTGGGTCTCCGCGCCGAAGGAAAGTGTGGTGAAGTCGGGCGTACGATTACCGGCCGATATGCGGGGAACGTCGAGTGGGGGCACGGCGTCCGACAAAGCAAAGCAGAGAATAAGGAAAGGTACGCCGCAAGGGGAACTCGGGGAATGTCCTCCGGCGGCAAGGATGAAGGACCCGGAAGGAGGGCTTAAGGAATGTCCTCCGGAAGGGAAGACGGAAAAGTCGGAGTCGGAGGGTGAAGCGAGAGGTAGCCCGCCGACGCGAGAAGTGTACGAAACGAAGGTCGAAGGAATCGAAAAACCTTCCCCCGGCGACGCAGGGCGGCCGGAAGGTCGGAAGGACGAGATCACGGGGTGTCAACCAGAGGTGAAAATGATAGAGTCAGAGGCGGTCGACCAATATAGGGGTAGCCCGCTGGCGCAGGAAGCAGAGAAGGAGAGCCTGGACTGTCCCCCCGGCGACGCAGGGTGGCCGGAGGACTTGGAGGACGAGCTAAAGGAGTTCCTGGAGGCGGAGCTGGTGCTTTTCGAGAACCTCGAATGGGTATCTCATATCGAACCATCGCGGAGCCCGCACAGTGCGCCCATAGTCTTGGTAAAGAAGAAGACTGGCCCATGGGTGTGGACTACCGGCTCAATGCGCACTCGATCCCGGATGCCTATCCTGTTCCCAGGATCAATCACATTCTAGAGATTGCGACATGCACGTTTCATATCCACGCTGGATCTAAAGAACGGATACTGGCAGATCCCAATGGCGGCGGATAGCAGGGAGTGCACGGCGAGGTTTGTTCCAATGGCGGGTGATGCCATTTGGATTGCATTCGGCAGGCGCGACGTTCCAGAGAGCGCTGCAACCGGTCATCGGACCCGATTTGGAGCCCTATGCGTTTGCCTATCTGGATGACATCGTGGTGACCGGAGCCACGAAGGAGCAACACGTGGACAACCTGAAGGAGGTTTTCCGCCGGCTGGGAGCGGCTAACCTTAAAGTGAATGGGAAGAAGTGCAGCTTTTTCAGGGAGAGGCTAGCCTACCTAGGCCATGTCATAAGTGGCGAAGGGATTTGCACGGATCCCGAAAAGGTCGAGGCGATTCGTAACCTACGGGCCCCGACGAACCTCAAGGAGTTGCGGCAATGCTTAGGGATGGCATCGTGGTACAGACGGTTCGTACCAAACTTCGCGTCGCTAGTACAGCCGATGACAGGACTCCTCAAAAAGGTCCAGAAGTGGATGTGGGGCGAAGAGCAAGAGGAGGCGCTGCAGAAGCTCAAAGAGAGCTTAACAACCGCACCGGTGCTAGCATGTCCCGACTTCTCGGCCAAATTTGTGTTGCAGACCGACGCCAGTGATTACGGCCTGGGTGCGGTGCTCAGACAAGAGGTCGAGGGTCAGGAGAGAGTGATAGCATACGCTAGTCGGAAGATGCTGAAAGCGGAGTTGAACTACTCGGCCATGGAAAAGGAGTGCCTCGCGATCGTCTGGGCGATCCGGAAGATGCGCTGTTACCTCGAAGGCTACAAGGCGCTGAAATGGCTCAACTCTATAGAGAGTCCCACGGGCAGGATCGCTCGGTAGGCACTAGAGTTGCAGCAATACCAGTTTGACGTCCACTATCGTCGAGGGAAGTTGAATGTGGTGGCCGACGACCTTTTCCGACAACCATTGGGTAGCTGTAAGCAGGTGGTTGAGGTCAATGCCCGTAACCTAGGCCACCGAACAGACGATGTGGATTATGTTCCCTGGAAGTTGTGTGTCAAAGGACGCTCACACAGCAGGGCATCAAGGAGTGAGGAAGACGACTACCAGACTGGTGCAGCGGTACTATTGGCCAGGCATGTTTCGAGATGCAGCCAGGTACGTGCGGTGCTGCGAAGTATGCCAGAAGTTTAAAAGCGAACAACAAAAGCCGGCCGGCCGATGCTGACTCAGCGAGCGGCGGAGCCAATGTTGGTCATGTGCGCTGACTTTGTGGGTCCCCTGTCTCGCTCTAAGCGTGGGAACACAATGCTGTAGATGTTCCACGATGCGTTCGCCAAGTCGGTTCGGGGTACCCAAGATGATGGTCTGCGATAACGGCGTGCAGTTTACGAGGCGGAGTTTTCAATCCTTCATGGGATCTTTGGGAGTAGAGCTACAGTACACGGCTCCATATTGCCCACAGGAGAATCCCACGGAGAGGTCGAATCGCACGGTAAACACCATGATACCGAAATACATCGAAAGCCATCAAAGTTCCCGAGATAACGCTGGCGGTCAACTCTAGTGTGACGGACTCAACGGGGTTCACACTGTCGTTCCTGATGATGGGACGAGAACCACGCTTGCCGGCCACACTATACGATGAGGTAACGCCTGGCTCAGCGACGAGGAAGATCGATCCGGCGACTCGTGAAGCGAAGATGAAGGAGATCTTCGAGATAGTCCGCAACAACTTGCAGCGGGCGTCAAAGGATCAGGGCAGGTACTACAACCTCCGTCAACGCGAGTGGAGGCCGACGCTAGGTTCAGTAGTACTGTTGCGGCAAAATCATGCGGCAGAGGGCTTCGCGGCGAAGTTGGCACCCAAGTTCGACGGTCCCTATAGGGTCGTACAATTCGTCTCACCCAATGTGGTGCGTCTTGCTCGGTAAGGTGAGCGGAAAACGAGGGTGGCCAACCTCGCAATTAAAGCCCTTCCAACAGGAAGAAGAGGAAGCCCAGGAGGAGAAGACAAGAGACGGGCTTTATGGCGAGAAGGGTAAAGCGGCGACGAAGGCGTTTTAGTTTAATGGTGGCGGCCTCAGGAGCCGAGGTGGTCTCCTTGTAAGGGGGGAGGGGGGATGTAAGGTGGCTTTATGGCGACCTCACATAAGTTTTGTAGCATTAGTTTTGTAGTATAAGTTTTGTAGTATTAGTTTTATAGTATTAGTAGTATTAGTTTTGTAGTAGTTAAGTTTGGAAGTCTTAAGAAGTTGTTGTTAGTATATAAGTTAGCTCGTAATATAAGTAGTAGCCGTTAAGTTTAAATTTGATTTGCACTGCTTCAATCGCAGCTTGAGCGCGCGCTTTCTCGGCGATCGGCAGTGCAACTCTGCCCAGCGCTGCGAAAGCTCGAGAGAGCAGAGAGCGCACGCTGTGGTGAGGTTGCATTGCCGACGCCGAGAGAAGAGTGCACTGCCGAAGTAGGCGAGCAACTCAAGCTCGCGAGAGCAGGAGCGGGCGACAAAAGCTTAGCTTGAAGTTAGTTAATGCTTAGAGCTCAGAAGGAGCGGAAGTGAGTAATTAGAGCTCGGAAGGAGCAGAAATTAATGAGAAGAGTTCTAGATGAGCAGAAGTGAAGGAATGAGTTTGGAGAGTTGGAAGTGAGTAGACGTGCGCGGCAGAAAAGTAAAAACCTGTAACTGGGTAGACATACCGTCGTTATAAACTGCGAACCTAAATAAATATAAGTGAAGTCGAAGCGTAAGTCGTATTTTATTTAACCCTCTAAAGAAAACTTCAACCATATAACTAATTGGCGGTGGCGAGAATAACCACGCCACGCCGAATAACTCCCGTTGCCACGTGGGCGACCATAACCTCTAATCAAACACCTTCCACACTTTCATATCAGCCCAAAAAGAAAAAATTCATAAGCCAAAAATGAGACGTATAAATAGAAAGCCAAATAACTCATAGTCACTTACCTATATGAATATATAAATTAAAAATATATAACAAAAACAAGTAAGAAAGCTCTCGTCGAGACTGCTCGACTACGAGATCTCCTGAACCCTTCCAGGAATTAATATTTCAATAATTCTTCGTTCCACTTCTACTTACACATGCACGCACACATGCACACATACGCACGCACGTATAAACTGGCATGGGCTGCCATGTGGGCTTACTTTAGGCACTAAATGTTTAATAACTTTTTTTGTAGACGGACAATCTTGATGAAACTTTCAGACCGTGATTATAACATTAAAATGTGTGTATGTGCTAACTAACAAGTCTCTAGTATTTGAAATACGGTTTTTGCAAACTTGTCGGGAAGGGGGGGTTTGAGGGGTGGGGGGTAAAATATGACGAAATTCCTAAAAATACATATGAATCTATGTTTCAAATTAGGAGACTCTAGCTCTAGAGATGTAGGCAATATATTTTTTTAACTGGTTTTCGATAAGGTTTTTAATCGATAGCAAAATAACAGGAGCAGTTATCGATTTTTTAAAACAAACTTGATATGCGCGGGAGCAGTTATATAAGTTATAGATAACAGGAGCAGTTATCGATTTTTTAAAACAAACTTGATATGCGCGCTCTGTATACGGACCAAGTCTCTAGCTCTTATATCTTCTGAGATCGACGCGTTCATACATACGGACAGACGGACAGACGGACAGACAGACAGACGGACAAAGCTATATCGACTCAGCTCGTCACCCTGATCAAGAATATATATACTTTATGGGGTCTGCCACGCCTCCTTCTGCCTGTTATATACTTTAAAAAAACCATTATACCCTGATTTCCCATTTTCAATGGGTTCAGGGTATAAAAAGGGAAAAAAGTACCGGTCCCAAGTGACTGCCCTGAGGTACACCTGAGGAAGCAAAAACAGGTTTCGAAATAGCTGTCCTCAACAATACCCTTTGAGTCCTACATTTTAAATAGGATGAAATGCAAGACACAAGTCGAGTGAAATCCAAAGCGATCAAGCTTGTGAATTAAGATGTCATGATGAACAGAATCAAATGCTTTACTGAAATCAGTATAAATAACATCAGTTTGCATTTTATTTAAAAAGCTATCATTGATTAGACAATGAAGGACTCTTTCCAACTATAATGAAAAACAGAAGTCTCCAAGGACAAGTTAGATAGTTTTAATAAAGGTAACTGTAAGGAACCACTGCATTCTTTTATAACACAACTTGGAATGTTATCAGCGCCAGGAGAAGAAGATGATTTCAATGTCCGAATGGCTGAAGCTAGAAAATCAAGGGAAACATTAGGAACATAATATAATATCCACAGAAGAATAAGTGGATTGAAAAAAATTTGCAAAAAGATCTGAGGAATCCTGGTCATTACAAGTTTTTTCTTCTCCAAGGAAAAATTTGGAAGGTAAATTAGAAGATTTACGTTTCATTCACAAAAAAGTAGAATTGCTTTGGATTACGAACAAATTGCCTTTTGCAACGTGAAAGATAATTCTCATAACACCTTGCATTTAAAAGAATAAAATTTGATTTGGCTATGGAATATTTAGACCACACAACAATTAGTCCAGACTTTTTAAAATTTTTTAAACATTTGGTTCTAATGTTTCTAAAATTTGTAAGAGTCTGAGTAAACCAGAAACAGGCCTAGAGAGACACAAAGGAACACACATAACAAGGATTGAGTTTAACGTATCATAGAATATGTTAGCTGCCAAATGAATATCAACAGAGTTATATAAAAGTGACCAGTCAGTTGCATTAATTAAATTATTAAGCAAGACAAAATTGGATTTACGATAACAACGATTTTTAGGAGGAATGTAAGCAAAAGGTGGTTGAGTATTTATGGAAAATAATACTTCTAAAGTGGGATGTAAATCTTCAGGCATACATATAGGGGCTGATCTGGTGACATTAATGACAGAGTCATCATTAATAAAAATAAGATCGAGAGAACGATTCAAATGATTCAAAACAGAGTTCATCTGAAACATAGAGAGGCTAAACAGTTCGGTTTCTTTTTGATCGATAATAATCGAAAATTGGACTTTGTTTTTTAAGCCTTATTTGAATACTGTTAGACCTAGAGATTTCAGATTTACTGTGTAGATTTATGTGATGAATACAAAGATTTTGTAATTTACAGATTTTTGATACCACGCCCCCTTTGCCCCAAATTTGAAAAAAAAAAACATATCAAGTACTATAAACTTGTGCTTTGGCATATACACATATTTAAATGGTATTATCACGTTCTGAAAGTTTGGTGAAGATAATCTCACTACAAAAAGATTTATTCAACAAATAAATTCGCATAATATAGTCCACTAAGAAGACCAAGCGCAGTAACTGGTAGTTGCGCAGTTAGCAGAGCGCGTGTTTATGCGTTCGTATGGATGCATGCGTATGGGTGTAGAATGAATATCAGTACTTTTTAGGGTTCAGGGTATCTCCTAGTCGAGCAGTCTCGAGTAGAGCCCTCTTACTTGTTATACTTATGTTATGTTGGAAAAATTAGAGCAAAAGATAAAACAAAACAAATTACAAAAGATAAAACAAAACAAATTTAAGAACAGATAATATCGTAGAAAATAAGTAAATAAGTTACAAATAGAATAATAAGATACAAATAGAAAAAATAAGATACTACATGGAAATTAAGAAGCTGAAAAGGAACGTCAATGGTGTATAACTCAAAGCTTTCAGCCCTCATTAAGACCATATTTTCGTTCTGTCCTTCACTTCAATCTAAGAGCGGAGGAGTTACCCGCCGGTCACAGTACCACACTCATATATGTGCATGCGTTACTCGCCGGTCACTTGCATATGCACACGTACGAGTCACTGACGGACTGACTGACAACTTATACATACATACTTACTCACTGGTGGTTATCGTTAACAAAAGATGAATAAAAATTCAGTGTGATGTTCATTCTCTTCGAACAAAGACGTGTTTTAATTTATGTATAAACTAGTAAGCTATATCTCGGATTGATAGCTCGTTCAATGAATATGTCTTCGCGACATGCATGCATACCATAGCTTGCAAATAACTGTCGACCGTTTTTCTTCTTGCGCTTTGGTTGCGAGCATAACCAAAAAAGTTCGTACTCTATCGCTCCCGCTCTGAGCAAGAGACTCTTGCTGTCTCATTTATGTTTTCTGTTGAGCTCGTTTCGTTGAGCAAACCGCTGTCGGGTTTTCGACGAGCAGTGCGTTTTTTCATATTCTATTTAGAAAAGTCTATTTTGTTAAAGTTCCATTTCGATACCATATTCCATTCAAAACTATATTTAAGCTTTTAAGCTTTTCATATATACATTTTTATACCCTGAACCCATTAAAAACAAGTAAGAACGTTGCAGTCGGGCGTTACCGACTGCGGAATATTCATTCACAGTCCCAACGCTGCCTTACATATCTAATTGATTTTGGGTTGTCAACCCGAGTATATTTTAAATTTCAAGTCTCTAGCGCTAATAGTAATCAATATAAAGCAGGGCCTGAACCCATTTAAATTTGGGGAATCATAGAGAACTATTCCCGTTTATATCTCGTACATTTTTAGAGCTAGACTCTCCAAATTTTGCATATAGATGCATGGGTATTTTATATAATTTTGATTTTTGTTATATTTTGAATATCGACTCAAAAATTTACCGAATTCTCCTGTTAATTTTAGTTGCAAATGTAGCAATGTGAATGAGCTGGTATTTCTTAAGAAATGACAAAAATTCAATAGAAATGTATATCATATTTAATAAACAAAATATTTGGCCAATTAGCAAACGCACCTGCAAGCAGCAAGCTAGCAGCGGAGCAGAGCGTTTTTCCTATACGTGTGCACATACATATTGATATTGATTTATTCTATGCATACAGTCATATGTATGTACATATATACATACATACATATAAAAGCGTGTCTTCTAGCATATTCTAAGAATTGATTCATGAAATTCCAGCCGTTACTTTAGCTTACTTTTGTCAGATGACGCTCTCGAAGTGAAGCTATTTCGTTTTAGCTACCGCCTGATCGCATATTGCAGTGGCGTTGATGGTAAATGCTATGCAAGTTACGCTGAATTAGCGCGGGCTCTAATCTCGCTAAAGCCAAGTTTTTTAAATGTCTTTTTATAAATTAGTTATTTTATTGGGAAAATGATAGCTTATATGACAAACACATAACATTTTTGTTATTAGTAAAATATTTGTATAAGTTTTTATAAGTTAAATTTTATTTTTGCTAAAATAACCCACAAATGCTTATACGTACATACATACACATACATACTTACAAATGTATGTATTCGTCTGCACACACAATTTCAGTATGCCAGCGTTTTTTACGCGTGTGCAAATCTGTATGTATGTATGTATATTCAAATGCGTATTCGAGCAATTTTAAGAATCTCAATTGCGATTGAATTGTCTTTGAATTGCTTTTGAATTGTCTTTGAATTTTCAGCCGCTACTTTGGTTTTTGTTTACTATAAGTGCTGTAGCACTTTGACAAACATGCTGTTTGATTGTGGTGCAAGTTCAAACCCCGCGGGAATTTTTGTTTAAATCGAAATTTATATTGTTATAATATATTTTATATTTT
Source organism: Drosophila hamatofila (assembly GCA_035045345.1). Taxonomy (NCBI): domain Eukaryota; kingdom Metazoa; phylum Arthropoda; class Insecta; order Diptera; family Drosophilidae; genus Drosophila; species Drosophila hamatofila. Next base: position 577,312 of record JAWNPA010000046.1, read on the forward strand.
TAAAATTTTTTAAATGTTTCGTTTTGTCTTATTAATGCATATTAAGCTTATATACATATATATGTGAGTGACACACGCATATGAATTTTGCATTTGGCCGCTGCAAATGTCGATTTGGCACGCCCCTAGTGGGCGTAGATTGAGGTGCAGGTTCGAACCCCGCGGAAAACTTTTTCGTTTTAATTTAATTTATATTTTTTAATTTTCTTAAAAATGTTTCTTTCCTTATTATTAATGCCTGTTAAGCATATTTATATATATAGGTGGCATACGCATATGAAATTCGCTATTGGGCGCCTAAAATCCTATTTGCCACGCCCCCAGTGCTCGTAGGCCCATAATTTTAGGCCAGTTCTTAGAATGAGCTGAAGGCTACGTAACTTGGACGCTTAGACTCAAAAAATGTGAAAATTACAGGGTATTTTTTGATATGCCACGCCCCCAAAGAGGCGTAACAATTATTTTTGGGTCATCAATAGAGGAAATTATCAGTAACTTAACTATCTAAATTTTAAGCTTCTAGCTCTAAAACTGTAGGGAATATAAACGCCCCCTAAGGGCGTAGATATATGCGCCATAGCTTATTTATCTTGGGTAGTAAACCCGAGTATACATACCAAATTTCAAGTCGCTAGCATCAATAGTGCTCAAAATATAGGAGAAGTCGGAAAATCACTATATATTTAGATCCGATTTGCCACGCCCCCAGTAGGCGGGGATATATAGTTTTTTCTTTGGTCTTTATAGAATCGTAATATTAACTTACATGCCAAATTTCAGCATTCTAGCTTTACAACTTTATAAGATACAGTTTTACACGATTTGCCACGCCCCCAATGGGCGTAGATATATCCGCCATATCTTTTTGATCTTGGGTGATCAACACGAATCTACATTTTAAATTTCAGCTCTCTAGCTCTTCAACTAATATGATTTCTGGCATACAGGAAAATGCATTTTCCGATTTGCCACGCCCCTAGTGGGCGTATATGGAAAATTTTTACACTTTACAAATCGGAGACATATACGAGTATATGTTCCAAGTTTCAAGTCTCTAGCTTCAATAGCCGCGAAAAAAATTGCATTCATACGGACAGACGGACGGACAGCAAGACGGACATTGCACAAAACCAATATATTCATATCACTTCGTGAATGAATATAATAAGAAATCAGGGTATAATGGTTTTGTTAAAAGTATGTAACAGGCAGAAGGAGGCGTGGCAGACCCCATAAAGTATATATATTCTTGATCTTGGGCGACGAGCTGAGTCGATTTAGCCCTGTCCGTCTGTCCGTATGTATGAACGCGTCGATTTCAGAAGATATAAGAGCTAGAGACTTGAAATTTTTGTTGCTCATTTTGCATGAGCATTGTAAACCCTTTCAAAAGTTCGATGTTCCACAGACAGTAAGAATAGTAAGAATGCACTCAGGCACACAAATGACAATACATGTAGCAAAGGCCTCTAAGTATGTGTGTGCATGCCCGTCGCGGAGACATATTTTTTTATGCGCCTCAACGCATTTATATCCTTCCCACAAATAATCATAAAAACGCTAACATTTTGCATGTGCATGGCAAACGCTTTGAAGAGTTCGGCATGTTCACTCAGAAGGGAATAAATGGGATCGTCGCCAGCAAAATTCAATTTTTGTGTCCTGCTGCTGTTTGAGAGACTATAGAGAGAGAGAGAGAGAGAGAGAGAGAGAGAGAGCATAGAGAGGGAGATAGAGAGTAAGGAAAGAATTACACAGATCGGTGCTTTATGTGCGAATGAGACCATTTCGTTAGAGCGCTGGCAGTGCACTGAATATGTCGTGTTATATTTTCACTGCCCGAGCCTAAACAGACTGAGCCGAGCAGGCACGAAGCTTTCTAGTCCTAAGTGCATACTTTTTCTTCGTCAAAAAACTTTGTACTAGCTGTCCAGTCTATGTGTTGTATGGTTAGTATTATAGCTGTCCAGTTTATGTGTTGTATACACATAGACGGGACAAGTAGAACAAAGTTTTTCAACGGCGAAAATCTGCGTGGAAGATACCAGTCAACCTCGTGCCTGCTCGGCTCGGTCGTTTCAGGGGCGAACAGTGAAAATATGGCACGACAAAATCAGTTCGCTGCTAGCGCTGCTAGCGAAATGAACACATTTTCATATGAAGTATGGCTATGCGTTTTTTTTTCCTTACTCTCTCTCACTCTCTCTATATGCTATCTCTCTCTATGGTCTCTCAAACATCAGCAGCGCACAAAAACTGAGTTTTGTTCGCGAGGCACATACTTAGAGGCCCTTGCTACATGTATTACCATTTGTGTGCCTGTGTGCAAGTTAACAATCAAGTTAACGAACAGCTCTCGCAGTAAAACATTTCTGTGCGAGACATTAAACAATAAAGTTACACAATGCTGCGGCACTTGGCCATAAAATCTATTTTTCGTTAATTGAGTTGATTCCATCAAAGTCATCCTATAAGTGTTCTCAGCCTGGACCAGCAGCTAACGCCGTTGGACACTAGAGAAACAAACACATTCACAACAATTAAGTGATCTCAGCCTGGACCAGCAGCTAACGCCGTTGGACACTAGAGAAGCAAACACCTTTACTATAATTGGCGCCCAACGGGATTAACATCTGATAGAATTCCTAACGGATGCTTATTAAGAAGAATCCACGTCCCCAAATAAAAACATGTATGTGGCTATTCGAAAAAAAAAATTGTCATAAAAAAAAAAAAAAAAAAAAAATTATTTAAAATTTTTATCAATTTGGCCGCGCGAATGTGAGCGTAGTGTTATATAAAAGAAATATTTTTGTGAATTGAATAAAATCGATTATAGTGCAAGTACAGATAAAAGGAAATTATAAAAATTAATTCCGTTTCATTGATTGCTCATGAGCTGGGCCTATAGGGAGATTAAAGTTGAATACTATAGTGAAGAAGAACAGGAAATAGGTTTAATCTACAAATACGTAGCCATTCAGAAATGGATCCCGCATTGCTAAAAGCGTTAGTAGAAGGCGCAGTAAACAGCGCACTTATCGAGCAGGAAAGGCGGCTAAAAACCGAGTTTAGTGCATAACTCGAAGCCGTTAGAGGTCAAATTAATGCCTTGAGTGTAGAAACGCCACAGGTGGCGGTATATCAGAGAGTAACTATTGACCCTAATGTAAAATGTGAAGTAAAATTAGATATTGTAAAATCAGTACCAAATTTTGACGGAAACCATGAAGAATATGTGTCTTGGAGGCAGGCAGCCGTGGATGCATATGAGATTTTCAAACGTTATGTAGGTAGCGAAGCGCACTACGAAGCCGTAGCTATTTTAAAGAACAAGGTCAGTGGACCAGCACGAGCAGTACTGACGTCACACAATATAGTACTAAACTTCGATGCAATAATTGCTCGACTTGACGCAGACAAAACTTCTTTACGTATACTTAGACAACAGTTAGAACTTGTTAGGCAAGGTGACACAAATCTTATGGACTTCTATGATGAGGTAGAAAAAAAACTGACTCTCGTTACTAATAAAATAGTAAGACACATGACGAACAAACAGCGGCTATTCTCTGCGCAGAAATCAAAGACGATGCCCTACATGCTTTTATGGCAGGCCTTAAGAGGTCCCAAAAGTCATTAGTTATCCCAGCAAATCCTAAGGATTTGCCATCTGCTTTAGCAGCAGCTCTTGAGGCTGAAAACAGTATTGAAAGAAGTGCATTCAGTGCATTATACCCCAAGGTAGGAGAGGAACGAAATCACATAAGCTAGAGTACTAGATATGGCAATCGTAACCAAGCTAGACAAGGAAGGGGACAGGAAAAAAAACCCGCACTTTGTAGAAAATCAATGTCAAAATTGGGCGCAACAAAGTGTCCCTAAAAACCCGCACTTTGTAGAAAATCAATGTCAAAATAGGGCGCAACAAAGTGTCCCTAAAACATTGATGCATCGTCATCAAAGTTCAGACAGCCAACCAATTGGGAAAAGCCACAGGGCGCAACACAAAAGAGAGAGGCTATAGACGTCAAAAAATTAATAATATTACCCAACAAACCATTAGCCAAGACGAAAAAGACTACGAAGGCGCAGCCGAGACTGCGAGCGCTGAAATTGATGACGAAAACGACTCGGCAGAGGACAATGACATGCCTAATTTTTTAGGGAACGCTCCCAATTACCGTTCGTCGAACGACAATTGGCTGACAGAACAATAAGAATTCTTATCGACACGGGGGCGGCAAAAAACTACGTTAAACCCGTAAAGAAGTTAAAGAACGTAACACCTGTCGACACCCCATTTACTATGAACTCTATTCAAGGGTCCAAGGTTCAAGGTAAAATTAAACAAAAATGTCCCATGGTAATGTTTGGAAAAGTTGCCACGTTCTTCATCTTAGACACTCTTGACACCTTTGATGCTATAATAGGCTTCGATCTGCTCACTCAGGCGGGAGTAACTATAGACTTAATGAGGAACTGCATAAGCTACGGTAACACTTCAGAGATACTTAAACACTATCCCTGTGATGACGTGAACTTCACAGAGACTTAGTGCATTTTCGACCTCTAGCGAGGCACTGCCTTTTAACACCTCAGTTATCGCCACAATTCGTACAGTGGACAAAGAGCCAGTGTACTCAAAGCTCTACCCGTATCCCATAGGTGTGGCAGATTCTGTGAACAAGGAAATTGCACAGTTGCTGAAAAATGGCATAATTAGACCATCAAAATCAGCATACAACAGCCCAGCTTGGGTTGTTGACAAGAAAGGGTTAGATGACAATGGCAATAAAAACAAACGTCTTGTTATCGACTTTAAAAAACTAAATCAGAAAACTATTGCCGACCGTTGCCCGATGCCAAGCATCCAAATGATTCTAGCGAGCCTCGGGAAAGCTAAGTTTTTCACCAGATTGGTGCTTCATAATTGGTGAACCGAAAATCTTAAAAATACACATGATTCTACATTTTAAATTTGGAGACTATCTTCAAAGGTGTAGAAGATATAATTTTATAACTGATTTTCGATAAGGTTTTTTATCGATAACAAAAAAACAAAAGCAATTATCGATTTTTTGAAATAAACTTGATCTGCGCGTGCAATATACGGACCTACAGCTTCAAATTTCAAGTCTCTAGCTTTTATATCTTCTGAAATCGACACGTTCAACCATACGGACAGACGGACAGACAAACAGACAGACAGACGGACAGGGCTATATCGACTCAGCTCGTCGCCCTGATTAAGAATATATATACTTTATGGGGTCTGCCACGCCCCTTCTAAAAAGGGTGAGTTTTTAGACTCTCCTCATTTGTACGAAACATTACTTGCAAGAAACAGAATGTTAATTACAGAAATACAAAACCTTATGCTCACTATCACGCTCGCCAAATCTAATATAATAAATCCCACTATTTTTTATCATGATGATTTGAAGTCAATTTTTACCGAACATCTCACAGAAGTCGCAATAATTAGTTTAATGGGAGTATCAGATATAACAAGTAAGAACGTTGCAGTCGGGCGTTACCGACTGCGGAATATTCATTCACAGTCCCAACGCTGCCTTACATATCTAATTGTTTTTGGGTGGTCAACCCAAGTATATTTTAAATTTCAAGTCTCTAGCGCTAATAGTAATCAATATAAAGCAGGGCCTGAACTAATTAAAAGTGGGGAATCATAGAGAACTATTCCCGTTTATATCTCGTACATCTTTAGAGCTAGACTCTCAAAATTTTGCATATAGATACATGGGTATTTTATATAACTTTGATTTTTGTTATATTTTGAATATCGACTCAAAAATTTACCGAATTCTCCTGTTAATTTTAGTTGCAAATGTAGCAATGTGAATGAGCTGGTATTTCTTAAGAAATGACAAAAATTCAATAGAAATGTATATCATATTTAATAAACAAAATATTTGGCCAATTAGCAAACGCACCTGCAAGCAGCAAGCTAGCAGCGGAGCAGAGCGTTTTTCCTATACGTGTGCACATACATATTGATCGTTTATTCTATGCATACAGTCATATGTATGTACATATATACATATATACATATAAAAGCGTGTCTTCTAGCATATTCTAAGAATTGATTCATGAAATTCCAGCCGTTACTTTAGCTTACTTTTGTCAGATGACGCTCTCGAAGTGAAGCTATTTCGTTTTAGCTACCGCCTGATCGCATATTGCAGTGGCGTTGATGGTAAATGCTATGCAAGTTACGCTGAATTAGCGCGGGCTCTAATCTCGCTAAAGCCAAGTTTTTTAAATGTCTTTTTATAAATTAGTTATTTTATTGGGAAAATGATAGCTTATATGACAAACACATAACATTTTTGTTATTAGTAAAATATTTGTATAAGTTTTTATAAGTTAAATTTTATTTTTGCTAAAATAACCCACAAATGCTTATACGTACATACATACACATACATACTTACAAATGTATGTATTCGTCTGCACACACAATTTCAGTATGCCAGCGTTTTTTACGCGTGTGCAAATCTGTATGTATGTATGTATATTCAAATGCGTATTCGAGCAATTTTAAGAATCTCAATTGCGATTGAATTGTCTTTGAATTGCTTTTGAATTGTCTTTGAATTTTCAGCCGCTACTTTGGTTTTTGTTTACTATAAGTGCTGTAGCACTTTGACAAACATGCTGTTTGATTGTGGTGCAAGTTCAACCCCCGCGGGAATTTTTGTTTAAATCGAAATTTATATTGTTATAATATATTTTATATTTTTAAAATTTTTTAAATGTTTCGTTTTGTCTTATTAATGCATATTAAGCTTATATACATATATATGTGAGTGACACACGCATATGAATTTTGCATTTGGCCGCTGCAAATGTCGATTTGGCACGCCCCTAGTGGGCGTATATTGAGGTGCAGGTTCGAACCCCGCGGAAAACTTTTTCGTTTTAATTTAATTTATATTTTTTAATTTTCTTAAAAATGTTTCTTTCCTTATTATCAATACCTATTATTATATGCCACGCCCCCAAAGAGGCGTAACAATTATTTTTGGGTCATCGATAGAGAAGATTATCAGTAACTCAACTATCTAAATTTTAAGCTTCTAGCTCTAAAACTGTAGGAGATATAAACTTTTGCGGTTTGCCACGCCCCCTATGGGCGTAGATATATCCGCCATAGCTTATTGATCTTGGGTCATCAACCCGAGTATACATACCAAATTTCAAGTCGCTAACATCAATAGTGCTCAAAATATAGAAGAATTTGGAAAATCAATATATATTTAGATCCGATTTGCTACGCCCCCAGTGGGCGGGGATATATAGTTTTTTCTTCGGTCTTTATAGAATCGTAACATTTACTTACGTGCCGAATTTCAGCATTCTAGCTTTACAACTTTAGAAGATACAGTTTTACTCGATTTGCCACGCCCCCAATGGGCGTAGATATATCCGCCATATCTTTTTGGTCTTGGGTGATCAACACGAATCTACATTTTAAATTTCAGCTCTCTAGCTCTTCAACTAATATGATTTCTGGCATACAGGAAAATGCATTTTCCGATTTGCCACGCCCCTAGTGGGCGTATATGGAAAATTTTTACACTTTATAAATCGGAGACATATACGAGTATATGTTGAAAGTTTCAAGTCTCTAGCTTCAATAGCCGCGAAAAATATTGCATTCATACGGACAGACGGACAGACGGATGGACAGCAAGACGGACATTGCACAAAACCAATATATTCATATCACTTCGTGAATGAATATAAAAATATTTTAGTCCGATAGTATAATTCATATGTTAATTGAATATCCCAAGGTTAAGACTGTTTGTAAGAAGGTTATAATGTTTCCTGTGCCCACAATAACACCGTACTAAAAATACACAATAACATAATAGCAAAATGCGACGATGAAGTTCTGGCTGTGACGGAGTGCGCTACAACTAACTACGCTACGTTCTGCAAAAGATCAAGGCACGACACTTCAATCACTTGGAACCGCTTACCGTTGTGGATGAAGGAATAATCATCATCAACGACCAGTCAGCAAGAGTCAGAATAGATGACGGCCCCATGATTACAACAAAGGGCACACACCTCATCATATTCGAACGCGTAGCAACCGTGAATGAAACCACTTTTCTTAATTACAACAGAGTTGTAAGTAAGAGCCCAGGCATTGCGGCGTCACCTCTGCTGAACATTACTGGACATGATCACGTGCTTAGCTTACCATTGTTGAAACGAATGAATGAACACAACTTGCATATAATCCGGGAACTAAGAGAAAATGTGATGTCTGGCGGTTCTTCCAAAATTTGGTTCGCAGCTGGCGTAGCCATCAGTCTCACGTTTTACAGCATTGGCCTCATATACCAATGCTGCTACCGTAGAAGTTCTTCGATCCGACTGCAAGGTATGCTAAAGCATCTAAGTGTCACCAGGGACGACGACAATCTTAAGGGGGGAATAGTTAACAATCAAGTTAACGAACAGCCCTCGCAGTAAGACTCTATGAGCAACACGCGCGACCCCAAGTTGCTGAGTCGGATTGCACATGCAGCGTATGCAAAATGATCGGTCGGGAGCAACAGCCGACCGTTTTGGTTGTGTCGCAAGAGTTAAGCTAGAATAAAAATTATGCTGAATCGGCTCGCCGACCACGGACCCATTGCATGGCTCCAATTATGTACTTTTATATACTTCATGTTCCCGCTTATTATATTTAGCTCTAGATTCATATTCTTTGCATTTATTAAAACAGTTCTGTGCGAGACATTAAACAATATAGTTACACAGTGCTCCGGCAATTGGCCATAAGATCTATTTGTCATTAATTGAGTTGATTCCATCAAAGTCATCCTATAAGTGTTCTCAGCCTGGACCAGCAGCTAACGCCGTTGGACACTAGAGAAGCAAACACCTTTACTATAATTTGCATTCTTACTATTCATACTGTCTGTGGAATATCGAACTTTTGAAAGGGTTTGCCATGCTCATGCAAAATGTTAGCGTTTTTATGATTATTTCTGCGAAGGGTATGTAAGCGTTGGTGCGCTCAATGAATATGTTTTCGTGCGAACAAAATTCAATTTTTGTGCGCTGGTGATGTTTGAGAGACCATAGAGAGAGAGAGAGAGAGAGAGAGAGTGAGTAAGGAAAAAAAAGCGCATAGGAATGCTTCATATGAAAATGTGTTCATTTTGCTATATAGTATATATAAAATTTTTAATTCAATTTAGCATATTTATAACAAGTAAGAGGGCTCTAGTCGAGACTGCTCGACCCTGAACCCTGCAAGGTACTGATATTCCAATCATTCTACACCCATACGCATGCATTCATACGAACGGATAATCATGCGTTCTGCTAACTGCGCAGTTACCAGTAACTGCGCTTAGGCTGCCGTGTGGGCTATATTATGAAAATTTATTTGTTAAATAAATCTTTTTTTTTTTTGTAGTGGAACTATCTTCATCAAACTTTCAGAACGTGATAATAACATTCAAATGTGTGTGTATGCCAAAGCAAAAGTTTCTAGTACTTTATATACGTTTTTTCAAATTTGGGGCGAAGGGGGCATGGTATCCAAAATCAGCAAATGACAAAATCTTTGTCTGTATCACATTAATCTACACAGTAAATCTGCAATCTCTAGGTCTATCAGTATTCAAATTAAGCCTAAAAAATAAAGTCAGATTTTCGATAATTATCGATCAAAAATAAATGGAATAAGTTATCGAAAAAATATGATAAGCTCATGTAAAACTTCAAGTCTGTAGCACTTGTAGCTTAGGAGATCTCTGCGCTCATACGGACGGACGGACAGACGGACATGGCCAGATCAACTCAGCTCGTCATCCTGATCAAGAATATATACACTTTATGGAGTCTGCCACGCCTCCTTCTGCCTGTTACATTTCACAAAAACATTATACCCTGATTTCCTATTTTCAATGGGTTCAGGGTATAAAAAATATATAGCTCTGTATGCAACCCAAAATGCCAGCTCACAGGGCTTCTACTACTTCACGCCGAAAATGAGTTCTATTTTTATGAATATGACCTAAGTCAGAAAGAAATTTTTATATTAATTTATGAAGGTGAGACAATCGACTGGATCAATGCGGCTGCATAAAGAACGAAGAAGGCTGTCAATTTGCTTTACACAAGGTTCACAGTTTGCTTATGCGTTTACAATACGATAACACAAATAATATGAAATTTGGAGAATGTAGTATATTAGAGCTCGCACGCTGTACTGATTATTCTATGCTATATCACATTAGCTTATATGGTAACAGCTACACCAAGCTTATTATAATAAGTGGAAATGGATTTGGGGAAATACTCATTTGGCAGCCACATTCTCCTGTTAATTTTAATATTAGTACACGTACCAACGTATATCCACTTCTCATGCGCTTCAAGGCGCATAATGGTGTTGTGTTTTGTATTGACTTCAATTTAACAGCTAGGTTGTTAGTAACCACATCCGATGACCGTTCCTTAAAGTTTTGGAAATTAGAAATTAATCCAGAATCGCCGCAGAAATTTAATGCGTTTATAAAACCCTTATTCAGCTGCTTCGGACATACTGCACGAGTCATTTGTGCTATAATTGCAGAGTACGGTACGAATAGTAATTACTTTACACACAAAATAGCTGCATTAAATTATTCATTGTATTTCATAGAAGGTCGAATTTTCGTTATAAGCGGTGGAGAGGATTCTAATATATGTGTTTGGAGTCAAGCAGGTGAAATGTTATTTAAACGACGTGAGCAGTTTGGAGCACCGGTATGGCGTCTCGCTTTTGATGATGTTTCTGCGAAACTCTATAGCACTGGTTCAACAGGAAGTATTCATGCATATAAATAGTCTAAAAAGCATTTTAAGTCAAAATCAAGGCCATTCAAGTCAACTAATGCATATGGACAAATATTATGAATATTTGGTAAAAACTAAATATCTTACTAACAGCACAATTATTGCCCTAAGCAATCAAAATCACATGTTCTACATGCGACTTATGAATTCACAAAAAAATCAAATTTGGGAATTTATGATGGAATAAAGCTTGAAGGTCTAATTCAATCATTTCATTTTCTTATCAAAGACCTTTTTTTTAATATCTGATGAATATGGAAACTGTCTCTTACTGAAGGGACGTAATATGGAAGTTGATGGTAGTATAAACTTCAGCAATTATCGTAAATCTTGGATTACAGCTGCAATACTCGTCAACTCAAATTGTTTGTTAATAAGCTGCCGTAATTAAATATACATACATATTAAGTGCGGCGCATGAATCCACTTTAAAAGTTATATCTATAGATCTAACTGATTATCGAATAACAATTTTATAACGTCAGAGTGTACCGTTAGCTTGGATAGAAGCAATACCAACATTAGATGTACTGATTGGATTCAATGATAATCATCTTGTGGTATGGTCCCATAAAAATGGCGTTATTTCAAAATTGCAATGCGGGGGAGGTCATCAATAAGCTTGACCCAAATGGTCCTGTCATAAGTGAACTGTGCTCTCACATAATCAAATTAAACAGTGACGGCAATAATACCTTACTTAATGCTCGACTAATGGCAGTTAACGTTTAACAAAACTCTAAGTGTGGGACATTTTCTCTTTACGTTGCTAGTGCTGATGGAAAAATCCGTTTGCTTCAATGGCCACTAGAACAACCTTCACAGCTTTCCTTATTTATTAAAAAAGATGTTTTGACAAAACTAGAGTCAAACTTAGGTAAAAAATATAATTGTATAGCCTAAAAAAGTACAGAAATTATTACAATAGTATCACCAACCCGATGGGGGTATTTTATTTGCCCGACCGGCCAGCTATGCCCCGATTCACAACCAAATATGGTTAGTGATACCATTGAAACTATGAAAGATAGAGAGTGTTAACTGAAACCTTAAAAATAAATGTTATAGGATCTTAAGTATAATTATGATGCAATTAAAATATTTCTTAAGGTAAGGATTAGTAAGGAAAGGGGAAATATTAAAACATAATAAGATATAAAGAGAATGAGAAGAGGGAAAAAAAAGAGCTGTGCTCAAGCCTGGGCATTGCGATTAGTTTCCCTAAGATGAGCTGAAAGCAAGGATTTAATTAGCGGAAGATTGTGTTATTGATATTAAACGAGTCCCGGTACCGATGCAGACTTTAAATAATTATAATTTAGTACTTATCACAACCAAAAATAAAAAGCTTTACGGTTTTGACAAAAGTCTCCGTTTAAAACGATTTGAGCAACAGTTACATGCTGCCAGTATCAATGCTTTTGAAACGATCTATGATGGGTCATTTTAACTGGAGGAGACGATGAAACGATAAAATCCACAAAAATTAAAACAGCCGACTTGGTATTTTACAGAGCACAAACATCTCGGCGGTACGCAACGCTCGATTAACTGCAATACAGTCAATACAGGGCGCTTGTCAAGCCACAGAATTGCATGCATATACATGTAGGATAGATAAACAAATATACAAGTTAAGCCTGAACACTTTACAGTACACTTGGCTCTCGCTTTACACGGGGGTTACGTTCCTAGAAATCCTCGTGTTAAGCGAAATCGTGTTAAGCGAAATCGTGTTAAGCGAAACATGGATTCAGTACAAAATAAGGGTTTACGTTCTCAAAATTCAAAATTGGCAGAAAAAAATATGTTATTATTCAAGCTTAGTCTGTTCAAAATTAACCAAAAGTTATTATGTATATGCCTTTAATAAATGCACAACATTCATATTTTCCAAATTAAAAGTTGGTATTAAATAAAACAAATAAGAACGTTGCAGTCGGGCGTTACCGACTGCGGAATATTCATTCACAGTCCCAACGCTGCCTTACATATCTAATTGATTTTGGGTTGTCAGCCCGAGTATATTTTAAATTTCAAGTCTCTAGCGCTAATAGTAATCAATATAAAGCAGGGCCTGAACCCATTAAAATTGGGGAATCATAGAGAGCTATTCCCGTTTATATCTCGTACATCTTTAGAGCTAGACTCTCCAAATTTTGCATATAGATGCATGGGTATTTTATATAATTTTGATTTTTGTTATATTTTGAATATCGGCTCAAAAATTTACCGAATTCTCCTTTTAATTTTAGTTGCAAATGTAGCAATGTGAATGTAGATCATATTTATTAAACAAAATATTTGGCCAATTAGCAAATGCACCGGCAAGCAGCAAGCTAGCAGCGGAGCAGAGCGTTTTTCCTATACGTGTGCACATATTGATCGTTTATTCTATGCATACAGTCATATGCATATGTATGTATGTATATACATACATATAAAAGCGTGTCTTCTAGCATATTCTAAGAATTGATTCATGAAATTTTCAGACGTTACTTTAGCTTACTTTTGTCAGATGACGCTCTCGAAGTGAAGCTATTTCCTTTTATCTACCGTATAATTGTATATTGCAGTGGCGTCGATAGTAAATGCTATGCAAGTTGCGCTGGAATAGCGCGGGTTCTAATCTCGCTAATGTCAAGTTTTTTAAATGTCTTTTTATAAATTAGTTATTTTATTGGGAAAATGATACCTTATATGACAGACAAACACATAACATTTTTGTTATTAGTAAAATATTTTTATAAGTTAAATTTTATTTTTGCTAAAATAACCCACAAATGCTTATACGTACATACATACATACATACTTACAAATATATGTATTCGTCTGCCCACACAGTTTCAGTATGCCAGCGTTTTTTACGCGTGTGCAAATGTGTATGTATGTATGTATATTTAAATGCGTATTCGAGCAATTCTAAGAATCTCAATTGCGATTGAATTGTCTTTGAATTGCTTTTGAATTGTCTTTGAATTTTCAGCCGCTACTTTGGTTTTTTGTTTACTATAGGTGCTGTAGCTGTAAAGTTTTGTGTTAGTTATATTTCGTAAGTTCGGTGCAGTGGCGCTGTTAGCAGAGACTCTGCGCATTGTGTCTGAAGTCCGCGAATCGAATCTCTTCTTTTATGTTTTTGACAAGCAGATAGATATATCCGCCATAGCTTATTGATCTTGGGTCGTGAATTCGAGTATACATACCAAATTTCAAGTCGCTAACATCAATAGTGCTCAAAATATAGGAGAATTTAGAAAATCAATATATAATTAGATCCGATTTGCCACGTCCCCAGTGGGCGGGGATATATAGTTTTTTCTTCGGTCTTTATAGAATCGTAACATTTACTTACGTGCCAAATTTCAGCATTCTAGCTTTACAACTTTAGAAGATACAGTTTTACCCGATTTGCCACGCCCCCAATGGGCGTAGATTTCAATTTTCAATTTCAATTTATTTCACTCTTTGTTATAACTACAGATTTTTTTTGTGAATAGTATCTTACAATAATTAAGAGTTTAGGCTTAGAACTAGGCCTTTTCTTCTTAGATATTTATTAACAAATATAACATATGGCATATAGGATAACATCATTATTTGGGGGGAAAAAACAAAGAAATAGAAAAACCTCAAGAATATTTATTACAAACTAAATTAAAAACTAAATAATAACTAAAACTACATGGCTATGCCAGGTCTTTTATATGTGAATAAGTTGATTCATGACACTTGGTTATAAAATTTTGGGATAGTCGCGATAATCTGATATCTACCAATTCAACATTGGCTCGAGAGTGTAGATCAAACGTGGAATGATGTCACGGAAGATTTAGGATAAGCTTCAAGACTTTATTTTGCGTGATTTGCAAGTGGCTTATGTGACATTTGGCAATATCTGACCAGACTGGTGCACCGTAAAAAGTTACTGCTTGGAAAATTGACCTAAACAAAAACATTTTGTTTTCTATATTTAGTCTCGAGTTTCTGTTTATAAACGGATAGAGCGTACGGACTATATGTTTGAGTTTTTTGTTTGTATTGGATATATGGTCCTTGAAAGTAAGTCTTTTGTCCAGTGTAATACCCAAGTACTTGACATTTGGCTCCCATTTTATATATTCCGAGCCCAGTCTGATATCTGTTGTTGGCACGTAGATGTCCTTTCGTTTTTTTGTGAAAAATATTGCCTTGGTCTTTTCTGGGCAGACTAAGATTTTCCATTGGGAGAAATATGTATCTAAAGAGTCAAATGCATCTTGGAGGTTTCTGGCTATATCTGCAAAAAGAGTTCCCCCACAAAGAATTGCTGTGTCATCCGCAAAAACCGAGGTGGAGCATTGGTGTGATATTGGGAGATCAGAGGTATATATATTATATAGTATAGGCGATAGGCATGAGCCTTGGGGGCAGCCTGCTGGAATGTGGATGAAGCATTTCCTAAATGTACGACGTAGGATCTGTTTTCTAGATAACTTTGAACTATCTTTATGGCCGCAGGGGGAAAATTAAAACGTAACATTTTGTGAATTAGGCCATCATGCCACACTGAGTCAAATGCGGCTTTGATATCTAGCAGTACCATTCCCGTTGACATATAACTAGAGAAGTTATCTTTTATAATTTTTTTTATTCTACAAAGAGGGTGAGCAGTATTGTGTTCGCTTCTAAAACCAAACTGATGACTTGGAAGGATATTATTAGTTTCAATAAAATGAGTTAATTTATCTTTGATAACCTTCTCTAGGATTTTGATGACTGCCGACAAAAGACTAATAGGCCTATAGGAAGAGAGCAACTCGACAGGCTTATTTTGTTTTAAAATAGGAACGACTTTGGCACATTTCCAGACAGAGGGAAAATAACATAGCTTTAGGCATTTATTGACTATGCACTTAATGAACCTTATTCCCTTCGTAGGTAGGTTTCTTAAGCATAGATTGTCAATTTTATCGATCCCTGGAGATTTATTCTTTTTAAGCCTATTTAGAATGTTTTTTATGACGCTGGAGCTAACAACGTAGTCATTTAGCGGCCCTATAGACAACTGCGCAACTGAGAGAATTGAGGCATCGACGGCGGCTTTAGTTACCGGGTCACCGAGCCCAGCAGATATGGTATGGTTTAGTCTAAAGGATTGAGCTAACGCCTCAGCCTTTTCATTGTCTGTCAAGTAGCTGATGTTGTTATTGACTAATGTTGGAATGTTCAGGTGTTTCTTTCTAATAATTTTGGAGAGTTTCCAAAAAGGGGAAGAACCTTTATCAAGGGCTTCAAGTGTGATATTCCAGGATTTATTTCTAAATTCTAGCATCGCCTTGGTGATTAGCCTATTTAACCATTTGAAGAGGATGAGATCGGACTGGTGTCGATACCTAAGCCATGTGCGCCGTCGTATGTTTCTACTTTTAATAAGGCTAAGAATGTTTTGTGGCAGTGGTTTTGGAGAAAATTTCACTTGTTTCTTCGGGATGCTAACATTTTTGGCTTCACGAATAACTTCACTAAAAACTTTAACCATATCATCAACATCTTCTGTGCGGCATATTGAGTTTGAACATAGGTGGGGAAGCGAATTTTCGACGAAACGAGCGAATCTTACCCAGTTTGCTCTTTTTATATCGAAGTACAAGCAATTTTCGGTAATGGCAGAGTTGACTGAGACCTCAAGTAGCACTGGGAGGTGATCAGAATTTAGTGTGTGTAACACTCGTGGGCTAGCTAAATAAACGGGACGATTTGTAAGAAAAATATCTAAAGTTGAGGATCGCCCATGACTTCCTGCGGGGTAATATGTATGTTCAGGGGGATGCATTAGATAAAAGTTCCTGCAGTCTACCTTGGATTTTAGTATGTTACCCCACGAGTTCGCTCTAGAGCATCCCCATGACTGATGTCTGCAATTAAAATCACCTCCCAGAATGAAAGTTCCATTTGCACTACACAACTTATGTAAATCGGTCTGAAAAAGCTGTTTATTAGAGGGATTTTCGCGGCCCCCTGGAAAATAACATGCAAAAATGGACGTCTCTGTGCCATCACTAATGAAGATTTTTATGCCAATTGTTTCGATAATTTTAGTATTTGGGAGAGGTAGCAAAGAGTGGCGAATATTTCTTTTAATAAAGATTGCTACCCCTCCCCCTCTGTTAGTTGTACGGTCGTTTCTGTAACAGCTATAATTACGTATCTTAAGGAAGGTTCCATTTTTTAACCAGGTTTCAGATACCAGGCAGATGTCAATATCGTTGTCGAACAGGAAGTGACAAAATTCTTCTTTTTTGTTTTGAATATCCCTGGCATTCCACGCAATGATCTTTACTTTATCTACCATTAAGACAGAAATTTAAAGGCAAGTGAGGTTATTACCTCGAACTGGTCAGTCTTGGATTTACAGTTTCTGAGATTGCTAATGAGCTCGAACGTAAGACTTTTTAACTCGTCTAGCGAAAAGAGATCAGTACTACATAACTCTGGTTGCCTGGCCCAGGTTGTGTTTAATGGTTCAGATGTCTGCCCATGAAGATTTGGAAAAGTTTTGACGCAGTTTATCTGTGGTGCCTGTAATGGCTTTCTGACTACCCGTGCTTTGCTGATGCCTTTTTCCCTTGCCTTAACATAGTTTATTCTGCCTGGACACTCCACTGAATTGGCCTTATGAGAACCATGACAATTTGCACACTTAACGGTTAAATTATCTGGACACTCATTAGTTTTGTGGTTTCCTGCGCAGTTCATACAATATGGTTTTACACGACAGTAGGACGATCCGTGTCCAAACATCTGACAGTTGTAGCACTGAGTAACGGTGTTTGGCTTGCGTCTTTGGTAGTCCCATTTGACTCTGATATGGTCAATGACAGAGTAGTTTTTCTTCAGCTCGTTTAGACTGGTTGATTTGTTAAAAAAGTAAACTACATACAGCGAGAAATTACTGTTGTTGGGTCGTTTCCTTTGGATTAACTTGACATCTGTACATTGAAGTCCCATTTGGATAAGCTTGCTTCTAACCTCATCAGCCGGGGTGTCATCCAGGCCCGTAAGTACCGCTTTGTATGGTTTATTATGTTTTTTGGCAAAGGAGAAAAACTCATGATTAGAGCTTTGCAGGTGGGTGCAGATATTGGCAAAGTCCACCTCTTCATCGCAGTGTAGTTTGACTCCGATAGAAATTTTTCTGATTGAGTAGTTTATGACATTTAGCGATTTGCAAATACCATGCAGTTGTTCAGTGCTAATTTTAAGCACCGTAATAGGAGGAACGTTAGTTTTGGTTTTGTTGGCGATTACTTCTTCACTATTGTCTATATCAGTTTGGTCATCTAACGCTTGTAACGGTTGATAATAGTTGTTGTTGCTCTGCCGTTGATCAGTGTCTGTTTTTGGAGCTTTTCTGCGCTGTGTTGGCGACATAGCGACGCCAGCCAGACTAATTGTTCTCTTATTTTGTTTTTGTTTTAAGTCGAGTGTGAGATAAGAAATGTCACTTTCGCGATGCGCTCGTACGTGCGTAAGGTTTGGCAGATCACACCGAACTCATCCGCCATATCTTTTTGATCTTGGGTGATCAACACGAATCTACATTTTAAATTTCAGCTCTCTAGCTCTTCAACTAATATGATTTCTGGCATACAGGAAAATGCATTTTCCGATTTGTCACGCCCCTAGTGAGCGTATATATGTCATACGGACAGACGGACGGACAGCAAGACGGACATTGCACAAAACCAATATATTCATATCACTTCGTGAATGAATATACAAAGGTGCTTCATATAATTAATAAACATATTAAACTTTATAGAAACTGAAAAATGTTAAAAATTAAGGAGATCATATTTTTCTTCTTATAAGGCAAGAAGCACGATTTCAAGCTGCTAGCATATGCGAGCTTTTCTATCGTTAAACTAATCGGGTCGGTTTCTTCAGAACTGCTGTCATCTGATTTCGAATTGTTTGCTTCATTCATAAAGTCGCCTTGAAAGTCGCCTGATACATTACTACACAGCAAAAGTGTAAAACGATCTTTTTGTGCGTTAAAGCCGGGAGCTACTTTTTCATTCTTTGATAAAAAAGTTCGATTTGGTATTTTTTTTCCACCAAATTCCAGTTTCATCCGCATTGAAAACTTGGTCGGGCAGGAATTCCTCTTCTTTAATGAACCCCTGAATCATCGTAGGCCATCATCGGCCTATGCAGCTTCGCCCTTAAATTTGAGGCTATAAATGGAGAACATTTTTTTTTAATTTCTCGAACCATCCATTACTGGCAACGAAATCTATGCTGGAAGAGGGCTCTCCATTTTGCTCGAGCATTCCATAAATCCTGAGTGCCTTTTTCTGAATGATTCGCTGGCTTAAAGGGATCTTTTTTTCGTAGCTATCGTCAATCCAAATGCTAAGTGCTCTTTCCATTTTTTTCAAAATTGGTGCTCTACTGGTAAATTTGTTAGTTATGGATGACCCTATGCTTCCTGCACGTCGTATTTCAGTTTCATTCTTTTTGATAGTGCGAACTGTTGCCTCATTTAAATCAAGGGTTCTTGCAATTTCCGTGGCAGTTTTCCCATTGTCTAAGTGGTTTAGAATTTGTATTTTTGATTCTATAGAAATGACTTTTCGTTTTAAAGTAGCTCTGTTCTTTTTTTCTGCCATTGTAAAAGCTGAAATTTATTTATTTTAATTATGTGTGTATTCACTTTTTAATTTAATCAAGCTGTACCACCTTTATGCTGGCAGACAGACAGACAGACAGACAGCACGCTCTTCCGACGCCAAAGCTCAGACACCCAGCGAAACCAATCGCGTGGCAACCGTCTGTTGCCCCAACTCCCCGGCAGCCCCTATATACCACAGTGAGCATATCTTTTTTATTTTTTATGCGTTTGTTTATTTATGTTTCGTGTTTTGTTTTTTTTTCCCAGCAGTTTGCCTATAGACACACGAATACCCTCCCCTGTCTGTCTGTCAGCTTGTAACGAACCTCGGTTTATCCCGATTTTAAGCCGGGCCACTATCAGCCGACTGTGTGTTCGTGCCAACAAATTTATTTGTTGAAGCCCCTGCGATAATCATTAAGAAACTTGTGTTTTCGATTTGAGCGTTTATATATTCTTAAAGTCGATCATTTTACAATTCACTTATTTGTTAACTAATATCTGCAACGCCTCTGGATGGCGCCCTTGCGCACATGATATATGAGTGTGGCTCGGCGTACTCCGGCTGGGAAGGCGATTGTGCTAAGGCACGCTAGGTTTCGCTCAAGAGCTCCAGAGAACGCAGGATGTTGGTCTGTGGACTCTGGCGGTTCGCTCGGATGCACAATGGCCACTCCCGCAACTGGACTCACTCTTGGCACACCTAGCTTTGCTTCACGCACAATGCGTCGCTCGTACGCACCGCAACGTGAACTCACTCACTCCTGTTTCGCAGATTTCGCCAACCTGCTGCCGCTGCTTCCCGTTGCACCAATGTCCTTGTTGGTGGCCGCCGGTGCTCCTGGATTGCATATAGTCCTGTATAGGCGTCCAAAATATCCTCCTTAGATATGTTGTATTTCCCACGATGTCCTTGCCGACTCGAAATCCTTTCATGGCGTTGTCCTTCGAGGTTCTTTGAGTGTCCTTACGTTGCCGGGCTCACTTTAATCTTTTATTTCTCACTGGTAACTTCGCCGACTATATCACTTTCGATTCACTGTCTCTCTTGTGCACTTCTTACTATCTCGTATGGAGCGTTAGGCGCCGTTTTATAGGGCAGCCACAGGCCCTGCTTCGCGCTGTGACGGGGCCTGCTCGGCTCTGGAGCGGGTCTGCCGCTCGTGTCCAATTAACGGCACTATCGCATGATCTGGGGTAACGCCACAATCCCGCCAAAATACGTGGCAGCCTCTCATTGGCCGAAGTACCGTTACTTTCACTAAGTTTCGAACGGCACTTCGGCTAACGGCCCCCGATGATCGTCGTGCGAGTGACGCGAGCAATTTGCTGAATCTGTAGGAGTGACAGAGACGACCTATCGTGCGGTCTCTGACCCCTTCCAGTCACGAGGGTCGCTCCTACAGTACTCGCGTCGCTGTGTGGAGCAACATACATATGCACGTACATGCATATAAACATGCAGCAACTACGTATGTTACATACATTTATACGTGCATACCTATATTGCTCCTCACAATATAAATAGCCAGACGAACGCTGAGCGTTACAGCCTCAGCGACAAGAGTATCTAAGAGACGAGCGCTGAGCCTTACAAACTCTGCGAAAGGATAAGAATAGATAATAGACATCAACACGAATCTACATTTTAAATTTCAGCTCTCTAGCTCTTCAACTAATATGATTTCTGGCATACAGGAAAATGCATTTTCCGATTTGTCACGCCCCTAGTGAGCGTATATATGTCATACGGACAGACGGACGGACAGCAAGACGGACATTGCACAAAACCAATATATTCATATCACTTCGTGAATGAATATACAAAGGTGCTTCATATAATTAATAAACATATTAAACTTTATAGAAACTGAAAAATGTTAAAAATTAAGGAGATCATATTTTTCTTCTTATAAGGCAAGAAGCACGATTTCAAGCTGCTAGCATATGCGAGCTTTTCTATCGTTAAACTAATCGGGTCGGTTTCTTCAGAACTGCTGTCATCTGATTTCGAATTGTTTGCTTCATTCATAAAGTCGCCTTGAAAGTCGCCTGATACATTACTACACAGCAAAAGTGTAAAACGATCTTTTTGTGCGTTAAAGCCGGGAGCTACTTTTTCATTCTTTGATAAAAAAGTTCGATTTGGTATTTTTTTTCCACCAAATTCCAGTTTCATCCGCATTGAAAACTTGGTCGGGCAGGAATTCCTCTTCTTTAATGAACCCCTGAATCATCGTAGGCCATCATCGGCCTATGCAGCTTCGCCCTTAAATTTGAGGCTATAAATGGAGAACATTTTTTTTTAATTTCTCGAACCATCCATTACTGGCAACGAAATCTATGCTGGAAGAGGGCTCTCCATTTTGCTCGAGCATTCCATAAATCCTGAGTGCCTTTTTCTGAATGATTCGCTGGCTTAAAGGGATCTTTTTTTCGTAGCTATCGTCAATCCAAATGCTAAGTGCTCTTTCCATTTTTTTCAAAATTGGTGCTCTACTGGTAAATTTGTTAGTTATGGATGACCCTATGCTTCCTGCACGTCGTATTTCAGTTTCATTCTTTTTGATAGTGCGAACTGTTGCCTCATTTAAATCAAGGGTTCTTGCAATTTCCGTGGCAGTTTTCCCATTGTCTAAGTGGTTTAGAATTTGTATTTTTGATTCTATAGAAATGACTTTTCGTTTTAAAGTAGCTCTGTTCTTTTTTTCTGCCATTGTAAAAGCTGAAATTTATTTATTTTAATTATGTGTGTATTCACTTTTTAATTTAATCAAGCTGTACCACCTTTATGCTGGCAGACAGACAGACAGACAGACAGCACGCTCTTCCGACGCCAAAGCTCAGACACCCAGCGAAACCAATCGCGTGGCAACCGTCTGTTGCCCCAACTCCCCGGCAGCCCCTATATACCACAGTGAGCATATCTTTTTTATTTTTTATGCGTTTGTTTATTTATGTTTCGTGTTTTGTTTTTTTTTTCCCAGCAGTTTGCCTATAGACACACGAATACCCTCCCCTGTCTGTCTGTCAGCTTGTAACGAACCTCGGTTTATCCCGATTTTAAGCCGGGCCACTATCAGCCGACTGTGTGTTCGTGCCAACAAATTTATTTGTTGAAGCCCCTGCGATAATCATTAAGAAACTTGTGTTTTCGATTTGAGCGTTTATATATTCTTAAAGTCGATCATTTTACAATTCACTTATTTGTTAACTAATATCTGCAACGCCTCTGGATGGCGCCCTTGCGCACATGATATATGAGTGTGGCTCGGCGTACTCCGGCTGGGAAGGCGATTGTGCTAAGGCACGCTAGGTTTCGCTCAAGAGCTCCAGAGAACGCAGGATGTTGGTCTGTGGACTCTGGCGGTTCGCTCGGATGCACAATGGCCACTCCCGCAACTGGACTCACTCTTGGCACACCTAGCTTTGCTTCACGCACAATGCGTCGCTCGTACGCACCGCAACGTGAACTCACTCACTCCTGTTTCGCAGATTTCGCCAACCTGCTGCCGCTGCTTCCCGTTGCACCAATGTCCTTGTTGGTGGCCGCCGGTGCTCCTGGATTGCATATAGTCCTGTATAGGCGTCCAAAATATCCTCCTTAGATATGTTGTATTTCCCACGATGTCCTTGCCGACTCGAAATCCTTTCATGGCGTTGTCCTTCGAGGTTCTTTGAGTGTCCTTACGTTGCCGGGCTCACTTTAATCTTTTATTTCTCACTGGTAACTTCGCCGACTATATCACTTTCGATTCACTGTCTCTCTTGTGCACTTCTTACTATCTCGTATGGAGCGTTAGGCGCCGTTTTATAGGGCAGCCACAGGCCCTGCTTCGCGCTGTGACGGGGCCTGCTCGGCTCTGGAGCGGGTCTGCCGCTCGTGTCCAATTAACGGCACTATCGCATGATCTGGGGTAACGCCACAATCCCGCCAAAATACGTGGCAGCCTCTCATTGGCCGAAGTACCGTTACTTTCACTAAGTTTCGAACGGCACTTCGGCTAACGGCCCCCGATGATCGTCGTGCGAGTGACGCGAGCAATTTGCTGAATCTGTAGGAGTGACAGAGACGACCTATCGTGCGGTCTCTGACCCCTTCCAGTCACGAGGGTCGCTCCTACAGTACTCGCGTCGCTGTGTGGAGCAACATACATATGCACGTACATGCATATAAACATGCAGCAACTACGTATGTTACATACATTTATACGTGCATACCTATATTGCTCCTCACAATATAAATAGCCAGACGAACGCTGAGCGTTACAGCCTCAGCGACAAGAGTATCTAAGAGACGAGCGCTGAGCCTTACAAACTCTGCGAAAGGATAAGAATAGATAATAGACAAACGCGGAGTCTTACAAACTCAGCGATAAGATAAGAATATGTAATAGACCAATGATGAGCCTTACACACTCAGCTATAGACGCGCTATATTTAAGGGTTGAAAATATTCATGAGTCTGGGTATATAAGCCCGGGCGCAGCTGAATAAAGAATCAATACTAAACTAAACACCATCGTAGTCTCATGTCTTCTGGCCTTACAAACAAAAGTCAGTGTATTCGTTCACCATCATAGCCTGGGTATATAATACAAATTTTATAAGACACACTTCAATCTATATTTAAAAGACTCTAGCTCTAATAATGTAGGAAATATCTTTTATAACTGTCGATATCAAACAACGGGAGCAGTTATCGATTTTTGACAACAAGCTCGATCTGCGCGTGCAATATACGGACCTATAGAAAAACAATGTTAAGTCTCTAGCTCTTATATCTTCTGAAATCAACGCGTTCATACATACGGACAGACGGACGGACTGAGCTTAATCAACTCAGCCCGTCGCCCTGATAAAGAATGTATTCACTTTACTACTTTTAATAGTTCCAATTTCTCTGCAGAAGAAGAAGAAAGTTGCTGTCTTTGCTAAAACTTAGCAACTCACCAGAGTTGGCGAGCAGCTGATTGTCTGCTGCAATTTCCAGCACTACTAACAGCTGTCAGAGTGAATGCACCTGATGTTTATTGTTTGCTCGAGTTTGACTACTAACTTATCAAATATTTTCGCGCGTAAAAGAGAAAAGAAAGGGAAAGCTCTGACACCAAACAATGACGCTGCTGCCCCCCTTCCATGCACCGCTGGCTTCAACCGCTGGTACCACGTACTGCCGCACAGTTAGTCTTTGACCGACTGTAGATTTGCTGGGTACTTCCCGCCCACAGCAAGCAAATTGTTAAAATTCCTTTTATTTTAACAGTGAAAACAGAGAACAAACAGAAATGCACGATGGGTCACCTCTCGACAGCGACCGCACTCCACGAAGACGCAACTCGCTCTATTTCATGTGTAAACAGAAAAGAAACTAAGAATTATTCAAATATCAGTTCCTCCAAGCGTTCAGGGAATCTCGCAGTCGAGCAGTCTCGACTAGAACTTTCTTATTTGTTTATATTCCCCTACCCTTAGATACATTTATATAGTGTGTGTGCATGCCCATCAATACTTTCATACCCTTTCCGCAAATAATGATGACAACACTATTATTTTTCATGAGCATGGCAAACCTTTTCAAAAGTTAGGAATACTCTTCACTCAGAAAGGTAGGAATGGGACCGTCGTTAACCAATTTCAATTTGTTTAAGATCAAGCATCATCTTAAACAAATTAAAATTGGTTCGCGTATATAGGGAGAGATAGAGCAAGGGAAAAATAGCACATACAGAGTAATTAATTTGGACCGCCGGCACAATTTTTTTTTTTGGGTGGAAAAAATTTGCTCTGGCTGTCCGGCCAATGTGTTGTATGGTTAGTGGTATCACGAAATCGGTTGCACCCGACATTCTTACTTGATTTCAACTGCGTTTTAAAAATTTATAACGAGCCTGCTGCAAAGAGCTTGACAGTTTTATTTTGATTTAATTTCTTTTATCAGCTAGTTTTAGCTGAGAAAACCATTTACATGATATTCGTGTGAATTTCTTCCATTCCAATTAAATTTATCCTTACCGATATGCTAGTGCCGCTATGACTAAGCGCTACAAGATGTTGTTCGAAATCCTGCGATGACGCAACTATACGGTTAGGCTAGACGGTGGATGACTTCCCTCACGGATGGAATCTAGCGATGTATGTAGGGTGCCCTGCTTGGTCGTGGCAGACAACAGGCCTTGTACCTCCGTGTCATGCTGTCTCTTTAATTGCTGAATAGCTTTTGTGGTCAGGCCGGTGTATAAAATGCATTAATTCCGTTGGAGAATCAGACAGAGTGAAGTAAACTTGACAACGGTGCTTTAGATTAAAGAGATGAACAACTAGCATTGCTAGCAAGCGCACTCGGCGTTAGTGATAATGGAAATATTACAGTGCTCTGCTACTATTGGATTCGCTCGTATGCAAACCTCCGCAGCTGCAAGATTACAAAACGCTCTTTCACACGTTATCTGTACTCCAGATCGGGATTCGCAAACTCCTAACGCTTGCTATAGCTGCGCCGCATCAATGTCTTTTTTTGGGGCAGCTGTTGAGCTTTAATCCTTAAATGAGGTCTATCTTCTTGCTATACCCTCCCTAGATATCTTGGCTGTCCCTCGATGTAATTAGTCGTCCTTCTATAACCTCCGATGCTCACTACACTTGGCACATGTTCTTACACTTTCCTATTCATTTTCACTTAACTTCCAATCAAGATTCCAGCGCCATTTCATAGAACATATCTATCGGGGCTTGCCTACCGATCGTGCGAAAACAACGGCAAGCAACGGGAACGGCAACGAGAGCGAGAGATGAACAAACGCTGGAGCAAAAATAAAATTTATTTCCCATATTTTCGTTACTAGAGACTTAAAGTAAGAGTTCATTGCTTCAAAGGAAAATGCTAAGATAGGTATAGGTATTGATAGATATATAAGAAATTAAAACATAAATAAAATAAATCTTACACACAAGTTAGTAAAAGCTTGTTATACGTGGTTAAAAGTCACTTTATATATTGTAGGATCATTAGTTTCAGAGTATGGGGGTGTTATTCTACTAAACAAATGAGCCGTATATTAAATTCAGCGCATCGTAGGCGCAAACGTTTATTCATAGAGTTAATGTCAATGCAAAGAGTGAGACAGTAGTTAGGGTGGTCCAAAATAAAAGAATAGAAGTATATGTCGGCGCTTTCTGTGCTTGCTTGCGTGTACTTGCTTGCTTACGATGACATTTCTACTTACTTGCAGAATTTCTACCTACTTGCCTATTTGCTTGTCTGCCTATTTTCTTGCTTGTGCGTGTGTGAGTCGGGTCTGTGTTTTTATGCCCTTGAACATAGCATGCGAGTTCTATGGCGGGGTATGATGACTGATTCGGTCTCACACGAGCGCATTTTACATAGTAAAGTCGTACAGGGTATTTTGTGTGCAGCATACGGATGCTTATGATTTTGCTAATTCGGACAGTTAGCAACAACTGTAATTTCTTATGAATATTGCATCGGCCACTTGGCGCGTTGCAATTGGTCGATTATGCTTTGTAGTATAGAAAAGTCCCGTTTTAGCGAGGCGACAGCGTCTGTAGCTGTCGCCGAGTGTGGTTCGATGGTAGGCACAGGAAATTGCGAGACAAAGAAATCAGTGTCGCTTAGAACTTGGCCGCCGCCGAAACTCACTGCGTCAAAACGATGGAAAACAATAAGGATAATAATAATAAATATCAATAAATATCAACTCTGCGACATAAGAAGTGGGATCTGGCCCTCTGCCTTATACAATAGATGGACCATTACCTAATTGACAAAAAAAAAAAACAATTTTTATTGAACTTGTAACTTTAAAATCAACGGCAACTGACAACTGAGAGCAACTGTCCAAATTTAAGGCTCATGTTTGCGCATGTTCGTGTGGCTTGCGGCTTTTTCCGAAGCACGTGGCCGTCAAGCAAGTGAAAGATAAAGAGAAAGGAAAAAGAATTGAAAAATAAAGACGTGCGCGCGTTGCTGAAAAAGTTTTTACGAACATAATTTAATTAAAGTGATTTCTGTGTCGTATTAGTTAGTTGTGCTAAATAAACGAGAAGTGCAATTAATAGCATATGAAAAAAAAAAAAACAGATTTTGCTGCAGAATGTTCATTGATGAAAGAAAAGCTAAGTACGACATTTTTATTTGGTACAAGATTTGATAAAACTTTTATGCTGAAACGCATAGGTAAATGGATACACATAATAAGTATCGTAAAAATTATCACAATTGCATTGAAATTTTGTTTTACGTAATAATCGAAGAGTTTTTATGTTGTTTATTTTTCATCATATCAAATCAAAATTGCAAAAAAATTACGAGCTTTCGAAATGAGAAATAATTGGAGTGAGTTGTTCACTTAATGCAATCCTTATATTATTAATTATTCCTATTGTAACTTCCTAAAGGCGTCAAGAAATAAGCAAGATTTGACTCAGTGTTGGTTGGCCTATTTGTAGTAATTTACATAGGACATTCAATATAGAGAATATAATTAATTTACACAGCGAGAGTTTCATAAATGCTGTTAAATCAGCTGTTTTGTTGTTGGGAGTACCAAAGCGAATAATTGTTTGATCGATTTTGTATAGATCAGAAAATCAACTTGCATCTTATTGTACAACTAATCGCATTAATAAAGCAAATCCTCTTAATAAGTTATTGAGAAAGGTAAAATATAGAAAATAAT
Organism: Drosophila hamatofila; assembly: GCA_035045345.1. Lineage (NCBI taxonomy): Eukaryota > Metazoa > Arthropoda > Insecta > Diptera > Drosophilidae > Drosophila > Drosophila hamatofila. The sequence goes on from JAWNPA010000046.1 coordinate 605,561, forward strand.
ATAATAATAAATGTGATGGTTGTGATAACATTGTTGAGAGTAATAAAACCGTTAGAGACGGTGAAAAAAAAAAAAATATATGAAGCGAAAATAAAAATGTTGAAGACATTGAAAATGAAGTACACCAATGAGGATGGAAAATGATGTTGTACTGCTGGCCAAAGTTAATGGCAGAGTATCGAAATTGTAATGCAAGCACAAGTGCAAAACATGTTTGTTTTGATCATGGCGTGTGAGGCATTTGAGATGTGATTTTCATCCAGGTGATAATGCAAGCACAAGTGCAAAACATATTTGTTTTGATCATGGCGTGTGGGGCATTTGAACTGTTTGAATGAACTGAATTGAATGAGTTATTCGCCTAAGAGAAGCGAAGTGACGATGTGTTAACCGTCTACGAGAGTATGAGTTATCCGTCAGTTGTGACGATGAGCTTAAAATAACAGCGAAAATGTTATATTGGCGTAAGACCAATGGTTGGTATGAATGAGAAATGTAAGAAAGAGTCGTTGAGATCGTTGTTGAGACAAAGAAATTAACTTTTAATTGAAGTTTGTAAGATTGAGAAAGAAAGGTAAATGGTAATCGTAATAGTAAATTTGATGAAAATTGTTTGATGAAAGTTTGATGAAAATGAATTATACGTTTAGCTAAAACGAAGAGTTTGAGGTTTATAATGGAGGTTGGACGGTAGTTGGAGAAAGAATGGTATTCTGTGAAATAGAATGAATGACGGACATAAGTAGAGATAATGTAAATAGAAGTCATTGATGCTGATACAGAAATCTAAGAAAAAATAAATTCAAATTAGAATCAATTTCAATAAAGCGAAAGCATAAAAATCTAGATTACACAGAGACGTGTAAAAACGAAAAAGAGAAATGAAAAGATTATGACTTATGTTAAGTTATTTACGCTAAAGTATTGTTTATGAAAACCTTATTTTGTATAAAGAATTATGAAATGAAAACTGGCTTTTGTTATAGATAGATATAGATATAGATTTGTATTAGGAAATACATTATAAAAAAAAAAAATAAAATAAAAAAAAAATAATAAAATTTTACGAAGATTAGTCTAATTTACACGAGGTCGTGTAAGTGTCAGGATGGCCGTGTCGGCGCTTTCTGTGCTTGCTTGCGTGTACTTGCTTGCTTACGATGACATTTCTACTTACTTGCGGAATTTCTACCTACTTGCCTATTTGCTTGTCTGCCTATTTTCTTGCTTGTGCGTGTGTGAGTCGGGTCTGTGTTTTCATGCCCTTGAACATAGCATGCGAGTCAAAACGATGGAAAACAATAAGGATAATAATAATAAATATCAATAAATATCAACTCTGCGACATATACAATTCAACTTAATCAATTAAGATTGATTTGACCCAACATCCCGGCCGGGTACTGGTTTGTTCCACTTGGTGCGTACTTTCAGTTTGTTGAAGTATTCTGCCAACCAGCGTCGCAAAAAATGTTGTTTGATACCAGTTATCAAACGCCACAGGTCCAAAGATTTTAGCTGTTCGTCTTCTATGTAGAGTTCAGGAAATGCTCGCAAGGAGTCTCCAACTAGGAAGTGACCAGGTGTCAGAGCACCCAAGTCACTTGGATCTGCCGACAGTGCAGTAAGCGGGCGCGAGTTAAGAATGGCTTCTACCTCCGCTGTGATTGTAGCCAATTCCTCAAACGTGCAGCGGGCATTCATTAAGATACGCGTCAAGAGTCCCTTGGCGCTTTTTACTGCCATCTCCCAGAGGCTGTCAAGGAGTGGTGCTCTGGGTGGGATGAAACGAAAGTTTATGAATTCATTTAAGCAAAAACTAATTATTGATTGTTGATTTTCTTGCTTGAAGAAGTAGTTTCGAAGATCCTTTAATTGATTGCTTGCTCCAGTGAAATTTGTGGTGTTATCACAAAATATTTCCACAGGCAATCCACGTCGTGCAATCATGCGCCTCAAAGCGGCTAAGAAAGCATCCGTTGAAAGGTCAGTACCACTTCGATATGTAGCCCTTACCAGGTGCCTTGCCCTGAATGCGAAGGTATACATTGACTGGTCCGCAAAAGTCAACTCCACAGTGAGCGAAAGGTCTCGATGGAGTCAGTCGCTCTACAGACAGATTTCCCATGAGTTGCTGTTGCAGCATTGGCTTGTAGCGCACACAGTGCACGCATTTCCTGACAATAGAGCAAGCCAGGTCTCGAGCATTTACGATCCGGAATTGAAGACGAAATAGTGCAACAAGTGACTTAGAGCCAGTATGGTAGTGCTGCATATGAAGACGAATGAAGTCATCCTTACTGGGAAGTAGGATTGGATGTTCCTGAGCCTGGTGCATTTGCCAATTCGAGACGTGGCGGCTACTCTGCACTTTGACGTGATCAGATGAACCTTAACCTTGCCGTGCGCTGCGAGTGTGCGTGCGTAGATGCAGCATCCGTATGCACGAATGGAAGCGTCACAAAATCCATGCAATTCCTTGGTGCTCGACTGCATACAGAATCGAGGTATTGCGAGCGACTCCAGCGAAGGAAGCGATGCTGCAAACGATTTCCAAGCTAGGCAAAGTGCTTGCGGCACAGACTCATCCCATTGCAATTTGAGTATCCACAACTCCTGTAGGATGATCTTCGCAGTTACGATGACTGGCGCTACCAGTCCCAATGGATCAAAGAGTGAAGATGCCACAGATAAAATTGTCCTCTTTGTGATTGCATCCATGGAGCACTTGGATCGAAAGGCAAATAACTATATATCCTGACGTTGATTCCATAATAAGCCCAATGTACTCGTAACTGAGTCGTCTTCTAGATTCAAATCCTTGATAGTGCTGTCATCAACAAAGTCCGGGTGATTTGAATATCATTTTGCTAGTTCAAATTTGCCCTTGCAAAGTATCTTGATGACCTCTGCCTTGAGTTGTTGCAGGCCTTCCGCCGTGTTATGCCCACACAGAGAGTCATCCACGTAAAATGATGACTTAATGGCTTGTGATCCAAATTTGTGAGTTTGCATGTGTAGATCGGCCAAATATGTCATACTGTGTATAGCAAGATATGGGGCTGTTGCCGTACCGTACGTAACTAATAATAATAATACCAATAATAGTAATAATACCAAAGTATATATTGAAATTTGCGGTCACGATAGTACACTAATACTTGCCTGAAAATTTTCACAACATCTGCAGCGCATATTTGTATGTTCGAAAGCGTAGCAGAAGCGTATATAGATCCGTCTGAATGGTCGGTCCAACCATTAACAAGTCATTGAGTGATCGTTGTGATGAGGTTCGATTTGAGGCATCGAAAACAACCCTGAGATTCGTCGAAGTGCTATTTGGCTTGAAGACGCAGTGATGTGGTATATAATTGTGTGGCTCGTCAAGCTTTGGTGAGTCTGATATGCAATGTGTGACGTCACGCAGAAATCGCCAGTGCTACAGATTCGCATATGCCGTTCAACCTTTGGCAAGCGTAGCGATTGTGCAAGCTGTTCCGATATGAAGTTCACTTGTGAGCAAGAATCCATAAGCGCACCACCAATTCTGTAGCTTCCAGCTGCATCCATGATCTCGACGATGGCCGTTGCTAAGATGACTTGGCCTGCTCGATTGGTGTGTGTATGTGTGAGTTTGTAGAGGCCGGCCTGATTGCGGCTGCCTCCAGATGTATTAAGCTGTGATGAAGTCTCGAGCAGAATCGACATCCTTGCGAAGAGGGACATTTCGCTGCCTGGTGGCCCTTGCCAAAACAGTTTAGGCACAGCGCATATCTCCTGAAGCCAACTGCAGCGTGAAACTCGATGTTCTGAACTAAGCCAAATAGCACATGAGTTAGTTGAGCACTTAAAGGACAAACCACGGCGCGTGGTTGTCTGGCTTCGTTGTTTGCTAACAGCCGCAGTTCGAGCCTGGCTCGATTCGGACTTACCGCATGATTCCAAATATTGGCAATGCCTCTCAACTACCTGTGTACACAACTCCCACGTAGGTAGCTTGGAATAATCCAATGATTCGTTCCGTTTGCGCTTAGTTTCCATATCCATTTTATAAATGACAATGGCTATTAACATTGCCTGCGCGATTTGTGATTCTTTGCCTAGTGATCTTAGCGAGTTGTACAATGCTGTAGAATTGTCAATCAAACTTCGAATTTCTTGACTATTTGACTTTGGCACACTCTTGAGCATAAACAACGACGAGCTATTATCCAAAAACACTAATGTTGGATTGTCGTAGCGTTGATTTAAACGATCAAGTGCCTTCCGATAGTTTTCAGGTGTGATCTGAAATGCCTTCACAGTTTCCAATGCTGCTCCCTTTAAGCAACTGATCAGCTGATTAAACTTCTCGATGTTCGATAAGCTGTTCTGTTGATCCACCATTTGATTGAATAATGCACTAAAATTCTTGTAGTCCGCATAATTGCAAAATTATTTCTTTCCTTTTCAATTGCAAAACCATTGATTGCTTAAAGTAAGCTTCCAAAATTTCCAAGCGACACTTTAATTCAGCTTGACTTGGCACAGATTTCCCTTCTCTTAGTTTGGGATCGAGTACACGAATGCGACTAATATTCCGTCGTGTATTCGCGTGCTGTGTTTTAAGGCCCTCCAAAGACATGATTCGACGAACAACAGCTTATATTTCCTTTATTTATATATTTTAATAAGCGCTGATCAAATTTACTGTCACACTTAAAAAACACAGAATACAGGGTATTTGGCAAGCGACTATAAATGCGTGACAAATTTCACTCAAGAGCGTGCAAAATATTAGGCGATGCGTTTCACCACTAACCATACAACATAGACCGGACAAGCCGAACAAAGTTTTGTGCGCACTTAAATTTTGACTTTGTGCCCGAGACAACTTCGTGCGCGCTCGTGCCCCTTACTTTTACGTTCGGGGTACGAAAATATGCGAAAGCATAATCATTCCGCTTCAAGCGCTCGGCCGAGATGGTCGTACTTAGAACAAAGCATCCATTTTTTCTTCGCTCTCTCTCTCTCTCTCTCTCTCTGCTCTCTCAAATTATATGTATGTATGCACACACACATATATTTGAGAGAGCAGATATATATATAATATGATGGGGCTCTCTTGGAGCAACAACACAATTTGATTCGTCTAAAATAAGAGTTTTTTATTACAAGGGGAAGATAGTTACACGTGGTTACTAACCTAAAATAAGAGAATCAACAATTAAATGTTCATGCTCCTATTCTTCACACAGTTGAGACTTCAATTATTATACAACTTGTGTATGGTAATTATTATTTAGCTTAACATTAAATTTACAATATTTTTATAATATAATTTTATTTTAACTTCACTTCTATAATGTTCTCTTTAGCTTTCTCTTGTTACGATGTTCTTAGTCGACAGCTGATCTTATACGTTAGGCTATTAGTTATTTGTCTTAATCGATATGTGGCTCCATCTACCAAACATCTGATCAGTGGAGTCACATATGCATGTTTGCAAAGCTCACAGACATATGGTCAGTGAAAGCTTACATCACCTCCCCTGAGTTGCTTAATTTTCTATGAAATATGAATTAAGCTTAGAACCTTATAAATTAGTCAGACATGGGAATAAGCTTTGTGACATGGTATAGAGATATAGATTTTTTTCCACGACCAGTGTTTATTTTACAAATCGAGTCAGAGATTTTTTCTTCTATTTCAAATGGGCCAATTCTTATTTCATCCATTTTTCTCCTGTTTAGCTTATTGCCGTTGATTATATGGACCATATGAACTTTTTTAAAATCATGTTTTATTCTATTTTTATCAAATAGTGCTTTATTGTATTCATATGATTTTTTCGATCTGAGCAGGGCCAAATTTCGATCTTGTTCCAAATTTTTAGAATAGTCGTTTATGTTTTTTAGCTCCGGCGGTAGTAAATCAGAAATCTCTCCGTTCATCAGATAGATAGGAGAAAATCCTGTTACAGTATTTACCAAGGTTTGGTTGAATCTCTCGTTTAAGCCGTTAGACAAAGGGGCATCTACTGCGGTTAGACCTAATTCGATGTTTTTCTCTTTAAGGTAGCTTTTGAATTCTTTTGAATTGATGGCCGGATACTGATCTGCGAGCAAGATTTCAAACGAATTCTCCTTCGGTACTTTTACAAAGTCAAAAGCGATCGTTGCCCACTAAATCCTCCAATTGTATCTATAGACATTATTTGTAAAGGTCTTTCTGCGGGACCTAAATACGATAAGAATCCGAATTTCTTGTTTAATCTAGTCTTGTTTCTTATACAAATTTCACATCTTTTGCAGATTATCTCTAAAATCAATACATAGTCTACTCTTCTTCCCTTCATCTCTTTTAAAAGCCAATGTGACCGGTGCTGCAAATGGACTATAGGATTCCTCAATTAGGTTATGTTTCAATAATTGAGCCACTTGCTTTTCAATTTCAGTTTTGTCTTCTAATGAACATCTATAAGGTCTTTTGTAACAGTATTTTTCTACTAGTAGATCTATAAACGCTTCATAGTTTCTTACTTTACCAACATCATATCACTAACCATGTATGGTTAGTGATCATATTTATCTTTGGCAAAAAAATTTTTATAATTATCTAACAAGGAACTTATTTTATTGCTTTGATCAGTATTTAAATGGTCAATATTAATATTGAAATCATTTACATTAATGCCTTCATTGAAATTTACTTGGATTTTAGCAAAAGCATTTTCTATGTTAATTTCTTTTCCATTTTGATTATTATTATTATAATTATTTGTAATTTTGGCATCTTTCAAAATATTTGTTTTATCTAGGTTAGATTTTATTTCATTTTGTAAATGGATACTTAAATTTGAGTCATGGGTCAATCCAAATCTTTTTATAGTATCTAGTCCTAGGATCATATCATAATTGAAATCATTATTGTTATACACAAACGCATTGATTCTATCTTCTATATCGAGTATTTTTGCATTCAATTTTATCAAGCCATCAGCTTTACCCCTGCCACTAATTGTTTTTATACCCTGAACCCATTGAAAATGGGATTTCAGGGTATAATGTTTTTGTGAAAATGTATGTAACAGGCAGAAGGAGGCGTGGCAGACCCCATAAAGTATATATATTCTTGATCAGGATGACGAGCTGAGTTGATCTAGCCATGTCCGTCTGTCCGTCCGTCCGTCCGTCCGTACTAACGCAGAGATCTCCTAAACTACAAGTGCTAGAGACTTGAAATTTTACATGTATACTCGTGTATACCATACGCAGTACGAGTTTATCATATTTTTTCGATAACTCATCCCATTTCTTTTTTATCGATAACAATCGAAAATCGGACTTTGTTTTTAAAGCCTAGTTTGAATACTGTTAGACCTAGAGACTTCAGATTTACTGTGTAGATTAATATGATGAATACAAAGATTTTGTCATTTACAGATTTTGGATGCCACGCCCCCTTCGCCCCAAATTTGAAAAAAACGTATATCAAGTACTAGAGACTTGTGCTTTGACATATACACACATTTGAATGTTATTATAACGTTCTGAAAATTTGATGAAGATAGTCCTACTACAAAAAGATTTATTCAACAAACAAATTTTCGTAATATAGCCCACACGGCAGCCCAAGCGCAGTAACTGCGCAGTTAGCAGAGCAATTGTTTATGCGTTCGTATGGATGCATGCGTACGGGTGTGTGTATGTGTTTTTGTATATGTGCATGAAAGATGTGTAGAATGATTGGAACCAGTACTTTGCAGGGTTCAGGGTATCGCAGTCTCGACTAGAGCCCTCTTACTTGTTATTGTACTCCTATGGTTATCTTTTGTCAAATGTTTAATTTTCACTAAATTAGAATTTATAAGTGTGACATTTGAGCCGGGGTCATAAATACCCGTGCATTCAGTCTTCCCATTTAGTACTACCTTAACTTCAATTAGTGGGGGAATATTTAGTTTTTTGGATCTTCTGTAGTGTCAATTTCTAATACTGAGTTTATTCGTCTATTTGATTCAGTGCTTTTGGATTCCTTAGCATTGAACCAACACAAGTCTACAGGATGATATCTATTTTTATTTCCTTTGCTCTCACAAATCTTACAAGGCTGTTTAAAGTTGGATTTCAATTCTGCTTTAAACGGTTTAGATTTGTTTTCATTTATTTTGACACATTTTGTTTCTACAATGTCTTCATATTTTCTCAGTTCACCGAATAAAGCAACTGGAACTCTGATATTTTGTCTATCAATTTTGTTTCTTATAAATTTTGGTAGTCCATGGGCAATTAGGTTTATTACAGTTGTATTATTAATATTTTTATCAGTCTCAAGTAATAAACGTTCTTTTTTAATGCGTAATCCAGAAGTGAGCCAGAGATATATTTGTAGCTCAACGCATAGGTGACAGAAGACCAACCTCTATCTGCAAAAGTTTGTAAAAAATTTTCTTTCCACGTTACCCACGCAGAGTTCAATGTATGTTTAATTAACATAGAGTTAAACCACTCCTCTACTGCCTCATCTAAAAATAGTCTTAAAGCTTCAATTTTTTCTACATCTTTGCTAATACCTAACCTATTACATTCACTTTCATATGTCTGAATCCATTGGTTTGAATTCATTTTTTTCCCTTCAAATCTCTCAAACTTAAATTTGTCACATATTATGTTCAAATTTGTGGTTTTACAATCTTTCATAGGTTCTTTTTCTCTTTCACACAATTTTTCAAAAAGCTTCATTAAAGTTGTATCTATTTTATCTGCAGAGGTGCCTGATTTGTCTTGTTCAGTGACCGAAATGTCTTGAAGCAGATAATTATTGAATAACATATTACCACTTTCATCTCTATATAGCTTTAGAGTCTCGTTACTTAGCTGCATCCACACATTCCTGAATTGTCCACGCTTTAACAATGATTTTGCAACGTTCCTGAATTCTGGTAGCTTCATAAGTTCAGGGTGTGCTTTGCATGATTGGTAACATTGTGGAATGCAGTATTTTTTCCCATCTTCGGCTGTTATAGATTTCATTATAATGCTGTTTAATTTTTGGTCTTCATCAGCAGCCAATTCAAATCCAAATTGTAGCTTTGCCATAGTGTTTTTATTTTTCATAACTCTCTTGGAGCAACAACACAATTTGATTCGTCTAAAATAAGAGTCTTTTATTACAACCTAAAATAAGAGAATCAACAATTAAATGTTCATGCTCCTATTCTTCATACAGTTGAGACTTCAATTATTATACAACTTGTGTATGGTAATTATTATTTAGCTTAAGATTAAATTTACAATATTTTTATAATATAATTTTATTTTAACTTCACTTCTATAATGTTCTCTTTAGCTTTCTCTTGTTACAATGCTCTTAGTCGACAGCTGATCTGATACGATAGGCTATTAGTTATTTGTCTTAATCGATATGTGGCTCCATCTACCAAACATCTGATCAGTGGAGTCACATATGGTCAGTGAAAGCTTACATATATATACATATATGTATGCAGGCACAAGCAGCAGCTCACAAGAATTGAAATTTGTTCGCTGTGAGACCCCGTGCTTCCCTTCTGAGTGAAGAGTATACCGAACTCTTCAAAGCGTTTGCCATGCTCATGCAAAATGTTTACGATTTTATGACTATTTGTGGGAAGGGTATGAATTCGTTGATGCGAATAAAGAATATGCTTTCGCGACGGGCATGCACACACACACTTACAGTCCCTTCTATATGTATGAGCATTTATGTGCCTGTGTGCGAAACTCTTGCTGCCTGTTGAAATTGCAAAGCCCAACATTTTCAGTTGGTCGATCTTGTGGACTGCACACACGCACATTTGACTGTGTGCGTGTGGGGTGCGAGTGTTCTGTTAATTTTATATGGTTTGAATTGTAGAGTGACTATAAAATAAGCCTTTATGACCGTATCAGTCAGTTTGGCAATAAAAAGATTAATTTGACGCATCCTGGTGAATTTATTAATTTTAAATATCAGTCAGTTTGGCAATAAAAAGAATAATTTGACGCATCCTAGTGAAATTATTAATTGTAAATAGTACAAATTAATTTTTTATAGTCCGCTTCCCGATATATTCCGAAGAATTAAATAAACATCTTAGTGTACTACCATAATTTTTTTTTAGTATATTAATGTGTATAAAGTAATTTTAATTAATCTTTTATCGATATCCGTATATACATTTATAAACTTGTTTTAGTATAATTATGTTTGCATATAGGTACATATGTACATTTGTGTGAAGTGAATATGAAAGTCCACAAGATCGACTAACTTTTACAATTCAAACCAGCGGAATGATTATGCTTTCGCATATTTTCGTACCCCGAACGTAAAAGTAAGGGGCACGAGCGCACTTATTTTTGCTTACATGAATATGATTTATCCAAAACGTTTGACGAATATAATGGCAAAGCACAGTCCCGGTAACTTGCTGCTGTGATCGCGGGGAGATCGTAGGGGCAGCGAAGTGACGTTGAGTATGACGATTGCAAAGCAGAAGCTGCTGTTGCTGCGAGAGAACGACGAAAGAGATAACTCGATGATGCGACTGCGGGGGGTCCCAGAGCGACAGCGAAGTCAACAAGCGATTGAACTGTGTCTCGGCGGGGCGAAGAATCGAAGCAAAGCGAATGTATGTTGCACAGAACTTTGAATAACACTGCCCCACGTTGGGCGTCAAAATGTAGGGTCAGGAGAGTTTTTCAGTCCAGCATGAGTTTCAGAGTATGGGGGTGTTATTCTACTAAACAAATGAGCCGTATATTAAATGCAGCGCATCGTAGACGCAAACGTTTATTCATAGAGTTATTGTTTTAGACTATTTACAGAAACGTATGAGCAAGCGCAGCTTGCTTAAAGTTAGGCCACTAACCATACAACATATAGACCAGACAGCTAGAACAAATTTATTCCACATAAAAAAAGTGTGAGCGTGGGTCCACTTGAGCGAAGTTAAGCACGAAGCTTGCTCGGCTCTGTATACTTCGGCTCGAGCAGCGAAAACATAACACGACAAATTCAGTGCGCTGCGAGCGCTCTAACGAAATGGTCTCATTCTCATAAGAAGCACAACTATGCGCTATTTTTTTCTTGCTCTCTCTCATTCTCCTCTATGCTCTCTCTCTCTCTATGGCCGCTCAAATAGCAGCAGCGCACAATAATGAATTTTGTTCGCGAAGATCCTATTTATTTCCTTCTGAGTGAAGTATACCGAACTCTTCACAGCGTTTGCCATGCTCGTGCAAAATGTTTGTGTTTTTATGATTATTTCTGCGAAGGGTATGAAAGCGTTGGTGCGCATAAAGAATATGATTTCACGACGGGCATGCATACACACACTTACAGTCCCTTGCTACATGTATGATCATTTGTGTGCCTGTGTGCATTCTTACTATTCTTACTGTCTGTGGAATATTGAACTTTTGAAAGGGTTTGCCATGCTCATGCAAAATGTTAGCGTTTTGATGATTATTTTCGGGAAGGGTATGAAAGCGTTGGTGCGCTCAATGGATATGTCTTCGCGACGGGCATGCATGCACACACTTACAGTCCCTTGCTACATGTATGATCATTTGTGTGCCTGTGTGCATTCTTACTATTCTTACTGTCTGTGGAATATTGAACTTTTGAAAGGGTTTGCCATGCTCATGCAAAATGTTAGCGTTTTGATGATTATTTTTGGGAAGGGTATGAAAGCGTTGATGCGAATATTTTTTACTTACATTTGTATGCCTGTGTGCGAAACTACATATATATGTATATGCTTGCTGCTGTGGCGGGCACTTTGGCGTGTGCCTGCCACGGACGTTTAATTGTGCGAACCACTTCCGTCGATCAGATTTGCAGAGGGAGTGTTATATGACCTTTTTATTGTCACTTATTATTGAATCGTCGCAAAATTTATATACAGTTAACTACCTATTCCTTAATCATTTTTAATTTTTTTTTACTTAAAGTGTTGGTTTTACCTACAATCTTATCAGTTTGCCATTTACAATTCTTTCTGATTATAATTAAAACAAACTGACTAAGAGGAAATTTTCGATGTTCAAAGCATGGGTGGGTGGGAGAAAACCATTCATTATCTATAGATGATTTTGCTGTAGCGTGCATGCAGTACAGAACAATTTTTTTTTTGATTTGAGCGATATATGGTTTCTTGTCGAAAATTTTCTTAAACGTTTCGAAATGCAATTTAATTAAAAAGTAGAAATGGTCAGAAGGAGCTTTCAACTTAAGATAATGGTGTATATAGTGGAAATTTTTATTGAGTATCAAATACTCAGAAGAACACTGCATTTCATCTGATGATTTTTGAAGATTTGTGCAAACTTCGCAATCAGTTTTTTGCAACAGCTTGTGCAGTAGATACCCAGCAAAATATCGCAATGCATTTTCATTAAAAACATTTTGAATATTTGCAATCGTTGCATCTAATGACAATTCTATATCTAAATCATCATCATGTAAAGGCTCAATATCTGTAGTAATAGAACGTGAATTACATTGCTCATGAAATACAGATAGTTGAGTCCCGCTATCTTTTATGATATTTGCTAACATGATATCTTCATCTGGAATGCAATTTCCAGATATAGAAGCAGATGTTAGCATTTTCATTGACAGCATTTTTGAAATTATGGTATTAAATTCAAAAATGGTTGGGTTTGAATTCGTTGCTCCCCGACTTCTAATTAAATAAAACAAATTTTCTAACGGGTCTTGGTTTAATTTGGAAGTGGCAACAAAGAAAAGATCATTGTTTTCACTCCAAATACTTTTCGCCAAAGCAATTACCGATGAGATTGTAATAATCATCCCATCAATGCAATATACTTTGTGTGGGTAATGCAGATCTTGAAAATAATCACGCATTTCCTGAAGGTACTCGTGAACATTATTATTTTCCCTCAGCGCACACCTATAAGGATTGCTATCAAACAGGACATGGCTATTTAGACAATCAAAGAGTTTATTTATTTTTTCTATAAATATTGCCATTGCAACTGCACTGTCTTTGCAATCAGCAAACCCGCCTGAATCGACCACTGTGCGTATCGCAGCAGACACACTGTGGCTAAAGATTTGTGTGGCAAATTTAACTTTCATTTTTTCAAAGCAATTCGGACTGACATGTTTTAAAGACAATTTCGGAGATAGGCGTGTTAAATTTTTAGTTTCAATTTCATATAATTTTCTGATTATATGCGATGAAACTGTGCCATGGGGTGTAGAAATATTATTTTTTAAAAGAATATTTCTTAGCGATTTAATAAGATGTGGTGCATCGAAGATCGCAAATATTTTTTTATCATTAACACAAAAACTGGAATTGTTAATGTCTATACCCCATCTATTAAAAACGGCCCTGTTATTGGAACCCTGATCGCAAACAACGGCCTTGACAATGCTTGCGATAGGCCAATGTTTGCTTCAACTTTGGACTTGAGGTCAGAATGTTTTATGCCACTTGATGAAACAGTATAGCTTAAAACATACTTCCAATTTTCAAAGAGGCCCCTTAAAAGGAAAACGCAGACCTGTTGACCTCAAAACCTACTTCTTTTTTCCCCATCATTTTCAAATCCCTGAATCTCATCAAGAGATGAATTATATTGAATGCCCTGCAGATTTTCTAATAAATCTGGATTAAATCCAGGAACTAAATTTTTAAAAATCGCCCATCGATTTAATGATTTCTTACATGGGAGTCTCAAATTGAGAACATCCCTAAGATAATCATATGCCCTAGCTGAATAAAAATTAATATTTTGGGATATAACCCTTTCAGCGCTATTATAAAAACTATTATTTTTCAAAAGCATTTTGCATAATACTTTTGACTGGTCAGAGACATGTGGAAAATTGTCAATAGTCTTCAAGACATTAACAATCTCATCTAAATTATTATTCTTATTTTCTTTATCTAAATTAATCTTTTGGTAGCTATAAGGGGTAATATCCTCTTCCTGAATGTCTATTGAATAAATCTCATCATTGAAGTCAGTATTACTTGAAAGAAATTTGGAGTTGCACAATTGTAAAGTTGGGACGGCATTGAGTCTTAAATAACGTTTACCAATATATTTCCTTTCGAAATGCTTGCTACATATCTTAGCCCTTTTTCGGTCAAAATTATTGGGTAAATTGCATGCTTTGATCCACTTGTTTAAATAAATCTCTTTTGACGGAAACGAAAATGATCTTACCGGAAAATTAATAGAACTATTTCTATAACTCGCACCACACGTTTCAATTATACATTTACCGCTATTTCTTCCTGAATATTTGTTATTAATATTTTTCCCGCCAACGGTTGATTTTTTAATAGCACTTGTTTCAGCCATAGTTTTCAAAAAAACTGATATAAATTTCGTAACAATGACAATAATAAAGCACTGAAGTGATAATAAAAGGTCATTTAACACTTCTTCTGCAAATCTGATCAAAAATCGTTCACACAATTAAAAGCCCGTGGCAAGCACACGCCAATGTTCGCTTATTATGCCCATACATACATACATACAATACAGGCAGAAAGAATTGTTTCGCACACAGGCACATAAATGATAATACATGTATTACGGGACTGTAACGGACGATTGACGAAAGTTCAATATTCCACAGACAGTAAGAATAGTAAGAATGCACACAGGCACACAAATGATCATACATGTAGCAAGGGACTGTAAGTGTGTGCATGCATGCCCGTCGCGAAGACATATCCATTGAGCGCACCAACGCTTTCATACCCTTCCCAAAAATAATCATCAAAACGCTAATATTTTGCATGAGCATGGCAAACCCTTTCAAAAGTTCAATATTCCACAGACAGTAAGAATAGTAAGAATGCACACAGGCACACAAATGATCATACATGTAGCAAGGGACTGTAAGTGTGTGCATGCATGCCCGTCGCGAAGACATATCCATTGAGCGCACCAACGCTTTCATACCCTTCCCGAAAATAATCATCAAAACGCTAACATTTTGCATGAGCATGGCAAACCCTTTCAAAAGTTCAATATTCCCCAGACAGTAAGAATAGTAAGAATGCACACAGGCACACAAATGATCATACTTGTAGCAAGGGACTGTAAGTGTGTGTATGCATGCCCGTCGTGAAATCATATTCTTTATGCGCACCAACGCTTTCATACCCTTCGCAGAAATAATCATAAAAAGACAAACATTTTGCACGAGCATGGCAAACGCTGTGAAGAGTTCGGTATACTTCACTCAGAAGGAAATAAATAGGATCGTCGCGAACAAAATTCAATTTTTGTGCGCTGCTGCTATTTGAGCGGCCATAGAGAGAGAGAGCATAGAGGAGAGTGAGAGAGAGCAAGAAAAAACAAGTAAGAAAGCTCTAGTCGAGACTGTTTGACTACGAGATCCCCTGAACCCTTCCAGGAATTAATATTTCAATAATTCGTCGTTTCACTTCTACTTACACATGCACACACACATACAAACATACGCACGCACGTATAAACAGGCATGGGCTGCCATGTGGGCTTACATTGGGAACTTAATTGTTTAATATCTTTTTTTGTAAACGGACAATCTTAATCAAACTTTTGGACCGTGATTATAACATTTAAATGTGTGTATGTGCCAACTCAAAAGTCTCTGGTATTTGAAATATGGTTTTTGCAAACTTGTAGGAAAGGGGGTGTTTTGAAGGGTAGGGGGTGAAATATGACAAAAACAGAAATTTCTAAAAAGACATATGAATCTACATTTCAAATTTGGAGAATCTAGCTCTGAAGATGTAGGAAATACAATTTTTTAAACTGGTTTTCGATAAAGTTTTTAATCGATAACAAAATAACGGGGAACCTGATATGCGCGCTCTATATACGGACCTACGATAAACAAATTTCAAGTCTCTAGCTCTTATATCTTCTGAGATCGACGCGTTCATACATACGGACAGACGGACAGACAGACAGAAAGACGGACAGAGCTAAATCGACTCAGCTCGTCGCCCTGATCAAGAATATATATACTTCTGCCACCCGACCCCTTAATTCAATTACCAATTCCGCATTGAGAATATCACTCGGTGCCTTCCGAACCACCCCTGTCAACAATATGCTTCACGAAGCTCAAATACCCCCGCTACACATACGAAATCAAATTGCCACAGCTAAACTCTGCAATTCACTAATAAACTCACACAATTCACCAATCCTCAACATAATAAAAAACTACAAAAAAAAATAATAAAGTTAAATGCCAATCAACAATAGACAGAATCATCAGCACTGCCATAGTCTTCGATATCCCACACAAGCATTATCCCAGAAACCCAATAATACATATCCCACCATGGCACCTAAACACTCTATTAACAGAATCCTCTCTCAGAAAGTATCCAAAAAGCTCAACTCCTCCTCCCATATACAACAAGTTATTTAAAAAAATCCTTGACAACAAAAAATACAAAACCATATTTACAGACGGCTCCCAAATAAACAAAATCACATCATACGCCATAACCAACGAACACAAAATAATAAAACAAGTAAGAGGGCTCTAGTCGAGACTGCTCGACTAGGAGATACCCTGAACCCTGCAAAGTACTGGTTCCAATCATTCTACACATCTTTCATGCACATATACAAAAACACATACACACACCCGTACGCATGCATCCATACGAACGCATATGCAATTGCTCTGCTAACTGCGCACTTACTGCGCTTGGGCTGCCGTGTGGGCTATATTACGAAAATTTGTTTGTTGAATAAATCTTTTTGTAGTGGGACTATCTTCATCAAATTTTCAGAACGTAATAATAACATTCAAATGTGTGTATATGTCAAAGCACAAGTCTCTAGTACTTGATATACGTTTTTTTCAAATTTGGGGCGAAGGGGGCGTGGCATCCAAAATTTGTAAATGACAAAATCTTTGTATTTATCACATTAATCTACACAGTAAATCTGAAGTCTCTAGGTCTTACAGTATTCAAACTAGGCTTTAAAAACAAAGTCAGATTTTCGATTGTTATCGATAAAAAAGAAATGGGATGAGTTATCGAAAAAATATGATAAACTCGTACTGCGTATGGTATACACGAGTATACATGTAAAATTTCAAGTCTCTAGCACTTGTAGTTTAGGAGATCTCTGCGTTAGTACGGACGGACAGACGGACGGACGGACGGACGGACGGACAGACGGACATGGCTAGATCAACTCAGCTCGTCATCCTGATCAAGAATATATATACTTTATGGGGTCTGCCACGCCTCCTTCTGCCTGTTACATACATTTTCACAAAAACATTATACCCTGAAATCCCATTTTCAATGGGTTCAGGGTATAAATAGCGCACAGTTGTGCTTCTTATGAGAATGAGACTATTTCGTTAGAGCGCTCGCAGCGCACTGAATTTGTCGTGTTATGTTTTCGCTGCTCGAGCCGAAGTATACAGAGCCGAGCAAGCTTCGTGCTTAACTTCGCTCAAGTGGACCCACGCTCACACTTTTTTTATGTGGAATAAATTTGTTCTAGCTGTCTGGTCTATATGTTGTATGGTTAGTGGTGTAAGTAAGGAAAGTTGAACAATGCATAGAGAGACTAGTTAGGGTGGTCCCAAATATAAGAATAGAAGTATACAACTCAACTTAAGGAAATAAAATTGATTTGACCCAACATATATAATACAAATAATGGACAAAAAATATATAATTATTTTTATTAAGGAAAAAATATGAATCAAATCCTGTATGCCAAATTACGCAGATCTGCATAAAGTGATGCAAATTAAATACTTTAAATTGCAAAAATTTCCGATACAAGGTTAATATTTTAGAGTTGACTATTTTGAAATCATGATATTTTATCGATGTTATTCGGTTCAGCTTCCATTTTCGCCTTCCTGATGTATTATTATTATGTTTTGTCATCATCAATCGCCCTTCAAAATTGAGCTTTTTGCATTTTTCAGTTTGTCAAGACGTTTAAGCAGGTGATTATTAGCAGTTTTTGCTTCCTCCAACCGTTCTTAAATCTCTCGGTGCTGCAAAAACGAGAAATTACAGATTAGAAAAAATGACTTTGAAAATCTTCTTGCTAAACTAGCTTGATAATATAAATTTACGTATTTGAATGCCCTGAACCTATAAAATATAGGAAATCAGAGCCAGTCTACGGCATAGGTACACTTCCAGAGTTGCGCGAAAGAAACCGATGTTTTCATTAGATAATATAGGTTCAAATTTGTATGAAAAATAAGCAGTTTTGACACTGTTGACTGTCTTAAAACCAGTAGACAAAATAAAACAAATAAGAGTGCTCTAGTCGAGACTGCACGACTAGGAGATACCCTGAACCCTGCAAAGTACTGATTCCAATCATTCTACACTTCTTTCATGCACATATACAGAAACACACACCCCTACGCATGCATCCATACGAACATATAAACAATGGCTCTGCTATCTGCGCAGTTACTGCGCTTAGGCTGCCGTGTGGGCTATATTACGAAAATTTGTTTGTTAAGTAAATCTTTTTGTAGTGGGACTATCTTCATCAAACTTTCAGAACGTGATAATAACATTCAAATGTGTGTATAAGCCAAAGCACAAGTCTCTAGTACTTGATATACGTTTTTTTCAAATTTGGGACGAAGGGGGCGTGGTATCTAAAATTTGTAAATGACAAAATCTAAACAGTAAATCTGAAGTCTCTAGGTCTAACAGTATTAAACTAGGCTTGAAAAACAAAGTCAGATTTTCGATTGTTATCGATAAAAAATAAATGGGATGTGTTATCGAAAAAATACGATAAAGTCTCTATCACTTGTACTTTAGGAGATCTCTGCGTTCATACGGACGGACGGACAGACGGACTGGGCTAGATCAACTCAGCTCTTCATCCTGATCAAGAATGTATATACTTTATGGGGTCTGCCATGCCTCCTTCTGCCTGTAAACTGTAGAAGATCATATTTAATAAACAAAATATTTGGCAAATTAGCAAATGCACCTCCAAGCAGCAAGCTGGCAGCAAAGCATAGCGTTTTTCCTAAACGCATTGATCGTATGTATGTATTTATATGTATGTATGTATATATATACTTACATATAAAAGCGTGTCTTCTAGCATATTCTAAGAACTGATTCATGAAATTTCCAGCCGTTACTTTAGCTTACTTTTGTCAGATGACGCTCTCAAAGTGAAGCTATTTCGTTTTATCTACCGTATAATTGTATATTGCAGTGGCGTCGATGGTAAATGCTATGCAAGTTGCGCTGGAATAGCGCGGGTTCTAATCTCGCTAATGTCAAGTTTTTTAAATGTCTTTTTATAAATTAGTTATTTTATTGGGAAAATGATAGCTTATATAAATATTTTTATAAGTTAAATTTTATTTTTGCTAAAATAACCCACAAATGCTTATACGTACATACATACATATATACTTACAAATGTATGTGTTGGGTCAAATTAGTCTTATATTTGCTTTAGTTGAAATGTAAACTACTATTCTTAGATTTGGGACCACCCTAATTACTCTCTCTCTTTGCATTGTTCAACTTTCCTTACTTGCACTCACTTTCGCCTAACTTTAAGCAAGCTGCGCTTGCTCATACGTTTCTGTAGTTAGTCTAGAACGAAAACTCTGGAATAAACGTTGCGCCTACGATGCGCTGCATTTAATATACGGCTCATTTGTTTAGTAGAATAACACCCCCATACTCTGAAACTCATGCTGGACTGGAAAACGCTCCTGATCCTACATTTTTGGCGCCCAACGTGGGGCTGTGTTATTCAAAGTTCTGTGCAACATATTCTAAAGTTTAATTTGGCATATTGCGAACTGTGCATACATTCGCTTTGCTTGCCATTCTTCGCCCCGCCGAGACACAGTTCAATCGCTTGTTGACTTCGCTGTCGCTCTGTGACCCCCGCCGTCGCATCACCGAGTCATCATACGTCGTTCTCTCGCAGCAACACCAGCTTCTGCTTTGCAATCGTCATACTCAACGTCACTTCACTGCCCTACGATTCCCCCGCGATCACCTCAGTAAGTTACCAGCACTGTGTTTGCCATCATATTCGTCAAACGCTTTGGGTAAATCATATGCATGTAAGCAGAATAAGTGCAGCTGCTTACAAACGCATACATAACAAGTAAGAAAGCTCAAGTCGAGACTGCTCGACTACGAGATCCCCTGAACCCTTCCAGGAACTAATATTTCAATAATTCGTCACTTCATTTCTACTTACACATGCACACACACATACACACATACGTACGCACGTATAAACAGGCATGGGCTGCTGTGTAGGCTTACTGTGGTAACTTATTTGTTTAATAACTTTTTTTGTAGACGGACAATAAATGATAAAACTTCAGACCGTGATAATAACATTAAAATGTGTGTATGTATCAACTCACAAGTCTCTAGTATTTGAAATACGGGTGAGGGGTGGGGGGTGAAATATGACAAAAACCGAAATTCTTAAAAATACATATAATTTTACATTTTAAATTTGGAGACTCTATCTTCAAAGGTGTAGAAGATATAATTATATAACTGATTTTCGATAAGGTTTTTTTTATCGAAAACAAAATAACGGGAGTAGTTATCGTTTTTTAAAAACAAACTCGATATGCGCGTGCAGTATACGAACCTACGAAAAAAAAATTCAAGTCTCAATCTCTTATATCTTCTGAGATCGACGCGTTCATACATACGGACGGACGGACGGACGGACGGACGGACGGACGGACGGACAGACAGACGGACAGGGCTAGATCAACTCAGTTCGTCGCCTTGATCAAGAATATATATACTTTATGGGGTCTGCCACGCCTCCTTCTGCCTGTTACATACATTTTAACAAAACCATTATACCCTGATTTCCCATTTTCAATGGGTTCAGGGTATAAAAACATACTTACATACATACGCACTTACTGAGCGGCGTAACATGAAGGCAACAACAACAAGTGGAATTCGTCGCATGCATTGCTCTCTGCAGCTCAGCTCAGTGAGAGTCGTCGCATGCATTGCTCTCTTCGCCGTTTAATTATACGCGCTCAGTTGAGTGAAACGCATCGCCTAATATTTGCACGCTCATTTGAGCGAAATTTGTCACGCATAGGTTGTCGCTTGTCAAATACCCTGTATTCTGTGTTTTTAACTGTGACAGTGAATTTGATCAACGCTTATTAAAATATATAAATAAAGGAAATATAAGCTGTTGTTCGTCGAATCATGTCTTTGGAGGGCCTTAAAACACAGCGCGCGAATACTCGCCGGAATATTAGTCGCATTCGAAGTGTAGTCGATCCTAAACTAAGAGATGGAAAATCTGTGCCAAGTCAGGCTGAATTAAAATGTCGCTTGGAAATATTGGAAGCTTACTTTAAGCAATCAATCGTTTTGCAGACTCAAATTGAAAAGGAATGTCCGACCGATACTGGACGCGCCGATCTGGAGGAGCTGTATGTAGAAATAAAGGTCTGCATTATTCAATCAAATGGTGGATCAACAGCTTATCGAACATCGAGAAGTTTAATCAGCTGATCAGCTGCTTAAAGTGAGCAGCATTGGATACTGTGAAGGCATTTCAGATCACACCTGAAAACTATCGGAAGGCACTTGAACGTTTGAATCAACGCTACGACAATCCAACATTAGTGTTTTTGGATAATATCTCGTCGTTGTTTATGCTCAAGAGTGTGTCAAAGTCAAATAGTCAAGAAAATCGAAGTTTGATTGACAACTCTACAGCATTGTACAACTCGCTAAGATCACTAGGCAAAGAATCACAAATCGCGCAGGCAATGTTAATAGCCATTGTCATTTATAAAATGGATATGGAAACTAAGCGCAAATGGAACGAATCATTGGATTATTCCAAGTTGCCTACGTGGGAGTTGTGTGTACAGGTAATTGAGAGGCATTGCCAATATTTGGAATCATGCGGTAAGTCCGAATCGAGCCAGGCTCGAACTGCGACTGCTAGCAAACAACGAAGCCAGACAAGCACTTCAACGAAGCTCAGAGTTGTTTTCGATGCCCCAAATCGATCCTCATCGCAACGATCACTCAATGACTTGCTAATGGTTGGACCAACCATTCAGGCGGACCTATACACGCTTCTGCCACGCTTCCGAATATACAAATATGCGCTCACTGCAGATGTTGTGAAAATGTTTAGGCAAGTGTTAGTAGACTATCGTGATCGCAAATTTCAATATATACTTTGGAGAGACTCGGCAGCTAAACCACTTCGGACGTATGAGCTAAATACAGTTACGTACGGTACGGCAACAGCCTGACATATTTGGCCGATCTACACATGCAAACTCACAAATTTGGAGCACAAGCCATCAAGTCATCATTCTACGTGGATGACTTTCTGTGTGGGCATGACACGGCAGAAGGCCTGCAACAACTCAAGGCAGAGGTCATCGAGATACTTGGCAAGGGCAAATTTGAACTGGCAAAATGGCATTCAAATCACCCGGACTTTGTTGATGACACCACCATCAAGGATTTGAATCTTGAAGACGACTCAGTTACGAGCACCTTGGGCTTAGCATGGAATCAACGTCAGGACATATTGTTATTTGCATTTCGACCCAAGTGCTCCATTGATGCAATCACCGAGAGGACAATTTTATCTGTTGCATCTTCCCTCTTTGATCCACTGGGACTGGTAGCTCCAGTCATCGTAACTGCGAAGATCATCCTACAGGAGCTGTGGATACTCATATTGCAATGGGATGAGTCTGTGCCGCAAGCACTTTGCCTAGCTTGGAAATCGTTTGCAGCATCGCTTCCTTCGCTGGAGTTGCTGGCAACACCTCGATTCTGTATGCAGTCGAACACCAAGGAGTTGCAACTGCATGGCTTTTGTGACGCTTCCATTCGTGCATACGGATGTTGCATCTACGCACGCACACTCGCAGCGGACGGCAAGGTTAAGGTTTACCTGATCACGTCAAAGTGCAGAGTAGCGCCAACTCGCAAGTTATCGCTACCAAAATTGGAACTCGCTGCTGCCCACCTGCTGGCACAGCTCTACGTGAAAATCAAAGGGATTTTCATATCAAAACAATCAACGTATCTGTGGAGCGACTCGTCGATAGTTCTTCATTGGATACAGCAACATTCTGCGACACTCTCAACTTTTGTTGGAAACCGCGTTTCTGACATACAAGAAGCCACACCGGACTGTCATTGGAGACACGTCCCAACACAATCAAATCCTGCCGATCTGGTGTCGAGAGGATGTAAGCCCATGGAATTGAGCGAATCAATCTGGTTTATGTGGCCGGAGTATCTGAAGCAGAGTCCGAACGCTTGGTCAAAAGAGAAACGCCACGAACCAGATCCAGTGGTCGTAACGCTTGAGATGCGCAAGTCAGCGTTCAAGGTTACGACGGATAGCAACTATCTACTTGACACACTTAGAAGCATAAGTTCGCAGTTGCAGTTGCATCATCTGGAATCTGCAGCAACAACACTTCGCAGATGAAATTCATGCTTTGCACAAAAACAGGCAAATATCAAATCACATCAAATATCTAAATCCATTTTTACAGATAACAGACGGATACCTACTACTGAAGGTTGGCGGCCGCCACGTCTCGAATTGGCAAATGCACCAGAGGCTCAAAAACATCCGATCCTACTTCCCAGTAAAGATGACTTCATTCGCCACTACGTTCAGTTTCTTCATATGAAACATTACCATGCTGGCTCTAAGGAACTTGTTGCGCTACTTTGTCTTCAATTCTGGATTGTAAATGCTCGAGACCTGGCTCGCTCTATTGTCAGGAAATGCGTGCATTGTGTGCGCTACAAGCCAAGGCTGCAACAGCAACTCATGGGAAATCTGCCTGTAGAGCGATTGACTCCATCGAGACCTTTCGCTCACTGTGGAGTTGACTTTTGTGGACCAGTCAACGTCTATCTTCGCATTCAGGGCAATGCACCTCGGAAAGGCTACATTGCCATATTCGTATGCTTCGCCACCAAGGCCGTGCATATCGAAGTGGTATCTGACCTTTCAACGGATGCTTTCTTAGCCGCTTTGAGGCGCATGATTGCACGACGTGGATTGCCTGTGGATATATTTTGTGACAACGCCACAAATTTCACTGGAGCAAGCAATCAATTAAAGGATCTTCGAGACTACTTCTTCAAGCAAGAAAATCAGCAATCAATAATTAGTTTTTGCTCAAATGAATTCATCAACTTTCGTTTTATCCCACCCAAAGCACCACACTTTGGCGGCCTCTGGGAGGCAGCAGTAAAAAGCGCAAAGGGACTCATGGCACGCAGCCTGATGAATGCCCGCTGCACGTTTGAGGAATTGGCTACAATCACAGCGGAGGTAGAAGCCATTCTAAACTCGCGCCCGCTGACCGCACTATCGTCAGATCTAAGTGACTTGGGTGCTCTGACACCTGGTCATTTCCTAGTTGGAGACTCCTTGCGAGCATTTCCTGAACTCTACATAGAAGACGAACAGCTGCAATCTTTGGACCGCTGGCGTTTGATAACTGGTATCAAACAACATTATTGGCGACGCTGGCTGGCAAAATACTTCAACGAGCTGAACGTACGCACCAAGTGGAACAAACCAGTACCCAGTATCTCTATCGGCGACATGGTCCTCATACATGAGGACAACATACCTTCTCAGAAGTGGATAATGGGTCGCATCACAGCTACAATTCCTGGACGAGATCAACGAGTATGAGTTGTAGATGTCCGCACTACCAAGGGCATAATCCGGAGACCTATTCACAAAATAGCTATTCTTCCTGTCTCTTGAAAGACTGCGTCTTTCAATGGGGCCGGGATGTTGGGTCAAATTAGTCTTATATTTGCTTAAGTTGAAATGTAAACTTCTATTCTTAGATTTGGGACCACCCTAATTACTCTCTCTCTTTGCATTGTTCAACTTTCCTTACTTGCACTCACTTTCGCCTAACTTTAAGCAAGCTGCGCTTGCTCATACGTTTCTGTAGTTAGTCTAGAACGAAAACTCTGGAATAAACGTTGCGCCTACGATGCGCTGCATTTAATATACGGCTCATTTGTTTAGTAAAATAACACCCCCATACTCTGAAACTCATGCTGGACTGGAAAACGCTCCTGATCCTACAGTATGTATTCGTCTGCACACACAATTTCAGTATGCCAGCGTTTTTTAAGCGTGTGCAAATGTGTATGTATGTATGTATATTCAAATGCGTATTCGAGCAATTCTAAGAATCTCAATTGCGATTGAATTGTCTTTGAATTGCTTTTGAATTGTCTTTGAATTTTCAGCCGCTACTTTGGTTTTTTTTACTATAAGTGCTGTAGCTGTAAAGTTTTGTGTTAGTTATATTGCGTAACATCAGTGCAGTGGCGCATAGTGTGCTGAGACTATGCGCGTTGTGTCAGAAGTCCGCGGTTCGAATCTCGCCGATGTTAAGCGTGTTTATTATCCTTTTATTTTTTTTTTTTACAGACATGCTGATTGTGGTGCAAGTTCAAACCCCGCGGGAATTTTTGTTTAAATCGAAATTTATATTGTTATAATATATTTTATATTTTTTAAATTTCTTAAAAATGTTTCGTTTTGTCTTATTAATGCATATTAAGCTTATATACATATATATGTGAGTGACACACGCATATGAATTTTGCATTCGCCCGCTGCAAATGTCGATTTGGCACGCCCCTAGTGGGCGTAGATTGAGGTGCAGTTTCGAACCCCGCGGAAAACTTTTTCGTTTTAATTGAATTTATATTTTTTAATTTTCTTAAAAATGTTTCTTTCCTTATTATCTATTAAGAATATTTATATATATAGGTGGCATACGTATATAAAATTTGCTTATTGGACACCTAAAATCCGATTTGCCACGCCCCCAGTGGTCGTAGACCCATAATTTTTGGCCAGTTCTTAGAATGAGCTGAAGACTACTTAACTGTAAAATTTTGACGCTAAGACTAAAAAAATGTGAAAATTACAGGGTATTTTTTGATGTGCCACGCCCCCAAAGAGGCGTAACAATTATTTTTGGGTCATCGATAGAGGAGATTATCAGTAACTTAACTATCTAAATTTTAAGATTCTAGCTCTAAAACTGTAGGGAATATAAACTTTTGCGGTTTGTCCCGCCCCTGTGGGCGTAGATATATGCGCCATAGCTTATTTATCTTGGGTAGTAAACCCGAGTATACGTATCAAATTTCAAGTCGCTAGCATCAATAGTGCTCAAAATATAGGAGAATTCGGAAAATCACTATATATTTAGATCCGATTTGCCACGCCCCCAGTGGGCAGGGATATATAGTTTTTTCTTCGGTCTTTATAGAATCGTAACATTAACTTACGTGCCAAATTTCAGCATTCTAGCTTTACAGCTTTACAAATTACAGTTTTATATGTTTTGCCACGCCCCCAATGGGCGTAGATATATCCGCCATATCTTTTTGATCTTGGGTGATCAACACGAATCTACGTTCCAAATTTCAGCTCTCTAGCTCTTCAACTAATATGATTTCTGGCATACTGAAAATGCATTTTCCGATTTGCCACGCCCCTAGTGGGCGTATGTGGAAAAATTTTACACTTTATAAATCGGAGACATATACGAGTGTATGAATATAAAAAGTTAGAAAGCTCTAGTCGAGACTGCTCGACTACGAGATCCCTGAACTCTTGGAGGAAGTGATATTTTTATCATTCTTCGCTTCTTTTGGACATGCACACGCACACACACACACGCACATATAAAAAGGCATGGTGTGGGCCTATTATGGGAGCTTAATTGCTTATTAACTTTTTTGTAGGACAATCTTCACGAAACTTTTAGACCGTGATACTAATATTAAAATGCGTGTATTTGCGAAATTGTGGATTTGGGGTAGATACAACAAAAAGCAAAATTCTATAAAATACACATGAATCTATATTAAATATTTAAAACCCTATTTTTTTAATAATTTTTGATAAGGTTTTAATCGATAACCAAAAAACGAATAAAGCTATTGATGTTTGATACAAACTCAATTGTCGCGTGTAATACATGAATCTACTGCAATTTTAAGCCTCTTCTCTTATATCTTCTGAGATCTATGCGTTTATACATACGGACGGACAGACAGGGCTAAATCGACTCAGCTCGTCAAGAACATATAAACTTAATGGTGTCTGCCACGCCCCCTTCTGCCTGCTTTGAGCGTCTGGAGTTGACCTATTGTGATGCTCATTAACATGAGACTCAGTAAGTGAGCAAATAGCTCAAAAACTCAATGTAAACGGTCTTCATGTTGACGTACGCTGCACACATTCTATTCATCTACGCTATTGATGTTTTTAGTGAACATAGCCGTCGCATCCATACCAATACGTACGTACAATAGACTTTTTGCTTTATTTAACTCAACCAAATGCACGGGGCAACCCAGAGCGGAAGAAATACAAAAAAAGGTTCCTGTTTTATTGCGATCGAACTCGTTGAAGGATCGTAGCCATCGGCTGCACCCATTTGTAGACATCGAGAAACGGTCAACAGTTATTTGCAAGCTATACATGTAACATAGAGATAGGAAAACTAAAACAAACTTTCCTCAACTTCGTATATGCTCGGGTCTCTTACTTTTAGGTTAGAGCAAAGAACATATGGCAATATCATTTTGGTGTAGTGCTGAAAGTCAAACAAGTGAAGTGAACATCAAAGGACATCAAGCTAGATCGAAAAGGACATCTACCGACAAATTTCATGCAGCGATAGTCAATATATCCAAGGTAGATATCTCAAGGAAACTATCCAGGAGCAGCCTGCTCAGAAATAGATAGACGCAAAACGTTTTATTTATACCCTGAACCCATTGGAAATGGGAAATCCGGGTATAATGGGTTTGTTAAAATGTGTGTAACATGTGGAATGAGCCGCAGCAGACATAAAAGATATATATTCTTGATCAGGGCGAAGAGCTGAATCGATTGATCTGTCCGTCTGTCCGTCTGTCCGTGCGTATGAACGCTGAGATCTTCTGAGATCTGACATATACTCGTGTATACAATACGCAGTACATGTTTATCATAATTTTTCCAATAACTCAACCCATTTATTTTTTATCTTTTTGGAATTTAGTCCAGAAATTTCAGATTTACTATTACAATTTATGTAAGATACCACTTTGCCACAAATTAAAAAATAAAACAAGTAAGAACGTTGCAGTCGGGCGTTACCGACTGCGGAATATTCATTCACAGTCCCAACGCTGCCTTACATATATAATTGTTTTTGGGTGGTCAACCCAAGTATATTTTAAATTTCAAGTCTCTAGCGCTAATAGTAATCAATATAAAGCAGGGCCTGAACTAATTAAAATTGTGGAATCATAGAGAACTATTCCCGTTTATATCTCGTACATCTTTAGAGCTAGACTCTCAAAATTTTGCATATAGATACATGGGTATTTTATATAACTTTGATTTTTGTTATATTTTGAATATCGACTCAAAAATTTACCGAATTCTCCTGTTAATTTTAGTTGCAAATGTAGCAATGTGAATGAGCTGGTATTTCTTAAGAAATGACCAAAATTCAATAGAAATGTAGATCATATTTAATAAACAAAATATTTGGCCAATTAGCAAACGCACCTGCAAGCAGCAAGCTAGCAGCGGAGCAGAGCGTTTTTCCTATACGTGTGCACATACATATTGATCGTTTATTCTATGCATACAGTCATATGTATGTACATATATACTTACATACATATAAAAGCGTGTCTTCTAGCATATTCTAAGAATTGATTCATGAAATTCCAGCCGTTACTTTAGCTTACTTTTGTCAGATGACGCTCTCGAAGTGAAGCTATTTCGTTTTAGCTACCGCCTGATCGCATATTGCAGTGGCGTCGGTGGTAAATGCTATGCAAGTTACGCTGAATTAGCGCGGGCTCTAATCTCGCTAAAGCCAAGTTTTTTAAATGTCTTTTTTATAAATTAGTTATTTTATTGGGAAAATGATAGCTTATATGACAAACACATAACATTTTTGTTATTAGTAAAATATTTGTATAAGTTTTTATAAGTTAAATTTTATTTTTGCTAAAATAACCCACAAATGCTTATACGTACATACATACACATACATACTTACAAATGTATGTATTCGTCTGCACACACAATTTCAGTATGCCAGCGTTTTTTACGCGTGTGCAAATCTGTATGTATGTATGTATATTCAAATGCGTATTCGAGCAATTTTAAGAATCTCAATTGCGATTGAATTGTCTTTGAATTGCTTTTGAATTGTCTTTGAATTTTCAGCCGCTACTTTGGTTTTTGTTTACTATAAGTGCTGTAGCACTTTGACAAACATGCTGTTTGATTGTGGTGCAAGTTCAAACCCCGCGGGAATTTTTGTTTAAATCGAAATTTATATTGTTATAATATATTTTATATTTTTTAAATTTCTTAAAAATGTTTCGTTTTGTCTTATTAATGCATATTAAGCTTATATACATATATATGTGAGTGACACACGCATATGAATTTTGCATTTGGCCGCTGCAAATGTCGATTTGGCACGCCCCTAGTGGGCGTAGATTGAGATGCAGGTTCGAACCCCGCGGAAAACTTTTTCGTTTTAATTTAATTTATATTTTTTAATTTTCTTAAAAATGTTTCTTTCCTTATTATCAATACCTATTATTATATGCCACGCCCCCAAAGAGGCGTAACAATTATTTTTGGGTCATCGATAGAGAAGATTATCAGTAACTCAACTATCCAAATTTTAAGCTTCTAGCTCTAAAACTGTAGGAGATATATACTTTTGCGGTTTTCTACGCTCCCTATGGGCGTAGATATATCCGCGATAGCTTATTGATCTTGGGTCATCAACCCGAGTATACATACCAAATTTCAAGTCGCTAACATCAATAGTGCTCAAAATATAGAAGAATTTGGAAAATCAATATATATTTAGATCCGATTTGCCACGCCCCCAGTGGGCGGGAATATATAGTTTTTTCTTCGGTCTTTATAGAATCGTAACATTTACTTACGTGCCGAATTTCAGCATTCTAGCTTTACAACTTTAAAAGATACAGTTTTACCCGATTTGCCACGCCCCCAATGGGCGTAGATATATCCGCCATATCTTTTTGGTCTTGGGTGATCAACACGAATCTACATTTTAAATTTCAGCTCTCTAGCTCTTCAACTAATATGATTTCTGGCATACAGGAAAATGCATTTTCCGATTTGCCACACCCCTAGTGGGCGTATATGGAAAATTTTTACACTTTATAAATCGGAGACATATACGAGTATATGTTGAAAGTTTCAAGTCTCTAGCTTCAATAGCCGCGAAAAATATTGCATTCATACGGACAGACGGACGGACAGCAAGACGGACATTGCACAAAACCAATATATTCATATCACTTCGTGAATGAATATAAAAACGTTTTTCAAATACTAGAGACTTCTTCTTTGTCAAATACACGCACTTGAATGATATTGTCTCGTTTTAAAAGTTTTATGAAGATAGTCCAGTTAGAGAAATAAGAATTTTTTTTATATATTAAAAAAAACAAGTAGGAGGGCTCTAGTCGAGACTGCTCGACTAGGAGATACCCTGAACCCTGCAAAGTACTGATTCCAATCATTCTACACTTCTTTCATGCACATATACAAAAACACATACACACACCCATACGCATGCATACACACAAATGCATAAACACGCGCTCTGCTAACTGCGCAGTTACTGCGTTTGAGCTGCCGTGTGGCCTATATTATGAGAATTTATTTGCTGAATAAATCTTTTTGTAGTGAAACTATTTTCATCAAGCTTTTAGAACGTGATAATAACATTTCAATGAGTGTATATGCCAAAGCACAAGTCTCTAGTACTTGATATACGTTTTTTTTTAATTTGGGGCGAAGGGGGCGTGGCATCCAAAATCTGTAAATAACAAAATCTTTGTATTCATCACATAAATCTACACAGTAAATCTGAAGTCTCTAGGTCTAATAGTATTAAAACTAGGCTTGAAAAACAAAGTCAGATTTTCGATTGTTATCGATAAAAAAGAAATGGAATGAGTTATCGAAAAAATATGATAAACTCGTACTGCGTATGGT
Organism: Drosophila hamatofila; assembly: GCA_035045345.1. Classification (NCBI taxonomy): domain Eukaryota; kingdom Metazoa; phylum Arthropoda; class Insecta; order Diptera; family Drosophilidae; genus Drosophila; species Drosophila hamatofila. The sequence continues at coordinate 636,712 of JAWNPA010000046.1, forward strand.
ATACACGGCAAGAAATATTCGTTAAATGCAATACTAGATTAGGCTCGAAGCTATCGGCAAGATTTAAAAAGGAATCTGTCAAGAAAGACAGAGGCTCAACAATTTTGACAGAAACAGGAAAAGTTGTTCATAAAAGCAATATTAAGAGTTAATAGCAAGACATCTATAGTCTAACAAATTACCCATTTACATATGTTATAAAATGGCTAATCTTGTACATAATTCTAAAACTAGTAATACGAAAATCGCACTGTAAACCAAATTGTATCCCTAATTTAATTTTGTAATTGAAATAAGAAATCATTATGTAAATCATTAAGAAATCATTAATGTAATGATCAACTACAACTGCTTGAGGACAAGCAGAAACTAAGAGAGGAAGAGTTATTGATAACCATAGAAAAACAAGTAAGAAAGCTCTAGTCGAGGCTGCTCGACTACGAGATCCCCTGAACCCTTCCAGGAACTAATATTTCAATAATTCGGCGCTTCATTTCTACTTACACATGCACACACACATACACACGCACGTATAAACAGGCATGGGCTGCAGTGTGGGCTTACTATGTTAGCTTATTTGTTTTATAACTTTTTTTGTAGACGGACAATCTTGATCAAACTTACAGATCGTGATTGTAACATTAATGTTTGTGTGTGCCAACGCACAAGTGTTTAGTATTCTAAATATGGCTTTTGCAAACTTGTGGGGAAGGGGGTGTTTTGGGGGTGGGGGGTAAAATATGACAAAAACCGAAACTCTTAAAAATACATATGAATCTACATTTTAAATTTGGAGACACTAACTTTAAAGATGAAGGAAATATAATTTTTTAACTGGTTTTCGTTAACTGCCATGTAGGCTTACATTGGGAAATTAATTGTTTAATATATTTTTTGTAGACAGACAATCTTGATAAAACTTTCAGACCGTGATTATAACATTAAAATGTGCTAACGCTCAAGTCTCTAGTATTTGAAATACGGGTTTTGCAAACTTGTAGGGAAGGGGGTGTTTCGAGGGGCGGGGGGTAAAATATGACAAACAGAACCGAAACTCTTAAAAATACATATGAATACACATATTAAGTTTGGAAACTCTAGCTCTAAACGTGTATTAAATATAATTTTTTTACTGGTTTTCGATAAGGTTTTTAATCGATAACAAAATACCGGGAGCAGGTTTCGATTTTTGAAAACAAACTTGATATGCGCGCTATATATACGGACTTATGAAAAAAAAATTTCAAGTCTCTAGCTCTTATATCTTCTGAGATCGACGCGTTCATACATACGGACAGACGGACGGACGGACAGACAGACAGACGGACAGGGCTAAATCAACTTAGTTCGTCGCCCTGATCAAGAATATATATACTTTATGGGGTCTGCCACGCCTCCTTCTGCCTGTTACATACTTTTAACAAAACCATTATACCCTGATTTCCCATTTTCAATGGGTTCAGGGTATAAAAAGAAAAAGCACCCTGTAACTGAGACAGTTAAAGTTGCTTGAGAGAGATCACACCGCTCCGCAGCTTTCAGAACAACGGCAGTATCATTCGATGCGGGAGCTTTGGGCATAATGCAACGGCAGTATCAGGCGATGCTGCAGCTTTCTAATGGCAGTATCAGGCCACTCTTAAGCTTTATCGCTGCAAGCGACAATGCCATCGACGCCAACTACTTTCTCAAGCCAGGTTGTACTGGCAAGCTTTCAGTCTTATGTTACATCTGAATGAATAAACAACGTAATTTAAAATACAAATAAATTAACTTATATGTTGGGTCACATCAATGTTGTTAGCTTAAGTTGAATTGTATACTTCTATTCTTATATTTGGGACCACCTTAACTACTGTCTCACTCTTTGCATTGTTCAACTTTCCTTACTTACACTCATTCGCCCAACTTTAAGCAAGCTGCGCTTGCTCATACGTTTCTGTAAATAGTCTAAAACGAGAGCTCTATGAAAAAACGTTTGCGCCTACGATGCGCTGAATTTAATATACGGCTCATTTGTTTAGTAGAATAACACCCCCATACTTTGAAACTCGTGCTGGACTGAAAAACGCTCCTGATCCTACATTTTGGCGCCCAACATGCCTGCCTATACGTGCATGCGTATGCGTGTGTGCATGTCTTGTTTCTTTTATAAGCTGAAATGCGAGGAATTACTGAAACTGAAATATCAGTTCCTGGAAGGATTCAGGGGATCTCGTAGTCGAGCAGTCTCGACTATAAGAGCTTTCTTACTTGTTTTTTATTTTTATCATATAAATTCATTTTAATAATTAATAATTTTTTTTTTTTTAATATATAAAAAAAGTCTTATTTCTCAAACTGGACTATCTTCATAAAACTTTTAAAACGCGACAATATCATTCAAATGCGTGTATTTGACAAAGAAGAAGTCTCTAGTATTTGAAAAACGTTTTTTATTTTTTAATATGTGGCAAAGTGGTATCTTAAATCTGTCAATTACAAATTCTTTGTATATATCACATAAATTGTAATAGTAAATCTGAAATTTCTAGGGCTAAATTCCAAAAAGATAAAAAATAAATGGGTTGAGTTATCGGAAAAATTATGATAAACATGTACTGCGTATTGTATACACGAGTATATGTCAGATCTCAGAAGATCTCAGCGCTCATACGCACGGACAGACGGACAGACGGACAGATCAATCGATTCAGCTCTTCGCCCTGATCAAGAATATATATCTTTTATGTCTGCTGCGGCTCATTCCACATGTTACACACATTTTAACAGACCCATTATACCCGGATTTCCCATTTTCAATGGGTTCAGGGTATAAATAAAACGTTTTGCGTCTATCCATTTTTGAACAGGCTGCTCCTGGATAGTTTCCTTGAGATATCTACCTTGGATATATTGACTATCGCTGCATGAAATTTGTCGGTAGATGTCCTTTTCGATCTAGCTTGATGTCCTTTGATGTTCACTTCACTTGTTTGACTTTCAGCACTACACCAAAATGATATTGCCGTATGTTCTTTGCTCTAACCTAAAAGTAAGAGACCCGAGCATATACGAAGTTGAGGAAAGTTTGTTCTAGTTGTCCTATCTCTATGTTACATGTATAGCTTGCAAATAACTGTTGACCGTTTCTCGATGTCTACAAATGGGTGCAGCCGATGGCTACGATCCTTCAACGAGTTCGATCGCAATAAAACAGGAACCTTTTTTTGTATTTCTTCCGCTCTGGGTTGCCCCGTGCATTTGGTTGAGTTAAATAAAGCAAAAAGTCTATTGTACGTACGTATTGGTATGGATGCGACGGCTATGTTCACTAAAAACATCAATAGCGTAGATGAATAGAATGTGTGCAGCTGTACGTCAACGTGAAGACCGTTTACATTGAGTTTTCGAGTTATTTGCTCACTTACTGAGTCTCATGTTAAAGAGCATCACAATAGGTCAACTCCAGACGCTCAAAGCAGGCAGAAGGGGGCGTGGCAGACACCATTAAGTTTATATGTTCTTGACGAGCTGAGTCGATTTAGCCCTGTCTGTCCGTCCGTATGTATAAACGCATAGATCTCAGAAGATATAAGAGAAGAGGCTTAAAATTGCAGTAGATTCATGTATTACACGCGACAATTGAGTTTGTATCAAACATCAATAGCTTTATTCGTTTTTTGGTTATCGATTAAAACCTTATCAAAAATTATTTAAACAAGTAAGAAAGCTCTAGTCGAGACTGCTCGACTACGAGATCGCCTGAACCCTTCCAGGAACTAATATTTCAATAAATCGTCACTTCATTTCTACTTACACATGCACACACACATACACACATACGCACGCACGTATAAACAGGCATGGGCTGCTGTGTAGGCTTACTGTGGGAACTTATTTAATTAATAACTTTTTTTGTAGACGGACAATTTTGATATAACTTTAAGACCGTGATAATAACATTAAAATGTGTGTATGTATTAACTCACAAGTCTCTAGTATTTGAAATACGGTTTTTGCAAACTTGTAGAGAAGGGAGTGTTATGAGGGGTGGGGGGTGAAATATGACAAAAACCGAAATTCTTAAAAATACATATAATTTTACATTTTAAATTTGGAGACTCTATCTTCAAAGGTGTAGAAGATATAATTTTATAACTGATTTTCGATAAGGTTTTTTATCGATAACAAAAAAACGGAAGCAGTTATCGATTTTTAGAAATAAACTTGATCTGCGCGTGCAATATACGGCCCTACAGCTTCAAATTTCAAGTCTCTAGCTCTTATATCTTCTGAAATCGACGCGTTCAAACATACGGACAGACGGACAGACAGACAGACAGACGGACAGGGCTAAATCGACTCAGCTCGTCACCCTGATCAAGAATATATATACTTTATGGGGTCTGCCACGCCTCCTTCTGCCTGTTACATACTTTTAACAAAACCATTATACCCTGATTTCCCATTTTCAATGGGTTCAGGGTATAAAAATAGGGTTCTAAATATTTAATATAGATTCACGTGTATTTTATAGAATTTTGTTTTTTTTTATATCTACCCCAAATCCAAAATTTCGCAAATACACGCATTTTAATATTAGTATCACGGTCTAAAAGTTTCGTGAAGATTGTCCTACAAAAAAGTTAATAAGCAATTAAGCTCCCATAATAGGCCCACACCATGCCTTTTTATACGTGCGTGCGTGTGTGTGTGTGCATGTGCAAAAGAAGCGAAGAATTATAAAAATATCACTATCTCGAAGGGTGCAGGGATCTCGTAGTCGAGCAGTCTCGACTAGAGCTTTCTTACTTTTTATAGCCTGAACCCATTAAAAATGGGAAATCAGGGTATAATGGTTTTGTTAAAAGTATGTAACAGGCAGAAGGAGGCGTGGCAGACCCCATAAAGTATATATATTCTTGATCAGGGCGACGAACTAAGTTGATTTAGCCCTGTCCGTCTGTCTGTCTGTCTGTCCGTCTGTCCGTATGTTTGAACGCGTCGATTTCAGAAGATATAAGAGCTAGAGACTTGAAACTTGAAGCTGTAGGGCCGTATATTGCACGCGCAGATCAAGTTTATTTCTAAAAATCGATAACTGCTTCCGTTTTTTTGTTATCGATAAAAAACCTTATCGAAAATCAGTTATAAAATTATATCTTCTACACCTTTGAAGATAGAGTCTCCAAATTTAAAATGTAAAATTATATGTATTTTTAAGAATTTCGGTTTTTGTCATATTTCACCTCCCACCTCTCATAATACCCCCTTCCCTACAAGTTTGCAAAAACCGTATTTCAAATACTAGAGACTTGTGAGTTGGCACATACACACATTTTAATGTTATTTTCACGGTCTTAAAGTTTTGTCATTTATTGTCCGTCTACAAAAAAAGTTGTTAAGCAAATAAGTTCCCACAGTAAGCCTACACAGCAGCCCATGCCTGTTTATACGTGCGTGCGTATGTTTGTATGTGTGTGTGCATGTGTTAGTAGAAGTGAAACGACGAATCATTGAAATATTAGTTCCAGGAAGGGTTCAGGGGATCTCGTAGTCGAGCAGTCTCGACTAGAGCTTTCTTACTTGTTATACCCTGAACCCATTGAAAATGGGAAATCAGGGTATAATGGTTTTGTTAAAAGTATGTAACAGGCAGAAGGAGGCGTGGCAGACCACATAAAGTATATATATTCTTGATCAGGGTGACGAGCTGAGTCGATATAGCTTTGTCCGTCTGTCTTTCTGTCCGTCTGTCCGTCCGTCCGTATGTATGAACGCGTCGATCTCAGAAGATATAAAAGCTAGAGACTTGAAATTTTTTTTCATAGGTCCGTATATATAGCGTGCATATCAAGTTTTTTTTCAAAAATCGAAACCTGCTGCCAATATTTTGTTATCGATTAAAAAACTTATCGAAAACCAGTAAAAAAATTATATTTAATACACTTTTAGAGCTAGAGTTTCCAAATTTAAAATGTGTATTCATATGTATTTTTAAGACTTTCGGTTTTTGTCATATCTGACCCCTCACCCCTCGAAATACCCCCTTCCCTACAAGTTTGCAAAACCCGTATTTCAAATACTAGAGACTTGAGCGTTAGCACATTTTAATGTTATAATCACGGTCTGAAAGTTTCATCAAGATTGTCCGTCTACAAAAAAAGATATTAAACAATTAAGTTCCCAATGTAAGCCCACATGGCAGCCCATGCCTGTTTATACGTGCGTGCGTATGTTTGTATGTGTGTGTGCATGTGTTAGTAGAAGTGAAGCGACGAATTATTGAAATATTAGTTCCTGGAAGGGTTCAGGGGATCTCGTAGTCGAGCAGTCTCGACTAGAGCTTTCTTACTTGTTATACCCTGAACCCATTGAAAATGGGATTTCAGGGTATAATGTTTTTGTGAAAATGTATGTAACAGGCAGAAGGAGGCGTGGCAGACCCCATAAAGTATATATATTCTTGATCAGGATGACGAGCTGAGTTGATCTAGCCATGTCCGTCTGTCCGTCCGTCCGTCCGTCCGTCCGTCCGTCCGTCCGTCCGTCCGTCCGTCCGTACTAACGCAGAGATCTCCTAAACTACAAGTGCTAGAGACTTGAAATTTTACATGTATACTCGTGTATACCATACGCAGTACGAGTTTATCATATTTTTTCGATAACTCATCCCATTTCTTTTTTATCGATAACAATCGAAAATCTGACTTTGTTTTTCAAGCCTAGTTTTAATACTATTAGACCTAGAGACTTCAGATTTACTGTGTAGATTAATGTGATGAATACAAAGATTTTGTCATTTACAGATTTTGGATGCCACGCCCCCTTCGCCCCAAATTTGAAAAAAAACGTATATCAAGTACTAGAGACTTGTGCTTTGGCATATACACACATTTGAATGTTATTATTACGTTCTGAAAATTTGATGAAGATAGTCCCACTACAAAAAGATTTATTCAACAAACAAATTTTCGTAATATAGCCCACACGGCAGCCCAAGCGCAGTAAGTGCGCAGTTAGCAGAGCAATTGTTTATGCGTTCGTATGGATGCATGCGTACGGGTGTGTGTATGTGTTTTTGTATATGTGCATGAAAGATGTGTAGAATGATTGGAACCAGTACTTTGCAGGGTTCAGGGTATCTCCTAGTCGAGCAGTCTCGACTAGAGCCCTCTTACTTGTTTTTATTGTGGTTTTGGTTCATTCGGCAACTTTTTTTATTAGCGTCTCTGCTTTAATACATTGTTTGCCGCTCTCTTATTTTTCTTCTGCTCACACTTGTGTGTGTTACATATTGCTCACACTCACATCTGTGTTTGTAGTTGTTGTCAGTGTTGCCGTTTTTTCCGGAGCAAATATAGCTAGATCTAGCTAGAACCAACGAAAATTAGCTGAATCGTGATTGTAAGACATTGTATCAGGTTTAATGAGAAAAATTTATTCATAAACGTGCATTCGTAGATTAGTGGACTTTTTTTTTTTTTGCTCGATTAGATTTAGTTTTGCATTATCTAATAGATAATTTGGTAATTTAGCGTTGCAATACAATGCAAATTTTATACAAAAAACACAAAAAATATTCATAGCAGTCTCGATTCCAAAATAAGCCAGATATTCCGCTTTCCGAAATTTCCAAATTTTTTTCGCGAATAAGCCAGATCTTGCGGAAAATTAGCCAAAACGGCAATACTGGCTGTTGTTGCAAGCTTACTTTGTTTTGTGCACAATATTTCTCTTCGTACGTGTACTCTCTATTCTGTACAGCCGCTCCACTCTTAATTATATTCATTCACGAAGTGATATGAATATATTGGTTTTGTGCAATGTCCGTCTTGCTGTCCGTCCGTCTGTCCGTCTGTCCGTATGAATGCAATTTTTTTCGCGGCTATTGAAGCTAGAGACTTGAAACTTGGAACATATACTCGTATATGTCTCCGATTTATAAAGTGTAATAATTTTCCATATACGCCCACTAGGGGCGTGACAAATCGGAAAATACATTTTCCTGTATGCCAGAAATCATATTAGTTGAAGAGCTAGAGAGTTGAAATTTAGAATGTAGATTTGTGTTGATCACCCAAGATAAAAAAGATATGGCGGATATATCTACGCCCATTGGGGGCGTGGCAAATCGGGTAAAACTGTATCTTGTAAAGTTGTAAAGCTAGAATGCTGAAATTTGGCACGTAAGTTAATGTTACGATTCTATAAAGACCGAAGATATCCCCGCCCACTGGGGGAGTGGCAAATCGGATCTAAATATATATTGATTTTCCAAATTCTCCTATATTCTGAGCACTATTGATGTTAGCGACTTGAAATTTGGTATGTATACTCGGGTTGACGACCCAAGATCAATAAGCTATGGCGGATATATCTACGCTCACAGGGGGCGTGGAAAACCGCAAAAGCTTATATCTCCTACAGTTTTAGAGCTAGAAGCTTAAAATTTGGATAGTTGAGTTACTGATAATCTCCTCTATCGACGACTTAAAAATAATTGTTACGCCTCTTTGGGGGCGTGGCATTTCAAAAAATACCATGTAATTTTCACAATTTTTGAGTCTAAGCGTCCAAATTTTACAGTTACGTAGCCTTCAGCTCATTCTAAGAACTGGCTAAAAATTATGGGTCTACGACCACTGGGGGCGTGGCAAAACGGATTTTAGACGCCCAATAGCGATATACTAAATATGCTTAATAGGTATTGATAATAAGGAAAGAAACATTTTTAAGAAAATTAAAAAATATAAATTAAATTAAAACGAAAAAGTTTTCCGCGGGGTTCGAACCTGCATCTCAATCTACGCCCACTAGGGGCGTGCCAAATCGACATTTGCAGCGGCCAAATGCAAAATTCATATGCGTGTGTCACTCACATATATATGTATATAAGCTTAATAGGCATTAATAAGACAAAACGAAACATTTTTAAGAAATTTAATAAATATATAATATATAATATATAATAACAATATAAATTTCGATTTTAAAAAAAATTCCCGCGGGGTTCGAACTTGCACCACAATCAAACAGCATGTTTGTCAAAAAAAATTAAAGAAGAGATTCGAACCGCGGACTTCTGAAACAACGCGCAGAGTCTCTGCTAGCAGCGCCACTGCACCGATCTTACGAAACATAACTAACACAAAACTTTACAGCTACAGCACCTATAGTAAACAAAAACCAAAGTAGCGGCTGAAAATTCAAAGACAATTCAAAAGCAATTCAAAGAGAATTCAATCGCAATTGAGATTCTTAGAATTGCTCGAATACGCATTTGAATACACATACATACATCACAGAGGATAACAAAGTATTAAAATCAGCAATCACACCTTGGCACTCTTCAATTTTTACAGCGGAAGCGGAAGCGATTCTCTGTGCGTTAGAGTTCACACAAAAGGATACAAAAACCAAGTTTGTTATCTGCACGGACTCACTCTCCACTTTACTAGCCGTAAAAAACCCGAACACAAATCAACCCACAATCGCAAAAATTCAAGGTAAACTCAACTCAGATCCTAAAAAGATTAAGCTACTCTGGACACCTGGACACGTCAAGATAAAAGGAAATGAACAAGCAGACACTGCAGCTAAACTGGCTACACTATCACCATTGCTCTTACACAACATCAACAACAAAAAAGGATATAAACAATTTGATCAACTTTACAACCAGTAAAACACTTAAAACTATCTGGAACGATTATACGCACTTCTACAAAACGATCAACCCTGCAAGAGAACCTACACATTTTCCAACTAAAATAGACAGAAAACACGTAGTAAAATACACAAGATTCAGACTAGGACACACAAAACTTACACATGATCACATTTTTAACAAAACACCAGCACCAATTTGCCCATTTTGCAATAGCGATACCTTGACAACAGAACACCTACAACTCCAATTCCAACACATATTAAACATCTGCAAATCCCTTAATTCTCCCACACTCAACATCCTTATCTCAAACCCTAATAAACCCAATATACAAAATTTTATAAAAATTATTAATAAACTAAACATAGAGCTATAAACTATCTAATGTAAATAAATGTAAATAGTAGAAACTAAGTCTCCCTGAAGGCCTTTGTTGCTCTGGCATAAAACAAAATTGTTATTTAGAATTAATTCTATTAACAATTAAATAAATAAATAACTAAATAACATACATACATACACATTTGCACACGCGTAAAAAACGCTGGCATACTGAAATTGTGTGTGTAGACGAATACATATGTACATTTGTAAGTATATATGTATGTATGTACGTATAAGCATTTGTGGGTTATTTTAGCAAAAATAAAATTTAAGTTATAAAAACTTATAAAAATATTTTACTAATAACAAAAATGTTATGTGTTTGTCATATAAGCTAAGCTATAATTTTCCCAATAAAATACCTAATTTATAAAAAGACAATTAAAAAACTTGACATTAGCGAGATTAGAACCTACGATTTTCCAGTGCAGCTTGCATAGCATTTACCACCGACGCCACTGCAATATACGGTCAGGCGGTAGCTAAAACGAAATAGCTTCACTTTGAGAGCGTCATCTGACAAAAGTAAGCTAAAGTAACGGCTGAAAATTTCATGAATCAATTCTTAGAATATTCTAGAAGACACGCTTTTATATGTATGTATATACATACATACATATGCATATGACTGTATGCATAGAATAAACGAAATGTGACGTTTATATGTGCACACGTATAGGAAAAACGCTCTGCTCCGCTGCTAGCTTGCTGCTTGCAGGTGCGTTTGCTAATTGGCCAAATATTTTGTTTATTAAATATGAACTACATTTCTATTGAACTTTTGTCATTTCTTAAGAAATACCAGCTCATTCACATTGCTACATTTGCAACTATAATTAAAAGGAGAATTCGGTAAATTTTTGAGCCGATATTCAAAATAGAACAAAAATCAAAATTATATAAAATACCCATGTATCTATATGCAAAATTTGGAGAGTCTAGCTCTAAAGATGTACGAGATATAAACGGGAATAGTTCTCTATGATTCCACAATTTAAATGGGTTCAGGCCCTGCTTTATATTGATTACTATTAGCGCTAGAGACTTGAAATTTAAAATATACTCGGGTTGACAAACCAAAATCAATTAGATATGTAAGGCAGCGTTGGGACTGTGAATGTCGGTAACGCCCGACTGCAACGTTCTTACTTGTTTGTTGTCTGTTTTTGTACTCTCAACGCATTTTTCATTTACCTTGGGCTTTGCATTATTTTGCTCATTGATTTCCGTCTGTTTTGTTTGACCCCAATCGCCAAAATGACATGCTGTAAGACATCATGCTCCTTTAGGCTGGTAGTTGATTCTGCACAAGCACAATTTGTTAAGTGAAATCTGAAAGTGAAATATCAGTTCCTGGAAGGGTTCAGGGGATCTCGTGGTCGAGCAGTCTCGACTAGAGCTTTCTTACTTGTTTTTTATTTTTATCATATAAATTCATTTTAATAATTAATAATTTTTTTTTAATATATAAAAAAGTCGTATTTCTCAAACTGAACTATCTTCATAAAACTTTTAAAACGCGACAATATCATTCAAATGCGTGTATTTGACAAAGAAGAAGTCTCTAGTATTTGAAAAACGTTTTTTATTTTTTAATATGTGGCAAAGTGGTATCTTAAATCTGTAAATTACAAATTCTTTGTATATATCACATAAATTGTAATAGTAAATCTGAAATTTCTAGGGCTAAATTCCAAAAAGATAAAAAATAAATGGGTTGAGTTATCGGAAAAATTATGATAAACATGTACTGCGTATTGTATACACGAGTATATGTCAGATCTCAGAAGATCTCCGCGTTCATACGCACGGACAGACGGACAGATCAATCGATTCAGCTCTTCGCCCTGATCAAGAATATATATCTTTTATGTCTGCTTCGGCTCATTCCACATGTTACACACATTTTAACAAACCCATTATACCCGGATTTCCCATTTTCAATGGGTTCAAACTTTTTGCGTCTATCTATTTCTGAGCAGGCTGCTCCTGGATAGTTTCCTTGAGATACATACCTTGGATATATTGACTATCGCTGCATGAAATTTGTCGGTCGATGTCCTTTCCGATCTAGCTTGATGTCCTTTGATGTTCACTTCACTTGTTTGACTTTCAGCACTACACCAAAATGATATTGCCGTATGTTCTTTGCTCTAACCTAAAAGTAAGAGAACCGAGCATATACGAAGTTGAGGAAAGTTTGTTCTAGTTGTCCTATCTCTATGTTACATGTATAGCTTGCAAATAACTGTTGACCGTTTCTCGATGTCTACAAATGGGTGCAGCCGATGGCTACGATCCTTCAACGAGTTCGATCGCAATAAGACAGGAACCTTTTTTTGTATTTCTTCCGCTCTGGATTGCCCCGTGCATTTGGTTGAGTTAAATAAAGCAAAAAGTCTTTTGTACGTACGTATTGGTATGGATGCAACGGCTATGTTCACTAAAAACATCAATAGCGTAGATGAAAAGAATGTGTGCAGCGTACGTCAACATGAAGACCGTTTACATTGAGTTTTTGAGCTATTTGCTCACTTACTGAGTCTCATGTTAATGAGCATCACAATAGGTCAACTCCAGACGCTCAAAGTAGGCAGAAGGGGGCGTGGCAGACACCATTAAGTTTATATGTTCTTGACGAGCTGAGTCGATTTAGCCCTGTCTGTCCGTCCGTATGTATAAACGCATAGATCTCAGAAGATATAAGAGAAGAGGCTTAAAATTGCAGTAGATTCATGTATTACACGCGACAATTGAGTTTGAATCAAACATCAATAGCTTTATTCGTTTTTTGGTTATCGATTAAAACCTTACCAAAAATTATTTAAAAAATAGGGTTTTAAATATTTAATATAGATTTATGTGTATTTTATAGAATTTTGCTTTTTGTTATATCTTCCCCCACCCCAAAATCCACAATTTCGCAAATACACGCATTTTAATATTAGTATCACGGTCTAAAAGTTTCGTGAAGATTGTCCTACAAAAAAGTTAATAAGCAATTAAGCTCCCATAACAGGCCCACACCATGCCTTTTTATACGTGCGTGCGTGTGTGTGTGTGCATGTGCAAAAGCGAAGAATTATAAAAATATCACTTTCTCGAAGGGTGCAGGGATCTCGTAGTCCAGCAGTCTCGACTAGAGCTTTCTTACTTTTTATACCCTGAACCCATTGAAAATGGGAAATCAGGGTATAATGGTTTTGTTAAAAGTATGTAACAGGCAGAAGGAGGCGTGGCAGACCCCATAAAGTATATATATTCTTGATCAGGGCGACGAACTAAGTTGATTTAGCCCTGTCCGTCTGTCTGTCTTTCTGTCCGTCTGTCCGTCCGTCCGTATGTATGAACGCGTCGATCTCAGAAGATATAAAAGCTAGAGACTTGAAATTTTTTTTCATCGGTCCGTATATATAGCGCGCATATCAAGTTTTTTTTCAAAAATCGAAACCTGCTGCCAATATTTTGTTATCGATTAAAAAACTTATCGAAAACCAGTAAAAAAATTATATTTAATACACTTTTAGAGCTAGAGTTTCCAAATTTAAAATGTGTATTCATATGTATTTTTAAGACTTTCGGTTTTTGTCATATCTGACCCCTCACCCCTCGAAATACCCCCTTCCCTACAAGTTTGCAAAACCCGTATTTCAAATACTAGAGACTTGAGCGTTAGCACATTTTAATGTTATAATCACGGTCTGAAAGTTTCATCAAGATTGTCCGTCTACAAAAAAAGATATTAAACAATTAAGTTCCCAATGTAAGCCCACATGGCAGCCCATGCCTGTTTATACGTGCGTGCGTATGTTTGTATGTGTGTGTGCATGTGTTAGTAGAAGTGAAACGACGAATTATTGAAATATTAGTTCCTGGAAGGTTTCAGGGGATCTCGTAGTCGAGCAGTCTCGACTAGAGCTTTCTTACTTGTTTTTATTGTGGTTTTGGTTCATTCGGCAACTTTATTTATTAGCGTCTCTGCTTTAATACATTGTTTGCCGCTCTCTTATTTTTCTTCTGCTCACACTTGTGTGTGTTACATATTGCTCACACTCACATCTGTGTTTGTAGTTGTTGTCAGTGTTGCCGTTTTTTCCGGAGCAAATATAGCTAGATCTAGCTAGAACCAACGAAAATTAGCTGAATCGTGATTGTAAGACATTGTATCAGGTTTAATGAGAAAAATTTATTCATAAACGTGCATTCGTAGATTAGTGGACTTTTTTTTTTTTGCTCGATTAGATTTAGTTTTGCATTATCTAATAGATAATTTGGTAATTTAGCGTTGCAATACAATGCAAATTTTATACAAAAAACACAAAAAATATTCATAGCAGTCTCGATTCCAAAATAAGCCAGATATTCCGCTTTCCGAAATTTCCAAATTTTTTTCGCGAATAAGCCAGATCTTGCGGAAAATTAGCCAAAACGGCAATACTGGCTGTTGTTGCAAGCTTACTTTGTTTTGTGCACAATATTTCTCTTCGTACGTGTACTCTCTATTCTGTACAGCCGCTCCACTCTTAATTATATTCATTCACGAAGTGATATGAATATATTGGTTTTGTGCAATGTCCGTCTTGCTGTCCGTCCGTCTGTCCGTCTGTCCGTATGAATGCAATTTTTTTCGCGGCTATTGAAGCTAGAGACTTGAAACTTGGAACATATACTCGTATATGTCTCCGATTTATAAAGTGTAACAATTTTCCATATACGCCCACTAGGGGCGTGACAAATCGGAAAATACATTTTCCTGTATGCCAGAAATCATATTAGTTGAAGAGCTAGAGAGTTGAAATTTAGAATGTAGATTTGTGTTGATCACCCAAGATAAAAAAGATATGGCGGATATATCTACGCCCATTGGGGGCGTGGCAAATCGGGTAAAACTGTATCTTGTAAAGTTGTAAAGCTAGAATGCTGAAATTTGGCACGTAAGTTAATGTTACGATTCTATAAAGACCGAAGATATCCCCGCCCACTGGGGGAGTGGCAAATCGGATCTAAATATATATTGATTTTCCAAATTCTCCTATATTCTGAGCACTATTGATGTTAGCGACTTGAAATTTGGTATGTATACTCGGGTTGACGACCCAAGATCAATAAGCTATGGCGGATATATCTACGCTCACAGGGGGCGTGGAAAACCGCAAAAGCTTATATCTCCTACAGTTTTAGAGCTAGAAGCTTAAAATTTGGATAGTTGAGTTACTGATAATCTCCTCTATCGACGACTTAAAAATAATTGTTACGCCTCTTTGGGGGCGTGGCATTTCAAAAAATACCATGTAATTTTCACAATTTTTGAGTCTAAGCGTCCAAATTTTACAGTTACGTAGCCTTCAGCTCATTCTAAGAATTGGCTAAAAATTATGGGTCTACGACCACTGGGGGCGTGGCAAAACGGATTTTAGACGCCCAATAGCGATATACTAAATATGCTTAATAGGTATTGATAATAAGGAAAGAAACATTTTTAAGAAAATTAAAAAATATAAATTAAATTAAAACGAAAAAGTTTTCCGCGGGGTTCGAACCTGCACCTCAATCTACGCCCACTAGGGGCGTGCCAAATCGACATTTGCAGCGGCCAAATGCAAAATTCATATGCGTGTGTCACTCACATATATATGTATATAAGCTTAATAGGCATTAATAAGACAAAACGAAACATTTTTAAGAAATTTAATAAATATATAATATATAATATAAAATAACAATATAAATTTCGATTTTAAAAAAAATTCCCGCGGGGTTCGAACTTGCACCACAATCAAACAGCATGTTTGTCAAAAAAAATTAAAGAAGAGATTCGAACCGCGGACTTCTGAAACAACGCGCAGAGTCTCTGCTAGCAGCGCCACTGCACCGATCTTACGAAACATAACTAACACAAAACTTTACAGCTACAGCACCTATAGTAAACAAAAACCAAAGTAGCGGCTGAAAATTCAAAGACAATTCAAAAGCAATTCAAAGAGAATTCAATCGCAATTGAGATTCTTAGAATTGCTCGAATACGCATTTGAATACACATACATACATCACAGAGGATAACAAAGTATTAAAATCAGCAATCACACCTTGGCACTCTTCAATTTTTACAGCGGAAGCGGAAGCGATTCTCTGTGCGTTAGAGTTCACACAAAAGGATACAAAAACCAAGTTTGTTATCTGCACGGACTCACTCTCCACTTTACTAAAAAAACCGTAAAAAACCCGAACACAAATCAACCCACAATCGCAAAAATTCAAGGTAAACTCAACTCAGATCCAAAAAAGATTAAGCTACTCTGGACACCTGGACACGTCAAGATAAAAGGAAATGAACAAGCAGACACTGCAGCTAAACTGGCTACACTATCACCATTGCTCTTACACAACATCAACAACAAAAAAGGATATAAACAATTTGATCAACTTTACAACCAGTAAAACACTTAAAACTATCTGGAACGATTATACGCACTTCTACAAAACGATCAACCCTGCAAGAGAACCTACACATTTTCCAACTAAAATAGACAGAAAACACGTAGTAAAATACACAAGATTCAGACTAGGACACACAAAACTTACACATGATCACATTTTTAACAAAACACCAGCACCAATTTGCCCATTTTGCAATAGCGATACCTTGACAACAGAACACCTACAACTCCAATTCCAACACATATTAAACATCTGCAAATCCCTTAATTCTCCCACACTCAACATCCTTATCTCAAACCCTAATAAACCCAATATACAAAATTTTATAAAAATTATTAATAAACTAAACATAGAGCTATAAACTATCTAATGTAAATAAATGTAAATAGTAGAAACTAAGTCTCCCTGAAGGCCTTTGTTGCTCTGGCATAAAACAAAATTGTTATTTAGAATTAATTCTATTAACAATTAAATAAATAAATAACTAAATAACATACATACATACACATTTGCACACGCGTAAAAAACGCTGGCATACTGAAATTGTGTGTGTAGACGAATACATATGTACATTTGTAAGTATATATGTATGTATGTACGTATAAGCATTTGTGGGTTATTTTAGCAAAAATAAAATTTAAGTTATAAAAACTTATAAAAATATTTTACTAATATCAAAAATGTTATGTGTTTGTCATATAAGCTATCTTTTTCCAAGTAAAATAACTAATTTATAAAAAGACATTTAAAAAACTTGACATTATAGCGAGATTAGAACCCGCGCTATTCCAGCGCAACTTGCATAGCATTTACCATCAACGCCACTGCAATATACGATCAGGCGGTAGCTAAAACGAAATAGCTTCGCTTCGAGAGCGTCTCTGACAACAGTAAGCTAAAGTAACGGCTGAAAATTTTACGAATCAATTCTTAGAATATGCTAGAGACACGCTTTTATATGTATGTATATACATACATACATATGCATATGACTGTATGCATAGAATAAACGATCAATATGTGCACACGTATAGGAAAAACGCTCTGCTCCGCTGCTAGCTTGCTGCTTGCAGGTGCGTTTGCTAATTGGCCAAATATTTTGTTTATTAAATATGAACTACATTTCTATTGAATTTTTGTCATTTCTTAAGAAATACCAGCTCATTCACATTGCTACATTTGCAACTATAATTAAAAGGAGAATTCGGTAAATTTTTGAGCCGATATTCAAAGTAGAACAAAAATCAAAATTATATAAAATACCCATGTATCTATATGCAAAATTTGGAGAGTCTAGCTCTAAAGATGTACGAGATATAAACGGGAATAGTTCTCTATGATTCCACAATTTTAATGGGTTCAGGCCCTGCTTTATATTGATTACTATTAGCGCTAGAGACTTGAAATTTAAAATATACTCGGGTTGACAACCCAAAATCAATTAGATATGTAAGGCAGCGTTGGGACTGTGAATGAATATTCCGCAGTCGGTAACGCCCGACTGCAACGTTCTTACTTGTTAACATATTGTGCTTTTCTGGCATACAGGAAAATGCATTTTCCGATTTGCCACGCCCCTAGTGGGCGTATATGGAAAATTTTTACACTTTATAAATCGAGTATATATACGAGTATATGTTCCAAGTTTCAAGTCTCTAGCTTCAATAGCCGCGAAAAATATTGAATTCATACGGACAGACGGACAGACGGATGGACAGCAAGACGGACATTGCACAAAACCAATATATTCATATCACTTCGTGAATGAATATAATTATTGGTTGTGTGAGAATTCGATGCACACAAAATGTGCAGGTCTCACTGGTCGCGACTATGACAAAATCATGTCAACTGCCAAAATTGGAAGTGGTGGTTTACGTTGGTCGTGTCCGATTTGCTTAAAGAAACAAATAAATTTCTCCAACATGTATAATTCGGTGAGAGTTCATTTTTCAAAATTGAGTAAAATTTCAAAACAGCTTTCTAGTGATTTAGAAGCTGGGGAACAAATTCTAAATCAGTACAATTTTGAACCTCCACATATTCAAATGGAGACTACTTCATTGTTGGTACCCACTTCTTTACCAATGTTGTCTCCTAACTCACTTGCTCCTCCTTCTCCCACTCAGGATTCTATTTTGAATCTATCTTCTATAGAGTTGTTTTCAACACCTGTTGCTACAGGTACTAAAGAAACTACTATTCCTATTTCCATTAAAAGATTAAAAGCTTCCCCGGTTGTCGTTCAAACGGTAAATAACAAGCCGACAGTCACTTCTGACACTATTGCTCCCACCTTATCAGTAATGTCTCCTCGAAAGCAAATTTTCATATCTAGGCTTTCAGCCGACACAACTTGTGATGCAATATCAGAGTATATTGCTAATAAGTCCCCTGTGATAGTTTTTATTTCGAAGTTTAATTTTGCGACTCCTTGTGAAATTCTTTCATTTAAAATCAATGTGCCGGTCGAATACTTTACTACTTTATGTGATTCCAAGTTTTGGCCTCCACATAAGTTGTACATGAATTTAAGCCGAAGAATCGTAAAAGAATCCAGTAACATTCAGTGCTACTTCGGTACAATCTAAATCGAGCATTGTATCAAAAAACTAAATTGGATCTATGTTTCAGATGAACTCTGTTTTGAATCATTTGAATCGTTCTCTCGATCTTATTTTTATTAATGATGACTCTGTCATTAATGTTACCAGATCAACCCCTATATGTATGCCTGAAGATTTACATCCCACTTTGGAGGATTATTTTCCATAAATACTCAACCACCTTTTGCTTACATTCCTCCTAAAAATCGTCGTTATCGTAAATGCAATTTTGTCTTGCTTAATAATTTAATTAATGCAACTGACTGGTCACCTTTATATAACTCTGTTGATATTAATTTGGTAGCTAACATATTCTATGATACGTCAAACTCAATCCTTGTTATGTGTGTTCCTTTGTGTCTCTCTAGGCCTGTTTCTAATAAGCCCCCCTGGTTTACTCAGACTCTTACAAATTTTAGAAACATTAGAACCAAATGCTTAAAAAAATTTAAAAAGTCTGGATTAATTGTTGTCTGGTCTAAATATTCCATAGCCAAATCAAATTTTATTCTTTTAAATGCAAGGTGTTATGAGAATTATCTTTCACGTTGCAAAAGGTAATTTGTTCGTAATCCAAAGCAATTCTACTCTTTTGTGAACTCGAAACGTAAATTTTCTAATTTACCTTCCAAATTTTTCCTTGGAGAAGAAAAAACTTGTAATGACCAGGATTCCTCAGATCTTTTTGCAAATTTTTTCCAATCCACTTATTCTTCTGTGAATCCCCATGCCATTTCTTACCCAAGTTTGATTCCTTCAACGAATATTATACGAGCCCCGACCACTATTAATTCGAACAGCATATTTTTTTTGCAGTGTGCAATGTTCAACGCACTATATTATCAATACTACTATAGATAACGCATACCAATGTATTTTGTCTGAAAGAGAATTTTATTCTCTTAACGATGAAAAAAAAAGTTTTGTTCTATTTCCAACAACAACAACAATATGAGTAATTTGTTCAAACGGTAGCCTTAAGAGATATGAAAAAAATGACCACTATTAATTCGAACGCTGCGTAAGTTTACATTTTTCTCAAAAGAAAAGCAACCAATGTAACAGAATCACTATCTAGTTATAATCTGCAAATAATATCACGATACAGCATGCAAAAAATTTTAAAATTGCTGCAGATCAGTGAAAGTTTAGCAACGATGGTACGTGGCAAGCCTATTTGCAACGAAATCAGAGTATTGATTAGAGATTATTTTTAATCTGGGAAGACACTTACGGAGATTAGGATGCAATTAAATTTGTCTAAATCGTCTGTGAATGGAGTGATAAAAATGTTCAAACAAAATGGTAATATTGAAAATAATATCGCAAATAGAGGCCGAACATCAGCAATAACACCCCGCGACAAAAGACAACTGGCCAAAATTGTTAAGGCTGATCGTTGCCAATCTCTAAGAAATTTGGCTTCTGAGTGGTCGCAGAACATTGGCAAAACTGTCAAGCGAGAATGAACGCGACTGCACTTAAAAAATATTGGATATGGTTTTTATAAAGTATGAGTTGTTATTACCCATGCATCGTACCCAATAACTTATCTTACTCGTAGGCCAAGGAAAAACCCTTGGTTACCCTACGTCAAAAAAGAAGTTAGCAATGAGATCAGGAAAGGATGTCTTTGACTGAAAGGCAATGGGATACCATCATATTTAGCGATGAAGCCAAATTTGATGTTGTGTCGGCGATACGAGAAAACGCGTCATTCGTAAGAGGGCAGAAACATACCATAAAGACTGCCTTAAAAGAACAGCAAGCACTATGGTATGGGGACATATGTCTGTCAAAGGATTAGGAAAACTGCATTTCATTGAAGGGAGGGCTAACATTAATATTTTAGAAGATAGTTTGCTGCCATCAATACCGAAACTGGCAGATTGCGGTGAAATCACTATTCAGCAGGACGGAGCATCATCGAAAACAACCAAAGGAACCAAAAATTGGCTGGAATATAAACAAATGGAGGTTTTAGATTGGCCATCAAATAGCCCAGATTTAAGCCCAGTTGAAAATATTTGGGGGATGATGAAAAGCAAGCTTCGAAATGAGCCACAAAGGAACATATCTGACTTGAAAATCAAGTTGCAAGAGATGTGGGACTCAATTTCCCACGAGCACTGCAAAAATTTGTTAAAATCAATTCCAAAACGGGTTAAATGCGTAATACAGGCCAAAGACGACGTTACACAATTCTAAAGTTAATTAAATTATTGTTTTAAGTGTAATAGTAAATCATATTACGCTGCGTTCGAATTAATAGTGGTCATTTTTTTCATATCTCTTAAGGCTACCGTTTGAACAAATTACTCATATTGTTGTTGTTGTTGGAAATAGAACAAAACTTTTTTTTCATCGTTAAGAGAATAAAATTCTCTTTCAGACAAAATACATTGGTATGCGTTATCTATAGTAGTATTGATAATATAGTGCATTGAACATTGCACACTGCAAAAAAAATATGCTGTTCGAATTAATAGTGGTTGAGGCTCGTATTATGTTCCTAATGTTTCCCTTGATTTTCTAGCTTCAGCCATTCGGACATTGAAATCATCTTCTTCTCCTGGCGCTGATAACATTCCAAGTTGTGTTATAAATGAACGCAGTGGTTCCTTACAGTTACCTTTATTAAAACTGTTTAACTTGTCCTTGGAGACTTCTGTTTTTCATTATAGTTGGAAAGAGTCCTTCATTGTCTAATCAATGATAGCTTTTTGAATAAAATGCAAACTGATGTTATTTATACTGATTTCAGTAAAGCATTTGATTCTGTTAATCATGACACCTTAATTCACAAGCTTGATCGCTTTGGATTTCACCCGACTTGTGTCTTGCATTTCATCCTATTTAAAATGTAGGACTCAAAGGGTATTGTTGAGGACAGCTATTTCGAAACCTGTTTTTGCTTCCTCAGGTGTACCTCAGGGCAGGCACTTGGGACCGCTACTTTTTTCCCTTTTTATTAATGACCTTCCTGACTGTATTACTCATTCAAAAATTTTAATATATGCAGATGATGTAAAACTTTGCCTTGCGTATTCTAACTCAATGGATCATCTTCACCTACAAGATGATCTAAATTCCTTTCAACATTGGTGTGTGGATAATCAGTTGCATTTAAACTGCTCCAAGTGTATGACAATGACCTTCGGTCTTACCATTCCACATATTGTTAATTATACAATTAACAACATTTCCTTGCAACGAATTTTTACTGTCAAAGATCTGGGTGTGCTTTTTGACACAAAACTTTGTTTCAATCTTCATGTCTCTAACATCGTAAATGAAGATAAAGGTGCTCTTGGTTTTATTAAACGTTAGTCAAAGGAGTTTAAGGACCTCTTTATCACTAAACTTTTGTATACCTCACTGGTACGACCTATTCTTGAATATTGTTCAATTATAAGGTCTCCTCAACATAAATTGTATCAGGATCGTATTGAATCAGTCCAGAAACAGTTTCTGTGAATCGGGGCATAGCTGGCCGGACTGGCAAATAAATTACCCCACCGGGTTGGTGGTATTATTGATAATTCTCAGCCATATATGGTCAGTGATATTATTGAACTAAGAAAGATAGACATTATTAAAGGAAAGTTACAAAATAATTATTAAAAACTCTTAAAAATAAATAAATAGGATTGGGAAATCACTATATAATGTGGAAGCTCTGCCGGAACATCCATATGTATCAGCTCACGCGTCAGCAGTGTGTGTGTGTGTGTATGTGTGGATTGAAAGAAATGTGCAAAATATGTGAGGAATCATTGTCTTCTCCAAGGAAAAATGTGGAAGGTAAATTAGAAGATTTATGCTTCGAGTTCACAAAAGAGTAAAATTGCTTTGGATTAAATTGCCTTTTGCAGCATGAAAGGTAATTCTCATAACACCTTGCATTTAAAAGATTAAAATTTGACTTGGCTTTGGAATATTTAGACCAGTCAACTCTATCAATTATCCCAGACTTTTTAAAATTTTTGAAACATTATATCTTAATATTTCTGAAAAACTAGGGGGGCTTATTAGAAACAGGCCTACAGAGGCCTAGAAACAGGCCTATCATAGAATATGTTAGCTGCCAAATTAACATCAACTAAGCTATAAAAGTGACCAGTAAGTTGGATTAATTAAATTACTAAGCAAGACAAAATTGCATTTATGATAACAGCGACGATTTTTAGGAGGAATTTAAGCAAAAGTTGGTTGAGTATTTATGGAAAATAATACCTCCAAAGTGGAATGATGTAAATCTTCAGGCATACATATAGGGGTTGATCTGGTAACATTAATGACAGAGTCATCATTAATAAAAACAAAAGTATTTATGGAGAATAATACCTCCAAAGTGGGATGATGTAAATCTTCAGGCATACATAAGGGGCTTATCTGGTAACATTAATGACAGGGTCATCATTAATAAAAACAAGATTAAGAAAACGATTCAAATGATTCAAATCATATTATTAAAATTAATTTTTATTGATAACAAGTAAGAAAGCTCTAGTCGAGACTACTCGACTACGAAATCCCCTGAACCCTTTCAAGAACTTATATTTGAATAATTCGTCGTTCCAGTTCTACTTACACATACACACACACATACACACAAACGCACGCACGTATAAAGGCTGCTGTGTGGGCTTACTTTGGGAACTTAATTGTTTAATAACTTTTTTTTTAGACAGACAATTTCGAAAAAACCTACCTATGAATCTACATTTCAAATTAGGAGACTCTAGCTCTAATGATGCAGGAAATATAATTTTGTAACTGGTTTTCGATAAGGTTTTTAATCGATATCAAAATAACAGGAGCAGTTATCGATTTTTGAAAACAAACTTGATATGCGCGCTCTATATACGGACCTACGAAAAAATTTCAAGTCTCTAGCTCTTATATCTTCTGAGATCGACGCGTTCATACATACGGACAGACGGACGGAAAGACGGACGGACAGACAGATGGACAGGGGTAAATCAACTCGGCTCGTCCCTGATAAAGAATATATATACTTTATGGGGTCTGTCACGCCTCCTTCTGCCTGTTACATACAGTTTGGCAAGAAAGTGTTTACACACAGGGAAAATTTTTTAATTTTTTGCTTCGAAGCGAAATAAAAACAGTAAGAATATGTATACTCAAATTTTTATACCCTGAACCCATTGAGAATGGGAAATCAGGATATAATGGTTTTGTTAAAAGTATGTAACAGGCAGAAGGAGGCGTGGCAGACCTCCTCCTCCTCCAGAGACTTGAGACTTTCGTTGGTCCGTATATTGCACGCGCATATCGAATTTGTTTCCAAAAATAGATAAGTATCCCCGTTTTTTTGTTATCGATTAAAAACCTTATCGAAAATCAGTTAAAAAGCAAGTAAGAGGGCTCTAGTCGAGACTGCTCGACTAGGAGATACCCTGAACCCTGCAAAGTACTGATTCCAATCATTCTACACTTCTTTCATGCACATATACAAAAACACATACACACACCCGTACGCATGCATCCCTACGAACGCATAAACAATTGCTCTGCTAACTGTGCAGTTACTGCGCTTAGGCTGCCGTGTGGGCTATATTACGAAAATTTGTTTGTTGAATAAATCTTTTTGTAGTGGGACTATCTTCATCAAATTTTCAGAACGTAATAATAACATTCAAATGTGTGTATATGTCAAAGCACTAGTCTCTAGTACTTGATATACGTTTTTTTCAAATTTGGGGCGAAGGGGGCGTGGCATCCAAAATCTGTAACTAACAAAATCTTTGTATTCATCACATAAATCTACACAGTAAATCTGAAGTCTTTAGGTCTAACAGTATTCAAACTAGGCTTTAAAGACAAAGTCAGATTTTAGATTGTTATCGATAAAAAATAAATGGGATGTGTTATCGAAAAAATACGATAAACTCGTACTGCGTATGGTATACACGAGTATACATGTAAAATTTCAAGTCTCTAGCACTTGTAGTTTAGGAGATCTCTGCGTTAGTACGGACGGACAGACGGACGGACGGACGGACGGACGGACGGACAGACGGACATGGCTAGATCAACTCAGCTCGTCATCCTGATCAAGAACATATATACTTTATAGGGTCTGCCACGCCTCCTTCTGCCTGTTACATACATTTTCACAAAAACATTATACCCTGATTTCCCATTTTCAATGGGTTCAGGGTATAATTATATTTTCTACATCTTTAGAGCTAGAGTCTCCAAATTTGAAATATAGATTCATATGTATTTTTAAGAATTTCGTTTTTTGTCATATTCCACCCCACCCTCAAAATCAACCACCTTTCCTCCAAATTCTCAAAAAGCGTATTTCAAGTACTAGAGACTTATGATTTTACAAATACGCACATATTAATGTTATTATTACGGTTTGAAAGTTTTATGAAGGTTGTCCGTCTACAAAAAAAGTTATCAAACAATTAAGTTCCCATAGTAAGCCCACACTGCAGCCCATGCCTGCCTATACGTGCATGCGTATGCGTGTGTGCATGTCTTGTTTCTTTTATAAGCTGAAATGCGAGGAATTACTGAAACAGGAATATCACTTCCTGGAAGGGTTCAGGGGATCTCGTAGTCGAGCAGTCCCGACTAGAGCTTCTTACTTTTTATTTTTATCATATAAATTCATTTTAATAATTAATTAATAATTAATATAAAAAAGTCTTATTTCTCAAACTGGACTATCTTCATAAAACTTTTAAAACGCGACAATATCATTCAAATGCGTGTATTTGACAAAGAAGAAGTCTCTAGTATTACTTAGTATCTAGTATTATTATTAAATTACAAATTCTTTGTATATGTCACATAAATTTTAATAGTAAATCTGAAATTTCTAGGGCTAAATTCCAAAAAGATAAAAAATAAATGGGTTGAGTTATCGGAAAAATTATGATAAACATGTACTGCGTATTGTATACACGAGTATATGTCAGATCTCAGAAGATCTCAGCGTTCATACGCACGGACAGACGGACAAATCAATCGATTCAGCTCTTCGCCCTGATCAAGAATATATATCTTTTATGTCTGCTGCGGCTCATTCCACATGTTACACACATTTTAAAAAACCCATTATACCCGGATTTCCCATTTTCAATTTTCAGGGTTCAGGGTATAAATAAAACGTTTTGCGTCTATCTATTTTTGAGCAGGCTGCTCCTGGATAGTTTCCTTGAGATATCTACCTAGGATATATTGACTATCGCTGCATGAAATTTGTCGGTAGATGTCCTTTTCGATCTAGCTTGATGTCCTTTGATGTTCACTTCACTTGTTTGACTTTCGGCACTTCACCAAAATGATATTGCCGTATGTTCTTTGCTCTAACCTAAAAGTAAGAGACCCGAGCATATACGAAGTTGAGGAAAGTTTGTTCTAGTTGTCCTATCTCTATGTTACATGTATAGCTTGCAAATAACTGTTGACCGTTTCTCGATGTCTACAAATGGGTGCAGCCGATGGCTACGATCCTTCAACGAGTTCGATCGCAATAAGACAGGAACCTTTTTTTGTATTTCTTCCGCTCTGGATTGCCCCGTGCATTTGGTTGAGTTAAATAAAGCAAAAAGTCTTTTGTTCGTACGTATTGGTATGGATGCGACGGCTATGTTCACTAAAAACATCAATAGCGTAGATGAATAGAATGTGTGCAGCGTACGTCAACATGAAGACCGTTTACATTGAGTTTTTGAGCTATTTGCTCACTTACTGAGTCTCATGTTAAAGAGCATCACAATAAGTCAACTCCAGACGCTCAAAGCATGCACATGTGCAAAAGAAGCGAAGAATTATAAAAATATCACTTTCTCGAAGGGTTCAGAGATCTCGTAGTCGAGCAGTCTCGACTAGAGCTTTCTTACTTTTTATACCCTGAACCCATTGAAAATGGGAAATCAGGGTATAATGGTTTTGTAAAAAGTATGTAACAGGCAGAAGGAGGCGTGGCAGACCCCATAAAGTATATATATTCTTGATCAGGGCGACGAACTAAGTTGATTTAGCCCTGTCCGTCTGTCTGTCTGTCTGTCCGCCTGTCCGTCTGTCCGTATGTTTGAACGCGTCGATTTGAGAAGATATAAGAGCTAGAGACTTGAAATTTGAAGCTGTAGGTCTGTATATTGCACGCGCAGATCAAGTTTATTTCTAAAAATCGATAACTGCTTCCGTTTTTTTGTTATCGATAAAAACCTTATCGAAAATCAGTTATAAAATTATATCTTCTACACCTTTGAAGATAGAGTCTCCAAATTTAAAATGTAAAATTATATGTATTTTTAAGAATTTCGGTTTTTGTCATATTTCACCCCCCACCTCTCAAAACACCCCCTTTCCTACAAGTTTGCAAAAACCGTATTTCAAATACTAGAGACTTGTGAGTTGGCACATACACACATTTTAATCTTATTATCACGGTCTTAAAGTTTTATCATTTATTGTCCGTCTACAAAAAAAGTTATTATGCAAATAAGTTCCCACAGTAAGCCTACACAGCAGCCCATGCCTGTTTATACGTGCGTGCGTATGTTTGTATGTGTGTGTGCATGTGTTAGTAGAAGTGAAACGACGAATTATTGAAATATTACTTCCTGGAAGGGTTCAGGGGATCTCGTAGTCGAGCAGTCTCGACTAGAGCTTTCTTGTTATACCCTGAACCCATTGAAAATGGGAAATCAGGGTATAATGGTTTTGTTAAAAGTATGTAACAGGCAGAAGGAGGCGTGGCAGACCACATAAAGTATATATATTCTTGATCAAGGTGACGAACTGAGTCGATATAGCCTTGTTCGTCTGTCTTTCTGTTCGTCCGTCCGTCCGTCCGTATGTATGAACGCGTCGATCTCAGAAGATATAAGAGCTAGAGACTTGAAATTTTTTTTCATAGGTCCGTATATATATCGCGCATATCAAGTTTTTTTTCAAAAATCGATAACTGCTGCCAATATTTTGTTATCGATTAAAAACCTTATCGAAAACCAGTAAAAAAATTATATTTAATACACTTTTAGAGCCACAGTTTCCAAATTTAAAATGTGTATTCATATGTATTTTTAAGACTTTCGGTTTTTGTCATATCTGACCCCTCACCCCTCGAAATACCCCCTTCCCTACAAGTTTGCAAAACCCGTATTTCAAATACTAGAGACTTGAGCGTTAGCACACACACACATTTTAATGTTATAATCACGGTCTGAAAGTTTTATCAAGATTGTCCATCTACAAAAAAAGATATTAAACAATTAATTTCCCAATGTAAGCCCACATGGCAGCCCATGCCTGTTTATACGTGCGTGCGTATGTGTGTATATGTGTGTGCATGTGTTAGTAGAAGTGAAACGACGAATTATTGAAATATTAGTTCCTGGAAGAGTTCAGGGGATCTCGTAGTCGAGCAGTCTCGACTAGAGCTTTCTTACTTGTTTTGTTATATATTTGGTATTTTCGGATTTTTATTGAAGTTTCTTTAGAGGATATCAATATACTTATATTTGATCATCCCTCCATCAATAAACTCAAAGCTTACGAAGCCTGATGCAACTATGCAACTTAAAAACATAAGACCAACGCCGTCGTGCTTTATAATATTTTTGCTGTTCTTTTGGGCCAAGAGCTTTTCTGATCTTCTTCACGGGCTTGGAAACTGTCCAACAAAAATATTGTATTTCGACTCATTTGAGGAAATCACCTTACTCTAAATGTCAACTGGCTTATCTACATTCATCTTAGCAAATTCCAAACAATTCTTCCCAGTTAATAAAATTTATGTATGGTTTCTTGAGGAGTGCTTCCTGTACATCCTATTGAGTATTGTTGCTTATCTCTGATGCAATTTTTAAAGCGCTGGAAAATGGTTTTTCTCAACTAAATGCTTTATTTGTCACTTGTCGCGAACTGAAAGTGCAGATGATCGTCAAGATCAAGTATTATTTTTTATACACCTCTCGTATCTAAAACGACCAAGGACTGTTTGGATGGTTCACGTGGACATTATTTTCTGCTTACTAATTTTGCTGTGTTGTGTGCAGGAGCTCGCACGCTTCTCGAATTTATAGTTTGTTTCCTGCATATATATCGAGAGTACGGTGACTTTTGTGCCACAGTGTACATAGTAACAAGATGTTATTATGCGCACTGTTAAAAAATTCGTCAGATGGACTTGACTTTGATGACTTTTCGCCATCAGTAATGTTTACTTCTGCCATCCACCTATATATTCAAATATAGTACACGTTGAAGCTGCATCGATACAGTTGTTGCTGACACCTGCTTTCATGTCAGAAACATCCGGTAGAATGAAATAAAATTCATGAATTAAGAAATTAAAAACTGAGCATAAGTATGAGTATTAAAGCCTAAGAAACAGATTATCTACCTGAAACAGCTGCAGAAGCCTAGGCAGAGGCTATCAATGCTGCACCCAATCTTTGGCCTTCAGACTGTTAATATAATGAACGAAAGTGGTATGTATAATGATGTGCATTGTAGGAAACGCATAATACTTTTTAGCACTATTTATTTTTACAAATAAAAACCTTAGATAATAAACAGTCATTCTACACGGAAATAAAAGTGGTCAAGGGATTGCGTCATCAAAAACAGGCTAAAAAACGGCTAAGAATATACAAATTATCAAAAACCCTCATATTGTCCGATTCGTGAATCTAGAACCACAGGCAGAAGGAGACATGGCAGATCCATAAAGTATATATATTCTTGATCAGGTAATGAATACAAAGATTTTTTCATTTACAGATTTTAGATACTACGCTCCCTTCGCCCCAAATTTGAAAAAAACGTATATCAAGTACTAGAGACTTGTGCTTTGGCATATACACACATTTGTTATTGTTATTATCACGTTCTGAAAGTTTAATGAAGATAGTCCCACTACAAAAAGATTTATTTAACAAATAAATTTTCATAATATAGCCCACACGGCAGCCTAAGCGCAGTAACTGCGCAGTTAGCAGAGCCATTGTTTATACGTTCGTATGGATGCATGCGTAGGGGTGTGTGTATGTGTTTCTGTATATGTGCATGAAAGAAGGGTTCAGGGTGTTACCTAGTCGTGAAGTCTCGACTAGAGCACTCTTATTTGTTTTATTTTGTCTACTGGTTTTAAGACAGTCAACAGTGTCGAAACTGCTTATTTTTCATACAAATTTGAACCTATACCTATATTATCTAATGAAAACATCGGTTTCTTTCGCGCAACTCTGGAAGTGTACCTATGCCGTAGACTGGCTCTGATTTCCTATATTTTATAGGTTCAGGGCATTCAAATACGTAAATTTATATTATCAAGCTAGTTTAGCAAGAAGATTTTCAAAGTCATTTTTTCTAATTTGTAATTTCTCGTTTTTGCAGCACCGAGAGATTTTAGAACGATTGGAGGAAGCAGAAACTGCTAATAATCACCTGCTTAAACGTCTTGACAAACTGAAAAATGCAAAAAGCACAATTTTGAAGGACTTATGATTGATGATGACAAAACATAATAAAAATACATCAGGAAGTCGAAAATGGAAGCTGAACCGAATAAAATCTAAAATATTAACCTTGTATCGGAAATTTTTGCAATTTAAAGTATTTAATTTGCATCACTTTATGCAGATCTGCGTAATTTGGCATACAGGATTTGATTCATATTTTTTCCTTAATAAAAATAATTATATATTTTTTGTCCATTATTTGTATTATATATGTTGGGTCAAATCAATCTTATTTCCTTAAGTTGAGTTGTATACTTCTATTCTTATATTTGGGACCACCCTAACTACTCTCTCTTTGCATTGTTCAACTTTCCTTACTTACACTCATTCGCCTAACTTTAAGCAAGCTGCGCTTGCTCATACGTTTCTGTAAATAGTCTAAAACAAGAACCCTATGAATAAACGTTTGCGCCTGCGATACGCTGAATTTAATTTACGGCTCATTTGTTTAGTAGAATAACACCCCCATACTTTGAAACTCGTGCTGGACTGAAAAACGCTCCTAATCCTACATTTTGGAGCCCAACATGCCTGCCTATACGTGTATGCGTATGCGTGTGTGCATGTCTTGTTTCTTTTATAAGCTGAAATGCGAGGAATTACTGAAACTGAAATATCAGTTCCTGGAAGGGTTCAGGGGATCTCGTAGTCGAGCAGTCTCGACTAGAGCTTTCTTACTTGTTAAGCCTGTTTTTGATGACGCAATCCCTTGACCACTTTTATTTCCGTGTAGAATGACTGTTTATTATCTAAGGTTTTTATTTGTAAAAATAAATAGTGCTAAAAAGTATTATGCGTTTCCTACAATGCACATCATTATACATACCACTTTCGTTCATTATATTAACAGTCTGAAGGCCAAAGATTGGGTGCAGCATTGATAGCCTCTGCCTAGGCTTCTGCAGCTGTTTCAGGTAGATAATCTGTTTCTTAGGCTTTAATACTCATACTTATGCTCAGTTTTTAATTTCTTAATTCATGAATTTTATTCCATTCTACCGGATGTTTCTGACATGAAAGCAGGTGTCAGCAACAACTGTATCGGTGCAGCTTCAACGTGTACTATATTTGAATGTATAGGTGGATGGCAGAAGTAAGCATTACTGATGGCGAAAAGTCATCAAAGTCAAGTCCATCTGACGAATGTGCCATTTTGGCCATATCGTTGCTGCTGTCGAAATCTACCCAGTTATTTCCATTATCCACTTATTTATTTTTTATTGTAAGGTAATCAAATAGTGATTGACCATTTTAAGGTAATTACTATTGAAATTTTTGTATATATACTTTATTTTGGTTGTTTTGGACCACTTGGCGGATCTCCGCTGGAGTGCCCGCCAAGCATCAGCTGGGATAAGAGAGCACAGTCTGAAAATGTGACGTCACAACAGAGCTGTTAGTTAACATTAAAAGTAACGGAACTGATCTTTTCGCAAGGTACTGAGTTTAACAGTGCGCATAATAACATCTTGTTACTATGTACACTGTGGCACAAAAGTCACCGTACTCTCGATATATATGCAGGAAACACGCTATAAATTCGAGAAGCGTGCGAGCTCCTGCAGCCCACACAACGCAGCAAAATTAGTAAGCAGAAAATAATGTCCAGAGGCAAGTGAACCATCCAAACAGTCCTTGGTCGTTTTAGATACGAGAGGTGTATAAAAAATAATACTTGATCGTGACGATCATCTGCACTTTCAGTTCGCGACAAGTGCCAAATAAAGCATTTGGTTGAGAAAAACCATTTTCCAGCGCTTTAAAAATTGCATCAGAGATAAGCAACAATACTCAATAGGATGTACAGGAAGCACTCTGTAAGGTAGTAAATTTATAGCTGGGGCAGACTCAGTCTGCCCAGGGTCTTACAAGACATTTGTATCTTGCGGACCCGTGGTTAGAGAGGGGTGGGGAAGGGTAATTAGTTTGAGGTTAAGGCCGCCCACGTGACGACGGGAGTTACTGGTGGTTGTTCTTGCTAATGCTAGCCAGCCAGTCGGGTTTAGTTAGGTCGATGGATTTAAAATGAAAAACAACTTACTCTTTCTCGCTTTAGTGCGTTTTATTCAGTTCAGTTTTGTCTTCACTTATTTCTTAACACTTTCCTCTGATTTTCTACGCGCGTCCGTTCGCTACCTCGTACCGTGAAAAAGTCACCGCGCCACGCGCGTATGTTCATCTCGAGCTCATCTTCTTAACTCCCCTGTTCTTAATCTCAGTTCCACGCACTTCTGCTCACCTTGAGCTATATCGACCCGAGCTTTTGTCGCCCGCTCTTGCTCTCACGCGCTTAAGCCGCTCACCCACACCGGCAGTGCATCTTTCTCTCGGCGTCGGCAATGCAACTCACCACAGCGTGCGCTCTCTGCTCTCTCGAGCTTTCGCAGCGCTGGGCAGAGTTGCACTGCCGATCACCGAGAGTGCGCGCGCTCAAGCCGCGATCAAGCAGTGCTAATCAAAATCTTAAACCTAACGACTATCAATTATCTTACGAGCTAGCTTATGAACTAACAACAATTTTTTGAGACTACTAAACCTAACTACTACAAAACTAATTCTACCCAACTATGGCTACAAAACTCTATGTGAGGTGGGTCACCAAAAAGCCACCTCACACCCCTCCCTTACTTAAGAAGGAGACGACCTCGGCTCCTGAGGCCGCCACCGTCAAGTTAAAGGCGCTTTCGCCGCATCTTTACCCTTCGCGACGTCCAGCGCCGTCCCGCGCTGTCCAGCGTCGTCCCGCGCCGCGTTCTCTGGGGTGGGATTGGTGACGGAGGGACAGTGCTCCCTGCCGGCGTCCCGCCCCCGTGACGGGGATCCGTCTCCTGTCTCCTCCTTCTGGGCTTCTTCATCTTCCTGGTGGAAGGCATCGTGTTCCCGCGCTTAGAGCGAGGAAGGGGACCCACGAAGTCAGCGCACAAGACCGCCATTTGCTCCGCCACTCGTCGAGTCAGCATCTGCCCGGCCGGCTTTTGTTGTTCGCTTTTGAACTTCGGACACACCTCGCAGCACTGCACGTACTTTGCTGCATCTCGAAAGATCATCTCCATTAGATTTGTCGGGGCCCGGAGGCTACTAATCGCCTCGACCTTTGTGGGATCCGTGCAAATCCCTTCACCACCTATCACATGACCTAGGCAGGCCAGCTTCTCTCTGAAGAAGCTGCACTTCTTCCGGTTCACCTTGAGGTTAGCCGCTCTCAGCCGTCGGAAGACCTCCTTCAGGTTGCCCACATGCTGCTCCTTTGTGGCTCCGATCACTACGATGTCATCTAGATAGGCAAACGCATGGGGCTCCATATCGGGTCCGATGACCGTGTCCAGCGCTCTCTGGAATGTCGCCCCTGCCGAATGCAATCCAAATGGCATCACCCGCCATTGGAACAAGCCTCTTCCTGGTACGGTGAATGCCGTGCACTTCCTGCTATCCGCCGCCATTGGGATCTGCCAGTATCCGCTTTTTAGATCCAACGTGGATATGAATCGTGCATGTCGCAATTTCTCCAGAATGTGATTGATCCTGGGAACAGGGTAGGCATCTGGAATTGAGTGTACATTGAGCTGCCGGTAGTCCACACACATGCGCCAATCCCCAGTCTTCTTCTTTACTAAGACTATGGGCGCACCGTGCGGACTCCGCGATGGCTCAATGGCTCCGACACGAATCAATTCGTCTACCTGTTCGTCAATCACCTTCCGCATAGCCGGATTCTTGGGATAATACCTCTGTTTGAGGGACTTGTCATCCCGCATCCTGATGCTTTGTTCGGCGATATGTTCGGCGATATGAGACACCCCTTCAAGGTTCTCAAAGAGCGCCAACTCCGTCTCCAGGAACTCCTTCAGCTCGTCCTCCAAGTCCTCCGGCCACCCTGCATCGCCGGGGGAACTGTCCAGGCTCTCCTCCTCTGCTCCTTGAGCCAGCGGACTACCACTACATTGGTCGACCCCCTCTGACTCTATCCTCTTAACCTCGGGGTGACACCCCACGACCTCATCCTTCCGAACCTCCGGCCGCCTTGCGTCGCCGGGGGAAGGCTCTACGTTTCCTTCGACCTTTGTCTCATATATTTCCTTTGTCGGCGGGCTACCTCTAGCTTCACCCGTCGACTCCAACTTTTCCATCTTCCCTTCTGGAGGGCACTCCTTAAGTCCTCCTTCCGCGTCCTTTGTGCTCGCCACCGGAGGACACTCCCCGAGTTCCCCTTGTGGCGCACCTTTACTCGTTACTCGCTTTACCTTGTCAGACGACGTGCCACCACTCGACGTGCCCCGCACATCGGCCGGCAATCGTACGCCCGACTCTACCACACTCTCCTTCGGCGCGGAGACCCAGCACGGCGCCTCGGGATTCAATCTCACTGTTCTCTCACGAGCCCCTGGACGAGCAAGCAAACTTTGGCCTCCAACCTGGCTGCTCTCTATCGACGCACCCTGCCCGAGTGGCAGCGGCGCTTCCATCGTTGGCTCCTCCTCCGCCCTCCTCACGAGCTCCGCGTTGCTACAGCGCAACGTGGTGCCCATGGCGCATAGGAAATCCATTCCTAGTATGATGTGGTCTAGCATGGTCGGCATGATGAGCACCGTCATCTGCGCTACCTTCCCAGCCAGACCCACATCCACTCTCATTGTCCTTGTCACGTTCAGCGCTGACCCGTCGGCCAACCTGATCCGCGACTGTACCTCCTGGAACTCTCCCTTGATCGCCTGCCGGCGCACGCAGTCTTCGCTCATAAAACTGCGTGTGGCCCCGGTGTCAATCGTGGCGGTCATCCTCTGACCCCCGATCAGCACCGCCGCAACGATCTTCCCATCCTCTACAGCTAAGCAGTATTCCACTTTGCCCTTGCTGCTTACGCGGCGCCTCCCCGACCTTGCGGGGGGCGCCCCTGTCCGTTTCCCGCGTCGCCTCTATCGCAGCATTCGCGCGTGCTCTTCCCTATCAGCCCGCGATATGCCCTGCCTGTGCGCACCTATAGCACACCCGTTGTGGATCCACCCTGGATCCGGCATCCTGAGCCATCATTCGGCGCACCGCCTCTGGTGCTGCCGCTGACGGCGCCGTCGCATGGCCTACCGCTGGCCCTTCGGGCCGGGATTCCAACGCTTGCGCGCGGAAAGGGTTGCCGGGTCGACCTTCTGCCTTCGGCCAGGCAGTCTTTGACCGGTTCGCCGCAGATTTCCTCTCCTGTTCTCTTCGCTGCTCTTGCACGTTCTCATACTCTGCTGCCATCTGAGTCAGCTGAGTGAGCGTCGTAAAGTCTTGGCGCCTCACGTACAACCTGTACTCAGGGGCGGCATTTTCGTACGCTCTGTACAGCTCTTGCGCCGTGCTATACCTCGCTTGGCGCATCAACAACTTAAGCTCGATTAGGTAGTCTTTGAAATCTTCTCCCACCCGCTGATGTCGAGCCCTTATCTGATCCTCTAGGCGCTCGAAGTACTGTGGTGGCAAAAAGAAATCCAAAAACTCCCTTCTAAACTCTGCCCAAGGCACGTCCCTCAACCCGCTGGTCAGGAACCACTTGGCAGCTTTGTCGACGAGTGCCTCGCTCACTACCCTGGGCATCCGATCCAACTCGATTCCGTACGTGATAGCTCGCTCTTCTAAGATCTCTATGAATCCTAACGGGTCCGTCCGTCCGTCGTACCTCATACCCCACCTCCTCACTTGTTCAGCCACGCCTGTGGTACCTTGACCTCGACGTCACCCCCGAATTCCCTCTGTCCGTTACTCTTTTGTGTCATCTTTACCCCACTCGCGACCGGCACGCTCAACTTTAGCGAAGCCGTCGGGATGGATTCAAACTCTTGGGCCTTCCGCAGGTCCGGCTCTGACTTCCGAAAGACGCGGCCGCCCAGGCCCGGCGTCGCGCTTCCCAGAGATGCCTCGGAGCCTTTCGCGAAGCGTGTTTCGAGTTCGCCCAAGCGCGCCTTGACCTCCGCCGAATGGCCGCCACTCTGGATGAACGCGGACAGCCTCTTTCTGAGGTCTTCTACTCGACCTTCGCCCTCGAGACCGATCTCTCGGGCTATCGCGATTAGCTCGTCTTTGCATCGCTGATAGACCCAACTGACGCCCAGCCCCGGATTCTGACACTCACCTCCTTCCATCATTACTTTAGTCAGGTTCGGCTTCTCTGCAGACACTTGTTCGCCGCTCACTCGTTCTTGCTGGTCGTTGCTACTTTTATATGGTGTATCCCTTTGGTCGTTTTATTTTATTTGCTTTTATTTTATTTATATTTATTTTTATTTATTTTATTTTATTTTATTTTATTTTATTTTATTTTATTTTATTTTATTTTATTTTATTTTATTTTATTTTATTTGGAATCACACTAATTAGCGCCCACTGTGCACGCGAGTTTTATGGCCCTTGGTCCGTTAAGCCGCTATGCTCACTTTGTTCACACTCGGTCTTGGGTGTATTCGTCCACCAGTTCGCACTTAACAAAATTCGCTTTGCGTCTCACATTAGTTAGCGCCCACTAAGCGCTCAAGTTTTATGGCCTTTGTCCCGTTAAGCCACTATGCTCACTTTAGTTCACGTTCGGTCCTGGGGTATATCCGACCACCAGTCCACACTTTGCAAAATTCACTTTAAGTCTCACATCAGCTAACGCCCACTGTGCGCTCAAGTTTTATGGCCCTTGGCCCGTTAAGCTGCTATGCTCACTTCAGTTCGCGTTCGGTCCTGGGGTATGTCCGACCGCCAGTCCGCAATCTGCAAAATTTTCTTTATTTTCTTCACATCAAAAAAAAATAAAAAATAAAAATCGTTTGCGTTGTCTTGTTTCCCGTTCACTTTTCTTTTCTTCCAGTTTTCCTTCCTTACTTCGCACTTCGCATGCATTCGTCTTCTTTACAGCGTATTCTTGCATGTGCTCTTCACTCTGTCCATAGTCACTTTTCACTTTTGCAGCATATTCTTGCATGCGTTCTTCACTTTGTCCATTGTCACTTTTTCACCGTCCACGCCGTTCGCTTTGCTTGCTGCGCTCTTCGCACTTTCTGGCGCATGCCAAACCGACGCGTGCATATGCATGTACATATGCATGTATGCGTGTGTGTGCGCGCGCGTTCTGCACGTTTTTGGCGTGCGCTGTACTTTTCGGCGCCGATGCGCTCGCGCCGTAACCGTTACCGATACCCTGGCTTGTCACGCGACGGTAGCGGGGTATATACGACCAATCTTTCTCCAATGTTCACATAAAAAAAAATTCTCTTATTATTATTATTTTTTTTTTCTCTCTCGCTTATTTCGTGGCTATATACGCTCAATGTTCACATAAAAAAAATTCTCTTATTATTATTTTTTTTTTTTTTCTCTCTCGCTTATTTCGTGGCTATATACATATGTGTATATGCACACATAACCTAACAAACCCAACCACGTGTCGTCAACTAGCGGACCATTTCTTTCCTGGTGCTCCGCCAACGCCGCGCTCTCTCTAGACCCCGAGGTCCCTGCTCGGGCGCCACTTGTAAGGTAGTAAACTTATAGCTGGGGCAGACTCAGTCTGCCCAGGGTCTTACAAGACATTTGTATCTTACGGACCCGTGGTTAGAGAGGGGTGGGGAAGGGTAATTAGTTTGAGGTTAAGGCCGCCCACGTGACGACGGGAGTTACTGGTGGTTGTTCTTGCTAATGCTAGCCAGCCAGTCGGGTTTAGTTAGGTCGATGGATTTAAAATGAAAAACAACTTACTCTTTCTCGCTTCAGTGCGTTTTATTCAGTTCAGTTTTGTCTTCACTTATTTCTTAACACTTTCCTCTGATTTTCTACGCGCGTCCGTTCGCTACCTCGTACCGTGAAAAAGTCACCGCGCCACGCGCGTATGTTCATCTCGAGCTCATCTTCTTAACTCCCCTGTTCTTAATCTCAGTTCCACGCACTTCTGCTCACCTTGAGCTATATCGAGCCGAGCTTTTGTCGCCCGCTCTTGCTCTCACGCGCTTAAGCCGCTCACCCACACCGGCAGTGCATCTTTCTCTCGGCGTCGGCAATGCAACTCACCACAGCGTGCGCTCTCTGCTCTCTCGAGCTTTCGCAGCGCTGGGCAGAGTTGCACTGCCGATCACCGAGAGTGCGCGCGCTCAAGCCGCGATCAAGCAGTGCTAATCAAAATCTTAAACCTAACGACTATCAATTATCTTACGAGCTAGCTTATGAACTAACAACAATTTCTTAAGACTACTAAACCTAACTACTACAAAACTAATTCTACCCAACTATGGCTACAAAACTCTATGTGAGGTGGGTCACCAAAAAGCCACCTCACAACTCCTCAAGAAATCATACATAAATTTTATTAACTGGGAAGAATTGTTTGGAATTTGCTAAGATGAATGTAGATAAGCCAGTTGACATTTAGAGTAAGGTGATTTCCTCAGATGAGTCGAAATACAATATTTTTTCTTGGACAGTTTCCAAGTCCGTGAAGAAGATCAGAAAAGCTCTTGGCCCAAAAAAACAGCAAAAATATTATAAAGCACGACGGCGTTGGTCTTATGTTTTGAAGTTGCATAGTTGCATCAGGCTTCGTAAGCTTTAAGTTTATTGGTGGAGGGATGATCAAATATAAGTATATTGATATCCTCTAAAGAAACATCAATAAAAATCCAAAAATACCAAATGTTTGTAGAGGTGGCGTTTCAATAAGTTGATTCCAAGAAAAAAGAAGTCTCGAGTTTTGTGGTTTCAAAAATATATTTATTGTCACTATCAGAATGTCTGACGTTCACAATTGGGTGGAAAGAGAGTTCTAATTACGGAGAGAGTGTCAGTGTCAGTGTCTACACACGTATATATGTAGGCAAGTACCAGGAGAGGCAAGTGCTCAGCGGAAAGCTAAGCACAAAGAACCAGCAGGAGAACTGGTGTTGGAGTTATGCTATTAACATAATGCTGTTAATAGCATAGCTTGGCGATGTGTGGGAGGAGCAATTCCTGTTAATGGAATCTGGCATTAACATACATGCAATTATGACGTCGCGCTCAAAGCTGGTGTGCTGAGCACGCCGTTCGCCATAGGTGGGATCCTGAAGACCTCAGGTCGAGTCAAGGCCGTCAGCGGAGCTGTGACCGTCTCTTTAGGAGTCGAGGCGGAATGACGTGCTGATCCCTGAAGATGCAGGAGCGTGTGGTGATCCTGGCCACACGTTTTGCACCGTCCCTTGCTGCGGCAGGATTGCCCGGAGTGCTCGTGAGCCAAGCAGCTCGTGCAGTACTTATGTATAAGTACTGCACGCATCCGTTCCTCCTTTGGAAGGAACAAAAAGCGCCGGCATTTTCGGAGACCGTGGTTTCCTCTGCACACGCGGCACTGGAAGGAATTGGTACCGCGTGGCTTACTGCTTTCTGATGACGGCATCTTTACCTGGAAGAACGAATGAGTGAGAGGGTGAATTGCTTGCTCGTCAGAACACAACACGGAAGTTAGTTGGACAGCACACGGAGCACGGGGGTCTGGTGGGAGCGTTGGGCCTGAATGAAGGATATCATTCAGGCTCTTATTATTCAATGCTGGACAGAGCGCATTGAAACCGACCTTCACTTTCATTGTGGTGCTGTCGGGAACTCGGGATTGAAGAGTTTCGGTAGCTGACAAGGTTGTCGGAAGCTCAAGTCTCGCCTCATCCGGAACGGAAACTTGAGTTGTGAAGGAGGAGACCATTTCCGGTGACGTTCGTGTCAGTGGGCCTGTCAGTACCCAACCGAAAACAGTCTCTAGACCTAGAAGAGATCCACAAATGTTAGGGTGGTAATCTCCCTGAATAATAGTCGGAAGGATATCCGCACCTATAACGACATCAATTTCCGAACTCTTGTAGAACTCGGGATCAGCTAGCTGAATGTTCGTAAGCTGGTTCAATAAGAGCTGCGGAATTGGAGACGAAGGGAGTTTACCGGCAAGATTTGGAAGGACGAAAGCAGAAGCTTCAATCCGTAGCCTTGGCTTCAACGAAGTCCCGATGTGGAGGTCACAGAGCTTCTGTGATCGGGCTGTCACCGATTGGCTGAGGCCTGACACACGCGTTTGCACAGGTCGGGACGGCAGCTTGACTAGGCGGAACAATCGTTCGGAAATGAACGTCGCCTCAGACCCCGAATCGATGAGGGCCCGGGCGGGGAAAGTGGCTCCTAAATGGCACACATTTATGATCGCAGTGCCGAGCAAGACACCTTGCGTATGGGCCGCGAAATAAGATTGGACATTCGCTGGTGCTTCGGACGTACGAGGAGTTAGAGAGGCTCCGGATGAGGAGTTGGCTGCCGTGGGCCCTTCACGGTGGAGCAGAGTGTTATGCCTGCCTTTGCACTTAGCGCAATTATAGATGCTAGTGCAGTCTCGTAACTGATGGCCTTGCGCAAAGCAGTTCAGGCAAAGCTGCTTTCGCTTTATGTATGCCTCACGCGCTACAAGAGACATTTGGAGAAACCGAGGGCATAGTCGAACCGGATGGTTCTCTTTAGAACACAAGTCACACATTTTGGATTTTGGGTTGACTTGTGTCGCGAAGGAATGGATTTTCTTTTGAACGGTCGTGGATTTCGGATCTGTGCTGGACTTGTCACCTTCCATAGCTTCTAGAGCACGAGCATGCTCGCTAAGGAAGAGACTTACGTCTTTCCAGGCTGGGATGTCTGATTTTCTAATCAGTGAATGCTCCCAAAGAGATCGAGTGTGTTCTGGCAACTTGGAGGTGCACAAGAACACAAGGATACAATCCCAGTTCTCCGTAGAGATATGGGCTTGCTCGATGGCAGTGACACACCGATTCATGGTGCCACGCAATTCTCTGAGAGCTTTGCCTGACTCCTTGGTGACCATGGGAAGGTTGAGAAGGATCTTAAGCTGGCTGTTAACTAACAGCCGTTTGTTCTCGTACCGGTCACACAAAGCGTCCCAGGCCGATGCAAAACCGTCGTTAGTGAGCGGGCACTCGGCGACTAAGGCGTTTGCATCACCTGCTGTCTTTGAATTAAGGTGGAACAACTTTTCCACCGGAGTCAAGCGCGGATTTTGGATATAGATGGCAGTAAAAAGGTCTCAGAATGTTGGCCAGCGCAAATAGTCGCCGTGGAACACTTCTGTATCAACGGGCGGAAGGCGACAACCTCCCGACGAGGTGAAGGGAGCAGAAACAGGAGCGGACGGCGCATTCGACGCTGAAATGGCGGCGAGTTGCCTGCTTAATTGCGCTGTACACCGCTCATAAACAGTGTAGCAATGATCGAACTTTGCTTCCATGGCCTCAACTTCGTCACTACCCGCCCCCTGGCTAAGCGCCTTGGAACACGCATCGTACTGCTGCTCTGATTTCTTCCAAAGGACCTTAACCCGATCCCGTCGGATTGCTAAGGCTTCGAGTTGAGCTGCCGGAGTGGAGCCAATGTCCTCAGCATAATCTATGCGGGACTCAAACTTGATGAGCCTATCCGCAGCCGAGATAAAATCAGACAGCGACATTTGTGGTAGCGGACTTGCGGGCTTGGAGGTGGATCGCGTTGCGACCGGACTGCGCTTGAACGTGCTAGTGGTCTGTGGTTTCCCGGACGGAATGGGAGATGCAGAGGAGCTGCGTTTAATCAAACGCGACGGAGGTACACCCAACTGTGCTCGGCTAGAACGATCGGACATGGAAGTACTAAAGTGTTCAATTAGGATAAATTGATTGCCTTATATGGCAGTTTGTTTAATAAAAACTAAACAAACAGAAAAAAGGAAAATATTTAATCAACTTAATCAGGATAAACTAAGTTGTAATAAAAAGAATTGTTTACTTGGAATAAGTAAACAAACGAAAGGACCAAGAAAATGAACTAACTCAATTAGAATAAATCGAAATATTGTTGGGCGCTAGTTTATTTATTTTATTTATTTAATTAACCTAATTAGGATAAATTAAGTCGAATAAATAAATAAAGAATAGTTTACTTTGAATAAAATAAACAAAAAGAGAAAAAAAAGAAAGAAAATAAATGTACTTAAATCAATTAGAATAAATTGAATATTTTGATAGTTTATTTAATTAAAATAAAAACAGGCAAACGAAGAAAATATTTAATTAACTTAATTAGGATAAATTAAGTCGACTAAATTAACAAAGAATTGTTTACTTGGAATAAGTAAACAAAAGAAAAAAAAAGAAAAATGTAATTAATTCAGTTAGAATAAATTGAATATTTTGATAGTTTATTTAATTAAAATAAATAAACAGGCAAAGGAAGAAAATATTTAATTAACTCAATTAGGATCAATTAAGTCGAATAAATTAATAAAGAATTGTTTACTTGGAATAAGTAAACTAAAGAAAAAAAGAAAAAATGTAATTAATTCAATTAGAATAAATTGAATATTTTGATAGTTTATTTAATTAAAATAAAAAAACAGGCAAAGGAAGAAAATCTTTAATTGACTTAATTAGGATAAATTAAGTCGAATAAATTAATAAAGAATTGTTTACTTGAAATAAGCAAACAAAAGAAAGGAATAATTTTATTTAAAAAAAAAAACAGTCACCGAATATTCGTGTAATGAACGATGAACATAGACTATCGGCACGGAATTGTGGCGGCTGGCGATAGTGATCGGAGAGGTTGCGATCGCTAGCGGTGACGAACAGCTGACTGGGCTCAACTAACAAAAAGTGCAAACGTTTATGTTGCAAAATATGACAGTGAAATTTAGTATTATGGGTTATTATTGTTATTTATTAGTTTACTGCAATTGTAAATCTATAGTGGGAAAAGAATAAAAAGTTTATTTGAAAGAAAAACAACAAATGTATTGGCTTGTATTTTTACTTAATAAGTGCTGGCTGTTGTGTTGTATGTGCGCAAAAATGTGTATATATAGAAAACAAAACGAGAAATGTTAATAAAGTTAATAAAAAATACTCAAAGGATATTGTTAGTTAATTTATCAATCTTTATTAAATATCTTTGTGTGTGAAGCGCAATTGAAAATTTTTATATATTGTATATGTGTCTTGTGTAGTAATGTAATCATGTATGTATGTATATACATATGTGGGAAATAAGAGCTGTTGCGTGCAGACGGACGAACAAAATAAAATGCTTTTATATGCACATATGTACGTATGTACATGCTAATGCAAAAGCGAGGCAATAATTTAAATATATGTAATCACAAAGGATATTGCGTTATACATATATTTCGACAAATATGCGGACTTGAAAGTTACATACATATGTACATATATGTGTATATGGACATATTTGTATGAATTTTTTAGTGGTTTTCGACCGCTTCTCACGTATCTGAATATATAAGGAGATATATATGTATGTAGATACGGGTAGAGCAATTTGCACAATTAGGGCACAATTAGGATAAATGGCGGGTGCAAGTTGCAGCGGAAGAAAAAAAAAGAATTTACTTATCTGGATCGCCTGTGAATCGCTGGTGGTTGTAGTTGTGGGTGGATGGATGATATCCGGCTCGAAGGACCAATGATTGTAGAGGTGGCATTTCAATAAGTTGATTCCAAGAAAAAAGAAGTCTCGAGTTTTGTGGTTTCAAAAATATATTTATTGTCACTATCAGAATGTCTGACGTTCACAATTGGGTGGAAAGAGAGTTCTAATTACGGAGTGTCAGTGTCAGTGTCTACACACGTATATATGTAGGCAGGTACCAGGAGAGGCAAGTGCTCAGCGGAAAGCTAAGCACAAAGAACCAGCAGGAGAACTGGTGTTGGAGTTATGCTATTAACATAATGCTGTTAATAGCATAGCATGGCGATGTGTGGTAGGAGCAATTCCTGTTA
Organism: Drosophila hamatofila; assembly: GCA_035045345.1. NCBI lineage: Eukaryota > Metazoa > Arthropoda > Insecta > Diptera > Drosophilidae > Drosophila > Drosophila hamatofila. Next base: position 681,113 of record JAWNPA010000046.1, read on the forward strand.
ATGGAATCTGGCATTAACACCAAATATATAAAAAAAAAAAAAGTAAGAAAGCTCTAGTCGAGACTGCTCGACTGCTCGAGATCCCTGAACCCTTCGAGAAAGTGATATTTTTATAATTCTTCGCTTCTTTTGCACATGCACACACACACACGCACGCACGTATAAAAAGGCATGGTGTGGGCCTATTATGGGAGCTTAATTGCTTATTAACTTTTTTGTAGGACAATCTTCACGAAACTTTTAGACCGTAATACTAATATTAAAATGCGTGTATTTGCGAAATTGTGGATTTGGGGGTGGGGGTAGATATAACAAAAAGCAAAATTCTATAAAATACACATAGATCTATATTAAATATTTAAAACCCTATTTTTTTAATAATTTTTGAATAGGTTTTAATCGATAACCAAAAAACGAATAAAGCTATTGATGTTTGATACAAACTCAATTGTCGCGTGTAATACATGAATCTACTGCAATTTTAAGCCTCTTCTCTTATATCTTCTGAGATCTATGCGTTTATACATACGGACGGACAGACAGGGCTAAATCGACTCAGCTCGTCAAGAACATATAAACTTAATGGTGTCTGCCACGCCCCCTTCCGCCTGCTTTGAGCGTCTGGAGTTGACCTATTGTGATGCTCTTTAACATGAGACTCAGTAAGTGAGCAAATAGCTCAAAAACTCAATGTAAACGGTCTTCATGTTGACGTACGCTGCACATATTCTATTCATCTACGCTATTGATGTTTTTAGTGAACATAGCCGTCGCATCCATACCAATACGTACGTACAAAAGACTTTTTGCTTTATTTAACTCAACCAAATGCATTTTTTATCTTTTTGGAATTTAGCAAATGCACGGGGCAATCCAGAGCGGAAGAAATACAAAAAAAGGTTCCTGTCTTATTGCGATCGAACTCGTTGAAGGATCGTAGCCATCGGCTGCACCCATTTGTAGACATCGAGAAACGGTCAACAGTTATTTGCAAGCTATACATGTAACATAGAGATAGGACAACTAGAACAAACTTTCCTCAACATAGAGATAGGACAACTAGAACAAACTTTCCTCAACTTCGTATATGCTCGGGTCTCTTACTTTTAGGTTAGAGCAAAGAACATACGGCAATATCATTTTGGTGAAGTGCCGAAAGTCAAACAAGTGAAGTGAACATCAAAGAACATCAAGCTAGATCGAAAAGGACATCTACCGACAAATTTCATGCAGCGATAGTCAATATATCCTAGGTAGATATCTCAAGGAAACTATCCAGGAGCAGCCTGTTCAAAAATAGATAGACGCAAAACGTTTTATTTATACCCTGAACCCTGAAAATTGAAAATGGGAAATCCGGGTATAATGGGTTTGTTAAAATGTGTGTAACATGTGGAATGAGCCGCAGCAGACATAAAAGATATATATTCTTGATCAGGGCGAAGAGCTGAATCGATTGATCTGTCCGTCTGTCCGTGCGTATGAACGCTGAGATCTTCTGAGATCTGACATATACTCGTGTATACAATACGCAGTACATGTTTATCATAATTTTTCCGATAACTCAACCCATTTATTTTTTATCTTTTTGGAATTTAGCCCAGAAATTTCAGATTTACTATTACAATTTATGTGATATATACAAAGAATTTGCAATTTACAGATTTAAGATACCACTTTGCCACATATTAAAAAATAAAAAACGTTTTTCAAATACTAGAGACTTCTTCTTTGTCAAATACACGCATTTGAATGATATTGTCGCGTTTTAAAAGTTTTATGAAGATAGTCCAGTTTGAGAAATAAGACTTTTTTATATATTAAAAAAAAAAAAAGTATTAATTATTAAAATGAGTTTATATGATAAAAATAAAAATCAAGTAAGAAAGCTCTAGTCGAGACTGCTCGACTACGAGATCCCCTGAACCCTTCCAGGAACTGATATTTCAGTTTATAAAAGAAACAAGACATGCACACACACATACGCTTACACGTATAGGCAGGCATGTTGGGCGCCAAAATGTAGGATCAGGAGCGTTTTTCAGTCCAGCACGAGTTTCAAAGTATGGGGGTGTTATTCTACTAAACAAATGAGCCGTAAATTAAATTCAGCGTATCGTAGGCGCAAACGTTTATTCATAGAGTTCTTGTTTTAGACTATTTACAGAAACGTATGAGCAAGCGCAGCTTGCTTAAAGTTAGGCGAATGAGTGTAAGTAAGGAAAGTTGAACAATGCAAAGAGAGAGTAGTTAGGGTGGTCCCAAATATAAGAATAGAAGTATACAACTCAACTTAAGGAAATAAGATTGATTTGACCCAACATATATAATACAAATAATGGACAAAAAATATATAATTATTTTTATTAAGGAAAAAATATGAATCAAATCCTGTATGCCAAATTACGCAGATCTGCATAAAGTGATGCAAATTAAATACTTTAAATTGCAAAAATTTCCGATACAAGGTTAATATTTTAGATTTTATTCGGTTCAGCTTCCATTTTCGACTTCCTGATGTATTATTATTATGTTTTGTCATCATCAATCATAAGTCCTTCAAAATTGTGCTTTTTGCATTTTTCAGTTTGTCAAGACGTTTAAGCAGGTGATTATTAGCAGTTTCTGCTTCCTCCAATCGTTCTAAAATCTCTCGGTGCTGCAAAAACGAGAAATTACAAATTAGAAAAAATGACTTTGAAAATCTTCTTGCTAAACTAGCTTGATAATATAAATTTACGTATTTGAATGCCCTGAACCTATAAAATATAGGAAATCAGAATCAGTCTACGGCATAGGTACACTTCCAGAGTTGCGCGAAAGAAACCGATGGTTTCATTAGATAATATAGGTATAGGTTCAAATTTGTATGAAAAATAAGCAGTTTTGACACTGTTGACTGTCTTAAAACCAGTAGACAAAATAAAACAAATAAGAGTGCTCTAGTCGAGACTGCACGACTAGGTGATACCCTGAACCCTTCTTTCATGCACATATACAGAAACACATACACACACCCGTACGCATGCATCCATACGAACGTATAAACAATGGCTCTGCTAACTGCGCAGTTACTGCGCTTAGGCTGCCGCGTGGGCTATATTATGAAAATTTATTTGTTAAATAAATCTTTTTGTAGTGGGACTATCTTCATCAAACTTTCAGAACGTGATAATAACAATAACAAATGTGTGTATATGCCAAAGCACAAGTCTCTAGTACTTGATATACGTTTTTTTTCAAATTTGTGGCGAAGGGAGCGTAATATCTAAAATCTGTAAATGAAAAAATCTTTGTATTCATTACATAAGTCTCTAGCACTTGTAGCTTTGGAGATCTCTGCGTTTATACGGACGGACAGCCGGACAGGGCTAGATCAACTCAGCTCGTCATCCTGATCAAGAATATATATACTTTATGGATCTGCCATGTCTCCTTCTGCCTGTGATTCTAGTTACAAGTAGTATGTATATAGATTCACGAATCGGACAACATGAGGGTTTTTGATAATTTGTATATTCTTAGCCGTTTTTTCGCCTGTTTTTGATGACGCAATCCCTTGACCACTTTTATTTCCGTGTAGAATGACTGTTTATTATCTAAGGTTTTTATTTGTAAAAATAAATAGTGCTAAAAAGTATTATGCGTTTCCTACAATGCACATCATTATACATACCACTTTCGTTCATTATATTAACAGTCTGAAGGCCAAAGATTGGGTGCAGCATTGATAGCCCCTGCCTAGGCTTCTGCAGCTGTTTCAGGTAGATAATCTGTTTCTTAGGCTTTAATACTCATACTTATGCTCAGTTTTTAATTTCTTAATTCATGAATTTTATTTCATTCTACCGGATGTTTCTGACATGAAAGCAGGTGTCAGCAAAAACTGTATCGATGCAGCTTCAACGTGTACTATATTTGAATATATAGGTGGATGGCAGAAGTAAACATTACTGATGGCGAAAAGTCATCAAAGTCAAGTCCATCTGACGAATTTTTTAACAGTGCGCATAATAGCATCTTGTTACTATGTACACTGTGGCACAAAAGTCACCGTACTCTCGATATATATGCAGGAAACACGCTATAAATTCGAGAAACGTGCGAGCTCCTGCAGCCCACACAACGCAGCAAAATTAGTAAGCAGAAAATAATGTCCAGAAGTACGAGAGGTGTATAAAAAATAATACTTGATCTTGACGATCATCTGCACTTTCAGTTCGCGACAAGTGCCAAATAAAGCATTTGGTTGAGAAAAACCATTTTCCAGCGCTTTAAAAATTGCATCAGAGATAAGCAACAATACTCAATAGGATGTACAGGAAGCACTCCTCAAGAAATCATACATAAATTTTATTAACTGGGAAGAATTGTGTGGAATTTGCTAAGATGAATGTAGATAAGCCAGTTGACTTTTAGAGTAAGGTGATTTCCTCAGATGAGTCGAAATACAATATTTTTTCTTGGACAGTTTCCAAGTCCGTGAAGAAGATCAGAAAAGCTCTTGGCCCAAAAAAACAGCAAAAATATTATAAAGCACGACGGCGTTGGTCTTATGTTTTGAAGTTGCATAGTTGCATCAGGCTTCGTAAGCTTTAAGTTTATTGATGGAGGGATGATCAAATATAAGTATATTGATATCCTCTAAAGAAACATCAATAAAAATCCGAAAATACGAAATATATAACAAAAAAAGTAAGAAAGCTGTAGTCGAGACTGCTCGACTACGAGATCCCTGAACCCTTCGAGAAAGTGATATTTTTATAATTCTTCGCTTCTTTTGCACATGCACACACACACACGCACGCACGTATAAAAAGGCATGGTGTGGGCCTATTATGGGTGCTTAATTGCTTATTAACTTTTTTGTAGGACAATCTTCACGAAACTTTTAGACCGTGATACTAATATTAAAATGCGTGTATTTGCGAAATTGTGGATTTGAGGGTGGGGGTAGATATAACAAAAAGCAAAATTCTATAAAATACACATGAATCTATATTAAATATTTAAAACCCTATTTTTTTTAATAATTTTTGATAAGGTTTTAATCGATAACCAAAAAACGAATAAAGCTATTGATGTTTGATACAAACTCAATTGTCGCGTGTAATACATGAATCTACTGCAATTTTAAGCCTCTTCTCTTATATCTTCTGAGATCTATGCGTTTATACATACGGACGGACAGACAGGGCTAAATCGACTCAGCTCGTCAAGAACATATAAACTTAATGGTGTCTGCCACGCCCCCTTCTGCCTGTTTTGAGCGTCTGGAGTTGACCTATTGTGATGCTCTTTAACATGAGACTCAGTAAGTGAGCAAATAGCTCAAAAACTCAATGTAAACGGTCTTCATGTTGACGTATGCTGCACACATTGTAGACATCGAGAAACAGTCAACAGTTATTTGCAAGCTATACATGTAACATAGAGATAGGACAACTAGAACAAACTTTCCTCAACTTTGTATATGCTCGGGTCTCTTACTTTTAGGTTAGAACAAAGAACATACGGCAATATCATTTTGGTGAAGTGCCGAAAGTCAAACAAGTGAAGTGAACATCAAAGAACATCAAGCTAGATCGAAAAGGACATCTACCGACAAATTTCATGCAGCGATAGTCAATATATCCTAGGTAGATATCTCAAGGAAACTATCCAGGAGCAGCCTGTTCAAAAATAGATAGACGCAAAACGTTTTATTTATACCCTGAACCCTGAAAATTGAAAATGGGAAATCCGGGTATAATGGGTTTGTTAAAATGTGTGTAACATGTGGAATGAGCCGCAGCAGACATAAAAGATATATATTCTTGATCAGGGCGAAGAGCTGAATCGATTGATCTGTCCGTCTGTCCGTGCGTATGAACGCTGAGATCTTCTGAGATCTGACATATACTCGTGTATACAATACGCAGTACATGTTTATCATAATTTTTCCGATAACTCAACCCATTTATTTTTTATCTTTTTGGAATTTAGCCCAGAAATTTCAGATTTACTATTACAATTTATGTGATATATACAAAGAATTTGCAATTTACAGATTTAAGATACCACTTTGCCACATATTAAAAAATAAAAAACGTTTTTCAAATACTAGAGACTTCTTCTTTGTCAAATACACGCATTTGAATGATATTGTCGCGTTTTAAAAGTTTTATGAAGATAGTCCAGTTTGAGAAATAAGACTTTTTTATATATTAAAAAAAAAAAGTATTAATTATTAAAATGAGTTTATATGATAAAAATAAAAATCAAGTAAGAAAGCTCTAGTCGAGACTGCTCGACTACGAGATCCCCTGAACCCTTCCAGGAACTGATATTTCAGTTTATAAAAGAAACAAGACATGCACACACACATACGCTTACACGTATAGGCAGGCATGTTGGGCGCCAAAATGTAGGATCAGGAGCGTTTTTCAGTCCAGCACGAGTTTCAAAGTATGGGGGTGTTATTCTACTAAACAAATGAGCCGTAAATTAAATTCAGCGTATCGTAGGCGCAAACGTTTATTCATAGAGTTCTTGTTTTAGACTATTTACAAAAACGTATGAGCAAGCGCAGCTTGCTTAAAGTTAGGCGAATGAGTGTAAGTAAGGAAAGTTGAACAATGCAAAGAGAGAGTAGTTAGGGTGGTCCCAAATATAAGAATAGAAGTATACAACTCAACTTAAGGAAATAAGATTGATTTGACCCAACATATATAATACAAATAATGGACAAAAAATATATAATTATTTTTATTAAGGAAAAAATATGAATCAAATCCTGTATGCCAAATTACGCAGATCTGCATAAAGTGATGCAAATTAAATACTTTAAATTGCAAAAATTTCCGATACAAGGTTAATATTTTAGATTTTATTCGGTTCAGCTTCCATTTTCGACTTCCTGATGTATTTTTATTATGTTTTGTCATCATCAATCATAAGTCCTTCAAAATTGTGCTTTTTGCATTTTTCAGTTTGTCAAGACGTTTAAGCAGGTGATTATTAGCAGTTTCTGCTTCCTCCAATCGTTCTAAAATCTCTCGGTGCTGCAAAAACGAGAAATTACAAATTAGAAAAAATTACTTTGAAAATCTTCTTGCTAAACTAGCTTGATAATATAAATTTACGTATTTGAATGCCCTGAACCTATAAAATATAGGAAATCAGAGCCAGTCTACGGCATAGGTACACTTCCAGAGTTGCGCGAAAGAAACCGATGGTTTCATTAGATAATATAGGTATAGGTTCAAATTTGTATGAAAAATAAGCAGTTTTGACACTGTTGACTGTCTTAAAACCAGTAGACAAAATAAAACAAATAAGAGTGCTCTAGTCGAGACTGCACGACTAGGTGATACCCTGAACCCTTCTTTCATGCACATATACAGAAATACATACACACACCCGTACGCATGCATCCATACGAACGTATAAACAATGGCTCTGCTAACTGCGCAGTTACTGCGCTTAGGCTGCCGCGTGGGCTATATTATGAAAATTTATTTGTTAAATAAATCTTTTTGTAGTGGGACTATCTTCATCAAACTTTCAGAACGTGATAATAACAATAACAAATGTGTGTATATGCCAAAGCACAAGTCTTTAGTACTTGATATATGTACGTTTTTTTTCAAATTTGTGGCGAAGGGAGCGTAATATCTAAAATCTGTAAATGAAAAAATCTTTGTATTCATTACATAAGTCTCTAGCACTTGTAGCTTTGGAGATCTCTGCGTTTATACGGACGGACAGCCGGACAGGGCTAGATCAACTCAGCTCGTCATCCTGATCAAGAATATATATACTTTATGGATCTGCCATGTCTCCTTCTGCCTGTGATTCTAGTTACAAGTAGTATGTATATAGATTCACGAATCGGACAACATGAGGGTTTTTGACAATTTGTATATTCTTAGCCGTTTTTTCGCCTGTTTTTGATGACGCAATCCCTTGACGACTTTTATTTCCGTGTAGAATGACTGTTTATTATCTAAGGTTTTTATTTGTAAAAATAAATAGTGCTAAAAAGTATTATGCGTTTCCTACAATGCACATCATTATACATACCACTTTCGTTCATTATATTAACAGTCTGAAGGCCAAAGATTGGGTGCAGCATTGATAGCCTCTGCCTAGGCTTCTGCAGCTGTTTCAGGTAGATAATCTGTTTCTTAGGCTTTAATACTCATACTTATGCTCAGTTTTTAATTTCTTAATTCATGAATTTTATTTCATTCTACCGGATGTTTCTGACATGAAAGCAGGTGTCAGCAACAACTGTATCGATGCAGCTTCAACGTGTACTATATTTGAATATATAGGTGGATGGCAGAAGTAAACATTACTGATGGCGAAAAGTCATCAAAGTCAAGTCCATCTGACGAATTTTTTAACAGTGCGCATAATAGCATCTTGTTACTATGTACACTGTGGCACAAAAGTCACCGTACTCTCGATATATATGCAGGAAACACGCTATAAATTCGAGAAACGTGCGAGCTCCTGCAGCCCACACAACGCAGCAAAATTAGTAAGCAGAAAATAATGTCCAGAGGTACGAGAGGTGTATAAAAAATAATACTTGATCTTGACGATCATCTGCACTTTCAGTTCGCGACAAGTGCCAAATAAAGCATTTGGTTGAGAAAAACCATTTTCCAGCGCTTTAAAAATTGCATCAGAGATAAGCAACAATACTCAATAGGATGTACAGGAAGCACTCCTCAAGAAATCATACATAAATTTTATTAACTGGGAAGAATTGTGTGGAATTTGCTAAGATGAATGTAGATAAGCCAGTTGACTTTTAGAGTAAGGTGATTTCCTCAGATGAGTCGAAATACAATATTTTTTCTTGGACAGTTTCCAAGTCCGTGAAGAAGATCAGAAAAGCTCTTGGCCCAAAAAAACAGCAAAAATATTATAAAGCACGACGGCGTTGGTCTTATGTTTTGAAGTTGCATAGTTGCATCAGGCTTCGTAAGCTTTAAGTTTATTGATGGAGGGATGATCAAATATAAGTATATTGATATCCTCTAAAGAAACATCAATAAAAATCCGAAAATACGAAATATATAACAAAAAAAGTAAGAAAGCTCTAGTCGAGACTGCTCGACTACGAGATCCCTGAACCCTTCGAGAAAGTGATATTTTTATAATTCTTCGCTTCTTTTGCACATGCACACACACACACGCACGCACGTATAAAAAGGCATGGTGTGGGCCTATTATGGGAGCTTAATTGCTTATTAACTTTTTTGTAGGACAATCTTCACGAAACTTTTAGACCGTGATACTAATATTAAAATGCGTGTATTTGCGAAATTGTGGATTTGGGGGTGGGGGTAGATATAACAAAAAGCAAAATTCTATAAAATACACATGAATCTATATTAAATATTTAAAACCCTATTTTTTTTAATAATTTTTGATAAGGTTTTAATCGATAACCAAAAAACGAATAAAGCTATTGATGTTTGATACAAACTCAATTGTCGCGTGTAATACATGAATCTACTGCAATTTTAAGCCTCTTCTCTTATATCTTCTGAGATCTATGCGTTTATACATACGGACGGACAGACAGGGCTAAATCGACTCAGCTCGTCAAGAACATATAAACTTAATGGTGTCTGCCACGCCCCCTTCTGCCTGTTTTGAGCGTCTGGAGTTGACCTATTGTGATGCTCTTTAACATGAGACTCAGTAAGTGAGCAAATAGCTCAAAAACTCAATGTAAACGGTCTTCATGTTGACGTATGCTGCACACATTGTAGACATCGAGAAACAGTCAACAGTTATTTGCAAGCTATACATGTAACATAGAGATAGGACAACTAGAACAAACTTTCCTCAACTTTGTATATGCTCGGGTCTCTTACTTTTAGGTTAGAACAAAGAACATACGGCAATATCATTTTGGTGAAGTGCCGAAAGTCAAACAAGTGAAGTGAACATCAAAGAACATCAAGCTAGATCGAAAAGGACATCTACCGACAAATTTCATGCAGCGATAGTCAATATATCCTAGGTAGATATCTCAAGGAAACTATCCAGGAGCAGCCTGTTCAAAAATAGATAGACGCAAAACGTTTTATTTATACCCTGAACCCTGAAAATTGAAAATGGGAAATCCGGGTATAATGGGTTTGTTAAAATGTGTGTAACATGTGGAATGAGCCGCAGCAGACATAAAAGATATATATTCTTGATCAGGGCGAAGAGCTGAATCGATTGATCTGTCCGTCTGTCCGTGCGTATGAACGCTGAGATCTTCTGAGATCTGACATATACTCGTGTATACAATACGCAGTACATGTTTATCATAATTTTTCCGATAACTCAACCCATTTATTTTTTATCTTTTTGGAATTTAGCCCAGAAATTTCAGATTTACTATTACAATTTATGTGATATATACAAAGAATTTGCAATTTACAGATTTAAGATACCACTTTGCCACATATTAAAAAATAAAAAACGTTTTTCAAATACTAGAGACTTCTTCTTTGTCAAATACACGCATTTGAATGATATTGTCGCGTTTTAAAAGTTTTATGAAGATAGTCCAGTTTGAGAAATAAGACTTTTTTATATATTAAAAAAAAAAAAGTATTAATTATTAAAATGAGTTTATATGATAAAAATAAAAATCAAGTAAGAAAGCTCTAGTCGAGACTGCTCGACTACGAGATCCCCTGAACCCTTCCAGGAACTGATATTTCAGTTTATAAAAGAAACAAGACATGCACACACACATACGCTTACACGTATAGGCAGGCATGTTGGGCGCCAAAATGTAGGATCAGGAGCGTTTTTCAGTCCAGCACGAGTTTCAAAGTATGGGGGTGTTATTCTACTAAACAAATGAGCCGTAAATTAAATTCAGCGTATCGTAGGCGCAAACGTTTATTCATAGAGTTCTTGTTTTAGACTATTTACAAAAACGTATGAGCAAGCGCAGCTTGCTTAAAGTTAGGCGAATGAGTGTAAGTAAGGAAAGTTGAACAATGCAAAGAGAGAGTAGTTAGGGTGGTCCCAAATATAAGAATAGAAGTATACAACTCAACTTAAGGAAATAAGATTGATTTGACCCAACATATATAATACAAATAATGGACAAAAAATATATAATTATTTTTATTAAGGAAAAAATATGAATCAAATCCTGTATGCCAAATTACGCAGATCTGCATAAAGTGATGCAAATTAAATACTTTAAATTGCAAAAATTTCCGATACAAGGTTAATATTTTAGATTTTATTCGGTTCAGCTTCCATTTTCGACTTCCTGATGTATTTTTATTATGTTTTGTCATCATCAATCATAAGTCCTTCAAAATTGTGCTTTTTGCATTTTTCAGTTTGTCAAGACGTTTAAGCAGGTGATTATTAGCAGTTTCTGCTTCCTCCAATCGTTCTAAAATCTCTCGGTGCTGCAAAAACGAGAAATTACAAATTAGAAAAAATGACTTTGAAAATCTTCTTGCTAAACTAGCTTGATAATATAAATTTACGTATTTGAATGCCCTGAACCTATAAAATATAGGAAATCAGAGCCAGTCTACGGCATAGGTACACTTCCAGAGTTGCGCGAAAGAAACCGATGGTTTCATTAGATAATATAGGTATAGGTTCAAATTTGTATGAAAAATAAGCAGTTTTGACACTGTTGACTGTCTTAAAACCAGTAGACAAAATAAAACAAATAAGAGTGCTCTAGTCGAGACTGCACGACTAGGTGATACCCTGAACCCTTCTTTCATGCACATATACAGAAACACATACACACACCCGTACGCATGCATCCATACGAACGTATAAACAATGGCTCTGCTAACTGCGCAGTTACTGCGCTTAGGCTGCCGCGTGGGCTATATTATGAAAATTTATTTGTTAAATAAATCTTTTTGTAGTGGGACTATCTTCATCAAACTTTCAGAACGTGATAATAACAATAACAAATGTGTGTATATGCCAAAGCACAAGTCTTTAGTACTTGATATATGTACGTTTTTTTTCAAATTTGTGGCGAAGGGAGCGTAATATCTAAAATCTGTAAATGAAAAAATCTTTGTATTCATTACATAAGTCTCTAGCACTTGTAGCTTTGGAGATCTCTGCGTTTATACGGACGGACAGCCGGACAGGGCTAGATCAACTCAGCTCGTCATCCTGATCAAGAATATATATACTTTATGGATCTGCCATGTCTCCTTCTGCCTGTGATTCTAGTTACAAGTAGTATGTATATAGATTTACGAATCGGACAACATGAGGGTTTTTGACAATTTGTATATTCTTAGCCGTTTTTTCGCCTGTTTTTGATGACGCAATCCCTTGACCACTTTTATTTCCGTGTAGAATGACTGTTTATTATCTAAGGTTTTTATTTGTAAAAATAAATAGTGCTAAAAAGTATTATGCGTTTCCTACAATGCACATCATTATACATACCACTTTCGTTCATTATATTAACAGTCTGAAGGCCAAAGATTGGGTGCAGCATTGATAGCCTCTGCCTAGGCTTCTGCAGCTGTTTCAGGTAGATAATCTGTTTCTTAGGCTTTAATACTCATACTTATGCTCAGTTTTTAATTTCTTAATTCATGAATTTTATTTCATTCTACCGGATGTTTCTGACATGAAAGCAGGTGTCAGCAACAGGTTTGAATATATAGGTGGATGGCAGAAGTAAACATTACTGATGGCGAAAAGTCATCAAAGTCAAGTCCATCTGACGAATTTTTTAACAGTGCGCATAATAGCATCTTGTTACTATGTACACTGTGGCACAAAAGTCACCGTACTCTCGATATATATGCAGGAAACACGCTATAAATTCGAGAAACGTGCGAGCTCCTGCAGCCCACACAACGCAGCAAAATTAGTAAGCAGAAAATAATGTCCAGAGGTACGAGAGGTGTATAAAAAATAATACTTGATCTTGACGATCATCTGCACTTTCAGTTCGCGACAAGTGCCAAATAAAGCATTTGGTTGAGAAAAACCATTTTCCAGCGCTTTAAAAATTGCATCAGAGATAAGCAACAATACTCAATAGGATGTACAGGAAGCACTCCTCAAGAAATCATACATAAATTTTATTAACTGGGAAGAATTGTGTGGAATTTGCTAAGATGAATGTAGATAAGCCAGTTGACTTTTAGAGTAAGGTGATTTCCTCAGATGAGTCGAAATACAATATTTTTTCTTGGACAGTTTCCAAGTCCGTGAAGAAGATCAGAAAAGCTCTTGGCCCAAAAAAACAGCAAAAATATTATAAAGCACGACGGCGTTGGTCTTATGTTTTGAAGTTGCATAGTTGCATCAGGCTTCGTAAGCTTTAAGTTTATTGATGGAGGGATGATCAAATATAAGTATATTGATATCCTCTAAAGAAACATCAATAAAAATCCGAAAATACCAAATATATAACAAAAAAAGTAAGAAAGCTCTAGTCGAGACTGCTCGACTACGAGATCCCTGAACCCTTCGAGAAAGTGATATTTTTATAATTCTTCGCTTCTTTTGCACATGCACACACACACACGCACGCACGTATAAAAAGGCATGGTGTGGGCCTATTATGGGAGCTTAATTGCTTATTAACTTTTTTGTAGGACAATCTTCACGAAACTTTTAGACCGTGATACTAATATTAAAATGCGTGTATTTGCGAAATTGTGGATTTGGGGGTGGGGGTAGATATAACAAAAAGCAAAATTCTATAAAATACACATGAATCTATATTAAATATTTAAAACCCTATTTTTATATTCATTCACGAAGTGATATGAATATATTGGTTTTGTGCAATGTCCGTCTTGCTGTCCGTCCGTCCGTCCGTCTGTCCGTCTGTCCGTATGAATGCAATATTTTTCGCGGCTATTGAAGCTAGAGACTTGAAACTTGGAACATATACTCGTATATGTCTCCGATTTATAAAGTGTAAAAATTTTCCATATACGCCCACTATGGGCGTGGCAAATCGGAAAATGCATTTTCCTGTATGCCAGAAATCATATTAGTTGAAGAGCTAGAGAGCTGAAATTTAAAATGTAGATTCGTGTTGATCACCCAAGATCAAAAAGATATGGCGGATATATCTACGCCCATTGGGGGCGTGGCAAATCGAGCAAAACTGTATCTTCTAAAGTTGTAAAGCTAGAATGCTGAAATTTGGCACGTAAGTAAATGTTACGATTCTATAAAGAACGTAAAGAACGCCCCCCACTGGGGGCGTGGCAAATCGGATCTAAATATATATTGATTTTCCAAATTCTCCTATTTTTTGAGCACTATTGATGTTAGCGACTTGAAATTTGGTATGTATACTCGGGTTGACGACCCAAGATCAATAAGCTATGGCGGATATATCTACGCCCACAGGGGGCGTGGCAAACCGCAAAAGTTTATATCTCCTACAGTTTTAGAGCTAGAACATTAAAATTTGGATAGTTGAGTTACTGATAATCTCCTCTATCGATGACCCAAAAATAATTGTTACGCCTCTTTGGGGGCGTGGCATATCAAAAAATACCCTGTAATTTTCACATTTTTTGAGTCTAAGCGTCCAAATTTTACAGTTACGTAGCCTTCAGCTCATTCTAAGAACTGGCCAAAAATTATGGGTCTACGACCACTGGGGGCGTGGCAAAACGGAATTTAGACGCCCAATAGCGAATTTCATATGCGTATGCCACCTATATATATAAATATTCTTAATAGGCATTAATAATAAGGAAAGAAACATTTTTAAGAATATTAAAAAATATAAATTAAATTAAAACGAAAAAGTTTTCCGCGGGGTTCGAACCTGCACCTCAATCTACGCCCACTAGGGGCGTGCCAAATCGACATTTGCAGCGGCCAAATGCAAAATTCATATGCGTGTGTCACTCACATATATATGTATATATGCTTAATAGGCATTAATAAGACAAAACGAAACATTTTAAGAAATTTAAAAAATATAAAATATATTATACCAATATAAATTTCGATTTTAAAAAAAATTCCCGCGTTTGTCAAAAAAAAAATAAAAGAAGAGATTCGAACCGCGGACTTCCGACACAACACGCAGAGTCTCTGCTAACAGCGCCACTGCACCGATCTTGCGAAATATAACTAACAACAAACTTTACAGCTACGGCACCTATAGTAAACAAAAACCAAAGTAGCGGCTGAAAATTCAAAGACAATTCAAAAGCAATTCAAAGACAATTCAATCGCAATTGAGATTCTTAGAATTGCTCGAATACGCATTTGAATATACATATATACATACACATTTGCACACGCGTAAAAAACGCTGGCATACTGAAATTGTGTGTGCAGACGAATACATACATTTGTAAGTATGTATGTATGTATGTACGTATAAGCATTTGTGGGTTATTTTAGCAAAAATAAAATTTAACTTATAAAAACTTATAAAAATATTTTACTAATAACAAAAATGTTATGTGTTTGTCATATAAGCTATCATTTTCCCAATAAAATAACTAATTTATAAAAAGACATTTAAAAAACTTGACATTAGCGAGATTAGAACCCGCGCTATTCCAGCGCAACTTGCATAGCATTTACCATCAACGCCACTGCAATATACGATCAGGCGGTAGCTAAAACGAAATAGCTTTACTTCGAGAGCGTCATCTGACAAAAGTAAGCTAAAGTAACGGCTGAAAATTTCATGAATCAATTCTTAGAATATGCTAGAAGACACGTTTTTATATGTATGTATATACATACATACATATGCATATGACTGTATGCATAGAATAACCGATCAATGTGTGCATACGTATAGGAAAAACGCTCTGCTCCGCTGCTAGCTTGCTGCCTGCAGGTGCGTTTGCTAATTGGCCAAATATTTTGTTTATTAAATATGATCTACATTTCTATTGAATTTTGGTCATTTCTGAAGAAATACCAGCTCATTCACATTGCTACATTTGCAACTAAAATTAAAAGGAGAATTCGGTAAATTTTTGAGCCGACATTCAAAATATAACAAAAATCAAAATTATATAAAATACCCATGCATCTATATGCAAAATTTGGAGAGTCTAGCTCTAAAGATGTACGAGATATAAACGGGAATAGCTCTCTATGATTCCCCAATTTTAATGGGTTCAGGCCCTGCTTTATATTGATTACTATTAGCGCTAGAGACTTGAAATTTAAAATATACTCGGGTTGACAACCCAAAATCAATTAGATATGTAAGGCAGCGTTGGGACTGTGAATGAATATTCCGTAGTCGGTAACGCCCGACTGCAACGTTCTTACTTGTTTTAATAATTTTTGATAAGGTTTTAATCGATAACCAAAAAACGAATAAAGCTATTGATGTTTGATACAAACTCAATTGTCGCGTGTAATACATGAATCTACTGCAATTTTAAGCCTCTTCTCTTATATCTTCTGAGATCTATGCGTTTATACATACGGACGGACAGACAGGGCTAAATCGACTCAGCTCGTCAAGAACATATAAACTTAATGGTGTCTGCCACGCCCCCTTCTGCCTGTTTTGAGCGTCTGGAGTTGACCTATTGTGATGCTCTTTAACATGAGACTCAGTAAGTGAGCAAATAGCTCAAAAACTCAATGTAAACGGTCTTCATGTTGACGTATGCTGCACACATTGTAGACATCGAGAAACAGTCAACAGTTATTTGCAAGCTATACATGTAACATAGAGATAGGACAACTAGAACAAACTTTCCTCAACTTTGTATATGCTCGGGTCTCTTACTTTTAGGTTAGAACAAAGAACATACGGCAATATCATTTTGGTGAAGTGCCGAAAGTCAAACAAGTGAAGTGAACATCAAAGAACATCAAGCTAGATCGAAAAGGACATCTACCGACAAATTTCATGCAGCGATAGTCAATATATCCTAGGTAGATATCTCAAGGAAACTATCCAGGAGCAGCCTGTTCAAAAATAGATAGACGCAAAACGTTTTATTTATACCCTGAACCCTGAAAATTGAAAATGGGAAATCCGGGTATAATGGGTTTGTTAAAATGTGTGTAACATGTGGAATGAGCCGCAGCAGACATAAAAGATATATATTCTTGATCAGGGCGAAGAGCTGAATCGATTGATCTGTCCGTCTGTCCGTGCGTATGAACGCTGAGATCTTCTGAGATCTGACATATACTCGTGTATACAATACGCAGTACATGTTTATCATAATTTTTCCGATAACTCAACCCATTTATTTTTTATCTTTTTGGAATTTAGCCCAGAAATTTCAGATTTACTATTACAATTTATGTGATATATACAAAGAATTTGCAATTTACAGATTTAAGATACCACTTTGCCACATATTAAAAAATAAAAAACGTTTTTCAAATACTAGAGACTTCTTCTTTGTCAAATACACGCATTTGAATGATATTGTCGCGTTTTAATAGTTTTATGAAGATAGTTCAGTTTGAGAAATAAGACTATTTTATATATTAAAAAAAGATTATTAATTATTAAAATGAATTTATATGATAAAAATAAAAAACCAGTAAGAAAGCTCTAGTCGAGACTGCTCGACTACGAGATCCCCTGAACCCTTCCAGGAACTGATATTTCAGTTTCAGTAATTCCTCGCATTTCAGCTTATAAAAGAAACAAGATATGTACACACGCATACGCATGCACGTATAGGCAGGCATGTTGGGCGCCAAAATGTAGGATCAGGAGCGTTTTTCAGTCCAGCACGAGTTTCAAAGTATGGGGGTGTTATTCTACTAAACAAATGAGCCGTAAATTAAATTCAGCGTATCGTAGGCGCAAACGTTTATTCATAGAGTTCTTGTTTTAGACTATTTACAAAAACGTATGAGCAAGCGCAGCTTGCTTAAAGTTAGGCGAATGAGTGTAAGTAAGGAAAGTTGAACAATGCAAAGAGAGAGTAGTTAGGGTGGTCCCAAATATAAGAATAGAAGTATACAACTCAACTTAAGGAAATAAGATTGATTTGACCCAACATATATAATACAAATAATGGACAAAAAATATATAATTATTTTTATTAAGGAAAAAATATGAATCAAATCCTGTATGCCAAATTACGCAGATCTGCATAAAGTGATGCAAATTAAATACTATAAATTGCAAAAATTTCCGATACAAGGTTAATATTTTAGATTTTATTCGGTTCAGCTTCCATTTTCGACTTCCTGATGTATTATTATTATGTTTTGTCATCATCAATCATAAGTCCTTCAAAATTGTGCTTTTTGCATTTTTCAGTTTGTCAAGACGTTTAAGCAGGTGATTATTAGCAGTTTCTGCTTCCTCCAATCGTTCTAAAATCTCTCGGTGCTGCAAAAACGAGAAATTACAAATTAGAAAAAATGACTTTGAAAATCTTCTTGCTAAACTAGCTTGATAATATAAATTTACGTATTTGAATGCCCTGAACCTATAAAATATAGGAAATCAGAATCAGTCTACGGCATAGGTACACTTCCAGAGTTGCGCGAAAGAAACCGATGGTTTCATTAGATAATATAGGTATAGGTTCAAATTTGTATGAAAAATAAGCAGTTTTGACACTGTTGACTGTCTTAAAACCAGTAGACAAAATAAAACAAATAAGAGTGCTCTAGTCGAGACTGCACGACTAGGTGATACCCTGAACCCTTCTTTCATGCACATATACAGAAACACATACACACACCCGTACGCATGCATCCATACGAACGTATAAACAATGGCTCTGCTAACTGCGCAGTTACTGCGCTTAGGCTGCCGCGTGGGCTATATTATGAAAATTTATTTGTTAAATAAATCTTTTTGTAGTGGGACTATCTTCATCAAACTTTCAGAACGTGATAATAACAATAACAAATGTGTGTATATGCCAAAGCACAAGTCTCTAGTAGTTGATATACGTTTTTTTCAAATTTGGGGCGAAGGGAGCGTAGTATCTAAAATCTGTAAATGAAAAAATCTTTGTATTCATTACATAAATCTACACAGTAAATCTGAAGTCTCTAGGACTAACAGACTAACAAAAAAGAAATGGGATGAGTTATCGAAAAAATATGATAAACTCGTACTGCGTATGGTATACACGAGTATACATGTACAATTTCAAGTCTCTAGCACTTGTAGCTTAGGAGATCTCTGCGTTTATACGGACGTACGGACGGACGGACGGACGGACAGACGGACAGGGCTAGATCAACTCAGCTCGTCATCCTGATCAAGAATATATATACTTTATGGATCTGCCATGTCTCCTTCTGCCTGTGATTCTAGTTACAAGTAGTATGTATATAGATTCACGAATCGGACAACATGAGGGTTTTTGATCATTTGTATATTCTTAGCCGTTTTTTAGCCTGTTTTTGATGACGCAATCCCTTGACCACTTTTATTTCCGTGTAGAATGACTGTTTATTATCTAAGGTTTTTATTTGTAAAAATAAATAGTGCTAAAAAGTATTATGCGTTTCCTACAATGCACATCATTATACATACCACTTTCGTTCATTATATTAACAGTCTGAAGGCCAAAGATTGGGTGCAGCATTGATAGCCCCTGCCTAGGCTTCTGCAGCTGTTTCAGGTAGATAATCTGTTTCTTAGGCTTTAATATTCATACTTATGCTCAGTTTTTAATTTCTTAATTCATGAATTTTATTTCATTCTACCGGATGTTTCTGACATGAAAGCAGGTGTCAGCAAAAACTGTATCGGTGCAGCTTCAACGTGTACTATATTTGAATATATAGGTGGATGGCAGAAGTAAACATTACTGATGGCGAAAAGTCCTCAAAGTCAAGTCCATCTGACGAATTTGCCATTTTGGCCATATCGTTGCTGCTGTCGAAATCTACCCAGTTATTTCCATTATCCACTTATTTATTTTTTATTGTAAGGTAATCAAATAGTGATTGACCATTTTAAGGTAATTACTATTGAAATTTTTTTATATATACTTAATTTTGGTTGTTTTGGACCACTTGGCGGATCTCCGCTGGAGTGCCCGCCAAGCTTCAGCTGGGATAAGAGAGCACAGTCTGAAAATGTGACGTCACAACAGAGCTGTTAGTTAACATTAAAAGTAACGGAACTGATCTTTTCACAAGCTACTGAGTCTTTTAACAGTGCGCATAATAACATCTTGTTACTATGTACAATGTGGCACAAGAGTCACCGTACTCTCGATATATATGCAGGAAACACGCTATAAATTCGAGAAGCGTGCGAGCTCCTGCAGCCCACACAACGCAACAAAATTAGTAAGCAGAAAATAATGTCCAGAGGCAAGTGAACCATCCAAACAGTCCTTGGTTGTTTTAGATACGAGAGGTGTATAAAAAATAATACTTGATCTTGACGATCATCTGCACTTTCAGTTAGCGACAAGTGCCAAATAAAGCATTTGGTTGAGAAAAATTGCATCAGAGATAAGCAACAATACTCAATAGGATGTACAGGAAGCACTCCTCAAAAAACCATACATAAATTTTATTAACTGGGAAGAATTGTTTGGAATTTGCTAAGATGAATGTAGATAAGCCAGTTGACTTTTAGAGTAAGGTGATTTCCTCAGATGAGTCGAAATACAATATTTTTTCTTGGACAGTTTCCAAGTCCGTGAAGAAGATCAGAAAAGCTCTTGGCCCAAAAAAACAGCAAAAATATTATAAAGCACGACGGCGTTGGTCTTATGTTTTGAAGTTGCATAGTTGCATCAGGCTTCGTAAGCTTTAAGTTTATTGATGGAGGGATGATCAAATATAAGTATATTGATATCCTCTAAAGAAACATCAATAAAAATCCGAAAATACCAAATATATAACAAAAAAAAGTAAGAAAGCTCTAGTCGAGACTGCTCGACTACGAGATCCCTGAACCCTTCGAGAAAGTGATATTTTTATAATTCTTCGCTTCTTTTGCACATGCACACACACACACGCACGCACGTATAAAAAGGCATGGTGTGGGCCTATTATGGGAGCTTAATTGCTTATTAACTTTTTTGTAGGACAATCTTCACGAAACTTTTAGACCGTGATACTAATATTAAAATGCGTGTATTTGCGAAATTGTGGATTTGGGGGTGGGGGTAGATATAAAAAAAAGCAAAATTCTATAAAATACACATGAATCTATATTAAATATTTAAAACCCTATTTTTTTAATAATTTTTGATAAGGTTTTAATCGATAACCAAAAAACGAATAAAGCTATTGATGTTTGATACAAACTCAATTGTCGCGTGTAATACATGAATCTACTGCAATTTTAAGCCTCTTCTCTTATATCTTCTGAGATCTATGCGTTTATACATACGGACGGACAGACAGGGCTAAATCGACTCAGCTCGTCAAGAACATATAAACTTAATGGTGTCTGCCACGCCCCCTTCTGCCTGTTTTGAGCGTCTGGAGTTGACCTATTGTGATGCTCTTTAACATGAGACTCAGTAAGTGAGCAAATAGCTCAAAAACTCAATGTAAACGGTCTTCATGTTGACGTATGCTGCACACATTGTAGACATCGAGAAACAGTCAACAGTTATTTGCAAGCTATACATGTAACATAGAGATAGGACAACTAGAACAAACTTTCCTCAACTTTGTATATGCTCGGGTCTCTTACTTTTAGGTTAGAACAAAGAACATACGGCAATATCATTTTGGTGAAGTGCCGAAAGTCAAACAAGTGAAGTGAACATCAAAGAACATCAAGCTAGATCGAAAAGGACATCTACCGACAAATTTCATGCAGCGATAGTCAATATATCCTAGGTAGATATCTCAAGGAAACTATCCAGGAGCAGCCTGTTCAAAAATAGATAGACGCAAAACGTTTTATTTATACCCTGAACCCTGAAAATTGAAAATGGGAAATCCGGGTATAATGGGTTTGTTAAAATGTGTGTAACATGTGGAATGAGCCGCAGCAGACATAAAAGATATATATTCTTGATCAGGGCGAAGAGCTGAATCGATTGATCTGTCCGTCTGTCCGTGCGTATGAACGCTGAGATCTTCTGAGATCTGACATATACTCGTGTATACAATACGCAGTACATGTTTATCATAATTTTTCCGATAACTCAACCCATTTATTTTTTATCTTTTTGGAATTTAGCCCAGAAATTTCAGATTTACTATTACAATTTATGTGATATATACAAAGAATTTGCAATTTACAGATTTAAGATACCACTTTGCCACATATTAAAAAATAAAAAACGTTTTTCAAATACTAGAGACTTCTTCTTTGTCAAATACACGCATTTGAATGATATTGTCGCGTTTTAATAGTTTTATGAAGATAGTTCAGTTTGAGAAATAAGACTATTTTATATATTAAAAAAAGATTATTAATTATTAAAATGAATTTATATGATAAAAATAAAAAACCAGTAAGAAAGCTCTAGTCGAGACTGCTCGACTACGAGATCCCCTGAACCCTTCCAGGAACTGATATTTCAGTTTCAGTAATTCCTCGCATTTCAGCTTATAAAAGAAACAAGATATGTACACACGCATACGCATGCACGTATAGGCAGGCATGTTGGGCGCCAAAATGTAGGATCAGGAGCGTTTTTCAGTCCAGCACGAGTTTCAAAGTATGGGGGTGTTATTCTACTAAACAAATGAGCCGTAAATTAAATTCAGCGTATCGTAGGCGCAAACGTTTATTCATAGAGTTCTTGTTTTAGACTATTTACAAAAACGTATGAGCAAGCGCAGCTTGCTTAAAGTTAGGCGAATGAGTGTAAGTAAGGAAAGTTGAACAATGCAAAGAGAGAGTAGTTAGGGTGGTCCCAAATATAAGAATAGAAGTATACAACTCAACTTAAGGAAATAAGATTGATTTGACCCAACATATATAATACAAATAATGGACAAAAAATATATAATTATTTTTATTAAGGAAAAAATATGAATCAAATCCTGTATGCCAAATTACGCAGATCTGCATAAAGTGATGCAAATTAAATACTATAAATTGCAAAAATTTCCGATACAAGGTTAATATTTTAGATTTTATTCGGTTCAGCTTCCATTTTCGACTTCCTGATGTATTATTATTATGTTTTGTCATCATCAATCATAAGTCCTTCAAAATTGTGCTTTTTGCATTTTTCAGTTTGTCAAGACGTTTAAGCAGGTGATTATTAGCAGTTTCTGCTTCCTCCAATCGTTCTAAAATCTCTCGGTGCTGCAAAAACGAGAAATTACAAATTAGAAAAAATGACTTTGAAAATCTTCTTGCTAAACTAGCTTGATAATATAAATTTACGTATTTGAATGCCCTGAACCTATAAAATATAGGAAATCAGAATCAGTCTACGGCATAGGTACACTTCCAGAGTTGCGCGAAAGAAACCGATGGTTTCATTAGATAATATAGGTATAGGTTCAAATTTGTATGAAAAATAAGCAGTTTTGACACTGTTGACTGTCTTAAAACCAGTAGACAAAATAAAACAAATAAGAGTGCTCTAGTCGAGACTGCACGACTAGGTGATACCCTGAACCCTTCTTTCATGCACATATACAGAAACATACGCATGCATCCATACGAACGTATAAACAATGGCTCTGCTAACTGCGCAGTTACTGCGCTTAGGCTGCCGCGTGGGCTATATTATGAAAATTTATTTGTTAAATAAATCTTTTTGTAGTGGGACTATCTTCATCAAACTTTCAGAACGTGATAATAACAATAACAAATGTGTGTATATGCCAAAGCACAAGTCTCTAGTAGTTGATATACGTTTTTTTCAAATTTGGGGCGAAGGGAGCGTAGTATCTAAAATCTGTAAATGAAAAAATCTTTGTATTCATTACATAAATCTACACAGTAAATCTGAAGTCTCTAGGACTAACAGACTAACAAAAAAGAAATGGGATGAGTTATCGAAAAAATATGATAAACTCGTACTGCGTATGGTATACACGAGTATACATGTACAATTTCAAGTCTCTAGCACTTGTAGCTTAGGAGATCTCTGCGTTTATACGGACGTACGGACGGACGGACGGACGGACAGACGGACAGGGCTAGATCAACTCAGCTCGTCATCCTGATCAAGAATATATATACTTTATGGATCTGCCATGTCTCCTTCTGCCTGTGATTCTAGTTACAAGTAGTATGTATATAGATTCACGAATCGGACAACATGAGGGTTTTTGATCATTTGTATATTCTTAGCCGTTTTTTAGCCTGTTTTTGATGACGCAATCCCTTGACCACTTTTATTTCCGTGTAGAATGACTGTTTATTATCTAAGGTTTTTATTTGTAAAAATAAATAGTGCTAAAAAGTATTATGCGTTTCCTACAATGCACATCATTATACATACCACTTTCGTTCATTATATTAACAGTCTGAAGGCCAAAGATTGGGTGCAGCATTGATAGCCCCTGCCTAGGCTTCTGCAGCTGTTTCAGGTAGATAATCTGTTTCTTAGGCTTTAATATTCATACTTATGCTCAGTTTTTAATTTCTTAATTCATGAATTTTATTTCATTCTACCGGATGTTTCTGACATGAAAGCAGGTGTCAGCAAAAACTGTATCGGTGCAGCTTCAACGTGTACTATATTTGAATATATAGGTGGATGGCAGAAGTAAACATTACTGATGGCGAAAAGTCCTCAAAGTCAAGTCCATCTGACGAATTTGCCATTTTGGCCATATCGTTGCTGCTGTCGAAATCTACCCAGTTATTTCCATTATCCACTTATTTATTTTTTATTGTAAGGTAATCAAATAGTGATTGACCATTTTAAGGTAATTACTATTGAAATTTTTTTATATATACTTAATTTTGGTTGTTTTGGACCACTTGGCGGATCTCCGCTGGAGTGCCCGCCAAGCTTCAGCTGGGATAAGAGAGCACAGTCTGAAAATGTGACGTCACAACAGAGCTGTTAGTTAACATTAAAAGTAACGGAACTGATCTTTTCACAAGCTACTGAGTCTTTTAACAGTGCGCATAATAACATCTTGTTACTATGTACAATGTGGCACAAGAGTCACCGTACTCTCGATATATATGCAGGAAACACGCTATAAATTCGAGAAGCGTGCGAGCTCCTGCAGCCCACACAACGCAACAAAATTAGTAAGCAGAAAATAATGTCCAGAGGCAAGTGAACCATCCAAACAGTCCTTGGTTGTTTTAGATACGAGAGGTGTATAAAAAATAATACTTGATCTTGACGATCATCTGCACTTTCAGTTAGCGACAAGTGCCAAATAAAGCATTTGGTTGAGAAAAATTGCATCAGAGATAAGCAACAATACTCAATAGGATGTACAGGAAGCACTCCTCAAAAAACCATACATAAATTTTATTAACTGGGAAGAATTGTTTGGAATTTGCTAAGATGAATGTAGATAAGCCAGTTGACTTTTAGAGTAAGGTGATTTCCTCAGATGAGTCGAAATACAATATTTTTTCTTGGACAGTTTCCAAGTCCGTGAAGAAGATCAGAAAAGCTCTTGGCCCAAAAAAACAGCAAAAATATTATAAAGCACGACGGCGTTGGTCTTATGTTTTGAAGTTGCATAGTTGCATCAGGCTTCGTAAGCTTTAAGTTTATTGATGGAGGGATGATCAAATATAAGTATATTGATATCCTCTAAAGAAACATCAATAAAAATCCGAAAATACCAAATATATAACAAAAAAAAGTAAGAAAGCTCTAGTCGAGACTGCTCGACTACGAGATCCCTGAACCCTTCGAGAAAGTGATATTTTTATAATTCTTCGCTTCTTTTGCACATGCACACACACACACGCACGCACGTATAAAAAGGCATGGTGTGGGCCTATTATGGGAGCTTAATTGCTTATTAACTTTTTTGTAGGACAATCTTCACGAAACTTTTAGACCGTGATACTAATATTAAAATGCGTGTATTTGCGAAATTGTGGATTTGGGGGTGGGGGTAGATATAAAAAAAAGCAAAATTCTATAAAATACACATGAATCTATATTAAATATTTAAAACCCTATTTTTTTAATAATTTTTGATAAGGTTTTAATCGATAACCAAAAAACGAATAAAGCTATTGATGTTTGATACAAACTCAATTGTCGCGTGTAATACATGAATCTACTGCAATTTTAAGCCTCTTCTCTTATATCTTCTGAGATCTATGCGTTTATACATACGGACGGACAGACAGGGCTAAATCGACTCAGCTCGTCAAGAACATATAAACTTAATGGTGTCTGCCACGCCCCCTTCTGCCTGTTTTGAGCGTCTGGAGTTGACCTATTGTGATGCTCTTTAACATGAGACTCAGTAAGTGAGCAAATAGCTCAAAAACTCAATGTAAACGGTCTTCATGTTGACGTATGCTGCACACATTGTAGACATCGAGAACAGTCAACAGTTATTTGCAAGCTATACATGTAACATAGAGATAGGACAACTATGGGAAATCCGGGTATAATGGGTTTTTTAAAATGTGTGTAACATGTGGAATGAGCCGCAGCAGACATAAAAGATATATATTCTTGATCAGGGCGAAGAGCTGAATCGATTGATTTGTCCGTCTGTCCGTGCGTATGAACGCTGAGATCTTCTGAGATCTGACATATACTCGTGTATACAATACGCAGTACATGTTTATCATAATTTTTCCGATAACTCAACCCATTTATTTTTTATCTTTTTGGAATTTAGCCCAGAAATTTCAGATTTACTATTACAATTTATGTGATATATACAAAGAATTTGTAATTTAAAGATTTAAGATACCACTTTGCCACATATTAAAAAATAAAAAAACGTTTTTCAAATACTAGAGACTTCTTCTTAGTCAAATACACGCATTTGAATGATATTGTCGCGTTTTAAAAGTTTTATGAAGATAGTCCAGTTTGAGAAATAAGACTTTTTTTATATTAATTATTAATTAATTATTAAAATGAATTTATATGATAAAAATAAAAAGTAAGAAGCTCTAGTCGAGACTGCTCGACTACGAGATCCCCTGAACCCTTCCAGGAAGTGATATTTCAGTTTCAGTAATTCCTCGCATTTCAGCTTATAAAAGAAACAAGACATGCACACACGCATACGCATGCACGTATAGGCAGGCATGGGCTGCAGTGTGGGCTTACTATGGGAACTTAATTGTTTGATAACTTTTTTTGTAGACGGACAACCTTCATAAAACTTTCAAACCGTAATAATAACATTAAAATGTGTGTATTTGTAAAATCATAAGTCTCTAGTACTTGAAATACGCTTTTTGAGAATTTGGAGGAAAGGTGGTTGATTTTGAGGGTGGGGTGGAATATGACAAAAAACGAAATTCTTAAAAATACATATGAATCTATATTTCAAATTTGGAGACTCTAGCTCTAAAGATGTAGAAAATATAATTATACCCTGAACCCATTGAAAATGGGAAATCAGGGTATAATGTTTTTGTGAAAATGTATGTAACAGGCAGAAGGAGGTGGGCAGACCCCATAAAGTATATATGTTCTTGATCAGGATGACGAGCTGAGTTGATCTAGCCATGTCCGTCTGTCCGTCTGTCCGTCCGTCCGTCCGTCCGTCCGTCCGTCCGTCCGTCCGTCCGTCCGTCCGTCCGTCCGTCTTTCCGTCCGTACTAACGCAGAGATCTCCTAAACTACAAGTGCTAGAGACTTGAAATTTTACATGTATACTCGTGTATACCATACGCAGTACGAGTTTATATTTTTACGATAACACATCCCATTTATTTTTTATCGATAACAATCGAAAATCTGACTTTGTCTTTAAAGCCTAGTTTGAATACTGTTAGACCTAGAGACTTCAGATTTACTGTGTAGATTTATGTGATGAATACAAAGATTTTGTTAGTTACAGATTTTGGATGCTACGCCCCCTTCGCCCCAAATTTGAAAAAAACGTATATCAAGTACTAGAGACTTGTGCTTTGACATATACACACATTTGAATGTTATTATTACGTTCTGAAAATTTGATGAAGATAGTCCCACTACAAAAAGATTTATTCAACAAACAAATTTTCGTAATATAGCCCACACGGCAGCCTAAGCGCAGTAACTGCGCAGTTAGCAGAGCAATTGTTTATGCGTTCGTATGGATGCATGCGTACGGGTATGTGTATGTGTTTTTGTATATGTGCATGAAAGAAGTGTAGAATGATTGGAATCAGTACTTTGCAGGGTTCAGGGTATCTCCTAGTCGAGCAGTCTCGACTAGAGCCCTCTTACTTGCTTTTTAACTGATTTTCGATAAGGTTTTTAATCGATATCAAAATAACAGGAGCAGTTATCGATTTTTGAAAACAAACTTGATATGCGCACTCTATATACGGACCTACGAAAAAATCGAAAACCAGTTACAAAATTATATTTCCTGCATCATTAGAGCTAGAGTCTCCTAATTTGAAATGTAGATTCATAGGTAGGTTTTTTCGAAATTGTCTGTCTAAAAAAAAAGTTATTAAACAATTAAGTTCCCAAAGTAAGCCCACACAGCAGCCTTTATACGTGCGTGCGTTTGTGTGTATGTGTGTGTGTATGTGTAAGTAGAACTGGAACGACGAATTATTCAAATATAAGTTCTTGAAAGGGTTCAGGGGATTTCGTAGTCGAGTAGTCTCGACTAGAGCTTTCTTACTTGTTATCAATAAAAATTAATTTTAATAATATGATTTGAATCATTTGAATCGTTTTCTTAATCTTGTTTTTATTAATGATGACCCTGTCATTAATGTTACCAGATAAGCCCCTTATGTATGCCTGAAGATTTACATCATCCCACTTTGGAGGTATTATTCTCCATAAATACTTTTATTTTTATTAATGATTACTCTGTCATTAATGTTACCAGATCAACCCTTATATGTATGCCTGAAGATTTACATCATTCCACTTTGGAGGTATTATTTTCCATAAATACTCAACCAACTTTTGCTTAAATTCCTCCTAAAAATCGTCGCTGTTATCATAAATGCAATTTTGTCTTGCTTAGTAATTTAATTAATCCAACTTACTGGTCACTTTTATAGCTTAGTTGATGTTAATTTGGCAGCTAACATATTCTATGATAGGCCTGTTTCTAGGCCTCTGTAGGCCTGTTTCTAATAAGCCCCCCTAGTTTTTCAGAAATATTAAGATCAAATGTTTCAAAAATTTTAAAAAGTCTGGGATAATTGATAGAGTTGACTGGTCTAAATATTCCAAAGCCAAGTCAAATTTTAATCTTTTAAATGCAAGGTGTTATGAGAATTACCTTTCATGCTGCAAAAGGCAATTTAATCCAAAGCAATTTTACTCTTTTGTGAACTCGAAGCATAAATCTTCTAATTTACCTTCCACATTTTTCCTTGGAGAAGACAATGATTCCTCACATATTTTGCACATTTCTTTCAATCCACACATACACACACACACACACTGCTGACGCGTGAGCTGATACATATGGATGTTCCGGCAGAGCTTCCACATTATATAGTGATTTCCCAATCCTATTTATTTATTTTTAAGAGTTTTTAATAATTATTTTGTAACTTTCCTTTAATAATGTCTATCTTTCTTAGTTCAATAATATCACTGACCATATATGGCTGAGAATTATCAATAATACCACCAACCAGGTGGGGTAATTTATTTGCCAGTCCGGCCAGCTATGCCCCGATTCACAGAAACTGTTTCTGGACTGATTCAATACGATCCTGATACAATTTATGCTGAGGAGACCTTATAATTGAACAATATTCAAGAATAGGTCGTACCAGTGAGGTATACAAAAGTTTAGTGATAAAGAGGTCCTTAAACTCCTTTGACTAACGTTTAATAAAACCAAGAGCACCTTTATCTTCATTTACGATGTTAGAGACATGAAGATTGAAACAAAGTTTTGTGTCAAAAAGCACACCCAGATCTTTGACAGTAAAAATTCGTTGCAAGGAAATGTTGTTAATTGTATAATTAACAATATGTGGAATGGTAAGACTGAAGGTCATTGTCATACATTTGGAGCAGTTTAAATGCAACTGATTATCCACACACCAATGTTGAAAGGAATTTAGATCATCTTGTAGGTGAAGATGATCCATTGAGTTAGAATACGCAAGGCAAAGTTTTACATCATCTGCATACATTAAAATTTTTGAATGAGTAATACAGTCAGGAAGGTCATTAATAAAAAGGGAAAAAAGTAGCGGTCCCAAGTGCCTGCCCTGAGGTACACCTGAGGAAGCAAAAACAGGTTTCGAAATAGCTGTCCTCAACAATACCCTTTGAGTCCTACATTTTAAATAGGATGAAATGCAAGACACAAGTCGGGTGAAATATAAAGCGATCAAGCTTGTGAATTAACAGAATCAAATGCTTTACTGAAATCTGTATAAATAACATCAGTTTGCATTTTATTTAAAAAGCTATCATTGATTAGACAATGAAGGACTCTTTCCAAATAGAAGGAAAAACAGAAGTCTCCACGGACAAGTTTTAATAAGGTTTTAATAAAGGTAACTTTAAGGAACCACTGCATTCTTTTATAACACAACTTGGAATGTTATCAGCGCCAGGAGAAGAAGATGATTTCAATGTCCGAATGGCTGAAGCTAGTAAATCAAGGGAAACATTATGAACATAATATAATATTCGTTGAAGGAATCAAACTTGGGTAAGAAATGGCATGGGGATCCACAGAAGAATAAGTGGATTGAAAAAAATTTGCAAAAAGATCTGAGGGATCATGGTCATTACAAGTTTTTTCTTCTCCAAGGAAAAATGTGAAAGGTAAATTCGAAGATTTACGCCTCGAGTTCACAAAAGAGTAAAATTGCTTTGAATTACGATCAAATTGCCTTTTGCAACGTGAAAGGTAATTCTCATAACACCTTGCATTTAAAAGAATAAAATTTGATTTGGCTATGGAATATTTAGACCAGACAACAATTAATCCAGACTTTTTAAAATTTTTTAAACATTTGGTTCTAATGTTTGTAAAATTTGTAAGAGTCTGAGTAAACCAGGGGGGCTCATTATAAACAGGCCTAGAGAGACACAAAGGAACACACATAACAAGGATTGAGTTTAACGTATCATAGAATATGTTAGCTGCCAAATTAATATCAACAGAGTTATATAAAGGTGACCAGTCAGTTGCATTAATTAAATTATTAAGCAAGACAAAATTGCATTTACGATAACGACGATTTTTAGGAGGAATGTAAGCAAAAGGTGGTTGAGTATTTATGGAAAATAAAATAAATCGGCCTTAACAGCTATTAAGACACCACCACCTCTGCGTATCAATCGATCGTATCTATAAATAGTGAAATTATTAGAGAGAATCTCACTATTATGAACATTAGGACTTAACCACGTTTCTGTGAACGCAATGACATCATATTGAAAACTGAAACTGCTCAAAAGTAGACTTTTGAGTTTAGAATTTAGGCCCCGAACGTTTTGGTATGCTAAAGACAAGTGCGGTGAAAAATTGTTCCAATTTAGTTTTTTGATACAATGATTGTACCGAAGTAGCACTGATTGTTACTGGATTCTTCTACGATTCTTCGGCTTGAATTCATGTACAACTTATGTGGAGGCCAAAACTTGGCATCACATAAAGTAGTAAAGTATTCTACCGACACATTGATTTTAAATGAAAGAATTTCACAAGGAGTCGCAAAATTAAACTTGGAAATAAAAATTATCACAGGGGACTTATTAGCAATATACTCTGATATTGCATCACAAGTTGTGTCGGCTGAAAGCCTAGATATGAAAATTTGCTTTCGAGGAGACATTACTGATAAGGTGGGAGCAATAGTGTCAGAAGTCGGCTTGTTATTTACCGTTTGAACGACAACAGGTGTTGAAAACAACTCTATAGAAGATAGATTCAAAATAGAATCCTGAGTGGGAGAAGGAGGAGCAAGTGAGTTAGGAGACAACATTGGTAAAGAAGTGGGTACCAACAATGAAGTAGTCTCCATTTGAATATGTGGAGGTTCAAAATTGTACTGACTTAGAATTTGTTCCCCAGCTTCTAAATCACTAGAAAGCTGTTTTGAAATTTTACTCAATTTTGAAAAATGAACTCTCACCGAATTATACATGTTGGAGAAATTTATTTGTTTCTTTAAGCAAATCGGACACGACCAACGTAAACCACCACTTCCAATTTTGGCAGTTGACATGATTTTGTCATAGTCGCGACCAGTGAGACCTGCACATTTTGTGTGCATCGAATTCTCACACAACCAACAATTAACAAATTGTGCTTGTGCAGAATCAACTACCAGCCTAAAGGAGCATGATGTCTTACAGCATGTCATTTTGGCGATTGGAGTCAAACAAAACAGACGGAAAGCAATGAGCAAAATAATGCAAAAACGAAGGTAAATGAAAAATGCGTTGAGAGTACAAAAACAAACAACAAACAAGTAAGAACGTTGCAGTCGGGCGTTACCGACATTCACAGTCCCAACGCTGCCTTACATATCTAATTGATTTTGGGTTGTCAACCCGAGTATATTTTAAATTTCAAGTCTCTAGCGCTAATAGTAATCAATATAAAGCAGGGCCTGAACCCATTAAAATTGGGGAATCATAGAGAACTATTCCCGTTTATATCTCGTACATCTTTAGAGCTAGACTCTCCAAATTTTGCATATAGATACATGGGTATTTTATATAATTTTGATTTATGTTCTATTTTGAATATCGGCTCAAAAATTTACCGAATTCTCCTTTTAATTATAGTTGCAAATGTAGCAATGTGAATGAGCTGGTATTTCTTAAGAAATGACAAAAATTCAATAGAAATGTAGTTCATATTTAATAAACAAAATATTTGGCCAATTAGCAAACGCACCTGCAAGCAGCAAGCTAGCAGCGGAGCAGAGCGTTTTTCCTATACGTGTGCACATATAAACGTCACACATCGTTTATTCTATGCATACAGTCATATGCATATGTATGTATGTATATACACGTGTCGATTTGGCACGCCCCTAGTGGGCGTAGATTGAGGTGCAGGTTCGAACCCCGCGGAAAACTTTCTCGTTTCGTTTTTTTTATTTTCTTAAAAATGTTTCTTTCCTTATTATCAATGCCTATTAAGCATATTTATAAATATAGGTGGCATACGCATATGAATTTCGCTATTGCCACGCCCCCAGTGGTCGTAGACCCATAATTTTTGGCCAGTTCTTAGAATGAGCTGAAGGCTACGTAATTGTAAAATTTGGACGCTTAGACTCAAAAAATGTGAAAATTACAGGGTATTTTTTGATATGCCACGCCCCCAAAGAGGCGTAAAAATTATTTTTGGGTCATCGATAGAGGAGATTATCAGTAACTCAAACTTTTGCGGTTTGCCACGCCCCCTGTGAGCGTAGATATATCCGACATAGCTTATTGATCTTGGGTCGTCAACCCGAGTATACATACCAAATTTCAAGTCGCTAACATCAATAGTGCTCAGAATATAGGAGAATTTGGAAAATCAATATATATTTAGATCCGATTTGCCACGCTCCCAGTGGGCGGATATATATAGTTTTTTTCATTGGTCTTTATAGAATTGTAACATTAACTTACGTGCCAAATTTCAGCATTCTAGCTTTACAACTTTACAAGATACAGTTTTACCCGATTTGCCACGCCCCCAATGGGCGTAGATATATCCGCCATATCTTTTTGATCTTGGGTGATCAACACGAATCTACATTCCAAATTTCAACTCTCTAGCTCTTCAACTAATATGATTTCTGGCATACAGGAAAATGCATTTTCCGATTTGCCACGCCCCTAGTGGGCGTATATGGAAAATTTTTACACTTTATAAATCGGAGACATATACGAGTATATGTTCCAAGTTTCAAGTCTCTAGCTTCAATAGCCGCGAAAAAAATTGCATTCATACGGACAGACGGACAGACGGACGGACAGCAAGACGGACATTGCACAAAACCAATATATTCATATCACTTCGTGAATGAATATAAGAAGTAAGAAAGCTCTAGTCGAGACTGCTCGACTACGAGATCCCCTGAAACTTGAAACTTGGAACATATACTCGTATATGTCTCCGATTTATAAAGTGTAAAAATTTTCCATATACGCCCACTAGGGGCGTGGCAAATCGGAAAATGCATTTTCCTGTATGCCAGAAATCATATTAGTTGAAGAGCTAGAGAGCTGAAATTTGGAATGTAGATTCGTGTTGATCACCCAAGATCAAAAAGATATGACGGATATATCTACGCCCATTGGGGGCGTGGCAAATCGGGTAAAACTGTATCTTTTAAAGTTGTAAAGCTAGAATGCTGAAATTTGGCACGTAAGTTAATGTTACAATTCTATAAAGACCAATGAAAAAACTATATATATCCGCCCACTGGGAGCGTGGCAAATCGGATCTAAATATATATTGATTTTCCAAATTCTCCTATTTTTTGAGCACTATTGATGTTAGCGACTTGAAATTTGGTATGTATACTCGGGTTGACGACCCAAGATCAATAAGCTATGGCGGATATATCTACGCTCACAGGGGGCGTGGCAAACCGCAAGAGTTTATATCTCCTACAGTTTTAGAGCTAGCAGCTTAAAATTTGGATAGTTGAGTTACTGATAATCTTCTCTATCGATGACCCAAAAATAATTGTTACGCCTCTTTGGGGGCGTGGCATATCAAAAAATACACTGTAATTTTCACATTTTTTGAGTCTAAGCGTCCAAATTTTACAGTTACGTAACCTTCAGCTCATTCTAAGAACTGGCCAAAAATTATGGGTCTACGACCACTGGGGCGTGGAAAAACGGATTTTAGACGCCCAATAGCGAAATTCATATGCGTATGCCACCTAGATATATAAATATGCTTAATAGGCATTGATAATAAGGAAAGAAACATTTTTAAGAAAATAAAAGAATATAAATTTAATTAAAACGAAAAAGTTTTCCGAGGGGTTCGAACCTGCACCTCAATCTACGCCCACTAGGGGCGTGCCAAATCGACATTTGCAGCGGCCAAATGCAAAATTCATATGCGTGTGTCACTCACATATATATGTATATAAGCTTAATAGGCATTAATAAGACAAAACGAAACATTTTTAAGAAATTTAAAAAATATAAAATATATTATAACAACAAAAATTTCAATTTTAAAAAAAATTCCCGCGGGGTTCGAACTTGCACCACAATCAAACAGCATGTTTGTCAAAAAAAATTAAAGAAGAGATTCGAACCGCGGACTTCTGACACAACGCGCAGAGTCTCTGCTAGCAGCGCCACTGCACCGATCTTACGAAATATAACTAACACAAAACTTTACAGCTACAGCACCTATAGTAAACAAAAACCAAAGTAGCGGCTGAAAATTCAAAGACAATTTAAAAGCAATTCAAAGAGAGTTCAATCGCAATTGAGATTCTTAGAATTGCTCGAATACGCATTTGAATATACATACACACATACACATTTGCACACGCGTAAAAAACGCTGGCATACTGAAATTGTGTGTGCAGACGAATACATACATTTGTAAGTATATATGTATGTATGTACGTATAAGCATTTGTGGGTTATTTTAGCAAAAATAAAATTTAACTTATAAAAACTTATAAAAATATTTTACTAATAACAAAAATGTTATGTGTTTGTCATATAAGCTAAGCTATCATTTTCCCAATAAAATAACTAATTTATAAAAAGACATTTAAAAACTTGACATTAGCGAGATTAGAACCCGCGCTATTCCACCGCAACTTGCATAGCATTTACCATCGACGCTACTGTAATATTCAATCAGACGGTAGCTAAAACGAAATAGCTTCACTTCGAGAGCGTGAACAGCTGAAAATTTCATGAATCAATTCTTAGAATATTCTAGAAGACACGCTTTTATATGTATGTATATACATACATACATATGCATATGACTGTATGCATAGAATAAACGATGTGTGACGTTTATATGTGCACACGTATAGAAAAAACGCTCTGCTGCGCTGCTAGCTTGCTGCTTGCAGGTGCGGTTGCTAATTGGCCAAATATTTTGTTTATTAAATATGAACTACATTTCTATTGAATTTTTGTCATTTCTTAAGAAATACCAGCTCATTCACATTGCTACATTTGCAACTATAATTAAAAGGAGAATTCTGTAAATTTTTGAGCCGATATTCAAAATAGAACAAAAATCAAAATTATATAAAATACCCATGTATCTATATGCAAAATTTGGAGAGTCTAGCTCTAAAGATGTACGAGATACAAACGGGAATAGTTCTCTATGATTCCCCAATTTTAATGGGTTCAGGCCCTGCTTTATATTGATTACTATTAGCGCTAGAGACTTGAAATTTAAAATATACTTGGGTTGACAACCCAAAATCAATTAGATATGTAAGGCAGCGTTGGGACTGTGAATGTCGGTAACGGCCGACTGCAACGTTCTTACTTGTTTTTTTACTCATTTTCGATAAGGTTTTTAATCGATAACAAAATAACGGGAGCAGTTATCGATTTTTGAAAACAAACTTGATATGCGCGCTATATATACGGACCAATGAAAAAAAAATTCAAGTCTCTAGCTCTTATATCTTCTGAGATCGACGCGTTCATACATACGGACAGACAGACAGTCGGACAGGGCTGAATCAACTTAGTTCGTCGCCCTGATCAAGAATAAATATACTTTATGGGGTCTGCCACGCCTCCTTCTGCCTGTTACATACTTTTAACAAAATCATTATACCCTGATTTCCCATTTTTAATGGGTTCAGGGTATAATCAATTGTAAAGCTAATTAGCTAGAGTTGACCGATCGCGACAGTGGGATATTTATTATGAAATAATATGCAAAATATTAAGTGAAACTTGAAGAGCACAAAATAAGACGTGTTAACACTTCCAAATGAGAACTCTCTTTCTCTCTTTTAAGATATATATTATACTTTAATAATTTATTGTTTAAGTTGACTCTAGTTTTATCAATATCTTTTTAAATAATTAATTTAAAAAAAAGCTATTATTTGCGGTGCCTGCCCAAAACGCTGTACTTTTTGGTGTACAGCGTCATAGCGGTCATTTAAGAGGTATCGTTTTCAAAAAATGATCTTTACAAATCGCTTTGAACATTTGGGTTACGATTATGATGCATTAGTAAAAAAAACTAACAGTAGGTTTTCAATAATATATACGATGCCCTACCTATTGCTCGCAATATCATCGACTGAGCTCTCTAGATAATGTCGATTTTGTTGTTGCTAGCGTTCCTTTATACCTAAAAGCCGTAGGTCCAGATTGCGTTTAGAGCAGACTTATAGGCATCACTGCGTCTGTCGGTGAGCTCTCCAGAGTAAGTTTTTCTTACGCGTAGAGTTTAAAGGATTGACTTTCTCGCTGTAAGCGCCGCTTTATCGTCTTTCGGTTGTGTATTGTTTTTATACCCTGAACCCATTGAAAATGAGAAATCAGGGTATAATGTTATTGTGAAAATGTATGTAACATGCAGAAGGAGACGTGGCAGACCCCATAAAGTATATATATTCTTGATCAGGATGACGAGCTGAGTTGATCTAACCATGTCCGTCTGTCCGTCCGTACTAACGCAGAGATCTCCTAAACTACAAGTGCTAGAGACTTGAAATTTTACATGTATACTCGTGTATACCATACGCAGTACGAGTTTATCATATTTTTTCGATAACTCATCCCATTTCCTTTTTATCGATAACAATCGAAAATCTGACTTTGTTTTTAAAGTCTAGTTTGAATACTGTTAGAGCTAGAAACTTCAGATTTACTGTGTAGATTTATGTGATGAATACAAATATTTTGATATTTACAGATTTTGGATGCCACGCCCCCTTCGCCCCAAATTTGAAAAAAACGTATATCAAGTACTAGAGACTTGTGCTTTGACATATACACACATTTGAATGTTTTTATCACGTTCTGAAAATTGGATGAAGATAGTTCCACTGCAACAAGATTTATTCAACAAACAAATTTTCATAATATAGCCTACACGGCAGCCCAAGCGCAATAACTGGTAACTGCGTAGTTAGCAGAGCAATTGTTTATGCGTTCGTATGGATGCATGCGTACGGGTGTGTATATGTGTTTTTGTATATGTGCATGAAAGAAGTGTAGAATTGTTGGAATCAGTACTTTGCAGGGCTCAGGGTATCGTGGCATCCAAAATCTGTAAATAACAAAATCTTTGTATTCATCACATAAATCTACACAGTAAATCTGAAGTCTCTAGGTCTAACCGTATTCAAACTAGACTTTAAAAACTAAGTCAGATTTTCGATTGTTATCGATAAAAAAGAAATGGGATGAGTTATCGAAAAAATATGATAAACTCGTTTTGCGTATGGTATACGCGAGTATACATGTAAAATTTCAAGTCTCTAGCACTTATAGTTTAGGAGATCTCTGCGTTCCTACGGACGGACAGACGGACAGGGCTAGATCAACTCAGCTCGTCATCCTGATCAAGAATATATATACTTTATGGGGTCTGCCATGCCTCCTTCTGCCTGTTACATACATTTTCACAAAAACATTATACCCTGAATTCCCATTTTCAATGGGTTCAGGGTATAAAAATGCACAAGTCTCTAGTATTTGAAATACGCATTTTGCAAACTTGTTTTTGGGGGGTGGGGGGTGAAATTTGACATAAACCGAAATGCTTAAAAATAAATATGAACCTACATTTTAAATTTGGTGGATTAAGCTCTGAAAATGTAAGATATATAATTTTTTGGTTTTCGATAAGCTTTTTAATCGATTTTTAGAAACAAGCTCGATATGCGCGTGCAATATACGGACCTACGAAAAAAATTTCAAGTCTCTAGCTCTTATATCTTCTGAGATCGACGCGGTCATACATACGGACAGACGGACAAGGCTAAATGAACTAAGCTTGTCGCCCTGATCAAGAAGAATATAGATACTTTATGGTGTCTGCCACACCTCCTTCTTCCTGTTACATACATTTTAACAAAACCATTATACCCTGATTTCCCATTTTTAATGGGTTCAGGGTTTAGGAAACAAACTCGATATGCGCGTGCAATATATGGACCTATAGAAACAAATTTCAAGTCTCTAGCTCTTATATCTTCTGAAATCTACGCGTTCATATCGGACAGACAGACGGACGAACACACGGACAGCGCTAAATCAACTCAGCTCGTCGCTCCGATCCAGAATATATATAATTTATTGGGTCGGCCACGCCTCCTTCTGCTTGTTACATGCTTTTAACAAAACCATTATACCCTGATTTCCCATTTTCAATGAGTTCAGGGTATACAAATTCAATTGCAATTGCGATTCTTAGAACAGAAAATTGCACACATTGAAAATTTTGAATGTATTTGTGGATGTATGTATGGAAAAACTGAGTGTTTCATTGTCTGTATAGGAAATAGCTTAGCGCTGTTTGCCATGTGCGTCTGGTACTTGGCCAACCGATTATTTAATAATTTCTGTGGGACTTGACGGATACAATTTAATGAAACTCTAAAGACGTAAGAGATATTACTTTATAATGTAGGAAATAAACCTCAACTCCTCCTCCTCCTCAATTTTTAATTTTCGTAGGGTTCAGGGTATAAAGACTAGCACCAACGATGTGTAAACGTACGCTTTTCTCGAAAATACCTACTAGTTAATGTATTTTTTCATACCTCACGTTGCAGCTTACGTCTTTCTACTTTCAGCTCAGCCTCAGATTTTTCGGCAGCTTCAGCTGTACTTTTATAACGTATAACTTGAGTCTCTGAGCGTGCTAGGTTTGCTTGAAGACTTGCGATTTCCTGTTCAGCTTTTTGTAGTTTATATTTATAGTCAGATATGATTTTATTTGATTCTCCTGTATGAAAAATGTCATGATAAATCAATTATAGCTTTTCTTTTTTTTAACTTACTCTGAGCATCATAGTCATCATCGTACCCTAAAGAGTCACTTAGTAGACTGCTTCGGCCAGGCCGACCTTCATTTTTGAAAGCATCTAGCTGCTCACGGAGCTTTTGTATTTCATTAAGAAGTCGCTGTTTTTCCTCAGTAAACTTTTTAATTCTTACATCTGAAAATATATATATTGTCGTAGATTTTTACTTTTAATCAGCTATACTTACCAAGAGAACCCTGCACAGTTGCCAAAACATTTGCGTTTTCAACGGTGACTAGAGCACGCTTCGCATCACTGCCATCACTATTTTCAATAGCAACAATAACAAGACCGTGTTCTTCTATTAGTGTATCACGCTCACTAAGCTGGCCTTGAACCAGGCTTAATTCAAGTGTTGTACGATCTAAGCTGCGTTTAAGGGCACTGCAATCGCGAAGTTTGTTTTTAAATTCGCGTTGCAATTGAGCAAGAGATTCTTGCATTGCTTCAATTTTATCTTTAAGTAGCTTAACTTCATAGGTCTGAGATGAACGATCGTTGTCAAGTTGAGCATTCGTTATCATGGCTCTTCGAAAACGTTCTTCGACTTCCTGCAACAAAAATCACTTTAATTTAAAAAAGTAATTATAATACGTTTGGTGCGTATAGCACAACTAAAGATGATTACATTTAAAATTGAAAAACAAGTAAGTTCTTCCCTGGATATCTGTAGACAAGATGGGCGCATTTCTGTGTGTGGATTGTCAATTTATCGTACCTTTTACTGCTAATGAAGAATTCGTAATTTCCAAGAAAATAAATAATAGTTTTCCGATGTCTGTAAACTTGAATAACGATTTTTTTCCATAGATAATAAATTTAGCTTTATATAATGTAATTTTTTTCTCACAGAAGATCAATTTTGTATATCAATGGTATACAGAAAAAAAAAAATGGTAACTCTGGTTGTGTGCTTTTAGTAAGCTTTTTTACAAAATATTTTTAAAAGTATGTGCTGAAATAATACAGAAACAGCTGTATTTTATTTTAAAGAGAATAAATCAGAGCTTATAAAAACAAGTAAGAAAGCTCTAGTCGAGACTGCTCGACTACGAGATCCCTTGTACCCCCTTCCAGGAACTAATATTTCAATAATTTGGCGTTCCACTTCTACTTAAACATACACACATACACACATACGCACGCACGTATAAACAGGCATGGGCTGCCATGTGGGCTTACATTGGGAACTTAATTGTTGAATATCTTTTTTTGTAGACGGACAATCTTGATAAAACTTTCAGACCGTGATTATAACATTAAAATGTGAGTGTGTGCCAACGCTCAAGTCTCTAGTATTTGAAATACAGGTTTTGCAAACTTGTAGGGAAGGGGGTGTTTCGAGGGGTAGGGGGTAAAATATGACAAAAACCGAAACTCTTAAAAATACATATGAATACACATTTTAAATTTGGAAACTCTAGCTCTAAAGGTGTATTAAATATAATTTTTTGACTGGTTTTCGATAAGGTTTTTAATCGATAACAAAATAACGGGAGTAGTTATCGTTTTTTAAAAACAAACTCGATATGCGCGTGCAGTATACGGACCTACGAAAAAAAAATTCAAGTCTCTAGCTCTTATATCTTCTGAGATCGACGCGTTCATACATACGGACGGACGGACGGACAGACAGACGGATAGGGCTAGATCAACTCAGTTCGTCGCCCTGATCAAGAATATATATACTTTATGGGGTCTGCCACGCCTCCTTCTGCCTGTTACATACATTTTAACAAAACCATTATACCCTGATTTCCCATTTTCAATGGGTTCAGGGTATAAAAACACAAGAAAGTTAAAGTTGATACTGTTCGACTGCGAGATCACTTGAACCCTTCAAGGAACTGATCTTTAAATAAAAATAAAACTGATATTCCAATAATTCTTCCAATAATTCACAGACACATAAGCATAAGCAGTGTGGGCTTAATCATTTTTTTTTTTAGATATACGAAAAAAAAGCACAAGTGTCCAGTATTAGAAATACACTTTTTGCAAATTTGGGGGTGCTGTGGCAAATACACACATTTTAATGTTAATATCATGGCCTGCAAGTTTTATGAAGATTGTCCGTTTACAAAAAAAGTTATTAAGCTTATACGTGCGTGCGTATGTGTATATATGTGCAAGTTTTGTTTCTTGCATAAGCTGAAGATAAGTGACAAATCACTTAATTTGAAATATCAGTTCCTAGCGGGCTCAGGGGATCTCGTAGTCGAGCAGGCTCGACTAGAGCTTTCTTACTTGTTATACCTTCAACTCATTGAAAATGGGAAATCAGGGTATAGTGGTTTTGTTAAAAGAAATTAACAGGCAGAAGGAGGCGTGGCACACCCCATAAAGTATATATATTCTTGATCAGGGGGTGAGATTTAGTGCTGTCCGTTTGTCTCTCCGAATGTTTGAACGCGTCGATGTCAGAAGATATAAGAGCATGAGACTTGAAATTTGAAATTTTAGATCCGTGTATTTCACGCGCAGATCAAGTTTGTTTCCAAAAATCGCTAACTGCTCCCGTTTTTTTGTTATCGATAAAAACCCTTACGAAAATCAGTTATAAAATTGTATCTCCTATATCCGTAAAGCTAGAGTCTTGAACTTTTAAACGTAGATTCCTTTGTATCTTAAAGAATTTATATATTTTTTATATTATATATTTTACCCCCAGCCAAAAACACCCCCTTTCCTTCAAGTTTTCAAAAAGTGTATTATATATACTATAGACTTGTGCTTTGGCACATACACACATTTTAATGTTATTATCACGGTCTGAAAGAAAGATTGTCCGTCTACAAAAAAAATATTAAGTTTTCATAGTAAGCCACACGGCAGCCCATGCCTGCCTATACGTGCGTGCGTATGTGTGTATGTGTGTGTGCATGTTTTGTTTTTTGCATAAGCAGAAAAGAAGCGAAGAATCACTTAAATTGAAATATCAGTTCCTCGAAGGGTTCAGGGGATCTCGTAGTCGAGCAGGCTCTACTGAGCTTTCTTACTTGCTCTTGCATGGCATCGTTATATACAGAATCTGATGCAGAATTTGTATTTGCCAAACGACAGATTCATACCAACGATTAAAGCAAGCCTCCTGTTGTTAGAGAGATCTCAGTTGAGAGTTGTT
Organism: Drosophila hamatofila; assembly: GCA_035045345.1. Taxonomy (NCBI): domain Eukaryota; kingdom Metazoa; phylum Arthropoda; class Insecta; order Diptera; family Drosophilidae; genus Drosophila; species Drosophila hamatofila. The sequence goes on from JAWNPA010000046.1 coordinate 724,213, forward strand.
TGACGTGCTCTGAAATTTTCGCTTATTTTCATTCAATTTTATTTATTAAAATATATTAATACGGTCGGTTGATTTAATTAACAGCCTTTGTATCGTTGTGCAAAGATTAATCCGTGTTTCTATGTGCCTAATGTTCTAAAGAACTAATTATAAATTTTAACTTCTGTGCAGCGTCGTTAGAAACATATACATACATGCATTTATACATACTCGTATTATTTGCATTTATGCCTTTGTTTCTATTCTTGGCGCTCTTCCTTTTGTGCTACTCTTTTACGCTTGCTAGTGTAAGTGCAATTGATTTATCGCTCTCAATTAGCGTTCTTTTTACTGCTCTCATTTTAACTTGTGTTTAATCTCTCAGATTAATCTCTCTCGCTGTGTGATCTCGTTCCGCTCGTTACCGTTTTTTTTGTTGGACTTGTTCTCTCAACACACCGATTTAGCTTTATTTTTATTATTCTGTTTTTATTACTTCTTTCATTAAATTTTTTTTGTGTTTAACCCCAATAGCCAATATGTCTTGCTGCAAAAAACCATGCACTTTTAGGCAGGCAGTCGATTCTGCACAGGCTCAATTTCTTAATTGCTGGTTGTGTGAGAATATGATGCACACAATATGTGCTGGTCTTACTGGGCGTGATTATGACAAAATAATGTCCACAGCCAAAGTTGGTTGTGCTGGTATACGTTGGTCTTGCCCGACTTGCTTAGAGAAGCAATTAAATTTCTCCAGAATGTATAATTCAGTGAGAATGCAATTTTTAAAACTGAGTAATATCTCTAAACGGTTATCTGGTAATCTAGAGGCTGGTTTGGGTTTATTAAATCAGTATAATTTTGATGATTCTCATCTTCAAACGCAGACTACATCTCTGCTGGTACCACCTTCTGTACCATTGTTATCGCCTAAATTCCTTGCTCCTCTTTCTCCTTGTTCTGACCCAATCTTGAGTACGACTGATTTATCTTCAACGCCTGTTGCTACAGGTGTATTGGATAATCAAGAGCCTACTAATAATCCAATTAATAGATTAAAAGCGGCCCCTGTGGTTGGTCAGAAGGGTCAAGAATCTACTACTAATCCAAGTAGTATATTAATACCATCCCCTGTGGTTGTTCATAATGTGAATGACAATCAACCGGCTACTTTGCATACTATTGTCCCTACTTTATCGGTCGTGTCCCCTCGAAAGCAGGTTTTCTTATCCAGGCTTTCTTCCGACACGACGTGTGAAGCACTATTAGCCTATATTGCTAGTAAATCACCAGCAAAAGTTTTTATTTCGAAATTTAATTTTGCTACTCCGCGCGAAATTGCATCTTTCAAAATAAACGTGCCTATTGAGTATTTTACAACTATATGTGATTCAAAGTTTTGGCCACCGCATATAGCTGTACATGAATTTAAGGCAAACAAGTAAGAGGGCTCTAGTCGAGACTGCTCGACTAGGAGATACCCTGAACCCTGCAAAGTACTGATTCCAACAATTCTACACTTCTTTCATGCACATATACAAAACACATATACACACCCGTACGCATGCATCCATACGAACGCATAAACAATTGCTCTGCTAACTGCGCAGTTACTGCGCTTGGGCTGCCGTGTGGGCTATATTATGAAAATTTGTTTGTTGAATAAATCTTTTTGTAGTGGGACTATATTCATCAAATTTTTTTTTTTAGAACGTGATAATAACATTCAAATGTGTGTATATGCCAAAGCACAAGTCTCTAGTACTTGATATACGTTTTTTTCAAATTTGGGGCGAAGGGGGCATCCAAAATCTGTAAATAACAAAATCTTTGTATTCATCACATAAATCTACACAGTAAATCTGAAGTCTCTAGCTCTAACAGTATTCAAACTAGGCTTTAAAAACAAAGTCAGATTTTCGATTGCTATCGATAAAAAAGAAATGGGATGAGTTATCGAAAAAATATGATAAGCTCGTACTGCGTATGGTATACACAAGTATACATGTAAAATTTCAAGTCTCTAGCACTTGTAGTTTAGGAGATCTCTGCGTTCCTACGGACGGACAGACGGACGGACGGACAGACGGACAGGGCTAGATCAACTCAGCTCGTCATCCTGATCAAGAATATACATACTTTATGGGGTCTGCCATGCCTCCTTATGCCTGTTACATACATTTTCACAAAAACATTATACCCTGAATTCCCATTTTCAATGGGTTCAGGGTATAAAAATCGTAATAGAATACCTCCCATTACATTGATTCCAACTGCGGTGCAACCATCACCCAATAGTGAATCAAAATACTAAGCAATTTAAATTCTTCTCCGCATCTGTCCTTGGCTTATCAAAACGTTAGGGGCTTAAATTCTAAGCTCAAAAGACTATTTTTGAGTAGCTTTAGCATTCAATATGAGATAGTTGCGTTCACAGAAACGTGGTTAAATCCTAGTATTTGTAATAGTGAGATTCTCTCAAATAATTTCACTATTTATAGATATGACCGATCTCTACGTTGAGGTGGTGGTGTCTTAATTTCTGTTAAGACCGACATCCTCTCTAAATCATTAAGTTTCTCTACAATTCATGATACCGAGATTATTGGGGTTAAAATAACTCTTCCTTCGTGCTTCATATATGTCACGTGCTCATATGTTCCTCCCTCTTTTGATACACAAGTTTATGCATAACATTTAACTTGTATTAAAGAAATTTCTGAATGCGTAAAAGACAATGATTTATTTCTAGTGTTAGGGGACTTTAATTTACCTAACACTTCTTGGTTGTCAACTCCCAATTTTAATTACCTTATTCCGTCCATAGATCATTATCTTTTTGATGGAATGTTAAATATTTCTATGTTTCAAATTAATTCTATTTTGAATCACTTGAATCGTTTACTTAATCTTGTTTTTATTAATGACGACTCTGTCATTAATGTCACTAGATCAAACCCTATATGTATGCCAGAAGATCTATATCATCCCACCTTAGAGATATCATTTTCCATACATACTCCACCAAGTTTGGCTCGCATTCATACTAAAAATCGTCGCTGCTATCATCAATGCAATTTTGCTTTGCTTAATGAAATAATTAACACAACTGACTGGTCGCTTTTATACGACTCAGTTGATGTTAATCTGGCAGCAACAATTTTTTATGACATTCTGAATTCTATACTATTCCTATGTCTCTCCCAAGGCCTGTCACTAATATGCCCCCTTGGTTTACTCAGACTCTTTCTAATTTCAGAAATATTAAAACCAAATGTTTCAAAAAATTTTAAAAGTCTGGGTCGATTGAGGACTGGTCTAAATATTCCATAGCCAAGTCAAATTTAAATCTTTTAAATGCTAGATGCTATGAGAATTACCTTTTACGTTGTAAACGGCAATTTGTTCGTGATCCCTAACAGTTTTATTCTTTTGTTAACTCGAAGCGTAAATCTTATAATTTACCTTCCTCATTTTTCCTTGATGAAGAAAAATCGTGTTATGATCAAGATTCCTCTGATCTCTTTGCAGATTTTTTCCAATCCACTTTACTGTTTATCAATATTCAATTCCTGAAACGAATGTTATCAATGTTCCCAATGTTTCCCCTGCTTCTTTTATTTCAGCCATTCGAACATTGAATCGATCAGAATCGATCTACCGCAACCAACCTACTAGAATTTTTCTCTCTAATTAATGATAGCTTCTTAAATAAAATGCAAACTGATGTTATTTATACCGATTTCAGTAAAGCATTTGATTCAGTACATCATGATATATTAATTCAAAAGCTTGATCGCTTAGGATTTCGCCCTAATCTTGTGTCATGGATTTCATCATATTTGAAAGGCAGGACACAAAGAGTTGTATTGAAGACTACTGTTTCAAAACTTGTTTTTGTTTCCTCGGGAGTGAATCAGGGCAGTCATTTGGGACCATTACTTTTTTCCCTTTTTATTAATGACCTTCCCAACTGTATCGTTTCTTCTAAAATATTTATGTTTGCGGATGATGTAAAAATTTGCCTTTCCTACTCTAATTCTCCTGATCATTCTCGCTTACAAGAAGATCTTAACTCTTTTCAGTAATGGTGCGTGACAAATCAGCATTTGAATTGCTCCAAGTGTATGACAATGACCTTCAGTCGTACCATTCCACATATTGTTAATTATAAAATTAACAACATTTCCTTACAAAGAATTTATACTGTCAAAGATCTTGGTGTTCTCTTTGACACAAAACTTTGTTTCAATCTGCATGTCTCTACTATTATTAATGAAGCCAGAGGTATTCTTGGCTTTATTAAACGTTGGTCAAAGGAATTTAATGATCCATTTACCACAAAACTTTTATATACTTCGCTGGTACGACCTATATTAGAATATTGTTCAATTATATGGTCTCCACAGCATAAATTGTATCAGGATCGTATTGAATCGGTTCAGAAACAGTTTCTTCTTTTCGCGTTGCGTGATCTAAACTGGGATCCTAATCTCCGTTTACCGTCTTACCATAGTAGGCTTCTTCTTATAGATCTTCCATCATTAATCAATCGTAGGACAATTCTAGGGATTGTTTTCCTACATAAGTTGATTATTGGTAATATAGATTCGCCCTGTTTGCTAATGCAACTTAATTTCTCTGTTCCTTCCAGATCTACTAGAAATTTCGTCCGTTGTTTTTACCCTTGTGAACATCGGATTATTCTTTGCATAGCGCGTTTCACGTTTTATGTAATAATTATAATACATTTTATCATGTTTTCTCTCTTGAGCTCTCTCTCCCAGTAATTAAATAGTTGCTTTCAGGTCATCTTAGGGAAATCACACACAGTGCCCAAGTGTGACTTGATGCATTAACTGGATGTTCGGGCAGATGTCCAACATTGTGTAGTGATTTCCCTATACTATCTATTTTATTTTATTTTAATATTGTATAATAATTATTTTTTTATTTTAATATTGTATAATAATTATTTTTAAATTTCCTTAACCTCATCTATTTTCTTAGTATCAATAATACCACTGACCACACAAGGCTGTGAATTGGGGCATAGCCAGCCGGACAGGCAAATAAAATACCCCCTCCGGGTTGGTGGTTATTATTGAAAAGTTTGTTTTCCGTAGGCTATGTAGTATTTATATATTTTTTAACTGTTTTATCTTTAAGTTGACTATATTTTTTGTCAATAATTTTAATTAAATAAATAATTAAATAAATAAAAACACAAAATGTTAGCAGAGTATGACGCGGTCAACATTCTTACTTGTTCATAATTAAATTAACCATTTGAATTTGTAAATAATTGGTTGCTTTGCATCAAATACCATACTTTCATTTTATAAAGCGGGCTCAAGCTTTGGATTTAATTATTAGTTTTAAGATCGTTGTGTATCTTTTTCTTTTTATACCCTGAACCCATTGAAAATGGGAATCAGATTGTCCGTCTATAAAAAAAGTTATTTAACAATTAAGTTCCCAAAGTAAGCCCACATGCCTGTTTATACGTGCGTGCGTATGTGTGTATATGTAAGTAGAAATGAAGCGACGACTTATTGAAATATTAGTTCCTGGAAGGGCTCATGGGGATCTCGTAGTCGAGCAGTCTCGACTAGATCTTTCGTACTTGTTGACTTTTGATCCATTGAAAATCGACTAAAAACCTTATCGAAAATCAGTTAATAAATTATCTCTCCAACATTTTTAATCCTTTAATCTTTAATCTCCAAATTTAAAGCGTAGATTTATATATATTTTTAAGAATTTCGGTTTTTCTCATATTCCTACCCAATCCCCAAAATCGACGCCCTTCCCTCCAGATTTGCAAAAAGCGTATTTGAAATACTAGAGACTTGTGCTTTCGAAAACATTCATATTGTAATGCTATTATCACTGACAGAAAGTTTTGGAAAATAATCCATCTACAAGATTAGTTATTAATCAATTAAGTTCCCATAGTAGGTGGGAGTGGAATATGACAAAACTTCTTAAAAATACATATAAATCAACGGTTTGCTTTGGGCGAGTCTGGCTCTAAAGATGTAGGAGATATAATTTATTAACTGACTACTTACAACGACTAAGTAAATCCTCTTGTAGTGGGGCTATCTTTATCAAGCTTTCAGATCATGATAATAACACTCAAAGGTGTATATTTTCTAAATCGCAAGTCTCTAGTATTTGAAATACGTTTTTTCAAATTTAAGACAAAGGGGGCGTGGTATCCAAAATAGTAAATGACAAAATCTTTGTTTTTATCACATAAATCTACACAGTAAATCTGAAATCTCTAGGTCTATCAGTATTCAAATTAAGCTTAAAAAAACAAAGTCAGATTATCGATTATTATCGATTAAAATGAAATGGAATGAGTTATCGAAAAAAATGATAAACTCGTACTGCGTATGGTATTCACGAGTATACATGTAAATTTCATGGCTAGATCAACTCAGCTCGTCATCCTGATCAAGAATATATATTTTTTATGGGGTCTGCCACGCCTCCTTTTGTCTGTTACATACATTTTCCGATTTTCAATGGATTCAGGGTATAACAAGTAAGAAAGCTCTAGTCGAGACTGCTCGACTACGAGATCCCCTAAACCCTTCCAGGAACTAATATCTCAATAATTCGTCGCTTCATTTCTACTTACACATGCACACACACATAGGCTGTTGTGTGGGCTTACTTTGGGAACTTAATTGTTGAATAACTTTTTTTTGTCGACAGACAATATTGATAAAACTTTTAGGCCGTGATTATAACATTAAAATGTGTGTATGTGCCAACGCACAAGTGTCTAGTACCTAAAATACGCTTTTTGCGTATATGGAGGAATGGGGGTTGATTTTGGGGGTGAGGGTAAAATATGACAAAAATCGAAATTCTTAAAAATACATATGAATCTATATTTTGAATTGGGAGACTCTACCTCCAAAGATGTAGAAAATATAATTTTTAAACCGATTTTCGATAAGGTTTTTAATCGAACGTTTTAATCTAGCTCCAAAGATGTTGAAAATAGAAGGTATTTAATCGATAACGAAAAAACGGGGATAGTTATCGATTTTTTAAAACAAACTCGATATGCGCGTGCAATATACGGACGGACAGACAGACGGACAGACAGACGGACAGACGGACAGGGCTAAATCAACTCAGCTCGTCGCTGATCGAGAATATATATTGTTTATGGGGTCTGCCACGCCTCCTTCTGCCTGTTACTTACATTTTAACAAAACCATTATACCCTGATTTTCCATTTTCAATGGGTTCAGGGTATAATAAAAATAAGCGTCCAAAAAACGTGCAAATGTGTGCATGACAATAATGACCCTTCCCATTCAAAAGTTATTTTAAGATGCTCACGTTATGTCTATAAGATTAGAATTTTAAATAGAGGTATTTTCAGGTAATACCTTTTACACAGACCTTTTGATAATATATTATGATAAGTAAGGTGTGCGCAGTTAGTTTCTTGGACAAACACTTAATACATATTTTTCACAAAAAAAAAACAACAATTTTTTGTTATCCTTTTTCTTGTAATTTTTCGGTTGTAATGTGCTTAAGCACTGAGAAAAAAATTCGAGAAAGTACCTTAACGTTTTCCCACTATGTTTAAATTTAGAAGCAAAAGTTGACTTTGCAGGTTTACGATAAGGTTTTTAATCGATAACAAAAAAACGGGAGCAGTTATCGATTTTTGAAAACAAACTTTATATGCGCGCTCTATATGTGGACCTACGAAAAAAAATTCAAGTCTCTACCTCTTATATCTTCTGAGATCGACGCGTTCATACATACGGACAGACGGACGGACGAACGGACGGACAGATGGACGGACGGACAGATGGACGGACGGACGGACAGGGCTAAATCGACTCAGCTCGTCGCCTTGATCAAGAATGTATAAAAATTCAAACGCTTGATATTTTTGGTAAATTTATTTTTTATTAAATTAGTCGGACTGTCTCTAATTATTGTGACAAAAATTAACGCCATGCGGAAATCGTAGTATTTACAGCAGCTGTCCATTTGTCCTTTTACAATGAAAAAATGTGTTGAGCAAAAATTTGCATACAATTTTATTTTTTCCAACGAAATTTCGTATACGGAACCTACTATTGGTAAAAAAAAACCCTTTAAAGACGGTCGGGAAACCGTCGTAGACTTGTCTTGTGAGTGTTAGCACGTGAATTGGACATTGGCCATGGACAAGCTTGTATTACTTTTGTGGATTATTTGGCCATGAGACGCGTCGCCGCTTGGCTTGTTCCGAAAAAACTGAATTTGTACCAAGAAAACCATCGATTATGAACGATTAAAAGGCCAAAAATGCGGTAAATATCTTTTATCAGCTACCGTATTCGACTGATTTAGATTCTTTGGACTTTTTCCTTTTTTCAAAACCAAAATTGAGGGCATAAAAAAATAGGCCGGCGCATATTAAAAGGCCTTCGATGACTGGATCAGGGCGATGGTATACATTTTATCCTTCAGAAAGAAGCATATTTTAGGGAGATCCAATAAATATTGATGTAAATTAAAAAATTTGCGTATTACACACAATTTCCGGGAGAATTCCGGACACAATGTATATACTTTATGGGTCCTGCCACGCCTCCTTCTGTCTGTTACATACATTTTCACAAAAACATTATACCCTTATTTCTCATTTTTAATGGGTTCAGGGTATAACAAGTAAGAGGGCTCTAGTCGAGACTGCTCGACTAGGAGATACCCTGAACCCTGCAAAAGTACTGATACTGAACACATACACATGCATCCATACGAACGCATAAACAATTGCTCTGCCAACTGCGCAGTTACAGCGCTTGGGCTGCCGTGTGGGCTATATTACGAAAATTTGTTTGTTGAATAAATCTTTTTGTAGTGGGACTATCTTCATCAAATTTTCAGAACGTGATAATAATATTCAAATGTGTGTATATGTTAAAGCACAAGTCTCTAGTACTTGATATACGTTTTTTTCAAATTTGGGGCGAAGGGGGCGTGGCATCCAAAATCTGTAACTAACAAAATCTTTGTATTCATCACATAAATCTACACAGTAAATCTGAAGTCTCTAGGTCTAACAGTATTCAAACTAGGCTTTAAAAACAAAGTCAGATTTTCGATTGTTATCGATAAAAAGGAAATGGGATGAGTTATCGAAAAAATATGATAAACTCGTACTGCGTATGATATACACGAGTATACATGTAAAATTTCAAGTCTCTAGCACTTGTAGTTTAGGAGATCTCTGCGTTAGTACGGACGGACAGACGGACGGACGGACGGACAGACGGACATGGCTAGATCAACTCAGCTCGTCATCCTGATCAAGAATATATATACTTTATGGGGTCTGCCACGCCTCCTTCTGCCTGTTACATACATTTTCACAAAAACATTATACCCTGATTTCCCATTTTCAATGGGTTCAGGGTATAAAAATAAACTCCTGAAACTGGAGCTACTGCCAAGGTATGAAGCTGCTCGATTACAGTATGCCAACAGATACCAAATTTCGGGCAACTGAGTCAAAATATATAATTATTACTGATGAGAATAAGAAATCTACAGTGAGTGTCACTGAACACCGTACACCTATGATATATGCATTCTTTAGAGAATAAAACAATGTTACAAAATTTAGAAAAATATTTCAAAATTAATAATAATTCATTGAGTGCTCAAAAGGTCCTTTCTTAAGATCGTCCCTGTTCGAAATGCTATGGATTCGAATTTTTTGTTCCAGGATATGCAATAGATGTTTGATCACATTCATATCTGGAGATTGAGCCGCTGTTTCGATACCTTTTGGGTAGTTTTAGAGGGCTCATGTCTTGGCATTCAAAGAGCTGTGTTTGGGATCGTCCTTATAAAGTTAAAAAGTACTCCTGGAGCCCAATTTGTCGGCACTTGAAATCAAATTTTCTTTAAGTATGTTTACGTAACCATACTGGCTCAAAGTTCCATCCATAAAAACTAAATTGTCAACCCCACTAGCTGATATACATTCCAAGACCTTCACGGACCCTCTACCAAGTTTGACCGTTGCACTATGGGCGATTTGCCATGATAGGTGGCATAAAGTCCAAAAATTTATGGTGAAATATTAAGAAAATGATATTATTTTATAATTGCTAACACTTCAGTTAGGTGGAAAACATTTTTTATTTTTATTTTGGGGGTCAACTGTTTTTTTGTGGCATCACCTTAAAGTCAGCTGATATGTTGAAGCTTTTAATTGCATAAATTGGGGCGAAAAATTGTCTGATGTAAGTGCTCAAACTAGCATTTATTTTCATTTAAAATAATAAGACCCATATGGAAAACAAAGATCAAGGTATTTACTATTTATTCTATACTAAATATGTGCATAAATATTCATGTTGTTTTTATTGTCCAGTGCTATTGCCAATTGTATTTTTGGCAAAAAATCTAAGAATTTTAATTGCGTTCCGTGGAGTATTTCTTAAAAAGTGCATACCAGAACATGCAACTAAAAATGCCGCCAAATTTGACAAATCGCCCATAGTGCGTTGGGCACATCTTTCAATCCGAGATGGATATAGCCAATTTACGCCCAACTTTTGTTAAACTTATTTTTATTATTATTATTATTATTTTTTTTTTTCAAAAAAACTTAGTTGTACGATTTTCGATGAAGGATGCATTTTTGTGGTCTGAAGATGGAATGATTTTTTTTTTATGATTCCTACTTAGATTTCGTTGGTTTTTTTATTTTAATATGAAGCTAAGATATCAATAAACCCATTTTAATTTTGAAATATTTTTCTAAATTTTGTAACATTGTTGTATTCTCTAAAGAATGCATATATCATAGGTGTACGATTTTCAGTGACACTCACTGGAGATGTGCTGATGATTATTATCGGCATGTACGAACAAAAAAATAGTCCACGTGTTAAGCAATTACCACCCCTGTTCTTAATAATATGTGCTGTGTTCGCCCATAATGTACATATAAAGCATAGAATGAATACACAAAACTATTTTAATTTTGGAGAAAATTATTACGATGGCGATCTTAATTTTTGCGGATTTTTCCAACCATCAACAAGGCACTAGAGAGTGAGAATATCCTGCCAGAGCGCAGCCGAGGCTTGAAACCGATAGAAAATTTTCGGGGCATCTCGACCTAACGATTTTATGCCAACTGGAAACAATTTAGAAATGTAATTGAATTAAAAAATGTCATTATTGAAGAATGGGAACAATTGGATATCCAAATACTCCAAGACCTGATAAATTTAATGCCAGTATGGATAATAAAAGTGTTAAAAAACAAAATGTGCTCCATTTTAAATAAATTTACGGTTTACAAATACTCTATTGACTATTGTTGACTTTTTCTAGTTTTATGATACAAATTACGAATTTGTCCCAGTAACTTATTTCTTTTGAAACTATTTGAAAAACATTTTTAATATACTATTATGAATTATTTTGGAGGTTATTATCCTTGAGTAAATTGATAGTTTTATAAAGTTTAAGCAGCAATTCGGTTTTTTGAAATATCCTGATCGGTTTAGTTTTTATAGTATAAAATGTAGTGTCCCAGTAGCTTACTGCGCACACCTTATATACTTACTTTAAGTTCGTGTTTAATATCACGCAAGCTGCGACTTTCATCCTCCAACGAATCTTCACTGCTGCGTCGTGAAGTAGTTGCACGCGCCAAGTTAATTATACCGCTATATGCGTGGCGTACAGAATGTGTTGAGAGTGAATCGGTAATGGCGTTTCCACTCGTGCTTTGCATATCAAATGCACGATCTGCATTTTGTTCTAATTCTTTTTGCTGTCGCTCTAATTCGCGCATACGTATATCCCTAGCTTCAGCGCGGGCTAGACGTCTAGCTGCCAGACGAGCTTCGGCCTGCGTTAGAGATCAAATAATTTAATATTTACATTGTAAACTGTATAAATATTAATTGGAACTTATTTTTTAAACCTTGAACTAATACTTAGAATCTATCTACTTAATTATTTACTTAACTTAACCAACGCGCATTTTAAAAATCATATATATGTTTGTCAACATTAAAGAGATAAACATTCTATATTAAACATCAATCAACATCGGAGGAATTCGAACCCTCAATTTATCCGACAATGTAAATCGCCGGCATTGGCAGCCGGCATTTCATCGCGAAGGAGCGAAAACTTACTAAAATTGAAATATCAGTTCCTCGAAGGGTTCAAGGGATCTCGTAGTCGAGCAGTCTCGACTAGAGCTTTCTTACTTGTTATAAGTTTTATTTTATTTTTGCTTAAATATCCCACAAACGTCGTCTTCTAATCCTCCTAATTCACTTGCTCTTCTTTCCTTCATTCAAAAAAATACCACTTTCTACTGACTCCACAATAACATTGTATGTTAAAGACTTTAGCTCATATCTTCTGAGATCGACGCGTTCATACACACGGACAGACAAACGAACGGACGGACGGACAGACAGACAGACGACTCAACTCGTCGTCCTGATCATGAATATATATACTTTATAGGGTCTGCCACGCCTCCTCCTGCCTGTTACATACATTTCAACAAAACCATTATACCCTGATTTCCAATTTTAAATGGGTTCAGAGTATATAAGACGGGTTTTTAAACCCGGGCCGGTTTTTAAAATATAACAAAAGAAAATTTGTATAAAATACAAAGATGATAGCTTTGAAGATGTAGGATATATAATTTTATAACTGAATTTTAATATAGTGTTAGATCGATAACACTAAAACAATAGTTATCAATTTTTTTTAAATAAGATCGACCTGCGCGGGCTATATAGGGACCTACAAATAATTTTCAAAAGCTAAGCTCTAATAGTTTCTGAAATCGACGCGTTCACACATACAGGCCGGCGGACAGACAGGTCTAAATCGATTGAACTTGTCGCTCTGATAAAGAATATATCTACATTATAGCGTTTGTCACGCCTCCTTCTGCTTGTAACATACATTTGAATAAAACCATTACACCCTGATTTTTATTTTTAATGGGTTCAGATCAGGTAGCTTACATAATATTTTAAATATCCCGTTTATGGCTATATGGCTAGTCTTTTCTAATAATAACGCAGGTGAAATCTTGTAGGAAAACATTTATATACATACCTCTTTTGTTATTTGATCGAGAGCGTTATCCTCGGCATTAACGCATATATTGTTTCGCCGCCGTCCGGTTGCGTTAGTACTGTCCATCGCATACACAATTTTTATAATTCTTTATAGCTTTTAAATAGTTACCAGGTATAGATCACATCAACCACAAAGCCCAGCTTAACTGTAAGATTTATTTTAAATATCGACATTGAGAATTATATTACCTAAAATAAAGATTAATCTGGAAAACAATTATTTTTAAACTATTTAGTAAGAGTGCTCGAGTACCAGACTCTCATATCCTTCGAAGCACTGACATTCTAATTATTCTAAGCTTATTTTATGTATACAAAACAAACAAAACATGCACACACACATACGTATACATCCATACGCGTATAAGCACGTAGCTCTGCTAACTGCGCAGGGGGTTATTTTATGAGTACTTATTTGTTAAATAAATTTTCTTTTAGATAGACACTCATAATCTAACTTTCAAAATGTGTATATTTACAAACCACAAGTCTTTAATAGTAGAACAAACTCGATCTGAGCGTGCTATGTGGGGCAACAAAAAAATTAAAGTCACTAGCGCTTATACTTACCAGACACAAAAAAAAAAAAAAAAAATTTTTTTTATTCTAACATTTTTTAAATAGTTTTGTGTTTAATAATAAGGGGGTTGTTTAATACTACGACATATGTATGTATCAAAGCAGTTCGGTATTGAAATATTTAGTTGAGTGAATATACAGTTTGCCAAGAAACACTTAAAGCAAAAATATTAAATTTTAAGAACGTTGCAGTCGGGTGTCACCGCTTTATCAACCCGGATATATGCGTATTCCAAACTTCAAGTCTCTAACACTAATAGTACTCAACATATTAATTATAGTGGGGACTCATCGTTTAATATTCCCGTTTATATCTCGTACATCTTTGGAGCTAGACTCTCCAAATTTTGCATATTTATGCAAATGGGAAATCAGGGTATCATGGTTTTGTTAAATGAATGTAACACGCAGAATGAGGGGTGGCCGACCCTATAAACGAAGACAAGCAGAATGGGTTTAGCTCTGTCCGTCTGTATGTCCTACCGTCTGTCCGTATGTATGAACGCGTCGATCTCAGAAGGTATAAGACCTAGAGACTTGAAATATTTTATTTACTCCATTTTTGTTTGCTATCGATTAGAAACCTTATCGAAAATCAATTAGGACACAAATAAGAAAGCTCTAGTTGAGACTGCTCGACTACGAGATCCCCTGAACCCCTTGAGGAACTGATATTACAATTTTAGTTGGTCTTCGCTTCTTTTCTGCGAATGAATGAAACAAAGCATGCACACAAACATACACACATATACACATACGCACATATACACATACGCACGAGTTACCAATCGAATATCCTTCTCTTTCTACACACCGTGTAGGGGAAACAGCAACAGCAGCAAGAGTAACAGCAACAGCAGCAAGAGTAACAGCAGCAGCGGATGTTAAGTGGGACACAACTAAGCATAGACGAATTATAAAATAAGCATACAACATGAAGACTACAATAAAAAGAGAGCAGTCAGAACTCAACATTGAAACCTAACAGACGTTCTTTATTTATTTTAAGACATACATACGTACATACATACGTATATGCATGTGTAAGTATATGTATTCAATACACCACAGAGAAGACTTGTGGTAATTCACGCACGTATAAGCAGGAATGGGCTGTTGTGAGGGCTACTATGGGAACTTATTTGTTTAATAATTTTTTTGTAGACGAACAATCTTCATAAAACTTTTAGACAGTGATAATAACATTCAAATGTGTGTATGTGCCAAAGCACAAGTCTCTAGTATTTGAAATACGCTTTTTGCAAACTTGTGGGAAGGGGGTGTTTTGGGGGGTTGAGGGTAAAACATAATTAAAATTGAAATTCTAAAAATAACATATGAATCTACGTTTAAAATTTGAAGACTCTAGCTCTAAAAATGTGGGAGATATCATTTTATAAATGATTTTCGATAAGGTTTTTTATCGATAACAAAAAAACGGGAGCAGATATCGATTTTTGGAAATAAACTTGATCTGCGCGTGCAATACATGGTTTTCAAGTTCAAGTCTCTAGCTCTTATATCTTCTGAGATCGACGCGTTCATACATACGGACAGACGGACGGACGGATGGACAGACAGACGGTCAGGGCTTAATCGACTCGGCTCGTCGCCCTGATCGAGAATATACATACGGTACTCACTGAAAATCGTACAGCTGTGAAATATGCATTCTTTAGAGAATAAAACAATGTTAACAAATTTTGAGAAATATTTCAAAATTAAAATGGATTTATTGATAAGTTTACTTCAAATTAAAATAAAAGAACAACGAAAACTAAGCAGACAACATAAAATCATTTCATCTTCAGACCACAAAAATGCATCGTTCATTGAAAATCGTACAGCTTAGTTTTTATTAAAATAAATAAGTTACTGCCTGTTACATACATTTTAACAAAAACACATGCACACACCCATACGCATGCATCCACACAAAGGCATAAACACCGTGTGGGCTATATTATGAGAAATTATTTGTTGAATAAATCTTTTTGTAGTGGGACTATCATCAAACTTTCAGAACGTGTTAATAACATTTAAATGTGTATGTATATATGCCAAAGCACAAGTCTCTAGTAATGAAATACGTTTTTTTTTTTCAAATTTGGGGAGAATGGGGCGTGGTATCCTAAAACTATAAATTACAAACACTTTATATTTATCAAATAAATCTACACAGTAAATCTGAAGTCTCTAAGTCTAACAGTATTCAAACTAGGCTTAAAAAACAAAGTCCAACTTTCGACTATTATCGATAAAAAACAAGTAAGAAAGCTCTAGTCGAGACTGCTCGACTACGAGATCCCCTGACCCCTTCAATAATTCGTCACTTCATTTCTACTTACACATGCACACACACATACACACATACGCACGCATGTATAAACAGGCATGGGCTGCTGTGTAGGCTTACTGTGGGAACTTATTTGTTTAATAACTTTTTTTGTAGACAGACAATTTTGATAAAACTTTAAGACCGTGATAATAACATTAAAATGTGTGTATGTGCCAACGCACAAGTCTTTAGTATTTGAAATACGGCTTTTGCAAACTTGTGGGGAAGGGGGTGTTATGAAGGGTGGGGGATAAAATATGACCAAAACCGAAATTCTTAAAACTACATATAATTCTACATTTTAAATTTGGGGACTCTATCTTCAAAGGTGTAGAAGATATAATTTTATAACTGATTTTCGATAAGGTTTTTTATCGATAACAAAAAAAACGGAAGCTGTTATCGATTTTTAGAAATAAGCTTGATCTGCGCGTGCAATATACGGACCTACAGCTTCAAATTTCAAGTCTCTAGCTCTTATATCTTCTGAAATCGACGCGTTCAAACATACGGACAGACAGACGGACAGGGCTAAATCGACTCACCTCGTCGCCCTGATCAAGAATATATATACTTTATGGGGTCTGCCACGCCTCCTTCTGCCTGTTTCATACTTTTAACAAAACCATTATACCCTGATTTCCCATTTTCAATGGGTTCAGGGTATAAAAAAATGGGATGAGTTACCGAAAAAGTATGATAAACTCGTACTGCGTATTGTATACACGAGTATACATGTAAAATTTCAAGTCTCTAGCATTGGTAGTTTAGGAGATCTCTGCGTTTATACGGACGGACAGATAGACATGGCTAGATCAACTCAGCTCGTCATCCTGATCAGGAATGTATATACTTTATGGGTTCTGCCAGGCCTATTCTGCCTGTTATATACATTTTCACAAAAACATTATACGCTGAATTCCCATTTTCAATTTTTAAATAAATAAGCCTTTTCTAAAAAAGTTAGGCAATAGACTAGCAGCTTGCATTTAAATTTGTTTATATTTCTAGTAGTTTAGATTTTATATATGTACATATGTGTGTAGGCACAAACTATTTTGTATGTGCTGGTTGGAATAAGCCACTGTGTTTCACAAAGTAAAGTGCTGTCGCGTCATTTTAAATACGTACATACATATATATGTATGTTCATTTAATTAATTATTCACAAATCTCAATGAATAAACTGAGTATTTCTTCACGGTTAGCTCTTTTCCATTATTTTGTTCATTTGATAAATGGATAATCTAAAATGTTGAATATATGGGAGAGGGATATATTAATGAACTTATCGTCAAACTACGTACACGACCTGTCTGTTGTCACGATTATACATAGTCAACATAAGGGTATATTTTTATACCGCTTCATTAGTGCTGCAAAGCAATCAATGGAAATATCAATAGTATCGATGGAGTATCTGTTATAAGATAGATCGATGGAATTTTCTCGATGTCGATAAATCGTTACAGACGCCAATCCACATGTAAGTTCTTACGTTTTTAATCAAATATAATAACAATACAATAATTAATGACTTTCAGTTTTAATTTCAAGACTCTGTGAATGATAGTCAAGTCTTTTTTTTAATTTTAAGTTTAATATTAATCAAAGTCAATCTTTTTGTTGTCCAATGAATTCTGGGAAAACTTTATGTTTTTTAGTTTTAGGATAAGACTTTTTATATTAAACTAAAATGCAAATATTATTTTTATGAATTAAGACAATATCGTGAAAATCGTGAACTTTATTTAACTTTATTAAGTATTAATGATTATGAAATTGATTCTTTTTTTTCTGAATTCTCAGATATTTTGAAAGTTGCAGCTATTTTCGATGGAACCATCGATACTATCGATATTTGAAACCATCGGACTCAAAAAATCGATGGACGGTCCATCGATGGTTTTGCAGCACTACGCTTCGTATAGATAGCGTTGATTTTTAGCGCTAACCATACAACACTTTGACTGGACAAGTCGTAAAAAGTAAATATGTATGTGTGAAAAGGATATGAAAATCCACGAGATCAACAAACTTTGTCACTCTACAATTCAAACCATACAAAATTGACAAACTACTGATTCGGCGGCACTCGATAGTTCTGATAATATTATCCCATACACACACATGCAAATGTGTAAATTATATTAAAAAGGGATGTCAGCTTCTCGAGTGTCCAACGGCGTTAGCTGATGGTCCAGGCTGAGATCACTTTTTGTTGTAGATGTGTTTGCTCCTCTAGTGTCCAACGGCGTTAGCTGCTGGTCCAGGCTGAGAACACTTATAGATTGACTTTGATCAACTCAATTAACGACAAATAGTTTATGGCAAAGTGCCGGAGCACTGTGTAACTTTATTGGTTAATGTCTTGCACAGAACTGATTTAATAAATGCCAAGAATATGGATCTAGAGCTAAATACATAAGTGGGAACATGAAGTATATAATAGTACATAGTTGGAGCCATGAAATGGGTCCGTGGTCGGCGAGCCGACTCAGCATAATTCTTATTCTAGCTTAACTCTTGCGACACAACCAAAACGGTCGGCCGTTGCTCTCGCCCGATCATTTCGCATACGCTGCATGTGCAATCCGACTCAGCAACTTGGGGTCGCGCGTGTTGCCCATAGAGTCTTACTGCGAGGGCTGTTCGTTAACTTGATTGTTAACTATTCCCCCCTTAAGATTGTCGCCGTCCCTGGTGACACTTAGATCCTTAGCATACCTTGCAGTCGGATCGAAGAACTTCTACGGTACCAGCATTGGTATATGAGGCCGATGCTGCAAAACGTGAGACTGATGGCTACGCCAGCTGCGAACCAAATTTTGGAAGAACCGCCAGACATCATATTTTCTCTTAGTTCCCGGATTATATGCAAGTTGTGTTCATTCATTCGTTTCAACAATGGTAAGCTAAGCACGTGATCATGTCCAGTAATGTTCAGCAGAGGTGACGCCGCAATGCCTGGGCTCTTACTTACAACTCTGTTGTAATTAAGAAAAGTGGTTTCATTCACGGTTGCTACGCGTTCGAATGTGATGAGGTGTGTGCCTTTTGTTGTGATCATGGGGCCGTCATCTATTCTAACTCTTGCTGACTGGTCTTTGATGATGATTATTCCTTCATCCACCACGGTAAGCGGTTCCAAGTGATTGGGTTGTGTGCGGCATAAAGCTGTGCCTCCTGAGTGTAATCCGCTGGCGCAAGTGTCGTGCTTTGATCTTTTGCAGAACGTAGCGTAGTTGGTTGTAGCGCACTCCGTCACGGCCAGGACTTCATCGTCGCATTCTGCTACTATGTTATCATGTATTTTTTTTAGTACGGTGTTATTGTGGGCCACAGCAAACATCATAACCTTCTTACAAACAGTTTTAACCTTGGGATATTCAATTAATATATGAATTATACTATCGGACTGAAATATTTTTATATCTGACAGTCCCATTAAACTAACTATTGGGACTTCTGTGAGCTGTTCGGTAAAAATTGACTTCAAATCGTCATGATCAAAAATTGTGGGATTTAATATGTTAGACCTGGCGAGCGTGATAGTGAGCATAAGGTTTTGTATTCCTGTAATTAACATTCTGTTTCTTGCAAGTAATGTTTCGTACAAATGAGGAGAGTCTAAAAATGCACCCTTTTTTTCTTTAAGTATACTGTTTACTGTGTCTGTTAATAGGTTAATTTGTTTCTGCGCTTCAGTGATTACTATTACTTGTCTGTTGCTTGATTCTATGAGTTGAGCTTCGGTTAACTTGACTCTCTCGAGGTCTGATGCGTCAGGAGTACCTGCAACAATTTTTAATGCCGTCCCTAAGAAGTTTAAACTTCTGGCTATTCTGTGGTGTATCGTTAAACTTGATAGTGTGTTCTGAATATGATCTATATCTACCTCTAACAGTTTTCGCATGTGCGATTGTGGAAAGGATTTTGAAAGTTTTATTGTATCCTCTACTATGCTTACATAGTTTGATAGATTGGTTGAATGCCTTATGAAACTGCGTTCTTCCCATATCAAAACGTTACCGTCTAATACAGGAATATAGTCTGCGTGTGAAAAGTCGATGATGCGTGCATGAGTTGCGGCTATCAACATGAGAATTACTCCGATAAACCTGTATGAAATAATTAGATTATATTTGTAGTAACTGTCTGATTAGAAGGGACTTATAAGCTATTGCCTGTGTTTACCTCAGATTGTCTTTATGGACCACCCTCCCCTTAATAAGTACAGACGTTCCCAGGTCTGCTTGTATGGCACCTTCGGTGCATAATGGGGGTAGCTTGTTGCCCAATCTTCTATTACTCTTGAGGTAAACTCTTTCTCCTACATCAAATACTCTATTCTGCCTATTTGGGTTGCACCTGTTTAGTTGATCTTGCTGGGCTTTCTTGATTTTGTCTTTAATTGTTTCTTGGAATTCTTTAGGGGCTGCATGTATTACATCAAGTGGACTTTGTTGTGTTACTGAATGGATGGATTTATTGTACTCAATAGTTGCTCTCAAAATGGCCTGAACTGTATCGCCAACTCTTTTGTCTATTTTTAAACACCTAGCAATTTCTATTAGCGTACTATGGAAACGTTCTACTTGACCGTTTGAAGAGCTATGAAGTGGTGGGGCGTTGACAATGTCTATGTTGAATTGGTTCTTTAGTAGTGAAGAGATCGTTTCTGAACTAAAAGATGGTTCGTTGTCGCAATAAATTGTTTTTGTATTGTGGAAGATGTTAATAGTCATTAAAAGGGGATTTATAATATCCGTTATTGCTCGGGATGCTAACGGCTGAACAATGGCGAATTTCGAAAATTTATCAAGGCATGTTAAGAAAAGTTCTCGATCGGTAGAGAATATATCTATGTGTAACATTTCTCCGGCATATGACGGTATTGGGGTCACACCGAGCTCTTGCTTTTTTGGATGGCGGTTGTACTTGGCCGTAGCACA
Source organism: Drosophila hamatofila (assembly GCA_035045345.1). Lineage (NCBI taxonomy): Eukaryota > Metazoa > Arthropoda > Insecta > Diptera > Drosophilidae > Drosophila > Drosophila hamatofila. The sequence goes on from JAWNPA010000046.1 coordinate 745,239, forward strand.
AACTTTACAATTAAGTACGACTTCATTTGCTAACTTGGTCATTTTCGGAAAATAATAGTCCCGAAGTATCTGTTTTACATTTTCTTGTGCTGCTCTATGTGCACGATTGTGCTCGGTTTTGATTATTTCTACTTGTTCGTCTGTGTTGGTGATGTCTGAAACCATATTTTTGCAGTGCCAGAACTTAGTTGTTGAGAACAATGATACTAGTTCGTGTTGGAAAGCGGCTAATATTGGAAGGTCACAAAAGAGTGCGTTTACAACATTGGGGTTAACTGCGAGTTTCAGTGTGTCAATAAGATTGTTTTTGTCCGAAAATTGGATCAAGTGACGGGTTTTTTTGCCGAATAGAATAAATTTTCGATGCAACGTATAACGTGCTTCTTCTAGTATTATTTGATTCCTATAACAGTTTACTGGATTTTCTGTTGTTTCTATAGTGTAAGTCAGTGAGTTCTCACTGTGAATGGTGGCTACGTCTGATTGTGGATCGCCTTGAAGAGCGTTAAGCTCCTGCCTGGATAAAGCGTCTGCGACCAAGTTTTCTTTTCCTGGCTTATAATGTAACTTGGCATTATGCTCTTCAATGAAAGCCTTCCATCTTTCGATTTTCGCATTAGTGTTTTTTTCAGACACTGCGAACGTGAGAGGTTGATGGTCTGTGAAAATGTGCAACTCCCTAGTACCATATAGATAGCTTTGCAATTTGTCGATGGCCCATACTATGGCCAATAATTCTTTTTCATTGGTAGCATAGTGTGACTCGCATGTTTTCAATGTTCGAGAAATCATGGTAATTGGTCTCCCCCCTTGGGATAATACTGCCCCAATGCCATTTGCAGAAGCATCAGTGGTTAAATCGAAGGGTTTTTTAAAATCTGGGTACATAAGCATTACGTCTTCCGACGCTAGTATGTTTCTTAGTCGGTTAAAAGCATCGCGTTGAGATTCGTCAAAATCAATAGTTACCTTTCTAGATATATGCTTACTTACGGTGCCATTTTCGCCTTTTAGTATGTTAGTCAAAGGCCTTGCTATGGATGCAAAGTCTTTAATAAACACCCTATAGTAGCTGGCTAAGCCTAGAAAAGATCTGAGAGCATACAAATTTTTCGGCTCGACGTACTCTTGGATCGCTTTGACTTTCTCTGGGTCGGTTCTTGCTCCTTCGCTAGTGACGATAAAACCTAAATACTCGACACTTTCATTGAAGAATTTCGTCTTTTCTTTAGAGACTCTCATATTAGCGTCACAAAGTCGCTGAAGTACTGTGTCGATATGTCGGACATGATCGGCAGCGTTTTCGGAAAATATTATTACATCGTCAACGTAGACATAACATATTTTGCCGATTTGTTCTCGCAGTACATCGTCGATTGCTCTTTGGAAAATGCTTCCAGCATTCTTTAAACCAAAAGGCAGTCGACAGAACTCATATTTGCCTCCGTTCACCGAGAAAGATGTTTTTTCACGGTCGTTCTCAGCTAGATATATCTGGTGGTACCCGGATTTAAGATCCAATGTGGTAAAAAACTTAGCTTTCCCGAGGTTCGCTAGAATCATTTGGATACTTGGCATTGGGTAACGGTCGGCAATAGTTTTCTCATTTGGTTTTCTAAAGTCAATGACAAGACGTTTGTTTTTATTGCCATTGTCATCTACCCCTTTCTTGTCAACAACCCAGGCTGGGCTGTTGTATGCTGATTTTGATGGTCTAATTATGCCATTTTTTAGCAACGGTGCGATTTCCTTGTTCACAAAATCTGCCACACCTATGGGATATGGGTAGAGCTTTGAGTATACTGGCTCTTTGTCCTCTGTACGAATTGTGGCGATAACTGAGGTGTTAAAGGGTAGTGCCTCGCTAGAGGTCGAAAATGCACTAAGTCTCTTTAGTATCATTGTTTTAAATTCGCTCTTTACTGAGTCTGGGACTACGATGTCATCAACACGTGTGAAGTTGACGTCATCACAGGGATAGTGTTTAAGTATCTCTGAAGTGTTACCGTAGCTTATGCAGTTCCTCATTAAGTCTATAGTTACTGCCGCCTGCGTGAGCAGATCGAAGCCTATTATGGCATCAAAGGTGTCAAGAGTGTCTAAGATGAAGAACGTGGCAACTTTTCCGAACATTACCATGGGACATTTTTGTTTAATTTTACTGGACCCATGAATAGAATTCACAGTAAATGGGGTGTCGACAGGTGTCACGTTCTTTAACTCCTTTACGGGTTTAACGTAGTTTTTTGCCGCCCCCGTGTCAATAAGAATTCTTATTGTTCTGTCAGCCAATTGTCGCTCGACGAACGGCAATTGGGAAAGTTCCCTAAAAAATTAAGCATGTCATTGTCTTCTGCCGAGTCGTTTTCGTCGTCGATTTCAGCGCTCGCAGTCTCGGCTGCGCCTTCGTAGTCTTTTTCGTCTTGGCTAATGGTTTGTTGGGTAATATTATTAATTTTTTGACGTCTATAGCCTGAAGCACGCTCTGAAGTGTTGCCTCTCTTTTGAGTTGCGCCCTGTGGCTTTTCCCAATTGGTTGGCTGTCTGAACTTTGATGACGATGCATCAATGTCCATGGCCTGCACTTGGTTTTTCTCCTGTTCTTTATCATTTGGATGCGATTTAGGGACAATTTGTTGCGCCCTATTTTGACATTGATTTTCTACAAAGTGTGGGTTTTTTTCTTGTCCCCTTCCTTGTCTAGCTTGGTTACGATTGCCATATCTAGTACTCTCGCTAATGTGATTTCGTTCTTCTACTACCTTGGTGTATAATGCACTGAATGCACTTCTTTCGATACTATTTTCAGCCTCACGAGCTGCTGCTAAAGCAGATGGCAAATCCTTAGGCTTTGCTGGGATAACTAATGACTTTAGAGACCTCTTAAGGCCTGCCATAAAAGCATGTAGGGCATCGTCTCTGATTTCTGCGCAAAGAATAGCCGCTGTTTGTTCGTCATGTGTCATTACTATTTTATTAGTAACGAGAGTCAGTTTTTTTTCTACCTCATCATAGTAGTCCATAAGATTTGAGTCACCTTGCCTAACAAGTTCTAACTGTTGTCTAAGTATACGTAGAGATGTTTTGTCTGTCAGTCAAGCCGAGCAATTATTGCATCGAAGTTGAGTACTGTATTGTGTGACGTCAGCACTGCTCGTGCTGGTCCACTGACCTTGTTCTTTAAAATAGCTACGGCTTCGTAGTGCGCTTCGCTACCTACATAACGTTTGAAAATCTCATATGCATCCACGGCTGCCTGCCTCCAAGACACATATTCTTCATGGTTTCCGTCAAAATTTGGTACTGATTTTACAATATCTAATTTTACTTCACATTTTACATTAGGGTCAATAGTTACTCTCTGATATACCGCCACCTGTGGCGTTTCTACACTCAAGACATTAATTTGACCTCTAACGGCTTCGAGTTCTGCACTAAACTCGGTTTTTAGCCGCCTTTCCTGCTCGATAAGTGCGCTGTTTACTGCGCCTTCTACTAACGCTTTTAGCAATGCGGGATCCATTTCTGAATGGCTACGTATTTGTGGATTAAACCCTATTTCCTGTTCTTCTTCACTATCAAATTCAACTTTAATCTCCCTATAGGCCCAACTCATGAGCAATTAGTGAAACGGAATTAATTTTTTGATTTCCGTTTATCTGTACTTGCACTAAAATCGATTTTATTCAATTCACAAAAATATTTCTTTTATATAAAACTACGCTCACATTCTCATTTTTTGACAATTTTTGTCGAACAGTCACTTACATGTTCTTATTTGGGGACGTGGATTCTTCTATCTTAATGAGTATCCGTTAGGATACTATTCTATTAGATGTTAATCCCGTTGGGCGCCAATTATATTAAAAGGGGATGTCAGCTTCTCGAGTGTCCAACGGCGTTAGCTGATGGTCCAGGCTGAGATCACTTTTTGTTGTAGATGTGTTTGCTCCTCTAGTGTCCAACGGCGTTAGCTGCTGGTCCAGGCTGAGAACACTTATAGATTGACTTTGATCAACTCAATTAACGACAAATAGTTTATGGCAAAGTGCCGGAGCACTGTGTAACTTTATTGGTTAATGTCTTGCACAGAACTGATTTAATAAATGCCAAGAATATGGATCTAGAGCTAAATACATAAGTGGGAACATGAAGTATATAATAGTACATAGTTGGAGCCATGAAATGGGTCCGTGGTCGGCGAGCCGACTCAGCATAATTCTTATTCTAGCTTAACTCTTGCGACACAACCAAAACGGTCGGCCGTTGCTCCCGCCCGATCATTTCGCATACGCTGCATGTGCAATCCGACTCAGCAACTTGGGGTCGCGCGTGTTGCCCATAGAGTCTTACTGCGAGGGCTGTTCGTTAACTTGATTGTTAACTTGTATGTGCACATCACAAGACCAACAAGCGGACTTTACATTTTCTTCAGGCAGCTATTTAAGTCTATCCGCTCCAGTAGTCCTCGTAAGGGGATGCCGTCGGGTAGATCCAGGTTGTTAGTTGACAATGTAGATTGGGTTGAGATCACTGGCCTTGTGGCTCAGCGATATATTAATTAATAAATCAAGATTATTCGGCCAATTGCTGGAGCAATGTTTATTCAACGTGCATTAGCTTACGTTATTGGAACAGAACTGATTGTGACAATGAAATGAATAAAAGACTAAAGCTAAGTACATAAAAGGGAAATATGAATCCAAACCTAAATACATATTATATAAAGATCACGCCATGGGCTATCGACCGCGCGGAGCTATGCCAGCATATTTATGTTAGCGTTACAATGTCTGCGATTGCGACATATAACGGAAACTGCCAATGCCCGCAATAGCATATTTTGCAGACGTTGCGTTCGCAGTGCAACCGAAATATGTGGATGTTCTAGCTGCGTGGGTTGCTCCGAACTTAACGCGAGGGTTGTTCGTTAACTTGGTTATTAACTATTCCCCCTTTAAGTTCATTGCCGTCCTCGTGATACGCAACTCCTGGATGAATCTCTGCAACTTAATCGGGGTGTTCTTCCGATACCAACATAGCTCCACTACGATGACGCTACAGAACAGGAGGCTGATAATTACTCCAATGGCGAACCAGAACTTGGGGGATCCGTTGGATGACACGTCGTCGCTTAGTTCCCGAATGGCGTGCAGGTTGTGTTCATTCATTCGCTGAAGAAGGGGTAGGCTTAACACGTGATCGTGTCCCGCAATGTTCAGAAAAGGTGAAGTCGGAATGCCAGGAACCATATTGACAGTTTTATCGTGGTTGAGATACGTGGTGTCGTTTATCATGGCGTTGCGCTCAAACGTTATGAGATTAGTTCCCCTGATGTATATTGTGGGGCCTCCATCTATACTAATGCTCGCAGGCTGGTTGATGATGATCATTCCTTCGTCAATCCTTGTAATAGGTTCCAGGTGACTGGGCTGCGTGCGGCATATGGCTGATTCGCCTGAGTGTAATCCGCGGGCGCATGTATCATGCGCGGCTAGCTTGCAAAATGTTGCGTGGCTAGTTGTGACGCAATCGGTGGCGGCTTTTACTCCGTCCTTGCATTCAGCTACTATGTTACCGTGCAATTGTAGCACGGTGTTTTGATGTGCCACCGGAAAAATTATGATCTTTTTACAAACAAATCTTATATTAGGGTATTCTATAATTATATGAAGGGTGCTGTCGGATTGAAATATTTTAATTCTTGATACTGCCATTAAACTAACTATGGAAACCTCTGTGAGCTGTTTAGTGAAAATAGATTTTAAGTCTTTATGATCAAAAATAGTTGGATTTATTATATCTGATTTGGCAAGCGTAATTGTAAGCATAAGGTTTTGAATTTCTGTGATAAGCATTCTGTCTCTGTGAGCAGGTTGATTTGTTTCTGAGTTTCTGTGTTGATTACAATCTGCCTATTGTTTGATTCTATTAATTGTGTTTCGAATTTTCTCCAAGTCAGACGCATCAGGCGTTCCAGCTATTACTTTTAGTGCTGTGCCTAGGAAATCTAAACTTCTTGCTATCCTGTGGTGTATTGTTAGAGTGGACAATAAGTTCTGGACATGTTCTATGTCTACTTCTAAAAGTTTTCGCATGTGAGAGAGGGGAAATAGTTCGGATAATTTTATGGTATCGTCTATGATGGCTGAGAATTCTGTTAAGTTTGTCGAGTGTCGTATGAATTTACTTTGCTCCCATAGTAGAACACTACCGTCTTGCACAGGAATGTATTTCGCATTTGAGAAGTCGGTGATGCGCGCCCCCGCTGCGGTTAGAATTGACAGTATTATGATGGTCAACCTGTAGGAAGTGTGAAGCGAAGTTATATTAACTGTGTGGAATCAAAAAATTTGTAGTTTATTTAAGGTTGTCCTTATGGACCACCCTCCCCTTAATAAGTACAGACGTCCCTAGGTCTGCTTGTATGTGTCCCTCAGAACTTAATGGGGTCAGCTTGTTTCCTAACCTCTTGTTGTTTTTTATGAATACTTTTTCACCTACATCGAATTCCCTATTTTGCCTATTTGTGTTACATCTGATGAATTGATCTTGCTGGGCTTTGATTATCCTGTCTTTGATATTATGTTGTAACTCGATATTTTGAGAGTGAATGACGTCTAATGGTCTCTGTTCTGTAACGGAATGAATTGTTCTATTATATTCTATAGTTGCTCTTATTATTATCTGTGTTGTGCTATTTAATTTTTTGTCAATTTTAATGCATCTGGCTATTTCTAATAGAGTGCTATGAAAGCGCTCCACTTGTCCGTTTGAACAGCTATGTAGTGGAGGGGTGTTAACTATGTCTATGTTAAATTGATTTTTTAGTAGCGAGGTAACCGTCTCTGAATTGAACGATGCCTCATTGTCGCAATATATTGTTTTTATTCTTGGAAAAATGTTGATTAACTGTAACATGGGACTAATAATGTCTATTATCGATCTGGATAATAAGGGTTGTACAATGGCGAATTTGGAAAATTTATCAACACATGTCAAGAATAGTTTCTGGTCAGTGGAGAAGATATCTATGTGCAGCATTTCGCCAGTATAGGATGGTATGGGCGTTTCCCCAAGTTCTTGTTTTTTTGGGTGACGGACATACTTAGCGGTAGTGCACACCTTGCAATTTGAGACTATTTCATTAATTAATTTGGCCATTTTTTGAAAGTAATATTCGCGAAGAATTTGTTTCATGTTTTCCTGAGCTGCTGTATGTGCGCGATTATGTTCATTATTAACTATTTCTATTTGGTCACTTTTGCTGGTAATGTCGGCTACAATATTCTTGCAGTGCCACAACTTTGTTGTAGGGTAGAGTGATACGAGTTCGTGTTGAAAGGCAGCCAAGGTTGGGAGATAACAATAGAATGCGTTTACCACATCACTGTTTACTGCAAGCTTTATGGATTCGAGGAGGTCATTCTTGTCTGTGAATTGTATCACATAGTTTCATTCATGTGTTTCATCTTGCAGGGCATTAACGTTTTGCCGGGACAGGGCATCTGCCACGAAGTTATCTTTCCCAGGCTTGTAATGAATCTGTGCGTTATGCTCTTCAATGTATGCTTTCCATCTTTTAATCTTTGCGTTAGTGTTTTTTTCTGACACTGAAAAGATGAGCGGCTGATAGTCCGTGAAAATGTGAAGTACTCTGGTGCCATACAGATAGTTATGTAATTTTCCGAGAGCCCATACGATGGCCAATAATTCTCTTTCATTGGTAGCATAATGAGATGCACTCTGCTTTAATGCTCGAGATATCATTGTGATTGGCCTTCCCTTTTGAGACAGTACTGCACCGATACCATTAGCGGAAGCGTCGGTCGTTAGATCAAAAGGTTTTTTAAAGTCCGGGTACATGAGTATGACGTCTTCTGACGCCAAAATATTTCTTAGGCGGTCAAAAGCGTCGCGTTGTGCATTGCCAAAATCAATTGGAATCTTTTTGGACATGTGTTTGCTTACCATGCCGTTTTTGCCCTTAAGCATGTTAGTTAAAGGTCTCGCAATTGACGCAAAGTCTTTAACAAACACCCTGTAGTAACTAGCAAGTCCCAAAAACGATCTTAATGCGAAGAGGTTTTTTGGTTCAGCGAATTCTTGGATCGCTTTGACTTTTTCGGGATCAGTTTTTGCTCCATTGCTTGAGACAATGAAACCCAAATATTCAACGCTCTCTTTAAAGAATTTAGTCTTCTCTTTAGAGACTCTCATGTTGGCGTCGTAAAGCCGTTGGAGAACTGTGTCAATATGTTTGACATGGTCCGTTTCGTTTTCGGAAAATATTATCACGTCATCAACATAGACGTAGCATATTTTTTCGATTTGTTCTCTTAATACATCATCGATTGCCCTTTGAAAGATGCTTCCCGCATTTTTCAACCCAAAGGGTAGCCGGCAGAATTTGTATTTTCCGCCATTTACCGAAAATGCCGTTTTTTCGCGATCTCTTTCATTTAGATAAATCTGGTGGTATCCAGATTTCAAATCTAGTGTTGTGAAAAATTTCGCTTTTCAGAGATTGGCTAGAATCATTGGGATGCTCGGCATTGGATACCTATCGCTCGTTTAACTTTCGGAAATCGATGACGAGTCGCTTATTTTTGTTGCCGTTTGCGTCTGCACCTTTTTTTATCAACAACCCATGCAGGGCTGTTGTATGCAGACCGTGATGGTTTTATAATGCCAATTTTTAGTAATTGAGCGATTTCGTTGTTAACAAAATCGGCTACGCTTGCAGGGTATGGGTATAGTTTTGAGTATACCTCTTTGTCGTCAATGGTGCGGATTGTGGCCAAAACCGATGTGTTAAACGGCAACGCCTCGTTAGAGGTCGAAAATGTGCCAATCCTTTTCAGTATGACGTTTTTAAATTTGTCCCTTACATTATCGGGGACTACTATGTCATCTATGCGTGTAAAGTGTACATTATCGCATAGGTGGTGCTGCACCACCTCCGTCGTATTGCCGTAGGTGATATTATTATCGTTTAAATTTAGATTTACCCCTGCTTGTGTCAATAAATCGAAGCCTATTATAGCATCAAAAGTGTCAAGAGTGTCTAAAATAAAAACTGGGGCACTTTTCCCAAAAATTTTCATGGAACACAGTAAATGGGGTGTCGACAGGTGTTATGTTTTTTAACTCCTTTACGGGTTTTACATAATTTTTTGCCGCCCAGTGTCGATTAGGATTTTAATGTTTTGCCAGCCAATTGTCGCTCGACGAACGGCAAATTGGAGCGTTCCCTAAAAAATTCAACAGGTCATTGTCTCCTAGCGAATCACTCTCATCGGAGGCCTCAGCAACTGCAGCTTCTGCTGCACTTGTGTAGTCTTGATCCTCTTGGTTAGAGTTCTGTTGAGTTACATTATTGATTCTTTGGCGTCTTTGCCCTGACACACGCTCTGACGTGTTCTGTCTATTTGAGCTTGATTAGAGTTGTTGGGCATGTTGCTTGAACTTGGTACGGGTTCGCTTTGTTGGATTTTATTTTGGTTTTGTTTGAAGTGTGGATTTTTCTCGAAATATTTTCCCTGTTTTGGAATATTTTCCCTCGAGTGGTTCCTATCTTCGATTGCTTTGGCATAAGTCGCAGCAAACATGCTTCTTTCTATGCTGTTCTCAGCCTCGCGAGCCAATGCTAAAGCGGATGGCAAATCTTTGGGCTGTGCCGGTTTGACCAATGCTTTGAGAGGCCTCCTAAGGCCTGCCATAAAAGCGTGCAGGGCTTCATTCCTAATTTCTGCATTGAGAATAGCTGCTGCCTGTTCATTATGTGTCATGACAATTTTGTTTGTAACGAGCGTGAGTTTTTTCCGACTTCGTCATAATATTGCATTACGTTTAGGTCACCTTGCCTAACCAATTCTAATCGCTGTCTGAGGACACGCAGGAACGTTTTGTCCGCGCATGTGCAATCAAGTCTAGCAATGATTGCATCGAAGTTGAGCACTGTAACGAACCTTCGGTTTATCCCGAGTCTAAGCTGGGCTAGTTTCAGCCGACTGTGTGTTCGTGCCAACAAATTTATTTGTTGAAGCCCCTGCGATAATAATTAGTCACTTGTGATTTTTAGTTTGAACGTAAGATATATTTTAATTAACTTGAGTGGTATTTGACACTTCACTTAAGCTACTCTTATAACCACTCGCCTCTGCAAGGCACACCTGTCACCGGATTGCCGAGTGTAGGCTCAGCGTACTCCGGCTGAGATATACAGGCCACTCGCTCGGATATACAGGCCACTCCTACTATATGACTCGCTCACAGCACACCTAGCTTCGCTTCACTCACAGCGCACTTCTCTTACGCACGGCTACGTGAACTTACTCGCTCCTGTATTCGACAGGCCTCGCTTAAGCTGCTGGTATTGTCCTGGTCCGCACCAATGTCCTCGTTGGTGCCCGCTGACGATCCTGATTGCCTCGTGTCCTGTGATAGTGGTCGCAAGGATTCCCACTGGATGTCCTTGCTGTTCCCACGATGTCCTGGAAGTTCTTTCGATGTCCTGAAAGTCCTTCGATGTCCTGATTTACCACTCGCGTTGACTTTGGTTTTTACGGGGCGCTCACTTTTCACTTTTCTGTATATTTACTGCACTTTCTCTATTTGCTTTTAACTCACTGTCCCGTATGGAGCTGCAAACGCCCTTTTATAGGGCCGCCGCAGGCCCTGCTTCGCGCTGTAACGGGGCCTGCTCGGCTCTGGAGCGGGGCCTGTCTGCCGCTCGTGTCCCCATAACGGCATTATGGCGTGATTTAGGGTGACGCCAAGATCCCGCCAAATACGTGGCCGCCTCTCATTGGCCGAAGTACCGTTACGGCCATGCGAGTGAAAGTATACACTCCTTTCACTCGGCCCGACCGGCACTTCGGCTAACGGTCCCCAATGATCGTCGTGCGTGCGACGCGAGCCATTCGCTGAATGTGTAGGAGCGAAAGAGACGGCCTATAGTCCGGTCTCTGACCCCTTCCAGTCGCGAGGGTCGCTCCTACACTACTCGCATCGCTGTGTGGAGCAATATAATTATGTACGTATGTATATGTATGTAAACACACAGCAACTACATGTGCTACATACATTGCTACATACATACATACATTGCTCCTCACACTCCCCTCTTTCTTCGGGAAAAACACGAGACTATCGTGTTTGAATCTTGGCGCCCTCCTCTGCAGCGTCGCTCCGTATTGCGCTGCTCCCCATAGCGCTGCTCCGATTTGCGCTGATCGCTACTGTTACGTCTCTGTTATCAGCATCAGCTGATATTTTCTTTACCGCTGGCAATGCTGTGCGCGGCGAGTAAGTGTTGTGTTAATTTTGTTTAAAAATCTTACAAAAATTAAGCTTTTCCTTCCTTCTCCAGGCAGGTCGTCTCCTCCTTGATGCCCCTGGACCTAATGGGCCTGCCGCCGCCATTGCCCACGCCCGGCGCCGCTGCAAACGCACCTCTCCGTTTTGCAGCCCCCGGTGCTTTGGCGCATTCGTGCGCGGCCGCTGCCACTTGTCCTAATTGGCACCTCCTGTCCATCGCCGCTGGTGGCATCCCTCCGATGGCTGCAGCTGCTCTTCCGGTTGCTGAAGTTGCTCCGGTGGGGCACTGCAGTCCATTTCTGGACTGCTGCTGGGAGGTCGCGCCGCAGACGTCGTTCGCAACTGGGCACCGGTGTCAAGGCTTTGGTGTCGGCCGGCTTTTATGGCTCACTCCTCATTCGCGCACGGCTCCAGCGAATCCGCTGGCCAGTGCGCGAGGATCGGCCGCCCAGCTCTTCCGACACCTGCGTAACGACGACCAATGGAACCAGTCGCGTGGCAGGCGTCTGCGCCCACAACCCACCCAGTAAGCAGTCCAGTGTCTGCCTGCATGCCCGTCTTATAGGCACCTTGTGCTATATCTTTTGTTTTTTTTTTTGTTTTTTTTGGGAAAAATATATTTTTATTAATTTTTCATTCTTTAATCTAGACATACAAATGCCACCCTGCGCGTGCCCTTCGGATCCGATAACGGACCCCCTCCACCCACACGATCCGGGCGGTGCGGCTGCACCCCTTTGCCTCCATCCTCGCCGCATGGTGCTCGATTTCAGGCGGCCACTCACCGCGGCACACCTCCATCCACACCGCTTGTCCCGTTCCCGGCCATGATGCCTGTCGGTGCAGTGTGGGACGCGTTGGTGGGGCCGGCGTGGGCTCTGACTCCTGGCGCTGCAGCGTCGGCCTGGGAGGCAGCCGGATTGGCCTCCACCCCCCGATGTCCTCTGGTAGCCCTGTAGGCGCTGGCGTCGGCGACTGCGGCTGCGGTTGTAGCTGTGCCGTTGGCGTCGGCGACTGCGGCGGCGATTGTGGCTGCGCCGTTGGCGTCGGCGACCGCGGCTGCGGTTGTAGCCGCGCCGCTGGCGTCGGCGACTGCAGCTGCGGTTGTGGCTGTGGCTGCGCTATCTCTTCCAGCACGAACCCGGGTGGCAACGGGGCTAGGGGCTCGCTCCATGTAATGACCACCTGTGCCCGGTGGTCCGTCCGGCCCCCCACCACCTGCGTTGAGTATAATGTGCTGACCAGGGGTGGCTCTGGTACCTCCTCGTCCTCGAAGTCTTCGATCCAGATGACCTCTGGCTCTTCCTCCTGGTCCTCCGAGTCGGAGATAATAATTATCTCCTGCTCTCCCTCGCTGCTGTCCGGCGCTTCTCGGTACGGCGTTGGCAGCCGTGGTGGTTGCCACAGCGGCCGCATCGGCGAGTACCGCCCGTTGCGGACGTAGGCCGATACCTGCGCCTCGTCCCAACGCTCCTCCTCCCAACGGGCCCAAGCGAACGACGCCACCTCTGCCGTCGCCGTGTCGGGCGAGCCCCTGGCCGTCCATGACGCGTCCTCGTCGCTGAAGACGGGGGTCTCCAACGCCGTTCCCTCGCTGCTGAAGCTTGCCGGCGACCAGGAGTCGGCCGTGGCCCGCTGGTCTCTTCGCTGGACGACGGCTCCAGCACCATATATGGCCGGTGTCGCCGTAGACGCCTGGTCGTGCGTCGCCGCGGGTGGAACGGCAACCTTACTGGCGGCAGCCGCACTCCCCTCCGACGCGCTCGGCGGCTGGATACCGGTGTGCCCACCCGGCGTACTCCTCGTGCCGCTCCAGCGTAGTCGCTGGCCAGCAACCGAGGATCATCCGGGTGCACCCGGCCGATGCCCAGTCCCGCGTCGTTCGTTGCTGCGCGTGTGGTCTCCATTATCTCGATGCGAAAAATATGCCGAGCCCCTGCTCGCGTGCCCATTTTATACCCTATGCTGCCGCGCCGCCGGCTGCGTAGGCGGCAGCATCTAACGGGTCCTGCATCCTCTGTTCAGCCCGCTCTCGCATTCTGAGGCTTATTGCTGAATTCCAGGCATGCTACGGTATCGCCCAGATACCGTTCTCCCACATGCCCACCTCTGCGCACTCATACACAGCTTTCCTATGGCCAAACATATATAAGCAGCTCTTCTGCTGCGTTGCATTGTTGTTGGCTGTTTTATATGCCGTTGCTTGTTTTGTTGTTGGCTGCTTTATATGCCGCTCTGTTTTGTTGTTGGCTGTTTTATATGTCGCAGCTGTTTTGTTGTTGGCTGTTTTGTGTATCGCTCGCTTTGACACCGTCGTGTCGCTTCGTGCGCTAGCGATCGCTGAGCAGCCGACGTAGGCCCTTGACCCTTGCCTACGCCTATGTGTGTGTGTGTGCAGCATCTCTTTGCCTGGAATATGCTCTGTTTGTTATTGTTTTCGCTTTCGTTAGAAAACGCATTCTGTGGCTGTTCGCAATTCGCATAATTTCGGCTGTGCGTGTTGTTGTTCCCGCGTGCGCATGCACTGTATGTGGGTGCTGCTTGCTCATGCACAAGTTGTTGTTGCGTGCATTCTGTGCATTGCGCCTGCACTGGCAGCTAAGTTTTATGCGCACTATTGTATACTGCTTGCTGTCGTGCGCGCGCAATTTGAATATATTGTTGTTGTGCACCCATCTACAGTTAATTTGCCTGTGGCAACTGTGATTTTCCAGCCACAGCTGCACTTATGACACGATTGTGAGTTTTTAGCAAAATTTTGGCAGTGGTTTTGTCTTCTTCTTCTTTTCTTTATAGTTATACATGCTTGTATGAGAAGCAATACACTTCATTGTGTATTCACTCCCTTTTTTTTTTTTTTTACAAACAAAAAATAAACGTTCATGCAACGGCTCTATTGCTCACCCGTGTCTCCTCTCCACGGCTATCTGCGTCCGCCTTGACCCGGCAGATGACTGGAGACACAAAACTGGTTACCGTATATGGTCCTCCATAACGTGGTGCCAGTTTTGCTGCGAATCCCTCTGCGGCATTGGACAAGTGGCGTTCCTTTGCCCACACCTTGTCCCCTACGGCCGGCTTCCATTGCCGCCTCCGTAGGTTGTAATGCCGCGCCTGATCCTGTCCAGCTCGCTCCAAGTTTCGACGCACTATTTCGAAAACTTCGCGCATCTTGGTGGCTCTCTCTACTGGGCTCTGTGCCTCTTGGCCTGTGCCGATGGTTTGCGCATCATATAGGGATTTCGGCAGCCTTGGCTCTCGCCCTTGCGTGATGAAGGCTGCCGTATACCCTGTAGGTGCTGACACGCTGCTGTTGACTGCCAGAGTCAACTCCGGCAACGCGTCATCCCAACATCGCTGATCGCTGCCCGCAAATTGCGCAATCATCGTCTTCACCGTCCTGTTGGCCCTCTCTGTTGGATTCTCTTGGGGCGTGTATGGTGCCGTCAGCTGGTGACGCACCTCAAGCTCTTCTAAAAATCCTCTGAACGCTCGACTGGTGAATTGGGTCCCGTTGTCCGTGATGAGCACCTTGGGCGTACCAAATCGTGCCAAGATCCGCTCCCGGAATGCTTTTTGGAGCGCTGCCGAGGTTGCACTCCTTAATGGCACCATCTCCGTCCATTTGGAGAACCGGTCAATGAACACCAGAAGCATGGTATTTCCATGCTTCGACCTTGGCAGTAGGCCCACAAAATCGGCACATACCGTTGCCCATGGCTCCTCTGGCACCTGGGTCAGCATCTGCCCAGCTGCTTGCAGCTGACTCGGCTTATAACGGTGGCACAGCTCGCAACGCTGCACGTACGCCCGCACATCTCGATACATACCCGGCCAGTAGTATCGCGCGGCCACCCGAGCAATTGTTTTGCGGCTTCCAAGGTGGCCAGCGGTGGCTGCGTCGTGGCTCTCCTCCAGCACTTGTTTGCGCCGCTCTGTTGGCACACACAACTTCCACGCAGCCACATCCTCGTGGCCGGCCTGGTGCGGAATGTGCCGGTATACGTTTCCAGACTCTTCCATGTAATCTGGAAACTTTTGTGGCGCCTTGGGCCGATCCTGGCGTAGCTTGGTGAGCCAACGACATCCTGTCCCAGCTGGCGTCTCCTCGCTCGTAGCCAAACGGCATGCCTCCTCGTCCAGCGGCTGCCGTGAGAGCGCATCTGCCACCACATTCAGTTTGCCCTTCCTGTAGCAAATCTCGAAGTCGAATTGTTGCAGCTCCAGTGCCCATCTGGCAATCCTTCCTGAAGGGCTCTCGATGGAGTTGAGCCACTTCAGCGCCATATGGTCCGTGACCACTACGAAATGGTAGCCTTCCAGGTATGGCCTGAGCTTCCGTATGCCCCAGATTATGGCCAGACACTCCTTTTCAGTAGCTGAATAGTTTCTCTCAGCACTGTTGAGTGTCCGACTGGCATACGAAATTACACGCTCTCCCTCCTCAGAGGCCTGCGTCAGGATTGCCCCAAGCCCATAATTGGTTGCATCCGTCTGCAAGCAAAACGGCTTCGTGAAATCCGGACACGCCAGCACCGGTGACTCCGTCAGCTTGGCCTTTACCATTTCAAACGCCTGTTGCCGTTCCTCCGTCCACTCCCACTTCGTGCCCTTTTTGAGCAGCGCGTTGAGGGGATGCACTGTCGCAGCAAAATCTGGCACGAAGTGGCGGTACCACGAAGCCACTCCAACATATTGCCGCAACTCCTTCACGTTAGTGGGCGGCTTCAGCTCGGCAATTGCGGCTACTTTCTCTGGGTCTGTACAAATGCCATGCTCCGTGACTTTGTGACCCAGATACTTCAGCTCCTTCTTGCAGAAATCGCACTTGTCGATGTTGATCCTCAAGTTAGCTGCTCGTAGCCGCCGGAACACCTCCCGCAGGTTGTTCATGTGCTCCTGGCGCGTCCGTCCAATGACGATGATGTCGTCCAGGTAGGGGAAGGCGTGTGGCATCATTTCTGGACCGATGACCTGGTCCAGCGCTCGCTGAAAGGTTGCCGGCGCGGAATGGAGCCCAAATGGCATCACTTTCCACTGGAACAGCCCTTTTCCTGGAACCGTGAACGCCGTCAGTGGTCGGCTGGCCTTTTCCATCGGTATTTGCCAATACCCATCCTTCAGATCCAGGCTCGTGATATAGCGCGCCTCCCGCAGCTGATCCAAAATGTGATGCACCCGTGGCAGGGGGTACGCATCTTTAATGGATCTGCTGTTCAGCTGCCGGAAGTCCACACATAGCCGCCACTTCCCATTCTTCTTTCGCACCATGACAATCGGCGCGCTATGTGGGCTCTTTGAGGGCTCGATGCAGCCTTTGGCCAACAGCTCATCCACCTGCAGGTCGATTTCCGCCTGCATCTTTGGATTTTTAGGAAAGTAGCACTGTTTTATAGGCCTGTTGTCCTGCATCCTGATCCGGTGCTCCGTGATCCTGGTAGTGCCCTTTACGTGTTGGAATTTCTGCAGCTCGTGCCTTAAGAACGCGTCCACCTCCGAATCCTCGTGTAGTGGCTGTTGATCCTCCGCAGTCGCCTCCAATGGCGTCTCAGGATCCGCCTCCACGCTGACCACCGCCACGGACAGCTTCTCCTCTGGCTGACCGCTCGACTGTGGGATTCTTGGCTCGATCTTCAGCGTCAGGCCGCCACACTCCAGCGTGGTGCCAATGCCGGCCAAGAAATCCCAGCCCAGCACCAGGTCGTCGATCACTCCTGGCAGAATCAGCAACGGGATCTGGATTTGCTGACTCCCCAGGTTAATCCGCGTCTCCAACTGCGAGTCCACCTGACTGCAGCTGCCATCCGCCAAGCGTATGCGCCGCCGTGTGGCACGCACCACGCCCACTCCCCGGAGCCGGTCAGCAAGCTTTTCACTGATGAAGCTGCTCGAGGCTCCCGTGTCGATCGTGGCTCGTTGCTGAGTGGCTCCAATGGCCACGATGGCCGTCATCTGGCTGCCTTCGTCCTGAAGACGGCCCACTAACGCCTGGGGGCTCCTGGCTGCTGCTCCCGCTCGCCCCTGTATGGCGGGTGCCTCTGCTCGTTTCCCGACTGGCAGCAGTTCGCAGTTCGCACTCCGGTGCGCCCACACTGCCAGCAGAACTCCAGAGTCTTGTTGCGGCATGCAAAAGCGCGATGCCCCTCCTGGCCACACATCCGGCACGCCCTGCCTGGGTTCGGGATGTGTGTCCTTGGGCCTGATGTGCCTGTCCTTGGCGCTGGCGAAGGCCTCACCTCGTCATCCATGCGGCGATACTCCACGTCGCCTCCAGCGTTGTCCATGGCCATCAATCGCGTGCGGCCGGGCCGTGGCTGCTGCCGCAATCTCTCCCGGTCCTTCTCCAACTCCTCGAACTCGTCAGCCAGGTGCATCAATTCCACCAGAGTCTGGAATTGATACGGGCGGGCGTAGGCACGCAGATCGGGCAGGCTGTTGTTATAGATTATCTTCATCTCGCGGTCCGCTCCATAGCGTAGAGGGCGCATGAGAGTCTGCATCTCTACCATGTAGACCTTGAAGCTCTCGTCTACCATCTGCCTCCGGCGTTTAACGTCATCCTCCAGCTTCTCCAGATAGCCTCTGGGCAGGAAGAATTCCTGGAAGCTGCGCACAAACGTCGCCCACGCTGACCAGTGCCGATTGTTGGCCACGTACCACTTCAAGGCGATGCCTTTCAGCAATTCTGGCATCGCCCTCGGGATCATGTCCAGATCCAGGCCATACGTGTCAGCCGACCACTCCACCTGCTCCAGGAACTCCAACGGCTTTGTGGTGCCATCGAAGCGGAAGCTCCATTCCCTCACTTGCTTGGCTAACTTTTGGTATTCCTGAGCCGTGTTGCCGAGTCCGCGTGGCCTTATTTCAGGTTGTGGGGTGGATGTAGCTCTCATCTCACCTTGTCGCGTATCCTGCAGCCGCGCAGTTGCGCTAGTGGAGGGCACACGCAGCCGCTCCACATGTACAAGACCCGCCTCCAGATCGTCGTTGGCGCCTCATCTCTGGGTGAGGCACGGCGTCCATGCAGTTGGCCCAGATCGGCGAGCCTCAGTGAGTAAGGAATGCTTCCTTCATTCCTCTCGACCCACTCGCCGAACTGTCTCCGCATCGCGTCCAGTGTGCCTGACAAGCTCACTCCGAACTCTTCACCATAACGCAGCACCTCATCCTTTTTCAGGTTATATACCCACGCTCGCACCATAGTCACAATTAGTTTCTAAACTCTTATCGCAGGGCCCCACGTTGGGCGCCAGTTGTAACGAACCTTCGGTTTATCCCGAGTCTAAGCTGGGCTAGTTTCAGCCGACTGTGTGTTCGTGCCAACAAATTTATTTGTTGAAGCCCCTGCGATAATAATTAGTCACTTGTGATTTTTAGTTTGAACGTAAGATATATTTTAATTAACTTAAGTGGTATTTGACACTTCACTTAAGCTACTCTTATAACCACTCGCCTCTGCAAGGCACACCTGTCACCGGATTGCCGAGTGTAGGCTCAGCGTACTCCGGCTGAGATATACAGGCCACTCGCTCGGATATACAGGCCACTCCTACTATATGACTCGCTCACAGCACACCTAGCTTCGCTTCACTCACAGCGCACTTCTCTTACGCACGGCTACGTGAACTTACTCGCTTCTGTATTCGACAGGCCTCGCTTAAGCTGCTGGTATTGTCCTGGTCCGCACCAATGTCCTCGTTGGTGCCCGCTGACGATCCTGATT
The DNA here is from genome assembly GCA_035045345.1 of Drosophila hamatofila. NCBI lineage: Eukaryota > Metazoa > Arthropoda > Insecta > Diptera > Drosophilidae > Drosophila > Drosophila hamatofila. The sequence goes on from JAWNPA010000046.1 coordinate 764,284, forward strand.
GCCTCGTGTCCTGTGATAGTGGTCGCAAGGATTCCCACTGGATGTCCTTGCTGTTCCCACGATGTCCTGGAAGTTCTTTCGATGTCCTGAAAGTCCTTCGATGTCCTGATTTACCACTCGCGTTGACTTTGGTTTTTACGGGGCGCTCACTTTTCACTTTTCTGTATATTTACTACACTTTCTCTATTTGCTTTTAACTCACTGTCCCGTATGGAGCTGCAAACGCCCTTTTATAGGGCCGCCGCAGGCCCTGCTTCGCGCTGTAACGGGGCCTGCTCGGCTCTGGAGCGGGGCCTGTCTGCCGCTCGTGTCCCCATAACGGCATTATGTCGTGATTTAGGGTGACGCCAAGATCCCGCCAAATACGTGGCCGCCTCTCATTGGCCGAAGTACCGTTACGGCCATGCGAGTGAAAGTATACACTCCTTTCACTCGGCCCGACCGGCACTTCGGCTAACGGTCCCCGATGATCGTCGTGCGTGCGACGCGAGCCATTCGCTGAATGTGTAGGAGCGAAAGAGACGGCCTATAGTCCGGTCTCTGACCCCTTCCAGTCGCGAGGGTCGCTCCTACACTACTCGCATCGCTGTGTGGAGCAATATAATTATGTACGTATGTATATGTATGTAAACACACAGCAACTACATGTGCTACATACATTGCTACATACATACATACATTGCTCCTCACAGCACAGTATTGTGGGATGTGAGCACTGAGCGCGCCACGCCACACACTTTGTTTTTTAATATAGCCACTGCTTGGTAATGGGTTTCACTTCCATCGTATCGTTTGAAGACACATATTCTTCGTGGTCACCACTAAAATTCGGTACCGATTTAGCGACGTCTAGTCTAACTTCGCATCTAATGTTGGGATTGATCATTACGCTTTCATATACTTGAACTTGAGGTGTTTCTACTCTAAATGAGCTCACTTGATCTCTTAATGATTGAATTTCGGCATGCATTTCATTTCTAATTTGCTGTTCGCGTGCTAGTATGCTGCTGATAGCGTTATCTATGAAGGCTTTAACTGTTTCTGGGTCCATTTCTGTTTGGTTTGATGTACGGGGTGCAAAGCCTAAACTATATTCTTCGTCGCTATCGATTTCCACTTTAATATTCCTATAGGTCAAACTCATTAGCAGTTGGCGAGAATCCAACAATAAGAGAGAAAACGACAATAAACCTGCACACAGTTTATATTTTATAGAGTTAGTTATATAAAGCGGTTGTTATGGACACTTTGGTTTGAAATAATTCAACAGATTTATTTATTACGTCACCTTGCGCTTACATTCACGCTGCCACTTTGTTTTATATTTATTGGAATTTTCAATTTGTTTCTTTTGTCACTGAACAGTCACTTACATGTTCTTATGGTGTGGGTGCTTAGATGTAAATCCCGTTGGGCGCCAGTTATTTAAGTCTATCCGCTCCAGTAGTCCTCGTAAGGGGATGCCGTCGGGTAGATCCAGGTTGTTAGTTGACAATGTAGATTAGGTTGAGATCACTGGCCTTGTGGCTCAGCGATATATTAATTAATAAATCAAGATTATTCGGCCAATTGCTGGAGCAATGTTTATTCAACGTGCGTTAGCTTACGTTATTGGAACAGAACTGATTGTGACAATGAAATGAATAAAAGACTAAAGCTATGTACATAAAAGGGAAATATGAATCCAAACCTAAATACATATTATATAAAGATCACACCATGGGCTATCGACCGCGTGGAGCTATGCCGGCATATTTATGTTAGCGTTACAATGTCTGCGATTGCGACATATAACGGAAACTGCCAATTCCCGCGAGGGTTGTTCGTTAACTTGGTTGTTAACTTGTATGCATGCCTGAAACATATTCTTTATGCGCATCGACGCTTTCATACCCTTCGCACAAATAATCATAAAAACGCTAACATTGACGAGTTCGGTATACTCTGCGCTCAGAGGGCAATAAATAGGATCGTCGCGAACAAAATTCATTTTTTGTGCGCTTCTGGCTTGTGCGTGCATACATACATATGTATATTTATATTAGTAGAGTAAGGAAAGAATAACACATAGCGATGCTTCATGTGAGAATAAGACCATTTCGTTAGAGCGCTGGCAGCGCACGGTTATATTTTCGCTGCTCGAGCCTAAACAGACTGTCTCGGCTCAGGCACGAAGTTACTAGGCCCTAATGCATACTTTTTCTTCGTTAAAAAACTTTGTACGACTTGTCCAGTCTATGTGTTGTACGGTTAGTGTTTTTAGTTAACAAGAATGATTCAGATGTGAGTAGTGCTGCAAAACCATCGATGGACCGTCCATCGATTTTTTTTCCATCGAAAATAGCTCCAACATTCAAAATTGCTGAAAAATTCAGAAAATTCAGAGAAAAAAGAATCAATTTCATAATCATTTAATAAATTAAATAAACACGAGCGGCAGACAGGCCCCGCTCCAGAGCCGAGCAGGCCCCGCTCCAGAGCCGAGCAGGCCCCGTTACAGCGCGAAGCAGGGCCTGTGGCTGCCCTATAAAAGGGCGCCTGCCGCTCCATACTGGACAGTCAAAGACAGAGAAAAAGTGGACACGGAGTGAAAAGTGAGCGCCCAGTTAAAGTGAAAGTCAACGCGAGTGGTAAATAAGGACATCGAAGGATTTTCAGGACATCGAAAGAACTTCCAGGACATCGTGGGAACAGCAAGGACATCCAGTGGGAATCCATGCAACAACTATCACCGGACACGAGGCAACCAGGATCGTCAGCGGGCACCAACGAGGACATTGGTGCGGACGAGGACAATATAGCAGCTTAAGCGAGGCCTGTCGATACAGGAGCGAGTAAGTTCACGTAGCCGTGCGTCAGAGAAGTGCGCTTTGAGTGAAGCGAAGCTAGGTGTGCTGTGAGCGAGTCGCATAGTAGGAGTGGCCTGTATATCCGATCGAACCGCCGGAGCTTGCAGAACCAAATCCTGGCGTTATCTTCATCGCTCACTCGAACCTAGCGTGCCTTTAGCACAAGCACTCTCTCAGCCGGAGTACGCTGAGCCCACTCTTGGCAATCCTGTGACAGGTGTGCCTTGCAGAGGCGAGTTGTTATAAGAGTAGCTTAAGTGAAGTGTCAAATCCTACTTAAATTCAAGAAAATATATCTTACGTTTCAAACTAAAATCACAAGTGGCTAATAATTATCGCAGGGGCTTCAACAAATAAATTTGTTGGCACGAACACACAGTCGGCTGATACTGGCTCGGCTTAAACTCGGGATAAACCGAAGTTTCGTTACAGAATTTGTTGATGCGCATAAAGAATATGCTTTCGCGACGGGCATGCACACGCACACTTACGGTTTCCTGCTATATGTATGAGCATTTATGTGCCAATGTGCGAAACTCTTGCTGCTTATAGAAATTGTGAAGCCCAATATTTGCAGTTGGTCGATAACGTTAATTAGAATATACATAACAACATAATAATTGATTATTTTTCTTCAATTGATTTAAAGCAGCTCAAAATGAGATTAAATACATATATTAAAACATAATCGCTTTAAAGAATATTAACGCGGAAACAACTAAATTTTGAGCATATAAAAAGGAACCAACTTATAGCAAAGTGTGGAAGTTTTATTCCAAAGCTATAAGAAATTTTACCATAATCATGCTCTAGTATTTAAAACATACATACAAGCTTACAATTTATTGTCTTGTCTACTTATGATCTTTGCACGAAGCTAAAACAATGAAATAGCATTATAACTTGTTCGTTTAGTGGTCAAATCCAAACTAAACTAAACTAAAGTAAAAAATGTTCTTATATCAAGCTAGCCCTGACCTATAATCGCTGTGTCAGCGATTATGATGAGTGTATCATGTTTCGACGTTGCAACGTTGCATGGAATGTTGACGGAAGCGTAGCGCAGAGTTTGTCATAGTTGACATTAAACATTGTTGCAACTTTGCTGAACATGCAGAATTGCATTCGTTGACCTTTGTCATGCCGGATATGTTAACTCCTCCCTCATTAGTTTGAAGGCCGGCCTCGTTCTTCCTTAAGGTGTCAATGACAGCACATATCGAGGGTTGTTGTTTATTCTTTTTGCATTTATGATAAATCTTAAAAACGACGTAACCGATAACCAGAGTGACTAGGAATGCTGCAAAAATCATGGGCCATACTGACAGTTTCTTTTCGAAGTTACCAATATATTGGAGATTCTCAAAGTTGAGCCTCTGAAGATACGGCATGCTCAAAATCTCTTGGCGGCCAGTTATATTTAGGGTAGACGATACTGGCGAGCCTGGGTGACGCATGACTATGTTTTTTGTATTTTTGTACAAGGACCCATTTACATAGATTTCCTCATCAAACGTCAGCAAGTGTGTGCCATGGATGATTTTGTCTGTGCCGTTGGCTATTCGTATTACAACTGTTTCTTCGTTTATAATGATGATACCATCATCAATTACCGCCAACGGTTGTAGGTGGCTGGGACGAGTGTTGCAATCCGCAATACCTCCAGAATGTAGTTGCTGCGCACAGGTTGCTGATTTTAGTTGCTTGCAAAACGTAGAGGTGAGGGTAGCGGTGCAGTTTCCAATTGGTAAAGTTTTATTGCCGCGGTCTGCGACATTGTTATTTTCAGTGAAGTCGAGTATTGTTCCATTATGAAGGAAATATGTTTTTTTTTTACATATTACGCTAGGATTAGGATATTTAATGAGGAAGTGTACAAAATTATGATCTTACAGAACTTTTATGTAAGCTATTTCAATTAAATCTGCTATGGTTAAATCTGTAGTGCTCATTTAAAATTTGGCTTAGGTCATTAGAGTCAAGGATTGCTGGGCTTACAATTTGAGTCTTTGTTAGATTTGTTAGATTAGAGAGATTGTTAGATTAGAGGTATGCCTTAAAATTCTAATGTCTTTTAATATAGTCCGAGTTCGAATAGTTAATAATACTCCCAGCTATTGCTGTAGAAAGCGTAGAATCCAAACCCTAGTAAAGATACAGAGCAGAATAAGTACAGGAAGGATAGTTTTTCTTTTTAACTTAAGTTATCCTTATGTACCTCCCTCCCCTTTATAAGAACCGCTGACCCAAATCGGCTTCCACAGTGACTTCTTCAAATAATGGAGTTAACTTGTTACCAAGTCTTTTATTCAATTTCATGAGTACCTTGTCGCCTACTTGGAAAGTTCTATTTCTTCTGTCTGCATTTTGTCTTCGTAGCAGCAGATCTTGCGCTCTAGATATTCTATCTTTTATTTCTGCCTCTAATTCAGGTGGGGAAGCGTGGATTATGTCAATTGGTTTTTTGTTAACGACGGAGTGAATTGTTTTATTGTATTCTATTGTTTGTAAAGTAGTAATCAAAACTAGGCTGGGGCAGACTCAGTCTGCCCAGGGCTCTCACAAGAAAGTTTTATTCTTTGATGTGGGACGTCAAGGGAAAGGCGGGAAGCGGGATCTTTCATCGGCAGGTTAATGTAAAAGAAAGGGAGGGGGGAACTGATGGCGACTACTCGACACGCATACCTCTCGGGTCCGCCGCGCTTCTGGTTCGTCTCGATTCGCCTCCGTATGCAGCGAATAGTAGAGACTGCACGGCGTTCACCATACCAGGAAGGGGCTTGTTACAATGGCGGGTGAAGCCATTCGGTTTGCACTCAGCCGTCGCTACGTTTCAGAGGGCGTTAGACACAGTCATAGTACCGGAAATGGAGCCGCATGCCTTCGCATATCTAGATGATATCGTGGTGATAGGCTCCACGAAGGCGCAACATGTGACGAATCTGAGGGAGGTCTTCAGCGGGTGAGAAAGGCCAACCTCCGGGTGAATCGGAAGAAATGCAGTTTCTTCAGAGAAAAGTTAGTCTATCTCGGCCATGTCATAAGCGGAGAGGGGATCTGCACTGATCCCGCAAAGGTCGAGGCGATCCAGAGTTTCCCGGCGCCCACGGCTCTGAAGGACTTACGGCAATGCCTAGGGATTACGTCGTGGTACAGACGGCTTGTGGTGGAGCCGATGACGAGACTCCTCAAGAAGGGCCAAAAATGGGTGTGGAGCGAGGAGCAGGATGAGTCGTTGCGGAGACTTAAAGAAAGTCTCATGACCGCGCCAGTGGTAGCGTTTCCCGACTTTTCGGTGAGGTTCACGCTGCAGACGGACGCCAGCGATTATAGCTTAGGCGCAGTGCTCACGCAGGAGGTCGAGTGTCAGGAGCAAGTAATAGCTTACGCTAGCCGGAAGATGCTGAAAGCGGAGCTGAGCTACTCGGCTACGGAGAAGGAGTGCCTCGCGCGCGTCTGGGCGATCAGGAAGATGCGGTGTTATCTCGAGAGCTACAAGTTCGATGTAGTGACCGATCACCTGGCATTGAAGTGGCTTAACTCTGTAGAGAGTCCCACAGGCAGGCTGGTGGGCACTAGAGTTGTAGCAATACCAGTTTGACGTCCACTATCGTCGAGGGAAGTTGAATGTGGCAACCACTTTCTCGGCAACCTCTGTAAAGCTGTCAGCAAGTGCTGGAGATTAGTTCCGCTTGCAAATGGATAGCGGGGTTGCGAGGGAGGATCAAGGAGAACCCGGAGAAATTCAAAGATTACGTCCGGGATCGAGTGTGCATTGCACTGCCGGTAGTCCACATGCGCACACATGCGCCAATCTCCGGTCTTTTTATTTACTGTAATAAGAAGGTAAAGACGGGAACGCATCTGTTTGGTTTGCAATCAGTTTATTGAATTAATCTTTATTTGGAATAATGTCTTAAACTTTAACAATATTTGCTTAAGCTTAAGCCGCGCTCTTGCGCTGACGGTGACGCCGACAGCGGAGCGGCTGCCCCATATATTTACTATATCTTATTGCAAGTAAGTAGAGAATGAGTTGCATATCTAATGTGGGTCATATGCGCTGTTGGGTCAGACCATGCTGACACTGCGCATAGAAGGTTAGTGTGCCCATCCAAGAGGACACTCAGATTACACATGCACTAGAAGAGTGCTTTTGATATCTATTGCTAATACTTGCAATTAATTGTTACAGTATTTATTCAACACATTGGACATGCTGCACCTCCCATTTAAAAAGAATAACGTAATTTCTTAATGTAGTTATTTACTATGATTTGCGGTATTTCAAAATATATTGTAAGGAAGTAATTTAAGCTGCGGCAGACTCGGTCTGCCCAGGGTCTTACAAGACATTTATTTCTTGTGAACCCGAGGCTAGAGAGGGGGAAGGGAATGTTAGTTAGTTAGGGAATGGCGTGGTCACCCTGACCAACGCCAGCCCGTCGGTTGGGTTTAGTTGGAGAGGTGGATTCAGAAATAAAAAATAACTTACTCTTTTCGATCGCTTCAGTGCGCTTTATTTCAATTTGATCTTTTCTCCAATTATGCCTTACTCTAGTCTAACGTTCACTCACTTCACTTTCTAAACTCCGTTTTCTTGCGCGCGTCTGCTCGCTTTTTCATCCCGAGAACAAGTGACCTCCGTCTTCCTCTGTTTCTCCGCTCGAGGCGCTTGCCAGAGTCGGCCGCGCAAACTCCCTCTGGCGTCGGCAATGCAACTCACCACAGCCCTCTCTCGGCTCTCTTGTCAGAGCTTTCGTGAGGCTGGGCAGAGTTGCATTGCCGACCGTCGCTAGTGCGCGCGCTCGAGCCGCAATTCAAATTTAAATTCCTACCACTTAACTTACCAACTAACTTATGCACTAACAATTCCAGCTTACTTTACTAACAAACTTACAACTACAAATATTATATACTACAAATGCTAACGACTAACAACTAACAACCTACCTTACTAAAAAACTTACATACTACAAACTACGCTACCGGGGACCGCGCATAAGGGCGCATGTGAGGTGGGTCGCCGCGAGCCACCTTACACCCCCCCCTTACTTAGTAAGGAGACGACCACGGCTCCGGACGCCCCCACCGTCACGTTGAATGTACGGCCATCCGCCGTGACCCGAAAACGGCTCCTTCTGTGTCGCCGCCCATACGCCGCGATCTCCTCCTCCAGCAGCCGGATCACACTCGCCTCCAGGATCGTCCCCGCTGGGTACACCCGCCAGTTCATAGGGATGAGCGGGGCCATCTCCCTTTCTGGAGACTCCTCATCGCCGGACAGATCACTTAGGTCTGCCTCCCAGCCGTCCAGAATATCGGCCATGTTCGCCAGTAGTCGACGCTCCGCCTCGAACGCCGTTCTGTCCGGGGGGCGGCCTCCTCTGGCCCAAGGCCTCGAGCTCCCCACCTGCTTCCAGGGGACTCCCGAATCCGCTCTAGCGGAGCGCTCGGGGTACGACGCCGCGGACCACGTCTCGAGGGTCCGGCTTCGTCCACCCGCTGACGCCTGCTGGCCGGCTCGCTGGACATCGGTCCGGGGCAGCAGGTCCGCCACGCACGGCGCTTCGACCGGTTGCGCCGAGTTGCCCTACCTTGCTCGGGCGAGCGTCTCTGGCCACGTCGAGGCTCTTGCAACCACCTCCGGTTCTCCACAGTCCCCGGGGTGTAGCGGAGGGACACCCGAGGTGCGCCTTCGCGGTTGCCCCCTTCCAGGCTTGGGTCTCGGATCTACTTTGTCCCGCGCAGCAGTCTCCGGGACGGGATTGAGGACGGAGGGACAGTGCTCCCTGCCGTCGTCCCGCCCCTGCAACGGGGATTTAGTTCCTGCATCCGCGGCAGAAGTCTCTTCCTCCTCGCTCGCCGTCCACGGCGTCGGGCTCTCCCACCTCCCCGACCTCTCGTCCTCGAACGCCGTCTGCGCGTCGACCTCTGCTATGGCCGGCCGGGGGGGAGGGGATCCAGGTTCTTCCACGTGTGGTGGCGTCTTTTGCCCGTCGGGGACTTGGACGTACATGGTAGTGCATTCCACGCGCATTACCATGACGGCCCCGTCCAAACGCTCCACAATATTGGCCGAAGATTGGTGTACCGTATGCCAATACTGGGGTATCTGTCGCTCCCCCCGGGGACGCTAATAATCTCGGCCTTGCCGCGGGTCTCGACTCCGCCCTTGAGCTTCTTCTCGGGGGAATGGTTCGGTGTCGTCGCTGCTTGCGTCTTCTACCCTGACCGACTCTTCGTCGGACTCGCTGCGCCAGAGCTCATCCGCCTCGTCCGCATTGACGTCGACGAATTCCTGCTCGTCCTCGCTACTAATTACGATCGGGTCGCGGTCCATTTTGCTCGTCTATCTGTGAACTCAATATGATTATTTTCTAGTTCGCTATTTCTTTCTGACCATAACGGGTATTGTTCTACATTTATCGCTACGTAAGTCTGGGATACTGGGGGGGAAAAGGTTAGTGTAATAAAAAGGTCTGTTTGGTTTGCAGTCAGTTTATTGAATGAAATCTTTATTTGGAATAATGTCTTAAACTTTAACAATATTTGCTTAAGCTTAAGCCGCGCTCTTGCGCTGACGGTGACGCCGACAGCGGAGCGGCTGCCCCATATATTTACTATATCTTATTACAAGTAAGTGGAGAATGAGTTGCATATCTAATGTGGGTCATATGCGCTGTTGGGTCAGACCATGCTGACACTGCGCATAGAAGGTTAGTGTGCCCATTCAATAGGACACTCAGATTACACATGCACTAGAAGAGTGCTTTTGATATCTATTGCTAATACTTGCAATTAATTGTTACAGTATTTATTCAACACATTGGACATGCTACACCATTTTTTTTCGTTAGAGCCTGGAAGGGCTTTCTTTGGGACTAATAAAAGTGGGCTGTTATAGGGTGAAACAGACGGTTCAACAATATTATGTTCGACTAACTTTTTAACTTGACGATTGATTTCTTCTATTTGGCCATGCGGACATCGATAATTCTTTACATATACTGGTTCATCATCCTTAAGTCTCAATTTTTGTTTGTAAAAATTGTTTGTTGTGATCGGCTCGGTTTCAAGTCCGAACACATCACTATACTGGGTGCATATTTCCTCAAGTTGTTTCTTAAACAATGTTGGAAAATTTTTCTTTAATTTATTAATTACAGACTCTTTTCTATTGTCATTGAGATGTTGAATTACGTCGTAGTTCGAAAGTGATTCAAATTTCAATTTATTAATGCCTACTATTTGGCATGTATCTGTTGTATTTAAGAATCGGACAAAAGCATTCTGGGCTGTTGCAATCGTGTTTGCAACATAAACACCCGGTTTAATTTCCTGATTGGGAATTAAAATGTTTTCTTCTGTAGAAGACAATTCTATTTTGCGTATCACTTGGGATCTTGCTGGTAGAAGCGTTGAATTTGTACCAGAACTGAATGTTATTGGAACATAAATAGGATACGTTAGGTTTTGAGGTCTAATTATAAACCAATCTTCGGAATTATTATAATCTAATTGGCAATTAAACTTTTTTATGAAATCTAATCCTATTATTCCATCGCAGGGGATTGCGAAATCTGATTGAAGTCGATGAAATTTGTATGGAATAATGTATTTGTCTGTTTGAAGTTCAATAGAGGCTAATCCTTTGGAGTTTATTACTCCTTTTCCTATGCCTTGAATGTCTATAATTCTATTGACTTGGATGTCATGAAAAACATCAGAATTTTCTTTTAAAATTGAAATATCTGCACCTGTATCGATCAAAAATGTTATATTTTTATTTGTTGCAACATTTGTAAATGATACGAAATTATTGAGACTTAAGTTAACAGTATATATTTTATGATTTAACTTTGAGTTTCTGGAGGTGTCTGGGAGTTTCCCGAAGTATTCTGGGTAACTCTGACATTGCCATTATTATTTCTATGGTGGCTTCCTCCTGAGTTGGAACGGCCTCTAGCGCTTCCGCTGGTTTGGCCTCCACCACGTCTATTATTTACGTAACCGTTGTTTCGATTATTACCTCTACCACGGTAATGACCTCGGTTACCCCTGTAATAGCCATTATTTGCTTGCCTATAGTGCAGCACATCATGTTGCCGACCTGAGGCTTCTGTGCAACTGTTTACAAACTTGGATACGGCTGCATCCATACTAGAGAACTGGCCTGCTTCCATTATGATTTTCACTTTTTCAATGGAGCAGTTCTTGATCATTGCATTTACTACCTGTTGTGTGGAATATTTCTCAGCCACTTCTTGCGAGAGTCCATCATTTATGTATGCACTCTGAAGAGATTTAGCTAAGAGTTCAATTTCTTGGGTGTATGAATTAGCAGTCTTGTTCTTCTGCTGTATATTCATAATTTTAGCAGAGATTACTTCCACACTTTCACCCTTTATCTTAGCTTTTAGTTTATTAACTATGCCAGATATTGTTGTCTCATGCTCGACTAGATCTCTTGCATGACCAATCAATCTTGTTTTTATTATGGTCACTGCAAAATTTTCATGTGGACCCTTTAGTTCATCGGCCACACTTACAGCATCAAGAAAAGCTCGTAGCCTTTCGTGATTTCCATCAAACTCAGGTATTAACCCTTTTATTTGGGTGAAGTATTCACCCTGAGTTTGGGCCATGTTTGCTTGAACCAATTCCACACTTGAAGTTATTTGTGTAGGTTTTAAGTCCTCCCCAGATATAATGCTAATATAGCTTGTGTTTGGGGACTTTGGTCTCGGACTTGCTATGCCTGTCTCTTCGGTCTGTATTGTGACAAAATTTGCATTTGTGTTTATTGTACTAGGCAAATGTAGATCTAATGAGAACTTGTCTTTAATTGCAACTAACTGCTCTCTGAGACGTTTTATAACGTCTGACAACTGAGTCCAATGCAATTTAGTGAATTTGTTCTGGTTTTTTCTTGCAAGATCTAATATTTCATTATAAGCACAAACTAGTACAATTGTGTGTTTATTTACCGTACATGCTTGAATCGGCCTATTTTGACTCAGGCATTTGTACGATTTTTCGAATTCAGCCCTATGCTTTTGTACCTCATTTGCTATCTCTACCCAGTCCATGTATATACGTTTTATTTAGCTCCTAGGTGGTTTTTGTCAGAAAAAAAAAACTTAGATGTTGTCCAAGTCGTTTGCTCTACTGACATATTTCTTCTTGAGGCACCTATTGTGCATTCTGTACAATTTGGCTAATGTGCTTGCGCACAAAAAAACTACTATAATGATCATTAAAATCATAATTACTTTGAGCTCGGGTGTATTCACCTCAACAGTATTTATTACGTTGGCGTTAGAGTCCGCAACGTTAGACTTTTTGTCAAACATTCTGACGGCTAATCCGTTACTAATTACTATCGGTAGATCAATTTTGTATATTTATATTCAAATTTTTTGCATTTATTTTTGTATTATTATTTAATTATTAATGTTGATGCCTTTTTTTTTCAATACAATACAATATATATTATGTTATTTATTATATTAGTATATATTATTAAGAAGCCAGCGGAACGTCAGTTCCGTTGTGGCGTTAGGTTTTAAATGCTTTTATTTTTATTTTTAATGGTTAATTTACTTTGCTTTCATTTAATGAAAATTATTATTGAATTTTTTTTTTTTTTTTAAAGAGAAAAAATTTTGGGTTTGCTGCTATAGCGCCACAGACATGGAAAATATTAGTGTGTTATTACACACGATTGGCTGACATTTTTTATTTATACAATTAATTGTCCAATCGTGTGGTTTTAGTATATAGCCTAACAGTGATTAGTGTTTTCAAGTTGCACTGTAAGGTGCTTCAACTTGAGGTAGGTCTTATTATAAAGGCAAACAAGGCATATGCATTTCTGCAGCCCGATTGCGTTACTGCGCTCTTTGGCGAAGTTGCTGGTTAATCTTTGCGATCCGCTCCAGTCCTTTTGTTTTTTCCTCGTCTGTTGTGTATGTCTTCAACAGATCCCTTTCTAGGTATCTTTGTTGAAGGAGTTTCCTAATCCTGCCTCCGCGTTTTGTCTTCTTTTTATACCCTGAACCCATTGAAAATGGGAAATCAGGGTATAATGTTTTTGTGAAAATGTATGTAACAGGCAGGAGGCGTGGCAGACCACATAAAGTATATATATTCTTGATCAGGATGACGAGCTGAGTTGATCTAACCATGTCCGTCTGTCCGTCCGTCCGTCCGTCCGTCCGTCCGTACTAACGCAGAGATCTCCTAAACTACAAGTGCTAGAGACTTGAAAGTTTACATGTATACTCGTGTATACCATACGCAGTACGAGTTTATCATATTTTTTCGATAACTCATCCCATTTCTTTTTTATCGATAACAATCGAAAATCTGACTTGGTTTTTAAAGCCTAGTTTGAATACTGTTAGACCTAGAGACTTCAGATTTACTGTGTAGATTAATGTGATGAATACAAAGATTTTGTCATTTACAGATTTTGGATGCCACGCCCCCTTCGCCCCAAATTTGAAAAAAACGTATATCAAGTACTAGAGACTTGTGCTTTAGCATATACACACATTTGAATGTTATTATTACGTTCTGCAAATTTGATGAAGATAGTCGCACTACAAAAAGATTTATTCAACAAACAAATTTTCGTAAAATAGCCCACACGGCAGCCTAAGCGCAGTAACTGCGCAGTTAGCAGAGCAATTGTTTATGCGTTCGTATGGATGCATGCGTACGGGTGTGTGTATGTGTTTTTGTATATGTGCATGAAAGAAGTGTAGAATTGTTGGAATCAGTACTTTGCAGGGTTCAGGGTATCTCCTAGTCGAACAGTCTCGACTAGAGCCCTCTTACTTGTTTTCTTTCTTCACTTGACGTGCCCGGTACTCAGCTATCGTGAGTGGGCGTGGTCCATCGGTGGGATGCACCTCCAACGCTTCTTGGAGTGTCGGTGCGTCCCTTTGCTCGATAGGAGCAGCTTCCTCCAGCGACGTAGATTCGGTGTTTGTCATTTACTGCTGCTTGTTGTTGTTTTTTCGTCACTGCCTTTGTTCTGCTTTCAGCTTGCGCTGCGCTGCTGCCACAAAGCCACTCTTTGGAGCACGATGCGAACACATTTGTTTTTTTTTTTTTTATTGTTGTAGCTGCTGCTGAGTTTTTGGTTGGTAGCGGGTTTGCAGGGTGCGTTGTGTTACGTTTTTGGTTGAAAAATTGGCTTAACTTTGCATTTGGCCGATGGAATGTTTTTCAAAAATTGTTAATATATGTATATATATTTATATTTTCACGCTACGTACAACACACGTCCCTTTCATATTCGCACACGTCCGCTCGCAACACATACTTTAAGAGTTTTTCTTTTTTGTTTTTCTTTGCACAGCACGAGCCATTGTTAATAGTTAATAATTTTTCCAATTTCACAATACATGTTCGTGACTAAGTCACGGTCGCCATGTAATAAGAAGGTATAGACGGGAACGCATCTGTTTGGTTTGCAATCAGTTTATTGAATGAATCTTTATTTGGAATAATGTCTTAAACTTTAACAATATTTGCTTAAGCTTAAGCCAAGCTCTTGCGCTAACGGTGACGCCGACAGCGGAGCGGCTGCCCCATATATTTACTATATCTTATTACAAGTAAGTAGAGAATGAGTTGCATATCTAATGTGGGTCATATGCGCTGTTGGGTCAGACCATGCTGACACTGCGTATAGAAGGTTAGTGTGCCCATTCAAGAGGACACTCAGATTACACATGCACTAGAAGAGTGCTTTTGATATCTATTGCTAATACTTGCAATTAATTGTTACAGTATTTATTCAACATTACTAAGACGATGGGTGTGTGGACTCCGCGATGGCTCGATGGCCCCAGCTCGAATCAATTCGTCTACCTGTTCGTCAATCACCTTCCGCATAGCCGGATTCTTAGGATAATATCTCTTATCTTATCTTATCATCCCGCGTCCTTATGCTGTGCTCGGCTATATGGGACACTCCTTCCAGTAACTCAAAAAGCGCTTCTCCGCTTCCAGGAGCTCCTTCAACTCGTTCTCCAGATCCTCCGGCCTGTGTCGACGGGGGAAGATTCTGTACTCCCCTCCTCCGTTTCCCGCGCGTCCCGCGCCGCCGGGCTACTCCGAAATTCGCCCTCCATCTCCGATTCCGTCGGCTCTGCTTCTGGTGGGCGGCCCTTCTGCTCACCCCGCACCTTCCCTGACCATCCTGCGTCACTGGGGAAAGGTTCCATTTTCTTCTCTTTTTCGTCGCTTAGTACTCCTCGCGGCGACTGGCTACCTCTGGATTCGCCCTCGGCTCCCAGTTCCACTATCTTCACTTCTGGAAGACGATCTTCAGGCCCTTCCTGCAGATCCTTCGTCCTTGTTGTCGCCTCCTTCCGACTCGGAAACCAGCACGGCGCCTCGGGATCCACCTTCAGATCTTGCCTGCGAGTCGCTGGTCGAGCAAGCGAATCCGGATATCCAGATCGGCCGCTCTCTATCGATTTTCGACGGGCTTCAGCCATGTCTTAAACTTACTTAGGGCAGCCTCTCTGTCCAACCTGCAACCTGAGCTCGATCAGGTAGTCTTTGAAATTCTCTCCTTCCCGCTAGTTTCGCGCTCTTATTTGATCTTCTAAACGTTCGAAGTATTGCGGGGATAGGAAACAATCTAAGAATTCTCGTCTGAGCGCGCTCCATGATGAATTCCTCAGTCAGAACCACTTCGCGGCCTTGTCCACGAACACCTCACTCATTGCTCTCACCTATGCTCATTGCTACACCTATGCTCGCAAAAATATATATATCTCTATTCTCGCATATATATATGCACCTACGATCGCATGTATCAGAGAACTGCAAGTGTGTCGATTTTTGCCACCCTACTCACACTCAATAATACCACTGGCTCAGCAAATCATAAACATGCAGGCAAATCATGCTGTCGCTCAAAACGACGAACTGTTTTTTTTTTTTTGCAAGGCACCCGAGTATTTTTCGGCAACGGGTGCCGGTCGCACTCACACTTAAAGCAAACGTAGAATAAAAAGCGAAGGTGTGAAAAGAGCAATTCGTAATAAAGGCAAGTAGACAAAACACATGTAAATCACCCAAATGTTTTATGGCACCATGGTGTGCAAGTCAAATTATTGCCTATTTTGCTTTTGCACTAGCTCACTTCTTAGCTTTCGTGCTAGAGCGTGTTTGGATTTTGGCATCGAAAATGGCAGCTGAGGAAATTAAAAATAAACTAAATCGTGGTATTTATACAATAGCCGCAAAACACAAAGGCAAAAGCGTAATTTGGTCAATATTGTATGACATATGTAAGAAGGCTGGGTTTTTTGCAACAAATGTGGAAAAGTATTGAAATTTGTTGCCAACCAAACATCAAATTTGTCGCGGGACAAATGTTGTCTGTCATTACGACAGCCGACTGAAGCAAAAAAAGTTTCAAACTTGGACAAAATCACAGCAACGAAAAAGTGTCTTGAATGGGTGGTTCAAGATTGTCGGCCTTTTTCTGCAGCAAACGGTATTGGATTTCGCAGTCTGGTGGAGTTTTTTGTGAAAATCGGTGCTAATTATGGAACGAGCGTCGACATTGACGACCTACTGCACGACGCAATAACATTGAAGCAGTGCATAATAATGCAGCATCGGCTACCATTGATATGTAGACTGACGAATATGTAAATAGAAATTTTTTGGGTGTCACTCTGCATTATCTAAAGGATTTTAAGTTGAATGAAATAATTTTGGGCCTAAAATCGATGGACTTTAAAAAATCAACAGGCGAAAATATTTAAAAAAATTGAAATCAATTTTTGCACAATTTAATGTCGAAAACATAAACAACATCAAATTCGTGACAGATAGGGGCACCAATGTAAAAAAAGCTTTGGAAAACAATATAAGGTCGAATTACAGTAGTCATGTATTCTCAAATGTCTTAGAAAAATCGTTTGACGAAGCATGTGAACTTGAAGATTTATTATATGCCTGCAAAAAAATTGTTAAATATTTCAAAAAACAAGTTCGCAGCACACATTATGCACTACGTTAAAAAACTCTTCTTAAAGCGAGAATTTTAGTTAATGTCAACACGATTTGGAAGGAAAATTTAGGCATTTGGCACAAGGCGGCTTTTTATACCCTGAACCCATTGAAAATGGGAAATCAGGGTATAATGTTTTTGTGAAAATGTATGTAACAGGCAGAAGGAGGCGTAGCAGACCCCATAAAGTATATATATTCTTGATCGGGTTGACGAGCTGAGTTGATCTAGCCATGTCCGTCAGTCCGTCCGTCCGTCCGTACTAACGCAGAGATCTCCTAAACTACAAGTGCTAGAGAAATTTTACATGTATACTCGCGTATACCATACGCAGTACGAGTTTATCATATTTTTTTGATAACTCATCCCATTTCTTTTTTATCGATAACAATCGAAAATCTGACTTGGTTTTTAAAGCCTAGTTTGAATACTGTTAGACCTAGAGACTTCAGAATTACTGTGTAGATTAATTTGATGAATACAAAGATTTTGTCATTTAGAGATTTTGGATGCCACGCCCCCTTTGCCCCAAATTTGAAAAAAACGTATATCAAGTACTAGAGACTTGTGCTTTGGCATAAACACACATTTGAATGTTATTATTACGTTCTAAAAATTTGATGAAGATAGTCGCACTACAAAAATTTATTCAACAAACAAATTTTCGTAAAATAGCCCACACGGCAGCCTCAGCGCAGTAACTGCGCAGTTAGCAGAGCAATTGTTTATGCGTTCGTATGGATGCATGCGTACGGGTGTGTGTATGTGTTTTTGTATATGTGCATGAAAGAAGTGTAGAATTGTTGGAATCAGTACTTTGCAGGGTTCAGGGTATCTCCTAGTCGAGCAGTCTCGACTAGAGCCCTCTTACTTGTTTCTTATATCCTCCAGCAGCAAACATGGAACATGAGGATTTGTTAGAAGTTAAAAACTTTTGCTTTGATAAAATGAACAATTATTTTTGTCTTTCAAATGAGCCTTCGCAAAATAATTTTTTTCCTTCAGAAGCAAACCCAGCAAGTCCAATTTTTCCACTTGAAGCGATGCCTAAAAAAGATATGTTTGTGCCGAAAACAACTTTTTTCTTCTCCCAACTGGTAGCTCAGGCCAATGACAATATGAAATCGCCCCTAGAAGAATTAGAAAGTTATTGTGGTGAAAGAGTTTCTTTAACTGAGGATTTCGAACCCATTGAGTGGTGGAAAAGCAAAGAAAGTTGTTATCCCATATTATTTAAGTTAGCATTGAAACTTCTTGCAATACCTTCAAGTAGCGCAGCAGCTGAAAGAGTTTTTTTTTTTTTTTTTAGCGGGCAACATAATAACAGAAACAAGAAATAGATTAGGTCCAAAAACAGTTGACAATTTGCTCTTTTTACACTCTTTTTTTTTAATAATTTTGTATTTATTTTATTTTAATTTTTATATTTTTAATTTAATTTATTTCTCTTATTTAATCTATTATTTAAGTTATTTGTATTTTAGACTGACTGAAAAAAAGAATATATTTTTTGTTTGCGATATAATGTTTATATTTCTTTTATGTTAAGCTTCAATATACATATTTAGTTTGTTAAGAAAATTAATGCACTGAAGCAATATAATGTTTATTTTATATATGTATATTAAATGGAAAAAAAATTATATCTGAGTTAAATATTATTTTTTTGTTAACTATTTTTTCTTATTGTGCACTTATTTCTTATTTCTTATTTCTTATTGTGCACCACTGCTGCCATTTACATACATTTTCTTCGTCATTATTAACATATTTTGAGCTGTAGCTTACATTCAAAATATTTCAATACATAAAAAAATTCGTTGCCTTTACAGTGGCTCAAAATATTTTGAGGTGAAAATAAGTTGATTTTACATTACTTCAACATTATAAGGTAATCTTAAATATATATACGTTTTTAGCATATTGAATATAATCTGACAAAACAACAAAGACAATTTAAAGCTTGTCGCACAAATGTTACTTCTATTATTATTTATTGTTCACAAATTCATGTTTAATGCTCATGATTAATCGATATTGTTATGATTTTAAAGAAATTGAGCTCTTTTTATGATGATGTTATTATGATATCACAAAATTGCTAAAAGTTGCAAAATTTTTTTGGAAATTGCCATATTTGTGGCTAATAGCAATTAAAACAAGAAAGAAAGCTCTAGTCGAGACTGCTCGACTACGAGAACCCCTGAACCCTCTTCCAGGAACCAATATTTCAATAATTTTGCGTTCCACTTCTACTTACACATGCACACATACGCACGCACGTATAAACAGGCATGGGCTGCCATGTGGGCTTACTTTGGGAACTTAATTGTTTAATAACTTTTTTTGTAGACGGACAATCTTGATAAAACTAGACCGTGATTATAACATTAAAATGCGTGTATGTGCCAACGCACAAGTTTCTAGTATTTGAAATACGGTTTTTGCAAACCTGTAGGTAAGGGGGTGTTTTGAAGGGTTGGGGGTAAAATATGACAAAAACCGAAAATAAAAATCTACATTTCAAATTTGGAGAATTTAGCTTCAAAGATGTAGGAAATATAATTTTTTAACTGGTTTTCGATAAGGAATTTAGATAATCTTGTAGGTGAAGATGATCCATTGAGTTAGAATACGCAAGGCAAAGTTTTACATCATCTGCATACATTAAAATTTTTGAATGAGTAATACAGTCAGGAAGGTCATTAATAAAAAGGGAAAAAAGTAGTGGTCCCAGGTGACTGCCCTGAGGCACACCTGAGGAAGCAAAAACAGGTTTCGAAATAGCTGTCCTCAACAATACCCTTTGAGTTCTACATTTTAAATAGGAAGAAATCCAAGACATGTCTGGGGTGAAATCCTAAGCGATCAAGCTTGTGAGTTAAGATGTCATGATTAACAGAATCAAATGCTTTACTGAAATCTGTATAAATAACATCAGCTTGCATTTTATTTAAAAAGCTATCATTGATTAGACAATTAAATTCAAGTAGGTTAGTTGAGGTTTATCGATTTTGAAAGAAACCATGTTGGAATGGAGAAAAAATCGATATACAAAAATGGTGCAGGGTTGATATTATTATTTTTTCAAATAATTTCGGGATTGCAGATAGCTTTGCAATACCTCTATAATTTGAAATATCAGACCTCCCACATTTTTTATGTAGAGGAATGATGAAGGACTCTTTCCAAATAGAAGGAAAAACAGAAGTCTCCACGGACAAGTTTTAATAAGGTTTTAATAAAGGTAACTTTAAGGAACCACTGCATTCTTTTATAACACAACTTGGAATGTTATCAGCGCCAGGAGAAGAAGATGATTTCAATGTCCGAATGGCTGAAGCTAGAGAATCAAGGGAAACATTAGGAACATAATATAATATTCGTAGAAGGAATCAAACTTGGGTAAGAAATGGCATGGTGATCCACAGAAGAATAAGTGGATTGAAAAAAATTTGCAAAAAGATCTGAGGGATCATGGTCATTACAAGTTTTTTCTTCTCCAAGGATAAATGTGAAAGGTAAATTAGAAGATTTACGCCTCGAGTTCACAAAAGAGTAAAATTGCGTTGAATTACGAACAAATTGCCTTTTGCAACGTGAAAGGTAATTCTCATAACACCTTGAATAAAATTTGATTTGGCTATGGATTATTTAGACCAGACAACAATTAATCCAGACTTTTTAAAATTTTTTAAACATTTGGTTCTAATGTTTCTAAAATTTGTAAGAGTCTGAGTAAACCAGGGGGGCTCATTATAAACAGGCCTAGAGACACAAAGGAACACACATAACAAGGATTGAGTTTAACGTATCATAGAATATGTTAGCTGCCAAATTAATATCAACAGAGTTATATAAAGGTGACCAGTCAGTTGCATTAATTAAATTATTAAGCAAGACAAAATTGCATTTACGATAACGACGATTTTTAGGAGGAATGTAAGCAAAAGGGTGTTGAGTATTTATGGAAAATAAAATAAATCGGCCTTAACAGCTATTAAGACACCACCACCTCTGCGTATCAATCGATCGTATCTATAAATAGTGAAATTATTAGAGAGAATCTCACTATTATGAACATTAGGACCTAACCACGTTTCTGTGAACGCAATGACATCATATTGAAAACTGAAACTGCTCAAAAATAGACTTTTGAGTTTAGAATTTAGGCCCCGAACGTTTTGGTATGCTAAAGACAAGTGCGGTAAAAAATTGTTCCAATTTAGTTTTTTGATACAATGATTGTACCGAAGTAGCACTGATTGTTACTGGATTCTTCTACGATTCTTCGGCTTGAATTCATGTACAACTTATGTGGACGCCAAAACTTGGCATCACATAAAGTAGTGAAGTATTCTACCGACACATTGATTTTAAATGAAAGAATTTCACAAGGAGTCGCAAAATTAAACTTGGAAATAAAAACTATCACAGGGGACTTATTAGCAATATACTCTGATATTGCATCACAAGTTGTGTCGGCTGAAAGCCTAGATATGAAAATTTGCTTTCGAGGAGACATTACTGATAAGGTGGGAGCAATAGTGTCAGAAGTGACTGTCGGCTTGTTATTTACCGTTTGAACGACAACAGGTGTTGAAAACAACTCTATAGAAGATAAATTCAAAATAGAATGCTGAGTGGGAGAAGGAGGAGCAAGTGAGTTAGGAGACAACATTGGTAAAGAAGTGGGTACCAACAATGAAGTAGTCTCCATTTGAATATGTGGAGGTTCAAAATTGTACTGATTTAGAATTTGTTCCCCAGCTTCTAAATCACTAGAAAGCTGTTTTGAAATTTTACTCAATTTTGAAAAATGAACTCTCACCGAATTATACATGTTGGAGAAATTTATTTGTTTCTTTAAGCAAATCGGACACGACCAACGTAAACCACCACTTCCAATTTTGGCAGTTGACATGATTTTGTCATAGGCGCGACATGCACATTTTGTGTGCATCGAATTCTCACACAACCAACAATTAACAAATTGTGCTTGTGCAGAATCAACTACCAGCCTAAAGGAGCATGATGTCTTACAGCATGTCATTTTGGCGATTGGGGTCAAACAAAACAGACGGAAAGCAATGAGCAAAATAATGCAAAACCCAAGGTAAATGAAAAATGCGTTGAGAGTACAAAAACAAACAACAAAGTAAGAGTGGAGCGGCTGTACAGAATAGTCGGTACACGCACGAAGAGAAATATCGTGCACAAAACAAACTAAGCTTGCAACAACAACTACAAACACAGATGTGAGTGTGAGCAATATGTAACCCACACAAGTGTGAGCAGAAGAAAAATAAGAGAGCGGCAAACAATGTATAAAAGCAGAGACGCTAATAAATCAAGTTGCCGAATGAACCAAAACCACAATAAAAATCAATAATAATAAATACACAAAGCACAACAGATCAAACCTTGCACAGCAATGTAAAGCTAATTAGCTAGAGTTAACCGATCGCGACAGTGGGATATTTATTATGAAATAAAATGAAAAATATTAAGTAAAACTTGAAGAGCACAAAATAAGACGTGCTAACAATTCCAAATGAGAACTCTCACATATCTACACTCTAAACACTCTAAACTCTATATATATATATATATATATATATATATATATATATATATATATGTATATATATCTATATGTATATATATGTCTAACCGCGCATTACACACTTACGTACGCTTATACGCTAAGCCGCTTGCTCGTTTTCTCCTCTATTCTTTCGAATTATCGGTGCCGGGGCCGCGCTGCACTCCGCTTTGTCGTCCCTGCACAACGCAAACTTGTAGAGAAGGGGGTGTTTTGAGGGGTGGTGGTAAAATATGAAAAAAAACGAAATTCTTGAAAATTCATATGAATTTACACTTGAAATTTAGAGACTCTAGCTCTAAAGATGTAGGAAATAAAATTTTTTAACAGGTTTTCGATAAGGTTTTATACGATAAAGAAAACGGGAGAAGTTATCGATTTTTGAAAACAAACTCGATATGCGCGTGCAATATACGGACCTACGAAAAAAATCGAAGTCTCTAGCTCTTATATCTTTTGAGATCGACGCGTTCATACATACGGACGGACGGATGGATGGACAGACAGACGGACAGTGCTAAATCAACTCAACTCGTCACCCTGATCAAGAATATATATACTTTATGGGGTTACATACGGGTAACGCATACCTCACGGGTCCGCCGCGCCTCTGGTTCGTCTCGAATCGCCTCCGTCTTTCTCAGTAAACTTCTGTAAGCTGGTTTTTGTTCTTCACTTGTTCTTTATTTTGATCCACTTCACTTAGTCGTAATTACAATGATTAGTTTACATAGCAAACAGCAATCTATCGCGCTTATCTTCTTGCCGACTTCCTAATTGCGCTCCTCTCGAGCTCCCGATACTAACTCTGCTCGTCTTGAGCTCTCGATACTAACTAACTTCGCTCGGGCCGATTGCCCTCACGAGCACTTATTCGCTTCGGCGTCGGCAACGCTATTCCTCACAGCGTGAACTCTCCACGCAGGGTCGTGCTGCCGATCGCCGATATTTTACGCAAGCTTTGGCGTCCTTTTCGAATCAAAATTTGACTTCATTACTTAGAGCCACTACTTAAAACTAATACTTATAAACTACTTATATACTATCAACTATAACTAATGACTACACTATATTTATAAACTACTGGCAACGCTTATTATCTATTACCTAAAACTACAAAATATTTCTGCAAGCACAACTTAACCTACGAACATAAACTCTACAAAACTATTACTATAACTTATTACTACAAACTATTACTATAAACATTGTGAGGCGGCGATCGACGGGCCGCCTTACATGTTGTTTGAAGTATAACGTCAGTTGTGTCATTAAATTGGTTTTCTTATTTTAAGCATCTGGCAATTTCTGCAATAGTACTATGAAATCTTTCTACCTGTCCGTTTGAAGTACTGTGTAGTGGTGGAGAATTTACAATTTCGACATTAAAACGGTTTTTGGAAGAAACTTTACTGTTCCTGAGTTTAATGACGGTCTGTTTTCGCGATAAATAATTATAGTACTGGGGTAAAAGTTCATAAGCTGTAAGATGGGGGGCTCAATATCTGTTATTGTTCTGGAAGATATGGGTTGGACAATTGCAAATTTTGAAAACTTATTGATGCAGGTTAAAAAATATTTTTTTTCTGTAGAAAAAATGTCAATGTGAAGAATTTCTCCTACTTGGTTGGGGACTGGCGTTTCGCCGATGTACTGTTTTTTGGGTGTCGGTCGTATTTACTTTTATTACAAGTTTTGCAATTTGCAACTATTTCATTTGTCAACCGAGCAATTTTTGGGAAAAAATGGTCGTGTAGAATTTGTTTTATATCCTCTTGTGCTGCTCTATGAGCTCTACCATGTTCTGCAACTATAATCTGTATTTGCTAGTTTTTGTCATGAACGTCAATTGCCAAATTGTTGGAGTGCCAAAATTTAGTTGACGGGATAGGTTCAACTAGCTTATTCTGCATATATATGCCAGTATTGGCAAGTCGCATTTGATTGCATTCACTACGTCTTTTTTTTACCGCATCACACTTTTCCTATTAAGTTCTCTTTATTTGAAAAGTATATGATATGCTTTCTTCAATAATTATTTGGTTCCTGAAACAATTGATAGGGGTTTCAGTAGATTCTATAGTGTATATATGTCAATGACAATTCACTATGGCTAAGTCCGATGGAACATCATCTTCTAAAGCATAACGGTTGGTTCTCGATAGTGCATCGGCGACAAAATTTTCCTTTCCTGATTTGAAGAAAATTTGAGCGTTATGCTCACCAATAAATGATTTCCATCTTTTAATTTTTGCATTGGTTTTCGATAAGGTTTTAAATCGATAACAAAATAACGGGTGTAGTTATCGATTTTTGAAAACAAACTTGATATGCGCGCTCACTATACGGATCTACGAAAAAAAATTTCAAGTCTCTAGCTCTTATATCTTCTGAGATCGACGCGTTCATACATACGGACAAACGGACGGACGGACAGACGGACGGACGGACAGACGGACATTGCTAAATCGGCTCGGCTCCTCGCCCTGATCAAGAATATATATACTTTATGGCGTCTGCCACGCCTCCTTCTGCCTGTTACATACATTTTAACAAAACCATTAGACCCTGATTTCCCATTTTCAATGGGAAATTTTACATGTATACTCGTGTATACCATACGCAGTACGAGTTTATCATATTTTTTCGATAACTCATCCCATTTCTTTTTTATCGATAACAATCGAAAATCGGACTTTGTTTTTAAAGCCTAGTTTGAATACTGTTAGACCTAGAGACTTGAGATTTACTGTGTAGATTTATGTGATGAATACAAAGATTTTGTTATTTAAAGATTTTTGATGCCACGCCCCCTTCGCCCCAAATTAAAAAAAAACGTATATCGAGTACTAGAGACTTGTGCTTTGGCATATACACACATTTGAATGTTATTATTATTATTATTATTTGATGAAGATAGTCTTACTACAAAAAGATTTATTCAACAAATAAATTTTCCTAATATAGCCCACACGGCAGCCCAAGCGCAATAACTGGTAACTGCGCAGTTAGCAGAGCAATTGTTTATGCGTTCGTATGGATGCATGCGTACGGGTGTGTGTATGTGTTTTTGTATATGTGCATGAAAGAAGTGTAGAATTGTTGGAATCAGTACTTTGCAGGGTACTTGTTTTTTTTTTTAATTATGCGTTGTAAAGATTATTTTATAAGCACTTTGTCCTTTGAGCGCTCTACTTACATATTTGTTGTGTATTGTTTTATTAAAGACTATGGTTTTTATTGTCTTCCTGTCCGTCTGCAAGTCCAACGATGTCGATTCAACGATGTTGCGTTCTTGCTTATGGATTTCTGGTGAGTAGGTTTTTGACCACTGTTGGGCACCAGTTTATAATTTATTGTCTTGTCTACTTGTGATCTTTGCATAGTTGGCATTAAACATTGTTGCAACTTTGGTGATCATGCAGAAGTTCAGTCGTTGATCTTTGTCATGCCGGATATGTTAACTTATATATGTACATACAGTGTACCAATAATGTCTTCGTACAGCAGCAACTTTTTTATTTGGGAACGAATAAAACATATATATAGCAAGAAACTAACCAAAGTTTAGATACAGTTCTATTATCTTATTTATTAACCCTAATTTACAAAAGGAATTAGATCTATGTGTTGCTTTTTAGAAGTTATACCTAAAATTTAATAAAAAGACACGTTTTTGGTTCCAATAAAGAATAAAGAGTAATTTGCCATTTTCCCATGGTGTAGTAATAATATATTATAAAGCATGAATAAAGTATGAATGAATGGCCACATATTACATATGTACATACCAGCGTTTGAAAATGCTACGCTACTCCGTAGTTTTTCGTTTTGCTCTGGCTACCGCTCTCATTTATGACGGGAGCCGTAGCGGAGCCATGGTCGTAATGTATGAGCTCTGCTCTGCGCAGTTAGCAGAGCAATTGTTTATGCGTTCGTATGGATGCATGCGTACGGGTGTGTGTATGTGTTTTTGTATATGTGCATGAAAGAAGTGCAGAATGATTGGATGATTGGAGCAGTCTCGACTAGAGCCCTCTTACTTGTTATATTATTTATCGTTACGATTTCTTTTATATTTATAGATTATATATTCTTTTAAGTCTTGACACAACCAGCCACATTCACAAGTATAGCAAAAGAGATCAAACAGCATCGATTAAAAGTGTGACCGTAGTTATAAAGATGGGATTTTTGTAACAGAAGATTAACATAGGTTTAGTAATGAGACTGTTATCTCCAACAAAAATTACATTATATTATAACATTAACCATACAACATATAGACGAGACAAGCAGAACAAAATGTTTCACCGGCGAATATCTTCGTCGAAGAGACCAGTCAACCAGTCGTGCCTGCTCGCCTCGGTCGTTTTAGGGGCGAACACTGAAAATATAGCACGACGAAATCAGTTCGCTGCTAGCGCTGCTAGCGAAACGAACACATTTTCATATGAAGCATGGCTATGCGCTTCTTTTCCTTATTTTCTCTCACTCTCTCTCTATGCTATCTCTCTCTATGGTCTCTCAAACATCAGCAGCGCACAAAAATTGAATTTTGTTCGCGACGATCCCATTTATTTCCTCCTGAGTGAAGAGCATGCCGAACTCTTCAAAGCGTTTGCCATGCTCATACAAAATGTTAGCGTTTTTATGATTATTTGTGCGAAGGGTATGAAAGCGTTGGTGCGCTCAAAGAATAAGTCTTCGCGACGGGCATGCATGCACACACTTACAGACCATTGCTACATGTATGAGCTTTTTGTTGCTTGTGTGCGAAACAGTACTCTTGCTGCCTGAAGAAATTGTAAAGTCCGCTTGTCGGTCTTGTGAAGTGCACATACACATTTGCATGTGTGTGTGTATGGGATGCGATGATCAGAACTGTCGAGTGCCCGCGATTCAGTAGTTTTTCAATCTTGTATGGTTTGAATTGGGCAGGCACACACATACTAAAAGGCCGTTGTTACATGTATGACTATTTGTGTGCCTGTGTGCATTCTGACTATTCTTACTGCCTGTGGAATATCGAACTTTTGAAAGCGTTTGCCATGATCATGCAAAATGTTAGCGTTTTCATGATTATTTGTGGGAAGGGTATGAAAGCGATGATGCGCATAAAGAATATTTTTTACTTACATTTGCCTGTATGAGTGTTCTATGGCCTTTTTCTTATCTCTCCAGTGCTTTATTATTGCTAGGAATCGCCCCAAAATTTATAAATATATAGTTTAACTACCTATTCCTTAATCATTTTTAATTTATTTTTACTTAAGGGGTTGGTTTTACCTACAATCTTATCAGCTTGCCATTTACAATTCTTTCTGATTAAAATTAAAACAAACTGGTTAAGAAGAAATTTTCGATGCTCAAAGCAAGGGTGCGTGGGAGAAAACCATTCATTATCTAAAGATGATTTTGCTGTAGCTTGCATGCAGTACAGAACAATTTTTTCTTTAATTCGTGCAATGAATGGTTTCTTGTTGAAAAATTTCTTGAACGTTTCGAAATGCAGTTTTATTAAAAAGTAAAAATGGTCAGAAGGGGTTTTCAACTTAAGGTAATGGTTTATATAGTGATAATTTTTATTGAGTATCAAATACTCAGAAGAACACTGCATTTCATCTGATGATTTTTGAAGATTTGTACAAGCTTCGCAATCAGTTTTTAGCAACAGCTTGTGCAGTAGATACCCAGCAAAATATCGCAATGCATTTTCATTAAAAACATTTTGAATATCTGCAACCGTTGCATCTAAAGACATTTCCATTTCTAAATCATCATCATGTAAAGTCTCAATATCTGTAGCAATGGAACGTGAATTACATTGCTCATGAAATACAGATAGTTGAGTCCCGCTATCTTTTATGATATTTGCTAACATGATATCTTCATCTGGAAGGCAATTTCCAGATATAGAAGCAGATGTTAGCATTTTCATAGAAAGCATTTTTGATATTATGGTATTAAATTCAAAAATGGTTGGGTTTGAATTCGTTGCCCCCCGACTTCTAATTAAATAAAATAAATTTTCTAATGGGTCTTGGTTTAATTTGGAAGTGGCAACAAAGAAAATATCATTGTTGTCTCTCCAAATATTTTCCGCCAAAGCAATTACCGATGAGATTTTAATAATCATCCCATCAATGCAATATACTTTGCGTGGGTAATGCAGATCTTGAAAATAATCACGCATTTCCTGAAGGTACAAGTGGACATTATTATTTTCCCTAAGGGCACACCTATAAGGATTGCTATCAAATAGGACATGGCTGTTTAAGCAATCAAAGAGTTTATTTATTTTTTCAATAAATATTGCCGTTGCAACTGCACTGTCTTTGCAATCAGCAAACCCGCCTGAATCGACCACTGTGCGTATTGCAGCAGACACACTGTGGCTAAAGATGTGTGTGGCAAATTTAACTTTCATTTTTTCGAAGCAATTCGGACTGACATGTTTTAAAGTCAATTTCGGACATAGGCGTGTTAAATTTTTAGTTTCAATTTCAAATAATTTTCTCATTATGCTCCATGAAACTGTGCCCTGGGGCTTAGAAATATTATGTTTTAAAAGAATATTTCTTAGCGATTTAATAAGATGTGGTGCATCGAAGATCGCAAATATTTCTTGATCATTAACAGAAAAACTGAAATTGTTAATGTCAATACCCCATCTATTAAAAACGGCCCTGTTATTGGAACCCTGATCGCAAACAACGACCTTGACATTAAGCCCCAATGTTTGCAATAGGCCAATATTTGCTTCAACTTTGGACTTAAGGTCAGAATGCTTTATGCCATTTGCTGAAACAGTATAGCTTAAAACATACTTCCAATTTCAAAGAGGCCCCTTATAAGAAAGACGCAGACCTGTTGACCCGAAAACCTACTTCTTTTTTCCCCATCATTTTCAAATCCCTGAATCTCGTCAAGAGATGAATTATATTGAAGGCCTCTTTTTACTTTGACTTCATCGCAAAGTAAAACTGCATATTTGCCCTTATCGCTCATTTTTTCGACAATGACCTGCAGATTTTCTAATAAATCAGGATTAAATCCAGGAACTACATTTTTGAAAATCGCCCATCGATTTAATGATTTCTTACATGGGATACTCAAATTGAGAACATCCCTTAGATAATCATATGCCCTAGCTGAATAAAAATTAATACTTTGGGATATAACCCTTTCAGCGCTATTATAAAATCTATTATTTTTCAAAAGCATTTTGCATAACACTTTTGACTGGTCAGAGACATGTGAAAGATTGTCAATAGTCTTCAAGACATTGATAGGTTTTTTCATCGTTCGAATTCTATAATAAAAGCTTCTGAATCTAGAAGCATTTGTTAGAGTTAAATATAAATAACGTACTCTTTCTTTACTTTTTTGAGGTCTACTCCCATATCATAATATTTTTTCCTATAATATACCTCATTTTGCTCTCTTTTTAAACAATTTGAACAAAAAGAAGACCTACCAACGCTTAGATCTTGCCACAATTGATTTTTTAAATTGCTGTCAAAGCTCAAAAGATTCGCCAAATCTTCCTCGTCACTTTCATTCTGAGGGCTTGTATTCTGTTGTTCTATGGCACATGACTTAACAAACTCATCTAAATTATTATTATTATTATTTTCTTTATCTAAATTATTCCTTTGGTAGCTATAAGGGGTAATATCCTCTTCCTGAATGTCTATTGAATAAATGTCATCATTAAAAACAGTATTATTTTAAAGAAAATTTGGGTTGCACAAATGTAAGGTTGGGACAGCATTGAGTCTTAAATTACGTTTACCAATATATTTCCTTTCGAAATGCTTATTACATATCTTAGCCCTTTTCCGGTCAAAATTATTGGGTCAATTGCATGCTTTGATCCACTTGTTTAAATAAATCTCTTTTGACGGAAACGAAAATAATCTAACCGGAAAATTAATAGAACTTTTTCTATAGCTCGCACCACACGTTTCAATTATACATTTCGCGCCATTTCCTCTTGAATCTATTTTACTACCAACAGTTGATTTTTTTGTTACACTTGTTTTAGCCATAGTTTTGAAAAAAACTTATATAAATTTTGTAACGATTCTTAACAATAGAAAACACACTGAAGTAATAATCAAAGATCGTTTAACACTCCCTCTGCAGATTTAAAAAAAACAAGTAAGAACGTTGCAGTCGGGCGTTACCGACTGCGGAATATTCATTCACAGTCCCAACGCTGCCTTACATATCTAATTGATTTTGGGTTGTCAACCCGAGTATATTTTAAATTTCAAGTCTCTAGCGCTAATAGTAATCAATATAAAGCAGGGCCTGAACCCATTAAAATTGGGGAATCATAGAGAGCTATTCCCGTTTATATCTCGTACATCTTTAGAGCTAGACTCTCCAAATTTTGCATATAGATGCATGGGTATTTTATATAATTTTGATTTTTGTTATATTTTGAATGTCGGCTCAAAAATTTACCGAATTCTCCTTTTAATTTTAGTTGCAAATGTAGCAATGTGAATGAGCTGGTATTTCTTAAGAAATGACCAAAATTCAATTGAAATGTAGATCATATTTAATAAACAAAATATTTGGCCAATTAGCAAACGCACCTGCAGGCAGCAAGCTAGCAGCGGAGCAGAGCGTTTTTCCTATACGTATGCACACATTGATCGGTTATTCTATGCATACAGTCATATGCATATGTATGTATGTATATACATACATATAAAAACGTGTCTTCTAGCATATTCTAAGAATTGATTCATGAAATTTTCAGCCGTTACTTTAGCTTACTTTTGTCAGATGACGCTCTCGAAGTAAAGCTATTTCGTTTTAGCTACCGCCTGATCGTATATTGCAGTGGCGTTGATGGTAAATGCTATGCAAGTTGCGCTGGAATAGCGCGGGTTCTAATCTCGCTAATGTCAAGTTTTTTAAATGTCTTTTTATACCCTGAACCCATTGAAAATGGGATTTCAGGGTATAATGTTTTTGTGAAAATGTATGTAACAGGCAGAAGGAGGCGTGGCAGACCCCATAAAGTATATATATTCTTGATCAGGATGACGAGCTGAGTTGATCTAGCCATGTCCGTCTGTCCGTCCGTCCGTCCGTCCGTCCGTACTAACGCAGAGATCTCCTAAACTACAAGTGCTAGAGACTTGAAATTTTACATGTATACTCGTGTATACCATACGCAGTACGAGTTTATCATATTTTTTCGATAACTCATCCCATTTCTTTTTTATCGATAACAATCGAAAATCTGACTTTGTTTTTAAAGCCTAGTTTGAATACTGTTAGACCTAGAGACTTCAGATTTACTGTGTAGATTAATGTGATGAATACAAAGATTTTGTCATTTACAGATTTTGGATGCCACGCCCCCTTCGCCCCAAATTTGAAAAAAACGTATATCAAGTACTAGAGACTTGTGCTTTGGCATATACACACATTTGAATGTTATTATTACGTTCTGAAAATTTGATGAAGATAGTCCCACTACAAAAAGATTTATTCAACAAACAAATTTTCGTAATATAGCCCACACGGCAGCCCAAGCGCAGTAAGTGCGCAGTTAGCAGAGCAATTGTTTATGCGTTCGTATGGATGCATGCGTACGGGTGTGTGTATGTGTTTTTGTATATGTGCATGAAAGATGTGTAGAATGATTGGAACCAGTACTTTGCAGGGTTCAGGGTATCTCCTAGTCGAGCAGTCTCGACTAGAGCCCTCTTACTTGTTATAAATTAGTTATTTTATTGGGAAAATGATAAAATGATGATCGGTGCAGTGGCGCTGTTAGCAGAGACTCTGCGTGTTGTGTCGGAAGTCCGCGGTTCGAATCTCTTCTATTATTTTTGTTGACAAACATGCTGTTTGATTGTGGTGCAGGTTCGAACCCCGCGGGAATTTTTTTTAAAATCGAAATTTATATTGTTTTAATATATTTTATATTTTTTAAATTTCTTAAAAATGTTTCGTTTTGTCTTATCAATGCCTATTAAGCTCATATATATATATATATATATATATATATATATATATATATATGTGTGAGTGACACACGCATATGAATTTTGTATTTGGCTGCTGCAAATGTCGATTTGGCACGCCCCTAGTGGGCGTAGATTGAGGTGCAGGTTCGAACCCCGCGGAAAACTTTTTCGTTTTAATTTAATTTATATTTTTTAATATTCTTAAAAATGTTTCTTTCCTTATTATTAATGCCTATTAAGAATATTTATATATATAGGTGGCATACGCATATGAAATTCGCTATTGGGCGTCTAAATTCCGTTTTGCCACGCCCCCAGTGGTCGTAGACCCATAATTTTTGGCCAGTTCTTAGAATCAGCTGAAGGCTACGTAACTGTAAAATTTGGACGCTTAGACTCAAAAAATGTGAAAATTACAGGGTATTTTTTGATATGCCACGCCCCCAAAGAGGCGTAACAATTATTTTTGGGTCATCGATAGAGGAGATTATCAGTAACTCAACTATCCAAATTTTAATCTTCTAGCTCTAAAACTGTAGGAGATATAAACTTTTGCGGTTTGCGACGCCCCCTGTGGGCGTAGATATATCCGCCATAGCTTATTGATCTTGGGTCGTCAACCCGAGTATACATACCAAATTTCAAGTCGCTAACATCAATAGTGCTCAAAATATAGAAGAATTTGGAAAATCAATATATATTTAGATCCGATTTGCCACGCCCCCAGTGGGCGGGGATATATAGTTTTTTTCTTCGGTCTTTATAGAATCGTAACATTTACTTACGTGCCAAATTTCAGCATTCTAGCTTTACAACTTTAGAAGATACAGTTTTGCTCGATTTGCCACGCCCCCAATGGGCGTAGATATATCCGCCATATCTTTTTGATCTTGGGTGATCAACACGAATCTACATTTTAAATTTCAGCTCTCTAGCTCTTCAACTAATATGATTTCTGGCATACAGGAAAATGCATTTTCCGATTTGCCACGCCCCTAGTGGGCGTATATGGAAAATTTTTACACTTTATAAATCGGAGACATATACGAGTATATGCTCCAAGTTTCAAGTCTCTAGCTTCAATAGCCGCGAAAAAT
Organism: Drosophila hamatofila; assembly: GCA_035045345.1. Lineage (NCBI taxonomy): Eukaryota > Metazoa > Arthropoda > Insecta > Diptera > Drosophilidae > Drosophila > Drosophila hamatofila. The sequence goes on from JAWNPA010000046.1 coordinate 797,883, forward strand.
ATTGCATTCATACGGACAGACGGACAGACGGACGGACAGCAAGACGGACATTGCACAAAACCAATATATTCATATCACTTCGTGAATGAATATAAAAAGCCCGTGGCAAGCACAAGCCAATGTTCACGTATTATGCACATACATTCACACATACAAAATTCTACAGGCAGCTAGAATAGAGTTTCGCACACAGGCAAATAAATGCATATACATGTTGCACGGGACTTTAACGGACGATTGACGAAAACGACAGTAAGAATAGTAGAATGCACACAGGCACACAAATGGTAATACATGTAGCAAACGCCTCTAAGTATGTGTGTGCATGTCCGTCGCGAAATCATATTCTTTAAGCGCATCAACGATTTCATACCCTTCCCACAAATAATCATGAAAACGCTAACATTTTGCATGAGCATGGCAAACGCTTTCAAAAGTTCGATATTCCACAGACAGTAAGAATAGTAAGAATGCACACAGGCACACAAATGGTAATACATGTAGCAAGTGCCTCTAAGTATGTGTGTGCATGCCCGTCGCGAAATAATATTCTTTATGCGCATCAACGCATTCATACCCTACCCACAAATAATGATAAAAACGCTAACATTTTGTACGAGCATGGCAAACGCTTTGAAGAGTTCGGCATGCTCTTCACTCAGGAGGAAATAAATGGGATCGTCGCGAACAATATTCAATTTTTGTGCGCTGCTGATGCTTGAGAGACCATAGAGAGAGATAGCATAGAGAGAGTGTGAGAGAGAGAGTAAGGAAAAAAAGCGCGTAGCCATGATTTAAATGAAAATGTGTTCGTTTCGCTAGCAGCGAACTAATTTCGTCGTGCCATATTTTCAGTGTTCGCCCCTAAAACGACTGAGGCGAGCAGGCACGACTGGTTGACTGGTCTCTTCGACGAAGATATTCGCCGGTGAAAACGTTTGTTCTGCTTGTCTCGTCTATATGTTGTATGGTTAGTGATTATAACTATTGAAATATGTGACTGGTGTGACTTCTGGGGAATGTGTTATATGATCCAGTATTCACTCTCGCACACAGGGAAACCCAGAAAAAACCTGCATCAGATCATTTCATTAAATTATGTTAGCTTACAAATATTTCTGATTAGAATATAAAATTAAAATAGAAATTAGTAAATTCATTTAACTTTAACATATATATATGAGAACTTAACTATGTATGCTATTATTCATTTAAAGCTTTACATTTCAAATTTCTTTGGTTAAAATCAAAACTAAAATTAAATAGTTATTAATAAGTGAATCAAAAAAATTTTTTTTTCAGCATCTGCAATCATGAGATCAATCTTATTGTAGTATTAGCTTGGAGCGCAAATCTGCAAATCTTCCGGGTGGCAACGACTTAGTAAAAACGTCTGCAAGTTGGTTATCTGTGTATATATAGTCGAGACAGATTTCATATTTCTCAACTTGCTCTCTAGCAAAATAATATTTGATATCAATATGCTTTGCTCTTTTATGACATGAGGGGTTATTTGCTATGCTAATACAGCCCTGATTATCTGCATATATTTTAATAGGTTTTTCTAACTTACCGTAAACACTTTTTAGAAGGGATCTTAACCGAAAAGCTTCCCTTACGGCTTCAAACAATGCCATATATTCAGCTTCAGTAGAAGAAGCTGCTACTGAATTTTGCCTTTTCGTATTCCAGCAAATTAAATTTGAATCGAACATTTTAAATAAGAAGCCTGTTGTACTTTTTCTATCAATCTCGTCACTGTCCCAATCAGAGTCAACATATCCAACTAAAACATTTTCAACAGATGTATTCTTTTTGAAAATTAATTTCATATTTATAGTTCCCTGTAAATATCTGAGAACTCTTTTTAAACATTGCCATAGTTCTGCATTATTTTTGCTGTTGTACCTGGTCAAATATTAACCGCTGCAGTTAAATCTGGACGTGTACAAAGCATTATGTACATTAAACAGCCAATAAGGTTACGACATGGCGCTTTACAGTCCTCATCAGATTTAAGCAACTCAAAGTTTAATTTAGTTGGTAGGGGAGTACTGACTGGTTTACAGTGCTTCATGTTAAATTTATTCAAAATTCTTTTAACATATGCAGCTTGATTCAAGAATATTTTGTCTTTATCCATTTATATTCTTATACCTATATAGTGACGTATCTCTTTTAAGTCTGTCATTCTGAATTTCTCATTTAAAAAACTTTTAAAATTTATCATTCTTTCCATATTTTCTGTAGCTATTACTACATCATCAACATATAACAATACACATATGTTTTCTTTGATGTCACCCTTTTCGAGGATATATATGCACCGATCGACCGGAGAATTTACAAACTCGCATTCCTTTAATGCTTGCTCAAACACTTGAAACCAGCATCTAGCTGCTTGTTTGAGTCCGTAAATTGCCTTATTCAATTTACATACATGTCCAGCATTGCAGGATACACCTTGAGGAGGTCGCATATATATTTCCTCATTCAGCGTTCCATTTAAGAAAGCTGTTTTAACATCCATTTGATGGACTTTCAAATTATACTGGACTGCGAGCGATAATAAACAAGTAAGAGGGCTCTAGTCGAGACTGCTCGACTAGGAGATACCCTGAACCCTGCAAAGTACTGATTCCAACAATTCTACACTTCTTTCATGCACATATACAAGAACACATACACACACCCGTACGCATGCATCCATACGAACGCATAAACAATTGCTCTGCTAACTGCGCAGTTACTGCGCTTGGGCTGCCGTGTGGGCTATATTACGAAAATTTGTTTGTTGAATAAATCTTTTTGTAGTGCGACTATCTTCATCAAATTTTCAGAACGTAATAATAACATTCAAATGTGTGTATATGCCAAAGCACAAGTCTCTAGTACTTGATATACGTTTTTTTCAAATTTGGGGCGAAGGGGGCGTGGCATCCAAAATCTGTAAATGACAAAATCTTTGTATTCATCACATTAATCTACACAGTAAATCTGAAGTCTCTAGGTCTAACAGTATTCAAACTAGGCTTTAAAAACCAAGTCAGATTTTCGATTGTTATCGATAAAAAAGAAATGGGATGAGTTATCGAAAAAATATTCAAGTCTCTAGCACTTGTAGTTTAGGAGATCTCTGCGTTAGTACGGACGGACGGACGGACGGACGGACGGACGGACAGACGGACATGGCTAGATCAACTCAGCTCGTCATCCTGATCAAGAATATATATACTTTATGGGGTCTGCCACGCCTCCTTCTGCCTGTTACATACATTTTCACAAAAACATTATACCCTGATTTCCCATTTTCAATGGGTTCAGGGTATAAAAACGAAAGCGTGCAATCCTGGCAACAGGAGCGAATGTTTCCTCATAATCGACTTGGTACTTCTGGGTTTATTGCAAGTAAGATTTCTGCTAATGTTTTTATATCGAAGTTTAGATTTGCGACTCCCCGTGAAATCGCTTCTTTTAAAATCAATGTACCGGTTGAATATTTCACAACTATATGTGATCCTAAATTTTGGCCACCTAATATAGTTGTGCATGAATTCAAACCTAAAAATAGGAATAGATCGGCTCCTATTACATTAAATCTACCTTCGGTGCAATCCTCATCAAAAATTGCACCAAAAAACTAAATAGCATCCAGTCTTCTTCACAGCTGTCCCTCATTTATCAAAATGTTTGAGGCTTAAATTCTAAACTTAAAAGTTTATTCTTAACTAGTTTCAGTGTTCAATTTGATATTATTGCCTTCACTGAAACGTGGTTAAATCATAATGTTCATAATAGTGAGATTCTCTCAAGTGACTTCACTATATATAGACTTGATCGTTCGATACGTAGAGGGGGTGGAGTCTTAATAGCTGTTAAGTCCAGTATCCTCTCGGAATTGTTTACCTTCTCGTCCCTTCACGACGTGGAGATTATAGGGGTTAAACTAACTCTCCCATCGTGCTCATTATTTATCACATGTTCATATATTCTCTCTTCTTCTGATGTACAAGTTTATGCTCATCATATAACTTGTATTAAAGAAATTTATGAACATGTTAATGATAAAGACTTGTTTCTTGTGTTAGGTGATTTTAATATTCCTAACATTTCTTGGTCATCAACCTGTAATTCAAATTACCTTATTATTATTTATTATTGATCACTATCTTTTTGATGAATTGTTTAGCCTGTCTATGTTTCAGATGAATTCAAAATGTAATCATCTGAATCGCTCACTTGATCTTGTGTTCATAAATGATGATTCAATCATTAATATCTTGAGATCAATCCCTTTATGTGTACCAGAAGATATACATCACCCCACTTTAGAGGTTTTATTATCTGTTAATAATCCTCCAATTTATTCTCCTGTACCTTTAAAACGTAGTCGATGTTATCGTAAATGCAATTTTGTTTTGCTAAACGAACTAATTAATTCAACTGACTGGTCTCTTTTATATGAGTCGGTTGATATTAATATGGCAGCATCGCTTTTTTATACCCTGAACCCATTGAAAATGGGAAATCAGGGTATAATGTTTTTGTGAAAATGTATGTAACAGGAAGAAGGAGGCATGGCAGACCCCATAAAGTATATATATTCTTGATCAGGATGACGAGCTGAGTTGATCTAACCATGTCCGTCTGTCCGTCTGTCCGTCCGTAGGAACGCAGAGATCTCCTAAACTACAAATGCTAGAGACTTGAAATTTTACATGTATACTCGTGTATACCATACGCAGTACGAGTTTATCATATTTTTTCGATAACTCATCCCATTTCTTTTTTATCGATAACAATCGAAAATCGGACTTTGTTTTTAAAGCCTAGTTTGAATACTGTTAGACCTATAGACTGTGATTTACTGTGTAGATTAATGTGATGAATACAAAGATTTTGTCATTTACAGATTTTTGATGCCACGCCCCCTTCGCTCCAAATTTGAAAAAACGTATATCAAGTACTAGAGACCTGTGCTTTGGCATATACACACATTTAAATGTTATTAACACGCTCTGAACATTTGATGAAGATAGTCCCACTACAAAAAGATTTATTCAACAAACAAATTTTCGTAATATAGCCTAAACGGGAGCCCAAGCGCAATAACTGGTAACTGCGCAGTTAGCAGAGCAATTGTTTATGCGTTCGTATGGATGCATGCGTACGGGTGTGTGTATGTGTTTTTGTATATGTGCATGAAAGAAGTGTAGAATGATTGGAACCAGTACTTTGCAGGGTTCAGGGTATCTCCTAGTCGAGCAGTCTCGACTAGAGCCCTCTTACTTGTCTATACTACTTTAAATTCTATTCTGGATGTGTGTACTCCTCTCTGTAGTATTTCGCCCGTTTCTAATAAGCCGCCCTGGTTTACTAAGACTCTTTGGAATTTAAGAAATATTAAATCCAAATATTTTAAAAATTATAAAATGTCTGGTTCAACTGTTGACTGGTCCAAATATTCCATAGCCAAGTCAAATTTCAATCTTTTAAATTCTCGTTGTTATGAGAATTATCTTATACGTTGCAAACGTCAGTTTGCTCGTGATCCGAAACAATTTTATTCATTTGTAAACTTGAAGCGTAAATCTTCTGGTTTGCCGTCCTCATTCTTCCTTGGTTTAGAAAAAACTTGTAATGATCAGGATTCCTCTGATCTATTTGCAGATTTTTTCCAATCAACTTATTCTTCTGTTGAACCATTCAGAAACTCATACTCATATTTCCTTTCCGAATCTGAGTCTATCAATGCTCCTAAGGTTTCCGCAACCTCTCTGCTTGAAGCCATTAGGACATTGAAATCATCTTTCTCTCCTGGTGCTGATAATATTCCAAGTTGTGTAATTAAAGAGTGCAGTGTTTCTCTTCAGTCACCATTATTAAAATTGTTTAATTTGTCTTTGGAAACTTCTGTTTTTCCTTTAATTTAGAAAGAGTCTTTCATCATTCCGCTATACAAAAAAGGCGGAAGATCTGATATTTCCAATTATAGAGGTATTGCAAAACTATCTGCTATTCCGAAGTTATTTGATAAAATAATAACAACGACCTTGCAACATTTTTGCAAATCGATTATTCAACCATCTCAACATGGTTTTGTTCAGAATCGATCAACCTCCTCTAATTTACCACCAAATTTTAATTCTAAAGCTCGATCGTTTAGGATTTTCCCCAAAACTTGTGTCCTGGATTTCATCCTATTTAAAGGGCAGAACCCAAAGAGTTCTGTTGAGAACAGCTACTTCGAAACTAATTTTCGTTTCGTCGGGTGTACCTCAGGGTAGTCATTTGGGACCATTACTCTTTTCCCTTTTTATAAATGACCTTCCTAGCTGTATTTCGTATTCAACGATATTTATGTATGCAGATGACGTAAAACTCTGCCTGTCATACTCTAGTGCAAATGAGCATCTGCACCTTCAAGATGACCTCAATGCATTTCAACTATGGTGTGTGGCTAATCAGTTGCATTTAAATTGCTCTAAGTGTATGACAATGACCTTCAGTCGTACCGTTCCTCATATTGTTGATTATAAAATAAATAACATTTCCTTACAACGCATTTTTACAGTCAAAGATCTTGGTGTTCTGTTTGACTCTAAACTAAACTTTAATCTTCATATTTCTACCATCATTAATGAAGCCAAAAGTGTACTTGGCTTTATTAAACGTTGGTCAAAGGAATTTAAAGATCCCTTTATTACCAAGCAGTTATTTATTTCACTTGTTCGCCCTATCTTAGAGTATTGTTCAGTTATATGGTCTCCGCAACATAAACTATATCAGGATCGTATCGAATCGGTCCAGAAACAGTTTCTTCTCTTGGCGTTAAGGGATTTAAACTGGGATACTAACTTGCGCTTACCGTCTTATCATAGTAGGCTTATGCTTATTGATCTTCCATCGTTAATCAATCGTAGAACAATTCTAGGCATTGCTTTTCTACATAACTTGATTATCGGTAATATTGATTCATCCTGTCTCTTAATGCGGCTAAATTTTTCTGTTCCTTCACGAACTACCTGACACTATCGTCCTTTACATTTACCAGTGTGCACTACGGATTACTCTTTGCATAGTGCGTTTCACGTGTTATGTGTCAATTATAATAAATTGTATCACGTATTTTCCTTAGACCTCTCTCTTCCGCTAATTAAATCCTTGCTTTCAGCTCATCTTAGGGAAACTAATCGCAATGCCCAGGCTTGAGCTCAGCTCTTCTTTTTTTTTCCCTCTTCTCATTCTCTTTATATCTTATTATGTTTTAATATTTCCCTTTTCCTTACTAATCCTTACCTTAAAAATATTTTAATTGTATAATAATTATACTTAAGATCCTATAACATTTATTTTTAAGCTTTCAGTTAACACTCTCTATCTTTCATAGTTTCAATAGTATCACTAGCAAATAACATACCCCCATCGAGTTGGTGATACTATTGTAATAATTTTCTGTACTTTTTTAGGCTATACAATTATATTTTTTACCTAAGTTTGACTCTAGTTTTGTCAAATCATCTTTTTAATAAATAAATAAAATAAATATAAAAAAATCCTCTTGCAACAAGTCTAGCTTTATATTTGATAGGAGCTCTTAGTTCATTATATTTAATAGAAAACACCCATCTACTGTCGACAACATTTTTTTTTTCTGGCTTTTGCATAATCGTCCAAGTATTATTCAGATCATGAGCATTCAATTCTGTCTTTATCGCTTCCTCACAGTCTGTTTTATCATCTCTATGCTATATTTCGTCATAAAAACTCGGGACATCATTAGATACTGTATGAGCATTCAATATGTATTTATGTATTCAGACTGTCATCATCTTCATTATATGATAAGCGAGCCTTGGCCTTTAACCTCTCACTTTTTCTAATATTATCATTGCTATCCTCATCATTTTTAGTGTCGTTATTGGGCTGATCAGTTTTCTCACAATTCATACTCTCATTCTGAATACATGATTCCTTACTTTCATTCAGGAAATCAGGTTGCTTTCTTGTTCTACTTTCATTCGGAAAAAGTATTTCATCGCATTCCTTACTCTCTTTCGGGAAATTACCTTCCTTACTATCATTCGGGAAGCTAGCCTGATCACTTTCCTTACTCTCATTCGGGAAATATCCTTCCTTACTATCATTCGGAAAGCATAACTGATCACTTTCCTTACTCTAATTCGGGAAATTTTTAGATTTATCGGCTCTAGAATGAACCATGTTAGTCTCGTCGACAACAACATCCCTTGATACAATAAATTTTTCTTTAATTGTGCCCCACAATTTAAAACCCTTAGGCTCATAACCCACAAGAATAGTTTTGTATGATTTTTCATCAAATTTTCCTTGTTTTATTTTGTTGTGCACATACACCGTTGAGCCAAACACTTTTAAACCTTTTCAAATTAGGTTTTTTATTTTGCCTCATTTCATATGGAGTCTTTTTACTATCACCAAGAGCTCTGCTTGGAGTCTTGCTTATTAAATGTGTTGTAGTTAACACTGCTTCACCCTAGAAGCTGTTATCTAGCTTGGCACCATTTACCATAGCACGAGCTTTTTCGGTAATGGTTCTTATCATTCGCTCAGAAACACCATTTAACTGTGGTGTATGAGGCATGGAAAAATAGCGCATCTCGTTTGACAGATATTCTTACCATTATCTATATATAAATTGACAATCTTGAGATTAAAGTGAGCTTCACTCTTAGCCACAAAATCTCCAAACAAATAGGTCAGACAGAAGTATGTAAATTGATCTATAAAGATCACGAAATAATTTTTGTCATCTAAAGTCACTGGTGATATGGGGCCACAAACATCTGAGTGAATTATCTTTCGACTTTCTAAATGGCAATCTAGCCTGTTTCCCATTTAAATATGATTCACAAATATCATCCGTTGTTTTTAAATTTTTAAGGAGACTAGTGTCACTAAATAAATGTTGTCCTTTAATTTCTAATAATTTTCCAATGCAATGACCTAACCTCTCATGCCATAAACGGTAACTCGTTTTATTCCTTGCAACAATTGGGATGTTATTTAACATACCTGTATTTTGAACCACTGTCATTCCATCTTTAGATATGGAAACTCCATCAGAGTCAAACTTGACCGACATCCCGGCCTGTTGTAGCTTCTTAACGGACATCAGGTTTGCTGTTGCCTCCTTGCAATATAGGACGTCCAGAATGATTGCGTAATCATTTTCCAATCGCATAATGCCACATTTTGTAGCATAGACATATTCGCCTTCTTTTGCCACAGCGATTTTAACTGGACGCTCCAGATTGACAAAATCAGCAAACAGCGAATCGTCATTAATTAAATGATCAGTTTCTCCAGAATCAAGTATGAAACCGAGCTTATCTTTCACTGAACCACTCTTAATCATGAATGCGAAACCTTGTGATGTGGCCAGCTGAGCACTATTATTTCTTTTATTTTTATACCCTGAACCCATTGAAAATGGGAATTCAGGGTATAATGTTTTTGTGAAAATGTATGTAACAGGCAGAAGGAGGCATGGCAGACCCCATAAAGTATATATATTCTTGATCAGGATGACGAGCTGAGTTGATCTAGCCCTGTCCGTCTGTCCGTCCGTCCGTCTGTCCGTACGTAGGAACGCAGAGATCTCCTAAACTACAAGTGCTAGAGACTTGAAATTTTACATGTATACTCGTGTATACCATACGCAGTACGAGTTTATAATATTTTTTCGATAACTAATCCCATTTCTTTTTTATCGACAATAATCGAAAATTTTGTTTCGTTTTTTAAGCCCTATTTCAATACTGTTAAGCCTAGAGACTTAAAATTTTTGGTGTTGATCCATGTGATGAATTCAAAAATTTTGTAAGTTAAAGATTTTGAATACCACGCCCCCTTCACCTTTAATTTGAACAAATCGTATTTCATATACTAGACACTTGTGCTTTAGCAGATATACACATTTGAGTGTTATTATCATGTTCTGAAAGTTTGATGAAGATAGTCCCACTACAAAAAGATTTATTCAACAAATAAGGGTATAATGGTTTTGTTAAATGTATGTAACAGGCAGAAGGAGGCGTGTCACACCCCATAAAGTATATATATTCTTGATCAGGCCGACAAGCTGAGTTGATTTAGCCCTGTCCGTCTGTCTGTCCGTCCGCCCGTCCGTATGTATGAACGCGTCGATCTCAGTAGATATAAGAGCTAGAGACTTGAAACACATACTCACGCACGTATAAACAGGCATGGGCTGACATGTGCTTACTTAGGGAACTTAATTGTTTTATAACTTTTTTTTTGTAGACTGACAATCTTAATGAAACTTTTAGCCTGTGCACTGTGGACGGAATGCCCGATTTTTGACATAAAATCCAATTTTGAAGATAGAGAGTTGAAACTTGGTACATATGACACCAATAATATGCGTAGTAAGCGTTTAAAATTTTAAACGGATCTGACCACGCCCACTCAGACCGCCCATATAAGAATCTCGCGAATGAGAAATTTTTCAATTTTTATTAACTGCTTCTCTTAGGATACCACAAAATTTATTTTTTAAAACATATTAATAATAAAAAACAAACAAAAAATAAAATAACCAATACATAACAATATTATTTAAATATATTCATTATTAGAAATCATAAGCATCTAAAATATATTGATTAAAATTTAAGTCTGACTCGTCATCGCTAGCATCATATGTTGAACTGTTAATATTTTCATTACAATTAAATAAGGGTATTTCTAATAGCTTAATAACTGCTTGGGGTAATATTTTGGTTTTGTTATGCTGCGATCTTTTATTCAAAAATATGCTCGACAGCTGAGGATCAGATGTATCGATTGCTCTGTTAAAAACATCCATCAAATTATTGATTCTAGTATTCTACCGAGCATGGGGGGGCCTATCGCGCTAATAATATTTATTTTGTGCTTCTGACGCATTTTCACCCATGTATCCTACTGGTAGCTTTGAAGTTTACCACACTTCTATGACATTTCGGCCAATTTCTTCGAATGAAGTCGTGAATAGTAGCAGCTTTTTTATTTATTGAATCCTTTTGTTGTTCGTCTATATTTTTGCTGCTGATATGATCAACAATCCAATCATAAATTGATTCTTTTTTATTTGTGTTGTTGCGCCATACATCAAGCAACTGTGCATTACTGAATTCGAAAGTGGCTGCAATATGTGTTAAATGCAAGAAGGGATGCAAGAAGATGCAAATAAGATTATTACCTCGAACAAGTATATACTTTAATCTATAACTTCTCATATTTACTTTTTGGCCGGGAGTGGCCGTATATTAGTTCTACTCCATAATTTACGTGAACTCGGGTCTAGTTTTCAAGAAAAACATATACAACAACATATGGCACATATAAGACATTGAACACATACTAAAGAATTCTAAGCTGGGATTTATATTAAGCATACCTGGCTCTGTATTTTCCATAGTTAATTAATTTATTAACATTTACTTCGTCTTAAATAAATCACCTCAATCTTGAGCAAATTTTTAATGCTTGCAAATGTAAACAAAGTTCTGAGCACATGTTTGACTTTGGGGCACTGGTTCTTATGCAGGGCTGCAACAACTGATCGATAGTTAGTCGATATATTATGCTTACAGAGTCTAGTTTCTAAATAAAGAACAAGAAACACAATATCGTTCCATGACTTTTTCCACTTTATGCCAAAAAATCGGGCATTCCGTCCACAGTACCGTGGTTATAACATTAAAATTTGTGTAAGTGCCAACTTACAAGCCTCTAGTATTGAAATTAAAACTTGTATGGAAGGGGGTGTTTTGAGGGGTAGGGGTAAAATATGACAAAAACCGAAATTCTTAAAAATACATATGAATCTACATTTCAAATTTGGAGACTCTAGCTCTAAAGTTGTAGGAAATATAATTTTATAACTGGTTTTCGATAATGTTTTTAATCGATAACAAAATAACAGGAGCAGTTATCGATTTTTGAAAAAAAACTTGATATGCACGATCTATATACGGACCTACGAAAAAAAAATTCAAGTCTCTAGCTCTTATATCTTCTGAGATCGACGCGTTCATACATACGGACAGACGGACGGACGGACAGACGGACAGACAGACAGACAGACAGACGGACAGGGCTAAATCGACTCAGCTTGTCACCCTGATCAAGAATATATATACTTTATGGGGTCTGCCACGCATGCTTCTGCCTGTTACATACTTTTAACAAAACCATTATACCCTGATATCCCATTTTCAATGGGTTTAGGGTATAACAAGTAAGAGGGCTCTAGTCGAGACTGCTCGACTAGGAGATACCCTGAACCCTGCAAAGTACTGGTTCCAATCATTCTACACTTCTTTCATGCACATATACAAAAACACATACACACACCCGTACGCATGCATCCATACGAACGCATAAACAATTGCTCTGCTAACTGCGCAGTTACCAGTTATTGCGCTTGGGCTCCCGTTTAGGCTATATTACGAAAATTTGTTTGTTGAATAAATCTTTTTGTAGTGGGACTATCTTCATCAAATTTTTAATATGCGTATGGTATACACGAGTATACATGTAAAATTTCAAGTCTCTAGCATTTGTAGTTTAGGAGATCTCTGCGTTCCTACGGACGGACAGACGGACGGACGGACAGACGGACGGACGGACAGACGGACATGGTTAGATCAACTCAGCTCGTCATCCTGATCAAGAATATATATACTTTATGGGGTCTGCCACGCCTCCTTCTTCTTGTTACATACATTTTCACAAAAACATTATACCCTGATTTCCCATTTTCAATGGGTTCAGGGTATAAAAATGAAAAATGTGCACGCACACATAGACACACACATACTCAGCCAAATAAAATAAAACACGCGGAGTGGAATCTAATTTCACAATAAATTGCAACTCTATCAATTACTTTAAAAAGCATAGACTGGGCCCATAACCTGTTGAAATATTAACCCGGTTGAAATATCTAGACTATCGTTTATATAAAAACTTTTTAATGATATTATTTATCGTTACGATTTCTTTTATATTTATATATTCTTTTAAGTCTTGACACAACCATCCACATTCACAAGTATAGCAAAAGAGATCGAACAACATCGATTAACAGCGTGACCGTAGTTATAAAGATGGGATTTTTGTAACAGGAGATTAACATAGGTTTAGTAATGAGACTGTTTCTCCAACAATATGCACATACGTGTATATGTATGTTGCTCCACACAGCGACGCAAGTACTGTTGGAGCGACCCTCGTGACTGGAATTGGTCAGGGACCGCAAGATAGGCCGTCTCTGTCGCTCCTACAGATTCAGCAAATTGCTCGCGTCGCTCGCACAACGATCATCGGAAGCCGTTAGCCGAGATGCCGTTTGGGACCGAGTGAAAGTAGTGGATGCTTTCACTCGTATGGTCATAACGGTACTTGGGCCAATGAGAGGCTGCCACGTATTTTGGCGGGATTGTGGCGTCACCCTAGATCACGCGATAGTACCGTTATTTGGACACGAGCGGCAGACAGGCCGCATATAGTCGGCGAAGTTACCAGTGAGAAATAAAATGCAAGTGTGCCTTAGCATAATTGCCTTCCCATCCGGAGTACGCTGAGCCACACTCATATATCCTGTGAGCAGGTGTGCCCTCCAGAGGCTTTGCAGATACTAAGCAGTTAGCAAATAAGTGAATTGCAAAGTGATCAACTCCGAGAATATACTAACGCTCAAATCGAAAACAAAAGTTTCTTAATTGTTATCGCAGGGGCTTCAACAAATAAATTTGTTGGCACGAACACACAGTCGGCTGATACTCGCCTGGCTTTAACTCGGTATAAACAGAAGCTCGTTACAACTGGTGGCCAACGTGGGGCCCTGTGTGGAGATTTGTGAATATGGTGCGAGCGTGGGTATATAACCTGCAAAAAGATGAGGTGCTGCGTTACGGTGACGAGTTCGGTGTGAGCTTGTCAGGCACACTGGATGCGATGCGGTGGCAGTTCGGTGAGTGGGTCGAGAGGAAAGCAGGAGGCATTCCTTACTCATTAAGGATCGCCGAGCTCCATGTGGACCCGGAGGTGGACACCTTCCTGCGGCACGAGCTGGAGAAGTTCATTAAGATGAAGGGCACCACCAGGATCACGGAGCACCGGATCCGGATGCAGGACAACAGGCCCATAAAGCAGCGCTATTTCCCCAAGAATCCAAAGATGCAGGCGGAGATCAACCTGCAGGTGCATTGAGCCTTCAAAGTGCCCACATAGCACGCCAATTGTCATGGAGTCGCCGGTGCTGGCGTGCCCCGATTTCTCGAAGCCGTTTTGCTTGCAAACAGATGCAAATAACTATGGACTACGAGCAATCCTGACGCAGGCCTCTGAGGAAGGAGAGCGCGTCATTCCATATGAAAGCCGGACACTCAACAGTGCTGAACGAAACTATTCAGCTACTGAAAAGGAGTGTCTGGCCATAATCTGGGGCATGCAAAAGTTCAGGCTATACCTGGAAGGCTTTCATTTTGTAGTGGTCACTGACTCCATCGAGAGCCTTTCAGGAAGGATTGCCTGATGGGCACTGGAGCTGCAGCAATATGACTTCGAGGTTCGTTACCGAAAGGGCAAGCAAAATGTGGTAGCAGATGCACTTTCACGGCAGCCTCTGGGCGAGGAGGCATGCCGTTTGGCCACGAGTGAGGAGACGCCAGCTGGGACAGGATGTCGTTGGCTCACCAAGCTACGCCAGGATCGGCTCAAGGCGCCAAAGAAGTTTCCAGATTACATGGAAGAGTCTGGAAACGTATACCATTCACATTGCACATTCCGCACCAAGCCGGCCACGAGCATGTGGCTGCGTGGAAACTGTGCGTGCCAAAGGTACACCGCGAACAAGTTCTGGAGGAGAACCACGACGCAGCCACCGCTGGCCACCTTGGGAGCCGGAAAACAATTGCTCGGGTGGCCGCGTGATACTACTGGCCGGGTATGTATCGAGATGTGCGGGCGTACGTGCAGCGCTGTGAGCTGTGTCAGCGATATAAGCCCAGTCAGCTGCAAGCAGCTGGGCAGATGCTGACGCAGGTGCCGGAGGAGCCATGGGCAAGAGAGGGCCAACAGAACGGTCAAGACGATGATTGCACAGTTTGCTGGGAGCGACCAGAGATGTTGGGATGACGCGTTGCCGGAGTTGACGCTGGCAGTCAATAGCAGCGTGTCAGCATCTACAGGGTATACGGCAGCCTTCATCACGCAAGGGCGCGAGCCAAGGCTGCCCAAATCTCTGTTTGACGCGTAAACAGTTAGAACAAAACAGGAAGCACAGAACCCGGCAGAGAGAACCGCGTCGAGTCCTGGAGAGAGCTGGTCAGGATCAGGCGAGGCATTACAACCTGCGACGGCGACAGTGGAAGCCGGTCATAGGGGACAAGGTGTGGGCAAAATAAAATTCACGTCGGAGGCGGACCAGCTGAGCAAGACGGCGCATGTGTCGGACCTGAAGCCATGGAGAGGGCAAGCGGGTAAGCAGTAAAAGGTTTTTTTTTTTTTTTTAATAAATAAAAAAGAAATGTGGGTGAACCCACATAAATGTGTATTGTTACACATAAATGTGTATAGCCGTTTTTTTATAAAAAAAAAGGGAAAAAACACATGTATTGGGGCAGAAAACAAAATTTTTGCAAACATCACGCGATTTAGCGTCTTGAGCGCATCGGTGGCTGGAAGACCACCGTAAATGAATCTGCAAACAACAACAACTGTTTAAATTGCGCGCATAGCAACAAGCAGTGTACAGTTGAGCGCGTAAAACATAGCTAGCAGTGCAAGCACACACAACAACAAAAAGCAGTGCACGCGCACACAACAACAACAAGCAGTGCAATAACAACACAAGCAGCCGAAGTTGTGTGCAGTTAAATTAAAAAAAAAAAAAAAAAAAAACGGAAAAAGCAATCAAACTGCTGATATTCCAGGCCCCGCTAGCTCAGCTAGAGAGCGGATCGCCACTCATACACACGCAACGAAGCCGAGAGAGAAAGGTCAAGGGTCGACATGCAAAACGGCCAACAACAAAGCAATGCTGTAGAGAAGCTTGCAAGCCGAAATGTTGGCCCTCGCAGGCCTATGTATGCGTGTGCACATGAGCAGGGCGGGGCAAGGGCATGTGGAAGAGCGGTATCTGGACGATACCGTAGCATGCCTGGAATTCAGCTATAAGACGGGGAATGTTAGAGCAGGCCGAGCTAACGGGTCCTTAGCTGATGCCGCCTATGCAGTCGCCAGCGCGGCAGCAGAAGGTATAAAAGAGCAGGCGGGCATGGGCTTGGGGGACTCAGATTGTGGCAAAACGGACAACGCACGCGTCAGAAAGCGCTCTTGGCTGGGCATCAGCCGGTACACCCGGCTGATCCTCTAGATGCGGGCAGACATGTGGCTGTCTGCTGGGAGAGTGTTGGTACAGACGCCTGCCACGCCACTAGTTCCACCGGTTGCTTTGGCTTGGGCGTCAGAAGAGCTTGGCGGCCGATTCTCGCGCACTGGCCAGCGGCTTTGCTGGAGCTGTGCGCGAAAGAGGAGTGAGCCGATCCTCGCGCACCGGCCAGCCACTTTGGTGGAGTTGTGCGCGAAAAAGGAGTGAGCCACAAAAGCGAACCAACGCCAAAAATTTCGGTACCGGTGCCTAGTTGCGAGCGACGTCGGTGGAACGATCTCTTAGCAGCAGCCCCCGAAATGACTGCAGCGCCCCACCGGAGCACCCTTAGCAGCCGGAAGAGCCGCTGCAGCCAGCGGAGAGACGTCACCAGCGCCGAGGAACAAGGAGTGGCAATTGGCATCTTTGGATGCTGCCGCGCGGCCATACGCCAACACCACCGGGGGCCGCAAAACCACAGAGAAGCGTTTTGCGGCGGCGCCCGGCGTTGGCGATGGCGGCGGCAGGCCCATCGGGTCCAAGGGAATGAAGGAGAAGGTGCCTTGGGCTGGAAACAAGAGAATTGGCGATCAAAATGGTAATTTAAAAACTTTTAACATCAAAACACTTACCAGCAGCGCACAGCATTGCCAGCAGCGAGGGAAGATCAACTGTTGAGGTTAACAGGGCGTTAACAGCAGCGATCGACGCACAACAGAGAAACGCGCAACGCAACGACGCGCCAACGCGCATGGGATCCACAAATAACGCAACACGGAGCGGCGCCACAACAGCGGGGGGGGCGCCAAACTCAAAACACGATGGTCTCGTATTTTTCTCGAAGAAAGAGGGGAGTGTGAGGAGCAATATAGGTATGAACGTATAAATGTATGTAACATACGTAGTTGGTGTATATTTATATGCATGTACGTGCATATGTATGTTGTTTCACACAGCGACGCGAGTACTGTAGGAGCGACCCTCGAGACTGGAATTGGGCAGAGACCGAACGATAGGCCGTCTCTGTCGCTCCTACAGACTCAGTAAATTGCTCGCGTCGTTAGCCGAGGTGCCGTTTGGGACCGAGTGAAAGTAGTGGATGCTTTCACTCGCATGGTCGTAACGGTACTTCGGCCAATGAGAGGCTGCACGTATTTTGGCGGGATTGTGGCGTCACCCTAGATCACGCGATAGTGCCGTTATTTGGACACGAGCGGCAGACAGGCCCCGCTCCAGAGCCGAGCAGGCCCCGTTACAGCGCGAAGCAGGGCCTGTAGCTACCCCATAAAAAGGTGCCTGCTGCTCCTTACGATAGATAGTCATAAGTGAACAAGGGAGACAGTGAAGCCAAGTGATATAGTCGGCGAAGTTACCAGTGAGAAATAAAGTGCAAGTGAACCAAGTAACGTAAATACACTCAAGGACCTAGAAGGACAACGCCATCAAAGGACTTCTAGTCGGCAAGGACATCGTGTGAAATACAACGTATCCAAGGAGGATATTTTGGACGCCTATTAAGGACTATAGGCAACCCAGGAGCACCGGTGGCCACCAACGAGGACATCGGTGCAACGGGAAGCAGCGGCAGCAGGTTGGCGAAACCTGCGAAACAGGAGTGAGTGAGTTCACGTAGCTGTGAGTGAGTGAGTCCAGTTGCAGGAGTGGCCATTGGGCATCCCAGCGAACCGCCGGAATCCACAGACCAACCTGCATTCTCTCTTCCCAGCCGGAGTACGCTGAGCCACACTCATATATCTTGTGTGCAGGAGTGCCCTCCAGAGGCGTTGCAGATACTAAGCAGTTAGCAAATAAGTGAATTGTAAAGTGATCAACTTCGAGAATATATTAACGCTCAAATCGAAAACACAAGTTTCTTAATTATTATTATTATTGCAGAGGCTTCAACAAATAAATTTGTTGGCACGAACACACAGTCGGCTGATACTGGCCCGGCTTCAGCTCGGGATAAGCCGTGGTTCGTTAGAGTACTGTAGTATGTTGTATAATGAAAAGGCATGTGCCCACCGTATTATAGTGTATACAATATGTATACAATATATAAAGTGGTCATATGCTCAGCCAAAGGCTTGAGTAATTACTCATCAATACAGTGACACTTTATCACTGTATTTACATAAAAGAACCACACACAAGTGCACGTAATATGATCAGCCATATATATGTAGACTGGCCTGCAGCGTGGGAACTGCAGCGTAAGCACTGTGTCCGAGTGGTAGCCTAATGCCCAATGCGCATTTGAATGTATATGCCTTCTGCATATACATATAAACATATATACAACATACCATATACTCCAGTTCTGCCGCTGCCTGTAGCGACAGAACTCTTTATATAGTTTTATATATTTAGAGTAAGAACTTATATTTTTGAGAACGAATAGATCATTATGAATTGAACCGCACAAGAGAGAACAGTGTTTACATGGCGACCGTGACAATGTCACGAACATGTTTCATGTTCATGTTCATGTTTAAAAAAAAAAAAAAATGCAACAAAAATAGCAACCAACAGTGAAACAGTGAACTACAGCAACAACAGCAGCAGTAGCAGAAACTAAAGGCAAATGCATCCAAAGTGCGCTTAATTAACATGCAACTGGCAACTAGCAACAGGCAAGCAGCAGCAGCAACAACGAGGACAGGCTAACGACAACAGCACGTCAAAGAGTGCAATCCAAGTTATCAAAAGAAAGTGAACATTACATGAGCAACAACAAGAAAGAGAAGAACACGTCATAGCAAACATGAGGGCAGCGCCAGCCGGCAGCCATGCAACAGGCCGCCGATCCAAAGATCCTCAACAGCCTGTGCTAAGAGAACCAGCACCGGCACCGCGCAGCGCACCAAGCTGGGCCCATCTACAAAAAGGAAAGCCAGTGCTAAGAGAACCAGCACCGGCACCGCCCAGCGCACCAAGCCGGGCCTATCTACAAAAAGAAAGCCTGTCCTAAGAGAACCAGCACCGGCACCGCCCAGCGCGACTCGGCCAACATTAGTAAGAAATCAACTCATACCGACAGCGCTGCATAGAGCGCACAACGACACCGATGACTAGAACCGACAGCGCTACATAGAGCGCCCAACATAAATAATAATAAATATAAGAAAATGATGTTATTTTAAGTAATATTGTACCACTGAGCGATAATTGCGTTGCTCGGTATAGCGTATGGCCCGTAAAGCCATACACACATTAGCCAGGAAGATCACTGCGTTGATCGAATAGGGAAGAAAAATTATATATATATACAAAGTACATATATGAAGCATATCGAAAGAAGACCACTGCGTTGGTCGAATAGAAAAGACAATATACTTATATAAATACAAAACAGAAACAATTGAGATGCAAAATAAAAATAGTTGTACACAAAAAGCATCAAAATTAATAATAAATAAAACAAGTAGGAGGGCTCTAGTCGAGACTGCTCGACTAGGAGATACCCTGAACCCTGCAAAGCACTGATTCCAACAATTCTACACTTCTTTCATGCACATATACAAAAACACACACACACCCGTACGCATGCATCCATACGAACGCATAAACTATTGCTCTGCTAACTGCGCAGTTACTGCGCTTGGGCTGCCGTGTGGGCTATATTACGAAAATTTGTTTGTTAAATAAATCTTTTTGTAGTGGGACTATCTTCATCAAATTTTCAGAACGTTATAATAACATTCAAATGTGTGTATATGCCAAAGCACAAGTCTCTAGTACTTGATATACGTTTTTTTCAAATTTGGGGCGAAGGGGGCGTGGCATCGAAAATCTGTAAATAACAAAATCTTTGTATTCATCACATAAATCTACACAGTAAATCTGAAGTCTCTAGGTCTAACAGTATTCAAACTAGGCCTTAAAAACAAAGTCAGATTTTCGATTGTTATCGATAAAAAATAAATGAGATGAGTTATCGAAAAAAAATGATAAACTCGTACTGCGTATGGTATACACGAGTATACATGTAAAATTTCAAGTCTCTAGCACTTGTAGTTTAGGAGATCTCTGCGTTAGTACGGACGGACGGACGGACGGACGGACAGACGGACAAAGTTAGATCAACTCAGCTCGTCATCCTGATCAAGAATATATATACTTTATGGGGTCTGCCACGCCTCCTTCTGCCTGTTACATACATTTTCACAAAAACATTATACCCTGAAATCCCATTTTCAATGGGTTCAGGGTATAACAAGTAAGAAAGCTCTAGTCGAGACTGCTCGACTACGAGATCCCCTGAACCCTTCCAGGAACTAATATTTCAATACTTCGTCACTTCATTTCTACTTACACATGCACACACACATACACACATACGCACGCACGTATAAACAGGCATGGGCTGCTGTGTAGGCTTACTGTGGGAACTTATTTGTTTAATAACTTTTTTTGTAGACGGATAAAAACTTCAGACCGTGATAATAACATTAAAATGTGTGTATGTACTAGCTCACAAGTCTCTAGTATTTGAAATACGGTTTTTGCAAACTTGTAGGGAAGGGGGTGTTATGAAGGGTGGGGGGTGAAATATGACAAAAACCGAAATACTTAAAAATACATATGATTCTACATTTTAAATTTCTAGACTCTATCTTCAAAGGTGCAGAAGATATAATTTTATAACTGATTTTCGATAAGGTTTTTTATCGATAACAAAAAAGCAGAAGCAGTTATCGATTTAAAAAAATAAACTTGATCTGCGCGTGCAATATACGGACCTACAGTTTCAAATTTCAAGTCTCTAGCTCCTATATCTTCTGAAATCGACGCGTTCAAACATACGGACAGACGGACAGACGGACAGACAGACAGACAGACGGACAGGGCTAGATCAACTTTTTTTGTCGCCCTGACCAAGAATATATATACTTTATGGGGTCTGCCACGCCTCCTTCTGCCTGTTACATACTTTTAACAAAACCATTATACCCTGATTTCCCATTTTTAATGGGTTCAGGGTATAAAAAAACCTATATAAGATAACTTGCAAGTCTTGTAAATAAAAACAACAACAACAAAAAAAAAACAAAAAAATTTTTTTTTGTTTCTATTTTTATTTTTAAGAAATGATTATATGTTTTCTTTATTCTAAAATAACTCTCATATAATAACTCACAAAAAAAAAAGTTGTACATAGTTTTTATGCAAAACCAATCATCAATTTATATTTTATAACCACCTAATTTTACAAAGTTTTCTCAGTCTTGAGCGTCATCTCAGCTTTGATGTCGTCTGAGAATTCTATATCTTATAATGGATATAATATCCAACGTAAAATCAATCATGACAATTTTAAACCGTGTGGTCGCGGGACTTTAGAATACTTCCACAGTGAGAGGACGCTTGTCGTAGAAGGCGACTAAGATTCTCAACTGGTCATGACTAAAATTATATAAAGTCCTGAAGTCACTACGAGGCAAATAAGTAAACAGAAAAATTACAGCAGGAAATGTTCAAGAAGATTTGCCTACGCAAACACTTGATAACGCTTCTAAGCCCAACGTCATTTGTTATGACGAAATACTAAAAGTAGTGACCTTGCATATAAGAAATCATACATGCTTTTTGAAACATGGAAGAAAAATTGTAGCAAGAATTGATGTTAGCGATTAGTACTCCAATGAAATTCTCGACTTGGGTCAGTTTTT
The DNA here is from genome assembly GCA_035045345.1 of Drosophila hamatofila. NCBI lineage: Eukaryota > Metazoa > Arthropoda > Insecta > Diptera > Drosophilidae > Drosophila > Drosophila hamatofila. Next base: position 819,978 of record JAWNPA010000046.1, read on the forward strand.
CAAAGGCTTGAATGGCAAGCCGGTGTACCTAAAATCAGCCAACTCAAAGTGGCACCGAGCAAAAAGATCTTTGAATCAATATCATAGACTCTTTTAATAATATGGGCAAAAAGAATTTAAGAGTAGCGCTATTCAAGCCGGTGACCCTAATTATAAATAATAACGATCGAGAAGCGAAAATGTTTACAAACCATGACGATCCTACTACCCTAATTATAAATAATAACGATCGAGAAGCGAAAATGTTTACAAAGCATGACAATCCTACTACCCTAAATTGCAAATATATGTGCAACAACTGTTGCCAAAGCAATATTCAAAAATATTATTCTGAAGTACGGTCGAATGAAGACGTTCATTACGACATGGAAACAAAGTATAAAAACTCAATAATTAAAGACTAGTGCAAATAAAGACAATATATCGTCTACGGCACACCACCAACAGACATTGGAACTAGTATTCGGTGATTACCAAGACAGTTCATAAACTTCAACTTGAGCACAATAAAAAAAAAAAAACTAACAAATAATAATAATAATAATAAAAGTAAAAATAGACTAGAGACATAATAGCGAAAAACAATAAAACAATCTGCTTCATGAAATTGGTCTGATCAACCAATATATATATATATATATATACAAAAATATATATATATATATATATATATACAAAAAATTCATATATGTTAATTCATATATGTACACAAAAAAAAAATTAAAAAAAAAAATGTTTATCAAGTTATATGTATAAACTAACAATATACATATATATTTCAAAATAAAAAAAATAAAATTTTTTTAAATACAACACATTATATTAGGTATATAAAAATAAAAATAATACTGAACGAATACACTTGACTATGGTTTGTAAGACCAGAAGACAAGAAACTACGTTGGTGTTTAGTTTAGTATTGATTTTTATTAAGCTGAGCCCGGGTTTATATACCCAGACTCATGCATATTTTCAACCCTTAAATCTAGTGCGTCTATTGCTGAGTGTGTAAGGCTCAGCATTGGTCTATTACATATTCTTATCTTATCGCAGAGTTTGTAAGACTCCGCGTTGGTCTATTATCTATTCTTATCCTATCGCTGAGTTTGTAAGGCTCAGCGCTCGTCTCTTACATATTCTTATCGCTGAGGTTGTAAGGCTCAGCGTTCGTCTGGCTATTTATAGAATCGATACAAGTGGCCCTTATATATTTCTAACACACCATCTGCTAGCCGTAGAGTGCGTAGAAGGCGTGTATACGATCTTTGTATATGTGTATGTTCATGCCTGAACATTCTGCGGGGGGCCAGAAGATGTGACAACTGCTGTCTGTGGTTTCTTTTCTTAATCTTATACAGGACAAATAGAATTATTATAATTATTACTAGTTCCAATGAAATATGTCCATGCCTGCAGTCCTTGTACGTTTTGTGTGTTCGTGCCTGCGGTGTCCAGAAAATATAGTAGCCAGATATATTGCGCTGTTCCCTTGATCTTTTGCGCAGGTGGCGGTTCCCATGCCAAGTGAAGTCGAGGCTCTTTAAAGAACTTACGCCACTTATAGTTGTGTTCAATTTTATAATCGGCATCGCTCATTGAATCTGCTGAGGCGGTGTCCACTCGCTTCATTGCTGTCTCCAGATGGGAGCCGTCCATATTTTGATAATAACGCTGCCTTAGGGCAGCTTTTAATTCGCTTGTAGTGGATCTTTCCTTTAATATGTTGCTATTTCCAGTTAAGTCCTCGTCCGATGTAATTGTAATTACATCATTAATCTCTGAAGTAGTTTCCAGATTGAACTCCGCTTCTGTGGTCATAACTGAAGAGTTTTGATCTCCAGCTGCACATGCAGTCGCCGTTGCAGTCGTCGCAGAAATTTGGTCATCCATCGCGCTGCTAACAGTGTTAATATCATCAGCAGCACTCAACGTTGCTGTCGATGTCGAAGATGTGGCAGCAATTGCTTTCTCGTCCCCATCTTCTATATCCTCCGACTTTTCTGGTTGATCCTTTGTCGGAGTTGGTAGCAAACAGATCTTGTTTCTTGACCTTTTGTCTTGGATCTTTTGCTTTGTTTTTGTTGTTAATACTCGAACTTTATTATCTTGTTCTTCTGTAGCTTTAGTTATCTTTCCTCCCATGTGGGGGCTTGCCGGCGGGAGGGATTCCCAGTTTTTGAACACTATTTTGTCCAAAGCGGCCTGATATATTAACTGCTGATCAGCGGTGGCGTTGTCGCTGTCAACGGAGGTGCTCACGAACATGCGGATACTGCCTTCATCATTGTTTTTCAGCAGTTCCGTGTCCACTGGCTTGCTATCGATATAGCGTTTGTAGCGTTTGCATAAATAGTCCCACGCTGGATTGTAGTTAGCCGATTCATATTTGAAATGGCTGATGACCCTGTGGCCGTCTCCTCTGAGGTACAATTTCAGGTACATCAGCTTAGTCTTGTCGCTGATATCCTTTCTGTTGTGAATTATATTGGTGAACTGCTCGAAGAACGTTGGCCACGCCTCAGGACTTCCATCGAAATAGGGAAGAGTAGGTCTTGGTCGCTTTGGCACGTCTTCTTTTTTGTTGTGAAAGTCATCTAACTTTCTGTTGATTTTTTTTGTCAGTCTGTAGACTCTGCCTTCCAATGCGTCTATGCCTTTGATTTCGTAGGATGGTTTATTGTACTTCACCTCGAGATCACTGAGCACTGACTGGACCTTATTCCATAGATACTCTAGCATATCTTTATGGTCTAGAGTTTCTTCCTGGTTGCTGAGCTCTAGGTTGGCATACACCTCTTCAATGTGCAGCTTTAATGCTAGAGCTCTTCTATCCACAAGTTCTACCAACGCATCCATTGGGCTCGCGACTTTGCGTGAGAACAATACTTCTTGTTGAGTATGTTTTTCCCTGGATGTTTCCGGTTGCATTTCCCAGCTAAACTTTGGCACATCCTTTTTCGGGATGGCCTGCTGGATGTTGTCACAAATCTCTGATTGCTTTTTTAGCACCTCAAGATTTTTGGTTGATCGTGCTGTGCCTCTACTCACAGCTTGGGTTTGTAAGCCAAAGAACAATTTTTTAGCACTTTACTTAGCACTAATCGCAAACATTTAGTAGCCTTGTGGTTCGAAGTTCTATGACTGTACTTCATCTGGCTCGAAGGACCATGAACGAATACACTTGACTATGGTTTGTAAGACCAGAAGACAAGAAACTACGTTGGTGTTTAGTTTAGTATTGATTTTTATTAAGCTGAGCCCGGGTTTATATACCCAGACTCATGCATATTTTCAACCCTTAAATCTAGTGCGTCTATTGCTGAGTGTGTAAGGCTCAGCATTGGTCTATTACATATTCTTATCTTATCGCAGAGTTTGTAAGACTCCGCGTTGGTCTATTATCTATTCTTATCCTATCGCTGAGTTTGTAAGGCTCAGTGCTCGTCTCTTACATATTCTTATCGCTGAGGTTCTAAGGCTCAGCGTTCGTCTGGCTATTTATAGAATCGATACAAGTGGCCCTTATATATTTCTAACACACCATCTGCTAGCTGTAGAGTGCGTAGAAGGCGTGTATACGATCTTTGTATATGTGTATGTTCATGCCTGAACAAATACTAATGCTAATTTTTATAAACTAAATAACTTCATAATATTACGTTATTTCTTAAAAAAGGGAGGTGTAGTATGTTGTATGATAAAAAGGCATATGCCCACCGTATTATAGTGTATACAATATGTATACAATATATAAAGTGGTCATATGCTCAGCCAAAGGCTTGAGTAAATTACTCATCAATACAGTGACACTTTGTCACTGTATTTACATAAAAGAACCACACACAAGTGCACGTAATATGATCAGCCATATATATGTAGACTGGCCTGCAGCGTGGGAACTGCAGGCCAGTCTACATATATATGGCTGATCATATTACGTGCACTTGTGTGTGGTTCTTTTATGGAACTGCAGGCCAGTCTACATATATATGGCTGATCATATTACGTGCACTTGTGTGTGGTTCTTTTATGTAAATACAGTGACAAAGTGTCACAACATACTACAGTACATAGATCGGACAATTAGAACAAGCTTTTGCAACGCACAAAATCTGTGCATCAGGGACAACTTCGTATGTACAATATGCTCGGCTCTGTCTTTTTAGACTCTGGCAGTGAAAATATGTACATACATTCGTGCGTATTCATGCGTATTTGAATTATATAAGAGGAAAGACCAACAAGGAGTTGGATGAAATGCTCTCGCAATTTGCAAGTCGCAAAAAGCTCTTTCGACGGACTGTTCACATACACTATGTTACTAAAGTCACCGTACCCCTGACACTTTCTCACGAAACAGGCTGTAACTTCGTCAAATTTTAATACAACTTAAAAGTTTTGATGGAGTTTGATAAAATAATCTTTCAACTACACAACAGCATTTAAATAATAGCAACATTTTATTTTAGTCCAGTATTATAGCTACAAAACCTAAAAAATATTCACATATTTGCGCTTTTCTTTCACTTTATCTGGGCGCTCACTTTTCACTTTTTATTCTCTCGGCTTCACTTTTCTCTGTGTCCACTTTTTCTCTGTCTTTGACTGTCCAGTATGGAGCGGCAGGCTCCCTTTTATAGGGCAGCCACAGGCCCTGCTTCGCTCTGTAACGGGGCCTGCTCGGCTCTGGAGCGGGGCCTGTCTGCTGCTCGTGTCCAAATAACGGCAATATCGCGTGATCTGAGGTGACGCCAAAATCCGGCCAAAATACGTGGCAGCCTCTCATTGGCCGAAGTACCGTTACGGCCATGCGAGTGAAAGCGTCCACTACTTTCACTCGGTCCCGAACGGCACCTCGGCTAACGGCCCCCGATGATCGTCGTGCGAGCGACGCGATCCTTTTGCTGAATCTGTATGATCGACAGATACGGCCTATAGTGCGGTCTCTGACCCCTTCCAGTCGCGAGGGTCGCTCCAACAGTACTCGCGTCGCTGTGTGGAGCAACATACATATGCACGTATATGCATGTATGCTGTATGTTTATACAGCAACTACGTATGTTACAAAAGTTTCGGTACCGGTGCCCAGTTGCGAGCGACGTCGGTGGAACGATCTCTTAGCAGCAGCCCCCGAAATGACTGCAGCGCCCCACCGGAGCACCCTTAGCAGCCGGAAGAGCCGCTGGAGCCAGGGGAGAGACGTCACCAGCGCCGAGGAACAAGGAGTGGCAATTGGCATCTTTGGATGCTGCCGCGCGGCCATACGCCAACACCACCGGGGGCCGCAAAACCACAGAGAAGCGTTTTGCGGCGGCGCCCGGCGTTGGCGATGGCGGCGGCAGGCCCATCGGGTCCAAGGGAATGAAGGAGAAGGTGCCTTGGGCTGGAAACAAGAGAATTGGCGATAAAAATGGTAATTTAAAAATTTTTAACATCAAAACACTTACCAGCAGCGCATAGCATTGCCAGCAGCGAGGGAAGATCAACTGTTGAGGTTAACAGGGCGTTAACAGCAGCGATCGACGCACAACAGAGAAACGCGCAACGCAACGACGCGCAACGCAGCAACGCGCCAACGCGCATGGGATCCACAAATAACGCAACACGGAGCGGCGCCACAACAGCGGGGGGCGCCACAACAGCGGGGGCGCCAAACTCAAAACACGATGGTCTCGTATTTTTCTCGAAGGAAGAGGGGAGTGTGAGGAGCAATATAGGTATGAACGTATAAATGTATGTAACATACGTAGTTGCTGTATATTTATATGCATGTACGTGCATATGTATGTTGTTTCACACAGCGACACGAGTACTGTAGGAGCGACCCTCGTGACTGGAATTGGTCAGAGACCGCACGATAGGCCGTCTCTGTCGCTCCTACAGACTCAGTAAATTGCTCGCGTCGTTCGCCGAGGTGCCGTTTGGGACCGAGTGAAAGTAGTTGATGCTTTCACTCGCATGGTCGTAACGGTATTTCGGCCAATGAGAGGCTGCCACGTATTTTGGCGGGATTGTGGCGTCACCCTAGATCACGCGATATTGCCGTTATTTGGACACGAGCGGCAGACAGGCCCCGCTCCAGAGCCGAGCAGGCCCCGTTGCCAAACTCAAAACACGATGGTCTCGTAGGGAGTGTGAGGAGCAATATAGGTATGACCGTATAAATGTATGTAACATACGTAGTTGCTGTATATTTATATGCATGTACGTGCATATGTATGTTGTTTCACACAGCGACGTGAGTACTGTAGGAGCGACCCTCGTGACTGGAATTGGTCAGAGACCGCACGATAGGCCGTCTCTGTCGCTCCTACAGACTCAGTAAATTGCTCGCGTCGTTAGCCGAGGTGCCGTTTGGGACCGAGTGAAAGTAGTTGATGCTTTCACTCGCATGGTCGTTACGGTACTTCGGCCAATGTACAGGTAAAACATTAGATATGGAGTCAAAATCTGATTCCTCTAAGCTATTGTGGACTGCATCAAAATTTGATTCCAACTTGGTGAGCGAATCCAAGAGCACACGCAGCTCACACGAATCCATATGGCTTGGGTTATCAACGTCCAATTTAGAATATAGCCTTTCAAGTCTATCGAAAAGTGTATTGGCTGCACTAAAGACCATACGCAGTACGAGTTTATCATATTTTTCGATAACTCATTCCATTTCTTTTTTATCGATAATAATCGAAAATCGGACTTTGTTTTTTAAGCCTAATTTGAATACTAATAGACCTAGAGACTAGGAGATACCCTGAACCCTGCAAAGTACTGATATTCCAATCATTCTACACTTCTTTCATTCACATATACAAAAACACATACACACACCCATTCGCATGCATCCATACGAACGCATAACCACGCGCTTTGCTTTCTGCGCAGCTACCAGTTACTGCGCTTGGGCTGCCGTGTGGGCTATATTATTAGAATTTATTTGTTATCGACTAAAAACCTTATCGAAAATCAGTTACAAAATTATATTTTCTACATCTTTAAATCATCCAAATTTAAAATGTAGATTCATAAGTATTTTTAAAAATTTCGGTTTCAGTCGGTCATACTTTACAACCCACCGCCTAAAACACCCCCTTCCCTACAAGTTTGCAAAAAGCGTATTTCAAATACTAGAGACTTGAGCATTAGGACATACACAAATTTTAATGTTATTATCACGGTGTGAAAGATTTTGGAAGATTGTCCATCTACAAAGAAAGTTATTATACCCTGAACCCATTGAAAATGGGAAATCAGGGTATAATGTTTTTGTGAAAATGTATGTAACAGGCAGAAGGAGGCTTGGCAGACCCCATAAATATTCTATTCTTGATCAGGATGACGAGCTGAGTTAATCTAACCATATCCGTCTGTCCGTCCGTCCGTCTGTCCGTCCGTAGGAACGCAGAGATCTCCTAAACTACAAATGCTAGAGACTTGAAATTTTACATGTATACTCGTGTATACCATACGCAGTACGTTTTTATCATATTTTTTCGATAACCCATTTCTTTTTTTATCGACAATAATCGATCATTTTGTTTCGTGTTTTAAGCCCTATTTCAATACTGGTAAGCCTAGAGACTTAAAATTTTTTGTGTTGATCAATGTGATGAATACAAAGATTTTGTAAGTTAAAGATTTAAGATACCTTGCCCCCTTCGCCCCAAATTTGAAAAAAAAAACCGTATATCAAGTACTAGAAACTTGTGCTTTGGCATATACACACATTTGCATGCTATAATCACGTTCTAAAAGTTTGATGAAGATAGTTCTACTACAAAAAGATTTATTCAACAAATAAATTCTCATAATATAGTCCACACGGCAGCCCAATCGCAGTAACTGGTAGCTCTGCAGTAAGCAGAGCGCGTGCTTATGCGTTCGTATGGATGAATGCGTATGGGTGTAGAATGATTGGAATACTTTACAGGGTTCAGGGTATCTCCTAGTCGAGCAGTCTCCACTAGAGCCCTCTTACTTGTTTTTTTTTCCTCAATTCTTATTAATTCTTTACTTAAATTTTTAATCTTTGTAGTTTTGACTATTTTTCTTTTGTTAAAAATTCGTATAAACTGTGCTTACAAGATAATTTTCAGCATTGTTGACTTCCGTGATGATGGGCCGGATTAACATTGTTCCTCAGATCCCAGGATTAGTGAGAATCCGTTACTAAAGATCTTGCGACGCACACTTATTACGTGGTTTCTACGGGCGGCAACAATGTTTCATTCACAGTCCCAACGCTGCCATACATATCTAATTGATTTTGGGTAGTCAGCCTGAGTATATTTTAAATTTCAAGTCTGTAGCGCTGATAGTAATCAACATAAAGCAGGGCCTGAACCCATTAAATATGGGGAATCATAGAGAACTTTTCCCGTTTATATCTCGTACATCTTTAGAGCTAGACTCTCCAAATTTTGCATATAGATACATGGGTATTTTATACAATTTTGATTTTTGTATATTGGCTCCAAAATTGACCAAATTCCCATTTTAATGTTAGTTGCAAATGTAGCAATGTGAATGAGCTGGTATTTCTTAAGAAATGACCAAAATTCAATAGAACTCTAGATCATATTTAATAAACAAAATATTTGGCCAATTAGCAAACGCACCTGCAAGCAGCAAGCTAGCAGCGGAGCAGAGCGTTTTTCCTATACGTATGCACACATTGATCGATTATTCTATGCATACAGTCATATGCATATGTATGTCCTTACAAGGCGAACAGCAATAAGTCTTTCCAGCACCTGTAGCGTAGCGTCGCTTGCAACCCCAGTGTTGGCAAGTCTATCATCAAACCATGATGATGACGGAGCCTACTCCACGCTCTATTCCATTCCGCTTTGTCCAAGGGGTGGCGAGACCTCATCCACCTAGCACGTATGCGCCTCTTCTCGGCAATGAGCAGCAGAATTTCTCTGGTTACCGGAATCCTGTCGGCTGTGGGCTTCCGGGGCGCTGGGCCAGAGCCCATTACAGCTGCTGCCTGGACAGTGTAAGTGAACACGTAGCGTCATCAATGTCCTTTCCAGTGCTCATCTCCATATTGAGTTGCAGTGACGACTCGAGGTTAGTTCCATCCAGGTTAGTGTGCCTGTTAGGTAGCCGCTCCGTCTTTGGATATGATAGAGCGGGCGCATCCAGCGTAGGTGGTCGGAACTGAGCTCGACGACCGCTCTTATGTCCGCATGGATGCTCAGTAATCCCTTAGTCTGAGCAAAATGGAGGTAGCCTGGTGAGCCTCTGCTGCCGTACGAGTATCTCGTTGGTCCCCCTGTTGCCAGTACGTTTATCTCAGTGTTCAGGGCGAGGTTTGCAAGCGCATGGCCTCTTCGGTTGCACCTTCCTGCCCCCAATAGCCAATGGGACGCACTCCAGTCTCCCGCAATGATGAATTTGGAACGATGATCCTCCAAAATCGACTCAATTTCATCAGTAGTCCAGATGTACCTCTGTGGACAATAGATCGCTCCAACATTAATAGGGCCGAGTACCGTTTCAATAGTGGCTGCAAGTTGCACCTTACTAGTGGCTATTGGTGTCAACGGGCAGTGGACCAGGCTAGACCTGATCAGGATCGCTGCACCTCCTTTGGCGTGCCTGGTACTCGGATCGTTTGCAGAGTAAGCCTCGAAACCGAATATTTTGGATGCCTGTGACCCTTTGCAGTATGTCTCACTGAGCAGCAAGACATCTATCTCGTGTCGCCACACGAAGCATTCTACTTCGTGCAGCTTCGTGGCAATACCGTCGGCGTTCCACACAAGGATGCGCAGCGGCATCATTATGGTGTCTTCTGAGCTTTGAGAGCAGTGAGCAGATTAAGTATTTGCCCCTGCTGCTGTGTCTGTTGATGTTGCAGTTTTGGCATCATCATCATTAGCTCCATCTGCTTCTCTTGGAACGAGCGGATGCTTTCATTAAGCACTTGTAAAATGGCTGCGGCTCCTGTCGTTAAACTGCTGTTGATGTTGGGCCTGTTGATGTTGGGCGTGCTGCTGTTGTTGCTTAGCTACTTTCGCATAGGTGACGCCGCTACGAGGGGTGGCTACTAGTCGGCTTCTTGAGGCATTTAGTGGCAAAGGTCGCTCCCAGCTCTCGCTTCTGCCGCCTAGTCCATTCTGGGCCTGGAGTGTTGTAGGAACGCTTGGTATTTGGAGCAGCCCGAAGAGTTAGCTGGAAGCTTGTGCAGTCTTTGGAAGAATGTTCTCCGGTGCATTTTACACATATGTGCGTTTTACGGCAGTATTTGGCCTTGTGGCCAAACTGTTGGCATCTATGGTATTGCACGACGGCAGTCCGCTTACGGAGTGGTTCAATTACGACTCTCGTATGGCAGAGTGTCTTAACTGCCAGGATCGCCTTGTTGTTATCAGCTGCGGCAATGTTCAGGAAGAACATGTTGACTGGGCTATCTTTGGGTGTACCTGGCTTACTGCGCCTCTGGGGCGTATGGGCATTAATCACTTTGTCGTCTATTTTGCCAAGTTCCTCCTTAATCTGACTTAGTAAGGTGCTATCGTGCAAGCCTTTAACGCAGACTCTGTACTTCTTTAAGCTGGTAGCAGTGGAATTCATACTGATCATTCTCGAGCCATTCTCGAGACAATGCTGAGGAAGGTAGCAGCATCAGCCGTGTAGAGCCTCATGACACCACCCAGTTATAAAATGATATCTCATCACCCAGAGAGGCCCTGGCCTCGGCCTTGTTCACATCCGTTACTTTTTCAATGCCCTGCTTTAGTAAATTAACATTGATAACTCCTTCCATCACAATTGGAGGGGGTTTGGGCTGTGCTTTAACGGGCACGCCAGAGCTGCCAGCTATGGCAGCAGCCTGATTCGACGCGGCAATAACATACATATGTATTCGTCTGTACACACAATTGCAGCATGCCAGCGATTTTTACGCGTGTGCAAATGTGTATATATGTATGTATATTCAAATGCGTATTCGAGCAATTCTAAGAATCTCAATTGCAATTGAATTGTCTTTGAATTGTTTGAATTTTCAGTTACTACCTTGGTTTTTTGTTTACTATATGGTGCTGTAGCAGTGAAGTTCTGTGCTAGTTACTTTGTATTAGATCAAGACAGTGGCGCTGTTGAGAGAGACGGTGCATGTTATGTAAGAATTCCGCGGTTCGAATCCCGCCGATGTTAAATGTTTCTTTTTATTTTATTTTTTTTGACAAATATGCTGTTTGATTGTGGTGCAAGCTCGAACCCCGCGGGAAATTTTAAAAAAATCGAAAATTTATATTGTCATAATATATTATATATTTTTTTAATTTCTTAAATATGCTTCCTTTTGTCTTATTAATACCTATTAAGCTTTAATATATATATATATATACTTATGAGTGACACAATCATATGAATTTTGCATTTGGCCGCTACAGATGTCGATTTGGCTCGCCCCCAGTGGACGTGGATTGAGGTGCAGGTTCGAACCCCGCGGAAAACTTTGTTTTTTTAATTTAATTTATATTTTTTAATTTTCTTAAAAATGTTTCTTTCCGTAATATCAATGCCTATTAAGCATACTTATATCTATACTTGAGTGGCATACGCAAATGAATTTCGCCATTGGGCACCTAAAATCCGATTTCCCACGCCCCCTGTGGGCGTAGACCTATTATTTTCGTCCAGTTCTTAGAATGAGCTGACGGCTTCGTAACTGTAAAAGAGGCGTAACAATTATTTCATCATTCATTATGTCATCGATAGAGGAGATTATCAGTAACTCAACTATCAAGTTTATATCTCTAAAACTGTAGGAGATATAAACTTTTGCGGTTTGCCACGCCCCCTGTGGGCGTAGATATATCCGCCATAGCTTATTGATCTTAGGTAGTCAACCCGAGAAAACAGACCAAATTTCAAGTCGCTAGCATCAATAGTGCTCAAAATATAGCAGAACTTGGAAAATCACTATATATTTAGATCCGATTGACCACGCCCTCAGTGGGCGGGGATATATAGTTTTTTCATCGATCTTTATAAAATCGTAACATTAACTTACGTGTCAAATTTCAGCGTTCTAGCTTTACAACTTTAGAAGATACAGTTTGCCCGATTTGCCATATCTTTTTGATCTTGGGTGATCAACGCGAATCTACATTCCAAATTTTCGTGTCAAGAATAATAAAATATTAAAACTTGTGTTGATTATATATGTATGTACATATGTAAATTTGTATTATGTATTATGCATTTATCTTAGTTAATAATAATTAGTAAATATTTTTACACGTTTCGATATTAAATGTCTTTTTAAATTTCTGAATTTGTGCCTGAAAATTTTAAACCTTTTATTTAATATCCATTTTTTTATTTAATATCCATTTTCAAAAAACAACCCCCGCTTATGCACAATGCATGTTTATGCATGCATGCACGCAAAACGGTTTTTTTTTTACAAAACATCGATTCGCGAGTTTATTTGCGGACTTTGAGAAATATTCGACGGATTTCTGCGAGCTATGTACATACATACATATGTATGTATATAAAGCGCCAAAGCTTCTTCTGGAGTATATTTAATGGGGCGTTGTTGGTCTGCTTCTAGCATTGAAGCTACTGTATTTTTGATGCACTTCGTTTACTACATTAGTATAGGCTTTATTTGTGTTGCTCTCATAAAATGATTGCAAGAGTTGTTTTCTACAAGATGTGATAATTTTGTGCATTGACGGGTAGGGTGGAAATCTTCAATTTCTTTAGGTTTTTTGGCCTAAAGCCAATTTCGTTTCTCGGCTCAGAAGCACCAAATCGTCGTTGAGCCAGGCTGCGTTGTTGAACTCCAATCGCTTTCTGTCTCTGTTGTTTTTTTTTTTTCCACCTTTCAGAGAGATTTTTTTTTTTAATTTTACGTTTTTATATAATTGAATCTTAGTCCTCCTCACTACAGTTCATTTTCTTAAGAACATTAGCAACAAGTAAGAGAGCTCTAGTCGAGACTGCTCGACTACGAGATCCCCTGAACTCTTCCAGGAACAAATATTTCAGTTTAAGTAATTCCTCGCTTTTCTGCTTATACGCACGCACGTAAAAGCAGGCATGTATAAGGCTGCAGTGTGGGTTTACTATGGGAAATTAATTGTTTAATAAATTTTTTTGTAGACGGACAATCTTTATAAAACTTTCAGACCGTAATAATAACACACAAGTCTCTAGTTTTTGAAATAAGCTTTATGCGAATTTGGAGGGAAGGAAACCGAAATTCTATAAAATGCATATGAATCTTATTTGGAGACTCTAGCTTTAGACAATTTAATTTTTTAATTGATTTTCGATAAGTTTTTTAATTTTTGGAGACAAACTCAATATGCGCGTGCAATATACGGACCTACGAAACAAAATTTCAAGTCTCTAGCTCTTATATCTTCTGAGATCGACGCGTTCATACATACAGATGGACGGACGGACAGACAGACGGACAGGGCTAAATCAACTCAGCTCGTCGCCTTGATCAAGAGTATATATACTTTATGGAGTCTGCCACGCCTCCTTCTGCCTGTTACATACATTTCAAGACAACCATTATACTCTGATTTTCCATTTTCAATGTGTTCAGGGTATAAAAATTAACTCTACAAGTGCGAAAGTGAAACTAGCTGTTATCTATGTTTGTGTTTATGAGCTTGTCAATGATATGCATATATTGCAATAGGAGGGAAATCAAATTTTGCATTATTTAAAAAGTTGAAAATTAGTATTTCGTTACGCTAATCAGCCCAATCGTCCTCTGTGCGTTAGCCAGAATGTGTTTTGGTCAAGTGTAATGATCTTACTGCTGACGGTAGACACGGTTGCGTTGCTGAAATAGCACACGTGTAAAAAGTGAATGCACTGTGGCTGTGATATATTTGGGCTGGCGCAATGCCCTTTTGTGGGGAGTGTCGTTAACTTATATATTTCTGATCTCCGGTTGTCAACGCGAATATACATTCCAAATTTCAACTCTCTAGTTCTTCAACTAATATGATTTCTCTTACGCGCCTAGTGGGTGGATCGGGAAAATCTTGAGCTTATAATTATAATAATTTGAGGATGTTGGAAGCTGCCGAGCTTTTTCGGCTACTCTGACTCCAAACATTTACCAAGGCACAAATAAAAAGCCAATACGATTTAATTTAGCATATTTATTTATTTAATGCTGAGTCCGTGGTACATACAGAGTTTAAAGAAAGAAAGTTACAAGTAGAAGCAAGTAAATAGAAGCCCAAATGTATGTGTGTTATGTATGTGCGTGAGTGCACTAAGAGCGAATAAGTATAAAAAAAATAGAAGAACTAAATCTAAGAGCAATTATTATTTGAGCCGCCGGCGGCTCCCCGGACTAGCGGCTATTTCAAAGGTGGCAAGTTTACGTCCTTCAAGCATACCACATCGTTAACTTTGATAGAAGGATGCGGTGTGCGCTATTTTCCACGCTGTTGGAGAATGGTGAGGTATTTCTCACTCCAGCGCTTCCAAAACAATTGGTGAATGTACGCCATGCGTTGCCAGCGATCGTGGCGATTGTGGTCGAGCCCAGTTACGTCTGGCTCGGGAAATCGATGAGTGGTCGACCAATCAAGAATTGTCCTGTGTTAAGTGTCGAACAAAGCTGTTGATCGGTCGACTTCCTAGTTCGCGTTGAAGCAAGGCCTTAAACTTTAATAGAGTTGATTCGAGTTTCACAGGTAAAACATAAGATATGGAGTCAAAATCTGATTCCTCTAAGCTATTGTGGACTGCATCAAAATTTGATTCCAACTTGGTGAGCGAATCCAAGAGCACACGTAGCTCACACGAATCCATATGGCTTGGGTTATCAACGTCCAATTTAGAATATAGCCTTTCAAGTCTATCGAAAAGTGTATTGGCTGCACAATAAACTCCAAACGCGACGAACAACCGACGAATGCTAAAGATAAGCAAGATTATCTGAACTTTTATGTATGTATGTATGTATGTATGTACATATATAATTTATGCAAAAATGGTAATGTTTTACACTGCTGTGTTACGACGAAGTTGATTGTTAATTTTAATGCACTATTTTTTGCACAAATGTTTATGATTTTCACTGTTGAGTGACGACGAAATAAATTATTAACTTTTGACGCACTAAACGAACACCACGGAGTGTATAAATCACCTCGGGGTCAACAATATGTTGGAAGCTGCCGAGCTTTTTCGGCAACTCTGGCTCCAATCATTTACGAAGGCACAAATAAAAGCCAATACGATTAAATTTAGCATAATATTTATACCCTGAACCCATCGAAAATGTGAATTCAGGGTATAATGTTCTTGTGAAAATGTATGTAACAGGCAGGAGGCATGGCAGACCCCATAAAGTATATATATTCTTGATCAGGATGACGAGCTAGGTTAATCTAGCCATGTCCGTCTGTCCGTCCGAATAAACGCAGAGATCTCCTAAACTACAAGTGCCAGGAAATTTTACATGTATATTCGTGTATACCATACGCAGTACGAGTTTATCATATTTTTTCGATAACTCATTCCATTTCTTTTTTATCGATAATAATCGAAAATCGGACTTTGTTTTTTAAGCCTAATTTGAATACTAATAGACCTAGAGACTAGGAGATACCCTGAACCCTGCAAAGTACTGATATTCCAATCATTCTACACTTCTTTGATTCACATATACAAAAACACATACACACACCCATTCGCATGCATCCATACGAACGCATAACCACGCGCTTTGCTTACTGCGCAGCTACCAGTTACTGCGCTTGGGCTGCCGTGTGGGCTATATTATTAGAATTTATTTGTTATCGACTAAAAACCTTATCGAAAATCAGTTACAAAATTATATTTTCTACATCTTTAAATCATCCAAATTTAAAATGTAGATTCATAAGTATTTTTAAAAATTTCGGTTTCAGTCGGTCATACTTTACAACCCACCGCCTAAAACACCCCCTTCCCTACAAGTTTGCAAAAAGCGTATTTCAAATACTAGAGACTTGAGCATTAGGACATACACAAATTTTAATGTTATTATAACGGTGTGAAAGATTTTGGAAGATTGTCCATCTACAAAGAAAGTTATTATACCCTGAACCCATTGAAAATGGGAAATCAGGGTATAATGTTTTTGTGAAAATGTATGTAACAGGAAGAAGGAGGCGTGGCAGACCCCATAAAGTATATATATTCTTGATCAGGATGACGAGCTGAGTAGATATAACCATATCCGTCTGTCCGTCTGTCCGTCCGTAGGAACGCAGAGATCTCCTAAACTACAAGTGCTAGAGACTTGAAATTTTACATGTATACTCGTGTATACCATACGCAGTACGAGTTTATCATATTTTTTCGATAACTCATTCCATTTCTTTTTTATCGATAACAATCGAAAATCTGACTTTGTTTTTAAAGCTTAGTTTGAATACTGTTAGACCTAGAGATTTACTGTGTAGATTAAAGATAGTCCCACTACAAAAAGATTTATTCAACAAACAAATTTTCATAATATAGCCCACACGGCAGCCCAAGCGCAGTAACGTGTGTATGTGTTTTTGTATATGTGCATGAAAGAAGTGTAGAATTGTTGGAATTGTTGTTGTGTACTTTGCAGGGTTCAGGGTATCTCCTAGTCGAGCAGTCTCGACTAGAGCCCTCCTACTTGTTAAACAATTAAATTGCCATAGTAAGCCCACACTGCAGTCCATACGCGATTATTCGTGCGTGTGTATGTGCATGTTTTATATCTTGTGTAAGCAGAAAAGAAGCGAATAATCACTTAAATTAAAATATAAGTTCCTCGAAGGGTACAGGGGATCTCGTAGTCGGGCAGTCTCGACTAGAGCTTTCTTATTTGTTTCGTTAGAAATGCCCACAAATTCTCAATAGGATTAAAATTCGGGCTCTGGGATCGGAAATATAACTTTCCTGCAGTTATAAAGCAGTAGTGATTTGTGTTTCGGATCATTGTTTTGATACAGTTTGTATTTGAGTTTTCTGCACTTTTTCGGATGAACGATGCCAAAGTTGTGCGCACTTTCTGTTAATTCGTTCTTTAAAATATTTAAATATAACTCCTTAGTCATGATATCGTTTAATATCCACAGCTCTCCTACACCTTTGGAAGAAATACAGAAACACACCATGACTGAAAACTTGTTAAACTCAACAGTAGGCATAATATAATATTTTGGTCCATTGGCTTTTTGGAGGGTTTTTTGTTTTCACAAAACGTTTCCAGCGCCATCATTAAGTATCACATTATCTTCATCTCGTCGCAAGCAATTACATTATTCCAATAGTCAAGCTGATTGCCAACATTACGTCTTGCTAAGGTTAAACGTTTCTTAATATTTACAGCAAACAACAACGACTTCTTTTTTGCCACATTTGATGAGTACTTCTGGAAATAAACTACTTTTGTCACAGTATTACAACACACTGTCTTCTGAAGGCTTATTTTCCTGTCAATCACCTACTGTCTGAGGCTTGTTTGAGGTTAGTTTTCCACGGTCTTTAGTATGAGGAACTTTTTTGAAGAACTGATATTTAAATTTAAGTGATTCGTCGCTTATATTCTGCATATGCAAAAAACACAAACATGCACACACACATAAACACATAGCCACGCACGTATAAACAGGCATGGGCTGCCATGTGGGCTTACTATGGAAAATTAATTGTTTAATAACTAGTTTTGTAAACGGACCATCTTCATAAAACTTTCAGAACGTGATAATAACATTCAAATGTGTGTATATGCCAAAGCACAAGTCTCTAGTACTTGGTATACGTTTTTTTCAAATTTGGGGCGAAGAAGGCGTGGTAATGAAAATGACAAAACCTTTGTTTTTATCACATAAATGTACACAGTAAATCTGAAGTCTCTAGGTCTATCAGTATTCAAATAAGGCTTAAAACAAAGTCCGATTTTCGATTATTATCGATAAAAAGAAATGGAATGAGTTATCGAAAAAATATGATAAACTCGTATAGTATACACGAGTATATATGTTAAATTTCAAGTCCCTAGCACTTGTAGTTTAGGAGATCTCTGCGTTCATACGGACGGACAGACGGGCAGGCAGACATGGCTAGATCAACTCAGCTCGTCATCCTGATCAAGAATATATATACTTTATAGGATCTGCTGCGCTTTCTTCTGCCTGTTACATACATTTTAACAAAACCATTATACCCCGATTTCCCATTTTCAATGGGTTCAGGCTATAACAAGTAAGAAAGCTCTAGTCGAGACTGCTCGACTACGGGATCCCCTCAACCCTCTTCCAGGAACTAATACTTCAATAATTCGGCGTTCCACTTCTACTTAAACATGTACACACACATACAAACATACGCACGCACGTATAAACAGGCATGGGCTGCCATGTGGGCTTACTTTGGGAACATAATTGCTTAATAACTTTTTTTGTAGACGGACAATCTCGATAAAACTTTCAGACCGTGATTATAACATTGAAATGTGTGTATGTGCCAACGCACTGTAACGAACCTTTGGTTTATCCCGAGTTTAAGCCGGGCCAGTATCAGCCGACTGTGTGTTCGTGCCAACAAATTTATTTGTTGAAGCCCCTGCGATAATTATTAGCCACTTGTGATTTTAGTTTGAAACGTAAGATATATTTTCTTAAATTTAAGTAGGATTTGACACTTCACTTCAGCTACTCTTATAACAACTCGCCCCTGCGAGGCCGCTGACTTGGCTCGGCGTACTCTGGCTGGGAAAGCGATTGTGCTAAGGCACGCTAGGTTTCGCCCAAACGCTCCAGAGAACCCAGGATGCTGGTCTGTGGACTCCGGCGGTTCGCGCGGATGCACAATGGCCACTCCTGCAACTGGACTCACTCTTGGCATACCTAGGTTTGCTTCACGCACAATGCGCCTCTCGTACGCACAGCTACGTGAGCTCACTCACTCCTGTTTCGCAGGTTTCGCCAACCTGCTGCCGCTGCTTTCCGTTGCACCAATGTCCTTGTTGGTGGCCGCCGGTGCTCCTGGTTTGCCTATGGTGCTGTATAGGCGTCCCGAATATCCTCCTTGGATATGTTGTATTTTCCTCGATGTCCTTGCTGACTCAAAGTCCTTTGATGGCGTTGTCCTTCAAGGTTCTTGAGTGTCCTTACGTTGTCTGGTTCACTTTAGTTTGCACTTGTAACCTCGCCGACTATCACACTTGCTGCACTTTTACTGTCTCGGGTTCACTTTCACTGCCTCTTGGGTTCACTTTTTCTCTATCTCGTATGGAGCGGCAGGCGCCCTTTTATAGCCTCTCATTGGCCGAAGTACCGTTACGGCCATGTGAGTGAAAGCATCCACTACTTTCACTCGGTCCCGAACGGCACCTCGGCTAACGGCCCCCGATGATCGTGCGATCGACGCTGAATCTGTAGGAGCGATAGAGACGACCTATATACTATATATCCCCCCATTGTGGCGCCGCTCCGTGTTGCGTTTAAAAAAAAAAAAAAAAAACCTTTACATGCGCCGTCTTGCTCAGCTGGTCCGCCTCCGACTTGATTCGGCAGATGACCGGCGACACAAAACTGGTCACCGTATATGACCCTCCATAGCGTGGTGCCAGTTTTACTGCGAATCCCTCCGCGGCATTGGACAAGTGGCGTTCCTTTGCCCACACCTTGTCCCCTATGACCGGCTTCCACAGTTGCCGTCGTAGTTTGTAATGCCTCGCCTGATCCTGACCAGCTCTCTCCAGGTTTCTACGCACTAACTCGAAAGCCTCGCGCATCTTGCCGGCTCTCTCTGCCGGGTTCTGTGCCTCCTGTCCTGTTCCAACTGTTTGCGCGTCAAACAGAGATTTGGGCAGTCTTGGCTCGCGCCCTTGCGTGATGAAGGCTGCCGTATACCCTGTAGATGCTGACACGCTGCTATTGACTGCCAGCGTCAACTCCGGCAACGCATCATCCCAACATCTCTGGTCGCTCCCAGCAAACTGTGCAATCATCGTCTTGACCGTTCTGTTGGCCCTCTCTGTTGGATTTTCTTGGGGCGTGTATGGTGCCGTCAGCTGGTGACGCGCACCAAGCTCTTCTAAGAATTCTTTGAACGCTCGACTGGTGAACTGGGTCCCGTTGTCCGTGATGAGCACCTTGGGCGCGCCAAATCGTGCCAAGATCCGCTCCCAGAATGCTTTTTGGAGCGCTGTCGTGGTTGCACTCCTGAGTAGCACCATCTCCGTCCACTTCGAGAACCGGTCTATGAAGACCAAAAGCATGGTATTTCCATGCTTTGACCTCGGCAGTGGGCCTACAAAATCGGCACATACATTTGTCCATGGCTCCTCCGGCACCTGGGTCAGCATCTGCCCAGCTGCTTGCAGCTGACTGGGCTTATATCGCTGACACAGCTCACAGCGCTGCACGTACGGCCGCACATCTCGATACATACCCGGCCAGTAGTATTACGCGGCCATCCGAGCAATTGTTTTCCGGCTCCCAAGGTGGCCAGCGGTGGTTGCGTCGTGGCTCTCCTCCAGCACTTGTTTGCGCCTCTCCGTTGGCACAGACAATTTTCACGCCGCCACATCCTCGTGGCCGGCATGGTGCGGAATGTGCCGGTATACGTTTCCAGACTCTTCCATGTAATCTGGAAACTTTTGTGGCGCCTTGAGCCGATCCTGGCGTAGCTTGGTGAGCCAACGACATCCTGTCCCAGCTGGCGGCTCGTCACTCGTGACCAAACGGCATGCCTCCTCGCCCAGAGGCTGCCGTGAGGGCGCATCTGCCACCACATTTTGTTTGCCCTTCCTGTAGCAAATCTCGAAATCATATTGCTACAGCCAGTTGAGCCACTTCAGCGCCATATGGTCCGCGACCACTACAAAATGGTAGCCTTCCAGGTATAGCCTGAGCTTTCGTATGCCCCAGATTATGGCCAGACACTCCGACTGGCATACGAAATTACGCGCTCTCCTTCCTCAGAGGCCTGTGTCAAGATTGCCCCAAGCCCATTATTGCTTGCATCTGTCTGTGAGCAAAACGGCTTCGTGAAATCAGGACACGCCAGCACCGGTGACTCCGTCAACTTGGCCTTTACTGTTTCGAACGCCTGTTGCCGCTCCTCCGTCCACTCCCATTTCGTTCCCTTTTTGAGCAGTGCGTTGAGGGGATGCACTGTCGCAGCAAAGTCTGCAACGAAGCAGTGGTACCACGAAGCCACTCCAACATATTGCCGCAACTCCTCCACGTTGGTGGACGGCTTCAGCTCGGCAATTGAGGCTACTTTCTCTGGGTCTGTACAAATGCCATGCTCCGTGACTTTGTGACCCAGGTACTTCAGCTCCTTCTTGAAGAAATCGCACTTGTCGATGTTGCTCCTCAAGTTGGCTGCTCGTAGCCGCCGGAACACCTCCCGCAGGTTGCTCATGTGCTCCTGGCGCGTCCTTCCAATGACGATGATGTCGTCCAGGTAGGCGAAGGCGTGTGGCATCATCTCTGGACCGATGACCTGGTCCAACACTCGCTGAAAGTTTGCCAATACCCATCCTTCAGATCCAGGCTGGTGATGTAGCGCGCCTCCCGCAGTTGATCCAAAATGTTATGCACCCGCGGCAGGGGGTATGCATCCTTAATGGATATGCTGTTCAGCTGCCGGAAGTCCACACATAGCCGCCACTTCCCATTCTTCTTTCGCACCAGGACTATCGGCGCGCTATATGGGCTCTTTGAGGGCTCGATGCAGCCTTTGGCCAACAGCTCATCCACCTGCAGGTTGATTTCCGCCTGCATCTTTGGATTTTTAGGGAAGTAGCGTGGTTTTATAGGCCTGTTGTCCTGCATCCTGATCCGGTGCTCCATAATCCTGGTGGTGCCCTTTACGTGTTGGGATTTCTGCAGCTCGTGCCTCAAGAAAGCGTCCACATCCGAATCCTCGTGTAGCGGCTTTTGATTCTCCGCAGTCGCCTCCACTGGCGTCTCAGGATCTGCCTCCACGCTGACCACAGCCACGGACAGCTTCTCCTCTGGCTGTCCGCTCGACTGTGGGATTCTTGGCTCGATCATCAGCGTCAAGCCGCCACACTCCAGCGCCACAATCCCAGCCCAGCACCAGGTCGTCGATCACTCCTGGCAGAATCAGCAACGGGATCTGGATTTGCTGACTCCCCAGGTTAATCCGCGTCTCCAGCTGCGAGTCCACTTGACTGCAGCTGCCGTCCGCCAAGCGTATGCGCCGCCGTGTGACACGCACCACACCCACTCCTCGGAGCCGGTCAGCAAGCCTTTCACTGATAAAGCTGCTCGAGGCTCCCGTGTCGATCGTGACTCTTTGCTGAGTGGCTCCAATGGCAACGATTGCCGTCATCTGGCTGCCTTCGTCCTGAAGACGGTCCACTAACGCCTGGGGGCTTCTGGCTGCTGCTCCCGCTCGCCCCTGGATGGCGGGTGCCGCTGCTCGTTTCCCGACTGGCAGCAGCTAGCCGTTCGCACTCCGATGCGCCCACACTGCCAGCAGAACTCCAACGCCTTGTTGCGGCACGCAAAAGCGCTATGCCCCACCTGGCCATACATCCGGCATGCCCTGCCTGGGTTTGGGATGTGTGTCCTTGGTCTTGATGCGCCTGTCCTTGGCGCAGGAGAAGGCCTCACCTCCTCATCCATGCGGCGATACTCCACGTCACCTCCAGCGTCGTCCATGGCCATCAGTCGCGTGCGGCCGGGCCGTGGCTGCTGCCGCAATCTCTCCCAATCCTTCTCCAACTCCTCGAACTCGTCAGCCAGGTGCCTCAATTCCACCAGACTCCGGAATTGATACGGGCAGGTGTAGGCACGCAGATCGGGCAGGCTGCTGTTATAGATTAGCTTCATCTCGCGGTCTGCTCCATAGCGCAGAGGCCGCATGAGAGTTTGTATCTCGACCATGTAGACCATACAAACGTCGTCCATGCCGTCCAGTGCCGATTGTTGGCCACGTACCACTTCAAGGCGATGCCTTTCAGCAGCTCTGGCATCGCCCTCGGGACCATGTCCAGATCCAGGCCATACGTGTTAGCCGACCACTCCACCTGCTCCAGAAACTCCAAAGGCTTTGTGGTGCCATCGAAACGGAAGCTCCATTCCCTCACTTGCTTGGCTACCTTGGGATACTCCTGAGCTGTGCTGCCGAGTCCTCGTGGCCTTATTTCAGGTTGCGGGGTGGATGTAGCTCTCATCTCACCTTGTCGCGTATCCTGCAGCCGCGCAGTTCCGGAGGGCACACACAGCCGCGCCACATGCGCAACACCCGCCACCAGATCGTCGTCCACGACATCTGTTGGCGCCTCATCTCTGAGTGAGGCACGACGTCCATGTGAGTGAGTGAGTAAGGAATGCTTCCTTCATTCCTCTCAACCCACTCGCCAAACTGCCTCCGCATCACGTCCAGTGTGCCATTATGGCGTGATTTGGGGTGACGCCAAAATCCCGCCAAAGTACGTGGCAGCCTCTAATTGGCCGAAGTACCGTTACGGCCATGTGAGTGAAAGCATCCACTACTTTCACTCGGTCCCGAACAGCACCTCGCCTCTCTGACCCCTTCCAGTCGCGAGGGTCGCTCCTACAGTACTCGCGTCGCTGTGTGGAGCAACATACATATGCACGTTTATGCATATAAACATACAGCAACTACGTATGTTACATACATTTATACGTGCAAATAAGGCAAAAGGCATAGGGCGTAAGAAATGGAAACTGTTATTGTCAGTAGAATTTGAGTTGTGACGCGAAGATTCGGGACCACGCTCACCTCCAAACTGAACAATGAATTAGAGGAGTGTTTCTGGACTTGAAATGGTGTTTTTCGACTCTTGAGCAACATCCTGCAGGTACAGTTCATTTTTGGAAATGACTTGGTCAAAGTTCATGACAAACTCGTTGCCTTTTTTTTTAAGATCGTATTCTTTTTCCTGATAAATAAGACTTTTGACGTCGAGAAGGAATTCAAATTTTTCAACGTATTCAACCGTACGAATCTTCCGTGCATTTTTTTAAATAGTCGATCATCTGTTTATACCCTGAACCCATTGAAAATGGGAAATCAGGGTATAATGGTTTTGTTAAAAGTATGTAACAGGCAGAAGGAGGCGTGGCAGACCCCATAAAGTATATATATTCTTAATCAGGGCGACGAGTTAAGTTGATTTAGCCCTGTCCGTCTGTCTGTCTGTCCGTCTGTACGTCCGTCCGTCTGTCCGTCTGTCCGTCTGTCCGTATGTATGAACGCGTCGATCTCAGAAGATAAGAGCTAGAGACTTGAAATTTTTTTTCGGAGATCCGTATATAAAGCGCGCATATCAAGTTTGTTTTTGAAAATCGATAACTGCTCCCAATATTTTGTTATCGATTAAAAACCTTCTCGAAAACCAGTAAAAAAATTATATTTAATACACCTTCAGAGCTAGAGTTTAAATTTAAAATGTGTATTCATATGTATTTTTAAGAGTTTCGGTTTTTGTCATATTTTAAAATACATATGAATCGATATTTTTTAATATACATATGAATCTACGTTTAAAATTTTGGGACTCTAGCTCTCTTAAAATAACGGGAGCAGTTATCGATTTTTGAAAACAAACTTGATATGCGCGCTTTATATACGGATCTCCGAAAAAAAAATTCAAGTCTCTAGCTCTTATATCTTCTGAGATCGACGCGTTCATACATACGGACAGACAGACAGTATAACAAGTAAGAGTGCTCTAGTCGAGGCTGCTCGACTAGGAGATACCCTGAACCCTGCAAAGTACTGATATTCCAATCATTTGACACTTTTTCATGCACATATACTAACTGCACAGTTACCAGCGAATGCGCTTGGGCTGCCATGTGTTGAATAAATCTTTTTGTAATGGGACTATCTTCATCAAACTTTCAGAACGTGATAACATTTAAATGTGTGTATATGCCAAAGCCCAAGCTTCAGTACTACTTGATATACGTTTTTTTCAAATTTAGGACGAGGGAGGCGTGGTATCCAAAATTTGTAAATTACAAAATATTTATATTTATCAAATAAATCTACACAGTAAATCTCTAGGTCTAACAGTATTTAAATTAGGCTTAAAAAACAAAGTCCGATTTTCGATTATTATCGATAAAAAACAAATGGAATGAGTCATCGAAAAAATATGATCAACTCGTACTGCGTATGGTATACACAAGTATACATGTAAAATTTCATGTCTGTATGTCTGCAGCACTTGTAGTTTAGGAGATCTCTGCGTTCATGCGGACGGACGGATAGACAGACATGGCTAGATCAACTCAGCTCGTCATCCTGATCAAGAATATATATGCTTTATGTGGTCTGCCAAGCCTCCTTCTGCCTGTTACATACATTTTCACGAAACCATTATACCCTGATTTCCCATTTTCAATGGGTTCAGGGTATAAAAAGCAATATCTTAATGCTGCAGCTGCGGTGTGTCCGGTTGAATACAGACATGCACGCTTATCAGCATATAGACGTGTAAGAACATGTTAATAATTTAAGGAAATCAAGGAAATGTCAAGAAATTTCATGAACATAGCACATAATTTTTGAAAAATTAAAAACAAATTTTGTGTGGTTTTCCACACAAGGGTGAATTGAGGGTAAAAAAAAAACCAAACCATTCGGGGCTCTGGAAATCGGGCACTCTTGAGTTTTCTTATTTGTTTTTTTATTGAATATATAATTTTCAATAGACATTTAATTAATAACTATGTCTAAGTACTACATTTTTTTTACAGGTTTTAAGCCTAATATATGGAAACATTTTCGTAACACTGCCGCAGTTGCCTCACACAATAAAATTCTACTGTGGTTAATGCTAATAATTTGACCAGTCTCGTTTTTTTCAATGCAATAACAGCCGTCATAGAATTCAGTAAATACAACGGCAACTTCATAACAAAACTCAAAAAGAAAGTGTAGAAATAAACCATTTGCACATTTCATTAATATGTCATGTAATTTGAGCAGTGTTTTTGCAAGTTTCCACTCTTTTTCATGGCTCAGTTCTATGTTAAATTTATCTAAAATATCTCCCACGTGGCTAAAATCTTTACCGGAGTGGCGAGCAATAGAGCAAATGCGACTATACGTGTATAACAAGTATACCGCCGTATTTCCACGATCATCGAGCATTTTATCAAAAGAAAATATATAATCGCTTATACGGTTATGACACAAATCTGTATACTTTATACAGCCATATGCCACTGCTTCTTGAGCTTCGAGCAGTTCTTTAGGTGTCAATATATGATCACGACCTCTCTCCTGTAACTGCTTTAAAGAATACTTCATTCCCTCGTCCAACAAGTCTGACAGTTTGACGGTATCGCCCGAACGTGTCTTAAATTTTTTGCCATCGATATATGGAAACATTTTCGTAACACTGCCGCAGTTGCCTCACACAATAAAATTCTACTGTGGTTAATGCTAATAATTTGACCAGTCTCGTTTTTTTCAATGCAATAACAGCCGTCATAGAATTCAGTAAATACAACGGCAACTTCATAACAAAACTCACAAAGAAAGTGTACAAATAAACCATTTGCACATTTCATTAATATGTCATGTAATTTGAGCAGTGTTTTTGCAAGTTTCCACTCTTTTTCATGGCTCAGTTCTATGTTAAATTTATCTAAAATATCTCCCACGTGGCTAAAATCTTTACCGGAGTGGCGAGCAATATAGCAAATGCGACTATACGTGTATAACAAGTATACCGCCGTATTTCCACGATCATCGAGCATTTTATCAAAAGAAAATATATAATCGCTTATACGGTTATGACACAAATCTGTATACTTTATACAGCCATATGCCACTGCTTCTTGAGCTTCGAGCAGTTCTTTAGGTGTCAATATATGATCACGACCTCTCTCCTGTAACTGCTTTAAAGAATACATCATTCCCTCGTCCAACAAGTCTGACAGTTTGACGGTATCGCCCGAACGTGTCTTAAATTTTTTGCCATCTACTCCAAGAACCGCTCCGAATTGTACGTGATCAACACGATGAACTTTCGGATTCAAAATTCCACAACCCTCCGCAGCCTTAAAGATTGCGTTAAAGTGGGTGCTTTGTCCAGAATCCACAACATAAATTATCCAAGTTGCATGGTCTTCCTCAATTCGATGTCTAATGGCTGCCATATCAGAAGTATCGTATGTAAAACCACCATCCGATTTTACAATAGTCAATGGAATTCCACTTTTACTATCATCGGGCCACATGATTTCCCGGCCGTCGTCTAGTTCCAGCAAACCCTTGTTTCGTAGAAATTCAACTACTGTCAACATACGTGACTGATAAAATGATTCGCCGCGTTCCTTAATTGTCACGTCTAAGCGATCATAAATTTTCTGAAATTCTTTTCGCGAAACATCACATATGAGTTTCCAAGCTTTGATTGATTCTGTTTTTCCGCTTTGGAGTGTAACAACTCGGTTGTAGGCCCGCTTTTTGAAATTGTCATCAGAATCAAAAATAAAAGAAGAACGATATATTAATTCATTTTTAATATAGGTATTTAAGAATCTGAAGGACCTACATACCTAAATATATACAAAACAAGTAAAAAAGCTCTAGTCGAGACTGCTCGACTACGAGATCCCCTGAACCCTTCCAGGAACTAATATTTTAATAATTCGTCGTTCCACTTCTACTTACACATGCACACACACATACACACATAAGCACGCACGTATAAACAGGCATGGGCTGCCATGTGAGCTTACTTTGAGAACTTAATTGTTTAATATCTTTTTTTGTAGATGGACAATCTTGATAAAACTTTCAGATCGTGATAATAACATTAAAACGTGTGTATGTATCAACTCACAAGTCTCTAGTATTTGAAATACGGTTTTTGCAAACTTGTAGGAAAGGGGGTGTTATGAGGGGTGGGGGGTGAAATATGACAAAAACCGAAAATCTTAAAAATACACATGATTCTACATTTTAAATTTGGAGACTCTATCTTCAAAGGTGTAGAAGATATAATTTTATAACTGATTTTCGATAAGGTTTTTTATCGATAACAAAAAAACAGAAGCAGTTATCGATTTTTAAAAATAAACTTGATCTGCGCGTGCCATATACGGACCTACAGTTTCAAATTTCAAGTCTCTAGCTCCTATATCTTCTGAAATCGACGCGTTCAAACATACGGACAGACGGACAGACAGACAGACGGACAGACAGACAGACAGACGGACAGGGCTAGATCAACTTTTTTTGTCGCCCTGATCATGAATATATATACTTTATGGGGTCTGCCACGCCTCCTTCTGCCTGTTACATACTTTTAACAAAACCATTATACCCTGATTTCCCATTTTTAATGGGTTCAGGGTATAACAAGTAAGAAAGCTCTAGTCGAGACTGCTCAACTATGAGATCCCCTGAACAATTCGAGGAACTAATATTTCAATAATTGGGCGCTTCATTTCTACTTACACATGCACACACACATACATAAAATCACACGCACGTATAAACAGGCATGGGCTGCAGTGTGGGCTTACTATGGGAACTTAATTGTTTAATATCTTATGTTGTAGACGGACAATCTTGATACTTTCTTGAACTTTCAGACCGTGATTATAACATTTAAATGTGTGTGTGCGCCAACGCACAAGTCTTTAGTATTTGAAATACGGCTTTAGCAAACTTGTGGGGAAGGGGGTGTTTTGGGGGTGGCGGGTAAAATATGAAAAAAATCGAAATTCTTAAAAATACTTATGAATCTACATTTCAAATTTAGAAACTCTAGCTTTAAAGATGAAGGAAATATAATTTTTAACTGGTTTTCGATAAGGTTTTTAATCGATAACAAAAAACCAGGAGCAGTTATCGATTTTTAAAAACAAATGCGCGCTCACTATACGAACCTACGAAAAAAATATTTCAAATCTCTAGCTCTTATATCTTTTGAGATCGACGCGTTCATACATACAGACGGACGGACGGATGGACAGACAGACGGATAGGGCTAAATCAACTCGTCTCGTCGCCCTGATCGAGAATATATATACTCTATGGGGTCTGCCATTTTAACAAAACCATTATACTCTGATTTCCCGTTTTCAATTTGTTCAGGGTATAAAAACGGCCTCCCTATAAAAGGGCGTTTGCAGCTCCATACAGGACCAAAAAAAAGTGAAGTTAAATATACAGCAGTGAGTAAAAGTAACAAGTAGGAGGGCTCTAGTCGAGACTGCTCGACTAGGAGATACCCTGAACCCTGCAAAGTACTGATTCCAACAATTCTACACTTCTTTCATGCACATATACAAAAACACATACACACACCCGTACGCATGCATCCATACGAACGCATAAACAATTGCTCTGCTAACTGCGCAGTTACTGCGCTTGGGCTGCCGTGTGGGCTATATTATGAAAATTTGTTTGTTGAATAAATCTTTTTGTAGTGGGACTATCTTCATCAAATTTTCAGAACGTGATATTAAATGTGTGTTCAAATGTGTGTATATGCCAAAGCACAAGTCTCTACTATATGAAATACGATTTTGTCAAATTAAGGGCGAAGGGGCGTGGTATCCAAAATCCTTAAATTACAAAATCTTTGTTTTCATCACATGGATCAACACAAAAAATTTTAAGTCTCTAGGCTTAACAGTATTGAAATAGGGCTTAAAAAACCAAAACAAAATTATGGATTATTGTCGATAAAAAAGAAATGCAATGAGTTATCGAAAAAATATGATAAACTCGTACTGCGTATGGTATACACGAGTATACATGTAAAATTTCAAGTCTCTAGCATTTGTAGTTTAGGAGATCTCTGCGTTCCTACGGACGGACGGACGGACGGACGGACGGACGGACAGACGGACAAAGTTAGATCAACTCAGCTCGTCATCCTGATCAAGAATATATATACTTTATGGGGTCTGCCACGCCTCCTTCTTCCTGTTACATACATTTTCACAAAAACATTATACCCTGATTTTCCATTTTCAATGGGTTCAGGGTATAAAAAGTGAGCACCCAGTGAAAGTGAAAGTCAACGCGAGTGGTAAATCAGCACATCGAAGGACTTTCAGGACATCGAAAGAACTTCCAGGACATCGTGGAAACAGCAAGGACATCCAGTGGGAGTCCTTGCAACAACTATCACAGGATACGAGGCAACCAGGATCGTCAGCGGGCATCAACGAGGACATTGGTGCGGACTGTGAGTGACCGAAGCTAGGTGTGCTGTGAGCGAGTCACATAGTAGGAGTGGCCTGTATATCCGAGCGAACTGCCGGAGCTTGCAGAACCAAATCCTGGCGTTATCTTCATCGCTCACTCGAACCTAGCGTGCCTTTAGCACAAGCACTCTCTCAGCCGGAGTACGCTGAGCCTACACTCGGCAATCCTGTGACAGGTGTGCCTTGCAGAGGCGAGTTGTTATAAGAGTA
Organism: Drosophila hamatofila; assembly: GCA_035045345.1. Classification (NCBI taxonomy): domain Eukaryota; kingdom Metazoa; phylum Arthropoda; class Insecta; order Diptera; family Drosophilidae; genus Drosophila; species Drosophila hamatofila. The sequence goes on from JAWNPA010000046.1 coordinate 850,409, forward strand.
GCTTAAATGAAGTGTCAAATCCTACTTAAATTCAAGAAAATATATCTTACGTTTCAAACTAAAATCAAAAATGGCTAATAATTATCGCAGGGGATTCAACAAATAAATTTGTTGGCACGAACACACAGTCAGCTGAAAATAGCCCAGCTTAGACTCGGGATAAACCGAAGGTTCGTTACAACTGGCGCCCAACGTGGGGCCCTGCGATAAGAGTTTAGTAACTAATTGTGGCTATGGTGCGAGCGTGGGTATATAACCTGAAAAAGGATGAGGTGCTGCGTTATGGTGACGAGTTCGGAGTGAGCTTGTCAGGCACACTGGACGTGATGCGGAGGCAGTTTGGCGAGTGGGTTGAGAGGAATGAAGGAAGCATTCCTTACTCACTCACTCACATGGACGTCGTGCCTCACTCAGAGATGAGGCGCCAACAGATGTCGTGGACGACGATCTGGTGGCGGGTGTTGCGCATGTGGCGCGGCTGTGTGTGCCCTCCGGAACTGCGCGGCTGCAGGATACGCGACAAGGTGAGATGAGAGCTACATCCACCCCGCAACCTGAAATAAGGCCACGAGGACTCGGCAGCACAGGAGTATCCCAAGGTAGTCAAGCAAGTGAGGGAATGGAGCTTCCGCTTCGATGGCACCACAAAGCCTTTGGAGTTTCTGGAGCAGGTGGAGTGGTCGGCTAACACGTATGGCCTGGATCTGGACATGATCCCGAGGGCGATGCCAGAGCTGCTGAAAGGCATCGCCTTGAAGTGGTACGTGGCCAACAATCGGCACTGGACGGCATGGACGACGTTTGTATGGTCTACATGGTCGAGATACAAACTCTCATGCGGCCTCTGCGCTATGGAGCAGACCGCGAGATGAAGCTAATCTATAACAGCAGCCTGCCCGATCTGCGTGCCTACACCTGCCCGTATCAATTCCGGAGTCTGGTGGAATTGAGGCACCTGGCTGACGAGTTCGAGGAGTTGGAGAAGGATTGGGAGAGATTGCGGCAGCAGCCACGGCCCGGCCGCACGCGACTGATGGCCATGGACGACGCTGGAGGTGACGTGGAGTATCGCCGCATGGATGAGGAGGTGAGGCCTTCTCCTGCGCCAAGGACAGGCGCATCAAGACCAAGGACACACATCCCAAACCCAGGCAGGGCATGCCGGATGTATGGCCAGGTGGGGCATAGCGCTTTTGCGTGCCGCAACAAGGCGTTGGAGTTCTGCTGGCAGTGTGGGCGCATCGGAGTGCGAACGGCTAGCTGCTGCCAGTCGGGAAACGAGCAGCGGCACCCGCCATCCAGGGGCGAGCGGGAGCAGCAGCCAGAAGCCCCCAGGCGTTAGTGGACCGTCTTCAGGACGAAGGCAGCCAGATGACGGCAATCGTTGCCATTAGAGCCACTCAGCAAGAGTCACGATCGACACGGGAGCCTCGAGCAGCTTTATCAGTGAAAGGCTTGCTGACCGGCTCCGAGGAGTGGGTGTGGTGCGTGTCACACGGCGGCGCATACGCTTGGCGGACGGCAGCTGCAGTCAAGTGGACTCGCAGCTGGAGACGCGGATTAACCTGGGGAGTCAGCAAATCCAGATCCCGTTGCTGATTCTGCCAGGAGTGATCGACGACCTGGTGCTGGGCTGGGATTTCTTGGCCGGCATTGGCACCACGCTGGAGTGTGGCGGCTTGACACTGAAGATCGAGCCAAGAATCCCACAGTCGAGCGGACAGCCAGAGGAGAAGCTGTCCGTGGCTGTGGTCAGCGTGGAGGCAGATCCTGAGACGCCAGTGGAGGCGACTGCGGAGAATCAAAAGCCGCTACACGAGGATTCGGATGTGGACGCTTTCTTGAGGCACGAGCTGCAGAAATTCCAACACGTAAAGGGCACCACCAGGATTATGGAGCACCGGATCAGGATGCAGACAACAGGCCTATAAAACCACGCTACTTCCCTAAAAATCCAAAGATGCAGGCGGAAATCAACCTGCAGGTGGATGAGCTGTTGGCCAAAGGCTGCATCGAGCCCTCAAAGAGCCCATATAGCGCGCCGATAGTCCTGGTGCGAAAGAAGAATGGGAAGTGGCGGCTATGTGTGGACTTCCGGCAGCTGAACAGCATATCCATTAAGGATGCATACCCCCTGCCGCAGGTGCATAACATTTTGGATCAACTGCGGGAGGCGCGCTACATCACCAGCCTGGATCTGAAGGATGGGTATTGGCAAATACCGATAGAGAAGGCCAGCCGACCACTGACGGCGTTCACGGTTCCAGGAAAGGGGCTGTTCCAGTGGAAGGTGATGCCATTTGGGCTCCATTTCTCGCCGTCAAACTTTCAGCGAGTGTTGGACCAGGTCATCGGTCCAGAGATGATGCCACACGCCTTCGCCTACCTGGACGACATCATCGTCATTGGAAGGACGCGCCGGGAGCACATGAGCAACCTGCGGGAGGTGTTCCGGCGGCTACGAGCAGCCAACTTGAGGAGCAACATCGACAAGTGCGATTTCTTCAAGAAGGAGCTGAAGTACCTGGGTCACAAAGTCACGGAGCATGGCATTTGTACAGACCCAGAGAAAGTAGCCTCAATTGCCGAGCTGAAGCCGTCCACCAACGTGGAGGAGTTGCGGCAATATGTTGGAGTGGCTTCGTGGTACCACTGCTTCGTTGCAGACTTTGCTGCGACAGTGCATCCCCTCAACGCACTGCTCAAAAAGGAAACGAAATGGGAGTGGACGGAGGAGCGGCAACAGGCGTTCGAAACAGTAAAGGCCAAGTTGACGGAGTCACCGGTGCTGGCGTGTCCTGATTTCACGAAGCCGTTTTGCTCACAGACAGATGCAAGCAATAATGGGCTTGGGGCAATCTTGACACAGGCCTCTGAGGAAGGAGAGCGCGTAATTTCGTATGCCAGTCGGAGTGTCTGGCCATAATCTGGGGCATACGAAAGCTCAGGCTATACCTGGAAGGCTACCATTTTGTAGTGGTCGCGGACCATATGGCGCTGAAGTGGCTCAACTCCATCGAAAGCCCTTCAGGAAGGATTGCCAGATGGGCTTGGAGCTGTAGCAATATGATTTCGAGATTTGCTACAGAAAGGGCAAACAAAATGTGGTGGCAGATGCGCTCTCACGGCAGCCTCTGAGCGAGGAGGCATGCCGTTTGGCCACGAGTGAGGAGACGCCAGCTGGGACAGGATGTCGTTGGCTCACCAAGCTACGCCAGGATCGGCTCAAGGCGCCACAAAAGTTTCCAGATTACACAGAACGGCAGCAGAAGGTATAAAAGAGCAGGCGGGTATGGGCTTGGGGGACTCAGATTGTGGCAAAACGGACAACGCACGTGTCATAAAGCGCTCTTGGCTAGGCATCAGCCGGTACACCCGGCTGATCCTCTAGAGATGCGGGCAGACATGTGGCTGTCTGCTGGGAGAGTGTTGGTACAGACGCCTGCCACGCGACTGGTTCCACCGGTTGCTTTGGCTTGGGCATCAGAAGAGCTTGGCGGCCGATCCTCGCGCACTGGCCAGCGGCTTTGCTGGAGTTGTGCGCGAAAGAGGAGTGAGCCACAAAGGCGAACCGACGCCAAAAGTTTCGGCACCGGTGCCCAGTTGCGAACGACGTCTGTGGCACGATCTCCCAGCAGCCCCCGGAATCACTGCAGTGCCCCTCCGGAGTACCCTTAGCAGCCGGAAGAGCAGCTGCAGCCAGCGGAGAGTCGTCACAAGCGCCGAGGGACAAAGAGTGGCAATTGGCATTTTTGGCCGCTGCCGCGCGGCCATACGCCAACACCACCGGGGGCCGCAAAACCACAGAGAAACGTTTTACGGCGGCACCCGACGTTGGCGATGGCGGCGGCAGGCCCATCGGGTCCAAGGGAATGAAGGAGAAGGTGCCTTGGGCCGGAAACAAGAGAATTGGCGATAAAAATGGTAATTAAAAAATTTTTTACATCAAAACACTTACCAGCAGCGCACAGCATTGCCAGCAGCGAGGGAAGATCAACTGTTGAAGTTAACAGGGCGTTAACAGCAGCGATCGACGCACAACAGAGAAACGCGCAACGCAACGACGCGCAACGCAGCAACGCGCATGGGATCCACAAATAACGCAACACGGAGCGGCGCCACAACAGCGGGGGGGGCGCCAAATTCAAAACACGATGGTCTCGTATTTTTCTCGAAGGAAGAGGGGAGTGTGAGGAGCAATATAGGTATGACCGTATAAATGTATGTAACATACGTAGTTGCTGTATATTTATATGCATGTACGTGCATATGTATGTTGTTTAAAACAGCGACGCGAGTACTGTAGGAGCGACCCTCGTGACTGGAATTGGTCAGAGACCGCACGATAGGCCGTCTCTGTCGCTCCTACAGACTCAGTAAATTGCTCGCGTCGTTAGCCGAGGTGCCGTTTGGGACCGAGTGAAAGTAGTTGATGCTTTCACTCGCATGGTCGTAACGGTACTTCGGCCAATGAGAGGCTGCCACGTATTTTGGCGGGATTGTGGCGTCACCCTAGATCACGCGATAGTGCCGTTATTTGGACACGAGCGGCAGACAGGCCCCGCTCCAGAGCCGAGCAGGCCCTGTTACAGCGCGAAGCAGGGCCTGTGGCGGCCCTATAAAAGGGCGCCTGCCGCTCCATACGGGAGAGAGAAAAGTGAACCCAAGAAAGTGAAAGTGAACCCGAGACAGTAAAATTGCAGCAAGTGTGATAGTCGGCGAGGTTACAAGTGCAAACTAAAGTGAACCAGACAACGTAAGGACACTCAAGGACCTTGAAGGACAACGCCATCAAAGGACTTTGAGTCAGCAAGGACATCGAGGAAAATACAACATATCCAAGGAGGATATTCGGGACGCCTATACAGGACCATAGGCAAACCAGGAGCACCGTCGGCCACCAACAAGGACATTGGTGCAACGGAAAGCAGCGGCAGCAGGTTGGCGAAATCTGCGAAACAGGAGTGAGTGAGTTCACGTAGCTGTGCGTACGAGAGGCGCATTGTGCGTGAAGCAAACCTAGGTATGCCAAGAGTGAGTCCAGTTGCAGGAGTGGCCATTGTGCATCCGAGCGAACCGCCGGAGTCCACAGACCAACATCCTGCGTTCAAGAAAAATTATCAAGAAAATATATCTTACGTTTCAAGTGGCTAATAATTATCGCAGGGGCTTCAAAAACTAAATTTGTTTGGATGAACACGCAGTCGGCTGAAACTAGCCCAGCTTAGACTCGGGATAAACCGAAGGTTCGTTACAGTACTTGCAAAGTTTCTTCAATTTCCTTCCAATTTTTTGAATGATATTTTGAAATTTCTGATATGAAATCCTCAACGCTTATGTTGATTTTTTATCGTTCTGACATTTCAAGTGTAATTGAGAAAATAGAAATCGAAATAAACTGTTTTTAAGCTTGGATTGCGTAAAAGAATATACTTCACCGACTAACCAACGGTTACTTAAGCTCAGCACGCAACAAAAACACTCGTATAAGAAAAGCTTTATTATGAGATAATGCGAGAAAACGATTCAGAGTCGTTTTCTTGCAACTTGCTTTACTTTTCGCTTTGACTCTCTTCTCGCTTCGCTTGCACTCTGGCATGTTTTAGGCGATTACATGTATAGCTTTCTCGCACATCGTCGCTCAATATTATCTTATTGCTTATCGCGGCCACTCTGACGTCAGCATAATAGTTTTTTGGTTTATATTTTTTAAGTAGTTACTTGTGTGTATTAAATTTGTATTTATTTGTTGGTACCAGTCGTTGCAAAATTGAATGTTGTTCTTTAATTGTTGGGTAAGTATGTTTGTTATGGATTTGTTGATGTCTATAGTGTTAAAATTGGGAATGTAATGAAGAGGCATTTTTATTGTGGTTTTGGCCGTAGTGTCGGCTAGTTCATTCCCTTCAATGCCGCAGTGGCTGGGTATCCAGAGCAGTTTTCTTTTTGGGGCAGATCTTGTGGTTACAGGGTATAAGTTGTTGTTGTTGGTGCTGAAGATGGATTTAATGGATGAGAGGGACTTGGAGCAGATTATGTAGTTTCCTGATTTTTTCTTTTGGATTAATTATATTGCGTGGAGGATGGCTATGGTTTCGGCGGATAGAACGGATTGAGTAGTGGGATACAATGCACCTTTTTAGGACTTCGACCTCTGTTGTGATGGCAAAGGTGGCTGTGTCGCTTTGCCGTGAGCCGTCTGTGTATATGAATGTGTGGTTTTTGTATTTATTTTTAAGTAATAGAAATACTTGTCTTGGCTTTGTTAAATTTTTGTAGTGTGATATCGATAAGATAAGTGGGAAAGAGCCATTGTGGGGTGATAGCTTTAGTTAAAGGTGGGAGGTATGGGACATTTTGTTTTTTACATGAAGCTATGATTTTTTATAGCGCTGATGTTAATTTTGTTTATTTTTGGGTGGTCTTATGTTTGAGAAATTATTTGAGTGGTGAATTTGTGCTATGTTGTAATGTTTTAAAGGTTTTAGTTATAATTATGTCTCTTTTTTGCTCTATTGTCGGTATGTTGGATTCAAAAAGCAAGTTGGGGATAGGGGTTGAGCGTAGTGCTCCGAGGGACATGCGGATTGCTTCGTTAAATAGTGACTTCATTTTATTGGGGGTTGATTTGGGGGCATGCCCATATATAAACAAGCCATAATCTATTTTTGCATATATAAGGAATGTGTGTTGCAGTTTTGTTTGGGATTGGCTAAGAATTTTATAATATTGAGTTTTGTGTTTAGTGCTGGTTGTATTTCTTTAATGTGGGAGTCCCATATATATTTATTATTAATGGTGAGACCTAAAATTTTTAGACTCGATACTGAGGGAATGGGGTGTTGTTGGACAGTATGGTACAGGTACAGTTATGCCTACGGCAAATGTGCAGGTGCTTACATTTATTTACAGCTAAGGATGCCTGAGTACGTGCACCATTCATTTATTTTGGCAAAGAAGTTTTCGAGGTTATGAGATAGGTTTTTTTTCGTTTGAAGGTGATGAAGAGGAAAAAGTCATCGGCATAGGCACAGAATTGTAGTTCCCTATGTAAGCCGATGATGTTGGAGAGTTTGTTGTAGGCTATTGGGAATAAAATTACCGATATTGGGGATCTCTGGGGTGTGCCGTTATGGAGTGGATAGGGGCGGGTTATTATGTTTTTTATTTTAGTTTTTATTTATTATATTTTATTTTTAATTTTTATATTTAAAGCCTGTCTGATTTAGATGTATCAGTTTGTTTTGAATGACGAACCACCAAAGGCGTTTAGCTATAACTTTTTCTAGCGTTTTAGAAAGGCAACAGTTAAGGGAGATTGGTCTATAGTTGGTTATTATTGTTTTGTTGGTGTTGGGTTTTAGTATGGGGATGAGTGGGCTGGTTTTGTAGGATTGAGGGATATTTTTAGAGTTTTACTATTCTGGCTTTTAGGGTGTAGGAGTTGTTTCTGATTAGGAAATATGATATTCTATTTAAACCGGGAGTTGTTCCTTTGACGGTGTGTAAGGCGAATATTAGTTCTATATGAGTAATTTCTGCCTCTATCTCTTGCACTGTCGAGCTGGGTATGTAATTGCTTGATTTGTCTGTGTATTTATGGATGTTAAAATTTGAATTGAAGTTTGTGTCTTTGGAGAGATCAGACCAGTATTGGGCAAAAAGATGGGCTATTTGGGTTGTGCCAGTAGTGGGCGTGTTGTTGGTTGTGTCAATGATAGAGTGCATTGTTTTGTTTAGGTTCAGTCTACAGAAGCGTCGAATATTTACCCAGATTTTGTCGGAGGGGGTATTAGGATCTATTGTGGTTGTGAGTTCGGTCATGGCTTTTGCTTTAGATATTTTGAGCTCTCTCCGGAAAAGGGCATTGGCTCTTTTGTATTTGAGGAGATTCTCAGAGCTGTTCATACTGTTAAAATTTTGCCATGTTTTTAACTTATTTTTTCTGAGCTCTGTGAGGGTCTTATTCCACCAGGGGGATTATCTTGCTTATTGATGCGGTTTCTTTATTAATGTGCTATAGGGTATAATTTTGTTATTGTCGTTGGTTAGTTTTTCGAAAAGTGGCCAGTTGCCTTTTTTTATTTTGAAAAGAGGGCGGGAAAATTTGGGTTTTAGTGTTTGCGGGAATAACGATATTAGGATTGGAAAATGATCGCTGTCATGAAGTTCATTGATTGTTTTCCAATTAGTGAAAGGAGTTAGTTGGGGGAACATAGTGAGATGTCAATATGTGTGAAGGTGATGTGAGTGGAAAAATGTGTTGGTGATCCGTCATTAAGTACAGTGAGGTTGGCGTTTTGGAAGAATTTTGATATGCCCAGCTGTGATGTTTGCTGTTATAGTCGCCTAAGATAACTTGGTAGGTGTTGTTAGTGTGTGGTATACAGTGGACGGTTAGGTCCTTAAGTGAAAATGTTTTGGTGGGAGGGATATATACTGAGATAATGTTAATTTTCTTATTAGAGATAATTTCGATCCCCATCGTTTCTATATGTGTAGGTTGTAATAGTTATGTTCTATGGCTTTGTGGATCAATATGGCTACGCCACCAAATCAGCTAGAAGCTGTATTGGTGTAAATTTGAAAGTTTACTGGGACGGGGATGGGCGTGTCTTGTAACAGTGACTGTGTTTTGATCAAAATTAACAGTTCTTTATAGTTGTTTTTGTATCCTTTCATGTTTCATTGTATTATTTTAAGCATATTTGTGTTAAGTTGAGTAATTGGGGTTTGTTTTTAGTTAAAAGCAAGTATAGAGTTTGAGTTATATATATAGTGCTTTTTTCTAATTACTTGTTTTTGTTTTAGATGGATTCGCGTCACTATTGTTTAAATGTTGGTTCTTGTTTGTGAGTTTTGATTTTGTTTTTGGTTTAGGGTGCTTAAAGTTAGTTGCTAGTAGGCTAGAATTATCTTAATGAATATACTGAGTTTTAAATCTCCAGTAGACTGTGAAGGATATGATTTATTTTCCGCATTGGTAAGGTTGCCGTCTGTTTCCATGTCTTTTGTTACAGTGGGGTTCTGTTGATGTTTTTTTGTAGATCAGTGATTGTTTTCCAAAGGGGGAGATCATAGATGGGGTGCTCGCTGCTTGCTGCGCAGTGGTGATTTATGTATGCGTGCATTGGATTTTTGTTGAATTTTGTGTTGGTGTGTGTGTTGTTGCTGATGTGTCGAGTGGGCTATGTTGGTGGTCAATTTGGGGCTTAATTTTGCAAATCAGGCAGATTTGTGTATTTTTTGAAGATTTCACCTTCATTTGTATGTTTTATTTCTGAGCAGTTTTGGAATATTTCAAAACTCTTGCAGATAGCGGCAGGGTGTCCAAAGCGGAGACAATTTTTGCACCGCAGTGGGAGTGGAATATATAGTCGCACACGGACGGTTTCATAGCCTATTTTAATAGATTCGGGTACGTTGAAAAAGTAATCGTTATGAGACCAGTTTCCCCAAGTGAGGTTTGTTCACGGTTTGTTTTGTTTGTTTGTTTTTTTAGAATTTTACGCACTTCGATTACGTTCTGTGGTTTTAATTCTTCTAGCATTTCGCTTTCGCCTATTTTTCGTAGTTCATGGCAATATATTACGCCTTTGGTTGTTTTTAAAGTTTTGTCTTCTGTTGCAGTGATATCGAAGCTATTCATTTTTTTAGCGCAATTAGTTTTAGTGCTTGGAGTTTGTTTTTAGTTTTAATGAGCAGGGAGCCGTCTCTTGTTTTTTACATGTTTCTATTTCTCCTCCGCATGCTATGGTTTTTTTTGTTTGTATAATAAATGGTGACACTTTTTCAAATGATTCGTTATCGTTCCGTTTTAATACAATGTATTTTGGTTCGTTTAGTTGTGTGTTGTAGATTTTGTTTCTATCATGTGGTTCGTTCATGATTGTTGTTTTCGGGCTGGTGCCCGGTGTAACTGTTTTTGCTGTGTGTTGTTTCTGTTTTTGTTTGCTTTTGTGTTTGATTTTTGTATGTCGCGAGTTTGCTGACAAGCTTTGCGTATGCGTAGCGGGGTTTTGTTGTTGTGTTTTTTTTTTAGTGCAGCACGTCTTATCTCTTGAGAGGTTGAAGTTATCCTGAAATTGAATATATATATTGGGTCATTCACTAAGTAATTTCGTTTTGTGACAACAGTTGATCTTATTGAATTTTTTCGCAATTAGCTTCGCACTTAACCTCTATACAGTTATATATTCGAAAAGCTGAATTGAAAAAGCTTTGAAAACCTTTCAAAAGCTATTAAGGCTTGTTTGTAAAAAAATTGGTTTATTTATTTATTTGGAATAGTTTGGGATTTGTGCCCTATTGAAGATGGAAGATCGAAAACAGCATTTTCGGCATATGTTACTGTTAATGCCAGATTCCATTAACAAGAATTGCTCCTCCCGCACATCGCCATGCTATGCTATTAACAGCATTATGTTAATTATGTTATGTTAACACCAGTTCTCCTACTGGTTCTTGGTACTTAGCATTCCGCTGAGTACTAGCCTACATACATACATACATATGTACATATACACTTTTACTTGGATACATATGTACATATTTACTTTTTTACTTCGACACATACAATAAAGAAAAAAGACACAGCATCTTCCAACAAATAAAGACGGGGAACTTACAAGCCGGTCTTTGTATTTATTTTCGACACCACCACTCCAACATTTGGTCCTTCGAGCCGGATCTCATACACCCACCCACAACTGAATCGCATCAGCGCTCCACAGGCCGTCGAGATACATAAGTACCCCATACTTGCATAAAATAGTACATATTTACATATATTGGCGTTTATGATCCGCCATATTTTTTTGTGTAAACATATGTACATATGTACTAATTTTGCAATATATTACTACATGCCTATATGTATGTATATATCCTTATATATATAAATATGTATCAAGCTGTGTTAAAATCCATACACAAGCATATGTTCATTTTAAAATTAGCTATTGCATAGGTGCAAGTATGTTGGCTACTGTCCACAGCTGACCCACTGATATCAACATCCATATATGTATGTGGGATCTGCAACTTGCGACAACCCTGGCAAAAGAACCACGGAGTGAACGCAAGCTGCAAAATAGTTCATGAGCCGTTTCTGATAGTCGTAGAAATCAGTCGCAGTCAGTCGCATCGTACTCAGTGTGGAAATATGAAGACTTAAAAATAAAATAAAAAGAGACGTCAGAGAGATGTTTAAAAAATATAAGACGACTGATCATGTTTCGCGATAATTTAATTAAATATTATAAATGTAACTGAAATTAATCCTATATAATAAGAAGTAATTTAATATAATAAAGTTGTGGATTGTTGTTAAGAAAATCGCCAAATTAACTCTTAATATACTATAAATCCTACAAATGGGGACTCAACCGGGATTGGTCCAAGTTACATTTTGAACAATTTAAATTATTTAATCGCGAAAGACACAAAGTTGCTGAAAAGGGGAAGAAAAATGAACAACTATTAGGAAGGTGTGAGCGAGACAAAAAGAGACGCTCAGTGACAATTTCAAATCCTAACGAAATTAGCTTTTCTGGTGAAAAGCGATGCTCGCATACAGAAAAGAAGAAGAGGCAAAGTGAAGAAGAGTGTACGCAGAGACAGTGAAAAGTTGTTCGACGTGGGAATTTTCAAGCGGATGAGCTGGTGGATGTGCGTTGCGATTACCTATTCGAAGTGCTAGTGAGATTCGTCGTTGGACGTGGTTGATCAAGAACGCAAGCAAGGTGGCTGTGCGTTAAGATCGATTACGCCAAGTTGTTGCTGAGATTCGTCGTTGGACGTGCTTGATCAGGAACGTAAGCCAGGTGGCTGTACGTTGAGATCAACTACTCAAGTTGGAGCAGAGATTCGTCGTTGGACGCAGTTAATCAGGAACGTGGACGATCAGGTGCATAAAGGAACTGGTCGCAGTCGATCAGGAACGCAAGCAAGGTGGCTGTGCGTTGAGACGAAGTGCGTCGATGGATTTTTGGTCAAGGTCATAAAGTTGGTGAGCTTGAATCTGACTAGAAGAAGCTGCAGTATTACACAGTTCATAGTGTTGGTATATGAAAATTCGAAGTTGTTGTTGCGCGGCAAAAGTTTTATATGTACAAGAAATTGTATAGCATAAGGCATAGCAACGAGCAATTGCAAGCGAGCAAAGGAAACGCTTTGTTATCGATGTTAATTAAAATAACATAATCTCTTGTTAATCGATGTGTGTTGAATAACGTAAATCAAACAAAAATTGAAATTTATAGCTTAAGTTAACTGATAAGTCTTTGTAAAATGGAACGAAACGAAATCTTAAGGCTTGCTGTCAGAGAATTGAGAGGAAAGTTAGAAGACTTGGAACTGAGCACGGCGGGTCGCAAAGTAGAACTCCAGAACAGACTGTTAGAGCACTATGGTTTAAGATTCGCAGAAAAGAATTCAGTAGATGATTCAGTGAATATAGCTCCATTAGTGCGTAGTTCTGAGCAAAGTAGATTGTGGCTTACACTTAAAGATGTAGAAGATAGTGTAAGTAAGTTCGATGGCTCAAGTTCAATGGATGTAGAACAGTGGGTTTCAGAACTTGAAGAATGTGCAGTACAGTGGACAGAGCTACAGCTATTTGTGTATGCCAAGCAATTACTTGAAGGTGCTGCCAAGTTGTTTATTCGCAGTCAGAAGGGCATAAACAACTGGGAGAAATTGAAAACCGAATTGATAAGTGAATTTGAGGTAAAAGTGACATCGGCAGAAATCCACAGAAGGTTGAGAAAGAGACAAATGAAGAAAGGAGAAACACTTCAAGAATACTTATATGCATTGATGGATATAGCTAAGGATATTTATTTAGATGAGGAGAGTTTGATAGATTATTTTATGGAAGGGATACCAGACTCTAAAATTAATAAGACGCTATTGTACCAAGCTCGGTCGATTAAAGAGTTAAAAATACAGGTACAGAGTTATCAGAAGTTGTGTAACACCCAATAAGTTCATTAAAAGAAATTATTCAGTCAGTAAAGATTCTTTAGATAACAAAGCTATAAAATGTTTTAAATGCGGAGCCGACTCGCATATTTTGAAGAATTGCCCTAAGAAAGAGTTTTGTGGCTTTAAATGTGGTAGGCCAAGACACCGTGCAGCACAGTGCAAGAGCGAAACTGAAAATGAACAAATGAAATCAGCAAATATTGTTAATGAAGACAATTCGATAAAAATGATGTCGAGTACATTCACGCATTCTGGATTGGAATTGAAGGATATAGTTTGTGGTGCAGTGATTTGCAAAGGTCTAGTAGATACTGGAGCGGACCTGTGTCTCATGCAGAAGTGTGTATATCGAAAATTAGGAATAAGAAAGTTGTCTGGCCCTGGTAAAACTTTAAATGGTATAGGTGACGGTCAGATTTTGACATGCGGAAGCTGTACAGTAGAAGTAAAGATAGACAATATCCAAATAAATATCGAATTCCACGTAGTGCCAGATGAAGATATTGCTTTCGAGGCCATTCTTGGTAGAACAATTCTAAATTTTGTTGATTTAATAGTGACCAAAGGTGGAACCTTATTAAAGCGTAAAGTTGATAAAGTATACGCTGAAAAGGAAGTTGAAAGTAGTTCTTGCTTGGAAGTATTAAATGAGTTTAGAAGCATATGTATGCTTAGTTCGGATCAGCATGTTAAGACTAGAGATTTAAAGTTGCCACAGTTGACTCAATTACAACAAGAAAATGTGAGACAAATTGTAGATTCTTATCATCCGGCAAAAAAAACAAGTTCCCCAATTGAGATGAAAATTTTGTTAACTGACGAGTTGCCAGTGTATCAACATCCGAGACGCATAACTGATTGCGATCAGGAGATTGTCGATAAACAAATAAAGGAGTGGCTAGAGAAGAAAATTATTAAACCTAGTGTTTCAGAATATGCCTCGCCAATTGTGTTGGTTTCCAAGAAAAATGGTCAGAAGCGTTTATGTTGTGATTATCGGAAATTGAATGAGAAGGTGATTCGTGATAATTTTCCTATGCCAAATATGGAATGGGTGATAGATAAGTTGCAAAGTGCGTCAGTGTTTACTACATTAGACTTGACCAAAGGATTTTTTCATGTTCCAGTTGAACCAGGTTCACAGAAATACATCTCGTTTGTTACTCAAAAGGGGCAGTATGAATTTCTATACGTACCTTTTGGAATTTCCAATTTCCCAGCGGTGTTTACAAGATTTATAATGTCAGTTATGAGCGAGCTAATCAAGAATGGCGATGCCGTTGTTTACATGGGCGATGTGATCATTCCGAGTGCTAATTTTGATGAAGGCTTGATGAAGCTCAAGAGGGTACTGAGTGTTGCAGAGAAATGTGGCTTACGTATAAATTGGTCGAAGTGTCAGTTGTTGCAAGAAAAAGTCAAGTTCCTAGGATACATTGTACAAAAGGGTACAATAAGTCTAAGTAAGGAGAAGACACAAGCTGTTTCAAATTTTCCAGTGTCACAAAATAGGAAGGCTATTCAGAGATTTTTTAGGGCTCACATCTTATTTTCGAAAATTTGTCGAAGGATATTCGGTAATAGCAAAACCGTTGACTGACCTACTACGAAAGGATGTACCATTTAGATTTAAAGAATTAGAGCATGTCGCATTTGAGCAGTTAAAAGCAGCATTGTCAAATGGGCCAGTGTTGAAATTGTATAATCCAAAGTTTGAAACTGAGATTCATACAGATGCAAGCAAGTATGGTTATGGGGGAGTATTATTGCAAAAAGATCCCGAAGATTGTTTGTTTCATCCTATTCAATACATGGCCGAAAGGCTAGTGAAGCCGAAGAAAAGTATGACTCTTATGAATTAGAAGTTTTAGCTGTTATGAGTGCATTAAGGAAGTGGCGTGTGTATGTGCTAGGCTTGAAGTTTAAGATTGTAACGGATTGTAACGCATTTACAATGACCACGAAAAAGAAAGATGTTTTTTTTGCGTGTAGCTAGGTGGGCAATGTACTTGCAAGATTTTGATTATAAAATTGAGCATCGTTCTGGATCAAGAATGCACCACGTTGATGCATTGAGTCGAGTCTCATGTTACATGCTGAGCGATGGTTTATTGCATCGTCTGAAGGAAGCACAACTAAGAGGTGAGTGGACTAAGGTTGTAAGAAGTATAGTAGAAGAGAAAGATTATGACTTTTATATAGAGAATGGGATTTTATTTAAAGATCCAAATCGTAAATTAATTGTAGTGCCGTCACAAATGGAAGTCGAAATCATTCAAATTGCACATAAGTAAGGACATTTTTCAGCTGCAAAGACTCAGGACCTGGTAGAAAAAGACTATTTCAATACGAAATTGAAAGATAAAATAGTCGGTATTGTTGTAAACTGCATAGAGTGCATAATTGTGAAAGCCAAAAGTGGGAAGAGAGAGGGATTTCTGACTTCAATTGATAAGGGTGATAGACCGTTGTGTACCTATCATATTGATCACGTGGGACCAATGGAGTCGACTAATAAACGCTATAATCACATTTTAGTCGTAGTAGATGCTTTCTCGAAATTCGTATGGCTATACCCAACACGTAGTATAGGTGCTGATGAAGTTATTTCATGTTTAGAAAGGCAAGCTGTTGTGTTTGGAAACCCTGAGCGAATAGTGTCAGATAGAGGAACGGCGTATACCTCGCACATCTTTAAAGAATATTGTCAAAACCAAAGCATTGCACACTTGCAAATTACTACTGGTGTACCTCGAGGAAATGGCCAAGTGGAGAGAATGCATCGGATAGTTATACCAATGTTTTCCAAGTTAAGTCACGATTGTTCCGGAGGCTGGTACAAACACCTTGGGAGAGTTCAGCAAGCTTGATCGATGAGTTAAATGATGAGCGATCTAAAGTGCGGGAACAAGCTCGAGAAAATATACTGAAGTTACAGGAAGAGAACAAGAAAAGTTATAATTTGGCAAAAGAGCCACGGAGTGAACGCAAGCTGCAAAATAGTTCATGAGCCGTTTCAGATAGTCGTAGAAGTCAGTCGCAGTCAGTCGCATCGTATTCAGTGTTGAAATATGAAGACTTAAAAATAAAATAAAAAGAGACGTCAGAGAGATGTTTAAAAAATATAATACGACTGATCATGTTTCGCGATAATTTAATTAAATATTATAAATGTAACTGAAACTAATCCTATATAATAAGAAGTAATTTAATATAATAAAGTTGTGGATTGTTGTCAAGAAAATCGCCAAATTAACTCTTAATATACCATAAATCCTACACGTATGTATGTATGTATTTGTACATATATTCTTACATATATTCACCTGATTTAATATATCATTTATATCACTCCTACTCGCGATCCGATCGTGAAACTAATTTTAAATTTCCTTATGTAAGTTATCATGTAAAGCTTTGTAGCTCCAAAGTTTTATCAGAACATTCGATACAGAGGCTTAAAAGCTATCACTCTCCATGTGGCTATCACTCGAAGCTATGTTCCCACAAAGCTATCCTCAGCTGATAGCACAAACGTCAAATCTCCACGTGGTTGCTGACGTGGCGTCCGATTATTGGCAGGAATGCAAAAGCTTTACGATGGGCAAGCTTTATCTCTTAGAGTAGATCGTGTGACCGGCAGTATCAAAACGAACTCACTCAAGAACAACACGCACAAGCTGTTGTTAGTATTATTAATTAGAATAAAGTCAACCGTATTGTAAATATTTTGTGGATCGCTAAATAAAGCATCCACACCACAAAATAAAATAACCATCGCCCAACGGAAAAATCTGTTGTGAGGAGCAATATAGGTATGCACGTATAAATGTATGTAACATACGTAGTTGCTGTATGTTTATATGCATATACGTGCATATGTATGTTGCTCCACACTGCGACGCGAGTACTGTAGGAGCGACCCTCGCGACTGGAAGGGGTCAGAGACCGCACTATAGGCCGTCTCTATCGCTCCTACAGATTCAACAAATGGCTCGCGTCGCTCACACGACGATCATCGGGGGCCGTTAGCCGAGGTGCCGTTCGGGACCGAGTGAAAGTAATGGATGCTTTCACTCGCATGGCCGTAACGGTACTTCGGCCAATGAGAGGCTGCCACGTATTTTGGCGGGATTGTGGCGTCACCCTAGATCACGCGATAGTGCCGTTATTTGGACACGAGCGGCAGACAGGCCCCGCTCCAGAGCCGAGCAGGCCCCGTTACAGCGCGAAGCAGGGCCTGTGGCTGCCCTATAAAAGGGCGCCTGCCACTCCATACTGGACAGTCAAAGACAGAGAAAAAGTGGGCACAGAGAAAAGTGAAGCCGAGAGAAAAAAAGGATTTTCAGGACATCGAAAGAACATCCAGGACATCGTGGGAACAGCAAGGACATCCAGTGGGAATCCTTGCAACAACCATCACCGGACACGAGGCAACCAGGATCGTCAGCGGGTACCAACGAGGACATTGGTGTGGACGAGGACAATACCAGCAGCTTAAGCGAGGCCTGTCGATACAGGAGCGAGTAAATTCACGTAGCCGTGCGTAAGAGAAGTGCACTGTGAGTGAAGCGAAGCTGTGAGCGAGTCGCATAGTAGAAGTGGCCTGTATATCCGAGCGAACCGCCGGAGCTTGCAGAACCAAATCCTGGCGTTATCTTCATCGCTCACCCGAACCTAGCGTGCCTTTAGTACAAGCACTCTCTCAGCCGGAGTACGCTGAGCACGAACTCGGCAATCCTATGACAGGTGTGCCTTGCAGAGGCGAGTTGTTATAAGAGTAGCTTAAGTGAAGTGTCAAATTCTACTTAAATTCAAGAAAATATATCTTACGTTTCAAACTAAAATCACAAGTGCTAATTATTATCGCAGGGGCTTCAACCAATAAATTTGTTGGCACGAACACACAATCGGCTGAGACTAGCCCAGCTTAGACTCGGGATAAACCGAAGGTTCGTTACACTGTATCGACGGAGAAACCTATACCAACGGAAAACCCTGTAGCACAAAAAATCTGTACCATTGGAAAATTCAGTACCAGAGGAGCGACCGGTAAAACATCAGACGAAAACATCAGCGCGACGAAAATAACTTTGCAGAATAAGAAATAAACGCATTAAAATAACTCTAAAATCAATGTAAGTGATCTGCTCACTATACCCTGAACCCATTGAAAATGGGAAATCAGGGTATAATGGTTTTGTTAAAATTATGTAACAGGCAGAAGGAGGCGTGGCAGACCCCATAAGGTATATATATTCTCGATCAGGGCGACGAGCTGAGTTGATTTAGCCCTATCTGTCTGTCTGTCCGCACTAACCATACAACACGGACAAGCCGAACAGTTTTGTGCACACTTAAATTTGGACTTCGTGCCCCAGACAACTTCGTGCGCGCTCGTGCCCCTTACTTTTACGTTCGGGGTACGAAAATATGCGAAGGCATAATCATTCCGCTTTAAGCGCTCGGCCGAGATGGTCGTGTTTAGAACAAAGCACTACTATGATCCATTTTTTCTTCGCTCTCTCTCTCTCTCTCTCTCTCTCTCTGCCTCTACTCTCTCAAATTATATGTATGTATGCAAAAACACAAATATATTTGAGAGAGCAGATATATATATACATATATGTATGTAGGCACAAGCAGCAGCTCACAAAAATTTAAATTTATTCGCTGTGAGCAGGGCTGCCATTTTAGCTTTTTTCCCGTCAAATCTGGCTTTTTTTTTAAGTCCCATTGCGGGAATAATTCAAAAACTGCGGGTTGCAGGAATTCTGGCTTTAAAAAAATTAATTTAGCTCTTTTTTATCTTTATTCAATTTTCACAATTTATTTTGTTTTTATACCCTGATCCCATTGAAAATAAGAAATCAGGGTTAATGATTTTGTTAAAATACATGTAACAGGGAGAAGGAGATGTGGCAGACTCCATATATTGTTGATCAGGGTGACGAGCTGAGTCGATTCAGCATTGCCCGTCTATAGCGCGCGCTGTAACGTTCGCACTACATCATGGTCGCTATGTAGTGCTCACAATAAAAAAAACACTGTTCTCTGGTGCGTCTCATTTGATTCTGATTTTATTTTTGCTCAAAAATATATTCTTAGCCTAAGTACATAAGCAGCGGCAGAACGGGAGTATATAGCATGTCGTATATATGTATGTAAATATGTTTATATGTATATGCAGAAGGCATATACACTTGAATGCTCACGCTGCAGATCCCACGCTGCAGGCCAGTCCATACATAAGTGGCTGATCATATTTCTGCATTTATGTATGTATGTATGGCAGGCATCGAGCAGTGTCAACTAAAACTTTCTTACTTGTTTTTTATACCCTGAACCCATTGAAAATGGGATTTCAGGGTATAATGTTTTTGTGAAAATGTATGTAACAGGCAGAAGGAGGCGTGGCAGACCCCATAAAGTATATATATTCTTGATCAGGATGACGAGCTGAGTTGATCTAGCCATGTCCGTCTGTCCGTCCGTCCGTCCGTCCGTCCGTCCGTCCGTCCGTCCGTACTAACGCAGAGATCTCCTAAACTACAAGTGCTAGAGACTTGAAATTTTACATGTATACTCGTGTATACCATACGCAGTACGAGTTTATCATATTTTTTCGATACCTCATCCCATTTCTTTTTTATCGATAACAATCGAAAATCTGACTTGGTTTTTAAAGCCTAGTTTGAATACTGTTAGAGCTAGAGACTTCAGATTTACTGTGTAGATTAATGTGATGAATACAAAGATTTTGTCATTTACAGATTTTGGATGCCACGCCCCCTTCGCCTCAAATTTGAAAAAAACGTATATCAAGTACTAGAGACTTGTGCTTTGGCATATACACACATTTGAATTTTATTATTACGTTCTGAAAATTTGATGAAGATAGTCCCACTACAAAAAGATTTATTCAACAAACAAATTTTCGTAATATAGCCCACACGGCAGCCCAAGCGCAGTAAGTGCGCAGTTAGCAGAGCAATTGTTTATGCGTTCGTATGGATGCATGCGTACGGGTGTGTGTATGTGTTTTTGTACTTTGCAGGGTTCAGGGTATCTCCTAGTCGAGCAGTCTCGACTAGAGCCCTCTTACTTGTTTATTATTATATTTAAAAGAACCTCGTATTATTCTGAATCATTGAATATCAATTTTAAACTAATGAACAATAATAAATATTTTTTATTTAATCAAGAAAATAGGGTTTTTAAAACCAGCTTTTATTTTGGCTTATTTTTTCTTAAATGTAGCTTTTTTTAGCTACTTTTATTTGCCAATGTAGTTCTATTTACTCGAAAAATTATGGCAGCACTGGCTGTGAAACCCCAGTGCTTCCCTTCTGAGTGAAGAGTATACCGAACTCTTCAAAGCGTTTGCCATGCTCATGCAAAATGTTTACGATCTTATGACTATTTGTGGGAAGGATATGAATTCGTTGATGCGCATTAAGAATATGCTTTCGCGACGGGCATGCACATACGCACTTACAGCCCCGTGCTATATGTATGAGCATTTTCGTGCCTGTGTGCAAAACTCTAGCTGCCTGTAGAAATTGTAAAGCCCAACATTTTCAGTTGGTCGATCTTGTGGACTGCACACACGCACATTTGACTGTGTGCGTGTGGGGTGCGATGCTCACAATTGTCGAGTGGCCTGTCAATGTTATATTCCAAGTAAACAAATTTTTTTAATTCAACTTAATTGGTTCTAATTAAGTTAATTAAATATTATTTTTTGTTGGTTTTTTTATTTTAATTAAATAAACTAACACTAAAAATATTCAATATATTCCAATTGAATTAACTGAATTTGTTTTTCCCTTTTTGTTTACTTATTCCAAGTAAACAAAGTTTTAATTCAACTTAATTTATTCTAATTAGGTAAATTAAATATTTTCTTTCTTCTGTTTGTTTACATTTTTATTAAATAAAAAAAAAAATAAATAATCAATTTATCCTAATTGAACTATTTAAATTTCTTCCATTTGTTGTTTATTTATTCAAAATAAACAAATTTGATTCTAATTCGTTTATTCTAGTTAAGCTAATTAACTTTTCATTCAAACTTAATTTATCCTAATTAAGTTAATTAAAATTTTCCTTTATTTTTTTTCAATTTATCCAAGCAAATTCGGTGCAAACTTAATTTTGCCTAAGTAAGTTAATTAAGTTTGTCCTTTATTCTGTCTATTCATTCAAGCAAATTCAATTCAGACTTCGTTTATCCTAATTAAGCGAATTAACTTTTCTTTCAATTTAATTTAATTTATCCTAATTAAGTAAGTTAAATTTTTCCTTTATTTTGACTGTTAACTCAAACAAATTCAATTCAGCCTTAATTTATTCTCATTAAGTTCATTAAATTTGTCTTTTTCTTTGTTTGTTTATTCAAATAAACAACCCAATTTTATCTTAATTTATCCTAATTAAGTTGCTTACATTTTCTTTAATCCAATTGACATCCAGTTCATCCCAACTGATTTCGCTGAGACTCTCAATCCTCGTGTGATTGTCGACTTCTCTGTAGTAGGGAACTCTGTCTGCCAAACTTTAGTACTTCCATGTCCGATCGTTCTAGCCGAGCGCAGCTGGGTGTACCTCCGTCGCGTTTAATTAATCGCAGCTCCTCTGCATCTCCCATTCCGACCGGGAAGCCACAGACCACCAACTCGTTCAAGCGTAGTCCGATCGCAAAGCGATCCACCTCCAAGCCTGCAAAGCCGCTACCACAAATTTCGCTGTCTGATTTTATTTCGGCTGCGGATAGGCTCATCAAGTTTGAGTCCCGCATAGATTATACTGAGGACATTGGCTCCACTCCGGCAGCTCAACTCGAAGCCTTAGCAATCCGACGGGATCGGGTTAAGGTGCTTTGGGAGAAATCAGAGCAGCAGTACGATGCATGCTCTAAAGCGGCGGGTAGTGGCGAAGTTGAGGCCATGGAAGCAAAATTCGATCATTGCTACACTGTTTATGAGAGGTCTACAGCGCAATTAAACAGGCAACTTGCCGCCATTTCAACGTCGAGTGCGCCGTCCGCTCCTGTTTCCACGGCGACTACTTGCGCTGACCAACATTCCAACATTGAGTCAGGCTCGGCTCTTAGAGAATTGCATGGCACTATCCATTGGTGCGTCACTGCCATCGAGCATACTGAAGTTGGGAATTGGGATTGTATCCTCGTGTTCCTATGGAACTCCAAACTGCCGGAACAGACTCGATCTCTTTGGGAGCACTTTTTACAGAGAAAATCTGACATCCCACCCTGGCAAGACGTTAGCCACTTTCTTAGCGAGCGCCCTCGCGCGTTTGAGGCTATGGAAGGTTATAGACCCATTCTGAAAGTCACACCCTCAGATTCGAGATCCGCGCACCCCGCGCCTCCCAAGAGAGTCAATTCCTTCAGCTATTGCTCCGACTCGGACTCAAGTTATGTCCAACTTCCAAACTTATCTAGGTGCCAACACGCGAGGTGTCCTCCTCGGCACGCCGGCGATCAACATATGCCATTTCGGAGCACTCTATCCCGCCCGTGCTCTAGTCGACTCAGGGTCCGAAGCAACCTTCATTTCTGAGCGACTATTCCGCAAAGTCAAGTTTCCCTTCAAATCCGTTCGTACTCAAATTTCCAGCTTGAATCAAGCAGTTACAGCTCATGCAGAAAAGCTATGCAACTTTGACTTTGGTTCTCCTTTGAAACCAAGACTACGCATCGAAGCTTCTGCTCTTGTCCTTCCAAATCTTGCCGGTAAGCTCCCTTCGTCTCCAATACCGCAGCTTTTATTGAACTACCTTCCAAACATTCAGCTAGTTGATCCCAAGCTCTACAAGAGCTCGGAAATTGATATCGTTATAGGCGCGGATACCCTTCCGACTATTATTCAGGGAGGTTACCATCCTAACATTTGTGGATCTCTTCTAGGTCTAGAGACGGTTTTCGTTTGGTACTGACAGGCCCACTGTCACGAACGTCACCGGAAATGGTCTCCTCTTTCACAACTCAAGTTTCCGTTCCGGATGAGGCGAAACTTGAGTTTCCGACAACCTTGTCATCCACCGAAACTCTTCCATACCGAGTTCCCAATAGCACCACTACGAAAGTTAGGGTCGGTTCCAATGCGCTCTGTTCAGCATTGAATAATAAAAGCCTGAATGATATCCTTCATTCAGGCCCAACGCTCCAACCAGACTGTGCTTCTTGTGCTGTCCAACTAACTTCCGTGTTGTGTTCTGACGAGCAAGCGATTCACCCTCTTACTCATTCGTTCTTCCAGGTAAAGATGCCGTCATCAGAAAGCAGCAAGCCACCCGGTACCAATTCCTTCCAGTGCCGCGTGTGCACAGGAGCCCATGGCCTCCGAAAATGCCGGCGCTTTCTGGGCTTCCAGAAGAGAAACGGATGAGGGCGGTACTTATACATATGCACTGCACGAGCTGCTTGGCTCACAAGCACTCCGAGCAATCCTGGCGCAGCAAGGGACGGTGCAAAACGTGTGGCAAGGATCACCACACACTCCTGCATCTCCAGGGATCAGTACATCACTCTGCCTCGACTCCTAGAGAAGGTCACAGCTCCGCTGACGGCCTTGAGTCGACCTAAGGTCGTCAGTATCCCACCTATGGCGAACGTCGTGCTCAGCACACCAGCTTAGAGCGCGACGTCATATTTTGCAATCCTTGCAAGGCGGGGAGTATGTTAATGCCAGATTACATTAACAGAAATTGCTCCTCCCGCACATCGTCATGCTATGCTATTAACAGCATTATGTTAATAGCAAAACTCCAACACCAGTTTTTCTACTGGTTCTTGGTACTTAGCATTCGCTGAGTACTTGCCTACTTGCAACAGTTACTGTTTTACTGTCAAAAGTGTAAAAATTCAGTTAAAGTAAAGCAAAAACTATTTGATTTATACGGAGAAGATGTGTTGACCAAATGCCGATGCCGAAATTGGTTTACAAAAATCCTTTTCGGAAATTTCAATCTAAAGGATGCACTACGTCCTGGAAGGCTCCTTGAAGCCAACCTGGACAAAATAAAGTCGTTAGTCGATGCAAATCGTCGAATAACAACTCGAGAGATGGCTGAAAGATTAAATTTATCGAAAACAACCGTTCCTAAGCACATGAAACGTCTAGGATTCATTTCAAAGCTTGACATATGGTTTTCTCATGTTCTTACAGAACAAAATTCGCTTGGTCGCATTGACGACTGTGATTTGCTCATTAAACATCAAAGAAATGATCCATTTTTGAAAAGCATTCTTATTGGCGCAGAAATGATGGACCCGGTTAAACCCCTTCGAGGGCCGATATTCACCAAAAAAGGTTATGTTCTCTTTTTGGTGGGATTCCAAGAGGATAATTATATCAATCAATCGATTAAAAACCTTATCGAAAACCAGTGAACAAATAATATTTCGGACATCTTTAGAACTAGAGTCTTCAAATTTAAAATGTAGATTCATATGTATTTTTACGATTCTCGGTTTTTGTCATATTTCAGCCTCCACCTCTTAAAAAACCCCCTTCGCTTCAAGTTTGCAAAAACCGTATTTCAAATACTAGAGACTTGTGCTTTCGAAAATACACACATTTTAATGTTATTATCATTGTCTGCAAGTTTATGAAGCAATTCAATTGCCATAGTAAACCCACACTGCAGTCCATACGCGCTTATACGTGCGTGCGTATATGTGTATGTATGTGTGCATGTGTAAGTAGATATGAAGCGAAGAATTTTTGAAATATTAGTTCCTGGAAGGGTTCAGGGGATCTCGTAGTCGAGCATTGTCGACTAGAGCTTTCTTACTTGTTATACCCTGAACCAATTGAAAATGGGAAATCAGGGTATAATGGTTTTGTTTAAAGTATGTAACAGGCAGAAGACGGCACAGCAGACCCCATGCAGTATATATATTCTTGATCAAACAAGCTGAGTCGATTAAGCCCTATCTGACTGTCTGTCTGTCCGTCAGTCCGTATGCTTGAACGCGTCGATCTCAGAAGATATAAGAGCTAGAGACTTGAAGTTTTTTTCGTAGGTTCGTATATTGCACGCGCAGATCAAGTTTGTTTTCAAAAATCGATAACTGCTCCCGTTTTTTTTTTTTAAACCCTTACCGAAAATCAGTTATAGAATTATATCTTGTACATCTTTAGAGCTAGAGTTTTGAAACGTAGATTCATTTGTATCTTATAAAATTTAGGGTTTTGTCTTGTTTCACCCACCACCCCTCAAAACACCCCCTTCCCAACAAGTTTGCAAAAGCCATATGTCAAATACTAAAGATTTGTGCGTTGGCGCACACACACATTTAAATGTTATAATCACGGTCTGAAAGTTTTATCGAGATTGTCCGTCTACAAAATAAGATATTAAACAAATAAGTTAACATAGTAAGCCCAAACTGCAGCCCACGCCTGCTTATACGTGCGTGTGTGTGTATTACCAATGTGTTTAAGTGTTTACGTGTGTGTGCATATTTCAATTCTTGTGTAAGCAGAAAAGATGCGCAGAATTTTTGAAATATAAATTGCCCTAAGGCTTCAGGGGATCTCGTAGTCCAGCAGTCTAGAGCTGTCTTACTTGTAATACCCTGAACCCATTGAAAATGAAACAAGTAAGAGGGCTCTAGTCGAGACTGCTCGACTAAAAGATACCCTGAACCCTTCAAAATACTGATATTCCAATTATTCTTTACTTCTTTCATGCACATATACAAAAACACATACCCATACCCATACGCATGCATCCATACGAACGCATAAACACGCGCTCTGCTAACTGCGCAGTTACCAGTTACTGCGCTTGGGCAGACGAGTGGGATATATTATGATATATTGTTTGTTGAATAAGTCTTTTTGTAGTGGGACTATCTTCATTAAACTTTCAGAACGTGATAATAATATTCAAATGTGTGTATATGCCAAAGCATATATGATAATCTCGCACTGCGTTTGGTATACACGAGTATACATGTAAAATTTCAAGTCTCTAGCACTTGTAGTTTAGGAGATCTCTGCGTTCATATGGACGAACGGACAGACGGACATGGCTAGATCAACTCAGCTCGTCATTCTGATCGAGAATATATATACTTTATGGTGTCTGCCACGCCTCCTTCTGCTTGATACATACATTTTCACAAAAACATTATACCCTGAATTCCCATTTTCAATGGGTTCAAGGTATAAAAAAAATAAAAATACATAAAAAAAAAAACTCCACACGCGTCTTTCACAAGACCTCGTCTACACCAGGGCATTCATCGTGTGCGTCTACCGCTCTTTTGATGAGTTTTTGTTGTTGTTTTGCTGTTCGCTCTGATACGCTCCACGGCTTCGGCGACCAAGTCCTCCAGTAGCACCATGCCGGCTATGACGCGCGCCGCGTTATCGGAGACAGTCCTGAAGGCGCAGCTGACTCTGATTGCGCTCAGTCTGTAGGTGGCGCAGATGCTCGGGCTATAGCTCGGAGTTACCATATTGGCACAGCATAGAGGATGACGGACCTAATGACGCTCAGTAGAGGAAACGACGTTGCTGTTTTGATCCCCGCGTGTTAAGCATGATCCTTGAGAGAGCTCTACAAGAATCAGCTACATTTTTATGCACATATTCTAAGCACTCGCGGAAAGTTAATCTTGTACCTAACATGACGCCAAGATACTTTATCGCCCTCTTTGACGTGATGGTGACGCTGCCGATATTTATATAGGCAGTTTCCACTCTTTTACGACTGCTGACTAGGACGACTTCCGTTTTGTGCGCCGCTAGCTCGAGTCCGGCTCCCGCCAACCAGCTACGAATGCGATTGATACTTGCGCTGCACAGTATCTTTAAGCACCTTGCTTATGAAGACGGCTGCTACATCATCAGCAAAGCCAATGGTGTGCGCATCTGCTGGTAGTTCCAAGCGCAGCACACCGTCGTACATAATATTTCGTACATATTATTTTCATCCCAGCACTGAACCTTGGGAACTCCAGCTGACACTGTATGAGCTGACACTGTATGAGTTTGGGGACTCTCTCTCGTGCTATATACTGGTGTTCTTCCTGGGAAGTAGCTCTGTCTCTTACTTACTTACTGTCTCTTTTAGATATTTTGTGACAGCGCATCAAGTAACATATCCTAACTAGCTGTGTTGAAGGCATTCTTGACATCTAGAGTCGCAATGATGCAGTACTGTTTCGTCCCGTGTTTCCATCTGGTGCTTTGGATGGCGGAAGTTGCCAGGCCAACAACTTTATGTAGCGCATCTGTTGTTGACCGGGCCTTACAGAAACCAAATTGGTTTGGTGACAGGCCTCCAGCGCTCAAACATCTTTCCCATGGTGTCTAAGAGGCAGATTGGTCTGATTGTCAGATTATCTCCTCTGGTTTGGCAGCCTTAGGTAGCAATACCAGGCTCTGGATATTCCAGGTTGCAGGGAACGTCTCCTGAATTAAACATTCGCTGTATAATTCAGCAAACGTACTTGGGTGCAAGGCAAGGGCTAACTTTAGCGCACGTTTTGGGACCCCGTCCGGCCCTGGAGCTAATTTAGTCTTAAGAGTTTAATTCCATAATTAAAACAATGTTAGTGCTCGTTGAATCCTGATAAACAGACACGGGCTCAGGATCGTGAACGAAGTTTAATCTTTCTGGAAAGAGCGTTTTCACAATAGATTTAAGCCCCAAACGATCCGTAGGCTGTACCTGTTTACCAGCGTATAGCCTTTTAACTACTATCTTATATGCCCTGCCCCAAGGGTCATATTCGGCTGAGTCACACAACTCTAGGAAACGTTCTCTTTTGCTTGCCCGAATGGCCTTCTTCAACTGTCTTCTAGCCGTCTGATAAGCTAATCGTTTTTGTAAGTACGTAGACCTACCGCGAGCCCGTTGGTAGCTTCTTCTCGCCTGAATGAATTGTGTCGAATGTCACCTATTTGTGCATTCCACCAATACATAAGCGTTTGTTTTCTCGTGAAATGCTTGCGGCGTAGCATGCTGCTATTGCAGGTACTCTGTATTTGGGCTTCCATTTCGAATTCTCTGGCCTCAGCATTGCCAACTGTGCCCAGCGACTGAATGGTCTCGGAAAAGTCCGCGGAATCAAAAGTATCCAGCTGATACGATTCTCTCTACAAAGTCGGCGCTCTGGCAGGATGAAGTGGCAAAAGTAATGTCAATAACAGATCCATATCAGTGTTGAGCAGTGCAACATCCAAAGTCGCGAAGATCTCCAGTAGGATACGGCCTCTGTGTGGCTATCCCATTCTAACACCTATAAGTTGAAATCTCCTGCTTTGCCATTAGCATCTGTGGACTATGTCCTAGAGCAGCTGATCTTACACTAATGAAGCTCACTAAGAAAGATACGTCTATACATTTTTCCCTTATAGTCTGCTCTAGTAGATCTTGGGCAGCAACACAATGATTTAAGTTAAGCTGCAGGAACCTCAACAACCTCTTTTACGCGCTGCATCATGGTAAGATGGGCACTTGAAGCTGCCTGCTGAATGGTCTGTCTGCTTTTGCCTTTCCGGACGCAGAGGCTGCATTTTGGAGGCTTGGTGTATGCTTTTGCACTGTGACCCATCTCACCACACCTGAAACAGGCACCCTTTAGGTCACAGTCACTACTGCAGTTGGCAGCAATATGACCGTAATCGAGGCATTTGAAACAGCGTTTAGGCTGGTTCACGGCTCGGATACGGCATACTACCCATCCTATCCTAATAGAGAGAGAGCTATCCTTCAACTCCACTCTCATTGCCTCTAGAATCTCCTCTTTGCTCGCTAGCTCATCCAAGTCACGAATCTCGATATGCGCCGATTCGGTAAGTGTTTTGACTTCCGGACGGACGGACGTACAGACGGACATGGCTAGATCAACTCAGCTGCTACAAACATTTGCACAGAAACATTCTTCCCTGAATTCCCATTTTCAATGGGTTCAGGGTATAAAAAGTAAGAAGGGTCTAGTCGAGACTGCTAGACTACGAGATCCCTTGAACCCTTCCAGGAACTAATATTTCAATAATTCGTCGTTCTACTTACACATGCACACACACATACAGACATGGCATACACACATTTTAATGTTATAATCACGGTCTGAAAGTTTTATCAAGATTGTCCGTTTACAAAAAAAGTTATTAAACAATTAAGTTCCCAAAGTAAGCACATATCAGCCCATGCCTGTTTATACGTGCATGCGTATGTGTGTATTTTTTTTTTATATTCGTTTATTAACAATAAATAAATTATAAATTAAAACATAGTCTGGGTGTTTAGGATATTAAGAATAGTACACGATGCTTGCGGGACGGCCGTAAAGCATTGCTTCGCAAGCATTTTGTACTATCCTAGCCTGTGACAACTCGTCTTCGTGCTCGCTCAATTCTGCCGAGCTCCATCATGACTGTGGCCGCGAAGGTGCTTATTAGATTCCAAGCCACCTCCGATTCCAGCATGGCATTGACTATATTGTCTGCTTTAATGGAGCGGCCCAGTGCCTCTTCCAGACCACGCCTCTCCTCTAGGAAGCGTCCGCACTCGAAAAGGACGTGTTTGGCGTCTTCCACCAAGCCTCGTCCACACCAGGGGCATTCATCGGTATCTTCGTGGCCAAAGCGCTTCAAGTAGCTCCGGAAGCATCCGTGTCCAGATAGAATCTGCGTGAGATAAAAATTAATTTGCCCGTGTTTGCGGTTTACCCATTGTTCAAGCTCCGGGATGAGCGTGTGCGTCCACCGTCCTTTTGAAGAGCTATTCCATCTTCTTTGCCATCGTGCAATGCTATTCGCCCTGATAGCGTTGCGTCGAGCAGGCTCGTGTGTGTTCCGCTCCACGGCTTCGGCGACCAGGTCTTCCAGAGGCACCATGCCGGCTATGACGAGCGCTGCGTCATCGGAGACAGTCCTGAAGGCGCAGCAGACTCTGATTGCGCTCAGTCTGTAGGTGGCGCAAATGCCCCGGCTGTAGCTCGGAGTTGCCATCGCTCTTGACCATATTGGTGCAGCATAGAGGATGACGGACCTAATGACGCTCGTTAGAAGGAGACGTCGTTGTTGTTTTGGTCCCCGCGTATTTAGCATGATTCTTGAGAGAGCTCTACAAGCTGCTGCTTTTTTATGCACATATTCTAGGTGCTCGCGGAAAGTTAGTCTTGTGTCTAACATGACGCCAAGATACTTTATCGCCCTCTTTGATGCGATGGTGACGCTGCCGATGTTTATATTGGCTGTTTCCACTTTTTTGCGACTGCTGACTAAGACGACTTCTGTTTTGTGCGCCGCTAGCTCGAGTCCTGCTCTTGACAACCAGCTACTAATGCGATTGATACTTGCGCTGCACATATCCTCTGTATCTTTAAGCTCCTTGCCTATGGAGACGACTGCTACATCATCAGCAAAGCCAATGGTGTGCGCACCTGCTGGAAGTTCCAGCCGCAGTACGCCGTCGTACATAACATTCCATAGGAGAGGCCCCAGCACTGAACCTTGGGGAACTCCAGCTGACACTGTATGAGTTTGGGGACCCTCACTCGTGTTGTATACAAGTGTTCTTCCTCTGAAGTAGCTCTTAACAGTCTCTATTAGATATTTAGGGATATTATATTGTGACAGCGCATCAAATATCATATCCCAACTAGCAGTGTTGAAGGCATTCTTGACATCTAGAGTCGCAATGATGCAGTACTGCTTCGTCCCATGCTTCCATCTGGTGCCTTGGATGGCGGAAGTTGCCAGGCCAACAACTTTATCCAGCGCATCTATTGTTGACCGGGCCTTCCGGAAACCAAATTGGTTTGGTGACAGGCCTCCAGCACTGGCGATAGCTGCCTCCAATCTAGAGCAGACCAATTTCTCAAACACCTTTCCCATGGTGTCTAAGAGGCAGATTGGTCTATAAGAGGATGGCTCCTCTGGTGGTTTGCCAGCCTTGGGTAGCAGAACCAGGTTCTGGATTTTCCAGGTAGCAGGGAATGTCTTCTGAATCAAGCATTCGCTGTATAACTCAGCAAACGCATTTGGGTGCAAGGCGAGGGCTAGCTTTAGCGCACGATTTGGGATCCCGTCCGGCCCTGGAGCTGATTTAGTTCTAAGACCTCTAAGAGCTACTAGGATTTCTTCGTCCGTAACTAAGACAAGGTCAGTGCACGTCATGTCCTGATTAACAGGTACAGGCTCCGGATCGTGAATGGAGCTTAATCTTTCTGGAAAGAGCGTTTCCACAATCGATTTAAGCTCTAAACGATCCGTAGGCTGTACCTGTTTACCTGCGTATAGTCTTTTAACTACCATCTTATATGCCCTGCCCCAAGGGTCATATTCGGCTGAGTCACACAACTCTAAGAAGCATTCTCTTTTGCTTGCCCGAATGGCCTTCTTCAGCTGTCTTCTTACCGCCTGATAAGCTAGTCGTTTTTCTATGTACGTAGACCTACCGCGAGCCCGTTGGTAGCTTCTTCTCGCCTGAATGCATTTGTGTCAAATGTCACTTATTTGTGCATTCCACCAATACATAGGCGCTTGCTGTCGCGTAAACTGCTTGCGGCGTAGCATGCTGCTTTTGCAGGCACTTTGTATTTGGGCTACCATTTGGCATGCTCTGGCCTCAGCATTGCCAACTGTACCCAGCGACTGAATGGCCTCTGAAAAAGCCGCGGGGTTGAAAGTATCCAGCTGATATGATTCTCTCCACAAAGATGGCGCCCTGGCAGATGGCTCACCAATTGTGAACAGAAGTGCCGAATGATCGCTACCCGTGTAGCTATCGCAATGGCTCCACGTTGCTTCCCGAAAAAGGGATGATGTGACAAAAGTTATGTCAATTACAGATCCGTATCCAGCCCGACTGAAGGTGAACTCGTGACCAGTGTTGAGCAGTGCAACATCCAGTGTCGTGAAGATCTCCAGTAGGATACGGCCTCTGGCATTTGTTGTGTGGCTACCCCATTCTAACGCCCATGCGTTGAAATCTCCTGCTATAATGGCCTTCCTGCCCCTAGCATCCTCTGCAAGCTCGTCAAGCACTGTTGTGAACTCGTTGAGCTGCATGCTGGGGGCCAGGTAGCAACTGTAGAGCCATAAGTTACCGTAACGAGCGCGTACAAACCCATTAAATGCCTTAACAGTTGACAATACTGTCGTTGAGTTGCCACATGCCCACAGAACCGCTTTGCCATTAGCATCTGTGGACCATGTCCTAGGGCAGCTGGTCTTACAGTGATGAGGCTCACTGAGAAAGGCTACGTCTATACATTTTTCCCTTATGGTCTGCTCTAGAAGATCTTGGGCAGCAATACAATGATTTATGTTAAGTTGCAGGAACTTTAACATTTCATTTTTTGTGCTGCTTCACGGTAGGAAGGGCACTTGAAGCTGCCTGCTGAGTGGTCCGTCAGCTTTTCGCCTTTCCGGATGCAAAGGCTGCATTTCGGAGGCTTAATGCATGCCTTTGCACTGTGACCCATCTCACCACACCTGAAACAGGCCCCCTTTAGGTCACAGTCACTACTGCAGTTGGCAGCAATATGCCCGTAGTCGAGGCATTTGAAACAGCGTTTAGGCTGGTTCACGGCTCGGATACGGCATACTACCCATCCTATCCTAATTTTGGACAGCTCGAGCAGAGTTTTGGCTTTTCCAACTGGAAGAGCAACCGTAGCTCTTTGCTGTCCACCAAAAGCTGGCCGAAGCGATTTGATGGAGTCAATAGAGAGTGAGCTATCCTTCAGCTCCACCTTCATTGCCTCCAAAATCTCCTCTTTGCTCGCTAGCTCATCTAAGTCACGAATCTCAATATGCGCCGATTCGGTAAGTGTTTTGACTACCGCTCGATCGCCCAAGGCCTTGCCTACAGCTTCGTGAAGTGCCTCTGCGCTATGCTCCGGCTTCCTACTCAGCTGCAACAAAAGGTCCCCCTTAGCTGTCTTCCTGATTCCCTGCACGTCACCGCTCAGGTGCTTCAAATTTGGGTCGCTCTTGACAACGCGCAGCATGTCCGCGTAGCTGCAGCCATCTACGCCTGAAATTGCAATTGCGTCCGACCTGGGTCGTTTTTGCAAAGGTTTGCGGCCTTTGACGACCGTCCAGCTGTCCAGGTTAGTCTGTCGACCTACCTGGTTTGGATTTTTTGACCGTAAAGCCAATGGCTCTTTTGCGATCGCTGCGTTTTTATTGGGCCTCGGCTTTTTTGAGGGATTTTTCCTATGATCAGAGGCAACTTCCCTTGACCGCTTGGGTGTATTGCTACCTGTTAAGGCAACAGTACTCCCAATTTGAGCTTTTTCAGCAACTGACTTTTTTAGCGGTGTGGTCTGCACCTCACAGTTTTTAACCGATCGGTTGCAGAACTTCTCGGCTGCCTTGTGAAGGCTGACCAGTCTAGCCAACTCCTCTCGCATCAGCGCATTTATATGCCGCTGACCCCCAAATAAGGCAGACAAACCCTCTAGGGTAACTCCTATCTGCGCTAACGCTTCTTTTAATGATTTCGGTGCCTGGCACTCCACCACAGGAGACTGGTTGGATGCCGGCGGCTGCGGCAACGCCCTCTGTTGTTGCTGCGGTGATCGCTGCAACGAAGAGCGGCGCGCGAAGGCTTGCAGTTCGTCCACCATCATGGCCTCCATACTAGCTCCTACTACCAAGGCGTGGAGCCTGTACTGGTCAATGACTTATTTGGTTTTTGAGTTAAGAGCCCACAGAAGATTAAACTCTAACTAAATAAAATTAAAGCCCAAAAGTAGGCACTACTTTTATGAACTGCAACTTCACTGCAGAAGTTAGGTTGCTGTCTTCACTAGGACTTAGCAATTCACCAAATTTGGTGATCAGCTGATTGTCCGTTGCGATTTCCAGCACTACTAACAGCTGTTAGAGTGAATGCACCTGATTGTTACAAGTGTGCTAAACAAAAGATTTTCGCGCTTCAAAAAGAAAAGAGAGAGGAAAACCCTGACGCCAAGTAGTGACGCTATTGCCCCCCTCCCTTGCACCACTAGATTCGAACTCTGGGGTGCTCCGCGAACTTCCGCAAGGTAAGTCTTTGAATAATTCACGTTTGCTGGGTACGTTGAGCCCACAGCATGCACGTTTACTAAAGTTCTTTCCGCTTTCACAGTGAAAACACAGAGAAAAGCTTATGTCAACGATGGATCGCGATAACATCGACCGCACTCCGCGAAAACTCAACTCGAACTCTCTGCGTATGTGTGTATGTGTGTATGTGTGTGTGCATGTGTAAGTAGAAATGAAGCGACGAATTATTGAAATATTAGTTCCTGGAAGGGTTCAGGGGATCTCGTAGTTGAGCAGTCTCGACTAGAGCTTTCTTACTTGTTGGAAATAAACTTGATCTGCGCGTGCAATACATAGACCTACAGTTTTCAATTTCAAGTCTCTAGCTCTTATATCTTCTGAGATCGACGCGTTCAAACATACGGACAGAAAGACAGACAGAAGGACAGGGCTAAATCGACTTAAATCGCCGCCCTGATCAAGAATATATATACTTGATGAATATAAAAATATACATACAGTGGGGGTTCAAACATGAACATGCCATATAAATAAATACATAAGTAATGTTCGATAACCTGCGTGTTATCTGACGACAAGTCATCCCTTAGTTACAGCAACCAACGCAGCGGCTCATAAAAATGTAACATGAGCCTAGGCAACGGCTCAGCGATCTAAAAACTTAACTAAACATCTGTTCACTTGTGTGCATGGAAAATGTAACCTTCCAGTGACTGGAAGTAGTTTAAGATTCTCATGTTAGGCATATAAGAACTAGGATTTTAAGCAATAAAGAGTTCAGTTCAGTTTCGATCTTGAACTCGTCATATGTGGAGTTTCTTTTAGCTAACAGTGAGTGTCCCTGAAAATCGTACACCTATGAAGTATGCATTCCTTAAAGAATAAAATGTGAAATTTAGCCTTGTCCGTCTGTCTGTCCGTCCATCCGTAAGTATTAACGCGTCGGTCTCATAAAAATTTATAACTGCTCCCGGTTTTTCGGGATCGATTAAAGCCCTTATCGAAAACCAGTTAAAAAATTATATCTTGTACATCTTTAGAGCTAGAGTTTTCAAATTTGAAACGTAGATTCATTTGTATTTTATAAAATTTCGGGTTTTGTCATGTTTCACCCACCGCCCCTCACAACACCCCTTTCTCCACAAGTTTGCAAAAATCGTATTTCAAATAATTGTGCTTTGACACATACACACATTTTAATGTTATAATCACACTCTCAAATTTCAATAAAGATTGTCCGTCTATAAAGCAGTTATTAAATTAAGGGTTCAGGGGATCTCGTAGTCCAGCAATCTAGAACAGTCTTACTTATAATACCCTGAACCCATTGAAAATGAAAAAACTACAAATCCTAGTATACATGTATACAATACGCAGTACAAGCTTATCATATTTTTTGATGACTCATTCCATTTCTTTTTAATCGACAATAATCGAAAATCTCACTGTATTTTAGGCCTAATTTGAATACAGTTAGACCTAGAGGCTTCAGATTTACTGTGTAGATTTATGTGATAAATAGAAAGATTTTCTGATTTGTCGAAAAATACGCACATTTGAAGGTTATTATTACGTTCTGAAAATTTGATGAAATAGTCTTACCGCAAAAAAATTTATTCAGCAAATATGTTAATATAATATAGCCCACACGGCCGTCCAAACGCAGTCGCAGTGCGTGCGTGTGGATGCGCATAAATGTGTGCTGTGTTTTTGCATGTGTGCATAATAGCTGTTTGCAGGGTTCAGGTTTCTCCTAGCGAGCAGTCTCGACTAGAGTACTCATACTTGCTTAACATTGCGTTATTTTCTAAAGAATGCTTATTTCATAAGTGTAGGATTTTCAGTGACACTCACTGTATATGGGTCTAAGCTAGCTGCTAATTTCCACAGCTGAAAAGCAGAAACTTTGAAAGTTAGCTTGCAATTTTCGATCTCTATGGCTTCCACCGTTAAAGAAAAATCGAAAAGACGTACTTCTTTTGATCAAAAATATACTCAAAGCTCAGAATCTTCATAATTGGAGATTTTTCCCATCTTGAACGAAAGTTACAATTCACTAAACACTATTAATACACTGAGCACTCGTAAATAAACATAATATATGTAGCTAAATATAAAATATTCTTCAGACATATTTTTGCAGAAATTTTATTAATTTAATTATATATACACATAATTGTATTATACATTTATAGTGCGCGCTAAACAGATATTTTTGTAAAAATGATTTATTTCGATGTTTTATTATTTATTAGCTCATTACTTCCTGCGTCACCTAAACTACGCTTATATTGATCTTCGGTCACCATAACCCCATCCATATCTACAAAGCGTGTGTGCATTCCCGCAGCAATAAAACGTTTTGTGGCCGCTAAGTCCAAACGATGTGCTGATAAAGAACAGGTAATTTGCTTTTCACGAGCTAGCAATTCCTTCGCTCGACCCAAATCGTGTAAAATATAATGCTACGAATCAAGGAATAAAAAATGGGTTTTGTTAATTAATTTACTTATACTTTAAATGTAACTTTACTATACTATAATATTGTAATAAAATTAATTATTTATAACTTAGAAATATCAACATCAAATTATGTTTTTATCATAGCTTGCAAATAACTATCGACCGTTTTGCTTCTTGCGCTCTCGTTGCGAGCAAAACCGAAAAAGTTCGTACTCTATCGATTCCGCTCTGAGCAAGAGACTCTTGCTGTCTCATTAATGTTTTCTGTTGAGCTCGTTTCGTTGAGCAAGCCGCTGTCAAGTTTTTGACGAGCAGTGTGTAAAGTACAGAACGAGAAACGCTTGCAGAATGGGGGTCAGCAAAAGAAAATTTGACCGAAAAACTCAACGCAAACAAACAACTCTTTAAATTTATTTTTTTATATAGAATTGGTGCACTATTTTATTTAAGTCTCTTCCCATTTTGCACAACAAATATTTTACAATTTCACACTTTCAATTCACGACCGAAATTAATATATTTCGTCTGAAAAACAGACGCTTTACGATGAACTTGCCTATGCGTGTGAATGTATACCAATACATACGCAAAAGACCGTTTGCTTTATTTAACTCGACGAAATGTTCTTGGAACAACCCGAACAAAACAGAATAGAAACAAGTAAGAGGACTCTAGTCGAGACTGCTCGACTAGGAGATACCCTGAACCCTGCAAAGTACTGATTCCAATCATTCTACACTTCTTTCATGCACATATACAAAAACCCGTACACACACCCGTACGCATGCATCCATACGAACGCATAAACAATTGCTCTGCTAACTGCGCAGTTACTGCGCTTGGGCTGCTGTGTGGGCTATATTACGAAAATTTGTTTGTTGAATTTTTAGAACGTATTAATAACATTCAAATGTGTGTATATGCCAAAGCACAAGTCTCTAGTACTTGATATACGTTTTTTTCAAATTTGGGGCGAAGGGGGCGTGGCATCCAAAATCTGTAGATTACAAAATCTTTGTATTCATCACATTAATCCACACAGTAAACCTGAAGTCTCTAGGTCTAACAGTATTCAAACTAGGCTTTAAAAACAAAGTCAGATTTTCGATTGTTATCGATAAAAAAGAAATGGGATGAGTTATCGAAAAAATATGATAAACTCGTACTGCGTATGGTATACACGAGTAAACATGTAAAATTTCAAGTCTCTAGCACTTGTAGTTTAGGAGATCTCTGCGTTAGTACGGACGGACGGACGGACGGACGGACGGACAGACGGACATGGCTAGATCAACTCAGCTCGTCATCCTGATCAAGAATATATATACTTTATGGGGTCTGCCACGCCTCCTTCTGCCTGTTACATACATTTTCGCAAAAACAATGTACCCTGATTTCCCATTTTCAATGGGTTCAGGGTATAAAAACGGTTTCACTCCGAGCGCGAGCGAGCTCATTTAAGAACCGGTAAATTGGCTGCTCGCTGAATATTTTCGTAAAGGGTCGAGAAAAGACACATATTGGCAGACAACGAGAAACGGTCGACAGTTATTTGCAAGCTATGGTTTTTATACATTGAACCCATTGAAAATGGGAAATCAGGGTATAATGGTTTTGTTAAATGTATGTAACAGGCAGAAGGAGGCGTGTCAGACCACATAAAGTATATATATATTCTCGGTCAGCGCGACAAGTTGAGTCGATCTCTATCTATCTGTCTATCTGTCTGTCCATCTGTACGTCCGTCCGTCTGTCCGTCTGTCCGTATGTACGAACGCTTCAATCTCAGAAGATATAAGAGCTAGGACCTGAAATTTTTTTTCGTAGGTCCGTATATTCCACGCGCATATCGAGTTTGTTTCCAAAAATCAACAACTACTTCCGTTTCTTTGTTATCGTTTAAAAACTTTATCGAAAACCAGTGAAAAAATTATAATTCGTACGTCTTTAAAGCTTAAGTCTTCAAATTTAAAGTGTAGATTTCTATGTATTTTTAAGGATTTCGGTTTTTGTCATATTTCACCCCCCACCTCTCAAAACACACATTTTATTATTATTATCACGCTCTGAAAGTTTTATGAAGATTATCCGCCTACAAAAAAAGCTATTGAGAAATTAAGTTCCCATAGTAAGCCCATGTGTGCATGCTTTGTTTCTTGCATAAGTAGAGAAGAAGAATCACTTATATTGAAATATCAGTTCTACGAAAGGTTCAGGGGATTTCGTAGTCGAGCAGTCTCGGCTAGATCTTTCTTACTTGTTAAATATATATACAGTGAGTGTCACTGAAAATCGTACACTTATGCTATATGCGTTCTTTAGAGAATAACACAATGTTACAAAATTTAGAAAACTATTTCAAAATTAACATGGGTTTATTAATATATTAGCTTCATATTAAAATAATAAAAAACAACGAAAACTAAGTAGAAACCATTACAAAACATTTCATCTTCAGACCACAAAAATTCATCGTTCATCGAAAATCGTACAGCTAAGTTTATTTGAAAAAAAAAAAAAAAAATAAGTTTAGTTCTGTTGGACCCCTTGGACATTTTTAAGCATTTCAGTCCCTATTGGCATTGATTCCACCAACTTTCTACAAGTTTACACACTTATATTGTTCCACTCCTCAAAAAGTGCTCAAAAGGTCCTTTCTTGAATTCATCCCTGTTCGAAATGCTGTGGATTCGAATTTTTTGTTCCAGGATATGCCATAGATGTTAGATCACATTCATATCTGGAGATTTAGCCGCTGTTTCCATCACTTTTGGACAGCTATAGAGGGCACATGTCTCGGCATTCAAAGAGCTGTGTTTGAAATCGTTGTGCTCAGCTAAAAAGTGCTCCTGGCGTCCAATTTGTCGGTATGTTTATGTAACCATACTGGCTCAAAATTCCATCGATAAAAAGTAAATTACCGACCCCACTAGCTGATATACATCCCAAGACCTTCACGGACCCTCTACTAAGTTTGACCGTTGGGCATAAATTGGCTATATCTATCAATCTTAGATGGCTATATCCATCAATCTGAGATGGATATAGCCAATTTACGCCAAACTTTTTTTTTGTTTGTGCAAAATATGGACATATGAAAGAAATTTTGGGTCTCTAGCTCTTATATTTTCTGAGATCGACGCGTTCATACATACAGACAGACGGATGGACACACAGACGGAGAGGCGAAATTGACTCAGCTCGTCGCCCTGATCAAGAATATATATATATATATACTTTATGGGGTCTGCCACGCCTCCTTCTGCCTGTTACGTATATTTTCACATAAACATACCCTGATTTCCCATTTTCAATAGGTTCAGGGTATAAAATCTAAAATATTCACATATTTGCACTTACAAAAGTCATCAACAACTATTAGGATTACATTACAAATTGCAATTAAAAAGTTAGTATCTAGTAAGATAAGATTTTAATCACATCTCGGAGGCGATATGGCGTGTTTTAGGCAAGATAGTCTTATCTGCATTCAGCTTAATGAATTCAAAACGATTCCTCCGATTTTTTAAATTTTAATCACCTCTCGGAGGCGATATGGCGTGTTTCAGGCAAGATAAAGTCTTATCTACATTCAGCTTAATGAATTCAAAAAGATTCCTCCAATTTTTAAAATTTACGTATGGCTTCTTGCGAAAAGTATTTGTATGAATTGATGCCCCTATGAAAGGTTTCCAGGTGTACATCCTATTGAGGTTTATTGAAAATTTCTAGCGCTTGTCACGAACTGAACATGCAGATGGCCCTCTAAATAAAATACTTTTTTTTTTATACACTCCGCGTATCTAAAACGGCCAATTACGGTTTGGATGGTTGATTTGGCTGTGAACATTTTTTTGGCTATTTCTGTTGTGTATGTGTGTGTGCATGCAAAAGAAGCTAAGAATTACTGAAATTTAAATATCAGTTCCTCGAAGGGTTCATGGGATATCATAGTCGAGCAGTCTCGACTAGAGCTTTCTTACTTGTTCAAAATAAATTTTTAGAATTTTGTCGTATGCAATGCTTTATAAAATCTACTGGAAATACTTTTCATTAGTATCTTTCAGTAATAAGATAAATCGAAATTAAACGTTCCAACCATGCATATTTCCATTCGTTTTGACATTTGGTATCAAGATTTAGAAAATAAAATAATGAATAAAGATACCTTCTTTATATCGTATCCCTGTAGTTTTAGGTACATCCAAAATAAGGTGCTGTTGACATAAGTCAAAAATGTGTCAAGTTTGATTTGTTCCTCGGTAGTTAACGTTGGACTATTATGCACTTTAATAGCATAAGTCACATCGTATTCCAAATTATCTAGACTAGTCGAGAAGTCTTTTATGATCGCAAGTAGCTCGTCGTCATTTGGTTGTCCATAACATATATTTTGTTTATTTTCACAGTTTTGAGTATTTATCTCATCCATAATGTAATGCCAGACACAGAAAATATTTAGTTCCCCAATATCGCCAAATCATTAATACCGAAAACTTTGTAACATATGTATGTACATTTGAATGATTGTTTATTTCCGTTTCGAGCTGTCAGTCCTTACTTACGTCACGGTATCGTCAGTAAGAATATGAAAAACATACACTTTTCATACCTTAAACGCATTGAAAATAAGAATTTAATATGTATGTAACAGGCAGAAGGAGGCGTGGCAGACCCCATATACTATACATATTCTTGACCAAGGCGACAAGTTGAGTACATTCAGCCCTGTCTGCTTGTCTGTCGATGCGTCCGACAGTTTAAAAAAATTGATAATTACTCCCGTTTTAGTATACAGTCGACTCCTGTTAATTTGAAATGGCAAGGGGAACAGTTTTTTTCGGCTTACACAGAAATTCTAATTATCTTAATTTCCATTAAACCAGGCTCAAAACGAAAAATTCAGATAAACGAGACTTTTATATTTTATCATGTATACATAATAAATTTTATTAAAAATAAATAAATAAATAAAGTGTGTGTGGGGTGCGATGCTCACAATATTCGCGATTCAGTAGCTTGTCAAATTTGTATGGTTTGAATTGTAGAGTGACTATGAATATGTACATACATATGTATGTATGTATGTACCCAATGCATACATAATTATACCACTAACCATACAACACATAGACGGGACAAGTAGAATAAAGTTTTTCAACGGCGAAAATCTGTAGATCACGTCCCAGTCATAACTTCGTGCCTGCTCGGTCGTCGTTTCAGGGGCGAACAGTGAAAATATGGCACGACAAAATCAGTTCGCTGCTAGCGCTGCTAGCGAAATGAACACATTTTCATATGAAGTATGACTATGCGCTTTTTTTCCTTACTCTCTCTCACTCTCTCTCTATGCTATCTCTCTCTATGGTCTCTCAAACATCACCAGCGCACAAAAATTGAATTTTGTTCGCGACGATCCCATTCACTCCCATTCCCAATCCGCGATTCAGCAGTTTGTCAATTTTGTATAGTTTGAATTGTAGAGTGACTATGAAATGAGCCTTTATGACCGCATCAGTCAGTTTGGCAATAAAGAGAATAGCTTGACGCATTAAATAAACTTATTAGTTAATGTACTTCTATAACTTTTTCAGTTTAAAAATGTGTATAAAGTAATTATAATTAATAGTTCTCTATTTTCGATACCAGGAGATACATTCAAAAACGTACATATGTAGGTATATTATGAATGCCTATAGGTACATATGTACATATGTATGTACATATTTGTGAAAAGGATATGAAAATCCACGAGATCGACAAACTTTGTCACTCTAAAATTCAAACCATACAAAATTGACAAACTACTGAAACGCGGGCACTCAACAGTTCTGATCATCGCTTATCATACACACACATACATATGTTTGTGTGCACTTCACAAGACCGACAAGCGGTCTTTACATTTTCTTCAGGCAGCAAGCGTAGAGTTTCGCACACAGGCAACAAAAAGCTCATTCATGTAGCAATGGTCTATAAGTGTTTGCATGCATGCCCTTCCCACAAATAATCATAAACGCTAGCATTTTGCATGACCATGGCAAACCCTTTCAAAAGTTCGATATTCAACAGACAGTAAGAATAGTAAGAATGCACACAGGCACACAAATGGTAATACATGTAGCAAAGGCCTCTAAGTATGTGTGTGCATGCCCGTCGCGGAGACATATTCTTTATGCGCCTCAACGCATTCATACCCTTCCCACAAATAATAATAAAAACGCTAACATTTTGCATGAGCATGGCAAACGCTTTGAAGAGTTCGGTATGCTCTTCACTTAGAAGGGAATAAATGGGATCGTCGCGAACACAAACGTTTAGGTTTGGGTTTTTTTTTTGCTTTAGAGCAAGATTTTTTATTGCGC
The DNA here is from genome assembly GCA_035045345.1 of Drosophila hamatofila. Classification (NCBI taxonomy): domain Eukaryota; kingdom Metazoa; phylum Arthropoda; class Insecta; order Diptera; family Drosophilidae; genus Drosophila; species Drosophila hamatofila. The sequence goes on from JAWNPA010000046.1 coordinate 893,274, forward strand.
TCAATGAAAAAAAAAACGTTTTGCGTGCATGCATGCATATGCATGCGTTGTGCATATACGGGAGTGGCTTACGCTAAGCAGATCAATTGCGTTGTTGAATTGCGTGTGTGCGTTTGCCACTAATATTTTGTGAAAATGGATATTAAATAAAAAAGTGCATCAATTTTGGAATATAGACCGGGACGAATGTAATGAATGCGGTTTAAAATTGTCAAGCACAAATTTCATAAATTTAAAAAGACATTTAATATCGAAACGTGAGAAAATTTTACTAATTATTATTAACTAAGATAAATGCATAATACATAATACAAATTTACATACATATATAATAAAAAAAGTAAATTTTTTATTATTAAATATATGTGAAGACTCTTTGAAAAGACTTTTTAGCTATCCATTTTTTTTCTCCCGTTTATCTCTGAAGAAGAGCGTGTCCGTTCAAAGCGTTGACACTTATTTATTTGCAAGCTATGCATTTTAGTTATCAAATATTTTTTTATTTATTTCTACATATGTATATATTATACATGTAACATTTTATTCTACACAATATAAAATGCAATTAAATTTCTAAAGGTTTCCTGTTTGAAAAATAGGTAAGAAGAAGAAGATTTTACAACTGCAAATCAAAATGTAATGAAATCAAGCAACAAAAAGTCACCAAATGTTCGAATACATTATTCTTAATTTTATAATACAAATCAGTAATATAAACTATTATGTATATTAACCTGAAAATATGCTAGATAGAGCTGCAAATATGCTAGATTTATGACTATAGGCTGTTTACAAATTTTAAAGGCTTCTAGTTTGAAATATGGTAGATGTAGCTTGAAATAGGCTAAACTGGCAGCACTGGTCTAAAAGCATAAAATAAAAATGTGGGAATACTTTTAATCGATTGTGCACAGCTGTTATTTGCTCATTTCTAAGTTCAAGCAGTGTTGCCAATTTCGCGTTTTCCAGTCAGATTTGTCTTTTTTTTATGACTAATTGAGGAATGAATTTTGAAATTTCGTGAAGCGCAAAATCTGAATATAGCAAAAAATGGGTTTTACTCTTTTGCCTCCTTTATTCCGCCAGCATTCATAAAAATGTATAATAAAGTGGTAGGTAGACATGTTATCTGTAAAGAACATTTTGCAGAAAAAAAAAAAAAAAAAAAATAGCATTAGTGAAATATTTTAACTAATACTGAAAATATTTAGCAAATTGAGGCACAGTTCAAAGATATCTATTTAGTTAAGTGTGATAATGTGAGGTACTCACATAGAGATTCAGCTGGCAACAGACGATATTTTGAACATTTTATAGATATTGATTACGAAGGATTGGAAAATGCTGCTATATATAGCTAAGCCTAATAATTAACTTCATATGAATCTGTCGCATGATGATGAATCTCGAGCAGTAAAATAATTTAATAAAAAATAATGAAAACCTTTGTGTCAGCTTTTTTTTTACTTAACTTCCCGTTAAAACTAGCTTTTTTCTACTAAAAGTCGGCAGCACTGATTTCGAAGACTTGGTGATAGATCGTATCTAACAAGAATTCATCGTAGCCAGGTAGATGTCACTAAACTTTTTGTCAATTTGAAGAGCGATTAAAATTTTTAATTGTTTTTGTTTCAAGCAAAAGCTATAAAGTTCCATTTGGTCTCCGTAAATGGAAAACTTGCTGTTTTAATATCTTGAGCATTCATCAATACTGTTACAAACGTAATGAAATTGTAAAAAAAAATGGAAACAATCAATGTTCTCTGCAGCTCGATGTTTCTCCAGCTTTGAATTTAATCATTAGCCATGCGTATATGTTTAAAACTATTTATTATTTTTAATACCGTTTTAATAATCGCATCAATCATTTTCAGTTAATTTCTCCTAACTTCATTTATCAAGCTCACAACGCATATGCTATTACAAAAAAATAACCTCAATATAATTTCTATAATCTAATATTTTTGCATTTATATCCATGTGGCAGAATTTTTTCCAAATGACTATGATTACCAATAGAAGTATCGGAATGATTCCTGATTTAAAACATGAGTTGAATACACTTGCAAATCTGGTATGTATCTCAATGGGTTGGCTTCACACAGTATTAACGCAATGTAAATTCATATGATTCAAACTAACAGGAACACGTGGCGGCAAATCTACAAGCAAAGATTAAGCAGGCTACAGTGAAACAGAACCCGTGTTTTGAAGATTATGATGATCTCATTAAGCTGCAAGCTGAAAATACTAAACTTAAACATCGGCTCGCCATTATCAAGAAAGTTAGTAAGTAACTATAATACATCATATAATAAAATATATTTTCTATTTTTAGTCAATAACTGAAGAGCAAGATACAAATGTTAGAATGCATGAAGATAAAAATCTTTCTATTACGGGACATTTAGAAAAAGTTTTTACAAAAGCAATTGTTAATGCATATCCTCGGTTTTCTAACGTTCCTGCTATTATTGCGGCTGTGACTGTGTCGTCAAAATTCGGAGATTACCAGTGCAATAACGCTATGGGACTTGCCAAGAAAATGAAGGAACAAGGAATTCTGAAAACTCCACGTGATATCGCTCTGGATATTCAAAAGTGTGTTCCGGAGTCTCCAATAATAGAGAAAGTAGAAGTTTCAAGTGCTGGTTTCATCAACATCTTTATCAGCAAGTAAGTCAAAAGTGATTCTTAATATTTTATTCTTTATTATATATTATCACATCTATAATATTTTTTTCCTTTAGAAAGTTTGCTGTGCGCTCTTTAACTAATATGTTGCGATATGGTGTTCAGCCACCAAGTGTTCCAAAAAAGCGCGTATTAGTTGACTTCTCTTCTCCAAACATCGCAAAACAAATGCATGTTGGCCACTTACGTTCCACCATAATTGGTGAGTCAATCTGTAGGCTGCTTGAATTCCTACAACATGATGTTATTCGCATTAATCATCTCGGGGATTGGGGAACGCAGTTTGGCATGCTCATAGCGCATCTAGAAGATCGTTTTCCAAACTATCTAAGCGAGAGCCCACCAATTGGAGATCTTCAAGAATTTTACAAAGAATCTAAGAAACGGTAAGTGGTCATTTTAAGAATTAAGTTTAATAATTCAACTACAAAATTTAATCATTTACATCAATTTATAAATGTCAATTATAACAGCGAAAAATAATTTTATATATTTTAATATTTTGTCGCGTCTGAAATAAAGCCGGGTATCATGGTCGTGTGGCACGTCGAAAGCCGCACATACGAGAGCTATGATTTGGAAGCGCCAGTTGGAAAATACGATCTATTTTTCTGTTATCTGTTAATAATGGTGGTCGTCCAGATCGGGGCTGTGGCAATATAGAGCCCGATGGCACATTATCCTCGTAAACCTTTTGGCACAATGTGTTTTGCTATCAATTGCTCGATAGGATTAGGGCTCCAACTGAGATTTTAGTATAAGATTTCAAACTTGTACACATATTTCCTTTCCACACGTATAATTGTTTTCATAGTAATTAAAAAATTCGTAATAAGCCTTCGAGGAGCTAATATTTTAATAATTCTTCACTTCTTTTCTGCATACATAAGAAACAAAACTACACATCTGCATGGATGCATCCAAAAGGGCTATTGAATCATTCATTATGAAAATGAGCACACTTTTTTTTCCTGTACAGCACCAAATGAGTAATAGTAAACGTTGTACAGCGCTGTATATTAACAGACTATGTTCTCACTTAATTTCATGCTGTACAGTACCACTAACCATACAACACATAGACCGGACAAGTAGTACAAAGTTTTTCAACGGCGAAAATCTGCGTCGAAGAGACCAGTCAACGTGAACATGACTGCTAATGAAAATGTTGCAAACGCAATAAATGCGAGTAAAAGTGTCAGTTTTTGAAAATTAATATTATATTTTACTTATTAATTGTAAATTAATAAGAAATGTGTTATTTTATTAAATATTTGTATTCGTTTCGTTTGTAAAAAAAATCATGTTTCTGCACTCAAATATTCAAATTATATAGTATAGAAAAGTATATTGGCCATCTTTTTCTTGCATATGACATTCTGATTTTTTTATGCTTCCTAATATTAAGTTTTGCTCATAATTAACAAATAATGCGTCGAAGAGACTAGTCAACCTCATGCCTGCTCGGCTCGGTTGTTTCAGGGGCAAAAGGGAATGGGAATGAATGGGATCGTCGCGAACAAAATTCAATTTTTGTGCGCTGGTAATATTTGAGAGACCATAGAGAGAGATAGCATAGAGAGAGAGTGAGAGAGAGTAAGGAAAAAAGCGCATAGTCATACTTCATATGAAAATGTGTTCATTTCGCTAGCAGAGCTTGCAGCGAACTGATTTTGTCGTGCCATATTTTCACTGCCCGCCCCTGAAACGACCGAGCCGATCAGGCATGAGGCTAAAATAATTTTCTTGTAGTGGGACTATCTTTATCAAGCTTTCAGAATATGATAATAACCCTTAAATGTGTGTATATGCCAAGCGCAAGTCTCTAGTACTTGAACTACGTTGTTTTTTTTTTCAAATTTAAGGCATAGGGGCGTGGTGTCCAAAATCTAAAAATTACAAATTCTTTTTATTTGTCGTAACGATCTACATCAAAAATCTTAAGTCTCTAGGTTTCACAGTATTCAAATGAGACTTAAGAAACGAAATAAAATATCGATTATTGCCGATAAAAAATGCAGGAAATGAGTTATCAAAAAAATATGATAAGCTCGTACTGCGTATAGTTTACACGAGTATACATGAAAAATTTTAAATTTTTAAGAGATCTTTGCGTTCATATGCACAGACAGACAGACGACTAGCTCAACTTAGCTCGTCATCCTGATCATGAATATAATATATACTTAATGGGGTCTGCCACGCCTCCTTCTGCCAGTTACATACATACATTTTCACCACAACATACCCTGATTTCCCATTACTAGGGACTTATGCTTTAGCAAATACAGACATTTTAATGTTATCGCGATCTAAAATTGTTATGAAGATTTTCGGTCTACAAAAAAAGCGATTAAGCAATTAAGTGTGGGAGACATTGCCGCCCATGCCTGCTTATACGTTCGAGCGCATATGTGTATGTGTGTGTGTGCATGTTTTGCTTTTTGCATAAGCAGAAAATAAGCGACGAATCACTTAAATTGAAATATCAGTTCCTAAAATTGAAATATCAGTTCCTCGAATTGTTCAGGGGATCTCATAGTTGAGCAGTCTTGACTAGAGCTTTCTTACTTGTTTTGTATATATTTAGGTATGTAGGTCCTTCAGATACTTAAATACCTATATAAAAAATGAATTAATATATCGTTCTTCTTTTAGTTTTGATTCTGATGACAATTTCAAAAAGCGGGCCTACAACCGAGTTGTTACACTCCAAAGCGGAAAAACAGAATCAATCAAAGCTTGGAAACTCATATGTGATGTTTCGCGAAAAGAATTTCAGAAAATTTATGATCGCTTAGACGTGACAATTAAGGAACGCGGCGAATCATTTTATCAGTCACGTATGTTGACAGTAGTTGAATTTCTACGAAACAAGGGTTTGCTGGAACTAGACGACGGCCGGGAAATCATGTGGCCTGATGATAGTAAAAGTGGAATTCCATTGACTATTGTAAAATCGGATGGTGGTTTTACATACGATACTTCTGATATGGCAGCCATTAGACATCGAATTGAGGAAGACCATGCAACTTGGATAATTTATGTTGTGGATTCTGGACAAAGCACCCACTTTAACGCAATCTTTAAGGCTGCGGAGCGTTGTGGAATTTTGAATCCGAAAGTTCATCGTGTTGATCACGTACAATTCGGAGTGGTTCTTGGAGTAGATGGCAAAAAATTTAAGACCCGTTCGGGCGATACCGTCAAACTGTCAGACTTGTTGGACGAGGGAATGAAGTATTCTTTAAAGCAGTTACAGGAGAGAGGTCGTGATCATATATTGACACCTAAAGAACTGCTCGAAGCTCAAGAAGCAGTGGCATATGGCTGTATAAAGTATACAGATTTGTGTCATAACCGTATAAGCGATTATATATTTTCTTTTGATAAAATGCTCGATGATCGTGGAAATACGGCGGTATACTTGTTATACACGTATAGTCGCATTTGCTCTATTGCTCGCCACTCCGGTAAAGATTTTAGCCACGTGGGAGATATTTTAGATAAATTTAACATAGAACTGAGCCATGAAAAAGAGTGGAAACTTGCAAAAACACTGCTCAAATTACATGACATATTAATGAAATGTGCAAATGGTTTATTTCTACACTTTCTTTGTGAGTTTTGTTATGAAGTTGCCGTTGTATTTACTGAATTCTATGACGGCTGTTATTGCATTGAAAAAAACGAGACTGGTCAAATTATTAGCATTAACCACAGTAGAATTTTATTGTGTGAGGCAACTGCGGCAGTGTTACGAAAATGTTTCCATATATTAGGCTTAAAACCTGTAAAAAAAATGTAGTACCTAGACATAGTTATTAATTAAATGTCTATTGAAAATTATGTATTCAATAAAAAAACAAATAAGAAAACCAGCGTTTGAAAATGCTACGCTACTCCGTAGTTTTTCGTTTTGCTCTGGCTACCGCTCTCATTTATGACGGGAGCCGTAGCGGAGCCATAGTCGTACGAAAAAATGTATGAGCTCTGCTCTGCTCTCGTAGCCTGCTGTGTTTAAATCTGTAGCGATAGCAATAGCACAAAACGAAATGAGCGACTACGCTACGTCAGAGCGGTAGTCGAAAAACGAGAGCGAGATGAGAGCAGAGCAAACGTAATTGATTTGTTTGCTTCGGCTCTTTGTGCCGTTCATATAATACGCTTTACGAACCATTTTACATGTATACTTGTGTATACCATACGCAGTACGAGTTGATCATATTTTTTCGATAACTCATTCCATTTATTTTTTATCGATAATAATCGAAAATCGGACTTTGTTTTTTAAGCCTAATTTAAATACTGTTAGACCTAGAGATTTACTGTGTAGATTTATTTGATAAATATAAATATTTTGTAATTTACAAATTTTGGATACCACGCCTCCCTCGACCTAAATTTGAAAAAAACGTATATCAAGTAGTACTGAAGCTTGGGCTTTGGCATATACACACATTTAAATGTTATCACGTTCTGAAAGTTTGATGAAGATAGTCCCATTACAAAAAGATTTATTCAACACATGGCAGCCCAAGCGCATTCGCTGGTAACTGTGCAGTTAGTATATGTGCATGAAAAAGTGTAAAATGATTGGAATATCAGTACTTTGCAGGGTTCAGGGTATCTCCTAGTCGAGCAGCCTCGACTAGAGCACTCTTACTTGTTATACTGTCTGTCTGTCCGTATGTATGAATTGTATGCATTGGGAACTTAATTGTTTAATATCTTTTTTTGTAGACGGACAATCTTGATAAAAACTTTCAGAACGTGATTATAACATTAAAATGTGTGTGTGTGCCAACGCTCAAGTCTCTAGTATTTGAAATACGGGTTTTGCAAACTTGTAGGGAAGGGGGTGTTTTGGAGGGTGGGCGGTGAAATATGACAAAAACTGAAAATCTTAAAAATACACATGATTCTACATTTTAAATTTCGAGACTCTATCTTTAAAGGTGTAGAAGATATAATTTTATAACTGATTTTCGATAAGGTTTTTTATCGATAACAAAAAAACAAGCAGTTATCGATTTTTAGAAATAAACTTGATCTGAGCGTGCAATATACGGACCTACAGTTTCAAATTTCAAGTCTCTAGCTCCTATATCTTCTGAAATCGACGAGTTCAAACATACGGACAGACAGACAGACAGACGGACAGGGCTAAATCGACTCAGCTCGTCGCCCTGATCAAGAATATATATACTTTATGGGGTCTGTCACGCCTCCTTCTGCCTGTTACATACCTTTAACAAAACCATTATACCCTGATTTCCCATTTTCAATGGGTTCAGGGTATAAAAAACATGTACATACATATGTATGTATGTATGTACATGCTTATTTATACCGTTATATGTGAATTAACGGTAACTTAAGCTATACTCAAGCTGAAAAACAGTATACTTTTAGTTTGTATGCATACTCTTGTCCGAAATCAAAAGTTTTTTTTAGTCTTTTAATTAAGAACAAGTAAGAAAGCTCTAGTCGAAACTGTTCGACTACGAGATCCCCTGAACCCTTCCAGGAACTAATATTTCAATAATTCGTCGCTTCACTTCTACTAACACATGCACACACAAATACAAACATACGCACGCACGTATAAACAGGCATTGGCTGCCATGTAGGCTTACATTGGGAACTTAATTGCTTAATATCTTTTTTTGTAGACGGACAATCTTGATAAAACTTTCAGACCGTGATTATAACATTAATGTGTGTGTGTTTTTTTACTGGTTTTCGAGAAGGTTTTTAATCGATAACAAAATATTGGGAGCAGTTATCGATTTTTAAAAACAAACTTGATATGCGCGCTTTATATACGGACCTCCGAAAAAAAATTTCAAGTCTCTAGCTCTTATATCTTCTGAGATCGACGCGTTCATACATACGGACAGACGGACAGACAGACGGACAGGGCTAAATCAACTTAACTCGTCGCCCTGATTAAGAATATATATACTTTATGGGGTCTGCCACGCCTCCTTCTGCCTGTTACATACTTTTAACAAAACCATTGTTAATGCCAGATTCCATTAACAAGAATTGCTCCTCCCGCACATCGCCATGCTATGCTATTAACAGCATTCTGTTAATAGCATAACTCCAACACCAGTTCTCCTACTGGTTCAAAATACTTCGACACACTTTGTATATATATTACACTATATACTTTTTAGACACTTGCTATATATGTACACTACTTCATTATACATTTTACACCCTCGAATAAAAGACAAGGAAATTCCAAGCCGGTCTTTTTTATCTGCAACGCCAACCCTACACATTTTGGTCCTTCGAGCCGGATCTACTCTGCATCCAACACCCACCGCACTCACCAGCGATTCACAGGCGTTCAGATAAGTTACTTTGGTTTTTCTTTCTCCGCTGCAACTCGCACACATTGGTACATATACCGGCACTTACTGTCCGCCATTTCCGCAATACATAGGAATGTGTACTAATTGTGCAAGTTGTCTCACACGTATCTACATATATATATCCTTATATATTTAGATACGTAATAAGCTGTGCAATTACTTTCCCTGCACAGGCAGATCTATAAACATACTTACATACATCCATATATGTATGTATTTAACCTCCAAGTCCGCTGTACCGACATACATACATACATATAATTCCACATAAATATATGTATGTTATTCCGACCTTTTCGTTCTACTCAAAATACAATACACAATATCCTTTGTGTTTGTAGTAAAGTCACCTCCACACTCTCAGTAGTCCGATCATGTAAATTTAGTTATTCTACTGCATTTACATACATACACTACTTTCCTATATGAATACACATACATATGTACATAATTGTGCATACATACTCCATACCATATATACAATATAATTTAATCAAAATTATAAATAAAAATAAAAACTCTTATTTGTTGTTTTTTTTAATTATTTTTATTTTCCACTTTTTCTCTACTTGTTTTGATTGTTTATGTGCTAACCAGCTGATCATCTGCATGTATGCACACATATGTATGTATAAATATATCCATACCAATGCACAGCGAGCGCAGCAGCGAAGTTAACACATAAACTTATATTCAACTATTCCACATATATATTCACAACACTTAAAATAAAATAAATATAATTATTTAATTCATTAATCCGTGACCAAGCGACGGTGATCGCACTTCAGCAAAAATCCACAGAACTATCGATAGCGACATTCGTCGACAGCCGCCACAATTCCGTGCCGATAGTCTATGTTCATCGTTCATTGCACGAATATTCAGTGACCCTTTATAAATAAAATTATTCATTTTTCTTCGTTTACCTACTTCAAGTAAACAATTCTTTATTTATTTATTCGACTTAATTTGTCCTAGTTAAGTTAATTAAATATTTTTCTTGCTTTGTTTGTTTATTTATTTTTTTTTTAAATAAACTAGCACCCAACAATATTTCGATTTATTCTAATCGAGCTAATTCATTTTCTTGTTCCTTTCGTGTGTTTACTTATTCCAAGTAAACAATTCTTTTATTACAACTTAATTTATCCTGATTAAGTTGATTTAATACTTTTTTTCTTCTTTTGTTGGTCTGTTTTGTTTTGGAGTTCAATAAACTACCCACATGTCCGATCGTTCTAGCCGAGCGCAACTAAGTGTGCCCGCTTCGCGTTTGATCAAGCGCAGTGCTTCTGCATCTCCAATTCCGTCCGGGAAACCGCAGATCCCCACGTTCAAACGTAGTCCGATCACAACTCGATCCACAGCAAAGCCCACCAGTCCGATACCAAGAATGGTGCTTTCCGATTTCATCTCGGCTGCGGATAGGCTCATCAAGTTTGAGTCCCGCATTGACTATGCTGAGGATATTGGCTCCACTCCGGCAGCTCAACTCCAAGCCCTAGAAATCCGACGGGATCGGGTCAAGGTGCTGTGGGAGAAATCGGAACAGCAATATGAAGCGTGTTCCAAAGCGTTTAGCCAAGGGGCGGGTAGTGGAGAAGTTGAAGCATTGGAGACGAAATTCGACCAATGCTACACTGTTTATGAACGGTGTACAGCACAGTTAAGCAAGCAGATCAACGCCATTTCAGCAACGCGTGCGCCGACCGCCCCCGTGTCCGTACCTTTCGCCTCCTCTGGAGGCTGTCGCCTTCCACCTGTTGACACAGAAGTGTTCCACGGCGACTACTTGCGCTGGCCAACATTCCGAGACCTTTTTACTGCCATTTACATCCAAAATCCGCGCTTGACTCCGGTGGAAAAGCTATTCCACCTCAATTCCAAAACAGCAGGCGATGCAAACGCACTAGTCGCAGAGTATCCTCTCACAAACGACGGCTTTGCAGCGGCTTGGGTCTCCTTGTGTGATCGGTTCGAGAATAAGCGGCTGTTAGTCAACAGCCAGCTTAAAATCCTGCTCAGCCTCTCAAAAGTCACCAAGGAGTCAGGCTCGGCTCTCAGAGAGTTGCATGGCACCATTCAAAGGTGTATCACTGCAATCGAGCATGCTCAAATCTCTACGGAGAATTGGGACTGTATCCTTGTGTTCGTGTGCACATCCAAATTGCCGGAACACACTCGATCTCTCTGGGAGCACTCACTGACAAAGAAAACAGAAATCCCAGTCTGGCAGGACGTAAGTCACTTCCTTAGCGAGCGTGCTCTTGCTCTCGAGGCTATGGAAGGTGATCGTTCTGTTCCAATAGTTCCAATCTCAATTCCGAGATCCGCGAACCCCGCTTCCTTCAAACAAGTCAACTCCTTCACAACGCAAGTGGACACGAAGATCACAATGTGCGATCTGTGTTTAAAAGAGAACCATCCAATCCGATGTTGCCCTCGGTTTCTTCAACTATCTATCCATGAACGAGAGGCATATATCAAATCAAAGAAGCTTTGCCTAAACTGCTTCGCTAAGGGTCACCAGTTACGAAAGTGTACCAGTACGCACAACTGTTTTAAGTGCAATGGTCGACATAACACCCTACTCCATAGGGACTATAGTCATCAGAGCGCTGCTGCGACTCCGACTCCGACTCAAGTTATGTCCAACGTCCAAACGTATCTGGCTGCCAACACGCGAGGTGTCCTCCTCGGCGAGCAAGCTATTCACCCTCCTAATCATTCGATCTTCCAGGTGAAAATACCAAGCAGCAAGCCACCCGGTATCAATTCCTTCCAGTGCCGCGTGTGCAGAGGAGCCCACGGCCTCCGAAAATGCCGGCGCTTTCTGGGCCTTCCAGAGGAAGAACGGATGCGCGCGGTACTTACACATAAGTACTGCGCGAACTGCTTGGCTCACGAGCACTCCGGGCAATCCTGCCGCAGCAAGGGACGGTGCAAAACGTGTGGTCATGATCACCACACGCTCCTGCATCTCCAGGGATCACCACGTCACTCCGCCTCGACTCCTAAAGAGGCGGTCACCACTCCGCTGACGTCCTTGATCCGACATAAGGTCGTCAGCATTCCTCCTACGGCGAACGTCGCGCTCCCAACACCACGAGGTCTCCAGCTTCGAGCGCGACGCCATAATTTGCAATCCTTGCAAGGGGGGGGAGTATGTTAATGCCAGATTCCATTAACAAGAATTGCTCCTCCCGCACATCGCCATGCTATGCTATTAACAGCATTCTGTTAATAGCATAACTCCAACACCAGTTCTCCTACTGGTTCAAAATACTTCGACACACTTTGTATATATATTACACTATATACTTTTTAGACACTTGCTATATATGTACACTACTTCATTATACATTTTACACCCTCGAATAAAAGACAAGGAAATTCCAAGCCGGTCTTTTTTATCTGCAACGCCAACCCTACACAACCATTATACCCTGATTTCCCATTTTCAATGGGTTCAGGGTATAAAAATAACAATATGTAATGAATGTGTTATTTATTAAAAAATAACATTTTGTCAACAGCATCCTACAAGTCTTTTTTTTTTACCGCCAAAGCTTTGCATTGAGCTTGTACGCATATTTATTCTGGCAAGTGTATGTAAGAATGTTTCAGTCGTGCACAATCGTTCCTATTTTGTGTTTACAAATAATAATCCATTGAAAATGCGAAATGTGAAAAATTTAGAATTATTTCCGTTTATATCTGGTACGTCTTTAAAACTCTTTAAATTTTGCATATATGTATGTAGATTCATATACATACATACATACAGTGGCTCACAGCTTATTTCGTGCAGCAGTATAATAAAACTTCAAAGCCGTATTCCCGCTAAACCAATAAAGATATTCAAGAAATTAAAATGAGGTCTTATTTATCAGTCATTCATTATTTACAAAGGCACTTCATTATTTTTCTATTCTAACAAATAAAATTTAAAACTAAAGAACACTAAAATAACTGACTCTTTCCATGTCACAGCTTATTTCGTGCACTGCACTTTCATCGACTTTATTGACAAAATTTTGGTGTTTTAGTCGCGGTTTTCAGTTTTACCTAGTATTATTATGTTTAAGCTAATATTATTTCTAATTAAAGGGTCTGGACACACTGAAAATAGCTGTTTTATTGGGAATTGTCCGAAAAATCAAGGCCAACCCAAAAATGTCTGCACCAAAATTGACGGCTGATGTTCATATAAACAATGTTCCGTAGAAACCGAGATCACGACTTTAATGGCCGAGTAGCACGAAAGAAGCCGCTTATAAATCCAAAGAACCCAAATAGGTAGACTAAAATTTGCAACGGAGCACGTTGGTCACCCCATTTCCTTCTGGAATGATGTAATATATGCAGATGAGTCGGAATTTAATATATTTGGGTCGAATGGGATGCTATATGTTTGCCGGCAACCAAATTCCGAGCTCCTCAATAAGCACCTAAAACCAACTATGAAACATGGCGGTGGCATTGTTATGGTTTGGGCCTGTATAGCGGTTTCGGGAGTTGGAAACTTAGTTTTTATAGAAGGCAATATGGACAAAAATATGTACCCATCCCTTTTAACGGACGAACATGACTAGATCAACGCAGCTCGTCATCCTGATCAAGAATATATATACTTTATGGGGTCTGCCATGCCTCCTTCTGCCTGTTACATACATTTTCACAATAACATTATACCCTGAATTCCCATTTTCAATGGGTTCAGGGTATAAAAAATCGAAATTCTATAAAATGCATATGAATCTATATTTTAAATTTGGAAACTCTAGCTCTAAAGATTAGAAAATATATTTTTTTAACTGATTTTCGATAAGGTTTTTAATCGATAACAAAAAACGGGGATAGTTATTGATTTTTGGAAACAAACTCGATATGCTCGTGGAATATACGGACCTACGAAAAAAATTTTAAGTCTCTAGCTCTTATATCTTCTGAGATCGACGCGTTCATACATACGAACAGGGCTAAATCAACTCAGCTAGTCGCCCTGATCAAGAATATATATACTTTATGGGATCTGTTTCGCTTTTTTCTGCCTGTTACATACATTTTAATAAAACCATTATACCCTGATTTCCCATTTTCAATGGGTTCAGGGTATAAATAGATGATCGACTATTTAAATGAATACGATGAAAAATTTGAATTCCTTCTCGACGTCAAAAGTCTTATTTATCAGGAAAAAGAATACGATCTAAAAAAAAAAAAAGTCAACGAGTTTGGTCATGAACTTTGAGCAAGTCATTTCCAAAAATGAACTGTACGAAGAAATTCTTAACTGCAGGATGTTGCTTAAGAGTCGAAAAACACCATTTCAAGTCCAGAAATACTCCTCTAATTCATTGTTCAGTTTGGAGATGAGCGTGGTCCCGAATCTTCGCGTCGCAACTTAAATTCTACTGACAATAACAGTTTCCATTTCTTACGCCCTATGCCTTTTGCCTTATTTTAGCACTACGATGGTGTATATGTGTGTGTATATGCCAAGCGCAAGTCTCTAGTACTTGAAATACGTTTTTTTTTTTTTCAAATTTAAGGCATAGGGGCGTGGTGTCCAAAATCTAAAAATCACAAATTCTTTTTTTTTTTTCTTTTAAGTCTCTAGGTTTCACAGTAATGAAATGTGCAAATGGTTTATTTCTACACTTTCTTTGTGAGTTTTGTTATGAAGTTGCCGTTGTATTTACTGAATTCTATGACGGCTGTTATTGCATTGAAAAAAACGAGACTGGTCAAATTATTAGCATTAACCACAGTAGAATTTGATTGTGTGAGGCAACTGCGGCAGTGTTACGAAAATGTTTCCATATATTAGGCTTAAAACCTGTAAAAAAAATGTAGTACCTAGACATAGTTATTAATTAAATGTCTATTGAAAATTATGTATTCAATAAAAAAACAAATAAGAAAACCAGCGTTTGAAAATGCTACGCTACTCCGTAGTTTTTCGTTTTGCTCTGGCTACCGCTCTCATTTATGACGGGAGCCGTAGCGGAGCCATAGTCGTACGAAAAAATGTATGAGCTCTGCTCTGCTCTCGTAGCCTGCTGTGTTTAAATCTGTAGAGATAGCAATAGCACAAAACGAAATGAGCGACTACGCTACGTCAGTTTGCTTCGGCTCTTTGTGCCGTTCATATAATACGCTTTACGAACCATTTTACATGTATACTTGTGTATACCATACGCAGTACGAGTTGATCATATTTTTTCGATAACTCATTCCATTTATTTTTTATCGATAATAATCGAAAATCGGACTTTGTTTTTTAAGCCTAATTTAAATACTGTTAGACCTAGAGATTTACTGTGTAGATTTATTTGATAAATATAAATATTTTGTAATTTACAAATTTTGGATACTACGCCTCCCTCGTCCTAAATTTGAAAAAAACGTATATCAAGTACTACTGAAGCTTGGACTTTGGCATATACACACATTTAAATGTTATCATGTTCTGAAAGTTTGATGAAGATAGTCCCATTACAAAAAGATTTATTCAACACATGGCAGCCCAAGCGCATTCGCTGGTAACTGTGTTTGTTTAATATCTTTTTTTGTAGACGGACAATCTTGATAAAACTTTCAGAACGTGATTATAACATTAAAATGTGTGTGTGTGCCAACGCTCAAGTCTCTAGTATTTGAAATACGGGTTTTGCGAACTTGTAGGGAAGGGGGTGTTTTGGAGGGTGGGCGGGTGACAAAAACTGAAAATCTTAAAAATACACATGATTCTACATTTTAAATTTCGAGACTCTATCTTTAAAGGTGTAGGTGTAGTAAATCGACGAGTTCAAACATACGGACAGACGGACAGACAGACAGACAGACGGACAGGGCTAAATCGACTCAGCTCGTCGCCCTGATCAAGAATATATATACTTTATGGGGTCTGCCACGCCTCCTTCTGCCTGTTACATACCTTTAACAAAACCATTATACCCTGATTTCCCATTTTCAATGGGTTCAGGGTATAAAAACCATGTACATACATATGTATGTATGTATGTACATGCTTATTTATACCGTTATATGTGAATTAACGGTAACTTAAGCTATACTCAAGCTGAAAAACAGTATACTTTTAGTTTGTATGCATACTCTTGTCCGAAATCAAATGTTTTGTTTCGACTACGAGATCCCCTGAACCCTTCCAGGAACTAATATTTCAATAATTCGTCGTTTCACTTCTACTAACACATGCACACACAAATACAAACATACGCACGCACGTATAAACAGGCATTGGCTGCCATGTAGGCTTACATTGGGAACTTAATTGCTTAATATCTTTTTTTGTAGACGGACAATCTTGATAAAACTTTCAGACCGTGATTATAACATTAATGTGTGTGTGTTTTTTTACTGGTTTTCGAGAAGGTTTTTAATCGATAACAAAATATTGGGAGCAGTTATCGATTTTTAAAAACAAACTTGATATGCGCGCTTTATATACGGACCTCCGAAAAAAAATTTTAAGTCTCTAGCTCTTATATCTTCTGAGATCGACGCGTTCATACATACGAACAGGGCTAAATCAACTCAGCTAGTCGCCCTGATCAAGAATATATATACTTTATGGGATCTGCTTCGCTTTTTTCTGCCTGTTACATACATTTTAATAAAACCATTATACCCTGATTTCCCATTTTCAATGGGTTCAGGGTATAAACAGATGATCGACTACTTAAATGAATACGATGAAAAATTTGAATTCCTTCTCGACGTCAAAAGTCTTATTTATCAGGAAAAAGAATACGATCTAAAAAAAAAAAGTCAACGAGTTTGGTCATGAACTTTGAGCAAGTCATTTCCAAAAATGAACTGTACGAAGAAATTCTTAACTGCAGGATGTTGCTTAAGAGTCGAAAAACACCATTTCAAGTCCAGAAATACTCCTCTAATTCATTGTTCAGTTTGGAGATGAGCGTGGTCCCGAATCTTCGCGTCGCAACTTAAATTCTACTGACAATAACAGTTTCCATTTCTTACGCCCTATGCCTTTTGCCTTATTTTAGCACTACGATGGTGTATATGTGTGTGTATATGCCAAGCGCAAGTCTCTAGTACTTGAAATACGTTTTTTTTTTTTCAAATTTAAGGCATAGGGGCGTGGTGTCCAAAATCTAAAAACTACAAATTCTTTTTACTCGTCATCTACATCAAAAATCTTAAGTCTCTAGGTTTCACAGTATTCAAATGAGACTTAAGAAACGAAATAAAATATCGATTATTGTCGATAAAGAATGCAGGAAATGAGTTATCAAAAAAATATGATAAGCTCGTACTGTGTATGGTATACACGAGTATACATGTAAAATTTTAAATTTTTAAGAGATCTTTGCGTTCATATGCACAGACAGACAGACGACTAGCTCAACTTAGCTCGTCATCCTGATCATGAATATACTATATACTTAATGTTGTCTGCCACGCCTCCTTCTGCCAGTTACATACATACATTTTCACCACAACATACCCTGATTTCCCATTACTAGGGACTTATGCTTTAGCAAATACAGACATTTTAATGTTATCGCGATCTAAAATTGTTATGAAGATTTTCGGTCTACAAAAAAAGCGATTAAGCAATTAAGTGTGGGAGACACTGCCGCCCATGCCTGCTTATACGTTCGAGCGCATATGTGTATGTGTGTGTGTGCATGTTTTGCTTTTTGCATAAGCAGAAAATAAGCGACGAATCACTTAAATTGAAATATCAGTTCCTAAAATTGAAATATCAGTTCCTCGAATTGTTCAGGGGATCTCATAGTTGAGCAGTCTCGACTAGAGCTTTCTTACTTGTTTTGTATATATTTAGGTATGTAGGTCCTTCAGATCCTTAAATACCTATATTAAAAATGAATTAATATATCGTTCTTCTTTTAGTTTTGATTCTGATGACAATTTCAAAAAGCGGGCCTACAACCGAGTTGTTACACTCCAAAGCGGAAAAACAGAATCAATCAAAGCTTGGAAACTCATATGTGATGTTTCGCGAAAAGAATTTCAGAAAATTTATGATTGCTTAGACGTGACAATTAAGGAACGCGGCGAATCATTTTATCAGTCACGTATGTTGACAGTAGTTGAATTTCTACGAAACAAGGGTTTGCTGGAACTAGACGACGGCCGGGAAATCATGTGGCCCGATGATAGTAAAAGTGGAATTCCATTGACTATTGTAAAATCGGATGGTGGTTTTACATACGATACTTCTGATATGGCAGCCATTAGACATCGAATTGAGGAAGACCATGCAACTTGGATAATTTATGTTGTGGATTCTGGACAAAGCACCCACTTTAACGCAATCTTTAAGGCTGCGGAGCGTTGTGGAATTTTGAATCCGAAAGTTCATCGTGTTGATCACGTACAATTCGGAGTGGTTCTTGGAGTAGATGGCAAAAAATTTAAGACCCGTTCGGGCGATACCGTCAAACTGTCAGACTTGTTGGACGAGGGAATGAAGTATTCTTTAAAGCAGTTACAGGAGAGAGGTCGTGATCATATATTGACACCTAAAGAACTGCTCGAAGCTCAAGAAGCAGTGGCATATGGCTGTATAAAGTATACAGATTTGTGTCATAACCGTATAAGCGATTATATATTTTCTTTTGATAAAATGCTCGATGATCGTGGAAATACGGCGGTATACTTGTTATACACGTATAGTCGCATTTGCTCT
Source organism: Drosophila hamatofila (assembly GCA_035045345.1). Lineage (NCBI taxonomy): Eukaryota > Metazoa > Arthropoda > Insecta > Diptera > Drosophilidae > Drosophila > Drosophila hamatofila. The sequence goes on from JAWNPA010000046.1 coordinate 912,066, forward strand.
ATTGCTCGCCACTCCGGTAAAGATTTTAGCCACGTGGGAGATATTTTAGATAAATTTAACATAGAACTGAGCCATGAAAAAGAGTGGAAACTTGCAAAAACACTGCTCAAATTACATGACATATTAATGAAATGTGCAAATGGTTTATTTCTACACTTTCTTTGTGAGTTTTGTTATGAAGTTGCCGTTGTATTTACTGAATTCTATGACGGCTGTTATTGCATTGAAAAAAACGAGACTGGTCAAATTATTAGCATTAACCACAGTAGAATTTTATTGTGTGAGGCAACTGCGGCAGTGTTACGAAAATGTTTCCATATATTAGGCTTAAAACCTGTAAAAAAAATGTAGTACCTAGACATAGTTATTAATTAAATGTCTATTGAAAATTATGTATTCAATAAAAAAACAAATAAGAAAACCAGCGTTTGAAAATGCTACGCTACTCCGTAGTTTTTCGTTTTGCTCTGGCTACCGCTCTCATTTATGACGGGAGCCGTAGCGGAGCCATAGTCGTACGAAAAAATGTATGAGCTCTGCTCTGCTCTCGTAGCCTGCTGTGTTTAAATCTGTAGAGATAGCAATAGCACAAACCGAAATGAGCGACTACGCTACGTCAGAGCGGTAGTCGAAAAACGAGAGCGAGATGAGAGCAGAGCAAACGTAATTGATTTGTTTGCTTCGGCTCTTTGTGCCGTTCATATAATACGCTTTACGAACCATTTTACATGTATACTTGTGTATACCATACGCAGTACGAGTTGATCATATTTTTTCGATAACTCATTCCATTTATTTTTTATCGATAATAATCGAAAATCGGACTTTGTTTTTTAAGCCTAATTTAAATACTGTTAGACCTAGAGATTTACTGTGTAGATTTATTTGATAAATATAAATATTTTGTAATTTACAAATTTTGGATACCACGCCTCCCTCGTCCTAAATTTGAAAAAAACGTATATCAAGTAGTACTGAAGCTTGGACTTTGGCATATACACACATTTAAATGTTATCATGTTCTGAAAGTTTGATGAAGATAGTCCCATTACAAAAAGATTTATTCAACACATGGCAGCCCAAGCGCATTCGCTGGTAACTGTGCAGTTAGTATATGTGCATGAAAAAGTGTAAAATGATTGGAATATCAGTACTTTGCAGGGTTCAGGGTATCTCCTAGTCGAGCAGCCTCGACTAGAGCGCTCTTACTTGTTATACTGTCTGTCTGTCCGTATGTATGAATTGTATGCATTGGGAACTTAATTGTTTAATATCTTTTTTTGTAGACGGACAATCTTGATAAAACTTTCAGAACGTGATTATAACATTAAAATGTGTGTGTGTGCCAACGCTCAAGTCTCTAGTATTTGAAATACGGGTTTTGCAAACTTGTAGGGAAGGGGGTGTTTTGGAGGGTGGGCGGGTGACAAAAACTGAAAATCTTAAAAATACACATGATTCTACATTTTAAATTTCGAGACTCTATCTTTAAAGGTGTAGAAGATATAATTTTATAACTGATTTTCGATAAGGTTTTTTATCGATAACAAAAAAACAAGCAGTTATCGATTTTTAGAAATAAACTTGATCTGAGCGTGCAATATACGGACCTACAGTTTCAAATTTCAAGTCTCTAGCTCCTATATCTTCTGAAATCGACGAGTTCAAACATACGGACAGACAGACAGACAGACGGACAGGGCTAAATCGACTCAGCTCGTCGCCCTGATCAAGAATATATATACTTTATGGGGTCTGCCACGCCTCCTTCTGCCTGTTACATACCTTTAACAAAACCATTATACCCTGATTTCCCATTTTCAATGGGTTCAGGGTATAAAAACCATGTACATACATATGTATGTATGTATGTACATGCTTATTTATACCGTTATATGTGAATTAACGGTAACTTAAGCTATACTCAAGCTGAAAAACAGTATACTTTTAGTTTGTATGCATACTCTTGTCCGAAATCAAATGTTTTGTTTCGACTACGAGATCCCCTGAACCCTTCCAGGAACTAATATTTCAATAATTCGTCGTTTCACTTCTACTAACACATGCACACACAAATACAAACATACGCACGCACGTATAAACAGGCATTGGCTGCCATGTAGGCTTACATTGGGAACTTAATTGCTTAATATCTTTTTTTGTAGACGGACAATCTTGATAAAACTTTCAGACCGTGATTATAACATTAATGTGTGTGTGTTTTTTTACTGGTTTTCGAGAAGGTTTTTAATCGATAACAAAATATTGGGAGCAGTTATCGATTTTTAAAAACAAACTTGATATGCGCGCTTTATATACGGACCTCCGAAAAAAAATTTCAAGTCTCTAGCTCTTATATCTTCTGAGATCGACGCGTTCATACATACGAACAGGGCTAAATCAACTCAGCTAGTCGCCCTGATCAAGAATATATATACTTTATGGGATCTGCTTCGCTTTTTTCTGCCTGTTACATACATTTTAATAAAACCATTATACCCTGATTTCCCATTTTCAATGGGTTCAGGGTATAAACAGATGATCGACTATTTAAATGAATACGATGAAAAATTTGAATTCCTTCTCGACGTCAAAAGTCTTATTTATCAGGAAAAAGAATACGATCTAAAAAAAAAAAAGTCAACGAGTTTGGTCATGAACTTTGAGCAAGTCATTTCCAAAAATGAACTGTACGAAGAAATTCTTAACTGCAGGATGTTGCTTAAGAGTCGAAAAACACCATTTCAAGTCCAGAAATACTCCTCTAATTCATTGTTCAGTTTGGAGATGAGCATGGTCCCGAATCTTCGCGTCGCAACTTAAATTCTACTGACAATAACAGTTTCCATTTCTTACGCCCTATGCCTTTTGCCTTATTTTAGCACTACGATGGTGTATATGTGTGTGTATATGCCAAGCGTAAGTCTCTAGTACTTGAAATACGTTTTTTTTTTTCAAATTTAAGGCATAGGGGCGTGGTGTCCAAAATCTAAAAATTACAAATTCTTTTTTTTTTTTCTTTTAAGTCTCTAGGTTTCACAGTATTCAAATGAGACTTAAGAAACGAAATAAAATATCGATTATTGTCGATAAAGAATGCAGGAAATGAGTTATCAAAAAAATATGATAAGCTCGTACTGTGTATGGTATACACGAGTATACATGTAAAATTTTAAATTTTTAAGAGATCTTTGCGTTCATATGCACAGACAGACAGACGACTAGCTCAACTTAGCTCGTCATCCTGATCATGAATATACTATATACTTAATGTTGTCTGCCACGCCTCCTTCTGCCAGTTAGATACATACATTTTCACCACAACATACCCTGATTTCCCATTACTAGGGACTTATGCTTTAGCAAATACAGACATTTTAATGTTATCGCGATCTAAAATTGTTATGAAGATTTTCGGTCTACAAAAAAAGCGATTAAGCAATTAAGTGTGGGAGACACTGCCGCCCATGCCTGCTTATACGTTCGAGCGCATATGTGTATGTGTGTGTGTGCATGTTTTGCTTTTTGCATAAGCAGAAAATAAGCGACGAATCACTTAAATTGAAATATCAGTTCCTAAAATTGAAATATCAGTTCCTCGAATTGTTCAGGGGATCTCATAGTTGAGCAGTCTCGACTAGAGCTTTCTTACTTGTTTTGTATATATTTAGGTATGTAGGTCCTTCAGATCCTTAAATACCTATATTAAAAATAAATTAATATATCGTTCTTCTTTTAGTTTTGATTCTGATGACAATTTCAAAAAGCGGGCCTACAACCGAGTTGTTACACTCCAAAGCGGAAAAACAGAATCAATCAAAGCTTGGAAACTCATATGTGATGTTTCGCGAAAAGAATTTCAGAAAATTTATGATCGCTTAGACGTGACAATTAAGGAACGCGGCGAATCATTTTATCAGTCACGTATGTTGACAGTAGTTGAATTTCTACGAAACAAGGGTTTGCTGGAACTAGACGACGGCCGGGAAATCATGTGGCCCGATGATAGTAAAAGTGGAATTCCATTGACTATTGTAAAATCGGATGGTGGTTTTACATACGATACTTCTGATATGGCAGCCATTAGACATCGAATTGAGGAAGACCATGCAACTTGGATAATTTATGTTGTGGATTCTGGACAAAGCACCCACTTTAACGCAATCTTTAAGGCTGCGGAGCGTTGTGGAATTTTGAATTCGAAAGTTCATCGTGTTGATCACGTACAATTCGGAGTGGTTCTTGGAGTAGATGGCAAAAAATTTAAGACCCGTTCGGGCGATACCGTCAAACTGTCAGACTTGTTGGACGAGGGAATGAAGTATTCTTTAAAGCAGTTACAGGAGAGAGGTCGTGATCATATATTGACACCTAAAGAACTGCTCGAAGCTCAAGAAGCAGTGGCATATGGCTGTATAAAGTATACAGATTTGTGTCATAACCGTATAAGCGATTATATATTTTCTTTTGATAAAATGCTCGATGATCGTGGAAATACGGCGGTATACTTGTTATACACGTATAGTCGCATTTGCTCTATTGCTCGCTACTCCGGTAAAAATTTTAGCCACGTGGGAGATATTTTAGATAAATTTAACATAGAACTAAGCCATGAAAAAGAGTGGAAACTTGCAAAAACACTGCTCAAATTACATGACATATTAATGAAATGTGCTGTAACGAACCTTCGGTTTATCCCGAGTCTAAGCTGGGCTAGTTTCAGCCGACTGTGTGTTCGTGCCAACAAATTTATTTGTTGAAGCCCCTGCGATAATAATTAGTCACTTGTGATTTCTAGTTTGAACGTAAGATATATTTTAATTAACTTAAGTGGTATTTGACACTTCACTTAAGCTACTCTTATAACCACTCGCCTCTGCAAGGCACACCTGTCACCGGATTGCCGAGTGTAGGCTCAGCGTACTCCGGCTGAGAGAGTGCTTGTGCTAAAGGCACGCTAGGTTCGGGTGAGCGATGCAGATAACGCCAGGATTCGGTTCTGCAAGCTCCGGCGGTTCGCTCGGATATACAAGCCACTCCTACTATATGACTCGCTCACAGCACACCTAGCTTCGCTTCACTCACAGCGCACTTCTCTTACGCACGGCTACGTGAACTTACTCGCTCCTGTATTCGACAGGCCTCGCTTAAGCTGCTGGTTGTCTTGGTCCGCACCAATGTCCTCGTTGGTGCCCGCTGACAATCCTGGTTGCCTCGTGTCCTGTGATAGTGGTCGCAAAGATTCCCACTGGATGTCCTTGCTGTTCCCACGATATCCTGGAAGTTCTTTCGATGTCCTGAAAGTCCTTCGATGTCCTGATTTACCACTCGCGTTGACTTTGGTTTTTACGGGGCGCTCACTTTTCACTTTTCTGTATATTTACTGCACTTTTCTCTATTTGCTTTTAACTGACTGTCCCGTATGGAGCGGCAAACGCCCTTTTATAGGGCCGCCGCAGGCCCTGCTTCGCGCTGTAACGGGGCCTGCTCGGCTCTGGAGCGGGGCCTGTCTGCCGCTCGTGTCCCCATAACGGCATTATGGCGTGATTTAGGGTGACGCCAAGATCCCGCCAAATACGTGGCCGCCTCTCATTGGCCGAAGTACCGTTACGGCCATGCGAGTGAAAGTATACACTCCTTTCACTCGGCCCGACCGGCACTTCGGCTAACGGTCCCCGATGATCGTCGTGCGTGCGACGCGAGCCATTCGCTGAATGTGTAGGAGCGAAAGAGACGGCCTATAGTCCGGTCTCTGACCCCTTCCAGTCGCGAGGGTCGCTCCTACACTACTCGCATCGCTGTGTGGAGCAATATAATTATGTACGTATGTATATGTATGTAAACACACAGCAACTACATGTGCTACATACATTGCTACATACATACATACATTGCTCCTCACACTCCCCTCTTTCTTCGGGAAAAACACGAGACTATCGTGTTTGAATCTTGGCGCCCTCCTCTGCAGCGTCGCTCCGTATTGCGCTGCTCCCCATACCGCTGCTCCGATTTGCGCTGATCGCTACTGTTACGTCTCTGTTATCAGCATCAGCTGATATTTTCTTTACCGTTGGCAATGCTATGCGCGGCGAGTAAGTGTTGTGTTAATTTTGTTTAAAAATCTTACAAAAATTAAGCTTTTCCTTCCTTCTCCAGGCAGGTCGTCTCCTCCTTGATGCCCCTGGACCTAATGGGCCTGCCGCCGCCATTGCCCACGCCCGGCGCCGCTGCAAACGCACCTCTCCGTTTTGCAGCCCCCGGTGCTTTGGCGCATTCGTGCGCGGCCGCTGCCACTTGTCCTAATTGGCACCTCCTGTCCATCGCCGCTGGTGGCATCCCTCCGATGGCTGCAGCTGCTCTTCCGGTTGCTGAAGTTGCTCCGGTGGGGCACTGCAGTCCATTTCTGGACTGCTGCTGGGAGGTCGCGCCGCAGACGTCGTTCGCAACTGGGCACCGGTGTCAAGGCTTTGGTGTCGGCCGGCTTTTTATGGCTCACTCCTCATTCGCGCACGGCTCCAGCGAAGCCGCTGGCCAGTGCGCGAGGATCGGCCGCCCAGCTCTTCCGACACCTGCGTAACGACGACCAATGGAACCAGTCGCGTGGCAGGCGTCTGCGCCCACAACCTACCCAGTAAGCAGTCCAGTGTCTGCCTGCATGCCCGTCTTGTAGGCACCTTGTGCTATATCTTTTGTGTTTTTTTTTTTTTTGTGAAAAATATATTTTTAATAATTTCTCTTTTTTTACTCTAGGCATACAAATGCCCGACACCCTGCGCGTGCCCATTTTATACCCTATGCTGCCGCGCCGCCGGCTGCGTAGGCGGCAGCATCTAACGGGTCCTGCATCCTCTGTTCAGCCCGCTCTCGCATTCTGAGGCTTATTGCTGAATCCCAGGCATGCTACGGTTTCGCCCAGATACCGTTCTCCCACATGCCCTCCTCTGCGCACTCATACACAGCTTTCCTATGGCCAAACATATATAAGCAGCTCTTCTGCTGCGTTGCATTGTTGTTGGCTGTTTTATAGGTCGTTGCCTGTTTTGTTGTTGGCTGCTTTATATGCCGCTCTGTTTTGTTGTTGGCTGTTTTATATGTCGCAGCTGTTTTGTTGTTGGCTGTTTTGTGTATCGCTCGCTTTGACACCGTCGTGTCGCTTCGTGCGCTAGCGATCGCTGAGCAGCCGACGTAGGCCCTTGACCCTTGCCTACGCCTATGTGTGTGTGTGTGCAGCATCTCTTTGCCTGGAATATGCTCTGTTTGTTATTGTTTTCGCTTTCGTTAGAAAACGCATTCTGTGGCTGTTCGCAATTCGCATAATTTCGGCTGTGCGTGTTGTTGTTCCTGCGTGCGCATGCACTGTATGTGGGTGCTGCTTGCTCATGCACAAGTTGTTGTTGCGTGCATTCGGTGCATTGCGCCTGCACTGGCAGCTAAGTTCTATGCGCACTATTGTACACTGCTTGCTGTCGTGCGCGCGCAATTTGAATATATTGTTGTTGTGCACCCATCTACAGTTAATTTGCCTGTGGCAACTGTGGTTTTCCAGCCACAGCTGCACTTATGACACGATTGTGAGTTTTTAGCAAAATTTTGGCAGTGGTTTTGTCTTCTTCTTCTTTTCTTTATAGTTATACATGCTTGTATGAGAAGCAATACACTTCATTGTGTATTCACTCCCTTTTTTTTTTTTTTTTTCATGCAACTGCTCTATTGCTTACCCGTGTCTCCTCTCCACGGCTTCAGATCAGCCACATGCGCCGTCCTGGTCCGATTATCTGCGTCCGCCTTGACCCGGCAGATGACTGGAGACACAAAACTGGTTACCGTATATGGTCCTCCATAACGTGGTGCCAGTTTTGCTGCGAATCCCTCTGCGGCATTGGACAAGTGGCGTTCCTTTGCCCACACCTTGTCCCCCACGGCCGGCTTCCATTGCCGCCTCCGTAGGTTGTAATGCCGCGCCTGATCCTGTCCAGCTCGCTCCAAGTTTCGACGCACTATTTCGAAAACTTCGCGCATCTTGGTGGCTCTCTCTACTGGGCTCTGTGCCTCTTGGCCTGTGCCGATGGTTTGCGCATCATATAGGGATTTTGGCAGCCTTGGCTCTCGCCCTTGCGTGATGAAGGCTGCCGTATACCCTGTAGGTGCTGACACGCTGCTGTTGACTGCCAGATTCAACTCCGGCAACGCGTCATCCCAATATCGCTGATCGCTGCCCGCAAATTGCGCAATCATCGTCTTCACCGTCCTGTTGGCCCTCTCTGTTGGATTCTCTTGGGGCGTGTATGGTGCCGTCAGCTGGTGACGCACCCCAAGCTCTTCTAAAAATCCTCTGAACGCTCGACTGGTGAATTGGGTCCCGTTGTCCGTGATGAGCACCTTGGGCGTACCAAATCGTGCCAAGATCCGCTCCCGGAATGCTTTTTGGAGCGCTGCCGAGGTTGCACTCCTTAATGGCACCATCTCCGTCCATTTGGAGAACCGGTCAATGAAGACCAGAAGCATGGTATTCCCATGCTTCGACCTCGGCAGTGGGCCCACAAAATCGGCACATACCGTTGCCCATGGCTCCTCCGGCACCTGGGTCAGCATCTGCCCAGCTGCTTGCAGCTTACTGGGCTTGTATCGCTGACACAGCTCGCAACGCTGCACGTACGCCCGTACATCTCGATACATACCCGGCCAGTAGTATCGCGCGGCCACCCGAGCAATTGTTTTCCGGCTCCCAAGGTGGCCAGCGGTGGCTGCGTCGTGGCTCTCCTCCAGCACTTGTTTGCGCCGCTCCGTTGGCACACACAACTTCCACGCAGCCACATCCTCGTGGCCGGCCTGGTGTGGAATGTGCCGGTATACGTTTCCAGACTCTTCCATGTAATCTGGAAACTTTTGTGGCGCCTTGAGCCGATCCTGGCGTAGCTTGGTGAGCCAACGACATCCTGTCCCAGCTGGCGTCTCCTCGCTCGTAGCCAAACGGCATGCCTCCTCGTCCAGCGGCTGCCGTGAGAGCGCATCTGCCACCACATTCAGTTTGCCTTTCCTGTAGCAAATCTCGAAGTCGAATTGTTGCAGCTCCAGTGCCCATCTGGCAATCCTTCCTGAAGGGCTCTCGATGGAGTTGAGCCACTTCAGCGCCATATGGTCCGTGACCACTACGAAATGGTAGCCTTCCAGGTATGGCCTGAGCTTTCGTATGCCCCAGATTATGGCCAGACACTCCTTTTCAGTAGCTGAATAGTTTCTCTCAGCACTGTTGAGTGTCCGACTGGCATACGAAATTACACGCTCTCCTTCCTCAGAGGCCTGCGTCAGGATTGCCCCAAGCCCATAATTGCTTGCATCCGTCTGTAAGCAAAACGGCTTCGTGAAATCCGGACACGCCAGCACCGGTGACTCCGTCAGCTTGGCCTTTAACATTTCAAACGCCTGTTGCCGTTCCTCCGTCCACTCCCACTTCGTGCCCTTTTTGAGCAGCGCGTTGAGGGGATGCACTGTCGCAGCAAAATCTGGCACGAAGCGGCGGTACCACGAAGCCACTCCAACATATTGCCGCAACTCCTTCACGTTAGTGGGCGGTTTCAGCTCGGCGATTGCGGCCACTTTCTCTGGGTCTGTACAAATGCCATGCTCCGTGACTTTGTGACCCAGATACTTCAGCTCCTTCTTGAAGAAATCGTACTTGTCGATGTTGATCCTCAAGTTAGCTGCTCGTAGCCGCCGGAACACCTCCCGCAGGTTGCTCATGTGCTCCTGGCGCGTCCGTCCAATGACGATGATGTCGTCCAGGTAGGGGAAGGCGTGTGGCATCATTTCTGGACCGATGACCTGGTCCAGCGCTCGCTGAAAGGTTGCCGGCGCGGAATGGAGCCCAAATAGCATCACTTTCCACTGGAACAGCCCTGGAACCGTGAACGCCGTCAGTGGTCGGCTGGCCTTTTCCATCGGTATTTGCCAATACCCATCCTTCAGATCCAGGCTCGTGATATAGCGCGCCTCCCGCAGCTGATCCAAAATGTGATGCACCCGCGGCAGGGGGTACGCATCTTTAATGGATCTGATGTTCAGCTGCCGGAAGTGCACACATAGCCGCCACTTGACAATCGGCGCGCTATGTGGGCTCTTTGAGGGCTCAATGCAGCCTTTGGCCAACAGCTCATCCACCTGCAGGTTGATTTCCGCCTGCATCTTTGGATTTTTAGGAAAGTAGCGCTGTTTTATAGGCCTGTTGTCCTGCATCCTGATCCGGTGCTCCGTGATCCTGGTGGTGCCCTTTACGTGTTGGAATTTCTGCAGCTCGTGCCTTAAGAACGCGTCCACCTCCGAATCCTCGTGTAGTGGCTGTTGATCGTCCGCAGTCGCCTCCAATGGCGTCTCAGGATCCGCCTCCACGCTGACCACCGCCACGGACAGCTTCTCCTCTGGCTGTCCGCTCGACTGTGGGATTCTTGGCTCGATCATCAGCGTCAAGCCGCCACACTCCAGCGTGGTGCCAATGCCGGCCAAGAAATCCCAGCCCAGCACCAGGTCGTCGATCACTCCTGGCAGAATCAGCAACGGGATCTGGATTTGCTGACACCCCAAGCTAATCCGCGTCTCCAGCTGCGAGTCCACCTGACTGCAGCTGCCTTCCGCCAAGCGTATGCGCCGCCGTGTGGCACGCACCACGCCCACTCCCCGGAGCCGGTCAGCAAGCTTTTCACTGATGAAGCTGCTCGAGGCTCCCGTGTCGATCGTGGCTCGTTGCTGAGTGGCTCCAATGGCCACGATGGCCGTCATCTGGCTGCATTCGTCCTGAAGACGGCCCACTAACGCCTGGGGGCTCCTGGCTGCTGCTCCCGCTCGCCCCTGGAAGGCGGGTGCCTCTGCTCGTTTCCCGACTGGCAGCAGTTCGCAGTTCGCACTCCGGTGCGCCCACACTGCCAGCAGAAATCCAGCGTCTTGTTGCGGCATGCAAAAGCACGATGCCCCTCCTGGCCACACATCCGGCACGCCCTGCCTGGGTTCGGGATGTGTGTCCTTGGGCCTGATGTGCCTGTCCTTGGCGCTGGCGAAGGCCTCACCTCGTCATCCATGCGGCGATACTCCACGTCGCCTCCAGCGTTGTCCATGGCCATCAATCGCGTGCGGCCGGGCCGTGGCTGCTGCCGCAATCTCTCCCGGTCCTTCTCCAACTCCTCGAACTCGTCAGCCAGGTGCATCAATTCCATCAGAGTCTGAAATTGATACGGGCGGGCGTAGGCACAAAGATCGGGCAGGCTGTTGTTATAGATTATCTTCATCTCGCGGTCCACTCCATAGCGTAGAGGGCGCATGAGAGTCTGCATCTCTACCATGTAGACCTTGAAGCTCTCGTCTACCATCTGCCTCCGGCGTTTAACGTCATCCTCCAGCTTCTCCAGATAGCCTCTGGGCAGGAAGAATTCCTGGAAGCTGCGCACAAACGTCGCCCACGCTGACCAGTGCCGATTGTTGGCCACGTACCACTTCAAGGCGATGCCTTTTAGCAATTCTGGCATCGCCCTCGGGATCATGTCCAGATCCAGGCCATACGTGTCAACCACTCCACCTGCTCCAGGAACTCCAACGGCTTTGTGGTGCCATCGAACCGGAAGCTCCATTCCCTCACTTGCTTGGCTACCTTTTACTATTCCTGAGCCGTGTTGCCGAGTCCGCGTGGCCTTATTTCAGGTTGTGGGGTGGATGTAGCTCTCCTCTCACCTTGTCGCGTATCCTGCAGCCGCGCAGTTGCGCTAGTGGAGGGTACACATGCGCAAGACCCGCCTCCAGATCGTCGTCCAAGACATCTGTTGGCGCCTCATCTCTGGGTGAGGCACGGCGTCCATGCAGTTGGCCCAGATCGGCGAGCCTCAGTGAGTATGGAATGCTTCCTTCATTCCTCTCGACCCACTCGCCGAACTGCCTCCGCATCGCGTCCAGTGTGCCTGACAAGCTCACTCCGAACTCTTCACCATAACGCAGCACCTCATCCTTTTTCAGGTTATATACCCACGCTCGCACCATAGTCACAATTAGTTTCTAAACTCTTATCACAGGGCCCCACGTTGGGCGCCAGTTTCAGCCGACTGTGTGTTCGTGCCAACAAATTTATTTGTTGAAGCCCCTGCGATAATAATTAGTCACTTGTGATTTCTAGTTTGAACGTAAGATATATTTTAATTAACTTAAGTGGTATTTGACACTTCACTTAAGCTACTCTTATAACCACTCGCCTCTGCAAGGCACACCTGTCACCGGATTGCCGAGTGTAGGCTCAGCGTACTCCGGCTGAGAGAGTGCTTGTGCTAAAGGCACGCTAGGTTCGGGTGAGCGATGCAGATAACGCCAGGATTCGGTTCTGCAAGCTCCGGCGGTTCGCTCGGATATACAGGCCACTCCTACTATATGACTCGCTCACAGCACACCTAGCTTCGCTTCACTCACAGCGCACTTCTCTTACGCACGGCTACGTGAACTTACTCGCTCCTGTATTCGACAGGCCTCGCTTAAGCTGCTGGTTGTCCTGGTCCGCACCAATGTCCTCGTTGGTGCCCGCTGACAATCCTGGTTGCCTCGTGTCCTGTGATAGTGGTCGCAAAGATTCCCACTGGATGTCCTTGCTGTTCCCACGATGTCCTGGAAGTTCTTTCGATGTCCTGAAAGTCCTTCGATGTCCTGATTTACCACTCGCGTTGACTTTGGTTTTTACGGGGCGCTCACTTTTTACTTTTCTGTATATTTACTGCACTTTTCTCTATTTGCTTTTAACTGACTGTCCCGTATGGAGCGGCAAACGCCCTTTTATAGGGCCGCCGCAGGCCCTGCTTCGCGCTGTAACGGGGCCTGCTCGGCTCTGGAGCGGGGCCTGTCTGCCGCTCGTCCCCATAACGGCATTATGGCGTGATTTAGGGTGACGCCAAGATCCCGCCAAATACGTGGTCGCCTCTCATTGGCCGAAGTACCGTTACGGCCATGCGAGTGAAAGTATCCACTCCTTTCACTCGGCCCGACCGGCACTTCGGCTAACGATCCCCGATGATCGTCGTGCGTGCGACGCGAGCCATTCGCTGAATGTGTAGGAGCAAAAGAGACGGCCTATAGCCCGGTCTCTGACCCCTTCCAGTCGCGAGGGTCGCTCCTACACTACTCGCATCGCTGTGTGGAGCAATATAATTATGTACGTATGTATATGTATGTAAACACACAGCAACTACATGTGCTACATACATTGCTACATACATACATACATTGCTCCTCACAGTGCAAATGGTTTATTTCTACACTTTCTTTGTGAGTTTTGTTATGAAGTTGCCGTTGTATTTACTGAATTCTATGACGGCTGTTATTCCATTGAAAAAAACGAGACTGGTCAAATTATTAGCATTAACCACAGTAGAATTTTATTGTGTGAGGCAACTGCGGCAGTGTTACGAAAATGTTTCCATATATTAGGCTTAAAACCTGTAAAAAAAATGTAGTACTTAGACATAGTTATTAATTAAATGTCTATTGAAAATTATATATTCAATAAAAAAACAAATAAGAAAACTCTCAGAGTGCCCGATTTCCAGAGCCCCGAATGGTTTGGTTTTTTTTTACCCTCATCTCACCCTTGTGTGGAAAACCACACAAAATTCAAATTTTTCAAAAATTATGTGCTATGTTCATGAAATTTCTTGACATTTCCTTGATTTCCTTAAATTATTAACATGTTCTTACACGTCTATACGCTGATAAGCGTGCATGTCTGTATTCAACCGGACACACCGCAGCTGCAGCATTAAGATATTGCTTTTTATACCCTGAACCCATTGAAAATGGGAAATCAGGGTATAATGGTTTCGTGAAAATGTATGTAACAGGCAGAAGGAGGCTTGGCAGACCACATAAAGCATATATATTCTTGATCAGGATGACGAGCTGAGTTGATCTAGCCATGTCTGTCTATCCGTCCGTCCGCATGAACGCAGAGATCTCCTAAACTACAAGGGCTACAGACTTGAAATTTTACATGTATACTTGTGTATACCATACGCAGTACGAGTTGATCATATTTTTTCGATGACTCATTCCATTTATTTTTTATCGATAATAATCGAAAATCGGACTTTGTTTTTTAAGCCTAATTTAAATACTGTTAGACCTAGAGATTTACTGTGTAGATTTATTTGATAAATATAAATATTTTGTAATTTACAAATTTTGGATACCACGCCTCCCTCGTCCTAAATTTGAAAAAAACGTATATCAAGTAGTACTGAAGCTTGGGCTTTGGCATATACACACATTTAAATGTTATCACGTTCTGATGAAGATAGTCCCATTACAAAAAGATTTATTCAACACATGGCAGCCCAAGCGCATTCGCTGGTAACTGTGCAGTTAGTATATGTGCATGAAAAAGTGTAAAATGATTGGAATATCAGTACTTTGCAGGGTTCAGGGTATCTCCTAGTCGAGCAGCCTCGACTAGAGCACTCTTACTTGTTATACTGTCTGTCTGTCCGTATGTATGAACGCGTCGATCTCAGAAGATATAAGAGCTAGAGACTTGAATTTTTTTTTCGGAGATCCGTATATAAAGCGCGCATATCAAGTTTGTTTTCAAAAATCGATAACTGCTCCCGTTATTTTAAGAGAGCTAGAGTCCCAAAATTTTAAACGTAGATTCATATGTATATTAAAAAATATCGATTCATATGTATTTTAAAATATGACAAAAACCGAAACTCTTAAAAATACATATGAATACACATTTTAAATTTGGAAACTCCAGCTCTGAAGGTGTATTAAATATAATTTTTTTACTGGTTTTCGAGAAGGTTTTTAATCGATAACAAAATATTGGGAGCAGTTATCGATTTTCAAAAACAAACTTTTCAAAAACAAAAATTTCAAGTCTCTAGCTCTTATATCTTCTGAGATCGACGCGTTCATACATACGGACAGACGGACAGACGGACGGACGTACAGACGGACAGACGGACAGACGGACAGGGCTAAATCAACTTAACTCGTCGCCCTGATTAAGAATATATATACTTTATGGGGTCTGCCACGCCTCCTTCTGCCTGTTACATACTTTTAACAAAACCATTATACCCTGATTTCCCATTTTCAATGGGTTCAGGGTATAAACAGATGATCGACTATTTTAAAAAATGCACGGAAGATTCGTACGGTTGAATACGATGAAAAATTTGAATTCCTTCTCGACGTCAAAAGTCTTATTTATCAGGAAAAAGAATACGATCTTAAAAAAAACAAGTAAGAGGGCTCTAGTCGAGACTGCTCGACTAGGAGATACCCTGAACCCTGCAAAGTACTGATTCCAATCATTCTACACTTCTTTCATGCACATATACAAAAACACATACACACACGTACGCATGCATCCATACGAACGCATAAACAATTGCTCTGCTAACTGCGCAGCTACTGCGCTTGGGCTGCCGTGTGGGCTATATTTTGAAAATTTGTTTGTTGAATAAATCTTTTTGTAGTGAGACTATCTTCATCAAACTTTCAGAACGTGATAATAACATTCAAATGTGTGTATATGCCAAAGCACAAGTCTCTAGTACTTTATATACGTTTTTTCAAATTTAGGACGAAGGGGGCGTGGCATCCAAAATCTGTAAATAACAAAATCTTTGTATTCATCACATAAATCTACACAGTAAATCTGAAGTCTCTAGCTCTAATAGTATTCAAACTAGGCTTTAAAAACAAAGTCAGATTTTCAATTGTTATCGATAAAAAGGAAATGGGATGAGTTATCGAAAAAATATGATAAACTCGTACTGCGTATGGTATACACGAGTATACATGTAAAATTTCAAGTCTCTAGCACTTGTAGTTTAGGAGATCTCTGCGTTAGTACGGACGGACAGACGGACGGACGGACGGACGGACGGACGGACAGACGGACATGGCTAGATCAACTCAGCTCGTCATCCTGATCAAGAATATATATACTTTATGGGGTCTGCCACGTCTCCTTCTGGCTGTTACATACATTTTCACAATAACATTATACCCTGAATTCCCATTTTCAATGGGTTCAGGGTATAAAAAGGCAGCGAGTTTGGTCATGAGCTTTGACCAAGTCATTTCCAAAAATGAACTGTACGAAGAAATTCTTAGCTGCAGGATGTTGCTCAAGAGTCGAAAAACACCATTTCAAGTCCAGAAACACTCCTCTAATTCATTGTTCAGTTTGGAGATGAGCGTGGTCCCGAATCTTCGCGCCACAACTCAAATTCTACTGACAATAACAGTTTCCATTTCTTACGCCCTATGCCTTTTGCCTTATTTAAGCACTACGATGGGCGAAGAAAGATTGTGCGATTTGGAGTTATTAAGTATAGAAAGGGATGAACATGTAAAAACTGATTTCGATGATAGTATCGATGAATTCGCATCAAAAAAAGCAAGAAAAGTACAGACATATGTTGTGAGGAGCAATATAGGTATGCACGTATAAATGTATGTAACATAAGTAAGTGCTGTATGTTTATATGCATATACGTGTATATGTATGTTGCTTCACACAGCGACGCGAGTACTGTAGGAGGGACCCTCGCGACTGGAAGGGGTCAGAGACCGCACTATAGGCCGTCTCTGTCGCTCCTACAGATTCAGCAAATGGCTCACGTCGCTCGTACGACGATCATCGGGGGCCGTTAGCCGAGGTGCCGTTCGGGACCGAGTGAAAATAGTGGATGCTTTCACTCACATGACCGTAACGGTACTTCGGCCAATGAGAGGCTTCCACGTATTTTGGCGGGATTTTGGCGTCACCCCAGATCACGCGATATTGCCGTTATTTGGACACGAGCGGTATACAGGCCCCGCTCCAGAGCCGAGCAGGCCCCGCTCCAAAGCCGAACAGGCCCCGCTCCAGAGTCGAGCAGGCCCCGTTACAACGCGAAGCAGGGCCTGTGGCTGCCCTATAAAAGGGCGGCTGCCGCTCCATACGGGACAGAGAAAAGTGAACCCAAGAAAGTGAAAGTGAACCCGAGACAGTAAAATTGCAGCAAGTGTGATAGTCGGCGAGGTTACAAGTGCAAACTAAAGTGAACCAGACAACGTAAGGACATTCAAGGACCTCGAAGGACAACGCCATCAAAGGACTTTGAGTCAGCAAGGACATCGAGGAACATACAACATAGCCAAGGAGGATATTCGGGACGCCTATACAGGACTATAGGCCAGCCAGGAGCACCGGCGGCCACCAACAAGGACATTGGTGCAACGGAAAGCAGCGGCAGCAGGTTGGCGAAACCTGCGAAACAGGAGTGAGTGAGTTCACGTAGCTGTGCGTACGAGAGGCGTATTGTGCGTGAAGCAAAGCTAGGTGTGCCAAGAGTGAGTCCAGTTGCAAGAGTGGCCTGCGCGAACCGCCGGAGTCCACAGACCAGCATCCTGCGTTCTCTGGAGCGCTTGGGCGAAACCTAGCGTGCCTTAGCACAATCGCTTTCCCAGCCAGAGTACGCCGAGCCACACTCTTATATCCTGTGTGCAGGTGTGCCAAGTCAGCGGCCTTGCAACTGCGCAGTTACCAGTTACTGCGCTTGGGCTGCCATGTGGGCTATATTATGAAAATTTATTTGTTGAATAAATGTTTTTGTAGTGGGACTATCTTCATAAAACTTTCAGAACGGGATAATAACATTCAGATGTGTGTATATGCCAAAGCAAAAGTTTCTAGTACTTTATATACGTTTTTTCAAATTTGGGGCGAAGGGATCGTGGTATCCAAAATCTGTAAATTACAAAATCTTTGTATTTATCACATAAATCTACACAGTAAATATGAAATCTCTAGGTCTTACAGTATTTAAATTAGGCGTAAAAAACAAAGCCCGATTTTCGATTATTATCGATAAAAAGAAATGGAATGAGTTATCGAAAAAATATGATAAACTCGTACTGCGTACGGTATACACGAGTATACATGTAAAATTTCAAGTCTAGCACTTGTAGTTTAGGAGATCTCTGCGTTCATACGGACGGACGGACAGACGGACAGACGGACATAGCTAGATCAATTCAGCTCGTCATCCTGATCAATAATATATATATCAAATTTTTTATACCCTGAACCCATTGAAAATGGGATTTCAGGTATAATGTTTTTGTGAAAATGTATGTAACAGGCAAAAGGAGGCATCGTAGACTCCATAAAGTATATATATTCTTGATCAGGATGACGAGCTGAGTTGATCTGGCCATGTCAGTCTGTCCGTCCGTCCGTCCGTCCGTCCGATCGTCCGTCTGTCCGTATGTATGAACGCGTCGTTCTCAGAAGATATAAGCGCTAGAGACTTGAAATTTGTTTTGGTAGCTTCATTTTCAAAAATCGATAACTGCTCCCGTTATTTTGTTATCGATTAAAAACCTTATCGAAAATCAGTGAAAAAATTATATATCCTACATTTTTAGAGTTAGATCCAAATTTGAAATGTAGATTCATATGTATTTTAAGGAATTTCGGTTTTTCTCATATTTTACCTTCCACCCCTTCCGTACCAGGTTGCAAAACCGTATCTTAAGTACTAGAGACTTGTGAATTGGCACATACACAGTTTTATGAAGATTGTTCGTCTACAAAAAAAGTTATTAAACAAATAAGTTTACACAGTAAGCCCACATGGCAGCCAATGCCTGTTTATACGTTTGTGCGTATGTGTGTATGTGTGTGTGCATATGTAAGTAGAAATGAAGCGACGAATGATTGAAATATTAGTTTCTGGACTTTCTTATTTGATTGTCTTGTTTTACATATTTTTTATTTAAAAAAATCCAAAGCTAAATAAACTAATTTAATTATTTAGTTTATCCTAATTAAATCTATGAACTTTTTCCTTTTTCGTTTATTTGCTTAACAAGAAAATATTTATTTGCTAATTTGTTCTCTGTTCAGTTGACAACTTCAGTGCCTTGTACTTTTAGTGACTTTCTGTCTCCGCATCAGAAATTTCCGTCGGTTGCTCCCGCCTCTCATATTGTAAAGCGCCTTGCCTCTGCATCTCTCATTCTGTCCGGGAAATCGAAAACTTCCAGCGCACTCAAACGTAGTCCGGTCGCAGATAGGTTTATCATCGACTCCCGCATTGATTATTCCGAGGAGATTGGCTCCGCTCCGACAGCTCAACTCCAAGCTTTAGAAATCCGACGGGATCGGGTTAAGGTCCTGTGGAAGAAGGCAGAACAGCAGTATGAAGTGTGTTCCAAAGCACTTAGCCAGGGGTCCACTGCTTTGTGAGGTACAGCTAAGCTGGCAGATCGTCGCTATTTCAGCGTCGTACCGCCCGCCCCCGTTTCAGCTCCTTTCGCCTCGTTTGAAGTCTGTCGCCTTCCACCCGTTGACAAAGAAGTGGACAATGGCGACTACCTGCGCAGGCCGACATTCCGGGATATCTTTACGACCATTTATATAAATAATCCGCGCTTGACTTCGGTGGAAAAGCTATTCCACTTTAAGCCAAAACAGCAGGCGATGCAAACGCACTAGTTGCAGAGTATCCCCTTACAAACGACTGCTTTTCATCGGCTTGTATCTCCTTGTTCGAGAATAAGAGACTGTTAGTCAACCACCAGCTTAAAATTCTTCTCAATCCTTAAAAAGTCACCAACGAATCATGCTCGGCTCTCAGAGAGTTGCATAACACCAAGCACAAGTGTGCCACGGCAATCGAGCATGCTCAGATATCCACTGAGATCTGGAATTGCATCCTTGTGTTCCTGTCCACGTCAAATTAGTCGGAACAAACTCGTTCTCTCTGGGAGCACTTACTGATACGTTACGGATGTTATTTACTTCCTTAGCGAGCGTGCTCGTGCTCTCGAGGCTATGGAAAGTGATCGTGCTGTTCCAGCAGTTCCCATCTCAGTTTCGGGATCCGGGAACCCTGCCTTTCCCAAACGAGTCAACTCGTTCAGAACGCAAGTGGACATGATCAGCACAAGGTGCGATCTGTGTTCAAGAGAGAATAATCAAATCCAATTTTGCCCTCGTTTTCTCCAAATATCTATCCATGAACAAGAGGCCTACATAAAATCAAAGAAGCTTTGTCTAAGCTGCTTCGCTGAGGGTCAGCAGTTACGAGAATGTACCAGTACGGCCAACTGTTTTATGTGCAATGGTTGACATAACACCCTACTCCATAGGGACAATAGTTCTTAGAGCGCTGCTGCATCCGCAATAGCTATAGCTCATGTTATGTCTAACCTCCAAACGTATCTGGCTGTCAGCACGCGAGGTGTCCTGCCATTTCGGAGCAAACTATCCCGCCCGTGCTTTAGTCAGCTCAGGGTCCGAAGCGACTTTCATTTTTGAGCGACTATTCCGTAATGGCTTTCAAACCAAAAACCACGCACAAAAACTATGCAACTTTGACATTGGTTCTCCTCCTTGTTCGAGAAACCGAGACTGCGAACCGAAGCTTTTGATGTCTTCGTTCCCAATCTGGTTGGTAACATCCCTTCGTCTCCAATTCCGCAACTCTTTTTAAACGAACTTCCAAAAATTCAGCTAGCTGACCTCGAGTTCTATAAGAGTGAGGAAATTGATGTTCTGATAGGCGCGGATAATCTTTCGACTATTATTCATGGAGGCTACCATCCTAATATTTGTGGACAACTTCTAGGTCTACAGATTGTTTTTGGTTGTGTACTGACAGGCCTACTTTCACAGACGACTCTGGGAGCAGTATCCTCCTTCAGAACTCAAGATTCCGTTACGAAAAAGGCAAAACTTGAGTATCCTTCAACCGTGTCATCTGCCGTAACTCTTCCATTTCTAACAGCACCACTACAAAAGTGAGGGTCGGTTTCAATGCTTTCTGTCCATCATTGAATGATGGTATTCTTCATTGAGGCCCAACATTCCAACCCGACACCCGTTCTGACGAGAAAGAAATTCACTTGCCTACTCAATCGATCTCCAGGTAAAGATGCCATTTTCCCGGATCAAATTCCTTCCAGTCGGTCTCCGAAATCGCTTGCGCTTTCTGAGCTTTCCAGAGAAGAAACAAATGCGTGCCGTACTTATAAATAAGTACTGCTCTTGGCAACTTTGCCGCAGCCTTGACTCCCAAAAAGGAGATCACAGCTCCGTTAACGGCATTGATCCAAGATAAGGTCGTCAGCAATCCACTTACGGCGAACGTCGTACTCCCCACACGAAGAGGTCTCCAGCTACGAGCGCGACGTCAAAATGGTGACTGGTCACTTGCCTCTCCTGGTATTGACACTACTTCACATAAATATCAGCGATGGGATAAGAATATGTAACAGACGAACGCTAAGCCTTAACTCAGATATAGGTTATGCAATAGACCAATGCTCTGCCTTATAAACACAGCTCTAGACACACTAGATGTAAGGGATAAATTTATTTATGAGTCTGGTTATAAAAACCTAGGCTCAGAAGAATAAAGACCAATAAATTATAAATAATGAGCACCGCCACAGTAACATGACTTCATGGTCCTATAGCCTCAGACAAGTGTATTCAATACCCATAACGTTTCTGTTCTTTCGCTGTAACCTTGTTTACTTCTGGAAACTTTAATTTTTTATTTCCTGACGCAAGCCCTACTAGCTATGGAACAGAGACTGCTTGCGGCGATCCGCTTTGGATTAGTACCTTTTACAAAACCTTTTGAGGCGTAGCTTATCCAAAGATACGTTAATATAGGCACATTTTATGTATTGGCAAAAAATTATTTGTCCACGTTTACTGGAGATGTGATAAATTAAATTTAACAAAAACGAATTAAGAATGGTGAGACTTTACGTTAGTGATTGGATCAAAAAAAAATAATTTTTTATCCTAAAATTTGAAATCAATGAAAATTTGAAATCAGGGTATAATTACTAACCATACAACATATAGACGAGACAAGCAGAACAAACTTTTTCACCGGCGAATATCTTCGTCGAAGAGACCAGTCAACCAGTCGTGCCTGCTCGCCTCGGTCGTTTTAGGGGCGAACACTGAAAATATGGCACGACGAAATCAGTTCGCTGCTACCGCTGCTAGCGAAACGAACATATTTTCATATGAAGCACTCTCACTCTCTCTCTCTATGCTATCTCTCTCTATGCTATCTCTCTCTATGGTCTCTCAAACATCAGCAGCGCACAAAAATTGAATTTTGTTCGCGACGATCCCATTTATTTCCTCCTGTGTGAAGAGCATGCCGAACTCTTCAAAGCGTTTGCCATGCTCATACAAAATGTTAGCGTTTTTATGATTATTTGTGGGTAGGGTATGAATGCGTTGATGCGCATAAAGAATATGATTTCGCGACGGGCATGCACACACACACTAAGAGGCCCTTGTTACATGCATGACTATTTGTGTGCCTGTGTGCATTCTTACTATTCTTACTGTCTGTGGAATATCGAACTTTTGAAGGGGTTTGCCATGCTCATGCAAAATGCTAGCGTTTTTATGATTATTTGTGCGAAGGGTATGAAAGCGTTGGTGCGCTCAATGAATATGTCTTCGCGACGGGCATGCAGGCACACACTTACAGACCATTGCTACATGTATGAGCTTTTTGTTGCCTGTGTGCGAAACTCTACTCTTGCTGCCTGAAGAAATTGTAAAGTCCGCTTGTCGGTCTTGTGAAGTGCACACACACATTTGCATGTGTGTGTATGGGATGCGATGATCAGAACTGTCGAGTGCTCGCGATGCAGTAGTTTGTCAATTTTGTATGGTTTGAATTGTAGAGTGACAAAGTTTGTCGATCTCGTTGATTTTCATATCCTTTTCACAAATATGTACATATGTATATATAGGTATTCATAATATACCTACATATGTACGTTTTTGAATGTACATATCTACTGGTATCGAAAAAAATAACTATTAACTAAATTTGAAAAAAACGTATATCAAGTACCAGAGACTTGTGCTTTGGCATATACACACATTTGAATGTTACATTATATTATGAAGATAGTCCCACTACAAAAAGATTTATTCAACAAACAAATTTTCATATTATTCTTTTTGAATTTTATACATGTATATTTATATTTCTATTTTTTTGTACGTGTTTATGTGCTAATTGTGTCTCCGCTTTGCTCTGCCTATACGCACATACAGATAGTCACAAAAGTATTCGTCGCTAGGGGTCTCCTATATATATACTCATTTTTGCTTGATATTAGCTATGAAATCAATCTGTTTTTTTTATAGAATGGGGTAAATTAAATATTTATCTAACTGAATGATACATAATTTTATTTAAAAGTTCAACACTTTAGATTTTTTTCATTACAAAACAAAAAATTAACAAAATTTAACACCACAAAAGTATTTGTCTCCAACTTTTTCTCTTAAATCTAGATACTAAAAAACTAATTTTAATACTTAGTATGTAATCCCTTATTCTCTATAATGGCCTTTAAGCGTCTTGGCATCGATTCCACTAGCTTGCGGCATGTCTCTTCCGGAATTTTTGACCATTCTTCTAGCAACACTGCCTTGAGTTCCTTTTTTGAAGAAACTTGGTGCTCCTGGACTTTCAGCTTGAGATGGGCCCACAAATTCTCGATGGGGCTAACATCTGGACTTTGTGGTGGAGTATTAAGTTGCTTTACGTTGTACAACAACCGCATTTTCACTTTCCAGGCAGTATTTTTTGGATAGTTGTCTTGCTGGAAAATGAAGTCCTCTTTTTGGATACCCCTTTTATCAGCACTGGACTGCAGATTTTCTTTCAAGATTTTCAAATACATATCTGCGTTCCGAATGTCATCGATAAATATCAATTTGCCAACGCCTCGAGCCGACATGCACCCCCAAACTAGCACAGATCCTCCTCCGCATCGAGAATTTGTGGGCCCATCTCAAGCTGAAAGTCCAGGAGCACCAAGTTTCTTCAAAAAAGGAGCTCAAGGCAGTGTTGCTAGAAGAATGGTCAAAAATTCCGGAAGAGACATACCGCAAGCTAGTGGAATCGATGGCAAGACGCTTAAAGGCCATTATAGAGAATAAGGGATTACATACTAATTATTAAAATTAGTTTTTATATTCATTCACGAAGTGATATGAATCTATTGGTTTTGTGCAATGTCCTTCTTGCTGTCCGTCCATCTGTCCGTCTGTCCGTCTGTCCGTATGAATGCAATTTTTTTCGCGGCTATTGAAGCTTGAGACTTGAAACTTGGAACATATACTCGTATATGTCTCCGATTTATAAAGTGTAAAAATTTTCCATATACGCCACGTCCCTAGCAAATCGGAAAATGCATTTTCCTGTATCTCAGAAATCATATTAGTTGAAGAGCTGGAGAGCTGAAATTTGGAATGTAAATTCGCGTTGATCACCCAAGATCAAAGAGATATGGCGAATATATCTACGCCCATTGGGGGCGTGGCAAATCGGGTAAAACTATATCTTATAAAGTTGTAAAGCTAGAATGCTGAAATTTGGCACGTAAGTTAGTGTTACGATTCTATAAAGACCGAAGAAAAAAACTATATATCCCCGCCCACTGGGGGCGTGGCAAATCGGATCTAAATATATAGTGATTTTCCAAATTCTCCTATATTTTGAGCACTATTGATGCTAGCGACTTGAAATTTGATACGTATACTCGGGTTGACTACCAAAGATAAATAAGCTATGGCGCATATATCTACGCCCACAGGGGGCGTGACAAACCGCAAGAGTTTATATCTCCTACAGTTTTAGAGCTAGAAGCTTAAAATTTGGATAGTTGAGTTACTGATAATCTCCTCTATCGATGACCCAAAAATAATTGTTACGCCTTTTTGGGGGCGTGGCATATCAAAAAATACCCTGTAATTTTCACATTTTTTGAGTCTAAGCGTCCAAATTTTACAGTTACGTATCCTTCAGCTCATTCTAAAAAAAATTATGGGCTTACGACCACTGGGGGCGTGGCAAATCGGATTTTAGGCGCCCAATAGCGAATTTCATATGCGTATGCCACCTATATATATAAATATGCTTAACAGGCATTAATAATAAGGAAAGAAACATTTTTAAGAAAATTAAAAAATTTAAATTAAATTAAAACAAAAAAGTTTTCCGCGGGGTTCGAACCTGCACCTCAATCTACGCCCACTGGGGGCGTGCCAAATCGACATTTGCAGCGGCGAAATGCAAAATTCATATGCGTGTGTCACTCACAATATATATAAGCTTAATAGGCATTGATAAAACAAAACGAAACATTTTTAGGAAATTTAAAAAATATAAAATATATTATAATTATATAAATTATATTATTATCATTTTAAAAAAATTTCCCGCGGGGTTCGAACTTGCACCACAAACAGCATGTTTGTCAAAAAAATAAGAAAATAATATATGACGCTTAACATCGGCGGGATTCGAACCGCGGAATTCCGACACGACTTGCACAGTCTCTGCTAACAGCGCCACTGCACTGATTTCGAACTTCATAACTAACACATAACTTCACAGCTACAGCACCTACAGTAAACAAAAAGCAAAGTAGCGGCTAAAAATTCAAAAGCAATTCAAAGACAATTCAATCGCAATTGAGATTCTTAGAACTGCTCGAATACGCATTTGAAATACATACATACATACATACACATTTGCACACGCGTAAAAAACGCTGGCATGCTGAAATTGTGAGTGCAGACGAATACATACATATGTATTTATGTATGTATGTATGTATGTACATATAAGCATTTCTGGGTTATTAAAGCAAAAATATAATTTAACTTATAAAAACTTATAAAAATGTTTGACTAAGGACAAAAATGTTATGTGTTTGTCATATAAGCTATCATTTTTTCAATAAAATAACTAATTTTTATAAAGACATTTAAAAAACTTGACATCAGCGAGATTAGAACCCGCGCTATTCCAGCGCAACTTGCATAGCATTTACCACCGACGCCACTGCAATATACAACCAGACGGTAGCTAAAACGAAATAGCTTCACTTCGAGAGCGTCATCTGACAAAAGTAAGCTAAAGTAAGCTAAAGGCTGGAAATTTCATGAATCAATTCTTAGAATATGCTAGAAGACACGCTTTTATATGTATGTATATAAATCATAGCTTGCAAATAACTGTCGACCGTTTTTCGTTGTCTGCAAATATGTGTCTTTTCTTGACCCTTTACGAAAATATTCAGCGAGCAGCCAATTTACCGGTTCTTAAATAAGCTCGCTCGCGCTCGGAGCGAAACCGTTTTTTCCATTCTGTTTTGCTCTGGTTCTTCCAAGAACATTTCGACGTGTTAAATAAAGCAAACGGTATTTTGCGTATGTATTGGTATACATTCACAAGCATAGGCAAGTTCATCGTCAAGCGTCTGTTTTTCAGACCAAATATATTAATTGCGGTCGTGAATTGAAAGTGTGAAGTTGTAAAATATTTGTTGTGCAATATGGGAAGAGACTTGAATAAAAAAGTGCACCAATTCTATATAAAAAAATAAATTTGAAGACCGTTTGCGTTGAGTTTTTTTGGTCAAATATTCTTTTGCTGACCCCCATTGTGGGAGCGCTTCTCGTTCTGTTCTTTACGCACCGCTCGTCGAAAACCCGACAGCGGTTTGCTCAATGAAACGAGCTCAACAGAAAACATAAATGAGACAGCAAGAGTCCCTTGCTCAGAGCGGGAGCGATAGAGTACGATCTTTTTCGGTTTTGTTCGCAACGAGAGCGCATGAAGAAAAACGGTCGACAGTTATTTGCAAGCTATGATATAAATACGTACATATGCATATGACTGTATGCATACAATAAACGATCAATGTGTGCACACGTATAGGAAAAAATAAGCTCTGCTCCGCTGCTAACTTGCTGCTTGCAGGTGCGTTTGCTAATTGGCCAAATATTTTGTTTATTAAATATGATCTACATTTTTATTGAATTTTTGTCATTTCTTAAAAAATACCAGCTCATTTACATTGCTACATTTGCAACTATAATTAAAAGGAGAATTCGGTAAATTTTTGAGCCGATATTCAAAATATAACAAAAATCAAAATTATATAAAATACCCATGCATATGGAGAGTCTAGCTCTTAAGATGTACGAGATATAAACGGGAATAGTTCTCTATGATTCTCCAATTTTAATGGGTTCAGGCCCTACTTTATATTGATTACTATTAGCGCTAGAGACTTGAAATTTAAAATATACTCGGGTTGACAACCCAAAATCAATAGATATGTATGGCAGCGTTGGGACTGTGAATGAATATTCCGCAGTCGGTAACGCCCGACTGCAACGTTCTTACTTGTTTATTATCTAGATTTAAGAGAAAAAGTTGGAGACAAATACTTTTGTGGTGTTAAATTTTGTTAATTTTTTGTTTTGTAATGAAAAAAATCTAAAGTGTTGAACTTTTAAATAAAATTATGTATCATTCAGTTAGATAAATATTTAATTTACCCCATTCTATAAAAAAAACAGATTGATTTCATAGCTAATATCAAGCAAATATGAGTATATATATAGGAGACCCTAGTGCTGCAAAACCATCGATGGACCGTCCATCGATTTTTTTAAGTCCGATGGTTTCAAATATCGATAATATCGATGGTTCCATCGAAAATAACTCCAACATTCAAAATTGCTGAATTTCTGCTGATATTCAAAATTGCTGAAAATTCAGAGAAAAAGAATCAATTCCATAATCATTAATACTTAATACATCAAATAAAATTCACGATTTTTTGTCTTAATTCATTAAAATAATATTTGTATATTAGTTTGATATAAAAAGTCTTATCTTATAACTAAACAAGTAAGAAAGCTCTAGTCGAGACTGCTCGACTACGAGATTCCCTGAACCCTTCCAGGAACTTCAATTTCAATAATTTGTCGCTTTATTTCTACTTGTTAATGCACACACTCATACACACATACACACATACGCACATAAGCACGCATGGGCTGCAGTGTGGGCTTACTATAAAAAGTTAATTGCTTAATAACTTTTTTGTAGACATACAATCTTCATAAAACTTTCAGACCGTGCTAATAACATTAAAATGTGTATATTTACCAAAGCACAAGTCTCTAGTATTTGAAATACGCTTTTTGCAAATTTATAAAGAAGGGGGTGAATTTTGGGGGGGTTGGGGTTGGAGTAGAATATGAAAAAAACTGAAATCGCTAAAAATATATATTAACACTAACCATACAACATATAGACGAGACAAGCAGAACAAAATGTTTCACCGGCGAATATCTTTGTCGAAGAGACCAGAGACCAGTCGTGCCTGCTCGCCTCGGTCGTTTTAGGGGCGAACACTGAAAATATAGCACGACGAAATCAGTTCGCTGTTAGCGCTGCTAGCGAAACGAACACATTTTCATTTAAATCATGGCTATGCGCTTTTTTTCCTTACTCTCTCTCTCACTCTCTCTCTATGCTATCTCTCTCTATGGTCTCTCAAGCATCAGCAGCGCACAAAAATTGAATTTTGTTCGCGACGATCCCATTTATTTCCTCCTGAGTGAAGAGCATGCCGAACTCTTCAAAGCGTTTGCCATGATCATGCAAAATGTTAGCGTTTTTATGATTATTTGTGCGAAGGGTATGAATGCGTTGATGCGCATAAAGAATATTATTTCGCGACGGGCATGCACACACATACTTAGAGGCACTTGCACATGTATGAGCTTTTTGTTGCTTGTGTGCGAAACACTACTCTTGCTGCCTGAAGAAATTGTAAAGTCCGCTTGTCGGTCTTGTGAAGTGCACACACACATTTGCATGTGTGTGTATGGGATGCGATGATCAGAACTGTCGAGTGTCCGCGATTCAGTAGTTTGTCAATTTTGTATGGTTTGAATTGTAGAGTGACTATGAAATGAGCCCTTATGACCGCATCAGTCATTTTGGCAATAAAGAGAATAGTTTGACGCATTAAATAAACTTATTAATTAATGTACTTCTATAACTTTTTTAAAATTAAAATTAATAGTTCTCTTTTTTCGATACCAGTAGATACATTCAAAAACGTACATATGTAGGTATATTATGAATACCTATAGGTACATACATATGTACATATTTGTGAAAAGGATATGAAAATCAACGAGATCGACAAACTCTGTCACATTACAATTCAAACCATACAAAATCGACAGACTACTGAATCGCGGGCACTAGACAGTTCTGATCATCGCATCCCATACACACACACATGCAAATGTGTATGTGCACTTCACAAGACCGACAAGCGGACTTTACAATTTCTTCAGGCAGCAAGAGTAGTTTTTCGCACACAAGCAACAAAAAGCTCATACATGTAGCAAGTGCCTCTAAGTATGTGTGTGCATGCCCGTCGCGAAATAATATTCTTTATGCGCATCAACGCATTCATACCCTTCGCACAAATAATCATAAAAACGCTAACATTTTGCATGAGCATGGCAAACGCTTTGAAGAGTTCGGCGTGCTCTTCACTCAGGAGGAAATAAATGGGATCGTCGCGAACAAAATTCAATTTTTGTGCGCTGCTGATGCTTGAGAGACCATAGAGAGAGATAGCATAGAGAGAGAGTGAGAGAGAGAGTAAGGAAAAAAAGCGCATAGCCATGATTCAAATGAAAATGTGTTCGTTTCGCTAGCAGCGCTAGCAGCGAACTGATTTCGTCGTGCTATATTTTCAGTGTTCGCCCCTAAAACGACCGAGGCGAGCAGGCACGACTGGTTGACTGGTCTCTTCGACAAAGATATTCGCCGGTGAAACATTTTGTTCTGCTTGTCTCGTCTATATGTTGTATGGTTAGTGATATTAATCTACATTTTAAATTTGGAGACTCGAGCTCTAAAGATGTAGGAAATATAATTTTTTAATTGATTTTCGATAAGGTTTTTAATCGATAACAAAAAGACGGGAGTAGTTATCGATTTTTTGAAAAAAAAAACTATACGGACCTACGAAAAAATGTCAAGTCTCTAGCTCTTATATCTTCTGAGATCGACGCGTTCATACATACGGACGGACGGACGGACGGACAGACAGACGGATAGCGCTAAATTAATTCGGGTTGTTGCCCTGATCAAGAATATATAACCTTTATGGGGTCTTCCACGCCTCTTTCTCTCTGTAACATACATTTTTAAAAAACCAATATACCCTGATTTCCCATTTTCAATGGGCTCAGGGTATAAAAAATATAAAGTTTGCCCTGAATTCATTATACAAAAAAAGTTTGACTTTAATTAATATTTAACTTAAAATTAAAAAACAAAGCTTGACTATCATTTACAGAGTCTTGAAATTAAAACTGAAAATCATTAATTATTGTATTGTTGTTATATTTTATTAAAAACTTAAGGCTTGGCGTCTATAGCGATTTATCGACATCGAGAAAATTCCATCGATCTATCTCACAACAGATACTTCATCGATACTATCGATATTTCCATCGATGGTTTTGCAGCACTAGGAGACCCCTAGGGACGAATACTTTTGTGACTTTTGTGTACTACCATCCGAAGTAGCATACGTATGTACATACATATATCCATATGAATGTACAAACAGAGCAGCAACACAATTAATACATAAACTCGATAATTTCACTTAATACTATTTCAAGCACATATACACACTTATAAAATAAATAAATATATAAAAATACGCTAGTGATCGTACTTTAAGAAATTTCACAGAATTATCGATATCGACGTCCACCAGTAGCCGCCATAATTCCGTGGCGTTATTTCTTTAGAGATCATAGCGCGCAACTATCGTATCACCGAATTGATACTGATAGCTACAATCCAAATAGAATTTATTCTATAATATTTAAATAAAAATATTTTTATTAAATAAAAAAAGGGAGAATTAAATAAATAATAGAAAAAAATAAATAAAATAGAAACCATTTAACCGTATATTTTAATTAAGATTTTAATTAACATTGCAATTATATTCAGCCATAGAAATTTCACTTTACTTTATTTTTACTTTTTTATACCTCTCTTTTTCTACCTGTGCACTAGTTCAAATTTCTGGTCCAATTATTTATATTTTTTCTCGCGATTTGCATTTTTTGTTTATTTTTTTCGGATTTGTTTATTATTCTTCCCGTTTGTTTTTTTGTTTTTCTTGTTTTGCGATTTTTCTTATTTTTCTCCTCGGGCTACAAAATAAAACTGTTTATTTGGTCTAACAAGTCTCGGTTCGGTTATCAAACCCTGCCTTCACTGTCAACTTTCCAGGTTTTGCTTAACGCGGTGTCCGAGTAAAACTCCATGTCCGATCGTTCTAGCCGAGCGCAGCTCGTGTACCTGCTTCCCGTCTGATCAAGCGCAGTGCTTCCGCATCTCCCATTCCGTCCGGGAAACCACAGCCCACCAGCACTTTCAAGCGCAGTCCGGTCGTAACCCGGTCCAGTCCGAAGCCCGCAAATCCAGTCAACATGTCTCTGTCCGATTTCATCGCGGCTGCGGATAGGCTTATTAAATTCGAAGCCCGCATTGACGGTCCCGGAGATTCTAACGCCACCCATGTGGCTCAGCTCCGGCCCTTCGAGATCCGCCGAGATCGGGTCAAGGCATTGTGGGATGACGCTGAACAGCAGTATAAGGTCTGTGCCAGAGCATTGAGCCAAGGGGCGAGCGAAGTTGAAGCCATGGAGGCCGAATTCGACAACTGCTACACTGTCTACGAGCGGTGTACAACCCACCTGGGTGTACAGATCGACACATTTTCCGCATCGAATACACCGCCCGCTCCTATGTTCGCTCCTTACGCCTCGTCTGCAATAGTCGCAGAGTGCCCACTCACAAACGACGGCTTTGCATCGGCCTGGGACGCCTTGTGTGACCGGTACGAGAACAAACGGCTGTTAGTTAACAGCCAGCTTAAGATCCTTCTCAACCTTCCCATGGTCACCAAGGAGTCAGGCACAACTCTCAGAGAATTGCATGGCACCATTCATCGGTGTGTCACTGCCATCGAGCAAGCCCATATCTCTACAGAGAACTGGGATTGTATCCTTGTGTTTTTATCACTGATTAGAAAATCAGACATCCCAGCCTGGAAAGACGTAAGTCTCTTCCTTAGCGAGTATGCTCGTGCGCTAGAAGCTATGGAAGGTGATACGTCCATCCCGAAAGTCCCAGGTGCAGATCCGAAACGTACGAACATCAACTCTCACAAGAAAGTCCATACATTCGAGTCACAAGTCCACTCAAAATCCAAAAAGTGCGACTTGTGTTCTAAAGAGAATCATCCGGTTCGACAATATCCTCGCTTTATCCAAATGCCCCTTGCAGCTCGCGAGACCTATATAAAGCGAAAACAACTCTGTCTGAATTGCTTTGCGCAAGGTCATCAACTGCGCGACTGCACTAGCATACATAATTCCGCCAAGTGCAAAGGGAGGCATAACACACTGCTCCACCGTGAAAGTTCCACGGCAACCAGCTCTTCGTTCGAAGCCGCTGTAGCTCCCCGTACCTCCGAAGTACCTCATAATGTTCAGTCGTATTTCATGGCCAACACTCAAGGGGTCCTGCTCGGTACGGCTGTAATTGATGTGTGTTATTTGGGGGTCACATATTCAGCCAGGGCTCTGATCGATTCGGGGTCCGAGGCAACGTTTATTTCCGAACGATTGTTCCGCCTAATGAAGCTACCCTTTCAGTCTGTGCAAACACAAGTGTCCGGTCTAGGTCACTCGGTGGCAGCCCAATTGAAGAAGCTTTGCGACTTCCATATCGGCACCCGCTGAAACCGAGACTCCGAATTGAGGCCTCAGCCCTGGTCCTCCCACGACTCTCCGGCAATCTGCCATCATACCCCATTCCTCAACAGCTCTTAGACAATCTGCCCAACATCCCATTAGCTGATCCCCTGTTCTTCAAGAGCGCTCAAATTGATGTTCTCTTAGGCGCGGATATCCTTCCGTCGATCGTTCAGGGGGGGCTTCCGCCCAAACCCCTGCGGATCACTTATCAGACAAGAGACAATCTTTGGCTGGATACTTACAGGTCCAGTCACCAGCGTTCACGACACGAATTACCATTCTCAACAAAGAAAAGCTCGACCACCTCATCTCCAAATTTTGGGAAGTGGAGAATCTCCCCAAGGTAGCCAGTGAGCCAGACGCTGTGTGTGAGGATAACTTTGTCCGACCCACACGAAGAGACAACTCTGGCTCCTATGTCGTGACCCTTCCCTTTAAAAATCCGGATCACCCTGACTTAGGTCATTCGCGATCCATCGCTCTTGGGCAATTTCTTAAGAATGAGAGTAGATTGTCAAAGAATCCGACGCTCAAGGCCGAATACGAAGCTAGCCTGCAAAAGTATCTCGACTTCGGTCGTATGAGGCCAGTGTCTTTACATTGCAATCCTGCAATTAGTAACTTTTACTTGCCTCACCATGCGGTATTCAAGCCCGACAGCACCACCACCAAAGTGAAGGTGGTGTTCAATGCATCGTGCCCATCTTCCAATGGGAAAAGTCCTGAATGATATTCTTCATCCAGGCCCGGTCCTTCAGTCCGACCTCACGATGCAAATTTTCCAATGGCGATACTAAAGATACGTGTTCAATGCCGATATCACAAAAATGTATCGCCAAATTCGTGTTGATCCAAAATACACCCCATTCCAACGGATCCTTTTCCGCAAGCCAGATGGCAACATCCGTGACTTCGAGCTAAGCACCGTCACATTCGGAGTCAATTGTGCTCTTTTTCTGGCTCTGAGAGTTCTCAAACAGCTCACAAGTAACGTGAGATCACGTTTGCCTCTCGCCAGCAAGGTCATCTCCGAGTGCATGTACGTCGACGACGTAAGGTGATCGCAACGATCGCAGAGCTCATAGAAGCTCTGGAGAGTGCGGGGTTTCCCTTAAGAAAATGGACTTCCAACTCCAAGGATTGTTTAAAAGCCATCCCGAAGAGTCACCGGCTGTGCGATGAAGATTCCCGCACAGCAAAGACTCTAGGCCTTCGTTGGCAAGCGCAAGCCGATATATTCCTTTTTTCGCCACCTGACATTCCTCTCCAGGAGTCCTACACGAAAAGGTCGGTCCTTTCACAGATCGCCAAGTTGTTCGACCCTGCCGGATGGCTGGCACCTTTTGTAATCCGTGAAAAAATACTTATGCAAGCGCTATGGCTACGAGGCTTAGAGTGGGACCAACCTCTGCCGGGTGATGCCAATGGCAAGAATTTCTCCTCAGCTGCTCCAGCCTTCGGGAGATTCGTTTGCCTCGGTGGGTACATTTCCAGCCTCAAGCCACTTTCCAATTTCACGGTTTTTGTGACGCATCTGAGCGTGCTTACGGAGCGGCTGTCTATCTGCGTGTCGAGCATCGCAATCAGATCTTCCTCAATCTGCTCTCCGCCAAAACCAGAGTCGCTCCGATCAAATCCCTTTCGATACCCCGCTTGGAGCTCTGCGGTGCTGTTCTTCTGACCGACTTATGCTCGGTACTGCTCCCGGCATCCCCGGCAGTCAGTTTTCAGTCCTTTTACTGGACCGATTCGAACATTGTCTTAGCCTGGCTAAACAAGCCTGCCCGCAATTGGACAACCTTCGTCGCTAATCGGGTCAGTAAAATAACTGAACTCACTAATCCTGGTGACTGGCATCATGTGAGCTCAGAACATAATCCTGCAGACCTAGCTAGCAAGGGAGCTCATCCACAAGAGCTTCTCTCAAATCCGCTATGGTTCCATGACCCAGACTGGCTTCGACTTTCCCAGTCTCATTGGCCACTCGTTCTTAGCATGGAGACTGCTCTGGAGGAAAAAGCAGCTAAATGTCATGCTGCAACCTTGACTCCTCCAACTGAATTCACAAGCAGGTTTTCAGAATTTCATCGGGCCCTCCGTGTCACCGCTTGGATGTTACGTTTCATCAACTGGTGCAGGAGATCCGCCCCCCCCCCCCCTCCGTCGCAAGAGCTCAGTGCTGATGAAGTGCACTCTATTCAGTCCCGGCTCATCTCCATGTGCAAACAAAGAGTTTACGCAAAAGAGATCTGTTGTTTACGCGCAGAGCAACAACTTCCGGTCTCAAGTCCACTCCGAAATCTCAATCCTTTCCTGGATAATAAAGAAATCCTGAGAGCATGCGGGCGCATAAGGTGAAGGTCCTCATTAAATCTGTAATAAACTCATTCAAGTCCTGCGTAGTTTATCGTAAGCGTTTCCAAACGCAAATGATAGGCGACCTGCCAGCTAATCGGACAACCTTCTCCAGGCCCTTCACATTCGTAGGCGTCGACTTTACAGGCCCCTTCGATGCGAAGAATTACACCGGACGCTCCTGCCTCATTACAAAGGGGTACGTCTGCGTGTTTGTGTGTTTCAGCACCAAGGCCATCCATCTCGAGGCCACGTCCGACTTAACCACCGAAAAATTCTTAGCGGCATTCTCCCGCTTGGTGGCTCGGCGTGGATGTCCGCAAAAGCTTTACTCCGATAACGGCAAGACGTTTGTCGGAGCAGCAAAGACATTATCGCGAGACTTCTTAGAATCTCTTCGCTCCGAGGTGCTTGCAAAGCAGACTCTCCATCGCCTCTCCTGGCACTTCAACCCACCGAGCGCACCCCAAGGTCGGTGACATGGTCATTGTGAAAGATGACAACGTCGCCCTTAAGAAATGGCGGCTTGGCCGTGTTCACCTCACGCACCCAGGAGATGATGGGAAGGTCCAAGTGGCGGTCGTTCTCACCTCCCGGGGCACCATCCGTAGACCCGTCCATAAGTTGGTCATCCTACCAACGGACGATAATACACCTGTGATGTCTAACTAACCTCAGTGTTCATCATCCCCACGAGACAAGCATTCAGCCCACCACATTTTCCTCTATCTATTGCAGCTCTGACACCAGCCACTCATTCTGGGCAGACACCCGGCATCAACTCCTTCCGATGCCGCGTGTGCGGAAGTTCCGGCGTTTTCTGGGCCTTCCGGCCGAAAAACGTCTTCGCGCAGTATTTATTAATTAATTTAAAATTGTCTGGCGCATCAGCACTCGGGGCAATCCTGCCGCAGCAAGACGTGTGGCCAGAGCCACCACGTGCTAGGCGCTCGTCGCTCGTCGCTCTTACCAGTGGGCCCTCTACTTCCGCCCTCGCTTCAAGGTGGATCACATAAAGGACGACGCCATCAGGCGGCCTCCACGTCAACGGGAGAGGTGACGCCGCCGCTGACCACGCTTATGCAGCACAAGGCCGCCAGCATCCTCTCAACCGCTCATTACGCTGCAAACGGATGAGGAGGACTTCAATGTCAGGGCGCTGATCGATCCGTGTAGCCCTACTACTCGGATCAACACTTCATTGGCAAGGGCCATAGGCTTTTCCGTCACTAGCGTGGGTCCGGGAGAGGTCTGCACGGCGATCATCCGTTCAAAGACATCGAGCTTCAATCTCTGGGATCATGCTCGCCGACAGCAATTGGTCTCGACCCAGCTCGGTGTTCGTTGTGCTGGGGGCTGACGTGTATCCTCACGTCATCTTTCCGGGAATCGTCCCCAGCACTGACGGTCGTCCAATGGCCCAGCACACCGTGTTCGGGTGGGTTCTTTCGGATTCCTATGCATGAGGTCCATCCGTTAAATTTACAATCCTTGCAAGGGGGGAGTATGTTAATGCCAGATCCCATTAAAAGGAATTGCTCCTCCCCCACATAGCCCGGCTATGCTATTAACAGCCTTCTGTTAGTAGCAATTAACAGCATTATATTAATAGCATGGCCGGGGGCTCTCGTCGCTAGCCTCTCTGGGTTTTTGGACGAGAGTTATCTAGTTACTTGCTTCCTGAATCTCTTACTACCTACTACTTACTTGTGAAACTTACCAACTTAAAGGCGAATAAAGAAATTGAAGTCAACGACCCAGCTTTTGTACTTATTTACGACGCCAATCCTACACAATGCTTTTGTGAAAAGCAAAAGGAGGCTTTGCAGACCACAAAAAGTATATGTATGTATATATTCTTGATCAGGGCGATTAGCCAATTTGATTTAGCCCTGGTCTATGCACAGACCCATACGCACTTTCAGACCGTGATAATAACATTAAAATGTGTATGTGCCAAGTCTCTAGAACTTAAAATACGGTTTTTGCAAACTTGTAGGGAAGGGAGTGTTTGGGGGGTGGGGGAAAAATGACAAAAAAAAAAAAAACAAATAGAACTGAGACAACGGCAGCCGTATAGAAACACTTAATATAAAGAATTATTGCGAAATAGATCTGACTCGTTCCTGTTTAGGCTTTTATTCCTTAAATATAGTGATGACACGATACTTAAAATATAGTGACGCCACAACAAATACATATCTACATTTTAAATTTGGACATATAAATAAATTTAATTTATAAATATAAATTAGGATTTACAATTTTTTAACTGGTTTTCGATTAGGTTTGTTAAGGCATTTGAATACATGCCTTTTTATACCCTGATCCCATTGAAAATGGGAAATCAGGGTATAATGGTTTTGTTAAAAGTATGTAACAGGCAGAAGGAGGCGTGGCAGACCCCATAAAGTATATATATTCTTGATCAGGATGACGAGCTGAGTTGATCTAGCCATGTCCGTTTGTCCGTCCGTCCATATGAACGCAGAGATCTTCTAAACTACAAGTGCTAAAGACTTGAAATGTTGTTTTTTAAGCCTAATTTAAATACTGTTAGACCTAGAGATTTCAGATTTACTGTGTAGATTTATGTAATAAAGACAAAGATTTTGTCACTTATAGATTTTGAATACCACGCCCTCTTCGCCCCAAATTTGAAAGAAAACCTCTATCAAGTACTAGAAACTTTTGCTTTGGTATATACATACATTTAATTGTTATCATCACGTTCTGAAAGTTTGATGAAGATAGTTCCCCTACAAAAAGATTTATTCAATAAATAAATTCTCATAATATAGTCCGCATGGCAGCCCAAGCGCAGTAACTCGTAACTGCGCAGTTAGCAGAGCGCGTGTTTATGCGTTCGTATGGATGCATACTATGGGTTTGTGCATGTCATCTTGTATATGTGCATGAAAGAAGTGTAGAATGATTGGAATATCAGTACTTTGCAGGGTTCAGTGTATCTCCTAGTCGAGCAGTATCGACTAGAGCTCTCTTTCTTGTTTTATTATAGAACTTAAATAGATTAAGAAAATTAATTGTCAAACCACTGTACATAGGAGTTGTTGTTGTACTCGCGAGCACGGGATTGCCGCTCTCCCGACGATCGCCCTCCCGCTGCCCGCGCTTAGATGTGCTCTCTCTAGAGAGCTAATAAATCAGTATGAATTAAAACCTTGGTGCCGTCATTTCGGGCTCGCTACATCGACCTGAAGAAGGCGCAAGTTGCTTTAATACCCTGGACCTTTGGAGGACCAGGCAGACCCCTAATAGTAGGACATTTTTGGCGCCCCCGGGTGGACTCTTCAGGATTGGAAGGACAGGCTGATAAATTTCGTCAACAATCAGGGAAGTACACAACTAAACATAGTGCATATTCAGAGTACCAAGTAATGCAAGAGAAAATAAATAAATGCATTACTTGAGACATACAGAATATTATTGTATGTACTAAGTTATTTATGCTTATGTAAATTATGTTGAGCTTATTTAAAAGGAAATCAATAAAAATAAGGTTCATCTGTGATTCTGTTGCTTCGCATAATCCAAGCTTGTTTGGCGCCTTTAGTGTGGTACAATTCTTGCTCACTCTCGTTTCGCACGTTCGCTTTGCGCTCATTGTTTGCGCTCTCGCTCGCATATAAAGCTGCGCCTTCGCCTTCAAAGATAATTGCGCTTTTGCTTTACGCTCATTTGCATGCTCGCTTGCAATATCGTTTGCATTCGCGCTTGCAAATATAGTTGCGCTTTCATTTTACGCTCTCCATTTGCATACTCGCTTGCAATATCGTTTTCCGTTCTCGCTCGCACATAAAGTTTTGCTCTCGTTTACACATATTAGTGCGCACTCACTATACGCTCATCGTTTGTATTGTCGCTTGGAATATCATTTGCACACTCGCTTGCACATACAGTAGCGTTCTCGCTTTGCGCTCACTACTTGCGATAGTTATTTGCACTCATCTTTGTCGCTCGAAACTTGCACTCTCGCTTTGCGCATATCGTATGCGCTCGCTTGCACTAATCATTTGCATTCTAGCTTGCAATATCGTTGCGATCTCACGTGCACATATCGGCGCGCTCTCGCTTTGCGCATGTGCAAGTGAGCATGGGCAAGTGTGCGTGCATCGCACTCAATCACTCACACTAATAGTCACTCAGCCACGTTGGTTGTTGTCTTCGTTATATCGTTTGCTACTGTCTGTCACTCACTCAATTATAGTTAACATTGCCAGCGTAATATATTGAGATTTATTACGATCGCGCGAATTTGTTACCTTTTTGGGAATTGTTCTTCGCTTGTTGTCATACATTATTTTTATGTCGATTGAAATTTGTTTCAACTGAGCTCCACATAAAGCATCATGACTAGCAAACGAGGAAAGAATAGGCCTATGGACGAGTCATCATCGGAGCGTGTCGAAGCTCTGTTGGCCGCATATAAAAACGTTACAAACGATATAGCCCGCATAAACAAATCATTAAAAGATTATACTAGACCAATAGAGCCATTCGAAATTGAATGCCGAATTGAGAGCCGCTACATAGAAAAGGCCTTCAAGGAACAACAAGAGTTAGACTACATTAATGCCGATTTAGTGCCTCGATCCACGTTAGAGGAGTTATGTGTGTCAACTAAGGCACTTCTAATGAAGCGAGGTAGTGATAGCCAACCTAAAATTGAGAGTCCCGCCAACTCTACAATGATTCACTCCGTGTCACACTCGAGAAATCTACCGAATATAAAGCTGCCAAAGTTTAACGGCGAATATTCGGAATATAAAAATATTGGACTGTTTGAAGGTTTAGTAGACAACGAGCCAGGGCTATCAAATATAGAAAAGTTTAATCATTTGTTATCATGCTTCGAAAAAGAAGCGTTAAGTACTTGAATCTTGACTACAATAAGCTTCCACTGTGGCAAAATTGTGAAGCTGCCTTAAACAGACGGTATCAGCACCTAAGTGCTGAAGAATCATCTGGTCCAAGTCGTAAGGTAGTTCAGGACAATAGGAAAAGAAAATTGGGAAAACTTCACTGGATGTCGCTCTACCAAGTCAGCCACATGGGCCCAAATGCCCGCTCTGTAAAAAGAATGATCACTTCATTCACTCGTGTTCGTCATTCGCAGCGATACCATGTCATTCGTATAGAGCTATCCACTCTGCATTAATTGTTTGCGAACAGGGCACTTAGTGGCCGCTTTAAAATCAGCCCACTGTCGCGTGTGCGCAAAGGCACACCATACTACACTGCATAGATACAGCTCTGAGGCGACTCAAGGTAGCTCAGCAGTTGTATCTGTAGTCCCTCGTCCCTCTTCGCTACAGATCAAGTTCTCTTAGCAACTGCAGTTGTTAAGATAAAAGATCAATCTGGATCGTATCATTTAGCTAGAGCTTTATTAGATTCAGGCTCGCAGGTTAATTTCATTACGGAAGAACTTGCAAAACAGTTGAAGTTGCAAAGGCAAAGATCTGGGATTCAGTTGTTGGGCATTGCTAACTGTCGTCCTAGCAAATCTGACACTAGTTTAACAGACGTTTCCGTTTTATTAGACAACGACAGACATCGTGGCGAACAGGCGCTTAGAAAAGGCAACGTCAATTGATGTTCAGATCAGAGCTAACCATGCACACGGCCTATGATCGCAAAGATAATGCCGAACCGACTAGCATAACAGCTCTGACCATATTCTAAGATCATAAAATTCTATATGTGGGTGATGCACGTGGCCGCATTTTCTCTTGGAGTGTTACAGAGCCGCCAGGTCGCGGTGTAGCCGATCATTGGCTAAAGGATGAGGGCGCCGAGCAGTGCGTCAAGTGTCATGTGAAATTTACACTGTACGAACGAAAATATCATTGCCGTAATTGTGGTCAGGTGTTTTGTAATAAGTGCAGTCGCTTCGAATCGGAAATATCGCGTTTGCGTATTATGTAGCCAGTTAGGGTAT
Organism: Drosophila hamatofila; assembly: GCA_035045345.1. NCBI lineage: Eukaryota > Metazoa > Arthropoda > Insecta > Diptera > Drosophilidae > Drosophila > Drosophila hamatofila. Next base: position 953,138 of record JAWNPA010000046.1, read on the forward strand.
GCCAGGCCTGCTATAGCCAACTACGTACGAATTCCCTGGACAATTAATGAATTTAAAAAAAAGCCTAGGATTACCTATGATTTAATAACGAATTTTTATAAAAGTTTACTTTTAATAACAGAAAAAAACTATTGTAACTGTAAAAAACATTTGGGGCATTCATTTTAAAACGACTAATTTAGTTCTATATATAATTGTATATTTATTTTAAGCTATTTTTTAACCAAAAGCAAAAAAAAATGATTTTAAATCATTTTTTTTTTTTTTTGGTAAAAAGAAAGTCATACTTTACTGATTCGTACAGCTTCTGAGTTAAGTTTCGCTTTCCTTGCAGTCATATCTGTATTTCAATACATCGCATTCATCGAAGAAATAAAGAAGCTATAGAAATCAATCGTTTTGCAACCGGCATTGCTAAAACTGACACCGTTTTTGCACCCACATCAGCATGGCAGGCGTGTGTTGTGGCTGCTACGAGTAGGAGGTCGTTCATTGAAGGCACCCCTAGTACATAATGCCAAATTTCCTCTATTGCTTCCGAAAAAGTGTCGTTTCGTGAAGCTTTATTTAGAGCACTGCATCACTCTCATTGCCACGCCAATCCACTAGTCTTAATGGGCCTGCTTCGTCAGCAGATTTGGCTGGTCAATGCTCGAGAAGCTTGCAGTGCGGTAGTTCGAAAATTATTTTCGCTACAAGCCGAAACTTCTATCCCAAATAATGGGTAATCTTCCCGCTGACCGTTTACACGGAAATAGACCATTTGAAATCAGCGGTCTGGTGGTCTAATAATGGTTTCGTTGGGAATTCGTTTGCTTGGGAATTCGTTTGCTTCGCATTAGTAACCGATTTAACCTCAACTTAATTTTTGATGTGTTTATCTAGGTTCATTGATCGACGTGGCCTTGTACGGAAGCTGTACTGCGACAATGCCACCAACTTCGTGATAAAGAACGACGGTATTGCTCGGCTCGGTCTATTTGTCAGTCAGCATATAGTAAAACATATTCAGTGCGCTACGAGTGCAACTGACAAAGTGATAGAAGTACATTCACTAATAAGTTTATTAAATGCGTGAAGATATTCTCTTTATTGCCAAACTGACCGCTGCGGTCATAAAGGCTCCTTTGACAGTTGCTCTACAAATCAAACCATACAAAATTGACAAACTACTGAATCGCAGGCACTCGACAGTTCTGATCATCGTATTCTTTCATACTGTTGAAGAACCATTTGTCATTTTTTAGTACATTTTTGTTATCTAGCACATCTTTCATTTTTTTACCCTGAACCCATTGAAAATGGGAAACCAGGGTATAATGGCTTTGTTAAAAGTATGTAACAGGCAGAAGGAGGCAGGCAGACCCCATAAAATATATATATTCTTGATCAGGGTGACGAGTTGAGTCGATATGGCCTTGTCCGTCTGTCTTTCTGTCCGTATGTATGAACGCGTCGATCTCAGAAGATATAAAAATTTTTGTTCGTATGTTCGTATATAGAGCACGCATATCAAGTTTGCTTTCAACAATCGATAACTGCTCCTGTTATTTTGTTATCGATTGAAACCCTTATCGAAAACCAGTTAAAAAATTATATTTCCTACATCTCTAGAGCTAGAGTCTCCTAATTTGAAATGTACATTCATATGTATTTTTAGGAATTTCGGTTTTTGCCATTTCCCTCTACCCCCCCCCCCTCCCCCCCACCGCTCACCAAGCACCCCCTTCCCTACAAAATTGCAAAAACCGTATTTCAAATACTAGAGACGTGTGAGTTGGCACATACACACATTTTAATGTTATAATCACGGTCTTAAAGGTTTTTGAAGATTGTCCGTCTACAAAAAAAGTTATTAAATAAATGAGTTCCAAAGTAAGCCCACATGGCAGCCCATGTCTGTTTATACGTGCATGCGTATGTTTGTATGTGTGCGTGCATGTGTAAGTAGAAGTGGAACGACGAATTATTGAAATATTAATTCCTGGAAGGGTACAGGGGATCTCGTAGTCGAGCAGTCTCGACTATAGCTTTCTTACTTGTTTAGCATAATTTGTAGCTTTAATTGCTATCGGCAAATGAATAGCTTTATTGAGATCAATTATCGGATAAGCCGACAAACCTTATTTAGTATCAAGTAAGCAAACGAACAGACAAGTTGAAAATACCAGCGATGGCTGTTATAGTTAATATATAAAATAAAGCAAACTATAATTATTAATCACATACCCTTCGCTCAAATAATCATAAAATCGCTAACATATTACATGAGCATGGTAAACGGTTTGAAGAGTTCGTAGTATTCTTCACTCAGAAGGGAATAAATGGAATCGTTGCGAGCAAAATTCAATTTTCGTGCCCTGCTGCTGTTTGAGAGACCATAGAGAGAGAGAGGGTGAGAGAATAAGGAGAAAATAGCGCTTAGCGGTGTTTCGTATGTGAATGTGTCAATTTCATTAGAGCTGCGAGCACTGAATTTGCTGTACTATATATTGACTGCCCGAGTCTAAATAGACCGAGCCGAGCAATACTGAAAATAAGATTTTCGTCGTTAAAAAATTTTGTACTACTTGTCCAGTCTATGTGTTGTATGGTCAGTGATCATATATAGACCTAAATAAAATATGGCCTACGCATTAATACCTTTCATTTCACTGAATTTGCTGTACTATATATTAACTGCCCGAGTCTAAATAGACCGAGCCGAGCAATACTGAAAATAAGATTTTCGTCGTTAAAAAATTTTGTACTACTTGTCCAGTCTATGTGTTGTATGGTCAGTGATCATATATAGACCTATATAAAATATGGACTACGCATTAATACCTTTCATTTGATATGTACATATATAATATGTATGTATGTAAATATGTGATCAAATGGTTTCAGTAAGCAAGCCAATATTAGATATAATAGGATAAACGTGGGGTTAGAGCTAAAGTGATATTAATTTTATAGTTATCGATTACTACTACGTAAGAGCCATAACAATACATCAGAATATAAAAAAAGCTGAATAAAGAGAATAGATAAAAGCACAATGTCACATGCCACGCTATATATTCCTTTTTTTTTTAATGGATTTATTTATTTTTTTTATTATATCACTAACCATACAACATATAGACCGGACAAGTAGTACAAAGTTTTTCAACGGCGAAAATCTGCGTCGAAGAGACCAGTCAACCTCGTGCCTGCTCGGCTCGGTTGTTTCAGGGGCGAACAGCGAAAATGCGGCACGACAAAATCAGTTCGCTGCTAGCGCTGCTAGCGAAATGAACACATTTTCATATGAAGTATGACTATGCGCTTTTTTCCTTACTCTCTCTCACTCTCTCTCTATGCTATCTCTCTCTATGGTCTCTCAAACATCACCAGCGCACAAAAATTGAATTTTGTTCGCGACGATCCCATTTATTTCCTTCTAAGTGAAGGGTATACCGAACTCTTCAAAGCGTTTGTCATGCTCATACAAAATGCTAGCGTTTTTATGAGGGTATGAATGCGTTGAGGCGCATAAAGAATATGTCTCCGCGACGGGCATGCACACACATACTTAGAGGCCTTTGCTACATGTATTACCATTTGTGTGCATGTGTGCATTCTTACTATTCTTACTGTCTGTTGAATATCGAACTTTGGAAAGGATTTGCCATGCTAACGCAAAATGCTAGCGTTTTTATGATTATTTATGGGAAGGGTATGAAAGCGTTGGTGCGCCCAATGTTTTCGCGACGGGCATTCATGCACAAACTTACAGACCAATGCTACATGTATGAGCTTTTTGTTGCCTGTGTGCGAAACTCTACTCCACTGCCTGAAGAAATTGTAAAGTCCGATTGTCGGTCTTGTGAAGTGCACACACACATTTGCATGTGTGTGTATGGGATGCGATGATCAAAACTGTAGCGTGCCCGCGATTCAGTAGTTTGTCAATTTTGTGTGGTTTGAATTGACAACAGTGAAAATTGAAAAGACGAGATCTGACTTTAAAATGGCTAGATTAGCATCACTGTAGCTTAACTTTGTATTGGGATGGTTCAATTCAATTTAAGTACTTTCAGTTTCGAATTTTAATTTAATTCATTCTTGAAGAAAAAAATTTGCTGGAGATATTTTTAAAACAGTCAACGCTTAAAAAACTTTAATTTTATTGCTTTGAGCTGTTGTAAACAAGCAAAAAATTAAATAATTAAAATTAAAAAAAAAAGAATAAAGCAATATGGTACATATATAATTATTATATTATTACATACAAACTTAACGTTGAATACTTGGAGCCGTTGTGTGAACATTAATAAAAGCAAGCGAGTTTAACCCAAGCAAACAAAAAAAGTTATGGTACATTTACTATGTATTGATGTTAAGTTATTTAAGTTTCAAATTTTTCCTTTATCTTTTTTGAATGTTTATAAATATATGTATATATCTATATGTACATAATACAAATTTACATATGTATGTATGCATGTTTGTATATATATGTATGTACATTTGTACATAGTATGTACCATGTGCCAGCTTCAAAATCTTTAAAAGGGTAATTGCTTTTTCAAAATGTGTTGGTTGCTTAATTCTACATAAAAGGCGCACAAGACAGCTCTAATATTTATGACTAGGTGCAAGATATCGTCAATTGGATAATCGACTACATATGTATGTACATACATATATACACTTTTACATACATACATATGTATGTATGTATGTACACATACTTTCTTTTGTTTACTTAGAAACTAGTCAAAATCGTGTTTTTTATTTGCAGCTACAAACAAATTTGCTAATACAAGAACCATATTTTTATACATACATACATATAAACGTTTATTAATTTATTTGATGTAGGAAATTCAACAATTGGAAATATTATGCAAGCAGCTGTATGAAGCAACAGATGCAAACATACGTTCTGATGCTGAAAAGAGACTGGTGATATTCGTCAATAGCCAAGATGCTTTACCAAAATGCCAGTTACTGTTAGATCGAGCTGATTCTAGTTATGCACAACTTCTTGCAGCTTCTACCCTAACAAAACTTATACAAGGCATAACTCTCGGGCAACGCATTGATATTCGCAGCTATGCTCTCAACTACTTGGCAACCAGACTTAATTTGCAACACTTTGTAGTACAAGCGCTTGTAACACTTTTAGCTAAAATTACAAAATATGGATGGTTTGATTCATGCAAAGGAGAATTTATTTTTCAAAACATACTTGAGGATGTAAAAAAGTTTTTACAGGTACGTAATTAGTAAAAATACTATCTATCCTTATAAACAATATACTTTTTTCTTTTCAAAGGGGTCAGTTGAGCATTGTACTATTGGCGTACAAATTCTGTCGCAGCTGGTTACAGAAATGAATTCAATTGTGGAGTTAGATGCACACTTGTCATTTTCAAAAAACCGAAAGATAGCTACGTCTTACAGAGATCACCAGCTGTATGATACTTTTCTACTTTCCTGTTCCCTTTTGATAAATGCTCGAGATAATAGCAAGAACTTAAACTTTCTGGACGAGTCGCAACAGGCGTAAGTTGATTAAAAATATAATAAATAATAAAAAAATTTACGCCTGATAAGTGCTACTGGTAATTAAAAAACATCCTTGCCACCAACCAATTTAATTCATAAATAACACTTATATAGCTGATCCTAGTTATCTAACTGCCAAAGAAAAAAGCCATAATATTCATTATACTCCGTTCCCAATGGAAAAAAGTTTATTTGTTTTGTGCAGTGTCCGTCTTGCTGTCCGTATAAAATGAATTTAAGCTAGAGAATTGAAATTTGTATCATATACTCGTGTATACCCTCGTCTGATGAAATGGCAATATTTTCCAGATAAACCCACTAGGGAAAATCGTAAAATGCACTTTCCGATATCTCAGAAACCATGGTAGTTGAAGTGCTAGAGTTGAAATTTGAATTTACACTCGCCTTGATAACCCAATATCAACAAGTAAGAAAGCTCTAGTCGAGACTGCTCGACTACGAGTCGTCGCTTGATTTCTACTTACACATGCACACATACGCACGCACGTATAAACAGGCATGGGCTGCCATGTGCTTACTTTGGGAACTTAATTGTTTAATACCTTTTTTTGTAGACATACAATCTTGATAAAACTTTTAGACCGTGATTATAACATTAACATGTGTTTATGTGCCAACGCACAAGTTAGCACTTAAAACACGGTTTTTGCAAACTTGTAAGTAAGGTGGTGCTTTGAGGGGTGGGGGTGAAATATGACAAAAACCAAAATTCCTAAAAATACATATGAATCTACATTTCAAACTTGGAGACTCTAACTCAAAAGATGTATGAAATATAATTTTTTAACTGGTTTTCGATAAGGTTTTTAATCGATAACAAAATAACGGGATCAGTTATCGATTTTTAGAAACAAACTTGATATGCGCGTTCTATATACGGACCTACGAAAAAAAATGTCAAGTCTCTAGCTCTTATATCTGAGATCGACGCGTTCATACAAACAGACGGACGGACGGACAGGACTAAATCGACTCAGCTCGTCGCTCTGATCAAGAATATATTTACTTTATGGGGTCTGTCACGCCTCCTTTTGCCTGTTTCATACATTTAACAAAACCATTATACCCTGATTTCCCATTTTCAATGGGTTCAGGGTATAAAAAGATTTGGCAGATATACAGTGGTTCACAGCCGTTTTCATTCAACCAGCACCTAAAATAAATGTTGGAATCCTATGAAATCTAAACTAAAATAGACTACAAACAAGTACGAGTGCTGTAGTCGACTACGACATCCCCTGAACCCTGCAAAGAGCTGATATTCCAATCATTCTACGCTTTGTTTTATGCACACATACTAAAACACATGCACACATACATACACAAGCATCCACACGTACGAAAAAGCATACTGCGTTGTTATACACGAGCATACATGTAAAACTTACGACTGAGTCTGTGAGTCAAGTCTCTAGCTGTTGTGGCTTACGAGATATTATGGACGGACAGACCGGCATAGTTATGTATATCGACTCAGGTCGTCGCCCTGATTAAGAATATACATACAGTTTGACAAAAAAGTGTTTTAACATGGGAAAAAATTATATTTTTGTTCTTTAACATAAAAAAAAACAAGTAAGAGGGCTCTAGTCGAGACTGCTCGACTAGGAGATACCCTGAACCCTGCAAAGTACTGATTCCAACAATTCTACACACCCGTACGCATGCATCCATACGAACGCATAAACAATTGCTCTGCTAACTGCGCAGTTACTGCGCTTTGGCTGCCGTGTGGGCTATATTATGAAAATTTGTTTGTTGAATAAATCTTTTTGTAGTGGGACTATCTTCATTAAATTTTCAGAACGTGATAATAACATTCAAATGTGTGTATATGCCAAAGCACAAGTCTCTAGTACTTGATATACGTTTTTTTCAAATTTAGGGCGAAGGGGGCGTGGCATCTAAAATCTGTAAATAACAAAATCTTTGTAGTCATCACATAAATCTACACAGTAAATCTGAAGTCTCTAGCTCTAACAGTATTCAAACTAGGCTTTAAAAACAAAGTCAGATTTTCAATTGTTATCGATAAAAAGGAAATGGGATGAGTTATCGAAAAAATATGATAAACTCGTACTGCGTATGGTATACACGAGTATACATGTAAAATTTCAAGTCTCTAGCACTTGTAGTTTAGAAGATCTCTGCGTTCCTACGGACGGACAGACGGACAGGGCTAGATCAACTCAGCTCGTCATCCTGATCAAGAATATATATACTTTATGGGGTCTGCCATGCCTCCTTCTGCCTGTTACATACATTTTCACAAAAACATTATACCCTGAATTCCCATTTTCAATGGGTTCAGGGTATTCCCATTTTCAATGGGTTCAGGGTATAAAAAACTAAGTGTGAGATTTCAATATTTTTTAGAAATTATAGTATTTTTTTTATGTTGTTGTCTTACAAAAATAATTGATAAAAATTAAAAAACTACAGTCGAGTCTCGATAATTCGAAAAGGCAAGGGAACAAATTTTTTTACGAATTACAGAGGATTTTTATATTTAACGTTCTTTTAACAATTTTTACTTATTAACATAGCTTGCAAATAACTGTCGACCGTTTCTCGTTGTCTGCAAATATGTGTCTTTGCTTGACCCTTCACGAAAATATTCAGCGAGCAGCCAATTTACCGGTTCTTAAATGAGCTCGCTCGCGCTCGGAGCGAAACCGCTTTTTCTATTCTGTTTTGCTCTGGTTGTTCCAAGAACATTTCGTCGTGTTAAATAAAGCAAACGGTCTTTTGCGTATGTATTGGTATACATTCACACGCATAGGCAAGTTCATCGGAAAGCGTCTGTTTTTCGGACGAAATATATTAATCGCGGTCGTGAATTGAAATGAATTGAATTGAATTAATGACTTGCATCTTAAGTTTCCACACATAAGAGCACTAGCGCAGGTTGTGCTGGCTACACCTACAACGCAAGTTTCTGTCGAACGGGCATTCTCAGCCCTACACTTTATATTAAGTGAACGAAGAAGTTCGATTAGTGCAGAAAATCTAAACGCCTTACTAGTCATTAAGCTTAACGCATAATATATAAAGAATATTACAATAAATGTATATATGAAAAGTTTAAACTCTCTAAAAATTAAACTTTAACAAAATAGACTTTTCTAAATAGAATACGAAAAAAAAAAAACAAACAAAAATATTTGAAAATAAATTTAAATTGTTTTATTCAAAAAATATATAGTTTTCTTTTTCACAACCACGAAAATAAATGTAAATGTAATAAAGACCCTTTGCGTTGAATTTTTCGGTCAAATGTTCTTTTGCTGTCCCCCATAGTGCGAACGTTTCTCGTTCTGTTCTTTACGCACTGCTCGTCGAAAACCCGACAGCGGTTTGCTCAACGAAACGAGCTCAACAGAAAACATGAATGAGACAGCAAGAGTCCCTTGCTCAGAGCGGGAGCGGTAGAGTACGATCTTTTTCGGTTTTGTTCGCAACGAGAGCGCAAGAAGAAAAAAGGTCGACAGTTATTTGCAAGCTATGCTTATCAAAAATAAATAAAATACACATTCACTTTAATATTATGTATTTAAAAACAAAATTAAACATATACAAAATCATATTAACGAAAAAATGACATTTAAAAAAGCCTGTAATTTTTTATTGTTTCATGTTCTTCATATTTTTTTTCTATTGCGTTTTCCAAGCTTATTAAATGATCAAATACATTATTCGTCTTAGTCGCTGAATTTCTCTTTGAGCTTGTAAGTTAAGATTGGATCAATATCTGCACCATCAGCTTCGTTGTCACTTTCCTCACTTTGATATGCAACATTATCAATAGCTGATATTATGACTTGTTTTTGTGAAATTGATAGTATGAGCATGTAATGTGAATCCAATGAGAGAACATCGAAATTTAGCGACATAAAGGCGCCATGTATAATAGTCTGCGAGACCTATGGGTAGTTTAACCTCCAGCTAAATCAAGCATTACGAATTACAAGAGGTTTCGAGGTTATAAGAGCCAAGATCATCGCCGAGTAGGCAGAAAAACTTTGAATTAACGAGGGGACCATAAAGTATGGGATTTTTACGAATTAACGAAGTTTTTTCAAGGGACCAGCAGTTTCTTACGAAATATTGAGGTTTTCAATTCAACGGGGTACGAATTATAGATACTCGACTGTATTAACATAGGCATAAAAGACAATAACAATTAAAAACATATTCAAATTCAAGTGACTCGAAAGTGTTTGCACAGAAATAAAGTGTTCATAAATAAGGCAATATTAACTATATTAACTAACAAAATTAGTATTTTGTATGACCCCCGTTGGATTCAATGACCGCTTCCAACCGTCTATTCATGGAATCTATAAGTTTTTTAGACATATTCCACAGGTGTCCTCGCTTGGCTGTCCTTTTCTTGAGGTCAGCCCACAGATTCTCTATGGGATTAAGGTCAGGGCTTTGTGTAGGAGTTTCATCCCAATATGATGCCACATGTCCCACATGCATACTGGCGAATGTTAGACGCATTTTTTTCATTATCCGACGACAATAACGGGTTTTTCCGCGCAACTCGTGATGCAAACTCGTTCCTTTGGATATGTCAATACGATATTCTTCCTGCAGCTCCCTGGCAAGCGTTCTGGTCGAAATTGTTGGGCTATCATTAACTTTCCTGGCAAGAATACACTCTGCCCTATCTATGTATTAACGCTCGAGGTCGTTCAGTCCAGTCATCCTTCTCTGTGCGGCTTAAAATATTGTAAACGGTCCTCTTCGATATTATAAAACTTTTTGCAATCTCCGACAACTTTCTGCAATCCTGACAAATTTTTCTATGGAGTGGTTATAATAAACCAATTGAATCATGTCAAATGACAATCGCTTGTATATATATTCTTGATCAGGATAACTAGCTGATTTGAGCTAGCCATTTCCGTCTGTCCGTTTGTTTATTAAGCCACTGAGGCTTGAACATTTAAGCCAATGAGGCAATGAATACTGTTAGACTTAGAGATTTCAGATTTACTGTGATAATTTATGTGATAAATACAAAGATTTTGAAATTTGCATTTTTTGGATACCACACCCCCTTCGCCTCAAATCACGTTCTGAAAATTTGATGAAGATAGTCCCACTGCAAAAAGATTAATTCAACAAATAAGTTCTCATAATATAGCCCACATGGCAGCCCAAACGCTGTCGCTGGTAACTGCGCAGTTAGCAGAGCGCGTGTTTATGCGTTCGTATGGATGCATGCGTATGGATGTGTGTATGTGTTTTTGTATATGTGCATATATATGTGCATGAAAGAAGCGTAGAATGATTGGAATATCAGTACTTTGCAGGGTTCAGGGTATCTCCTAGTCCAGAAGGAGTCGTTGCAGACCTCATAAAGTATATATCTTGATCAGGGCGACGAGCTGATCGCCTTCCGTCCGTATATATGATCGCGTCGATTTCAAAAACTGTCAGAGCGTTCGTGAAGTCAGCAGCAACAAGAGTTTTCCTATACGTGTGCCCGCATACATTCAAACCTTTTCTAGCATATTCTAAGAATCACATTGAGAATTGTGTTACAATCTCAATTGTAAGTTTAGTTTAGATTTGCTAGATGTCGCTCTAGCAGTGAATTTATTTCAGTTTTGCCATCACATCTAGAAAAACGAACTGGCGTTGTTATTAGCAGCTTGACGCTCGTCCAAGAAGTCTCTATTTCTTTATATTATTATTATTTTTTTTTGTATTTTCACTAAATTGGCAAATATTCAATATTCAATCATTTATTAAAAATGTTATTGAAATTCGTCGAATAACACTCAAGTTATAAAATTAAACGCTTGGCCAGACGCTTTCGCATTTTTTTAAATTTGTTTGGTTCGAGGTAGAGTCTAGTCGAGCACTCTCGGCTAGAGTTTTCTTGCTTGTTTTACATAACCTAGTTAGGTGTCGTGAATAATCGGCAAAATTTTTAATGAAACGTCTATAATAATAGCAAAATGCTGGATACTGGATAGTTTTTGATGACGTCATATTTCTTGTCATCTGGCAATACTCCTTTATCCGTGCCTTTGTGACCAAGAAAGATCACTTCATGCATAAAAAATTAACATTTTTGGGGATGTAGTCTTGGATTGTATTTTCTACATATGCTCAAAAAATCTACTAAATTTTGAAAATCAACAATAAAAAATATGAATTTTTAATTATAAAGCTGTTTTCTATCAAAATTACTATATTTATTAATATATTCAACAGAGAAAAACAAAAAAGGTATATTCATCCTAAATAGATAAAACAAAATCAAAACTTAAAAACTAACTTGAACTACATTTTTTATAGTGCAGTATACAGTCCTAGCTGCTTTCAGCTTTTGGCAATTGCAACAAAACGCGGGAAAGTCTTATATACGCAGGATGCTCTTAACATCGTTCCATTTTCTATCTAATTTATAAAGTAAATACAAACTTTCGATTTGAGCTGATTATAGTGCAGTTTTAGGTATACCTTAACTATGGACAGGCAGAGTGTCTTTATTGATACTAATCGTTTGGTTTATTTATTATATTAGTTTAAGTCGTTTCTGAGATCCAAACGATGCAGTCTTTTCAATCTTCTGCTGATTTTGTTAGTTTCTTGGTCGGATGCCAGCTGGTTTGGGTGAGTGGACATTCTATCCGAATATCTTGTGCTGTGTCTGCCAATTAGCTAAGCAATTATTGGCATATTAAGGTCGGTGTGCAGAACTTCGTTTCTGAGGAACCGTTCGGTTCCCGGCTTTGTTTTGGGGTACTTGAACATTATTAACATGTGATTTTGCAGCAGATCCCCATAGTGGCATTGCATATGTGAAAACGGGTGCCACTATTGCATTATATATTTTTCTTTTACTATATAGTGACAATATGCTGTCGCTTCTTAACATCCAGTAAAGCTTTTTTAGTCTGAGTTTGCACTTTTTGATTGTTTGACTTATGTGTGGGCCGTAAGTCAATCTTCTGTCCAAGGTGACTCCTAGATATTTCACCTTTTTTGCTCTTGGTATTGGAGCTCTAAGAGTGACTTCAGGGCAGTCACCTCTTTTGATTCCAAACGTGATATGTACTGATTTTTGGGTGTTAATGGCGATACTCCATCGCTTAAGCCACCGATTTAACTCGTGCAGGTATGTTTGCATTTGAGCTGAGGCTTCTTGCGGCGACTTACTGCGACTCAGGATAGCAGTATCATCAGCGTCTGTCGCTATAAGCATACCATTATTGGGGGGAGGCAACGACATATCAGCAGTGTGTAACGTGTACAGCGTAGGGCCAAGTACGCTACCTTGGGACACGCCTGCTCGGACAGGTCGAGTTGACGATGTAGCCTGTCCTTTTCTGACCTGGACACTTCTTTCTGTCATGTAGGAGACCAGAGTCTTGAAGAAAGAGCTAAAAAAAAAAGGTAATATATATATATTTATTTTTGAATTGAGAGCAGCTTCCATTTGCAAAAGTTAATTTTTTTGGTAAAAGCGCACATTTGATTAATTTTGCGTATAAGACTCAAAACAAAAATATAAACGTCATAGTTATTATGTGTAAGTTTTTCACTTATCACCGCAAATGACTGTGAAACATCATCTAATCAAGCTACGCAAGTAAAATATGTTACCTAGCGGTAACTAAAATGATCACTTTAAATCTCATTTTGGTGTGCTAGCCTGTAATTCTTTGCAAAATCTATTTTAATAACGTACTTAGAAGTCTTTTTAGTTTCCCCAAAATATTTTTTAAGTTTAAATTGTTTCATCACTATTTTACGATGTTGCTCGCTTCACACTTTATATAAAACACTACGATCAAATAGATGAATATTTTCGTGTGAAATTTTTTTTTTTACTTATTTACCGTATAGGCAATTTCATCGTTCTTTTTACATTTTCTATTACTTTTTGACATAAACAAAGATTATAAAAATCCAACTACATTGCATAGTGTATCTCTTTAAGAACAATAATAACAAGTAAGAAAGCTCTAGTCGAGACTGCTCGACTACGAGATCCCCTGAACCCTTTCAGGAACTAATATTTCAATAATTCGTCGCTTCATTTCTACTTTCACATGCACACACAAGTACACACATACGCACGCACGTATAAACAGGCATGGGCTGCTGTGTGGGCTTACTTTGGGAACTTAATTGCTTAATAACTTTTTTTGTAGACGGACAATCTTGATACTTTCTTGAACTTTCAGACCGTGATTATAACATTAAAATGTGTGTATGTGCCAACGCACAAGTCTCTAGTATTTGAAATACGGTTGTGTGATGTGTGTGTGACGGAAGGGGTGTTTTGAGGGGTGGGGGTGAAATATAACAAAAATCGAAATTCTATTAAATACAAATTAATGTAAGTTTAAAATTTGAAGACTCTAGTTTTAAGGGTATAGGAGATATAATAATCAAATCAAATTTTTGGAAACAAACTTGATCTGCGCGTGCAATACATGGATCTACAATTTAAAATTACAAGTCTCTAGCTCTTACAGTGGTTCAGAGCTTATTTCAACCAGCACAAAAAAAAAAACTTTTGGCACCTATAAAATCTAAACTAAAAGAGATATCAACAAAATTTTAATGCAAGTTTATAGCCTAATATATCAACTTATAAAAAATGATCTCATTAATTTTTTTAATATTTTTTAAATAAATTAAAAATTAAAAAATGAGCCAAAAAAAGCTCCAGAGCTTATTTTAACCACTTACACTTTAATAATGAAAACTTAGTTTTTAATAAAAAATTAACAAAAAATTGTATCTGGTATGACCATCCTCTTCGTCAACCACCGTTTTGAGCCATCGCCATCGATTCCACAAGCTTTTGGGCCACTTGTAGAGTAATTTTGTTCCATTCTTTAAGTAAGGCCGTTTTTGTGTCAGATTTTTGTGAAATCCTCTGTTTTTTTAATATTTTTGTCCAAAATGGACCACTAATTTTCCATTACACTCAGGTCAGAGGATTGAGCTGGTGGTTTCAGGACATGCGGACAGTTCTATATAAGCCAGGTCTGCACAATTTCCGCATATGGGTTGGGTCATTATCCTGATAGAAACGAAACAAGTCCCGTATACCTAGTTTCTCTGCACTTTCTAACAAGTTGGTCCTCAAAATGTCAAGATATTAAGATTTATCTATTGTTGACTCAATTAACTAAAAATTTCCGACGCCGGCTGCAGACATACAGGCCCAAGCCATAACGTTGCCACCATCATGCTTAACTGATGTGCTCAAGTTATTTGATTACAGTTCTTTATTTGGCTTACACCACACATATGAAGGTCCATTAGACCCAAACAAATTAAATTTGGACTCATCACATAATAACACAGTATTCCAAAATCCAATGTCCTTGTTTTTGTGCTCCTGGGCAAACTTTTAGCGGCATCCTTATTTTTGTCATTTATAGCATTGAAGTCATGTTCCCGAAGCACCAGATGAATCGTTTCTGGTGGCATGACTTGCCCAGCTCTTCCTCTACATCATTGGCCACTTCTCAAGCTGATAACATGGGGTTATACCGTACAATTTTCCGAAAAATATAACGCTAGTCCGCAGCATTGAAAATTTGGTTCGGAGCAATTCTGCTTTTATCCTCCGATCTTTTTTCGCGGACAAAACGGTAAATGATGGTTTGGATTGTAGAATCACTTATTCTAATCATCTCACCAATTTCCCTACACGAGTTGTCATTTTTAAAGTGGCTGAGAACAAGTTACCGCTGCGCAATAGTTGTGCGCGGTCCCATTTCGCTAAATGCTTTTTTCTGCAAGACTGTCTACCAAAATTCACCAAATATTTATAACAGTAACTAAAGCATAGAAAAAGAATTTATCCTTCCATATTATAATAACGAATCTTTGCTAAGCTTCAAAGTGATTGAAATAAGCCCAGGAGCTTTTTTTGGCTCATTTATTAATTTTTATTGTTATAAAATATTTAAAAAATATTAAAAAAATAAATGAGGTCATCTTTATAGTTGAAACATTAGCCTATAAACTTGCATTAAAATTTTGTTGATATCTCTTTTTGTTCAGGCATGAACACACAAAACGTACAAGGACTGCAGATTAAGAAAAGAAACCAGAGACAGCAGTTGCTAGATGTCACATCTTCTGGCCCCCCGCAGAATGTTCAGGCATGAACATACACATATACAAAGATCGTATACATGCCTTCTACGCACTCTACGGTTAGCAGATGGTGTGTTAGAAATAGATAAGGGCCACTTGTATCGATGATATAAATAGCCATATGAACGCTGAGCCTTACAAACCCAGCGATAAGAATATGTAAGAGACGAGCGCTGAGCCTTACAAACTCAGCGATAGGATAAGAATAGATAATAGACCAACGCGGAGTCTTAGAAACTCAGCGATAAGATAAGAATATGTAATAGACCAATGCTGAGCCTTACACACTCAGCAATAGACACATTAGATTTAAGGGTTGAAAATATGCATGAGTCTAGGTATATGAAACCGGGCTCAGCTGAATAAAGAATACTAAACTAAACACCATCGTAGTTTCATGACTTCTGGTCTTACAAATCATAGTCAAGTGTATTCGTTCACTTTTAGTTTAGATTTTATAGATGTCCAAAGTTTAGGTGCTGGTTGAATTAAGGTCTGAACCACTGTATATTTTCGGAGATCGACGCGTTAAACAACAAGAAAATAATACGGTACCTCTTTCGTATTATTAAATATGTATTATGAACTTGAATAGCTAGATTTATGGCTATAGGCCATATACGAAGGTTATAGGCCGTAAACTGTGTTCACAAGTGTTCGGTATGTATTTACATATATACGACATGCATGAGAGAGAGAGAGAGATATGTAACAGGCAGAAGGAGGCGTTGCACACCCCATGAAAATATGGATTAAGTCTTGCAGGATAGTCAGGTTGGCAAGTCAGGGAAGCCCGTGAGTAGACATCAATTATCTTGCCGAAAAACATCTCCTAACCGTATAATCTCGCATTTTAATCTGAAGCATCCCCATGCAGGGCCGCAGGATTTGCTTGGAGCAATTCCTGGCACTTGCGTTGTGCTTATCTTTAGCATTCTCTTTTTCGGTTGTTTTGTAAGTCGCGTTTGCCTTTTGTGCAGCGTCTGCATAGAAAGCTCACGAATTCGAAGATAGCTGTGTCGATCATAGCACATACATACACACACATATATACAGTACCGAGCAAAAATGAGTGTATGTTTCACAACATTGACTTTCATCACTCATAAAAATTAAACTTTACAAGCAAATCATGAATTTCTTTTTGTGTTTTGTTTATTAGTTTATTCTTAACAAAAAAATATAAGGCAGTAAGGCACAATTATGTCTGCACAAAGAGCTACAAAGAAAAAACTAAAAAAATCCACATAAACTCAATTTTGCACGTTTCATGAAAATGACCAAACAAAGCTATTTTTAATATTTTATCCAAAAACCCTAATTGGCAATCACTTTTTTATTTTATTTGGCAAATTCCTCCAACAAATGCAGTACAACTTCTTTTTGAATTCCGTTCCGTTCCGCTTCTACGCGATCCCATAGGTTGCACACGTTTGTTGGGGCGGCATCATACTGCCCATGCCGTCTTTTCACTATGGACCAAAGATTTTCAATCGGATTAGGGTCTGTCCTCATTGCTGGCCACTCGATTAGCTTAAAATTTTGCTATCCAATATATTCCATTACAATTTTAGCCATCCGCTGTGGATCAGCACCTTGCTAAATACCATTCCTTGTACGGAATAAGCTCGTTTCTCCACAAAATAGGAAAGAAGGGGCTTGCAGAATACCTGAATAATCCTCTTTTCACATTATACGTACTATTTTTCAATAGTAGGACCAACGTTATAGCTTGTAAATCAAACCAAATCATAATGTTGCCACAGCCTTGGTTGACAGTTTACTTCACATGGTGTCTTTGAATGCGTTCCCCAGGTCCACGACTGCAATATTGCCGAAAAACTGGAGCATCGATGATTGGAAACGAAGCGTTTAGTCTCATGAGTCAAAATTTAAACGTTTTCAGTCAGATGGAAAGCATTACTGCTGTCGTGGACCTGGGGAACGAATTCAAAGACACCATGTGAAGTAAAATTTTCATGAAACGTGCAAAATTGAGTTTATGTGGATTTTTTTAGTTTTTTCTTTGTAGCTCTTTGTGCAGACATAATTGTGCCTTACTGCCTTATATTTTTTTGTTAAGAATAAACTAATAAACAAAACACAAAAAGAAATTCATGATTTGCTTGTAAAGTTTAATTTTTATGAGTGATGAAAGTCAATGTTGTGAAACATACACTCATTTTTGATCGGTAATTGCAGGTGTTTTCAAAAGTGAACAGAACTTTAGTGAATTCGTGACTAATAAAATGAATAACTCAAATCTAATGCTGATCAATTGCCTGCACTTCAGGTTACTTTCTTAAGGCTTAAAACAAAAGCACTTTTCGTAGACTTGAAAAGTTATATGCCAGACTGGATGTTGATAAACTAAGCCACATGGATCTCAAAAGATATAAAAGCTTTGTTGGTCTGTGTATAGCACGCGTAGACTGAGATTCTTTCCAAAAATCGATACCTACTTTCGCTTTTTTGTTATCGATTAAAAACCCTATCGAAAATCTGTCAAAAAAATTATATCCCCTACATCATTAGAGCTAGGGCCTCCAAATATTTAATACAGATTAAATTTTTTTTTTTAGAATTTCGATTTTCGTTATATTTCACCCCAATAGAGTATTAACAAGTAAGAGGGCTCTAGTCGAGACTGCTCGACTAGGAGATACCCTGAACCCTGCAAAGTACTGATTCCAACAATTCTACGCTTCTTTCATGCACATATACAAAAACACATATACACACCCGTACGCATGCATCCATACGAACGCATAAACAATTGCTCTGCTCACTGCGCAGTTACTGCGCTTGGGCTGCCGTGTGGGCTATATTATCAAAATTTGTTTGTTGAATAAATCTTTTTGTAGTGGGACTATCTTCATCAAATTTTCAGAACGTGATAATAACATTCAAATGTGTGTATATGCCAAAGCACAAGTCTCTAGTACTTGTAGTTTAGGAGATCTCTTCGTTAGTACGGACGGACGGACGGACGGACGGACGGACGGACGGACGGACGGACGGACGGACGGACGGACGGACGGACGGACGGACGGACGGACGGACGGACAGACGGACATGGCTAGATCAACTCAGCTCGTCATCCTGATCAAGAATATATATACTTTATGGGGTCTGCCACGCCTCCTTCTGCCTGTTACATACATTTTCACAAAAACATTATACCCTGATTTCCCATTTTCAATGGGTTCAGGGTATAAAAATACTTGAGACTTGTGTTTTGACATATAATCACATTTTAATGGTATTATCACGGTCTGAAAGTTTTATGAAGATTGTCTGTCTATAAAAAAAGTTATTTAAGAATTAAGTTCCCATAGTAAGCCCACACTGCGGTCCATGTCTGCTCATACGTTCGTGCGTATGTGTGTAAGCATGTTTTGTTTCTTGTATAAGCAGAAAAGAAACGACGGTGCTCTGAAATTGAAATATCCGTTCCTCGAAGGGTTCGGGGATCTCGTAGTCGAGCAGTCTCAAGCAGAGATTTTTACTTTTTATACCCTGAACCCATTGAAAATGGGAATTCAGGGTATAATGTTTTTTGTGAAAATGTATGTAACAGGCAGAAGGAGGCGTGGCACACCCAATAAAGTATATATATTCTTCATCAGGCGACGAGCTGAGTCGATATAGCCCTGTCCGTCTGTCTGTCGGTCTGTCCGTATGTATGAACGCGTCGATCTCAGAAGATATAAGAGCTAGAGACTTGAAAATTTTTTTCGTAGGTCCGTATATAGAGCGCGCATATCAAGTTTGTTTTCAAAAATCGATAACTGCTCCCGTTATTTTGTTATCGATTAAAAACCTTTTCGAGAATCAGTTAAAAAATTATATTTCCTACATCTTTAGAGCGAGAGTATCCAAATTTGAAATGTAGATTTATATGTATTTTTAATAATTTCGGTTTTTTTTTCATATTTTACCCCCCACCCCTCGAAGCATCCCTTTCCCTACAAGTTTGCAAGTTTCCAATACTAGAGACTTGTGCGTTGGCACATACACACATTTTAATGTTATAATCGCGGTCTGAAAGTTTTATCAAGATTGCCTGTCTAGAAAAAAGTTATTAAACAAATAAGTTTCCACAATAATCTCACACAGCAGCCCATGCATGTTTATACGTGCGTGTGTATGTGTGTACTTGTGTGTGCATGTGTAAGTAGAAACGAAGCGACGAATTTTTGAAATATTAGTTCCTGGAAGTGTTCAGGGGATCTCGTAGTCGAGCAGCCTCGACTAAAGCTTTCTTACTTGTTTTTCCGTTGGCTTAAATATTTTTCTCCAATACTTTTTATTAAAGCGAACAGGTATCTGGCATATAATAAATATATAATGTATAATTGTGTAAATACTTCGAAAGAATTTTTTTGAATTTGAATGATTAATTCATATATTCTGCTTATACAGGTTAATAACACAAGTCTTACGGCTTACGAAGAACTGTCTTAGCTTTGACTTTATTGGCAGTTCCACCGACGAGTCAGCAGATGATATGAACAATGTCCAGGTAAGTTATATTTTAAGAACTAAATAAAATATGATCAATATCCTTTAACTCACAGATACCAACTGCTTGGCGTCCTGCATTTCTTGATACAAACACATTAAAATTATTTTTTGATTTATATCAAATTTTACCGAATGGCTTAGCCAGTTACTCACTGTCGTGCCTAGTACAAATGACATCCGTACGTCGGTCTTTATTTAGTAACTCAGAAAGAACGAAATTTCTCACAAACTTGGTCGAAGGTGTGAAAAATATACTCTCAAACTTGCATGTAAGTTCGTGTTACATATATATATATATATATATATATATATATATATATATATATATATATATATATATATATATATATATATATATATATATATATATATATATATATATATATATATATATTCACAGCATCGTCTAAAAAACTTTTACTTCAGGGTCTAAGCGATCCAGATAATTATCATGAATTTTGTCGATTGCTAGCCCGCTTGAAGTCCAATTATCAGCTTGGGGAACTCATCGCCGTTCCTTGTTACCCCGAAGCCATCGAATTGATAGCAAAGTTTACCGTACAATCCTTACATGTGAGTATATTTTGATTTATAAGTTTTTAAAAATGGACATTGGTCACGTTCACAGATGTGGCTCTTTGCTCCAAATAGTGTGCACTATTTACTTACCTTATGGCAGCGTATGGTCGCATCAGTACCGTATGTGAAATCGCCGGATCCGCATTTACTTGGCACGTACACACCTGAAGTTATTAAAGCGTATATTGAGTCCCGTTTAGATGCTGTGACGTTGATTGTACGTGATAATATGGAGGATCCATTAGACGATCTTTGTATGGTGCAACAACAACTTGAACAGTTATCGGTAATCGAGCGCTGCGAATATAATAAGACTTGCAATCTTCTTGTACAACATTTTGACCAAAAGGCACGAGAATACGAAAATCTTTTGCAGACACATAATTCAAGCCCCATAGATATTACTATTCATGAGTTACAGCTGACATGGTTGGTTTATATAATTGGTTCAGCTATTGTTGGAAGACTTTCTGTGACCACCAGTGATGAACACGATAATATGGATGCAGAGCTTGTTATTCGTGTACTGCAGCTAATGAGTTTAACTGATTCACGTCTACCTCAAACTGGTTGTGAAAAGCTAGAATTGGCCATTTTAAGCTTTTTAGACCAGGTTCGTAAAATGCATAGCAGTGACCAGGCTCAAAAGGCAACGGTTTATAAACGACTAAATGAAGTCTTTGGACTAAATGATGAGCAAATGTTGCTTAGTTTTATTAACCGTAAAATGTATGTATTTTCTGTTAATTTGGATTGTAAGTAAATAATAACTTAACCTTTATTTGCAGTATAACAAACCTGAAATTTTGGGGCCGTTCTGAGCAAATAATTACAAAAACATTAGTGTTATTATCCGATCTCTCCGTGCATTTTAATTCAGTGCGAAAATTAGCTCGTCTAGAAGAAGTACAGTTTATGTTAACACATCACACAAGCGAGCACTTTCCTTTTCTTGGTACGAGCTCATCTCTGAACGAAATGCGTTGCCGTACAATGTTTTACACTTCTTTGAGTAGGTTGTTAATGTTTGATTTGGGAGAAGATGAGGAGCGTTTTTATAATTTTCTTACTCCACTCACAAGTAAGTCAAGTTCGATTAATTATTAATGATTAAGAATATATTACATTATGTAATTTTTCAGATCAGTTTGAATCACTTGGAAATGTGTTAATGGATACAAAATGCTTTCCTAATGATGAAGTCAAGAAAGCAATTATTGGTTTAGCTCGTGACTTGCGAGG
This sequence comes from Drosophila hamatofila, assembly GCA_035045345.1. Classification (NCBI taxonomy): domain Eukaryota; kingdom Metazoa; phylum Arthropoda; class Insecta; order Diptera; family Drosophilidae; genus Drosophila; species Drosophila hamatofila. Next base: position 975,194 of record JAWNPA010000046.1, read on the forward strand.
TCTAGCACTGCCGCTTAATGCTCGCATACAATATACAATGCTTTTTGAATGGCTGTACGTGTATTACATTATTTAATATGATTATCTTTTTACATTTTATTGCTTGTAGTTACTATACAGATTACTTACCTATACTTCTTCGTGCTGTTGAATTGTGGGCTCATGAACCTGCCATTACTACTCCTGTGTTAAAGCTATTTGCTGAATTAGTGCATTGTCGAACACAGCGTCTAGCTGGAAATGTGTCTAGCCCTATGGGAATTTTGCTTTTTCGTGAGGCATCAAAACTTATTTGCATATATGGCAATCGTATTTTACATTTAGAAGTTACAACTGATCAACTATACCCGATGAAATTGAAGGGAATATCAATATGCTTTTTAATCTTAAAAAATGCGCTTGGAGGGAATTATGTCAACTGTGGTGTGTTTAAATTATACGGTGATGATACATTACATAATGTACTTGATATTATTGCCCAACTAATTCTTTCTATACGACAAAGTGATTTATTGGTAAGAATTATAAAAAATATAAATGAAAATAAAATAAACTCAAACATTATTAGGAATATCCAAAATTGGCATCGGCTTATTACAATTTGTTAAACTGTTTATCTCAAGATCATGTAACATACCTTACCGCTTTAGAGCCACGAGCATTTGTATATATATTGGAGAGTTTGAACAAGGGCCTTGCAGCATTAGGTACGTATAATTTGCTTCAAAACATAAATTTACAATTATCATTTATTAAATCTATTTTGTTAACTTACAGATTCGGCAATTTACATAAGCTGTTGTACAATTTTAGACAGTATTGTTTCGTACATATTTAAGCAGCTTCAATTAAAAGGTAATTATAAATATAAATATTATTAAATAATGTTTCAAGTGTTTTTCAAACATATTTTTTTGCAGTTTCAACATTCCCAAATAAGAAGCTACGAAGTTTGTCACGGGAAAACACTCAATTTCTTAAGGTGTGTATTTTTTATTGCCTATTACACCTTTTTATTCTTTTTATACCCTGAACCCATTGAAAATGGGAAATCAGGGTATAATGGTTTTGTTAAAAGTATGTAACAGGCAGTAGGAGGCGTGGCAGACCCCATAAAGTATATATATTCTTGATCAGGGCGACGAGCTGAGTCGATTTAGCCCTGTCCGTCTGTCTGTCTGTCTGTCTGTCCGTATGTTTGAACGCGTCGATTTCAGAAGATATAAGAGCTAGAGACTTGAAATTTGAAGCTGTAGGTCCGTATACTGCACGCGCAGATCAAGTTTATTTCTAAAAATCGATAACTGCTTGTTTATATTATATCTTCTACACCTTTGAAGATATAGTCTCCAAATTTAAAATGTAGAATCATGTGTATTTTTAAGATTTTCGGTTTTTGACATATTTCACCCCCCACCCCCCGAAAACACCCCCTTTTCTACAAGTTTGCAGAAAGCGTATTTCAAATACTAGAGACTTGTGCTTTAGCACATATACACATTTTATTGTTATAATCACGGTCTGAAAGTTTTATGAAAATTGTCTGTCTACAAAAAAAGTTATTAGGCAATTAAGTTCCCAAAGTAAGCCCACATGGCAGCCCATGCCTGTTTATACGTGCATGCGTATGTGTGTGTGCATGTGTAAGTAGAAATGGAACGACGAATTATTGAAATATCAGTTCCTGGAAGGGTTCAGGGGATCTCGTAGTCGAGCAGTCTCGACTAGAGCTTTCTTACTTGTTATAACTAATATATAACAAGTAATAGTGCTATAGTCGAGAATGCTCGATTAAGAGATCTCCTGAACCCTGCAAGAAGCTGATGCTCCAATTATTCTACGATTGTTTTGTGCACACATACGAAAACACATGTTCCCGCATGCATCCACACGCATAAATACGCGCCAAAGCACAAGTCACTAGTACAAAAAATACGTTTTCTCAAATTTGGGGCAAAGGGGGCGTGGTATCCAAAATCTTTAAATTACAAAATCAGATTATTTATGACATAAATCTACACAGTAAAGTCCTCTAGGTCTAACAGTATTCAAATTATGCTTAAAAAAACAAAGTAAAATTTTCGATTAGTATCGATAAAAATGAAGTGGGATGAGTTATCGAAAAAGGCTGATAAACTTGCAATGCGTATTTTATACACATGTTAAATTTAAAGCTCTCTAGAATTGTAGCTTAGAACATCTCGGCGTTCATGGCTACAACTCAGCTCATGGCGATCAAGAATATATATATTTTTTTCTGCCTGTTCTTTTTGCCTGGTCCGTCTGTTTGTCTGTTCGTATGTGTTAACGCGTCGATCCCAGAGCATATAAGAATAAGAGCCTGCATTTATTGTAGATACCTGTATAGCACGCGCATATCGAGTTTTTTAAAAAAAGTCAATTAAAAACCTTAACAAAACTCAGTTAAAAAATTATTTCCCTTACATCCTTAAAGCTATTTTCATTCATTTGTATTTTATATAATTTGAATTTGTTAGATTTTGGGGACTTGGGTTCAAACACAATAGAATATTTGACTTCGTTTTTATACCCTGAACCCATTGAAAATGAGATTTCAGGGTATAATGTTTTTGTGAAAATATATGTAACAGGCAGAAGGAGGCATGCCATAAAGTATATATATTCTTGATCAGGATGACGAGCTGAGTTGATCTAGCCATGTCCGTCTGTCCGTCCGTCCGTGTGAACGCAGAGATCTCCTAAACTACAAGAGGCTTGAAATTGTACATGTATACTCGTGTATACCATACGCAGTACGAGTTTATCATATTTTTTCGATAACTCATTCCATTTCTTTTTTATCGATAATTATCGAAAATGTGACTTTGTTTTTAAGCCTAATTTAAATACTATTAGACCTAGAGATTTCAGATTTACTGTGTAGATCAGAGAACTGCAAGTGTGTCGATTTTTGCCACCCTACTCACACTCAATAAAATTTGAGTGCCGGTGCCACTCACCACTGGCTCAGCAAATCATAAACACACACTTATACAAAATTTTGTGAGTGCTCCGCATGCAGGCAAATCATGCTGTCGCTCAGAACGACGCACTGTTTTTTTTTTTTGCAAGGCACCCGAGTGTTTTTCGGCAACGGGTGCCGGTCGCACTTGCACTTAAAGCGAACGTAGAAAAAAAGCGAAGGTGTGAAAAGAGCAATGCGTAATAAAGGCAAGTAGACAAAACACATGTAAATCACCCAAGAGTTTTATGGCACCATGGTGTGCATGTCAAATTATTGCCTGTTTTGCTCTTGCACTAGCTCACTTCTTAGCTTTCGTGCTAGAGCGTGTTTGATTTTGGCATCGAAAAATGGCAGCTGAGGAAATTAAAAATAAGCATTTCAATTGCTAAAATGGCAGCACTGTTGTGCACGCTTTTACAGCAGCAAGTAGGTAAAAATAACTCTAGCGAAGGCCTGCACAAAAGAAACCGCAACACCGGCGACACTCTACACCTTGTATGTCTCGATTTTTGTGTATCTGTTTTCACCCAACCTTCTTTCGACGCTCAAGCGCCGACATATGCTATACACACATATGCAAAAAAAATACCTACTCACTTTTGCACCTTGTGTGCACAAACACTCAAGTATTTTTGTGAGGCGAGCAATTGTACGCATTTGTGCGGTGGTTAGAAACACCCGGGTGCCAAAATCACCCGGTATTTACCCGGTGCACCTTGAGTGCCGGTGGCTTGTTGCAGCTCTCTGGTGTAGATTTATGTGATAAAGACAAAGATTTTGTCATTTACAGATTTTGGATACCACGCCCCCTTCGCCCTAAATTTGAAAAAAAAACATATATCAAGTACTAGAAACTTGTGCTTTGGCATATACACACATTTGAATGTTATTATCATGTTCTGAAAGTTTGATGAAGATAGTCCCACTACAAATAGATTTATCCAACAAATAAATTCTCATAAAATAACCCACATGGCAGCCCAAGCGCAGTAACTGGTAGCTGCGCAGTTAGCAGAGCGCGTGTTTATGCGTTCGTATGGATGCATGCGTATGGGTGTGTGTATGTGTTTTTGTATATGTACATATATATGTGCATGAAAGAAGTGTAGAATGATTGGAATATCAGTACTTTGCAGGGTTCAGGGTATCTCCTAGTCGAGCAGTCTCGACTAGAGCCCTTTTACTTGTTGAGTCTGGCTTGTACACCGTGAAGCTAGTGACTTAAGATAAAGATATGTAACGAATACAGAAATTTTGTAATTTTTATATTTCGGATTCATTTTCATCCCTCTTCCCCTAAATTTGCAAAAAACGTATTTCAAATACTATAAACTTGTGGTTTAGTAAATTCACTAATATAAATGTCATTACGTTTTGAAACTTTTATCAACCGAAATGGCACCTAAGGGAAATTTATTCAATAAATAAAATTCATAGGATAGCTCAAGTGCAGTCACTGCGTCAATGGCGCAGTTAGTACATTTGAATTTATTACCTTATATTTTCAGGTAGTTGAATTAAATTCTGAGTTGCTACAGAACATGATGTCCTCACTGTTAAACAATGTGCTGGCTGAGGATTGTCGAAACCAATGGTCCATGTCTCGCCCATTATTGGTACTTATATTACTCTACGAAGATTATTATCGGTAAGTAAAACTTAGTTTTCAATAATTTGTTATTCAATAATAATTAAGTTTAATAATGATTTTTTTAGATCATTGAAAGAGAGCATTATACGTGGTCAACCGATTGAAAAGCAGCAGACGATGGCGCAGTGGTTTGAAGATTTGATGCTTGGTATTGAGCGTAATGTGTCCAGTAAAAATAAAGAAAAGTAAGAAGCAACACATCAATTTCTTTTGTATATATATATATATATATATATAATTTTCTTTATACCTTAAGCCGTGAATCCAAGCCCTATATACATACATATATTTGTTGTATAGCATAGCTTGCAAATAACTGTCGACCGTTTTTCTTCTTGCGCTCTCGTTGCAAAACCGAAAAAGATCGTACTCTATCGCTCCCGCTCTGAGCAAGAGCCTCTTGCTGTCTCATTTATGTTTTCTGTTGAGCTCGTTTCGTTGAGCAAACCGTTGTCGGGTTTTCAATAAGCAGTGCGTAAAGAGCGGAACGAGAAACGCTCGCATAATGAGGGTCAGCAAAAGAAAAATTGACCGAAAAACTCAACGCAAACGGTCTTCAAATTATTTTTTTTTTAAAGAATTTTATTCATGTCTCTTCCCATGTTGCACAAAAATATTTCAATTCACGATCGCAATTAATATATTTCGTCCGAAAAACAGACGCTTTACGATGAACTTGTCTATGCGTGTGAATGTATACATACGCAAAAGACCGTTCGCTTTATTGAACACGACGAAACGGTCTTGGAACAACCAGAACAAAATAGAATGGAAAAAACGGTTTCGTTCCGAGCGCGAGCGAGCTCATTTAAGAACCGGTAAATCGGTTGCTCGCTGAATCTTTTCGTAAAGGGTCAAGAAAAGACACATATTTGCAGACAACGGGAAACGGTCGACAGCCATGTTCAGGTAACCGTCCGTATGAACGCAGTAATCTCGTTAATCCCAAAAATTATAGATGAACATACTCATGAATACTCTCGAATTATAAAGTGTCAAGATTTTCCCGATCCACCTGCTAGGGGCAAATCGGAAAATTCATTGTCCGGTACCTCAGAAAACCATAGTAGTTGAAGAGCTAGAGAGTTGAAATTTTCACGTTAACCACACAATATCAAATCTGGCAAAACTTTAGTTATTACATTTTTAGAGCTAGAAAGCCCAAATTAGGCACGTGAGTTACTATTACGATCTTATACAAAAACACATTCACACATACATACGCTTGCATCCACACGCATGCTTAAATACTTGCTGTGCTAACTGCGCAGTTACCAGCGACTACGCTTGGGCTGCCGTATCGGCTATTTTATAAGAACTTATTTGTTGAATTTTTTTTTTTTGTAGTGGGACTATCTTCACCAAACTTTTAGAACGTAATATTAACATTCAAGTGTGCGTATTTGCAAAAGCACAAGTCTTTAGTACTTGATATACGTTTTTTTTTTTTCCAAATTTAATACGTGGACGTGGTATCCAAAATCTATAAATTACAAAATCTTTGTCACATAAGTCTACACTGTAAATTGGAAGTCTCTACAACTAACAGTATAATAATTAAGCTTAAAAAGAAAATAAATATAATAATAATAAACTTGTACTGCGTATTGTATACACGAGTCTGCTCGACTACGAGAACTCCTGAACCCTTCTGATATTTCAATAATTCGTCGCTTCATTTCTACTTAAACATGCATACACATACAGACATATGTAAGCACATATAAGCAAGCATGGGCTGGAGTGTGAGCTTACTGTGATAACTTAATTGCTTAATATTTTTTTGGAGACGGACAATCTTCATACCTTGATAATAACGGTACCCTTTTTATACCGTGAACCCATTGAAAATGGGAAATCGGGGTACAATGAGTTTGTTAAAAGTATATAACTGGCAGAAGGGGCGTGGCAGACCCCATAAAGAATATTGTTGTTGTTTATAAACTACGTCAATCAGAGAATATATATACACATACGCATTTATGCTAGCAATCAAGCCGAGAAATTTTCAGATTTATGGACGTCCAAAACCGCTCAAACAGCAAAATTTAACCAGTTAAGCTTACTTTTATACGAGCATGCACACAATTTCCATTCTAACGATAATTATAATATAAACTATTAACTTTAAAATGTATGAATCAACCTTCTTTTTTATATGTAGCGGGTAATATGGAATTTGTTTTTGCCTAATTAAAAAGTATAATAATTTAATTTTAGTTTGCTAGTAATCATTAAAACTTTTAAAGTTTATTACAAAAATTATGGTGGAGCAATTTTTGTTTAAGTAGTAGTCTATTAACACAGGGTATGCGTGACTTTCTTTTTTAAGACTTAAAACTTCCGAATTTCGAGAAAATGCTTAGATATTAAATAAATATTTTTTATCATTCTAAGGTTTACACAGAATTTATCGACTTTTCGACGGGATGTTGCTAACCTACCAAAATCGACAACATATTCGACAGGTATGTATTGAATCTTCAATATAAAGAAAATCAATTTTTAAGCTATAAATGGTCGGGGACATGTTTGTATCGTGAACGAGATTGGACCAAGCCTTCTTTATCCTTTTAAGTAAGAACGAAGACCTAATCTATTTGCTCATATCCGTCTTTAAAAAAACATTGATCTTAGAGACCATAAATACAATTACAGCGAATTTCGCTATTGAACCCATTAAAAAATTTTGTTTCCAAAAATTGGTAACTATTCCGTTGTAATGTTTTCGATTAAAGTCATTTTAAAAATTCAGTCATAGAATTATATTTTACACATCTTTAGAGCTGGAAATTTCAAGCTTTTAATTTAGATTTTTGTTATTTATTAGATACCGGCCCCAAATCAAATCGCTGATTTGACTTCGTTTTATAAAGCGTGGTTTGTACACCGTAAGAGCTAGGGATTTACTATGTAGGTCCGTGTAATGAATACAGAAATTTGTAATTTTCAGATATTGGATAACCTCTCCCCTTCCCGAAACGAAAACGTATTTAAAATACTAGCAACTTGTTTATTTGGCATGCACTCGTACAAATTTCATTCTTACGTTGTGCTTGATTAGAAAAGTCTGTCGCAAGGAAAGTTATTCAACAAATAAGTTCCTATGGCCTAATTACATCCCAACAATGGGAATTCAGGGTATAATGTTTTTGTGAAAATGTATGTAACAGAAGAAGGCGTGGCAGACCCCATAAAGTATATATATTCTTGATCAGGATGACGAGCTGAGTTGATCTAGCCATGTCCGTCCGTCCGTCCGTCCGTCCGTCCGTATGAACGCAGAGATCTCCTAAACTACAAGTGCTAGAGAAATTTTACATGTATACTCGTGTATACCATACGCAGTACGAGTTCATCATATTTTTTCGATAACTCATCCCATTTCTTTCTTATCGACAATAATCGATAATTTTATTTCGTTTTTTAAGCCTTATTTGAATACTGTTAGACCTAAAGACTTCAAATTTACTGTGTAGACTTACGTGATAAATGCAAACATTTACAGAATTTAAATACCACGCCCGTTTGCCCCCAATAAAAAAAAACGTATTTCAAGTACTAGAAACTTTTGCTTTGGTATATACACACATTTGAGTGTTATTATCACGTTCTTAAAATTTGATAAAGATAGTCCCACTACAAAAAGATTTATCCAACAAATAAATTCTCATAATATAGCCCACACGGCAGCCCAAGCGCAGTAACTGGTAACTGCGCAGTTAGCAGACCGCGGGCTTATGCGTTCGTATGGATGCATTCGTATGGGTGTAGAATGATTGGAATATCAGTACTTTTCAGGGTTCAGGATATCTTCTAGTGGAGCAGTCTCGACTAGAGCCCTCTTACTTGTTATGCATGTGTTGTTTGTATGTATGCATAAAAAAACGTAGAATGATTGGAATATCAGTTCTTTGAAGGATCTCGTAATCGGGCAATCTCGACTAGTGAAAATATTATTTTTCTTGCATTATAGTGCATGTTTTTGCGTATATTTAATATAATATAATATTTAATTTAACGGTAAAAAAAACAGGCATTAAAAAAAGACATTTTACTAGAGGATATTGCAAGAATGTATATAAGAAATTGCGAATATATCAGATAAGAACGATTTATCTTAATCTGTTTATACAAAGTGAAAAGAGATTAGATACATATGTGCATCATATTTGCAGTTGTTTCATTGCTGATCAGGTTTATGGATATACTTATACATTCATATGATTTAATTAATACGGTAGCAGAAAATGTATATTTTGTAATAAATGTGTAATGTTTCGTGTACAAATATACAGATGAATATGTCAATTCAATTTTCAACATCGTCAATCGTTATCTATAGAGATGGCTTTTGTTCTAAATTGCATTATAATCTCATGTCAGCCGATATACAAAACATCTTTAAAAAAAATTGAGATCGTGATAATAACATTAAAATATAAGGTGGTTGATTTTGGGGATAAGGGATAAGGATAAAAAATAACAAAAATCTAATTTCTAAAAAATACATGAATCTATATTTAAAATTAGACGTATGAAATAAAATTAGATGTAGGAAATATAAGTGATTTTAGATACGGGTGTTATTCGATAACAATAAACCGGAATAGTTATCGATTTTTTGAAACAAACAGTCACAAAAAAATTTCAAGTCTCTAGCACTTATATCTTCTGAGAACGACGCGTTCACACATACGAACAGACGGACGTACTGACAGACGGACAGGGCTAACTCAAATCAGCTTGTCGCACTGATCAAGAATATATATGCTTTATGGGGTCTGCCACGCCTCCTTCTGCCTGTTACATACATTTTAACAAAACCATTGTACCCTAATTGCCCATTTTCAATAGGTTCAGGGTATACAAATTGTATTACGGGTTCCTATTGTCTAGTCACAATATGGCATGAGTTTCATATGGGCAATTCTCCCAAAAGGTCAACCACAGCCAAAAAATTCAAAGTCAATGAAAGCAGGTTCTTACATTTTTGTATACCGATCTATTAAAAGTTCTGTTTTGAGCATTTCTATTGCACATTTTGTTTTTACTATTGTTCATAAAGTGAGACACTATGCAATGAAGTTTGATTTTTATAATCTTTGCTTATGCTCAAAGAGTAATAGAAAAATGTAAAAGGAACGATGCAATTGCCTAAACGGTAAATTTTTTCGTCTGCTTCACCGTATATTTCATTAACACGTGCGAACTCGAAAAATAGGTTTTGTTATCAGTATGTCAAAATTTAAAAAAAAATGCACACGAAAATATTTACAGTTTGACACGAAAGTGTTTTCACATGGGCAAAAAATTGTATTTTTGTTCTTTATCATTAAAAAAAAATACTAACTGAGATTTCAATATTTTTTTAAAATTATAGTATGTTTTTCATATTGTTGTCTTACAAAAATAATTAATCAAAATTAAAAAACTAATAGCATAGGCATAAAAAAACAATAACAATTAAATACATATTGAAATTCAGGTGACACAAAAGTGTTTGCACAAAAAAAAAGTTTTCAAAAATAAGGCAATATTAACTATATTAACTAAAAATTAGTATTTTGTATGACCCCCGTTGGCTTCAATGACCGCTTCCAACCGTCTATTCATGGAGCTTATTAGTTTTTGGACATATTCCACCGGTGTCTTCTCCCATTCCTCCAATATATAGGCCTGAAGATCTTTTTTGTTTGTTGGACCTCGCTTGACTGTCCTTTTCTTAAGATCAGCCCACAGATTCTCTATGAGATTAAGGTCGGGGCTTTGTGAAGGAGTATCCAACACCTTTGCACAATTGTAAAGAAGCCAACACCTGACTGTATTGGTTTTGTGTTTGGGGTCATTGTCTTGGTAAAACTTGAATGTTGGTTTACCATCGCTAAAAAATTCAAATTTGCGGGCACTGGACACTAGATGCGTGCGTAAAATATCCAAATACTGTTTGGCATCCATTGAATTTTCGATGAAGCATAACTCTCCAACTCCTTTACTCGAAATACACCCCCAGACCATCACTGAAAGTTTACCGAACTTAACAGTTGGAATTATATTTTTCCGTTCAAGGGCTTTCAATGGCTTTCGCCACACGCGGCTTGGTCCATCGTTGTAGTACAACATCATCTTCGTCTCGTCGCAAAATATGGTTTCATCCCAATATGATGCCACGCGTCCCACATGCATCCTGTCGAATGTTAGACGTCTTTTTTTTCTGATCCGACGACAATAACGGTTTTTTCCGCGCGACTCGGGATGCAAACTCATTCCTTTTTAGCGCTCTGCGGACACTTTCGCGGGATATGTCAATACCACATTCTTCCTGCAGTTCCCTGGCAAGCGTTCTGGTAGAAATTGTTGGATTATCATTAACTTTCCTGGCCAAAATTCGCTTTGCCCTATTAATTAACGCTCGAGGTCGTCCAGTTGAACGAATTGGCTCCAGTGTTTCATCGTTTTCTGCGCGGCTTAAAATATTGTAAACGGTCCTCTTCGATATTATAAACATTTCTGCAATATCAGAGACCGATTTTCCTATGGTGTGGTTATAATAAACCAATTGAATCATGTCAAATGACAATCGCTTCCCTGGCATTTTTAATTTGCTCAAAATTTTAATGTTTGTGTATCGATTCTTACAAAATATGACGGAATTCAAAGCAACCATCAGCCAAAGCTGTGCACATTGAAAACGCCGAAAACAACGGTAAATGCGAATTTAGCAATACAAAGAAATAAGGAATAGCATGTGTGCAAACACTTTCGTGTCACTTAAATTTGAATATGTTTTTAGTTGTTATTGTTTTTTTATGCCTATGTTAATAGTTTTTTCATTTTTATTAATTATATTTGTAAGACAACAATGTAAAAAACCTACTATAATTTAAAAAAAATTGAAATCTCACAGTTAGTATTTTTTTTTAATGTTAAAAAACAAAAATATAATTTTTTTTCCATGTGAAAACACTTTCGTGTCAAACTGTATTTATTTGATCGTAATGTTTTATTTAAAGTGTGTAGCGAGCATCACAAATGTAATGAAAATATTAAGATTCTAAAAATATTTTGAAGGAACTAAAAATAACCTAAAAGCTTCTGAGCTCGTTATTCAAGTAGATTTTGTAAAGAATTACAGGCTAACACACCAAACTGAGATTCAAAGGGCTCATTTTAGCTACCGCCAGATAACAAATTTTACTTGTGTATTTTGAGTATTATACGCAAAAATAATCAAGTGAATGGGGCTTTTACAAAAGCATCCAAAAGCAAAAAGTATCCCGCGTATATCAAAGTTTCACGTGTTTTGTTGCAATTGCCAACAGCTGAAAGCAGCTAGGACTGCATACTCCACTATAAACAAGTAAGAAAGCTCTAGTCGAGACTGCTCGACTACGAGATCACCTGATCCCTTCCAGGAACTAATATTTCAATAATTCGTCGTTCCACTTCTACTTACACATGCACACACACATACGCACGCACGTATAAACAGACATGGGCTGCCATGTGGGCTTACTTTGAGAACTTAATTGTTTAATAACTTTTTTTGTAGACGGATAATCTTGATAAAGATTATAACATTGAAATGTGTGTATGTGCCAACGCACAAGTTTCTAGTATTTGAAATACGGTTTTTGCTAACTTGTAGGAAAGGGGGTGTTTTGAGGGGTCTCTAGTTCTTATATCTTCTGAGATCGACGCGTTCATACATACGGACAGACGGACACATACGCACGCACGTATAAACAGGCTGCTGTCTGGGCTTACTATTTGAACTTATTTGCTTAATAACTTTTTTTGTAGACTGACAATTTTGATAAAACTTTCAGACCGTGATTATAACATTTAAATGTGTATATGTGCCAAAGCACAAAACTCTACTATTTGAAATACGCTTCCTTCAAACTTGTAGGAAAGGGGGTGTTTTGGGGGTGGGGCGTAAAATATGACAAAAACCGAAAATCTTAAAAATACACATGATTTCACATTTTAAATTTGGAGACTCTATCCTCAACAGTGTAGAAGATATAATTTTATAACTGATTTTTTATCGATAAAAAAAACAGAAGCAGTTATCGATTTTAAGAAATAAACTTAATCTGCGCGTGCAGTATACGGACCTACAGCTTCAAATTTCAAGTCTCTAGCTCTTATATCTTCTGAAATCGACGCGTTCAAGCATACGGACAGACAGACAGACAGATGGACAGGGCTAAATCGACTCAGCTCGTCGCCCTGATCGAGAATATATATACTTTATGGGGTCTGCCACGCTTCCTTCTGTCTGTTACATACTTTTAACAAAACCATTATACCTTGATTTCCCATTTTCAATGGGTTCAGGTTATAAAAAGAAAAAGGTATGGTGGAAAAAAAGTTGCGTTCGATACGTCCCGTTGGTTCCAGATTGAAATAAAAAATAAAAAATTATTTGTATCAAATTTTTACTTAAGGTTTCGCTAACAAAGTATTTTGGCCTTTGTTTTTTTTTACTTTAAATGCGTACGAAATGTTACATTTGACACTAGATAATTGCCCATATTTAAATGTATTAATATTTATTGAAACAAACATTTTACTTACGATTATTTTCAGATAATTCGTACCAGGTCTATACTGAAACAAATTACTCAATATCGGTATAAATAGCGGAACATAATTATTTCTACTGGCTATACCTGTCAACAAGCTGTCATAACACAATTAATGTTCTGATAATAATAAATAAAATAGCAAGTACGCAATAATATAAAAATGATAAATTTTTTTTTTATATTTTTAAAAAGGATTAAATGTGTTAAAGAATTTCTTCTATTAAAATAGACCAACATGTAAGAAAAGACCATACGACTTTTTTTAGACGTAGTAGTAGCTCTTACCAAACAAAATAGAATTGTATATCTCAAAGTTTTTTAATAGCTTCAAGTGGTGTAAAATTTGACGAAGTTACAGCCTGTTTCGTGAAAATGTATCAGGGGTACGGTGAGTTTAGTAACACAGTATATGTAGGTACAGTGGGTGTCACTGAAATTGTGAACGCTGCAATTTTGTAGTCTGAAGGTGAAATGATTTTTTGTATGTTTTCCACTTAGTTTTCGTTGTTATTTGTTATTTTGATATGAAGTTAACAAATTAATAAGCCCATGTTAAATTTGTAATATTTTTCACACACACTCATTTGAATATTTGTATATACATACATACACACATGTGTATACATATACATATGTGCGTATGGATGCGTAGGGATGCAATGCTCGCAATTGTCGAGTATCTGTATAAGCATTTGTGTGCCTGTGTGATAAATTTTAGCTGACTGTGGACATTGTAAAAACCTTAATATTTAAACCTTCTGAATAGCGCACACACATGGGCATGTATGTAAATAGATAAGTGAAATTAAAAGATATTTTGACTAAAAGATATTTTGACATATATGAAAGTTGAAATGTTCTGAGACAAAATTTACATTTACAAACTGAAACCTAAGGAAGTGTCAGAAGTGACAGTGGCGTAGGCGATGACAGAGCTGTGGCGCATGGCGTAATCGTGTTGTTTACATGTTGTGATCGTGTTGTGTACATTTTCCAGAATTTCTCCGAGTAAGGAAGGCTTTCAGATGCTAAGTCAGTAACTATTGCAATAGATGGCTCGAGTTCGTTGGCAATTGACATACACTTTCCAGAATAACTCTGCGTACACTGGAAAATAAAATTTTTTTTTGTGTTCAGTTGCCTCTAGCATATCTAGTTAATTTATTTATCTATTTATCCATGTTATTGGTTGGCAATTCACATACACTTGCCAGCATAGCTCTGCGTACACTAGAAAATAAATTTTTTTTATTTTCAGTTGCCTAGACTACAAGACACTTATTGAAATAATTATTATTTTTAAAATATAGTTCATTTATTTATCTATTTATTCATGTTAATGATTTATTCAAAATAATTTAGTTTATATTTTTTTTAAATGTTAAGAAAAAACTTTACCAAAAAAAAAGGCGCATAAGTCTGCGTACACTTCAATTCTGCTGCGCACAATGACAAAATTCGCAACAACCGTTAGATTTTTGCACATTTTTTCTTTCTCCTTTATTCTTCTGCATTGTTCAATTGCACTTTGCTATTACTATGCAAACAATTCAACGCGTGCTGTATCATGGAGACTAAAGGAAAATAAATCTGTGTAGAAGTTCGAAAGCTTATACTAAATATCGTTTGGAGGGCAAATCCTACAGAGAAATTAGACAATTGGTAGGCAAAACACATTCTTCAAAAGGCTTACGACAATTATGTATCATCTGGCTCCATATTACTAAAGCCCCGATCTGGAAGACCACCGTTGTTGACAGATCGAGAAAAAAATCGTATTGTAATCGTATCGTAATTCGCAAGCCGCACTTATCTGAGGTCAACAGCAATAAACGTATGGATGTCGCAAATCATCATGTATGCAAGCCTCCTAGCTTCTGGAACAAATTCCTCATTTCAGATAAGAGAAAATTTAGCATATTTGGAATAAAAAGAAGGAAACACGGAAGAGGTGGCATCATGCGGTGGGGCTGTATGGCGGTCAATGGTGTTGGTAACCTAACATTTATAGAATCCACGATGGACCACAAGGGCTACATCAAGATCTTAGAGCAAAATTTACACCAAAGTGTCCAGAAATTGATGATTGATGACAACTTCTGCTTTCGACAGGACAACGATCGGAAGCCCACAGCCCACAATGTGAGGCTGTGGCTTCTATACAATGTGAAAACCAGACTTGAATCTACTTGAGCATCTGTGGGAGTTCCTCAAGCGTAGCATCCAACAGCATACAATAACGTCGAAAAATATGCTAAAGGAGTTAATAGGAGGAATGGGCAAAATAACGGCAGAAGACACTCGAAAACTCATTGATTCCAACAGCCTATTTTTTTGGTTAAGTTTTTTACTAATATTTTTTGTATAAAAAATTATGAAAAAATAGATAAATAAATGAACTATATTTTAACAAGTAAGAGGGCCCTAGTCGAGACTGCTCCACTAGGAGATACCCTGAACCCTGCAAAGTACTGATATTCCAATCATTCTACACCCATACGCATGCATCCATAAACACGCGCTCTGCTAGCTGCGCAGTTACCAGTTACTGCGCTTTGGCTGCCGTGTGGGCTATATTATAAGAATTTATTTGTTGAATAAATCTTTTTGTAATGGGACTATCTTCATCAAACTTTCAGAACGTGATAATAACATTCAAATGTGTGTATATGCCAAAGCACAAATTTTTTCGAAGGGGGCGTGGCATCCAAAATCTGTAAATTACAAAATCTTTGTTTTTGTCACATAAATCAACACAGTAAATCTGAAATCTCTTGGTCTATCAGTATTCAAATTAAGCTTAAACAAGTAAGAGTGCTCTAGTCGAGACTGCTCGAGTAGAAGATACCCTGAACCCTGCAAAGTACTGATATTCCAATCATTCTACACTTCTTTCATGCACATAAACAAAAAAACATGCACACACATACGCATGCATCCACACAAACGCATAAACTCTCTGCTAACTGCGCAGTTACTGCGCTTGGGCTGCTGTGTGGGCTATATTATGAAAATTTATTTGCTGAATAAATCTATTTGTAGTGGGACTATCTTCATCAAACTTTCAGAACGTGATAACATATAAATGTGTGTATATGCCAAAGCGCAAGTTTCTAGTAATTGATATACGTTTTTTTCAAATTTAGGGCGAAGGGGGCGTGGTATCCAAAATCTGCAAATGACAAAATCTCTGTCTTTATCACATAAATCTACAGAGTATATTTGAAATCTCTAGGTTTATTAGTATTCAAATTAGGTTTAAAAAACAAAGTCAGATTTTCGATTATTATAGATAAAAATGAAATGGAATGAGTTATCGAAAAAATATGATAAAATCGTACTGCGTATGGTATACACGAGTATACATGTAAAATTTTAAGTCTCTAGCACTTGTAGTTTAGGAGATCTCTGCGTTCATACGGACGGACGGACAGACGGACATGGCTAGATCAATTCAGCTCGTCATCCTGATCAAGATTATATGTACTTCTGCCACGCCTCCTTCTGCCTGTTACATACATTTTTACAAAAACATTATACCCTGAATTTAATGGGTTCAGGGTATAAAAGTAAGAATCATTCCAATAAGTGCCTTGTAGCATATGCTAGAGGCAACTGAACACAAAAAAAAGTTTTTTCTGGTGTACAAGCAATAAAACCATTTGAATAAAATTCTGGAAGTTCTTGAAGAAATAACCGAATGTGAAAGTATGATATCTTGATTTTTCTGGGATTTTTGACTAAAGTACTAATCCGCATTGACCGCGTTTAAAAGAGTCTGCTAGATCCCACGATGAATTTTGCTGCTGAAAATTTGAAGCCTCTTAAAAATTAAAAAAAAATAATAATAATAATAATAATTCACTCGAGGAAGGTTTAATTTTATGCAAAAAATGGGACGTTGCAACTGAAAGACGCCGAAAAAGAACAAAAAATATGGATGGCGAGATTTCGATTGTTGCAGGTTAAAGTGCCATCGAAGAAATGAAAATGAAAAGTGTTTAATAACTTTTTTGTAGACGGACAATCTTCATAAAACTTTCAGACCGTAATAATAACATTAAAATGTGTGTATTTGCCAAAGCACAAGTCTCTAGTAGTTGAAATACGCTTTTTGCCAATTAGGAGGATACATACAGACTCTAGCTTTAAAGATGTAGAAAATATAATTTTAGAACTGATTTTCGATTAGGTTTTTAATCGATAACAAAAAAACTGGGATAGTTATAGATTTTCGGAAACAAACTCGATATGCGCGTGCAATATACGGACCTACGAAAAAAAACTTCAAGTCTCTAGCTCTTATATATTCTGAGATCGACGCCTTCAGACATACGGACAGGGCTAAATCAACTCAGATAGTCGCCCTGATCAAGAATATATATACTTTATGGGATCTGCTGCGCTTTCTTCTGCCTGTTACATACATTTTGACAAAACCATTATACCCTGATTTCCCATTTTCAATGGGTTCAGGGTATAAACAGATGATCGACTATTTAAAAAAATGCACGGAAGATTCGTCTTATTTATCAGGAAAAAAAATACAATCTTAAAAAAAAATGCAACGAGTTTGGGCATGAACTTTGACTTGGAAATGAACTGCACGAAGAAATTCTTAACTGCAGGATGTTGCTCAAGATTCGAAAAACGACATTTCAAGTCCAGAAACGCTCCTTCAATTTGTTGTTCAGTTGCCTGTGGATATTTTTTGTGATAACGCCACAAATTTCACTGGAGCAAGCAATCAATTAAAGGATCTTCGCAACTACTTCTTCAAGCAAGAAAATCAACAATCAATAATTAGTTTTTGTTCAAATTAGTTCATTAATTTTCGTTTCATCCCACCCAGAGCACCACACTTTGGCGGCCTCTGGGATGCAGCAGTAAAAAGCGCCAAGGGACTCATGACGCGCAGCCTAATGAAAGCCCGATGCACGTTTGAGGAATTGGCCACAATCACATCGGAGGTAGAAGCCATTCTTAACTCGCGCCCGCTAACCGCACTGTCGTCAGATCCAAGTGACTTGGGTGCTCTGACACCTGGTCACTTCCTAGTTTGAGACTCCTTGCGAGCATTGCCTGAACACAACATAGAAGACGAACAGCTGAAATCTTTGGACCGCTGGCGTTTGATAACTGATATCAAACAACATTTTTGGCGACGCTGGTTGGCAGAATAATCAACGAGCTGAACGTACGTACCAAGTGGAACAAACCAGTACCCAGTATATCTATCTGTGGCATGGTCCGCATACATGAACCATACCTTCTCACAAGTGGAATATGGGTCGCATTACATCTACAATACCTGGACGAGATTAACGAGTACGTGCTGTAGATGTAGTGACCAAGGGCATAAACCGGAGACCAATTCACAAAATAGCTTTTCTTCCTGTCTCTTGAAAGAATGGGGGTCCGGACGCCGGGATGTTGGGTCAAATCAATCTTTGATTTGTTTAAGTTGAATTTTATACTTCTATTCTTATATTTGGGACCACCCTAACTACTTGTCTCTCTTTTTGCATTGTTCAACTTTCCTCACTTACACTTATTCGCCTAACTTTAAGCAAGCTGCGCTTGCTCATACGTTTCTGTAAATAGTCTAGAACGAGAACTCTATGAATAAACGTTTTCGCCTACGATGCGCTGAATTTAATATATGGCTCATTTGTTTAGTTGAATAACACCCCCATACTCTGAAACTCATGATGGACTGGAAAACGCTCCTGATCCTACAGGCTATATTATGAGAACTTATTTGTTGAATAATATAATGACAAAGTGAAAAAGTGAAGCATTGCGATGATGCCTTATGTACACATTTATGTATACAAACAAATAAGAGGGCTCTAGTCGAGACTGCTCGACTAGGAGATACCCTGAACCCTACAAAGTACTGATACTCCAATCATTCTACACCCATACGCATGCATCCATAAACACGCGCTCTGCTAACTGCGCAGTTACCAGTTACTGCGCTTGGTCTGCCGTGTGGGCTATATTATGCGAATTTATTTGTTGAATAAATCTTTTTGTAGTAGAACTATCTTCATCAAATTTTAAGAGCGTGATAATAGCACTCAAATGTGTGTATATGCCAACGCACAAGTTTCTAGTACTTGATATACGTTTTTTTCAAATTTAGGGCGAAGGGGGCGTGGTATCAAAAATCTGTAAATGACAAAATCTTTGTCTTTATCACATAAATCTACACAGTCTGAAATCTAACAGTATTCTAACAGTATTCAAATGAGGCTTAAAAAACAAAGTCCGATTTTCGATTAATATCGATAAAAAAGAAATAGAATGAGTTATCGAAAAAATATGATAAACTCGTACTGCGTATGGTATACACGAGTGTACATGTAAAATTTTAAGTCTTTAGCATTTGTAGTTTAGGAGATCTCTGCGTTCATACGGACGGACGGACGGACGGACGGACGGACGGACAGACGGACAGACGGACAGGGCTAGATCAACTCAGCTCGTCATCTTGATCAAGAATATATATACTTTATGGGGTCTGCCATGCCTCCTTCTGCCTGTTACATACATTTTCACAATAACATTATACCCTGATTTCCCATTTTCAATGGGTTCAGGGTATAAAAACCGTTTGTAAGCTTTGCATTTGCGTTACCTTACCCAGTTTTCACAAGTTTATATTTCTATGAAGCGAATATATTAATACTGTTGAAAATATGCAAAAGTCACTAACACAAATGCAAAGCTGAGAACATGCATAAGTCAGGCAGACGAATCTACATATGTTCAAAGCAAGCATCCGATTGAACGGTACTTTCTGTTCTAGAAGTATCGGTCTTTTAACTGTTATTGCTTGTGCTTTGCTCCTCGCTTCAGTTGCGTTCAGTTGCGTTGCGACAACGAGTGCGTGTGGTCATTAAAACTAAACAAGCAAAGTGTCTTTTTATTTATTCTGCTGGTCTGGTATAATACTTCATTGTATTATATATAACTTCCCTATATTTTTCTATAGGTTATGGGCCCAGACACAAAAAGTGCAGAGTATCGATTGTGGCATGGTAGGTTGGGGCATATGAGTGTTGGAAAATTTTTAGAAATAAAACGGAATAGCTTATTTGAAGATATAAATATTTTAAATCATATTGAATCAGACAATGAGCTTTGTGTAGCTTGTATAAAAGGAAAACAAAGTAGATTAAAATTTGAAAAACTTAAGAATAAAGACCATATCCAACGACCACTTTTTATAGTCCATTCTGATGTGTGTGGCCTGATCACACCATCTACGATTGATAATAAAAACTATTATGTTGTTTTTATTGATCAATTCACACATTACTGTGTAACATACTTAATAACATACAAGTCAGATGTGTTTTTTGTATTTAAAGACTTCATTGCAAAAAGTGAAGCTCATTTTAACTGTAAAGTTGTAAATCTATATATTGACAATGGCAGAGAATATCTTTCTAATCAAATGCGTGAGTTTTGTGTTGAAAAAGGCATCAGTTATCATTTAACGGTTCCTCATACACCACAATTGAACGGTGTGTCAGAACGGATGATTAGGACAATCACCGAGAAGGCTCGCTCTTTGATTAATAGTGCTAATATTAGCAAACAATTTTGGGGTGAAGCTGTTTTAACAGCAACTTACTTAATTAATAGATCCCCAAGTAGAGCGTTACAAAATTTAAAGAAAACACCTTATGAAATGTGGCATAGTAAAAAGCCACTCCTAAAGTATCTTAGGATATTTGGCTCGATAGTATATGCACTTAATCAAGTGCAGAAACGAAAATTTAATGAAAAATCAATTAAAACCATACTTGTCGGTTATGAGCCAAATGGTTATAAATTGTGGAACGTGAATTCAAGGAAGTTTATGATAGCAAGGGATGTTGTGGTGGATGAGGCTAGTATGCTTACATGCAAGGCTGTACGCGAAGAAGACTCTATGGTTCAGCTCGATAATGTTGATCCAGGTAACGATTCAGTAACTACAGAAACTGAAGAGCCTTCTTCTTCAAGGTTGAAACATAATGAATATGTACAAGTTCTGATGTACAAGCCAGTGAAAATTCCACAAATCTCGAGAATGCCGATCCAGTGAAAATGACTGGTGATAAATTAAAAGAACTTGTAAAAGAAGTAAGACGCAGTGAGAGAATAAAAGATAAGCCAAAATTGTCATATAGATTTTTAGAAAAATGTCTTATGAATACCCAAATGGTATTAAACGATACTAAACCAAATACTTTCGATGAAATTAAATTTCGTGAAGATAGAGTTCGTTGGGAAAAAGCCATAGAAGAAGAGCTTAACTCTCATTTCCAAAACAATACTTGGTGCTTAGTTCAAAAGCCGAAAAACAAAAACATAGTAGACTGCAAATGGGTATTTAGTATAAAACAAGATGAGGCTGGCAATTTAGTGAAATACAAAGCAAGACTTGTTGCGAAGGGATTTACTCAACAATATATGACTGATTATGATGAGACATTTGCACCAGTTGCACGAATTTCCAGTTTTAGATTCCTTTGAGCACTTTCAAATCAATATAATTTATTAGTTTATCACATGGATGTCAAAACAGCTTTTTTAAATGGAACTTTAAAAGATGAAATTTATATGATGGTTCCAAAAGGTTTGATCCATGAATATGATGATAAAGTGTGCAAACTTAATAAAGCTATTTATGGCCTTAAGCAAGCCGCACGATGTTGGTTTGAAGTATTTGATGATGTTTTAAGGGAGGTTGGATTTGAAAATTTAGTAGTTGATCGATGTATATATATACTTAATAAAGGAGATATTTCTAAAAACATTTATATTTTATTATATGTAGATGATGTAGTAATTGCTACAAATGAAATTCAAACAATGCATAGTTTTAAACCTTATCTACAAAGCAAATTTCAAATGACGGACTTGCAAGAAATTCGATTCTTTATTGGTATAAAAATTGAAAGAGCAGCCGGCCAATTATGTCTTAGTCAATACATAAACAGTGTTTTAAACAAATTTAATATGGAAAATTGTAATGCTGTGAGTACACCCTTACCTAGCAAACTTAACTATGAGGCTCTAGAACTAAAGGAATCATATGATGCACCATGTAGAAATTTGATTGGTTGTTTGATGTATATTATGTTATGTACACGTCCTGACATAAGTACATCAATAAGTATTTTAACCCTTTATATGGCACCACGTCCGATTTAGACGCGGTTTTTTTTATTAGATGGAAAACGAAAAATAAAAAATACACTTCTTTTTCGTTTTTCCTGATTTTGCTTCAGTACGCTATTATCAAGGAAAAAGGATTTGTTGCAGATCTGCAACAGATGTGCTTAAGGTCAAAAAAATTTTATAATTCCCAGAGTATCTAGAAAAGCTTAATCTTTTATTTTCTTTTGTTCTTAAACTATGTAACATATATTTAAAGCTGATTTAACTTTAATTTAAATGGAAGCTTTTAAAACAATTGTTTCTCTTGTTGAAACATAAGGCTACTTCACATTTATCGCACAATACTTGTGAGAATCCTGTACAGTTTGGGTATTTCCACCGAACTCGTTTTTCAGTCCAGACAGGCCAATGCCCAAACTCGTCCTGCCGTACCATTTGATTGGGCACGAGTTGAGTAGGACCTCTCTGTTTTTTTTGCTGTAATTCGTTTTCGAGCACAGAACTTCGTTTTCCCATTATAGATTTGGTATCAACTTTTGTTAGCACCTCTGCAATATTTATCCGGAAGTCGGAAGATCCTAAAAGTTTAGTGCGTGATCCATTCGCCTTGTGAACGCGTTTGTACAAAAGCCAAGCATTGCTGACTGCCAAGTCGAGTAAATGGTAAAAAAAACGAACCTGCCAGCGTCTACTTCTGAGTAAAATTTTATATCTACCGATTATGCTGTCAATCAGATCAACGCCTCCCATGTAGCTATTGTATTGGTCTTTTTGATGAATGTACAAATTGGCTTCATTTGAAATATTCTCAAAAAGTTGTTTTGGAAACAGAAGTGAAAAGAATTGTATGGGCTCCGAAAGCTCCATTAGTTCCGGAGACAAGGTAGTACTCGCGAGAAACTGCAGTTGACACTCATTCAAAACTAAATTCCGTTGTCTCCATAGCAGCGATCTTTTTAGGTGGATGTTGGAAGAAGCAGTGCTATTAAAAGCTGCAGTTACATCAACGTCAAGAGGCACACCATATTTTGTATTATTGTTTGAGACGTCCAAGTCACTCGGACGTTCATCTTGATCATCAATGTCTTCCTCATCCGTACAATCGATATCTTCCCTCTCCGGATCGAAATCGCTTTCCTCAGAAAAATCTAGTTCGTCCTCGCTTTCCAAACAATTAAAAAATCTTGCGATTTGTGAAGGCGTCAACCCCTTTGCTGACATTATTCCTAAGTAAGAAATACCGTCGCCAAAAATATATACATATGTATGTAGGCCTCTAAGAAGAACATAAAACACATAAGACAATCTACAACAAATTCCGATGACTTATAGCACAAAACAACACAAAAATCATATAACAACATATTAAACATAGATACATACAAGGGTATGTTGCAGATATGCAACAAAATTGACAGTGCAAAAAAAAAGTTCGAATTGTAGTTTGTTGTATATCTGCAACATACCGATATTCAAGAGTTACTCACTATACACAACTCCAAACACAATAACTTGATAACACACGCATTATTGATAAAATTACCTTTCATATGATGTAGTCGTTCCTTAGTAAATAACTTTCTTTATAATAAATATTTGCAATTTAAAAATTAGAATGCACACCACATACACAATTCCAAAAATTGGCGGGAAAATTAAATTTGTGTATTGCAAGACATGTGGAATAGCGTGACCAGCCATATAAATCTTTAAAACGATTAATTCTGCTTTAAAAAAAATATACACATGCCACTTTATTAATACCCATTGGGAAATAATTCGATTTAAACGGTATGTTGCAGATATGCAACACCGCCATATAAAGGGTTAAGTCGATATACAAATAACAACAATCAAGAATTATGGCAATGTCTGAAACGAGTTCTAAGATATTTAAAATGAGACTGACAGAAGAAGTACAACAGGATTTTTATTTAAAATGTTTGAAAATTGTTTAATTTCATGGTGTACTATGAAACAAAAATCAGTTGCTGCTTCATCTACTGAAGCTGAATACATGGCTTCATTTGAAGGCGTTAGAGAAGCCTTATGGTTAAAGTCATTAACAAATGAAATTAAACTAGAATTAAATAATCCAATTGATATTTTTGAAGACAATCAAGGTTGTATCAGTATTGCCAATAATCCAACCTGCCACAAGAGAACAAAGCACATAGATATTAAATACCATTTCACAAGAGAACAAATTGAAAAGAAACTAATTTCAGTTAAGTATATTTCCACAGATTTTCAATTGGCTGACATATTGACGAAGCCATTGCCAGCGGCACGTTTCGTAATTTTGCGAAATCAACTGGGATTTTCAGAATAAATAAATTTAACCAATCATTATATTTTATGTTGTTATATGAACTGAAAAATTTAATTTAAAAGACTCACTTGAATTTTGTTTAAAACTCTTAAAACATTATATTATTAATGTTAATATATTAATTTAAATATTAAGATTGAACTGAAATGTAATACTAATTTTTAATTGATCTAGATTGGGTTTTACTGGGTTTCCCCAATCTCGTGAGTGAATGCTGGATCAAATTGTTATCACCAGATATTAATGAAATAAAAGATACCCACAATCTCGTCAGTCGAAATTATTTTTGATATTTGTGAACGTAACTTTTGAGGTGGCGTGTTGAAAATATGCAAAAGTCACTAACACAAATGCAAAGCTGAGAACATGCATAAGTCAGGCAGACGAATCTATGTTCAAAGCAAGCATCCGATTGAACGGTACTTTCTGTTCTAGATACTTTCTGTTCGGTCTTTTGGCTGTTGTTGCTTGTGCTTTGCTCCTCGCTTCAGTTGCGTTCAGTTGCGTTGCGACAACGAGTGCGTGTGGTCATTAAAACTAAACAAGCTAAGTGTCTTTTTATTTATTCTGCTGGTCTGGTATAATACTTCATTGTATATTGTATATAACTTCCCTATATTTTTCTATAAATACTAATTTGTGGCGTGGCGATTCGGCAATGAATGAGTATTCTACAGTCGGTAACGCCCGACTGAAACATTTTTACTTGTTTTCTACTAGGGACATTAAACTCTACTTGGACACATGGAAATGCTGGTGAGCTTCCGCATCAGAAACAATATCGGATTTCTCAGCAATTGGAAAACAGTTCCTTGTACAAATAGTTTATGCTTTCATCATATGTGATGACAATCAGCCACAAGGAGTCATAATTAGCACCTTTTAAGCAAAGGATGGAGTAATACATGGAGTACCTTTGGCAGAGGTGAAAACAGCGACGGGCGTTTTAAAGCGTCCCGTATATAAACTCCCTTGTAGTTTTACGGTGGGCGGAATGTTATGAATTAAATTATTTCTAATCTAAATATATTTTGTAGCCCTATAAGTTACCGATAGGTCGAAGCCGTGGTCCCCATCCTCATTACCTCGATACATTAGTCGTTAAAAAAACCTAGGAACGGTAGCTCATCACATAAAAACTAATTAATTATATATCAATATGAATAAAATATGTTAAGCTTGTATGTAATGTATTCTATGCCCAGTAGTGTATTCTAACCGTAGCGAAACTGCAGATGCATAGGGGATGCAAATTGTTGCGTAGCGATGATCATCAGTGAGAAATATAAGCAGAAAGCAAACGGTGTTTTGTTAGAGGATGAAACCCTTGGATACGAACCCATTATGGATCGGATCAAGGACTGGGAAATACGCAATGATTTTACGGACAGTGCTCACGACTATATCTCATACACTTTCCAGAATAATAGTGGGTTAATCCAATGTTTCGGTACAAAAAACGATATTGCGCAAAAAAGAAGAGTATGTATACAGTACAGAATAAAACAAGTAAAATGGCTCTAGTCGAGACTGCTCGACAAGGAGATAACCTGAACCCTGCAAAGTACAGATATTCCAATCATTCTACACCCATTCGCATGCATCCATACGAACGCATAAGCACGCGCTCTGCTAACTGCGCAGTTACCAGTTACAGCGCTTGGGCTGCCATGTGGGCTATATTATGAGAATTTTTTTGTTGAATAAATCTTTTTGTAGTGGGACAATCTTCATCAAACTTTCAGAACGTGATATAACATTAAAATGTGTGTATATGCCAAAGCACAAATTTTAGTACTTGATATACGTTTTTTCAAATTTAGGGCGAAGGGGGCGTGGTATCCAAAATCTGTAAATAACAAAATCTTTGTCTTTATCACATTAGTCTACACAGTAAATCTGAAATCTCTAGGTCTATCAGTATTCAAATTAGGCTTAAATCAGATTTTTGATAATTATCGATAAAAAAAAATGGAATGAGTTATCGAAAAATATGATAAACTCGTACTGCGTATGGTATACACGAGTAGACATGTACAATTTCAAGTCTCTAGCACTTGTAGTTTAGGAGATCTCTGCGTTTATATGGACGGACAGACGGACGGACGAACAGACGGACATGGCTAGATCAACTCAGCTCGTCAGCCTGATCAATAATATATATACTTTTAGGGGTCTGCCACCTCTCCTTCCTGCCTTGCCTGTTACATACATTTTCACAAAAACAATGAATTCCCATTTTCAATGGGTTCAGCGTATAACTAAGTACGACGCTTGTTAGCAGCTAAAAACGCGAGAAAATAACTGTCGCTCGCTATCTCACGCAGTAAACATGACAAATGGAAAGAGCTCTGCAAAGAAGTAAGCAGAGATCCTTGGGAACTTGTCTAGCTGAGTCCTGAAAAGCTGACAGTCAAACGAGGATCACGTTGTGCAAAAAACACTATTTCCAACACACGTCAACGAAAAGCAAGAGCGGGCAGCTGTAGATTCATGGCTAAGCCCTAAATCTCACCGAGTACGAGCTCAAGGTTGCAGCATTCCATAAATAATAAAACGCTCCGGCAACCGATAATATACCGGCGGAGATACTGAAGCTGATAGCAACAGGACGGCCTACTTTTCTTCTTAGAATGTATAAAAGGTTATTCCCAGAAGAGTGGAAAGAGCAGAGACTTGTGCTCATTAGCAAAAGCAAAAAATCCCAAGGAAGTGATTCAGGCACCAAGAGCAACTCAAAGAGGAAATACATTAACACGCCCTGAAGACACGCTTCTCATTGGATATGTAGGCGACATAACAGCCGTAGAAACCAAAAAATACTTACCAAGTCATAATCCACACGCAGACGTGGCTTAGCTCCCCAGGTTTGGAACTTGCTTCCAAAAAAAAAAAAGGAGTTCTGTTTACGGGGAAGCAGATTACAACCGAAATAGAAAAGTACAAGTACAAGAGAAGTAAACTTACCTTCTAGGAACAGCTTAAACATGACACGCGAAAAACAGCGATAGCGACGGGGTCCTTTGCCTTGGTGGCCAATGTTGATGGCAGGGAAACGAAGACTCCTGATAGAAACGACAAACACAATCCCCCTATATGGTAGTGAATTATTTACAGATACATTGAAAGCTTAAGGATAGCAAACAAAACAAAGATAGCCAATGAACAAAAATGTTAGGATGACGAAACAATCGATTTACAAGTTTTTCAATGTTGGTGTTATTATTATATTGCAATACCTCAAGGCTTCACTTTAATTGATATAAACAACCAAAAATGTATTGGCAAGGACGCCGAGAGCTTGCGTCACAGCGTGGTGAAAAACTGAAGACGCATTTTTTTTTGAGTCCATACAAACATAGCCCATAAGTATCTGAGGTAACGAATTCTATGACTCATCATGCAGATGAATTTACTAATATCCGTTCATGTCAAAAAAATTTTTACAAAAAACGCTCCATGAAGGTTGGCTAGCTAATCTGATATAAGAGGCAAAGAGTATTATCAGATACTGAATTGAAATTTAGTTCTGTACTTATTATTTACCAACACTATTAAACTAGCATTACATTTCATTAATTCACTAGCCTCTTGGCTTTCGACTAAATCTAGTATATGGTGGTCGTCTATAAAAATTTTTTCTCTGATTTAATTATTGTAGTTTAATTTCGTAAACACTAAGTCTAAAACAATCGTCAACCCTGGATATGTGAAGTACATGTGTGCTACGTGCGAAAAAACTAAGTGACTTTACAGAGATCAATAGATATAAACAATCAAACAAAAGCCATAACGGTGGTGTAATATAATTACAGTGTCTCATTCAAGACACGGTGAACGCGAAACAGCAAAATTAGACGAAAATCACACTTGCGCCAGTGAATTTGCAAAACGGGGCCCCGTCCATAAACCGGTGGCCATGACGAGATCAGCTGATCAGCTGAACTAGCAAACTGTTCATTCGAAAGGAAGCTTAATCTGTTCTGCTCCAGTAATAAAGCATACTTTTAGGGAAAATCTAAAAAAAATAAAAATAATAATAATAATAAAAATAAATAAATATATATAACCAACAATTTCTAGTACAATGTCTGGTACTGAGAAAAATATTAGCACCACTGAACCTGTAAGTCCTAAAACATCGATGCAGCTGAGAATGGATGCACGAATGGCTGAAAGACTTAGACCAAACACGAACCCAGTTGATTGTCATCAATCCAAGGGCCAAAAACTTCATCCATAAAGCGCAGACAGCAAGGCTCACCAGAAGCAATCAGGAAAAAATCAACTCTGCTAGATGAACCGAGCACGAGCAAATACGCAGCTGATCAAGCAACGCAAAATCGATATGCGATTCTAGACTAGGAATCCAAAGATGACTGTGAAATGGCAGAAGCCCCAGCAGCGACAGAGCAATTAGCAGAGATACCAAATCCTCGACCGCCTCCTATTTGGTGTCCAGACATTAAATCTGTGACCAAATTACAACAGGTAATAGACAAAGCTATCGATCCAAACTCTTATGTCATTAAGCCGCCAATAAGGAACAGAATCGGAATTCTTACAATATGTAGCGATGACTACCGCGCAGTCGTAAGACACCTCATAAGCCTAGGTCTCCAATTCCACTGCTACCAGCTGAAGGAAGACAAGCCATATAGAATCTGTATTAAAGGACTCCATTCAAGCACAGACGTCGAGCAGATCAAAGCAGAATTAGCTGTAAAGGGGCATGAGGTCAAGAATATTTTCAACCCACGCAGCCGCATCGACAAAGAGTCGCTAAACATCTTCTTTGTTGATCTGAAACAGGCCACAAACAACAAACAATTACATGACCTGAGGATCATTGCCCGTCATCGATGCACGGTAGAGCTAGCAAGAATATTCAATGACTTAACCCAGTGCCATAAATGCCAGGAATTCGGGCACACACAGCGTTATTGTCAAAAGAATCCAAGGTGTGTAAGATGTGCCGGGGATCACCCCTTTAAAGATTGTCCTCGAGCAAAGGACCAGCCTCCAATTTGTGTCCACTCTGATGCACAACACCCGGATAACTACAAAGGCTGCCACGTATACAAGCGTCTCGTAAAGCTTCAAGCTCCAGCATATAAACGCAATCCTTCTTAACACTGCACCGCGCTGCCCTGACGGAGCATCCGCAAATATCATCGCCACTTCCCCAACCCATGGTGTATCATACGCCCTAACCTTAAGAGGAGAAAAACCCCACCCGCCCTAAACAACAATAACTCAGGCATTATTGAAATCCTGAATCAACAACAGCGGCAATTCAATTTAATCAATGCCGAACTAAGAGCAATGCGTGAGCTCCAAGCCCAGCAAGCAAACGTCATGACCAACCTTACGGCTTTCATCACGAAGCTCTGCTCAAAATAATGGCCTTACGTGTGGGTATATGGAACGCCAACGGACTGAGCAACAAAGCTCAGGAATTGGCTGTCTTCCTGTCGAAAAAGTGCATTGATATAATGCCTATTGCCGAATTCCCCACGCTAAAAATCTTTGGATGCATACATTATCAGGCCCATGGTGGCGGATCCTCGCTCCTCGTCCGTTCAACACTTACACACACTCCATTAGCTCAGATCTCCAATGCAACGGTGCA
The DNA here is from genome assembly GCA_035045345.1 of Drosophila hamatofila. Lineage (NCBI taxonomy): Eukaryota > Metazoa > Arthropoda > Insecta > Diptera > Drosophilidae > Drosophila > Drosophila hamatofila. The sequence continues at coordinate 1,005,569 of JAWNPA010000046.1, forward strand.
ATACGCAGCCATCAGCCTCTCTAAATCTATTGGCGAAATAGAAGTTGCGTCCATCTATTGTCCACCAAATACGGACCTCTCTGGACAAGACGTCAGAAATATTCTTATCCAAAGAAAAAATAAAACAATAATTGGGGGCGACTGGAATGGTTGGCACCCATTCTGGGGCAGTGCTAGACCGAACCAACCAGGAGAATTAATATTTGACGCTATACAAAGCCTACGCTACTCCATTTAAGCTACTGGCGCTCCTACACGCTACCCAACAAACGGACATCATCCCACCGCAATCGACTTTGCGATCTACAAAGGTGTCAGTGACAGACTCTTGCGCATCGAGGAATGCCTGGACTTGTCATCTGACCACCTCCCACTCATAGTCACTCTCCATGCGACAACCCATCCTTTTCCCACCAAACAACGCCTTCTGCCTGCAGGTTCAGATCTTGCTACATTCAAGCGCACTCTAGACACTTTACTTCACCCAGAAATAGAGATACGGACTGCAGAAGATGTTGATTACGCAACAACCAGACTGCAAGATGTCATAACAGAGGCGGCGCTCTTAGCCGCACCACCTTCTCAACAAACACATAGTCCCTCGCACTACAGCATTCCTCTTACCCCTCTTACCCAAAGTCTACTTGCGTATAAGCGTTGGACAAGGAGCCGATGGATCCGAACACGTTCAGCCAGCGATAAGAGTCGATACAATGCAGCCACCAGACAACTTAAAGCTGCTCTGGCCCAGCTCCAAAACATGCGCATCAAAGAGGCCCTTGCACGAGCTTATTCTCCAGCTGGTGCAGAATTTCAGCTCTGGCGATACACGCGTAATATCAAAAGACAACCTCTGCGTCGGCACCCTCTTCTGAGCGATTCTGGAGAATGACTAATAGGAGATGAAACACAAGCTGAGGCATTTGCGGGTCACCTTCAGGAGCAATTCTCGCCTCTGCAGACAACCGAGCCGGCTGACGTGGAGAGAAGCTGTCAACTCCCCTATCACTGCATCCATCCCCATCGAAGCATGTACCAAGACTGAAGTTTTAAAGCTATTGAGAGAAGTTAAAGCAAAAAAGGCACCGGGGCACGACCGAATAGATGGCAAAGTTCTCAGGGCTCTGCCTGAATCCGCAATCGACTACTTCGTAGTGCTATGCAATGCTATTCTTTGCATTCAACATTTTCCAACCTGTTGGAAACATGCTGAGATAGTCATGATTCTGAAACCCGGCAAACCAGAAAAGGAAATTGCTTCCTACCGACGCATCAGCTTACTCCCAGCACTCTCCAAAATATTCGAAAGAATATTGCTGCGCAGAGTGCTAAACGAGCTGAGAAACAGGAATTCAATCCCAGACCACCGATTCGGTTTCAGGAGAAAGCATGGCACGCCGGAACAAGTGCATCGAATTGTTAATCATGCATTTGAAAGCAAAGAATACTGCTCTGCAGTTTTTGTTGACGTTAAGCAGGCGTTCGATCGGGTCTGGCATCTGGGCCTCTTATACAAGATAAGGAAAGCTCTACCTAGCTATTTCCTCAAGATCCCGGTCTCCAACATGCCAGAAAGAAGCTTCCAGGTCAGAAAAGGACAGGCTACATCGTCAACTCGACCTGTCCGAGCAGGCGTGTCCCAAGGTAGCGTACTTGGCCCTACGCTGTACACGTTACACACTGCTGATATGCCGTTGCCTCCCCCCAATAATGGTATGCTCATAGCGACAGACGCTGATGATACTGCTATCCTGAGTCGCAGTAAGTCGCCGCAAGAAGCCTCTGCTCAAATGCAAACATACCTGCACGAGTTAAATCGGTGGCTTAAGCGATGGAGCATCGCCAATTATACCCAGAAATCAATACATATCACGTTTGCAATCAAAAGAGATGACTGCCCTGTAGTGACTCTTGGAGCTCCAATACCAAGAGCAAAAAAGGTGAAATACCTAGGAGTCACCTTGGACAGAAGATTGACTTACGGCCCACACATAAGTCAAACAATCAAAAAGTGAAAACTCAATCTAAAAAAACTGACTGGATGCTAAGAAGCGACACCATACTGTCACTATATAGTAAAAGAAAAATATATAATGCAATAGTGGCACCTGTTTTCACATATGCAATGCCACTATAGGGATCTGCTGCAAAATCACATGTTAATAACGTCCAAGTACTCCAAAACAACGCCTTAAGTGGACCGGAGCTGAACGATTCGTCAGAAACGATGTTCTGCACACCGACCTAAATATGCCAACAATTGCCGAGCTCATTGGTAGACACAGCTCAAGATATGCGGATAGAATGTCCACCCACCCAAACCAGCTAGTAACCAACAAAATCAGCAGAAGACTGAAAAGACTGCATCCTTTGGATCTCAGAAACGACTTAAACTAGTATAATAAATATAATAAACGTTTTGTATCAATAAAGGCAATCTGCCTGTCCATAGATAAGGTATACCTAAAAAGAAAAAAAAACAAGTAAGAAAGCTCTAGTCGAGACTGCTCGACTATGAGCTCCCCTGAACCCTCTTCCAGGAACTAATATTTCAATAATTCGGCGTTCCACTTCTACTTAAAAATGCACACACACATACACACATACGCACGCACGCCATGTGGGCTTACTTTGGGTACTTGATTGTTAAATAACTTTTTTTGTAGACAGACAATCTTGATACTTTCTTGAACATTCAGACCGTGATTATAACAATAAAATGTGTGAATGTGCCAACGCTTTCTAGTATTTGAAATACGGTTTTTGCAAACTTGTAGGGAAGGGGGTGTTTTGAGGGGAGGGGGGTAAAATATGACAAAAACCGAAAATCTTAAAAATACACATGATTCTACTTTTTAAATTTGGAGACTATCTTCAAAGGTGTAGAAGATATAAATTTATAACTGATTTTCGATAAGGGTTTTATCGATAACAAAAAAACAGAAGCAGTTAGCGATTTTTTGAAATAAACTTGATCTGCGCGTGCAATATACGGACCTCCCGAAAAAAATTTCAAGTCTCTAGCTCTTATATCTTCTGAAATCGACGCGTTCATACATACGGACGGACGGACGGACGAACAGACAGACGGACAGGGCTAGATCAACTTAGTTCGGCGCCCTGATCAAGAATATATATACTTTATGGGGTCTGCCACGCCTCCTTCTGCCTGTTACATACATTTTAACAAAACCATTATACCCTGATTTCCCATTTTCAAAGGGTTCAGGGTATAAAAAAAAAAAAAAAAAATAAATCTAAAAGGTGTAATCCTGTCAAAACAAAATTTGAAACAGGGTTCCAAAAAGTTCAATTTGTATTACCTTCACCGATAAGATCCGTGTTCAACTCAGTGAATTTCTCATTACTAAACCAAAGGTTCACAATTTGTATCCTAACAATTTCAAAACAAAATCCTAACAATTCAAAACACAACAAAAGTTTAAATAAATGTATTGTTAATTTTTTTTACATTACTAAGTATCTGAAAAATAATACAAATACCATTGTCAATACCTTTCAACGTTACTACGATGTTGATATTAACCGAGTGCTTTGTGACTTAATGAACATTACGCTCCAGAATTATATTTCCAGCATTGAATTTGTGTAGCAGTACCAATTTTTTATTTCCTGAGTCGGATGCCGTTAACTAAAGAAATCTCGCTCCGGTTCAATAAAATTTTTATTTTGTTGTTCCAGTATTATAAGCCATGGCCCTCTGATGTAGGTAGCGAGGTAAGTCCCACTTCAGATGTCGAAGTCAGAGTAATATTCTGCATTGTATAGGGAACGTAGACCGATTCGATGTGTGTGAAGGGTGACTTTAAGAATATCTGCCTGCAATGTTCACTTATGTTCCTTCACATAGTACCGAACCACATTCGGCGACACCTCTAATGGATATTCGTAAAGCGATAAAAAACGAACAGAAAAGTCACAGCCCAAAATTAAATTACTGTGTTCCCGAAAATACTTGCTTCGAAAATTAAAATCTATAAACCCACACAAGTGCTAGAGGGGGTATTATGTAGTAATACAACGCCGAAAATTATTCTAAGTAAGTGATACAACTTTGTTATACTATAATAAACAACTGAATAACGATTTTTGGTATATTTACGCATATTCAGATATGAATACATATAAAGGCTCTTAAAGCAAGATTTATTACAATTACATATTTTACACGATTTTGTATGCAACTTAATATATATGTTTACACTTAGATACATAAAATTTATAAAATAAATGAAAACATTATTGTTGTTGACTACGAAATATTGTTGACAAATTGTATGTACATTGAATTCGAAGATAGTATATTTACAAAATACTGCATGTATTAGAACAGCAACGTCCAGATCCACTTTTACTCTTTAGCCTCTGATCTGCAATATGCAAGGGTTAAAATTAATATAGATTTACCTTGTATTATTTTTCTTATTGTACCCTGAACCCATAGGAAATGGGAATTTAAGGTATAATGCTTTTGTGAATATGTATGTAAGAGGGAGATGGAGGCGTGGCAGATTCTTGATCAAGGCGACGAGCTGAGTTGATCTAGCTATGTCCGTCTGTCTATTCGTATGAACGCCGAGATCTCATAAACTACAAGTGCTAGAGACTTGAATTTTTACATTTATACTCGTGTACACAACACGCATTAAAAGCTTATCATACTTTTTCGATAACTCATGCCATTTCTTTTTTATCGGTAATAATCGAAAATTTGACTGTTTTTTAAGCCTAATTTGAATACTGTTAGACCTAGATACTTCAGATTTACTGTGTAGATTTATGTGATAAACACAAAGATTTTGTAATATATAGATTTTGGATACCATGCCCCTTAGCCCTAATTTGAAAAAACGCAAATCAGGTACTAGAGACTTGTGCTTTGGCATATACACACATTTAATTGTTATTATCACGTTCTGAAAGTATGATGAAAATAGTCACACTTCAAAAAGATTTATTCAACAAAAAAGTTCTTATAATATGGCCCACACGGCAGCCCAAGCGCTGGTAACTGCGCAGTTAGGAGATCAAGTATTTATTCGTGCGTGTGGATGCATGTGCATATGTTTTTGTATGTATTCATAAAAGAAGCGTAGAATTGGAACATCAGATGTTGGCTGGGTTCATGAGTAGTCTCAGCCACTCTTACTTGTTAAATTTAATTTATTACGAATGATTTTAAACTTATCATTTTCAGACAAAACTTAAAAACTGCAAAGCTGTTTACACCTGGGTAAATGTTTTTTGTATTCAAGGGTTTAAACGTAAATTTTATTTCATATTAAAAGTTCGTATACTCGTTTCCATTGCGGTTGATTTCTGTCCACATCCCTATTTATACCATAAAAAGCTTTTAGCGAAACTAATTGTCGCATCTTTTGTGCTTTTTTGCCTTTTGATACCCTGAACCCATTAAAAATGTGAAATCAGGGTACAATGGTTTTGTTAAAATGTATGTAACAGGCAGAAGAATAAGAGCTCAAACGCAGGAGCATTGTCATCAACACGCAAAAATCAGCACATATCACGTTTGAAATCAAAAGCGAAGACTGTCCTGAAGTGACCCTTGGAGCTCCAATACTAGAACAAATAAGGTGACGAAGCTGACCCTAACATAAGTCAGGTAATCAAAAAGTGCCAATTTAAATTAAATAATTAAGAGTGCTCTAGTCAAGACTGCTCGACTAGGATATCACCAGAAGCCTCCAAAGAGCTGATATTCTAACACATGCACGCACACATACGGATGCATCCACATGCACGGATAAACACGCGCTCTACTAACTGTTAGTAGCGACTGAGCTGCAGTTTGGGCTATATTATGAGAACTTTATATTGAAACCAATTGTTCAACTCATTGGCAGACTCAGCAAAAGGTGCGCAGACAGAATGTCAACTCACCCAAACCAGCTTGCTTAGCTTCCGACTTAGTCATAAACAAGTCAAAATGCTCTAATCCAGGCTGCTCGAGGAACTTATATTTCAATTTCAGTAATTATTCGCTTATTTCTGCTTATACAAGAAACAAAACATGCACACCCACATGCACATATACGCACGCACGAACAAGCAGGAATGGGCTGCAGTGTGGGCTTCCTATGGGAGCTTAATTGCTTAATAACTTTTTTGTAGACAGACAATCTTCATAAATCTTTCAGACCGTGATAATAACATTAAAATGTATGCTTATTTATTTGCCAATGCACAAGTCTCTAGAACTTGAAATAGGGATTTTGTAAATTTGTAGGGAAGCGGGTGGATTTTGGGGGTGGGGGTGGCATATGACAAAAACCGAAAATCTTAAAAATACATATGAATCTACATTTTAAATTTGGAGACTCTAGATGTGTGAAATATAATTTTTTAAACTGATTTTCGATAAGGTTTTTAATCGATAACAAAAAACGGGACGTAAGTTAATGTTACGATTCTATAAAGACCGAAGAAAAAAACTATATATCCTCGACCCCTGGAGGTATAGTGATTTTCCAAATTTTGCTATATTTAGAGAACTATTGATGCTACCGACTTCAAATTTGGCATGTATACTCTGGTTGACTACCCAAAATAAGTTATGGCGGATATATATACGCCCACAGGGGGCGTAGAGCTAGAAGCTTAAAATTTGGATAGTGGAGTTACTGATAATCTCCTCTATCGATGACCGAAAAATAATTGTTACACCTCTTTGGGGGCGTGGCATATCAAAAAATACCCTGTAATTTTCACATTTTTTGAGTCTAAGCGTCCAATTGGCCAAAAATTATGAGTCTACGACCACTGAGGGCGTGGCAAGTCGGATTTAAGTCGCCCAATAGCGAAATTCATATGCGTATGCCCCCTATATATAAATATGCTTAATAGGCATTGATAATACGGAAAAAAAAACATTTTAAAGAAAATTAAAAAATAAAAATTAAATTAAAACGAAAAAGATTTCCGCGGGGTTTGAACCTGCACCTCAATCTACGCCCACTGGGGCGTATATGCGTGTGTCACTCACACATATATATATATATATATATATATATTTTAATAAATTTAAAATATATAACAACAATATAAATTTTCGATTTTAAAAATTTCCTGCGGGGTTCGAATTTGCACCACAATCAAACAGTATGTTTGTCAAAAAAAAATAAAAGAATAATAAACGCTTAACATCGGCGGGATTCGAACCGCGGGATTCTGACACAACGTGCACCGTCTCTGCTAACAGCGCCACTACACTGATTTTACACACTATACCTAACACAAAACTTTACAGCTACAGCATCTATAGTAAACAAAAAGCAAAGTAGCGGTTGAAAATTCAAACACAATTCAAAGACAATTCAATCGCAATTGAGATTCTTAGAATTGCTCGAATACGCATTTGAATATACATATGTACATACATACACATTTGCACACGCGTAAAAAACGCTGGCATACTGAAATTGTGTGTGCAGATGAATACATATGTATGTATGTATGTAGAAAAATAAAATTTAACATGTAAAATCTTATAAAAATGTTTGACTAATAACAAAAATGTTATGCGTTTGTCATTCAAGCTATCATTTTCCCAATAAAATAACTAATTTATAAAAAGACATTAGATTAGAACCCTCGCTACTCAAGCGCAATTTGCATAGCACTTACCATTGACGCCACTGCAATATATGATCAGACGATAGCTAAAACGAAATAGCTTCACTTCGAGAGCGTCATCTGTCAAAAGTAAGCTAAAGTAACGGTTGGAAATTTCACAAATCAATTCTTAGAATTTGCTAGAACACACGCTTTTATGTATATGTATTTACATATATACATACATATGCCTATGACTGTATGCATAGAATAAACCATGAATGTGTGTACGCGTATAGGAAAAACGCTCTGCTCCGCTGCTAACTTGCTGCTTGCAGGTGCGTTTGCTAATTGGCCAAATATTTTGTTTATTAAATATGATCTACATTTCTATTGAAGAAAAGAAAACGGAGTTTAGAAAGTGAAGTGAGTGAACGTTAGAATAGAGTAAGGCATAATTGGAGAAAAGATCAAATTGAAATAAAGCGCACTGAAGCGATCGAAAAGAGTAAGTTATTTTTTATTTCTGAATCCACCTCTCCAACTCAACCCAATCGGCTGGCAGGCGTTGGTGAGACCGACCACGCCGTGACCAGCAATTCCCGTCACCACGTGGGCGACCTTAACCTCAACTAACATTCCCCCCCCCCCCCCCCCCCCCCTCCTCTCTCTAACCACGGGTTCACAAGAAATAAATGTCTTGTAAGACCCTGGGCAGACCGAGTCTGCCCCAGCTTAAATCACTTCCTTACAGAGTCTAGCTCTAAAGATGTACGAGATATAAACGGGAATAGTTCTCTATGATTCCTTACTTTTAATGGGTTCAGACCCGTGCTTTATGTTGATTACTATTAGCGCTAGAGACTTGAAACTTAAAATATACTCGGGTTGACAACCCAAAATCAATTAGATATGTATGGCAGCGTTGCACTATGGGTCAAAAGCCCGATTTTTTGGAAAAAAAAGTCTTATGTTTAAGTTGAATAAATTTACATAATTTTAATGCCAATCAATTAGGAATATCCTGAATGTAAATGTTACATACCCAGAATTTTATCAGAGGCGCGCTCTGCCCTCAAAACATCACCAAAAAAAAAAAATTTTTTTTTTACAAGAGATAACATGTGTTTGTAGCATTTTGTAGCAATGCAACTATACTCATTTTATAGTGTATTCAACTACGAGCTAGGACCTATAAGTTAAAGTTTCATTTTTCAACAACTAACCTCGTCGTTTGCAACGCGGATCTTTTTGACACCAAATGATTTTCGGTATAGTATGAATTTTAGATGCGAAAAATTTATACCCATTTTAAGTAATTTAAAATATGGCTTAAGCCCTCTCCGCTCTTGGATACGAGTTTTTGAATTAAAATTTTTATAAGATATTAAATTCAAAAATGGAGAGTGACGAGTAATGAAGAGAAAATGCATGTCCTTGAAAGAAAGAAGCACATTCAACGAAAGTTTTGGGATATGCTGTCAATGAGAGTAGATGAACCAACCACAAGGAGGGTTCGGAACCACAAATACGGGAAATACAGCAAGACGGGCTTTTGAGAAGTATAAAGTGTTTTCAGAAATTACAGGATTTTGCGAAGAAATCATTCTAAATTTAAGAACCATCTTAGTATACTTGTCATGTCAACTGCCGCTTAATTTGGAAAATTTTTATGAGTTTTGAATTAAAACAGCGCAACTAATTGTTTTAAGATACCCCTGGCTTCCAATGACAGCAACGCTGCACAAAATACTAGTACATTCAAAGGCAATAACGAAAAACACAGTCCTTCCAAAAGAATATTTTTGAGAAGAAGCTGCAGAAAGCCGCAACAAATTTGAAGACTCCAGCTCTAAAGATGTGGGAGATATAATTTTATAACTGATTTTCGATAAGGTTTTTATCGATAACAAAAAAACGGGAGCAGTTATCGATTTTTGGAAATAAACCTACAGTTTCAAATTTCAAGTCTCTAGCTCTTATATCTTCTGAACTCGACGCGTTCAAACATACGGACAGACAGACGGACAGGGCTAAATCGACTTAAATCGTCGCCCTGATCAATATATATACTTTTTGGGGTCTGCCACGCCTCCTTCTGTCTGTTACATACTTTTAACAAAACCATTATACCCTGATTTCCTATTTTCAATGGGTTCAGGGTATAGAAACTATATGATATAGTCAACCGATTTTGATAATTTGTTTACAGGGTCTTAAAACATGAAAACACACCTAATATGTGGTAATTTGGTGTCAAAAACTTTAAAACAAAAAAGTTATGACAGCTAATAATATGAAAGAGGGGCGGGGCCACGCCCATTTTTATACCAAAAACGCGTATTGCGAACAAAAGTCAAATGCAAAAAACCAAATTTAATTATCTTGACTGGTTCAAAAGTTATTAATTAATTAAATCTGGCTTTTGACCCATAGTGCGTTGGGACTGTGAATTAATATTCCGCAGTCGGTAACACCCGACTGCAACGTTCTTACTTGTTTTTTTTTCAAAAGTAGCAAAAACGAGCGAAAAAGGTTATTATTACTATAAACTAGATACATTTCTTCGTAACTTGAAATTTTAAGTTGTATGTTTTGATATGGATACTGGACAATAAAAACAACACGAATATTTATGCACATAAAAATTGTGGCCGGAATGTTCCCGGAAATTGTGTATAATACGAAAAATTTTTAATCTACATCAATATTTATTGGATCTCCCTAAAATATGCTCCTTTCTGAACGATAAAAGTATACTATCGCCCTGATCCAGTTATCGAAGGCCTTTTAATAGGCGCCGGCCTTTACGGCCAACAGCTCACGTTTTGAATTTTGTTTTATGCCCTTTATCGACTCAAAACGCATTCCACGGAGGATCAATTTTTGTTCTGGAAACAGGAAAAAGTCCAAAGAAGTCAAATCAGTCGAATACGGTAGCTGATCAAAGATATTTACCGCATTTTTTATCTTGTAATCGTTCACAATCGATTGTTTTCTTGGTACAAATTCAGCTTTTTCGGAACAAGCCGAGCGCCGACGCGTCTCATGGCCAAATGGTCCACCAAAATCAAACAAGCTTGTCCACGGCCAATGCCCAGTTCACGTGCTAACTCTCTAACACTTACATGGCGACAATTTCTCTATCTATTTTTATATTTTTGACAGTGGTTGTTCAAGCATGAACATGCCACATACACGATACTCGATAACCTGCGAGTTATCTTATCCCAAGCAATAAATATGTCATCCCTTAGTTGCAGTGACAAACGTAGCGGCTCATAAAAGAACGAGAGCCTAGACAACGGCTCAACTATCTAAAAAAGTAAACATCTGTGCACTTGTGTGCATGGAAAATGTACCCTTCCAGCGATTGGAAGTAGTTTTAAGATTCTCATGTTAGGTATATAGGAGCAATAAACAGTTCAGTTCAGTCTCGATCTTGAGCTTGGTAAATGTGGACTTTTCATTTAGCTCTAACAGTGGTAAAGGTCGAAGGTCGTCCGGAACGACACAAGTCTTCGACGGTTTCCCGACCGTCTTTAATGGCTTTTTTACCAATAGTAGGTTTGGCTTTTTGATAGAGCAGTGTCCCCATAGGCCTTCTAAAAACATTTGGAATGATTCCGTATACGAAATTTCGTTGGAAAAATAAAATTATATGCAAATTTTCTGCTAAACACTTTGTTTCATTGTAAAAATCGGAACACACTACTGAGGTGGAATGGTTTAGATAGCTGCTGTAAATACTACGATTACCGCATGTCCCTAATTTTTGGCACAGTAATTAGAGACAGTCCCCTTAATTTAAAAAAAAAATGTCGCAAAAATATCAAGCGGTTGAATGTTTATACAGAATTTCCGGAAACTTTCCGGTCACAATGTATAGTAAGCAAGTAAGAAAGCTCTAGTCGAGACTGCTCGACTACGAGATCCCCTGCAGCTTGCGAGGAACTGATATTTAAATTTTAGTAAGTCTTCGCTTTTTTTCTGCTCATGAATGAAACAAAGAATGCACACACACATACGCACGCACGTATAAGCAGGCATGGGCTGCAATGTGGGCTTACTATGGGAACTGAATTGCTTAATAACTTTTTTTATTCAGTAATAATAACATTAAAATGTGTGTATGTGCCAGAGCACAAGTCTCTAGTATTTGAAATACGCTTTTTGCAAACTTGGTTGGGAGGGGGTTGTTTTGGGGTTGGGGGTAAAATATAACAAAAATCGAAACTCTAGAAAATACAAATGAATTTACGTTTAAAATTTGAAGACTCCAGCTCTAAAGATGTGGGAGATATAATTTCATAACTGATTTTCGATAAGGTTTTAAATCGATAACAAAAAAACGGGAGCAGTTATCGATTTTTGGAAGCATACTTGATCTGCGCGTGCAATACACAAACCTACAGTTTCAAATTTCAAGTCTCTAGCTCTTATATCTTCTGAGATCGACGCGTTCAAACATACGGACAGACAGACGGACAGGGCTAAATCGACTCAGCTCGTCGCCCTGATCAAGAATATATATACTTTATAGGGTCAGCCACGCCTCCTTCTGCCTGTTCATAATTTCAACAAAACCATTATACCCTGATTTCCCATTTTCAATGGGTTCAGGGTATAAAATATATTACAATATATACAAATATAGCGAACCAATTTGTATAAGCACAAATAACGGAATTATATAGCAGTAAGAAGCAATTATCGAAATTACCAAAAATGTATCCTTAAGTATTATATATATACTTAATATATATATATACTAATATATATATATATATATATATATATATATATATATATATATATATATATATATATATATATATATATATATATATATATATATATATATATATATATATATATATATATATATATATATATATATATATATATATATATATATATATATATATATATATATATATATATATATATATATATATATATATATATATATATACTGACTGTGTCTACAACACACAAACTAGTTGAAACTATTTCACAACTGGATTTTTTCAAATTTGCCAGAATCCAGAATGCACCATATGAAAATAGCCAACTCATAAATAGTGGCGCCGGCTTGACAAAATGCCGTTGCACGTTGCTGCTGCATAACAACAATGTAGAAAGCCTAAGTTCTGAGATCGAAGCGTCCAATTGAGGCCGAAATGCAAGTACATTAATTTTTTTTTTTTTGTTGTATCAGTCGTGAACTCTGGATATGTGGAGTACATGTGTGCTAAGTACACAAAACATAGTGAATCTACAGAGATCAATAGATATAAGCAATCAAACAAAAGCCACAACAGTGGTGTAATATAATTACAGTGTCTCATTCAAGACACGGTGAACGCGAAACAGCGAAATTAGACAAAAACCACACTTGCCCCAGTGAATTTGCAAAGCTGAACTTACAAATTTTTCATTTGAAAGGAAGCTTAATCTGTTCTGCTCCAGTAATAAAGAATACTTTTAGGGAGAATCTAAATTAGAAAAAAAAATAAACAAATATATATATATATATATATAAAACCAACAATTTCTAGTACAATGTCTTGTACTGAGAAAAATATTAGCACCACTGAGCCCGTAGGGCCTAAGACATCGATGCAGCTGAGAATGGATGCACGACTGCCTGAAAGACTTGCCAAAATACATACGAGCCCAGTTGATCTGACATCAATCCAAGGGCCGAAAACTTCATCCATAAAGCGCAGGCAGCAAGGCTCACCAGAAGCAATCAGAAAAAAAGCAACTCTGCTAGATGAACCGAGCACCAGCAAATACGCAGCTGATCAAGCAACGCAAAATCGATATGCGATTCTAGACTAGGAATCCAAAGATGACTGTGAAATGGCAGAAGCCCCAGCAGCGACAGAGCAATTAGCAGAGATACCAAATCCTCGACCGCCTCCTATTTGGTGTCCAGACATTAAATCTGTGACCAAATTACAACAGGTAATAGACAAAGCTATCGATCCAAACTCTTATGTCATTAAGCCGCCAATAAGGAACAGAATCGGAATTCTTACAATATGTAGCGATGACTACCGCGCAGTCGTAAGACACCTCATAAACCTAGGTCTCCAATTCCACTGCTACCAGCTGAAGAAAGACAAGCCATATAGAATCTGTATTAAAGGGCTCCATTCAAGCACAGACGTCGAGCAGATCAAAGCAGAATTAGCTGTAAAGGGGCATGAGGTCAAGAATATTTTCAACCCACGCAGCCGCATCGACAAAGAGTCGCTAAACATCTTCTTTGTTGATCTGAAACAGGCCACAAACAACAAACAATTACATGACCTGAGGATCATTGCCCGTCAACGATGCACGGTAGAGCTACCAAGCATATTCAATGACTTAACCCAGTGCCATAAATGCCAAGAATCCAAGGTGTGTAAGATGTGCCGGGGATCACCCCTCTAAAGATTGTCCTCGAGCAAAGGATCAGCCTCCAATTTGTGTCCACTGTGATGCACAACACCCGGCCAACTACAAAGGCTGCCACGTTTACAAGCGTCTCGTAAAGCTTCAAGCTCCAGCACATAAACTCAATCCGGCAATTATTAACACTGCACCGCGCCGCCTTGACCGAGCATCCGCAAATATCATCGCCACTTCCCCAACTATTGGTGTATCATACGCCTGCAACAATAACAGCGGAAATTTGATTTAATCAATGCCGAACTAAGAACAATGGGCACGTGGAACGCCCGCGGACTGAGCAACAAAGCTCAGGAATTGGCTGTCTTCCTGTCGAGAAAGTGCATTGATATAATGCCTATTGCCGAATTCCCCACGCTAAAAATCTTCGGATGCATACATTATCAGGTCCATGGTGGCGGTGCAAACACTTTTGGTGGATCCTCGCTCCTCGTCCGTTCAACACTGGCACACACTCCATTTGCTCAGGTCTCCAATGCAACGGTGCAATACGCAGACATCAGCCTCTACATCTATTAGCGAAATAGAAGTTGCGTCCATCTATTGTCCACCAAATATGGACCTCTCTGGACAAGACGTCAGAAATATTCTTATCCAAAGAAAAAATAAAACAATAATTGGGGGCGACTGGAATGGTTGGCACCCATTCTGGGGCAGTGCTAGACCGAACCAACCAGGAGAATTAATATTTGACGCTATACAAAGCCTACGCTACTCCATTTAAGCTACTGGCGCTCCTACACGCTACCCAACAAACGGACATCATCCCACCGCAATCGACTTTGCGATCTACAAAGGTGTCAGTGACAGACTCTTGCGCATCGAGGAATGCCTGGACTTGTCATCTGACCACCTCCCACTCATAGTCACTCTCCATGCGACAACCCATCCTTTTCCCACCAAACAACGCCTTCTGCCTGCAGGTTCAGATCTTGCTACATTCAAGCGCACTCTAGACACTTTACTTCACCCAGAAATAGAGATACGGACTGCAGAAGATGTTGATTACGCAACAACCAGACTGCAAGATGTCATAACAGAGGCGGCGCTCTTAGCCGCACCACCTTCTCAACAAACACATAGTCCCTCGCACTACAGCATTCCTCTTACCCCTCTTACCCAAAGTCTACTTGCGTATAAGCGTTGGACAAGGAGCCGATGGATCCGAACACGTTCAGCCAGCGATAAGAGTCGATACAATGCAGCCACCAGACAACTTAAAGCTGCTCTGGCCCAGCTCCAAAACATGCGCATCAAAGAGGCCCTTGCACGAGCTTATTCTCCAGCTGGTGCAGAATTTCAGCTCTGGCGATACACGCGTAATATCAAAAGACAACCTCTGCGTCGGCACCCTCTTCTGAGCGATTCTGGAGAATGACTAATGGGAGATGAAGCACAAGCTGAGGCATTCGCGGGTCACCTTCAAGAGCAATTCTCCCCTCTGCTGACAACCGAGCCGACTGACATAGAAAATATAAGAGGAGCAGTCAACTCGCCTATCACTGCGTCCATCCCCATCGAAGCATGCACAAAGGCAGAAGTTGTAAAGTTATTGAAAGAAGTTAAAACAAAAAGGCACCGGGGCACGACCGAACAGATGGCAAAGTCCTCAGGGCTCTGCCTGAATCCGCAATCGACTACTTCGTAGTGCTATGCAATGCTATTCTTCGCATTCAGCATTTTCCAACCTGTTGGAAACATGCTGAGATAGTCATGATTCTGAAACCCGGCAAACCAGAAAAGGAAATTGCTTCCTACAGACCCATCAGCTTGCTCCCGGTACTCTCCAAAATATTCGAAAGAATATTGCTGCGCAGAGTGCTCATCGAGCTGAGAAATAGGAATTCAATCCCAGACCACCGATTCGGTTTCAGAACGGCACGCCGGAACAAGTGCATCGAATTATTAATCATATCCTGGGTGCATTTGAAAACAAAGAATACTGCTCTGCAGTTTTTGTTGACGTTAAGCAGGCGTTCGATCGGGTCTGGCATCTGGGCCTCTTATACAAGATAAGGACAGCTCTACCTAGCTCTTTCTTCAAGATCCTGGTCTCCTACATGCCAGAAAGAAGCTTCCAGGTCAGAAAAGGACAGGCTACATCGTCAACTCGACCTGTCCGAGCAGGCGTGTCCCAAGGTAGCGAACTTGGCCCTACGCTGTACACGTTACACACTGCTGATATGTCGTTGACCCCCCCCAATAATGGTATGCTCATAGCGACATACGCTGATGATACAGCTATCCTGAGTCGCAATAAGTCGCCGCAAGAAGCCTCTGCTCAAATGCAAACATACCTGCACGAGTTAAATCGGTGGCTTATACAAGATGGAGTATCGCCATTAACACCCAAAAATCAGTACATATCACGTTTGGAAACAAAAGAGGTGACTGCCCTGAAGGGACTCTTGGAGCTCCAATACCAAGAGCAAAATAGGTGAAATATCTAGGAGTCACCTTGGACAGAAGATTGACTTACGGCCCACACATAAGTCAAACAATCAAAAAGTGCAAACTCAATCTAAAAAAACTTGACTGGATGCTAAAAAGCGACACCATATTGTCACTATATAGTAAAAGAACAAGTAAGAGGGGTCTAGTCGAGACTGCTCGACTAGGAGATGCCCTGAACCCTGCAAAGTACTGATTCCAATCATTCTACACTTCTTTCATGCACATATACAAAAACACATACACACATCCGTACGCATGCATCCATACGAACGCATAAACAATTGCTCTGCTAACTGCGCAGTTATTATGAAAATTATTTTATGAAAATTTGTTTGTTGAATAAATCTTTTTGTAGTGGGACTATCTTCATCAAATTTTTAGAACGTGATAATAACATTCAAGAGTGTATATATGCCAAAGCACAAGTCTCTAGTACTTGATATACGTTTTTTTCAAATTTGGGGCGAAGGGGGCGTGGCATCCAAAATCTGTAAATAAAAAAATTTCTTTGTATTCATCACATAAATCTACACAGTAAATCTGAAGTCTCCGATTTTATATTGTTATCGATAAAAAAGAAATGGAATGAGTTATCGAAAAAATATGATAAACTCGTACTGCGTATGGTGTACACGAGTATACATGTAAAATTTCAAGTCTCTAGCACTTGTAGTTTAGGAGATCTCTGCGTTAGTACGGACGGACAGACGGACGGACGGACGGACAGACGGACATGGCTAGATCAACTCAGCTCGTCATCCTGATCAAGAATATATATACTTTATGGGGTCTGCCACGCCTCCTTCTGCCTGTTACATACATTTTCACAAAAACATTATACCCTGATTTCCCATTTTCAATGGGTTCAGGGTATAAAAATATGTAATGCAATAGTGGCACCTGTTTTCACATATGCAATGCCACTATAGGGATCTGCTGCAAAATCACAATAAAGTTCAAGTACTCCAAAACAAAGGAAGTGGACCGGAGCTGAACGGTTCGTCAGAAACGAAGTTTTGCACACCGACCTTAATATGACAACAATTGCTGAGCTCATTGGCAGACACAGCTCAAGATATGCGGATAGAATGTCCACCCACCCAAACCAGATAGTAACCAACAAAATCAGCAGAAGACTGAAAAGATTGCATCCTTTGGATCTCAGAAACGACTTAAACTAGTTTAATAAATAAACCAAACGATTTGTATCAGTAAAGGCAATCTGCCTGTCCATAGATAAAGTATACCTAAAACTGCGCTATAGAGTTAGGACGAGTATCTGTTCTAAATTTCAAGCCTGTAGCACTAATAGTTCTCAAAATATAGCAGAATTTGTGGAAAACGCTATATATTCAGATCCGACGTATCATGTTTGGTCAATTCCTCGAGGGCCTAATTTTTTAGAGTAATTGTTAGCATGCCACGCCCCAAAAGCGGTGTAAAAATAATTTTAGCATCATTGATAGAGGTTTCCAGTAACTCAAATGTATAATTTCTAGCTCTAATACCTTAGGATATAAAATTATTTTTCGGTTTTCCCCGCCCCAAAAGGGCGTAGAAATATCTTTTTGGTCGGGGGTTGTCAAACCAAGTATATATTCAGCAAAACGGACATTGCACAAAGCCAATATACTAATTCACATTCGTACATGAGTATATATATATATATACATTTGCCAGAAAAACTACAGAAACAGAAAAAACATCGAAAATTCAACTAGAACAAGTAAGAGGGCTCTAGTCGAGACTGCTCGACTAGGAGATGCCCTGAACCCTACAAAGTACTGATATTTCAATCATGCTACACCCATACGCATGCATCCATACGAACGTATAAACACGCGCTCTGCTAACTGCGCAGTTACCAGTTACTGCGCTTGGGCTGCCGTGTGGGCTATATTATGAGAATTTATTTGTTGAATAAATCTTTTTGTAGTAGGACTATCTTCATCAAACTTTCAGAACGTGATAATAACGTTCAAATGTGTATATATGCCAAAGGACAAGTTTCTAGTACTTGATATAAGGGGCGTGGTATCCAAAATCTGTAAATGACAAAATCTTTGTCTTTATCGCAAAAATCTACACAGTAAATCTGAAGTCTCTAGGTCTATCAGTATTCAAATTAGGTTTAAAAAACAAAGTCCGATTTTCGACTATTATCCACAAAAAAGAAATGGAATGAGTTATCGAAAAAATATGATAAACTCGCACTGCGTATGGTATACACGAGTGTACATGTCAAATTTCAAGTCTCTAGCACTTGTAGTTTGGGAGATCTCTGCGTTCATACGGAGAATATATATATACTTTATGGAGTCTGCCATGCCTCCTGCTGCCTGTTACATACATTTTCATAAAAACATTATACCCTGATTTCCCATTTTCAATGGGTTCAGGGTATAAAAAGTATGCGTACAAACTAAAAAATCAAAAGAAAAACAATAAGAAAGCTCTAGTCGAGACTGCTCGACTAGGAGATCCACTGAACCCTTCCAGGAACTAATATTTCAATAATTCGTCGTTTCACTTCTACTAACACATGCACACACACATACAAACATACACACGCACGTATAAACAGGCATGAGCTGCCATGTGGGCTTACATTGGGAACTTAATTGTTTAATATCTTTTTTTGTAGACGTACAACTTTCAGACCGTGATTATAACATTAAAATGTGTGTGGGTGCCAACGCCCAAGTCTCTAGTATTTGAAATACGGGTTTTGCAAACTTGTAGGGAAGGGGGTGTTTCGAAGGGTGGGGGATAAAATATGAAAAAACCGAAACCGAAAATACATATGAATACACATTTAAAATTTGGAAACTCTAGCTCTAAAGGTGTATTAAATATAATTTTTTTACTGGTTTTCGATAAGGTTTTTAATCGATAACAAAATAACGGGAGCAGTTATTTATTTTTTAAAACAAACTTGATATGCGCGCTATATATACGGACTAGTGCTGCAATAATATCGCATCAGTATCGATATAATCGATATTTTCGAAATTTGGAAAAACATCGATATGGTTTTCTTAGTATCGATGTATCGAAAAAACGGTCAATCTTTGCGTTTTTTTAAATGGGTATGTAGGATTGTTTTAATTTTATTGCTTTAAAAAAGAAAAATTTGGATGAGAATCAGGATCCTTTAATGTATTGGAAGGTAATTATTGCACTAATGCACAAATTAATATTTCTATATTCATGAATATATAATTTTTCAGAACGCCAACAACGACGTAGCTCTTCAAACGCTGGCAAAAAAAACATTTATGCATTCCGGCAACATCTGCCGAAAGTGAGCGAATGTTCAGTAAAGCTGGAATAATTGCTAATTCTAGACGAGCATCGTTAAAACCAGTTACAGTTAAAAAGCTATCTTTTCTGAATAAGAACCGATGGGTTTTCTCTTAGATTTCTAAATACAGCGAAAGATCTCGCTAAAATCGCCATGGAGGCAATTGATTTTGTTATTATTAATTATTAATTAATTTCAAGCATCGGGATTTGATAATATAGTTTTCTCTTAGCTTTTATAGTAATGTATAGTAGTAGTATATATATATGTATAATGTATAGTATATGATCTCGCTCAAATTGCCATGGAGGCACTGGTTTTTATTATTATTATTATTTAATTTTAAGGAACGCATAATGGATTTAAATTTTTAGTTTAAATGAATTATTTTTATTTGTTGGATTTAGGTTAATGAAAAAAACATCCAGTTATACGACTATAAAGTTTTTGGCTTGTTTGTTTTAACAAATTTGTTTTTGTTTGAGCTGTTGCTTTTATTTAAATATTGAAATGGTTGCCTTTTTATCCATTAAGAAGTTATAACTCATATAAGCATTAAAATAGATCATTTACAAGAAAATAAATATTTTTAAAAAAAGTGGTCGATATATCGATATTATCGATATTTTTCTCTGGAAATATCGAAAATATCGATACTGCCAAATATCGATTTTTTTGCAGCACTATTACGGACCTATTAAAAATAACTTTAAGTTTCTAGCTCTTATATCTTCTGAGATCGACGCGTTCATACATACGGACAGACGGACAGACAGACAGACGGACAGGGCTATATTGACTTAGCTTGTCGGCCTGATCAAGAATATATATACTTTATGGGGTCTGCCACGCCTCCTACTGCCTGTTACATACTTTTAACAAGACCATTATACCCTGATTTCCCATTTTCAATGGGTTCAGGGTATAATAACTTTATTTCAATGAAAATTGAAAAATTAATATGAGGTTGGATATCCCTTCCTCTATTTGGTCTCTTCCAACCGTTTTGGCATTGATGCTGTTAATGCCAGATTCCATTTACAGGAATTGCTCTTCCCGCACATCGCCATGCTATGCTATTAACAGCATTATGTTAAAAGCATAACTCCAACACCAGTTCTCCTACTGGTTCTTGGTACTTAGCATTCCGCTGAGTACTTATATACATACATATATACATACATACATATACTTTATACACTTCTACACATAAAAAATACACACAGCATCTTCCAGCAAATAAAGACGAGGAAATTACAATCCGGCCTTTGTACTTATTTTCGACGCCATCCGCACACATTTTGGTCCTTCGAGCCGGAGATCATCCACCCACCCACAACTGAATCACATCAGCGTTCCACAGGCCGTCGAGATAAGTACCCCATATGTGCACATATTTACATATACTGGCACTTCTGATCCGCCATATTTCATTGTGTAAACATATGTACTAATTTTTCAATATATTACTACGTGCCTATATGTATATATCCTTATATATATAGATACATATGTATGTATAAAGCTGTGTTAAAATCCGAACACAAGCATATGTTCATTTCCCAATTAGCTGTTGCCGCTATTGCATAGGTGCATTTGTATTACATACGTACACTTGTACTGTTTGCCGGCGGCATTTCGACATATCTATGTACATATGTACGCATATATCTAAATACTCCACACTCAAATATTCATTAAATAAAAACACCCATATTTTTTGTGGTTCTTTATTAAATTTATTTTTCAACTTATAATTATTTTAACACATCCACTAAGTGTAATATTTTATATTTGTTTTTACTTGTTTATGTGCTAATTGTGTCCCCGCTTGCCTCTGTTCACGCAAACATACGCTCATCCGTACATATGCATACATGTATCCACATGAATGCACAAGCGGCGCACCAACACAATTAACATATAAACTTACAGTAAAATATTCCATGTATACATATATAAATATAAAAATATGCTACACAGCACTTATAAAATAATAAAGTTATTGAAGTAGTTGTGTTGAGTCCAATCAGTCCATCAATTCCACTAGTGTCAATCACAACACGTTCGATAACTTTTACCGGCCGCCACAATTCCGTACATATAGTTCATGATCGTAATTCATTGCACGAATATTCGGTGACTTGTTTTTTTTTTAAATTCTACTTATTCCAAGTAAACAAATTTTTAATTCAACTTAATTTATTCTAATTAGGTTAATTAAATATTTTCTTTCCTCTGTCTGTTTACTTTTTTTATTAAATAAACTAACATAATAAATAATCAATTTATCCTAATTGAACTATTTAAATTTCTTCCTTTTGTTGCTTATTTATTCAAAACAAACAAATTTTCGGCAAACTTAATTTATCCTAATTAAGTTAATTCGAGCTTAATTTATTATAATTAAGTCCATTTCATTCAAACTTAATTTATTCTAATTAAGTTTTTTCTGTCCGTTTGTTTTTTCCAAACGTTATTTTTCGGCAAACTTAATTTATCCTAATTAAGTTATGTAATTAAATTTTCCAATTGCCATCCAGTTCATTCCAACTGAGACTATCAAACTCCGTGTCAATTGTCGACTTCCTCTTAGTAGGAAATTCCGTCAACTAACATCTAGTTAACCCCATGTCCGATCGTTCTAGCCGCGCGCAGCTGAGTGTACCCGCTTCGCGTTTGATTAAACGCAGCTCCTCAGCATCTCCCATTCCGTCCGGGAAACCGCAGACCACCAGCACATTCAAGCGCAGTCCGGTTGTAACTCGATCCAGTGCGAAGCCCGCAAATCCGCTACCACAAATGTCGCTGTCTGATTTTATCTCGGCTGCAGGCTCATCAAGTTTGAGTCCCGCATAGATTATGCTGAGGACATTCGCTCCACTCCGGCACCTCAACTCGAAACCTTAGCAATCCGACGGGATCGGGTTAAGGTCCTTTGGGAGAAATCAGAGCAGCAGTACGACGCGTGTTCCAAAGCGCTTAGCCAGGGGGCGGGTAGTGGCGAAGATGAGGCCATGGAAGCAAAATTCGATCATTGCTACACTATTTATGAGCGGTGCACAGCGCAATTAGGCAGGCAACTCGCCGCAATTTCAACGTCGAGTGCGCCGCCCGCTACATGTCCGCTCCTTACGCCTCGTCTGCAATAGTCGCAGAGTTTCCTCTCACAAAGGACGGTTTTGCGTCGGCTTGGGACTCCTTGTGTGATCGGTTCGAGAATAAGCGGATATTAGTCAACAGCCAGCTTAAAATCCTGCTAAACCTCTCCAAAGTCACCAAGGAATCAGGCTCGGCTCTCAGAGAGTTGCATGGCACCATTCATAGGTGTCTCACAGCAATCGAGCATTCTCGAATCTCTACGGAGAATTGGGATTGTATCCTTGTGTTCGTGTGCACATCCAAATTTCCGGAACACACTCGATCTCTCTGGGAGTACTCACTGACACGAAAGACAACAAGTAAGAAAGCTCTAGTCGAGACTGCTCGACTACGAGATCCCCTGAACCCTTCCAGGAACCAATATTTCAATAATTAGTCGCTTCATTTCTACTTATACATGCACACACATAAACACATACGCACGCACGTATAAGCAGGCATGGGCTGCCATGTGGGCTTACATTGGGAACTTAATTGTTTAATATCTTTTTTTGTAGATGAAATACGGGTTTTGCAAACTTGTAGGGAAGGGGGTGTTTCGAGGGGTGGGGGGTGAAATATGACAATAACCGAAACTCTTAAAAATACATATGAATACACATTTTAAATTTGGAAACTCTAGCTCTTCAAAAACAAACTTGATATGCGCGCTCTGTATACCGATCTACAAAAAAATATTTCAAGTCTCTAGCTCTTATATCTTCTGAGATCGACGCGTTCATACATACGGACAGACGGACAGACAGATAGACGGACAGGGCTAAATACACTTAGTTCGTCGCCCTGATCAAGAATATAAATACTTTATGGGGTCTGCCACGCCTCCTTCTGCCTGTTACATACCTTTAACAAAACCATTATACCCTGATTTCCCATTTTCAATGGGTTCAGGGTATAAAAATCCCAGCCTGGCAGAACGTTAGTCACTTTCTTAGCGAGCGAGCTCTTGCTCTCGAGACTATGGAAAGTGATCGTTCTGTTGCAACAGTTCCAATCTAAGTTCCGAGATCCGCGAACACTGCCCCTCCCAAACTTATTTTCGACGCCATCCCTACACAGATGCCACCAATTTCCGAGTGAAATCTACCGGAATTTGTAGCCACTGTAAATATTCGCTCTGATCCTGCGCTCCAAGAAATCCCATAGATGCTCTATGGGATTAAGGTCCGGTGATTGGGGCAGTGAATGTAGCTGGTGTCGAGTATGATAAAGCAATCAGAGCTTGACATTGAGGGCCGTGTGTTTGGGGTCATTGTCATGTTGGAAGACAAAGTCCTCCCCAAGACCCAATTGTCTGGCGCTTTGGTGTAAAAATGTTCTCTAATATGTCGAGGTAATCCATATGGTCCATTGTGGACTCAATATGAACGCGCATTAAGCCTGTACGCATAGTTTTTTTGACAAGTGTAGCCTTCGTGTTTTACATCTTTTATTTTTCTTTGCACCCGCGAAGCAACTCATATTCTCGCCGATGCAACTCATATACCCGCACTCCCACGCCTTCAATTCTTTGTTGTTTTTATTTATTGTTGACGCATGATATTTAATACTAAAAGTGGTGCTCATAGGTATATATACACACATATATATATACATATATATATATATATATATATATATATATATATATATATATACATATATATATATATATATATGTATATATATATATATATATATATATATATATGTATATATATATATATATGTATATATATATATATATATATATATATATATATATATATATATAAATCATCAATTGCTTCTAAAAAATATTATGTTTAAAGAGATTTCTCACCTTGCGAATTAGGTTCTGGCAAATTATCACGCGGCACTAAGTGCATGACAGTCGTTTTCCCCAGCGGAAGTCCTAATGCACCCAATGTTACGTTGCAATGTAGAAAGCGGCCTTGATAAATTAGACGTAAAATTTCAGATTTCGAAACAGCTTCTTGTGACCAATCTAAAATACAAGTATTAATCAATCAAAATTTTACTAAAAAGTTTTTGCTGCCAGTTTTCTTAGGATGGATTTCGATTAGTATTTGTTTTTGTTTTTAATAAAAATTTTTATATATAATATATATATATCTGAAAAATAGAGAACATTTTTGTTATATTTTGAAATTTTTTAAATTATAGCCAATATGTATGTGGAAGATTCTTGTTAAATTGACGAATAGAAAACGTAGATTTTATGCTGAAAATTTCAAATCCGTTATACAGTAAGTGTCACTGAAAATCGTACACCTATGAAATATGCAAACATTAGAGAATAAAACAATGTTAAAAACTTAATTTTTTTTACTTCATATTAAAATAAAACAAGTAAGAGTGCTCTAGTCGAGACTGCTCGACTAGGAGATATCCTGAACCCTGCAAAGTACTGATATTCCAATCATTCTACACTGCTTTCATGAACATATACTAACTGCGCACTTACCAGTTACTACGCTTGGGTTGCCATGTGGGCTTTATTATAAGAATTTATTTGTTGAATAAATTTTGTTTCTAGTGGGACTATCTTCATCAAACTTTCAGAACGTGATAATAGCATGCAAATATGTATATGCCAAAGCACAAGTTTCTAGTACTTGATATACGTTATTTTTTAATTTAGGGCGAAGGGGGCGTGGTAACCAAAATCTGTAAATTACAAAATCTTTGTATTTATCATATAAATCTACACAGTAAATCTTAAATCTTCAAGTCTAACAGTATTTAAATTAGACTTCAAAGACTAAGTCTGATTTTCAATTGTTATCGATAAAAAATAAATGGAATGAGTTATCGAAAAAGTATGATAAGCTCGTACTGCGTATGGTATACACGAGTATACATGTAAAATTTCAAGTCTCTAACATTTGTAGTTTAGGATATATCTGCGTTCATACGGACGGACGGACAGACGGACAAGGCTAAATCAACTCAGCTCGTCATCCTGATTAAGAATATATATACTTTATGGGGTCTGCCACGCCTCCTTCTGCCTGTTACATACATTTTCACAAAAACATTATCCCGTGAATTCCCATTTTCAATGGGTTCAGGGAGCTGGTATTTCAGTTTCAGTACTTCGTTTCTTTGGTTTCGCTTTTCCGCTTATACGCACGCACGTTTAAGCAAAAATGAGCAGCAGTGTGGGCTTACTATGGGAACTTAATTGTTTGATAGCTTTTTTTGCAGACAAACAATCTTCACTAAACTTTCAGTACGCAGAACGAATAGCACTCAAATGTGTGTATTTGCAAAAGCACAAATCTCTAGTACTTGATATACTTTTTATTTATATCCTGATCAAGAATATATATACTCTATGGGGTCTGCCACGCATCCTTCTGCCTGTTACATGCATACTCACAAAAATATGGATTCCCATTTTTAATCGGTTCCGGATATAAAATTAGCGAAAACTAAATAAAAACCTTTTTAAAACAAGTAAGAGGGCTCCAGTCGAGACTGCTCGACTATGAGATACCCTGAACCCTGCAAAGTACTGATTCCAATCATTCTACACTTCTTTCATGCACATATACAAAAACACATACACACACCCGTACGCATGCATCCATACGAACGCATTAGCAATTGCTCTGCTAACTGCGCAGCTACTGTGCTTGGGCTGCCGTGTGGGCTATATTATGAAAATTTGTTTGTTGAATAAATCTTTTTGTAGTGGGACTATCTTCATCAAATTTTCAGAACGTGATAATAACATTCAAATGTGTGTATATGCCAAAGCACAAGTCTCTAGTACTCTATATAAACTTTTTTTTCAAATTTGGGGCGAAGGGGGCGTGGCATCCAAAATCTGTAAATAACAAAATCTTTGTATTCATAAATCTACACAGTAAATCTGAAGTCTCTAGGTCTAACAGTATTCAAACTAGGCTTTAAAAACAAAGTCAGATTTTCGATTGTTATCGATAAAAAAGAAATGGGATGAGTTATCGAAAAAATATATAAACTTGTACTGCGTATGGTATACACGAGTATACATGTAAAATTTCAAGTCTCTAGCACTTGTAGTTTAGGAGATCTCTGCGTTAGTACGGACGGACAGACGGACGGACGGACGGACAGACGGACATGGCTAGATCAACTCAGCTCGTCATCCTGATCAAGAATATATATACTTTATGGGGTCTGCCACGCCTCCTTCTGCCTGTTACATACATTTTCACAAAAACATTATACCCTGAAATCCCATTTTCAATGGGTTCAGGGTATAAAAATGAGGAATCATAAAGAACTATTCCCGTTTATATCTCGTACATCATTAGAACTAGACTGTGCGAATTTTGCATATTGATGCATGGCTATTTTATATAATTTTGATTTGTGTTTTTGGATATCGGCTCCAAATTTTACCGAAGTCACCATATAATGTCAGTAGCAATGTGAATGAGTTGTCATTTCTTATGAAATGACAAAAATTCAATAAACTAGATCATTTTCTAAAAGTTTCATTAAATTCCGTTAAGTCAGGATTTAATCAGCAAAATATTTGGCCAATTAACAAACGCACCTGCACGCAGCAAGCTAGCAGCGGAGCAGATAATTTTTCCTATACGTGTGAACACATTGATCGTTTATTCTATGCATACAATCATATGCATATACACTGTGTTACTAAAGTCACCGTACCCCAGATACATTTTTACGAAACAAGCTGTAACTTCGTCAAATTTTATTAAAACAAAAAAGTTTTGATGGGGGTCGATAAATTAATCTTTTAGCCACACAAAAGTATTTAAATAATAAGAACATTATATTTTAATCTAATATTATAACTAAAAAACTAAAAATATTCACATATTTGCGCTTACAAAAGTCACAGTACTCTTACTACTAATATGAAATAATTAACTATAAATACAATACTACTAACTAAAATTATTAACTTAATATCTAGTAGGATATCCCTTCATTTTAATGACCTCTTGGAGGCGATTTGGCATTGACATCACTAGTTTTCCTATAAAATCATTGCCAAGTCCGCACCACTCTTGATGCAATGCATCTCTCAGCAGGTTTTTGCTACTGATGTGGTGTTTTCTGATTTTTACTTCTAACATATTCCACACATTTTCTATAGGGCTTATGTCGGGACTCTGTGGTGGTGTCTCCAATAAATCAGGCGTGTTGTAGGCGACATAGAGACGGGTATTCACAGCCTTATGCTTAGGGTCGTTATCTTGTTTCCAAATTTCTCAGCACTACTTTTCAAATTTCTTTTGAGGATGTCATTGTAGGCATATTGGTCCATCACTCCGTCAATAAACTCCAAGTTGCCAACGCCAGATGCTGCTATGCAACCCCAAACCATAAGTCCACCACCGCCGTGCTTTATCGTCTTTTTTTGTATTCTTTGGATTTAGAGCCTCTTCAGGTCTTCTCCATACGCGTAGGCACCCGTCCGAGCCAAAAATATTGAACTTTAACTCGTCTGAGAAGATCACCTTCCGCCAAAAGTCAATTGGTTTGTTTACATATGCCTTAGCAAACTCCACACGCTTCCTCCTATTTACTAAATTAACGTATGGCTTTTTGCGAGGAGTGTAAGACTTAAAGTTGTATGATTTTATGGCCCTACGAACGGTTTGCGGGTGTACATCCTTCTGAGAAGTGTTGCTTATTTCTGATGCAATCTTGACAGCGCTGGAAAAAGAGTCATTGTCCACCAAGTGTTTTATTTTCCGCTTGTCGCGATCGGAAAGTGCACATGGTCGGCCAGATCTATTATTATTTTTTATACGCCCCTCGTATTTAAAACGGCCAATTACAGTTTGGATGGTTGACTTGGCTCTGGACATTAGTTTAGCTATCTCTGAATACGATTTTGTGTCCTTTGTGTACAATTGCAAGATCCGCCCACGTACTTCTAGAGTTAGCTCTTTACGAGACATTTTTACGACGAAATTATGAAGTTTTATTCAACCCAAGCATTGCACGCTAAGAAGCACAAAATTTGAAGTTTTTGCACACATATTTCAAAAGTCCCCGTTATGTTTAAGATGAACTGTGGCGCCAGACAGTGCAGCGCAAGCAAGAGTACGGTGACTTTTGTAAGCGAAAATATGTGAATATTTTTAGTTTTTTAGTTTTAATATTAGATTAAAATATAATGTTCTTATTATTTAAATGCTTTTGTGTGGCTAAAAGATTAATTTATCGACCCCCATCAAAACTTTTTTGTTTCAATAAAATTTTACCAGGTTACAGCCTGTTTCGTGAAAATGTACTTGGGGTACGGTGACTTTAGGAACACAGTGTATATGTATATACATACATATACGACAGTCGTTAACCCTGGATACGTGAAGTACATGTGTGCTACGCGAAAAAAAAACAAAGTGAATTTATAGAGATCAATAGATATAAACAATTAAACAAAAGCCACAACGGTGGTGTGATACAATTACAGTGTCTCATTCAAGACACGGTGAACGCGAAACACCAAAATTAGATAAAAACTACACTTGCGCCAGTGAATTTGCAAAACGGGGCCCCGGCCTTAAACCGGCGGCCACGACTAGATCAGCTGATTAGCTGAACTAATAAATTGTTCATTCAAAGGAAGCTTAATCTGCTCCAGTATTAAAGCATACTTTTAGGGAAAATTCAAATAAAAAATAAATAAATATATAAAACCAACAACTTCCAGTACAATGTCTGGTACTGAGAATAATATTAGCACCACTGAACCCGTAAGGCCTAAGACAGCGACGCAGCTGAGACTGGATGCGCGAATGGCTGAAAGACTTGCCAAAATATATCCACACCCAGTTGATTTGTCATTAATCCAAGGGCCGAAAACTTCATCCGTAAAGCGCAAGCAGCAAGGCTCACCAGAAGCAATTAGGAAAAAAACAACTCTGCTAGACCAACCGTGCACTAGCAAATACGCAGCTGCTCAAGCAATGCAAAATCGATTTGCGATTCTAGACCAGGAATCCAATGATGACTGTGATATGGCAGCAGCCCCAGCAGTCACAGAGCAACTAGCGGAGAATCTAGCAGAGAAACCAAATCCTCGACCGCCTCCTATTTGGTGTCCAGACATTAAATCTGTGGCACACCTACAACAGGTAATAGATAATGCTATCGATCCAAACTCTTATGTCATTAAGCCAATAAGAAACAAAATCGGAATCCTCACAAAATGTAGCGATGACTACCGCGCAGTTGTAAGACACCTCATAAGCGTAGGTCTTAAATTCCACTGCTACCAGCTGAAGGAAGACAAGCCATATAGAGTCTGTATTAAAGGGCTCCATTCAAGCACAGACGTCGAGCAGATCAAAGCAGAATTAACTGTAAAGGGGCATGAGGTCAAGAATATTTGTAACCCACGCAGCCGCATCGACAAAGAGCCGCTAAACATCTTCTTTGTTGATGTGAAACAGGCCACAAACAACAAACAAATACATGACCTGAGGATCATTGCCCGTCAACGATGCACGGTAGAGCTACCAAGAATATTCAATGACTTAACCCAGTGCCATAAATGCCAGGAATTCGGGCACACTCAGCGTTACTGTCACAAGAATCCTAGATGCGTAAGATGTGCCGGGGATCACCTCTCTAAAGAATGTCCGCGAGCAAAGGATCAGCCTCCAATTTGTGTCCACTGTGATGCACAACACCCGGCTAACTACAAAGGCTGCAACGTATACAAGCGACTGGTAAAGCTTCAAGCTCCAGCGCATAAACGTAATCCGGCAATTCGTAGCACTGCACCGCGCTGCCCCGAAGGAGCATCCGCAAATATCATCACCACATCCCCTACCAATGGTGTATCATATGCCCAAGCCTTAAGAGGAGAGAAATCCCACCCAGCACTAAATATCAATACCCCAGGCATTATTGAAATCTTGCAACAACAACAGCGCCAATTTGATCTCATCAATGCAGAACTAAGAGCAATGCGTGAGCTCCAAGCCCAGCAAGCAAACGTTATGACCAGCCTAATGGCTCTCATCACGAAGCTCAACTCAAAATAATGGCCTTACGTGTGGGCATATGGAACGCCAACGGACTGAGCAACAAAGCCCAGGAATTGGCAGTCTTCCTGTCGAGAAAGAGCGTTGATATAATGCTTATTGCAGAATCTCGCGAATGCCCCACGCTAAGAATTTTCGGATATATACACTATCAGGCCCACGGTGGTGGTGCTAACACATTTGGTAGATCCTCGCTCCTGGTCCGATCAACTCTGGCACACACTCCATTAGTTCAGATCTCCAATGCAATGGTGCAATACTCAGCCATCAGCCTCTCTACAACAATTGGTGAAATAGAAGTTGCGTCCATCTATTACCCTCCAAATACGCACCTCTCTGGACAAGACGTCAGAAATATTCTTATCAAAAGGAAGAATAAAGCAATAATTGGGGGCGACTGGAATGGTTGGCATCCTTTCTGGGGCAGTACTAGATCGAACCCACGCGGAGAATTAATATTTGACGCTATTCAAAGCCAAAGCTACTCCAACTTAGCTACCGGCGCTCCTACGCGCTACCCAACAAACGGACATCAGCCAACCGCAATCGACTTTGCGATCTACAAAGGTATCAGCGACAGACTCCTGAGCATCGAGGAATGCCTGGACTTGTCATCTGACCACCTTCCACTCATAGTCACTCTCTATGCGACTCCCCATCCTTTTCCCACCAAGCAACGCCTTCTGCCAGCAGGTTCAGATCTAGCTACATTCAAGCGCACTCTAGACACTTTACTTCACCCAGAAATAGAGATACGGACTGCAGAAGATGTTGATTACGCAACAACCAGACTGCAAGATGTCATAACAGAGGCGGCGCTCTTAGCCGCACCACCTTCTCAACAAACACATAGTCCCTCGCACTACAGCATTCCTCTTACCCCTCTTACCCAAAGTCTACTTGCGTATAAGCGTTGGACAAGGAGCCGATGGATCCGAACACGTTCAGCCAGCGATAAGAGTCGATACAATGCAGCCACCAGACAACTTAAAGCTGCTCTGGCCCAGCTCCAAAACATGCGCATCAAAGAGGCCCTTGCACGAGCTTATTCTCCAGCTGGTGCAGAATTTCAGCTCTGGCGATACACGCGTAATATCAAAAGACAACCTCTGCGTCGGCACCCTCTTCTGAGCGATTCTGGAGAATGGCTAATGGGAGATGAAGCACAAGCTGAGGCATTCGCGGGTCACCTTCAAGAGCAATTCTCCCCTCTGCTGACAACCGAGCCGACTGACATAGAAAATATAAGAGGAGCAGTCAACTCGCCTATCACTGCGTCCATCCCCATCGAAGCATGCACAAAGGCAGAAGTTGTAAAGTTATTGAAAGAAGTTAAAACAAAAAAGGCACCGGGGCACGACCGAACAGATGGCAAAGTCCTCAGGGCTCTGCCTGAATCCGCAATCGACTACTTCGTAGTGCTATGCAATGCTATTCTTCGCATTCAGCATTTTCCAACCTGTTGGAAACATGCTGAGATAGTCATGATTCTGAAACCCGGCAAACCAGAAAAGGAAATTGCTTCCTATAGACCCATCAGCTTGCTCCCGGCACTCTCCAAAATATTCGAAAGAATATTGCTGCGCAGAGTGCTAAACGAACTGAGAAGCAGGAACTCAATCCCTAACCACCAATTCGGTTTCAGGAGGAAGCATGGTACGCCGGAGCAAGTGCACCGAGTCATCAACCATATTCTGGGTGCGTTTGAATGCAAAGAATATTGCTCTGCAGTCTTTCTTGACGTTAAACAGGCGTTCGATCGGGTCTGGCATCTGGGTCTTTTACACAAAATAAGGACAGCCCTACCTAGCTCTTTCTTCAAGATCCTGGTCTCCTACATTACCGAAAGAAGCTTCCATGTCAGAAATGGACAGGCTACATCGTCAACTCGACCTGTCCGAGCAGGCGTGCCCCAAGGTAGCGTTCTTGGCCCTACGCTGTACACATTACACACTGCAGATATGCCGCTGCCTCCCCACAATAATGGCATGCTCATAGCAACATACGCAGACGATACTGCCATCCTGAGTCGCAATAAGTCGCCGCAAGAAGCCTCTGCTCAGATGCAAACATACTTGCACGAGTTAAATCGGTGGCTTAAGCGATGGAGTATCGTTATTAACACGCAAAAATCAGTGCATGTCACGTTTAGCATCAGGAGAGATGACTGCCCACATGTGAGTCTTGGAGCTACAATACCAACAGCAAAAAAGACGAAATATCTAGGAGTCACCTTGGACAGAAGATTGACTTACGGTCCACACATAAGTCAAACAATTAAGAAATGCAATCTCAAACTAAAAAAACTCGACTGGATGCTAAGAAGCGATAGCACATTGTCAATATACAGCAAGAGAAAAATATATAATGCAATAGTTGCACCAGTCTTTACATATGCAATGCCACTATGGGGATCTGCTGCAATTTCACACATTGAGAATGTTCAAATACTCCAAAACAAGGCCCTAAGGAGGTGGACCGGAGCTGAACGATACGTCAGAGGCGACGTTCTGCACACCGACCTTAATATGCCAACAATTGCCGAGCTCATTGGCAGACACAGCACTAGATATGCGGATAGAATGTCCACTCACCCAAATCAGCTTGCATTTGACCTAGTAACCAACAAAATCAACAGAATGAGCAGAAGACTAAAAAGACTGCATCCATTGGATCTCAGAGACGACATAAACTAGTTTAATAAATGTACCAAAATTAGTAACAATAAAGGCACTCTGCCTGTCCACTGTTAAGGTATACTTAAATTGCGCCATAGAGTTAAGGACAATAAGCTGCAATAAAGAAATAAATATTTAAAAAAAA
The DNA here is from genome assembly GCA_035045345.1 of Drosophila hamatofila. NCBI lineage: Eukaryota > Metazoa > Arthropoda > Insecta > Diptera > Drosophilidae > Drosophila > Drosophila hamatofila. Next base: position 1,039,376 of record JAWNPA010000046.1, read on the forward strand.
AAAAAAAAAAACACATATAAAAGCGTGTCTTCTAGCATCTTCTAAGAATTGAATCGGAAAAATTCCAGCTACTTTGGTTTTATTATTATCACGTTCTGAAAGTTTGATGAAGGTAGTCCCACTACAAAAAGATTTATTCAATAAATAAATTTTCATAATATAGCCCACACGGCAGCCCAAGCGCAGTAACTGGTAACTGCGCAGTTAGAAGAGCACGTGCTTATGCGTTTGTATGCGTGTAGAATGATTGGAATATCAGTACTTTGCAGGGTTCAGGGTATCTCCTAGTCGAGCAGTCTCGACTAGAGCCATCTTACTTGTTTTTTTTTTTATACCCTGAACCCATTGAAAATGGGAAATCAGGGTCTAATGGTTTTGTTAAAAGTATGTAACAGGCAGAAGGAGGCGTGGCAGACCCCATAAAGTATATATATTCTTGATCAGGGCGACGAGCGGAGTCGATTTAGCCCTGTCCGTCTGTCTGTCCGTATGTTTGAGCGCGTCGATTTCAAAAGATATAAGAGCTAGAGACTTGAAATTTTTTTATATTATTGCACGCGCAGATCAAGTTTATTTCAAAAAATCGATAACTGCTTATGTTTTTTTGTTATCGATAAAAACCCTTATCGAAAATCAGTTATAAATTTATATCTTCTACACCTTTGAAGATAGAGTCTCCAAATTTAAAATGTAGAATCATATGTCATATCATATGAATCAACCCCTCGAAACACCCCCTTCCTTACAAGTTTGCAAAAACCGTATTTCATTGTGAGTTGGTACATACACACATTTTCATGTTATTATCACGGTCTGAAAGTTTTATCAAAATTGTCAGTCTACAAAAAAGTTATTAAACAAATAATTTCTCACAGTAAGCCCATGCACAGCCCATGCCTGTTTATACGTGCGTTAGGATCATTCTTTTGGGGAGATCTATTGGGTGGCACTTTTTGAGGCGTCTTTTCTTCGGCTTGGCAGTTAGTCGTCTGGCTAGCAAATTTGTGTGACTGTCAAGCCGTTTAAAATATCTTGCCGAACATAGTTGTAAGACATCGCCCACCTTTGGAGCCTTTAGATCCTTTTTAATGTCTCTGGTTCTCATGTACCATGGTGCGTCACAAATTCGCCTGAGAATTTTTGCTTGGGCGACTCTAATTTTGTTCAAATTAGTTTTGGTCGCAATACCGTATATCTCTAGGGCGTATTTCCAGATAGGGGTTAGGATGCACTTGTATAGCGTGGTTTTGCTGTACAGCGATAATTTGTTTTTCGGAGCAAGAAGCCACGACATCTTTCTGGCTTTCGCCATTATCGACTGCAGTACCATGGTAGTATGGGCTTTGAAATTTAGTTTACTGTCCAGTACTTATGTGAGCTCTTTTTGGGGATTGTGGAGCCCAGCATAGTAATGCATCTACAAGACAAAATTCTTGTGGTAAACGTGACATTTACGCACTTACTGGTATTGATGCCTATGTTCCATTCTCTAGCCCATTCTTCAAAGCTGTTCACATACTGCTGCAAGTATTCCGATTCTGTGTTAATACTTGAACTTCTAGTCAAAACTGCAATGTCATGCGCGTGGGTTGCTATCAAGACATTGTCCTCATCTAATCCTGTAACTATTTGTAGTCGGACGATAGTCTGTATATAGATTTTACAGCGTAGGTCCAAGAAGGGTACCCTGTGGGACACTGCGCAAGCTGAGCGCTTCGAGGATTTTTCTCCATTGACAACAATTCTGAAGCATCTATCCATGAGGAAGCTCGTAACACGCTGGAATAGCTGTGGTGGTAAGATGCTATTCAATTTATATCGAAGACCATCGTGCCACACCCTGTCAAAAGCTTGTCGGATGTCCATAAAAACAGCAGCCGGCCTCGTCTAAATCCGAACTGCCAATTCGGATTTTTTTGCTTGATAGGTTCAAGCTGCAAGATACGGTCAAGGATGACCCTCTCTGCCATCTTCCCTAGCGCCGAGAGCAGGCTGATTGGACGAAATCCATAAGGTTCGGTGTGGTCTTTTCCAGGTTTGGGTACCATCGTGACCAACGCCATCTTCCAGCAGGCTGGGAAGTGTCCCAGTCTTAGCATACTGTTGAGGATTAGGACAATAAACAGCAGCGTTTTTTCGGGCAGAAGTTTTAAAGTTCTGTTATCCAGCAAGTCTTCTTCAGGGGATTTTTTAGTTTTCAGCTCAATCTCTTGAAGTGTGACTGGAGTTGCAGGCAGTGACATCTGAAAGAGTGTCACCAAACTTAGCTCGATATCTCTTCTTGTGCTATCAGAAGTAAGATTAAAAGGCTTAAATCTTTCCTCTAAGCTGTCCGCAAAGATTTCAGCCTTCTGTTGACTGGAATAACACCAACCACCCGATGGATTTTTAATTGGCGTTTTCGGCATGGCGACTCTTTTAAACCGGCTTGTAAGCTTGTGTAATTGAAAGATGCATCGGGGCCCGCACTTTCTAGTATTCCATCAATTTTCCTCTGCTTGACTTTTGCAAGGAGCTTTTGCAGCCGGTTCGAAAGTCTAGTGTAGATCTGATGGACTCGAGTATCCCCGGTTCTTGAATACTCTCTTCTTACTTCTTGGTCCGAGGAGAGCTCATACCTAATTTCGACTGATAGTTTATTTCTCTCAACCCCATTGGTGATAAAAAAAAAGTCCAGAGCAGAGGGCGTGAGCCGAGCGTTATATGAAAAGAAGGTTGGCTCACTAGTAGCTAGGATCTCGCATGTACTACTGGCAATGGAATCTTGCAAATGCTTCCATCGAGGACATGACCTGGCGTTACCCCACCAAGGATGCTTTGCATTAAAATCACCGCCTGCTATGAATATGTTGCCCAAGCTAAGAATTAGTTGCTCAAAGTCATCTTTTGTCCAAGATTGATTGGGAGGCAGGTATATTGCAGAGATCTTGATGCAACCACCATGAGTCAGCACACTCACACTGGCAGCTTGTATTTTCAATCTTGAGATAGGTTCGCAGAGCGCTTTTCGATGTTCCACTGGGGTGATCAGAGTAATATTGATCATAACGTGGTAGAAATATTGATAAGCATGAGCGTCTCAGTAATCAACATTATTACTGTAGCATTTGAGATTCTTTGCGATTTGACCAGTGGTATTTTATTTTTGTTGCTATTTGGAATACCATCTTGTGGCAATCTTGCTGCCGGCTTAAGCTTTTTGCTCAGCTCAATTCTGACTGAACAGTTTTTGTAGCTAGATAAATGATCACCATCGCAGTTAGCACATATCGATTCTTTATTTAGCCTGAGATCACACGAATGTGACCCTGTAAAATGATTGCCTGAGCATTTACCAAATACTGGATTTCTAAGGCAGTAATTTCGCGTATGTCCAAAATCTTGACAGCTAAAACATTTTCAGATCTTTACTATACTTTGCTTTCGTAACTGACACTCTGTGCCTTCCAATTGGCGTGATCTTGAGTGCCTCACCAACATTTTGAGTCTTCTATAAGTTTACGTAAAATAAGATCTGTCTAGTTTTCAGGTTAATTATGTCTTCGCCATCCTCTGGGTTAACTTATATATTGCGCCAGTCCTGGGACAATAGATGTTATTGACTGTTTAGCCATTTTCAGTGAACGTGCGTTCAATTATTTGTTTAGACACATTACTCTTACAATTACTTTGTATGGGGTATCCTCTCTCAGCTGATGATGCCAAAATTCACAATTTTTCGCCGTCAGCATTCTAACAATTTCGCGAAAGCTTTTTGAATGTTTAGCGTATATACGCGACACTCCCGATCTGGACGTACGAATGTCATACTCATCGGCTTGCACTACAGCATTGATTTCTTCTTCTAGTTTATCCATTTTGTTCACTTGAGGCACGCCAGTCACACAAGCTTGATCCTGACTTTCTTCTTCCAGATCCATTATAGAATCTGCTTCCTCAGAAAGCGCTGCATAGCGATTTTTGCTTAGTGCACTATTTGCAGAAGGAGACACTGCCTTGGTGGGCACCTTTAGTTGGCCAGTAGCTTACACCTTTGCCTTACGAATTGAATTGGATACATGCGCTCCACCTTATCGCTTCTTGCTTACGCCTAAATGGAATGGGCATTTGACATTTAGCGCAGCTATAAGCGCCAGGGTGTCATTCAGCGACTTGTTGTTGTTGTTGAGGATATGTTGGGCCCTCCAGTGGTCGCCACAGTGGAAGTGGAAGCATAGCTTGCTTGGGTCATAGCGCAGTACATGTGTAACTTGTATCGCAACTCGTTGTTACCGATGAGAACGAAATGTTTGTTTTGTTTACCAAATTATCAACATGACTGTTTGTTGGCACCCTATTACTTTGAAGGGAGCGTAATTGCGAACGCATATTAGCAGGGTCAGCGTACGATATCTTCCTCATCGTCTGTGTCTTCGAACTTCTCTCACTAAGAAGCGTGCAAAACGACAAGTCCTCATCCATAATTACAATTGCTACTATTTAAATAGTTAAATAGGCAATTGTAAATAGCTTCAGCAGTTCAATAAGTTTGTATATGTGAGATAAAAGGGTGTCGCGTAGCGCAGGGCGAGGGGCAAGCGAAACACCGCCAAAGTCTCTCTCTTTACTGTTTATTACCTACCTTATTTATTATCTGCAGCCGCCACCGCTCAGCAGTGGCTAAAAATATCTCGCGTTTCGTTTTAGATGTCACTTAAACAAATTGTAACAAGCTTATCACAATGCACGTCTGATATATATATATATATATATATATATATATATATATATATATATATATATATATATATATATATATATATATATATATATATATATATATATATATATATATATATATATATATATATATATATATATATATATATATATATATATATATATATATATATATAATATGATTGGCCCTCTTGGAGCAACAACACAATTTGATTCGTCTAAAATAAGAGTTTTTTATTACAATGGAAAGATAGTTACACGTGGTTACTAACCTAAAATAAGAGAATCAACAATTAAATGTTCATGCTCCTATTCTTCACACAGTTGAGACTTCAATTATTATACAACTTGTGTATGGTAATTATTATTTAGCTTAAGATTAAGTTTATAATATTTTTATAATATAATTTTATTATAATTTCACTTCTATAATGTTCACTTTAGGTTTTTTCTTCTTACAATGTTCTTAGTCGACAGCTGATCTTATACGATAGGCTATTAGTTATTTGTCTTAATCTATATGTGGCTCCATCTACCAAACAGCTGATCAGTGGAGTCACATATGCATGTATGCAAAGCTCACAAACATATGGTCAGTGAAAGCTTACATCTCCTCCCCTGAGTTGCTTAATTTTCTATGAAATATGAATTAAGCTTAGAACTTTTTAAATTAGTCAGACATGGGAATAAGCTTTGTGACATGGTATAGAGATATAGATTTTTTCCCACGACCAGTGTTTATTTTACAAATCGAATCAGAGATTTTTTCTTCTATTTCAAATGGGCCAATTCTTATTTCATCCATTTTCCTCCTGTTTAGCTTATTGCCGTTAATTATATAGACCATATCACCTTTTTGAAAATTATGTTTTATTCTATTTTTATCAAATAATGCTTTATTGTATTCATGTGATTTTTTTGATCTGAGCAGGGCTAAATTTCGATCGTGTTCCAAATTTTTAGAATAGTCGTTTATGTTTTTTAGCTCCGGCGGTAGTAGATCCGTTATCTCTCCGTTCATCAGATAGATAGGAGAAAATCCTGTTACAGTATGCACTGTTTTATTGTATTTTTTCACGCATTCTTCTGCAATTTTCGGCCAAGTCTTTTTTGTACCACCGTTGTCATTGAGCGTACATCTTATTTTATTCACCAAGGTTTGGTTGAATCTCTCGTTTAAGCCGTTAGAAAAAGGGGCATCTACTGCGGTTAGAACTAATTCGATTTTTTTTTCTTTAAGGTAGCTTTTGAATTCTTTTGAATTGATGGCCGGATACTGATCTGCGAGCAAGATTTCAATCGAATTCTCCTTCGGTACTTTTTCTATGAGTTTTACAAAGTCATAAGCGAGTTGGTTTTTCGAACATAATATGTAAGCGAATCTAGTAAAGTGATCTACTAATAAATGCAAATATCTTTTTGTCGATCGTTGTCCACCAAATCCTCCAATTGTATCTATAGACATTATTTGTAAGGGTCTTTCCGCGGGACCTAAATACGATAAGAATCCGAATTTTTTGTTTAATCTAGTCTTGTTTCTTATACAAATTTCGCATCTTTTGCAGATTATTTGTATATTAGCTGATAAATTTGGTGCTGTATAAAATGGTTTCATTTTGGCTTCTATTTGACTTATTCCAATATGGCAGAACTCATTATGAATTTTCTTTATAAGTATTTTACTATATTCTTCACTCAAAACTATTTTTTTCTTATTCTTTCCATTCCGCTTGTAATAAATGTCATTTTCCATAATAAGATGTTTCTCATCTTTTAATCTTGCATTTTGCTTCTGATCATTTTTTATATCTATTATGCTTATAATATTTACTGTTTGCAATTTATCTTCATTATTTTCATTTGATTCGTAGACAGGATTTCTGCTAAGGCAGTCAGCTTCAGTATTATCCTTTCCGGGATTGTATATGATTTTGAAATTATATTGAGAAAGATAGTGTGTCATGTCACCCAACTCATCGTCTGTTCTGTTTTTTATGTTTAAGTGCTCTAATGGTTTGTGGTCTGTGTAAACAATGAATTCGATTCCTATTAGCCAATGTTGCCAGAATTTTAGGCATTCTTTAATGGCTAGACATTCTAAAAAAATTGCTTTCTTCTTTTTTTGTGAATCATTTAATTTTTTTGAAAAATAAGCTATTGGTTTTTGCGTACCATCGTTTTGTGTTTGTTTTAAGATAGCTCCAATACCTTTTATGCTTGCGTCTGTGTATATAAAAGTTTGAGCTTTTCGATTGTAGATGGCCAGAATTGGTTTCGAGCACAAGTATTGTTTTACTTTATTGAAAGCTATTTCACAATCAGATGACCAATTGAATGTTACATCTTTTCTGAGCAAATTATGTAGGGGATCGAGCAAAACTGAGATGTTAGGAATGTATTTTCCATAAAAATTGACTTTACCTAAGAATTGTCGTATGTTTTTCTTATTTTGTGGCAAAGGAAAGTCCATTATAGATTTTAAATTATCTTTTAAAGGAGTCACTGTGTTCTCTGTGATAAAATGACCTAAATATCTGACTGAACTTGCCGCGAAATTGCATTTCGTTAATTTTAATCGAAATCCTTCCTTTACTATAGCATCCAACAATTGTCTCAATTGATTTAAATGTTCTTCGAACGTCTTTGAGAAAATCATTATATCGTCTATGTAGTTTACAACAAAATTTGACAAGTTGTACTTTCTAATTATGTTCACTAAAATTCTTTGAAATGTTGCTGGAGATGTTTTTAATCCAAACGGAAGACATGTCCATTGATAATGACCTTCTTGTGTCACAAATCCAGTCCTTTGCCTATCTTGAATTCTCAAGGGTATAGACCAGAAGGCTGAGTTTATGTCCAGCGTTGTGAAAAATTTACAATCAACGGTCTTAACCATTAAGTCTTCAATTAAAGGGAATGGTTGTGATTGAGGTACTATTAGTTTGTTTAAATCTCTAAAATCAATACATAGTCTACTCTTCTTCCCTTCATCTCTTTTATAAGCCAATGTGACCGGTGCTGCAAATGGACTATAGGATTCCTCAATTAGGTTATGTTTCAATAATTGAGCCACTTGCTTTTCAATTTCAATTTTGTCTTCTAATGAACATCTATAAGGTCTTTTGTAACAGTATTTCTCTACTTGTAGATCTATAAACGCTTCATAATTTCTTACTCTACCAACATCAAATTTATCTTTGGCAAAAATATGTTTATAATTATCTAACAAGGAATTTATTTTATTTCTTTGATCAGTATTTAAATGGTCAATATCAATATTGAAATCATTTACATTAATGCCTTCATTGAAATTTACTTGGATTTTAGCAAAAGCATTTTCAATCTTAATTTCTTTTCCATTTTGATTATTATTATTATTATTTGTAATTTTGGTATCTTTCAATATATTTGTATTATCTAGGTTAGATTTTATTTCATTTTGTAAATGGATGTTTAAATTTGAGTCATGGGTTAATCCAAATCTTTTTATAGTATCTAGTCCTATGATCATATCATAATTGAAATCATTATTGCTATATACAAACGCATTGATTCTATCCTCTATATCGTGTATTTTTGCATTCAGTTTTATCAAGCCATCAGTCTTACCCCTGCCACTAATTGTTTTTATTGTACTCCTATGGTTATCTTTTGTCAAATATTTAATTTTCACTAAATTAGAATTTATAAGTGTGACATTTGAGCCGGGGTCATAAATACCCTTGCATTCAGTCTTCCCATTTAGTACTACCTTAACTTCAATTAGTGGGGGAATATTTAGTTTTTTGGATCTTCAGTAGTGTCAATTTCTAATACTGAGTTTATTCTTTTATTTGATTCCGTGCTTTTGGGTCCCTTGGCATTGAACCAGCACAAGTCTACAGGATGATATCTATTTTTATTTCCTTTGCTCTCACAAATCTTACAAGGCTGTTTAAAGCTGGATTTCAATTCTGCTTTAAACGGTTTAGATTTGTTTTCATTGATTTTGACATATTTTGTTTCTACAATGTCTTCATATTTTCTCAGTTCACCGAATAAAGCAACAGGAACTCTGATATTTTGTCTATCAATTTTGTTTCTTATAAATTTTGGTAGTCCATGGGCAATTAGGTTTATTACAGTAGTATTATTCATATTTTTATCAGTCTCAAGTAATAAACGTTCTTTTTTTAATGCGTAATCCAAAAGTGAGCCAGAGATATATTTATAGTTCAACGCATAGGTGACAGAAGACCAACCTCTATCTGCAAAAGTTTGTAAAAAATTTTCTTTCCACGTTACCCACTCAGAGTTCAATGTATGTTTGATTAACATAGAGTTAAACCACTCCTCTACTGCCTCATCTAAGAATAGTCTTAAAGCTTCAATTTTTTCTACATCTTTGCTAATACCCAACCTATTACATTCACTTTCATATGTCTGAATCCATTGGTTTGAATTCATTTTTTTCCCTTCAAATCTCTCAAGCACAAAATTGTCACATATTCTGTTCATATTTGTGGTTTTACAATCTTTTATAGGTTCTTTTTCTCTTTCACATAATTTTCCAAAAAGCTTCATTAAAGTTGTATCTATTTGATCTGCAGAGGTGCCTGATTTGTTTTCCTCAGTGACCGAAATGTCTTGTAGCAGATAATTATTGAATAACATATTACCACTTTCATCTCTATATAGCTTTAGAGTCTCGTTACTTAGCTGCATCCACACATTCCTGAATTGTCCACGTTTTTGCAATGATTTTGCAACGTTCCTGAATTCTGGTAGCTTCATAAGTTCAGGGTGTGCTTTGCATGATTGGTAATCTTGCGGAATGCAGTATTTTTTCCCATCTTCGTCTGTTATAGATTTGATTATAATAGTGTTTGACTTTTGGTCTTCATCCGCAGCTAATTCAAATCCAAATTGTAGCTTTGCCATTGTGTTTTTTTTTCATAAACGTAATAATTGTTGATTTATAATATGATTGGCCCTCTTGGAGCAACAACACAATTTGATTCGTCTAAAATAAGAGTTTTTTATTACAATGGAAAGATAGTTACACGTGGTTACTAACCTAAAATAAGAGAATCAACAATTAAATGTTCATGCTCCTATTCTTCACACAGTTGAGACTTCAATTATTATACAACTTGTGTATGGTAATTATTATTTAGCTTAAGATTAAGTTTATAATATTTTTATAATATAATTTTATTATAATTTCACTTCTATAATGTTCACTTTAGGTTTTTTCTTCTTACAATGTTCTTAGTCGACAGCTGATCTTATACGATAGGCTATTAGTTATTTGTCTTAATCTATATGTGGCTCCATCTACCAAACAGCTGATCAGTGGAGTCACATATGCATGTATGCAAAGCTCACAAACATATGGTCAGTGAAAGCTTACATATATATATATATATATATATATATATATTATTTTTTTTTTTCTTTTTAATTTAATTTATATTTTTTAGTTTTATTAAATATGTTTCATACCGTATTATCAATGCCTATTAAGCATATTTATATATATATATATATATATATATAGGTTGCATACGCATATGAATTTCGCCATTGGGCGCCAAAAGTTCCGACTTGCCACTCCCCTAGTAGGCGTAAGCCCATATTTCTTTGCCAGTTCTTAGAATGAGCTAAAAGTTATGTAACTGTAAAATTTGGATGCAAAGACAAAAAAAAGTGTGAAAATTACAGGGTATTTTTTGGTTTGCCACGCCCCCAAAGAGGAGTAAACATTATTTTTGGGTCATAGATAGAAAAGATTATAAGTAGCTCAACTATCTAAATTTTAAGCTTCTAGCTCTAAATTTGTAGGAGATATAAACTTTTGCGGCCATAGCTTTTTGATCTTGGGTAATCAACCCGAGCATATATATCAAATTTCAAGTCGCTATCATCAATAGTGCTCAAAATATAGCAGAATTTGGAAACATCGTTCTTGCTTTAGAACTTTAGAAGATACAGTTTTAGCCGATTTGCCACGCCGTAGATATATTTGCTATATCTTTTAAATCTTGGGTAATCAACGCAAAACTGCATTCCAAATTTCAGCTCTCTAGCTCTTCAACTAATATGATTTCTGGCATACAGGAAAATGCATTTTCCGATTTGCCACGGCCCTAGTGGGCGAATTTCAAAAATGTTTACACTTTATAAATCAGGGATATATTCAATATCCGCGAAATTAATACGGACAGATGGACCCTGCAAAGTACTGATATTCCAATCATTCTACACTTCTATTATGCACATATACAAAAGCACATGCACACACCCATACGAATGCATCCATACGAACGCATAAACACGCGCTCTGATAACTGCGCAGTTACCAGCGACTGCGCTTGGATTGCAATATGGGCTATTCTATGATAACTTATTTGTTGAATTAAGCTTTTTGTAGTGGGACTATCTTCATCAAATTTTCAGAACATGATATTAACATTCAAATGTGTGTATTTGCCAAAACACAAGTTTCTAGTACTTGATATACGTTTTTTATCGATTATTATCGATAAAAAATGAGACGAGGTATCTAAAACATATAAACTCGTACTGTGTATGGCATACAAAAACATATAAACTCGTACTGTGTATAGTCTCTAGGATTTGTAGTTTAGGAGATCTCTGCGTTCATACGGGCGGACAAACGGACATGGCTAGATCAACTCAGCTCGTCCTCCTGATAAAGAATGTATATACTTTATGGGGTGTGCCAAGCCTCCTTCTGCCTGTTACATACATTTTCATAAAAACATTATACCCTGATTTCCCATTTTCAATGGGTTCAAGGTATAAAAAGTATGCGTACAAACTAAAAAAATAAAAGGAAAAATAACTTTTTTTCAATGAAAATATGAGGTTGGATACCCCTTCCTCTTCTTGGTCTGTTCCAACCGTTTTGGCATTGATGCCACCAATTTCCGTGTGAAATCTACCGGAATTTTAAGCTACTCCTCCATCAGGACCGATTTGAGCATGTCCTTTGAGGTAATTATTCGCTCTCTGATCCTGCGCTTCAAAAAATCTCATAGATGCTCTATGGGATTAAGGTCCGGTGACTGGGGTGGTGAATGTATCTGGTATCGAGTATGATAAAGCAATCAGAGCTTGACATTGAGGGCCGTGTGTTTGGGGTCATTGTCATGTTGGAAGACAAAGTCCTCCCCAAGACCCAATTGTCTGACGCTTTGGTGTAAAAATGTTTTTTAATATGTCGAGGTAATCCATATGGTCCATTGTGGACTCAATATAACCCAAATTGCCCATTCCACTTGTTGCCATACACCCCCACACCATTACGCCTCCTCCACCGTGCTTAACGGTTGGAGCAAGATTTTTGATGTCGAAGGCTGTGCCCTTCTTTCGCCACACAAGCTTTCTCCCCTTGATGCCAAATATACAACATTTGCTCTCATCATTAAAAATGAAGGTCTTTCTGCCTGTTACATACATTTTTACAAAAACATTATACCCTGATTTCCCATTTTCAATGGGTTCAGAGCATAAAAATACAAAAAAATTATCCTTCTATTAATGTTGTTGTACTTTTTTTTACATTTCACGCATTACTTGATTACGTATACGCTTTTTTGTTATATATGGGCTATTAGGGTAAGCGTAGTCAAATGAACTTAACACTTTGTTTAAATATTTAGAGTGCTATATTTATCAAATATACCAAGATTCAGCTCGATATCTGCGTTATTCGACTTTATGCCAATTATGTGTGTATGCATGCTCTTTACAAAAAGTATTTTTTATGCGAATCAACGCTTTTATACCCCTTCCACAAATGAATACAAAAATTTTGCGATTTTGTATTAACGTGGCATGATTTTAGGATACTTTTCTTATAGTATGGAAGAAATGGGACCTCAACTTTTTTTAAGATGCTGCTAGTGCGTGCATACACATGTGTACATATATGTGTAAGGAAAAAGCATATAGTGGGACTTCATATGAGATTCGACCATTTCATATGAGCGCTCGAAACGGGCCTATAAGTGAACCGAGCAAATACGATGTTGCATGGGACCTAATGCTCAAATTTGGTGCGTTGAAAGCTTTGTATTAGATTGCCCATCTATATTAGTAATTCTTATTAACAAAATATATATTTTATGGATTGCGATTGAACATATTTATCCATTTAAATTACTCACCAACGGGCCAATTATCGAAAACAGTTTGAGCAATGTCACCAGCAGAATCAGTTGCATTAAAAACAAATTCTTTTGTTTTACCGCTTACCAAAATTAATCGCAAGTTGATCTGTAAGAAAAACAACTATAAGCATCGAAGATACGCTAAGTGGCATAGCCTCGGTATTTCCCGAGTTTTCCAATCTTTTTATCTTAATTTATTATTTTGTGTATATACACAAGTGGGAAAAAGTATTTAAACATTATCAGCTAGCAACTGGCGGACAATGCTTTGCTGATTATAGTTAAATAAACGGCAAGCTTTTGATGCTCAAACAAAGTTTTTTTAAATTCTCTTTCTGCTGGTAAGAAAGCTGAGAACCGATTTTGAAGATTCCATAAATATTTTGACATCGCATTTAATTGGTTCGCATTGACCGACGAATGTCAAACCCTTGCTTAAGCATACAAATTTTTATTTTTGATAGTTTGCATTTCATTTATAAACTTGTTTATAACAAAGAAATTCATTAAAAATTAAATGATAATTAAGTATAACTCAACTAAAATATTATTGAATTATACCTTATTCCACGGCGTACAGCATATTACCAAATAAATAAATATCATAGCTCGCAAAGAGCACCTAACCGTTTGACCGTAACCGTCTGTTTACTAGATCAACCGAAATTAGTAAGAAAGCATGCCAATGTAATGCCGAGTATAACTCTATTGCAATTGGTTGACAACATAAAAACAAGTAAGAAAGCTCTATTCGAGCCTACTTTACTACGAGATCCCTTGAACCCTTCAAAGAACAGATATTTCAATAATTCTTCGCTTCTTTTATAAGCACACATGTGCTGGAATGTGGTCTTACTATGAGAACTTAATTGTTTAATAACTTTTCTTGTAGATAGACTATCTTCATAAAACTTTAATCATTCAAATGTGCGTATTTGTCTTGAGTATGTTGCTTGCAAATTTGATGGTGAGGGGGCGGATGTGGGGCCGGTATCCAATATATAAAAAGCGATATTTTGTACTTGTTGAATAAATCCTCTTGTATGAGGACTATCTTCATCAATCTGTCGGAACGTGATAAAAACGTTCAAATGTGCAAAAGCACAAGTCTCTAGTATACGAGCCCTAACCACTAATAATTCAAACAGCATGTTTTTTTTGCAGTTCGAAATGTTCTGCACACTATATTATCAATACTACTATAGATAACGCATACCAATGTATTTTGTCTTAAAGAGAATTTTATTCTCTTAACGATGAAAGTTTTGTTTTAATTCAGCTAATTATACCCTGAACCCATTGAAAATGGGAAATCAGGGTATAATGGTTTTGTTAAAAGTATGTAACAGGCAGAAGGAGGCGTGGCAGACCCCATAAAGTATATATATCAGGGCGATAAAAAACCTTATCGAAAATCATTTATAAAATTATATCTTCTACACCTTTGAAGATAGAGTCTCCAAATTTAAAATGTAGAATCATATGTATTTTTAAGATTTTCGGTTTTTGTCATTTTTCACCCTCCAGCCCTCATAACACCCCCTTTCCAACAAGTTTGCACATTTTAATGTTATTATCACGGTCTGAAAGTTTTATCAAAATTGTCTGTCTATAAAAAAAGTTATTAAGCAAATAAGTTCCCACAGTAAGCCTACACAGCAGCCCATGCCTGTTTATACGTGCGTGCGTATGTGTGTATGTGTGTGTGCATGTGTAAGTAGAAATGAAGTGACGAATTATTGAAATATTAGTTCCTGGAAGGGTTCAGGGGATCTCGTAGTCGAGCAGTCTCGACTAGAGCTTTCTTACTTGTTTTTGGTTCGTTTGGTTGTTTTCGATGATGCTCCGTCCTGCTGAATAGTGACTTCACCGCAATCTGCCAGTTTCGGTATTGATGGCACCAAACTATCTTCTAAAATATTAATGTTAGCCCTCCCTTCAATGAAATTTAGTTTTCCTAATTCTTTGACAGACATACGTCCCCATACCATAGTGCTTGCTGTTCTTTTAAGGCAGTCTTTATGGTATGTCTGCCCTCTTACGAATGACGCGTTTTCTCGTATCGCCGACACAACATCGAATTTGGCTTCATCGCTAAATATGATGGTATCCCATTGCCTTTCAGTCAAAGACATCCTTTCCCGATCCCATTGCTAACTTCTTTTTTGACGTAGGGTAACCAAGGGTTTTTCCTTGGCCTACGAGTAAGATAAGTTATTGGGTACGATGCATGGGTTATAACAATTCATACTTTATAAAAACCATATCCAATATTTTTTAAGTGCAGTCGCGTTCATTCTCGCTTGACAGTTTGGCCAATGTTCTGCGACCACTCAGAAGCCAAATTTCTTAGAGATTGGCAATGATCAGCCTTCACAATTTTGGCCAGTTGTCTTTTGTCGCGGGGTGTTATTGCTGATGTTCGGCCTCTATTTGCGAAGTTATTTTCAATATCACCATTTTGTTTGAAAATTTTTATCACCCCATGCACAGACGATTTAGACAAATTTAATTGCATTTTGATCTCCGTAAGTGTCTTCCCAGATTTAATATAATCTCTAATCAATACCGATTTTGTTGCAAATAGGCTTGCCACGTACCATCGTTGCTAAACTTTCACTGATCTGCAGCAATTTTAAAATTTTTTGCATGCTGTATCGTGATATTATTTTCAGATTATAACTAGATAGTGAGTCTGATACATTGGTTGCTTTTGTTTTGCTCTTCTTTTAAGAAAAATGTAAGCTTACGCAGCGTTCGAATTTATAGTGGTCATTTTTTCTTACCTCTTAAGGCTACCGTTTGAACAAATTACTCATATTGTTGTTGTTGTTGGAAATAAAACAAAACTTTTTTTTCATCGTTAAGAGAATAAAATTGTCTTTAAGAAACAAGTAAGAAAGCTCTAGCTCCTATATCTTCTGAAATCGACGCGTTCAAACATACGGACAGACGGACAGACAGACAGACAGACGGACAGGGCTAAATCGACTCAGCTCGTCGCCCTGATCAAGAATATATATACTTTATGGGGTCTGCCACGCCTCCTTCTGCCTGTTACATACTTTTAACAAAACCATTATACCCTGATTTCCCATTTTCAATGGGTTCAGGGTATAAAATTACATTGGTGTGCGTTATCTATAGTAGTATTGATAATATAGTGTGCTGAACATTTCGATCTGCAAACCAAACATGCTGTTCGAATTATTAAGATTTTTTTATTAAGTTTTTGTCAAGTTTTTGTCGTATTTTACCCCCACATCCAAAATCAACGCCCATCCCTATAAATTTGCAAAAAGCCTATTTCAAATACTAGAGACTTGAGTTTTAGCATATACACACACTTTAATGTTATTAATACGTTCTGAAAGTTTTATGAAGATTGTCTGCCTACAAAAAAAGTTATCAAACAATTAAGTTCCCATAGTAAGCCCACACTGCAGCCCATTCCTGCTTATAAGTGCGTGCGTAAAAGCGGAACAGCGAATCGAACGAAACGAATCACTGAAACTGAAATATCAGTTCCCGGAAGGGTTCAGGTGATCTCGTAGTCGAGCAGTCTCGTCTAGAGCTTTTTTATTATACCCTGAACCCATTGAAAATGGGAAATCAGGGTATAATGGTTTTGTTAAATGTATGTAACAGGCAGAAGGAGGCGTGGCAGACCCCATTATATTCCTGATCAGGGCGACGAACTAAGTTGATTTAGCCCTGTCCGTCTGTCTGTCTGTCCGTCCGTCCGTCTGTCCGTATGTATGAACGCGTCGATCTCAGAAGATATGAGAGCTAGAGACTTGAAATTTTTTTCATAGGTCCGTATATATAGCGCGCATATCAAGTTTATTTTAAAAAATCGATAGCTGCTCCCAATATTTTGTTATCGATTAAAAACTTTATCGAAAACCAGTAAACAAAATTTATTTAATACACCTTTAGAGCTAGAGTTTCCATAGATTGTCCGTCTACAAAAAAAGATAAACAATTAAGTTCCCAATGTAAGCCCACATGGCAGCCCATGCATGTTTATACGTGCGTGCGTATGTTTGTATGTGCATGTGTTAGTAGAAGTGAAACGACGAATTATTGAAATATTAGTTCCTGGAAGGGTTCAGGGGATCTCGTAGTCGAGCAGTCTCGACTAGAGCTTTCTTACTTGTTTTTCTTTTGTTTTTTATACCGTTCGGGGGTATAATGTTTTTGTGAAAATGAATGTAACAGGCAGAAGGAGGCATGGCAGACCCCATAAAGTAAATAAAGAGATCTCCCAAACTACAAGTGCTAGAGACTTGAAATGTTGTTTTTTAAGCCTAATTTAAATACTGTTAGACCTAGAGATTTCAGATTTACTGTGAAGATTTATGTGATAAATACAAAGATTTGGTAATTTACAGATTTTTTGATATCACGCCCCCTTCGCCACACATTTGAAAAAAACGTATATCAAGTACTAGAAACTTATGCTTTGGCATATACACAAATTTGAATGTTATTAACTTGTTCTGAAATTTTTTTGAAGATAGTCCCACTACAAAAAGATTTATTCAACAAATAAATTTTCATAATATGGCCCACACGGCAGCCCAAGCGCAGTAACTGGTAACTGTGCAGTCAGTATATGTGCATGAAAGAAGTGTAGAATGATTGGAATATCAGTACTTTGCAGGGTTCAGGGTAGTCTCGACT
Source organism: Drosophila hamatofila (assembly GCA_035045345.1). NCBI lineage: Eukaryota > Metazoa > Arthropoda > Insecta > Diptera > Drosophilidae > Drosophila > Drosophila hamatofila. The sequence goes on from JAWNPA010000046.1 coordinate 1,056,961, forward strand.
AGAGCACTCTTACTTGTTTTCTCTTTGCCTATAGCACGCAACTTCTTAGTTTTTGTTTTGATTTTGTCATCATACGAGATTTTTCTCATGATGAAAAAAGCGCGAGAGAAATGTTTTATTTTCTATTATGCTTTATTTCCGCAAAGAATGCGTGCACTTATTTGGCGCCATCAGATTAGCGCAATCGTAGTTATCTTGCTTATTTGGCAATTACAGTCACCATATTTTTTGTGAAGCTCAATGTATTCAATATCTTTAAATAAACGTTCAGTACGAGTAAAGGAACAGTTCTATCTATGGTTGAAAAATCAAAGATTGAGGCATACTTTGAATCAGGACTATCCTACCATCAAATTGCTGAAAAGACGGTTAGAGCAAGGGGAGCAAAATCTCACTACGGCACAAGAGTATAACACCGTGTTAAAACACTTTTTCAAAATCTGCAGTGGATTTTCCAGCACGATAATGCTCCAAGTCACACTGCCCGATCCGTGATGTCATGGATTCAGGGCCAAAAAGTAGATCTCATGGGGTGGGTACCATACTCACCCGACCTTAACATCATTGAAAACGTCTGGGGATGGTTGGTCACTATAGTACAAAGACAGGGTTAATCGAAGGTATCAAACATGCTTGGTCAACCATATCAATGAATTATATTGAACAACTTTATAATTCATTTTCTAATCGAATTTTTGAAGTAATTTCAAGCAAAGGCGGACCTACGCACTAGTAATATTACTTAAAAATGATAAAAATTTTATATACAGGTGTTATAAACTACAATTATTGGTCATCAACTTAATTAAATTGAATTTAACGCAGGCGGCGCTAACCAACCTTTTTTACTTTTTTTTTTTTTGTACCTTTCTCAAAGACATTTATTAAAAATATTCCCTGAACCCATTGAAAATTGGAAATCAGGGTATAATGGTTTTGTTAAAAGTATGTAGCAGGCAGAAGGAGGTGTGGCAGACTCCATAAAGTATATATATTCTTGATCAGAGCGACGTCCCAAGTTGATTTAGCCCTGTCCTTCTGTCTGTCCGTCCGTCCGTCTGTCCGTATGTATGAACGCGTCGATCTCGGAAGATATAAGCGCTAGAGACTTTAAATTTTTTTCGTAGGTCCGTATAGTGCGCGCATATCAATTTTGTTTTCAAAAATCAATAACTACTCCCGTTATTTTGTTATCGATTAAAAAAATTATCGAAAATCAGCTAAAAAAATATATTTCCTACATCTTTAAAGCTAGAGTCTCCAAATTTGAAATGTAGATTCATAAGTATTTTTAAGAATTTCGGTTTTGTCATATGTTACCCCCACCCCTAAAAGCACCACCTTCCCTACAAGTTTGCGAAAACCGTATTTCAAATACTAGAAACTTGTGCATTGGCACATACACACATTTCAATGTTATAATCACGGTCTAAAAGTTCCATCAAGATTGTCTGTCTACAAAAAAAGTTATTAAAGAATTAAGTTCCCACAGTAAGCCCACATGGCAGCACATGCCGGTTTATACGTGCGTGCGTATGTGTATATGTCTATGTGCATGTGTAAGTAGAAATGAAGCGACGAACTTTTGAAATATTAGTTCCTGTAAGGGTTCAGGGGATCTCGTAGTCGAGCAGTTTAGTCGAGACAGAAAAGGAGCGAAAACTACCTTAAATTGAAATATCAGTTCCTTGAAGGGTTCATGGGATCTCGTAGTCGAGTAGTCTCGACTAAACTGCTCGACTACGAGATCCCATGAACCCTTCGAGAAACTGATATTTCAATTTAAGGTAGTTTTCGCTTTTTTCTGCTCATGAATAAAACAAAGCATGCACACACATACACACATACGTATGCACGTATAAGCAGGCATGTGCTACAGGGTGGGCTTACTATGGGAACTGATTTGCTTAATAACTTTTTTGTAGAGCAATCTTCATAAATCTTTCAGACCGTAATAATAGCATTAAAATGTGTGTTCGTACCAAAGCACAAGTCTCTAGTATTTGAAATTCGCTTTTTGCAAGCTTGGAGAAAAAGGAGGGTTTTAGGGGTCCAGGTTCTATAAAATACAAATGAATCTACGTTTGAAGATTCTAGCTCTAAATATGTGGGAGATATAATTTTATAATTGTTTTTCGATAGGGTTTTTTATCGATAACAAAAAAACGAGATCAGTTATCGATTTTTGGAAATAAACTTGATCTGTGCGTTCAATACACGGACCTACATTTTCCAATTTCAAGTCTCTAGCTCCTATATCTTCTGAGATCGACGCGTTCAAATATACGGACAGACAGACAGACAGGGCTAAATCAACTTAAATCGTCGAAAATATATTCTTGATACTTTATGGGGTCTGCCACGCCTCCTTCTGCCTGCTACATACTTTTAACAAAACCATTATACCCTGATTTCCCATTTTCAATTGGTTCAGGGTATACAAATTTTAAACTGGAGCTCTGATGGTTTAAATTTTATTGAGCATTAGCGGTGAGTGTAAAAGGGGTCGCTAACCTGCTGACACCCAGAGCGTTTTAACAAAATAATTGTGCAATGATTTGATTAGTTAGTTGAACAAAATATTAATAAATGATATAGTCTTACAATTAGTGAATATAATATAAAATTTGACACTTACTTTATCTGATGGTATAGTTCGCGGCATCTTATGTGTAAACAATGGAGTAAAATTTCCTTTTGTGGTAATACGCGAGGACGACAGTGGTCCTTCCAAGGGAACTGTTTGGCTAGACGAGCACATAATGTGTTCCCGTTCTGCCATATCAATGTCATTATTACAACGGGAATCAGATTCTTGCCTTTGCGGAATAAAATGACGCTGCTGTTGGTGGGATGATGTATTTGTTGCGGGCGTCTTACTACATGTTGCTATTGACGGCAGGTATGAGGTTTCCCTCATAGATAACATCGTTGTACCAATAGAAGTGCTCATGTCGACGCTATTAACACCAAATGAACCCGTTGTAGATAATTTGTTTAGTTTGGTAAATGACATTTGATGGTGGCGATGGCCTATGTTAGTATTGGTAACAATAGCAGTCGTAGTAGTTAGCATATTATGTGTTTCATTAGCATCTTATTATAAAAAAAGAAATAAAAAGAGAAATAAAAAATAATAATAATAATTTGCTATGGTTACACAAACCTTACAAAGAACTTTTTGTATATATTTACATACATACATATGTATGTACTATATATGTATGTACATATGTATGTATATAAATTTATTTACTCTAAGGCCAATATGACATTTGTGTTGCACTGAGTTTATGTCTCGTATGCTCAATATACATATGTACATGTATGCACATATATATATGTACATATGTATGTAGGCATTCCATTTTATTAACTTACTTCGAAGTAAACTAATCAATTTTATGTTCAAATTCAAATTCTTAACGCGGGACGTAATAAATAATTGCTTCAGATTATTTAGTGGTACTGCAGAAGTTCAGAAGTACGCCACGATTTGAACAGAATTGTTATTTAGAATGATTTTTCACAAAAGAGGTTTAGAAGTACACGCTGTTTGCACTGATTTCATTTCATCTACAATTGATTTGATTACTTGGATTATGTACGCTTATATTTGTATTTACGAAACTTGCACACAATGATATAAGTTAATGGACGCGCTCGCGCATGCGTATGTTGTTGTGTTCATTGTTTTGTATAAGCAATGTATTTTTCTTTGAGTATCATTAAATTATTTTGCCACACCTACGTGCACAATGCAAAAATATTTAAATTTAAATTAAAATCCTAAAATGTATTCGAATAAGAAATAAATTATATATTTAATTTATAATAAAATAATCCCGAACGTAACTACTTGGTTTCAGAGTTGTAACAATCATCATCGGAACAAACAAAAGTATTACCACTAACCATATGTTGTATAGCTAGTGGTATGACGTTAGCTTTACCGATATATCATCGATATTTTTTCCTTTTTCGATATAACAATATTTGCATCTGCAGAATCCATAGCTTGCAAATAACTCTCGACCGTTCCTGGTTGTCTGCAAATACATACATATGTACATATGTGTCTTTTCTTGACTCTTTATGAAAAGATTCAAGAACAACTGATTCATAAATGAGCTCGCTCACGCTCGGAGCGAAACCGTTTTTTCTATTCTGTTTTGTTCTGTTTGTTCCGAGACCGTTTCGTCGATTTTAGCAAACGGTCTTTTGCGTACGTATTGGTATACATTAACACGCATAGGCAAGTTAATCGTAAAGCGTCTGTTTTTCAAACGAAATATATTAATTGCGATCTTGAATTGAGTGTGTGAAGTTGTAAAATATTTATTGTGCAAAATGGGAAGAGACTTGAATATAAAAGTGCACCAATTCTGTATAAATAATTATATGTGAAGACCGTTTGCGTTACGTTTCCCAATAAAATAACTACATAATTTATAACAAGTAAGAAAGCTCTACTCGAGACTGCTCGACTACGAGATCCCCAGGAACTGATATTTCAATAATTCGTCTACACATGCACACACACATACGCACACACGTATAAGCAGGCATGGGCTGCCGTGAGGGCTTACTTTGGCAACTTAATTGCTTAATAACTTTTTTTGTAGACGGACAATCTTAATAAAACTTTTAGACCGCAATAATAACATTCAAATGTGTGGATGTGTCACAGCACAAATCTCTAGTTTTTGAAATATGCTTTTTGAAAACTTGTGGGGAAGGGGTTGTTTTGGTGAGTGGGGGGTAAAAAAGGACAAAAACCGAAATTCATTAAAAAACATATGAGTCTTCATTCAAAATTTTTAGACTCTAGCTTTAAAGATGTAGGAAATATAATTCTTTAACTGGTTTTCGATAAGGTTTTTAATCGATAACAAAAAAACGGGAGTTGTTATCGATTTTTAGCAACAAACTCGATATGTGCGCGCAATATACGGAAAATAATTTTAAGTCTCTAGCTCTTATATCTTCTGAGATCGACGCGTTCATACATACGGACAGACGGACGGACGGACGGACAGACAGACGGACAGGGCTAAACCGACTCAGCTCGTCGCCCGGATCAAGAATATATATACTTTATGTGGTCTGCCACGCATCCTTATGGGAAATCAGGGTATAATGTTTTTGTAAAAATGTATATAACAGGCAGAAGGAGGTTTGGTACACCCCATAAAGTATATACATTCTTGATCAGGATGACGAGCTGAGTTGATCTAGCCATGTCCGTTTGTCCGCCCGTATGAACGCAGAGATCTCCTAAACTACAAATCCTAGAGACTATACACAGTACGAGTTTATATGTTTTTGTATGCCATACACAGTACGAGTTTATATGTTTTAGATACCTCGTCTCATTTTTTATCGATAATAATCGATAAAAAACGTATATCAAGTACTAGAAACTTGTGCTTTGGCAAATACACACATTTGAATGTTAATATCATGTTCTGAAAATTTGATGAAGATAGTCCCACTACAAAAAGCTTAATTCAACAAATAAGTTATCATAGAATAGCCCTTATTGCAATCCAAGCGCAGTCGCTGGTAACTGCGCAGTTATCAGAGCGCGTTTTTATGCGTTCTTATGGATGCATTCGTATGGGTGTGTGCATGTGCTTTTGTATATGTGCATAATAGAAGTGTAGAATGATTGGAATATCAGTACTTTGCAGGGTCCATCTGTCCGTATTAATTTCGCGGATATTGAATATATCCCTGATTTATAAAGTGTAAACATTTTTGAAATTCGCCCACTAGGGCCGTGGCAAATCGGAAAATGCATTTTCCTGTATGCCAGAAATCATATTAGTTGAAGAGCTAGAGAGCTGAAATTTGGAATGCAGTTTTGCGTTGATTACCCAAGATTTAAAAGATATAGCAAATATATCTACGGCGTGGCAAATCGGCTAAAACTGTATCTTCTAAAGTTCTAAAGCAAGAACGATGAAATTTGGTATGTATACTCGGGTTGACTACCCAAGATCAAGAAGGGATGGATATATGGAGCTACAGATACAAATATAAGACCACATGGGGCGTGGCAAACCGAAAAAGTTTATATCTCTTACAGTTTTTAAGCTAGAATCTTAAAATTTTGATAGTTGAGTTACTGATAATCTCTTCTATCGATGATCCAAAATTAATTGTTACGCCTCTTTAAGGGCATGGCACATCGAAAAATAAATTTTTTTGAGTCTAAGCGTCCAATTTTTACAGTAACGTGACCTTCAGCTCATTTTAAGAACTGGACTAAAATTATAGGTCTACGTCCACTGGGGGCGTAGCAAATTTTTGTCGCTCAATAGCGAAATTCATATGTGTATGCCACCTATATATTTAAATATGCTTAGTAGGCATTGATAATACGGAAGGAAACATTTTTAAGAAGATAATGATAATACTGAAGGAAACATTTTTAAAAAGATAAAAATATCCGCGGGGCTCGAACCTGCACCTCAATCTACGCCCACTGGGGGCGTGCAAAATCGACATGTGTAGCGCCGAAATGCAAAATTCATATGCGTGTGTCACCTACATATATGTATATGTATATATACATATACATATGTATGTATATAAGCTTAATAGGCAGTGATAGGACAAAAGGAAACATTTGTAGGTAATTTAAACAAGTAAGAGGGCTCTAGTCGAGACTGCTCGACTAGGAGATACCCTAAACCCTGGTTCCAATCATTCTACAAATTTGGGGCAAAGGGGGCGTGGCATCCAAAATCTTTGTATTCATCACATTAATCTACACAGTAAATCTGAAGTCTCTAGGTCTAACAATATTCAAACTAGGCTTTAAAAACAAAGTCAGATTTTTTTATTGTTATCGATAAAAAAGAAATGGGATGAGTTATCGAAAAAATATGATAAACTCGTACTGCGTATGGTATACACGAGTATACATGTAAAATTTCAAGTCTCTAGCATTTGTAGTTTAGGAGATCTCTGCGTTTATACGGACGGGCATAGCTAGATCAGTTCAGCTCGTCATCCTGATCAAGAATATATATACTTTATGGGGTCTGCTACGCCTCCTTTTACGTGCTACATTTTCACAAGAACAGTATTCCCTGATTTCCCATTTTCAATGGGTTCAGGGTATAAATATACTCGGGTTGACAACCCAAAATCATTTTAGATACATACCTATGTATGTATGTATGTACGTATGAGCGCAAGTAAATTCGTTAAAGGTCAGTTACATAAAGTCGAACTGCGAATTTTGTCTCAAAGCTTGTGTGTGCGGACTTTGATAAACACTTGACGAATATGTGCGAGCTCTGGTAAAAGTGATCTGAGCAAGACAATTTGACGCAATGTACCCCTGGTTTAGTATAAATAATATTTATTGTGTTTGATCAGTATTCGATATTTATCGGTGCAATTGTGTATGTCATGCAATTTAAGATCATTAGTTACGTACAAATGTACATACATATATTCTGTCGGTAATAAGCTACACATATCGGAGGTTTGTGTATGCAAATCGTAGATTAAAGTCGAGAATATATATATATCTATATATATATATATATATATATATATATATATATACTTAAATATATATATGTATATAAATAAATATTTTTAGTACTAGATTTGTGTTAAATTCAATGAATACATCAATACGTACGTCAACATATACAATGCTAAATCGTGCAAAAAATAAGTATATACATATGTATGTACTTATGTATGTATATTATTTGTGTATGTAGATTAAATATAATATATAAAAATTTAAATGTATACAAAAATATTTCTAAATTTAATAATATATACATATGTACATATATTAATCAACTAATTTTAGTGTAATTGAAGTGGGAGCTATGTATGTATAAAGTGTACCACGTGTCCTTTCATTAATTATATCAATTACACTTATTCGATCTACATACGTATGCATGTATGTATGTATGTACATACATATGTATATTAAAATTGTAGACAATTTTGGCTTTTGTCGTTAGTTATGTACATATGTTAATTATAAATTCAAATTTCTTCTGCTTACAGAAATGCAAATGTTAAGGTGTACGTAATTTAAGCAATATTCAATTAAGAGCTATTTAAAAAACTATATAAGCCAACTTATTTACCTTTAAAATAAGCAGATCGGTTTGGATAAAGTATGGATTTATTGTGTACTGAAAGCATAGTGACTCATTCGGAAATATCGTTATTTGGGTATAATAGCCAAACACCACAAAATATTACAAAACAAAACATCCAACGTAGCTCCTTTAGCGAGTCTATATCTTGTTCATCAGCATGCTTATCGACTATCAAAACAGGCAGCACTGCGACGAGTGCTAGAACCAATAGGCACACTGCAGAGAGTTCTAGTGTACCTATCGCTTGCAGTATGAGTAATCTGATTTATGTGTTTTCTTCAGTTGCAACTCCTGTAAGTGCAACCAAATCAACAAAACTTCAACAGAGAAGGTCAACCAGTTGTCAATTACTGTGTAAAGTTCCTCCTAATCGGCCATGTAATAACAATACCAAGTGGCTGTGTACAGCAGTAATAAAGAAAACAGATGCTGCAGACGATAACCATTTTGTTTATGAAAATGCACACATGGTCGTTACTGATCCCATTTTTAAAACAGACCGCTGTTTAAAAAATGCGTTAAAATCTGAAGAAAAGTACCAACATGTGCTTGGAACATATTTTAAAACTGTTCAAAAAGATATCACCCCGGCTATGCGCAAAATTGTAACTCAATGGATGATGGAGGTGAGTAGCTATTATAAGATCCCAAAGTAGAAAATGCTCATTCATAAATTATAATCAACTTTAGATGTACTGTAAAAAAGTACATATTTTTAATAATCATCAATATATACAATTAACATACGTGTGTCGGAAAAGGTATTTTTTATAAATAAAAAAATTAACCAAATAGAATAGAGTATTTATTAAACAATACAAAAAAAATTTTTTTTTGCAAAAAACTTCAACGTACTTTTTTTTAAAAAAATTAAATAACAAAAAAAAAAAACTCAATTTTGCTGAACAAAATTATTGGCACACTTGTATATTTTTGGTTTTTTTTTAAACAATTTGACCGATTGTGCAACATTGTTTTGGCAATTTCACCATCTATTATGTTCCGTTATTTAAAACATCGCAAATTTGAATTCTAATATAGAACATTTTTTTTTACCAACTGAGCATATTTCTTGACTTTTCTTAATAATGACACCTAAGCTGAACGAAACATCGGTAGCTCAAAGGAAAATTATCCTGCATTTGCACGATCAAGACAAATTTTATGCAAAAATTGGTGAGATAACGGAAAGAAGCCATTTTACATTTCGAAGCATCGTGCAGCGCTTCAAGTGAGCTCGCAGCCTGCAAAGTTCAAAACATACAGGTCGCCCAAAGTTGTTGGACAGCCATGAATGCAGGAAAATCGTTCGAAAGGTGCAAGTGAACCCCAAAATAACATCCATACAGATTGCTGCTGAGGTGAAACAGAAATGGGGAAGGATGTGCACCCGATTATGATACGCAGAGTACTGCACAAGGCCCAATACAGAGCGCGTGTGGCTCGACGAAAAACGTGCATCACAGATGGCAATAAAAAGAAGCGTTTGGACTACGCTAAGGAATATTTTAACATGCCATCTGACTACTGGAGTCAAGTCTTGCTCTCTGATGAGAGTAAGTTCAACATATTTCGATCGGATGGGCGCCAATCTGCTTGGAGAAAGCCAAAACAGAATTTGATAAAAACTATATTACGCATGGTTATTACCACAGTTAAGCATGGTGGTGGTGGGGTGATGGTCTGGGGTTGCATGTCTGCTACAGGTGTGGGCGAGTTGGTATTTGTAGACGGAATAATGGACAAGCATTTGTATCTAAATATTTTGAAAGATAACCCTAAAAAAAGTGCCGAAAAGCTACATCTACCAAGCTCGTTCACATTTCAGCATGACAACAACCCCAACCAGTCTGCCCATATCGTCAAAATGTGGCTGGCATACAATACTGCTTATGTGCTACCGCACCCACCACAATCACCAGACCTAAATCCAATTGAACACTTGTGGGAAGAATTGGATAGGCGTATCTCCAAACGGACAATAACAAACAAAGCCACCCTAGAACTAGCTCTTATTGATGAATGGCTGAAAATTAGTGAAGATGTCAGTCAAAAATTAGTTAGGTCAATGCCAAACCGCTTATACGCGGTTATTAAAGCTAAACGGTTACATAATAAATATTAATTATAGTTATAGCCCATTTTTTAAAAATTTTTTTATGTTTTTAAAGTTTTTTTTTTTTTTTGTGCTAATAATTTTGTTTAGCAAAATTGAGGTGTTTTTTGGTTATTTAATTTTTAAAAAAAGTACGTTGAAGTTCTTTGCAATATTTTTTGGTATAATTTAATAAATACTCTATTCTATTTGGTAAATTTTTTTATTTATAAGAAAATCGTTAAAGAAGACTAAAAAATCGCTACAAAGTTTAAAAAGCGTGCTGTGCCAATAATTTAGTTCGTCACTGTATATTAAGTAATAGAGACTTGTACTTTGGCATATATACATTTGAATGTTATTACCACGCTCAGAAAGCGCGTATTTATGCGTGCGTTTGGCTGCATGCGCATGTACATATGTGTGCATGTATTTTTGTATATGCGCATAAAATAGGCATAGAATATTTGGAGCATCAGCTGTTGGCAGGGTTCAGGGGATCTCCTAGTCGAGCAATCTCGACTAGAGCACTTTGACTTGTTTTGTTATCGATTAAAAATCTTATCGAAAGTCTGTTGAAAAATTGTGTTTCCTACATATTAAAAGCCAGAGTCCAAATTTTAATCGTAGATTCATTTGTATTTTATAGAATATCGATTTTCCGTATTACCAAAATACTGGCTCATTCGGGCAACCGTCGATTCGATATTAATTTTTTCTTATATTAAGTTAGAAATTATAAAATTGCTTATCTTAAACGTTATCCAACTAACCTACATTTATTATTTAGGTGTGTGTTGAGGAGAAATGTCAGGAGGAGGTAGTTTTACTAGCAATTAACTACATGGATCGTTTTTTGTCTAAAAAATCTGTGCGAAAAACTCATCTACAAATTTTAGCAGCAGCCTGTTTATTACTTGCTTCGAAACTACGGGAACCCAGCTGCCGAGCCCTATCGGTAGAACTTCTTGTATTTTACACGGACAACAGCATATGTAAAGATGATCTTATAGTAAGTAATATAAGCATTTCTGATTTACATTTTTATTGTCCCAGGTTGAACTAAATTACTAAATTATATTAATTTTTATTTTATAACTGCATCTACATTTAATATATATACAATAAATTAAGAGTCACCAATTCCTTTATAAATTATTTCAGTTCATTAATTTGTTTTTCCGCCTTGAACCCTTAACCATACGACACATAGATACATTTTTAACACAAAATTTTTACTTTGTGTACAAATATTATGTTTTGAAAGTGCTTATTCGTAATTACAACAAAAAATTCATTATAAATATTAATATTTGTGAGAAGGACATATTAAAATCTTGAAGCGCATCAGACATACCTTTTCGCAACCAGCGTGAACGCACACCTACACTCCCTTGTTCGATTATACGAGCATTTATTAGTCTATATTCAGTTACCTCTAAAGTTTTAAAGTTTTTCGATCTTGTGAATTTGCACACATACATTTGAATATGTGTGTATGATATTTCAAGTTTACAGCTCTTATGTCTTACAAAATCCCTGAAATCATACGGACGGGCATACGGACAGACATTCATGGCTCGATCGGCTTAGGTCGTCGTTCTGATCGTTAATATAAAGACGTTGCTATGTTACCTACATTTTCACAAAATGATCCCATTCCAATTATCGTCAGACCATAAAAACTGAGAGAATTCATTCGTTTTCAAGATTAAGTTAAAAGATTTAAATTCAACAAAACAAAATAATTTATAAAATCATATAAACTGTAAAAACAGCACCGTTGTCTCTCAAGTCTCCTTTTTAAAGTTTTCAAATCAATATACGAACCATTGTTAGTGCAATAATAGTTAAGCACAGATTTGGTTTGATATAAAGACTGCAATATACTACATAATTCGACATAAAAAAACTAAAAATCTTACCATCCTATGAAACCAATCAACAGTATTGCGCCTTGAACAGAAAAATAATCTGAATTGCACACACATTATCCAAAAAGATTTGCCTGAATTGGAGTGAGCTTCATTTTGCACTGAACTTAAAATATTCGTCCGCTACCCAAGTAGCCCTTTAAACGACGCGATGGACAGCGACGCTGGAGACACAATCGCTGACACGGCGCCTCATGACTCCGGTAGGCACTCAACTCTGGCGCGGTGGTTTCGGGTTACATTGCAGCTATGTTCCTTAATATCCGACATTTTGCCGTGATCAGCAATTCTTGGCCCGCGCGTGTTGACTCCTCCCTCTTAAGTGCGAGCCGTCCTCGGATTTCCTTGGACATGCCTCCCGCTCAGCTGGGCGTCGGCGGTTGCGACGTATCGACCGGATAGTGCCGTAGCAGGTCAGGATGAGAACGAAGGTCACAGCGCTGCTAATATAAGGTCTTATTATCTGCGCTGACTGCAAGCCGCCAATATGTTGCAGGTTTTGCAGACTCAGGCTGTGGAGGAAGGGAAGAATCAGGTATTGGTGGTGATCGGTCATAACTAATTGTGCAGTGATGCCGGCAGGCTTCTTTTTTACAATGTCAAAGACCGCCAAATATGTTCCGTTGATAGTTTGGCCATTACCCTTGTTGTCCTCAACTCATGGTGGCATCGTTGATGATTATGACACCCTCCACGACCAATGTCGTTGGTGGCAGATGACTGCGTCGAGTGTTGCAGTGGGCGACAGCTCCAGATAGTAATTGCTGCGCACAGGTTGTCTCCTGAAGTCTCCTGCAGAACGTGGTGCTCACAGCAGCGTCGCATCGATGAACGGCGAAGGTGTGAGTTCCGCAATCGGTTACTAGCTATTATCCCCAAAGTCTAGTATTATATTATTATGTTGTACAGGGTAAATAATAATTTTCTTACAGACTAATATAGGTTTAGAGTATTTGATGAGGAAATACAACATTTCGGAATTTTGGAAAGCCTTAATATTATATACTCTCAAGATATCTGCTATACTTATATTTGTGACGTGCTCTCTTGCCAATTCTTTTATATATAAGCGGGCTGATGAAATTTGCTTTAGCTAGTGTTACTGTAAGAAGTAAGTCCTCCAGACGTGTGATAATCATTCTGTTTCTTGACATAATAATTTCTAATAAGTAATTTGAGCTGAACCATCTGTTTTGTGAATGGCGTTTAGCAATTGGGTAATTTCGTCAATTTTATCTTGAACTTTTTAGTTTACCTCTACCTGTCTGTTTTCCGCGTCAGTCAGTTGCGTCTGTCGAAACTTAATTTGGTCCCAGTCGCCGAAGTCTGGTGTGCCTGCAATTACCTTTAGTGAGGAGACAACTAGTATTGATATGAGCAAATATGCTAACCTGTAAATTGTAATTAGCTTTCTCGACGGAAAAGCCTCGAATAACGCATGTTGAATGAAAGCTAGAATGGGTAGTTTGCAGCAAATCGCGTTGACCACATATGCCTTTACGAGATCTTTTACTGTCTGTAGACGATTCTCTCGGTCGAAAAACTTTACTTAACGCCCAATTTGTTCGTCTTTTACTGATGGGTCGCTGCCTTCTTCGATTACTCTCTGGTTCCTAAAGCAGTTAGCATATTTATCGGTAGTTTCTATAGTGTATGTAAACGATTCTTCACTATGAACTGTGGCAGCATCAGAATCTGCAGATTCGCTCAAAGCATTGATGTTTTGGCGAGACTAAACGTCTGCCACGAAATTTTCTTTGCCAGGTTTTTAGAAAATATTGGCATTATGCTCATCAATAAAAGCTTTCCCGCCTTTTAACTTGACATTTGGGTTTTTTCCGCTACCGCAAATGTTAATGGCTGGTGATTGGTGAAGATGTTAAAATTGTTGACTCCGTACAAATACTTACGGATTTTCTTTAGGGCCCAGACAATTGCTAACAGCTCACGTTTATTTGTGGCAAATATCATTGTAATTGGTCGTCCTCCTTGGGAGAGTATAGCGTCAGGACCGTAGCCTGAAGCGTCTGTATCACGTCTTCGTTTGAAATCCGCCCTGGACACAGTAAGCCCCAAATATTCTACACTTATTTTTTGAAAAATCTAGACTTTTCCGGGGATATCCTCATGCCCGCATCTCGGAGACATTCTAGGAACTACTCGGATGTATTTGATATGTTCCTCTTTGTTTGGGGAGAAAAATTGGACATCGTCTACGTAGAAGTAGCATGTCTTCCAGATTTGGTCGCACAAGACATCATCTATTGCCCTTTAGAATAGGTTTGGGGCGTTGTTCAGCCCAAAAGGAAGCCTACAAAACTCATACTTGCCGTTGTTTATAGAAAATGCCGTTTTCTGTCTATCTCTTTCGGCCAGCTCTATCTGGTGGAAGCCTGATTTGAGGTCTAGGGTTGTAAAATGTTATGCTTCGCCCATATTTGACAATTGATGAGATACTAGATATTGGATACTTTTCATACCTAGTTATACCCTGAACCCATTGAAAATGGGAATTCAGGGTATAATGTTTTTGTGAAAATGTATATAACAGGCAGGAGGAGGCGTGGCAGACCCCATAAAGTATATATATTCTTGATCAGGATGACGAGCTGAGTTGATCTAGCCATGTGCGTCTGTCCGTCCGTCCGTATGAACGCAGAGATCTCCTAAACTACAAATGCTAGAGACTTGAAATTTTACATGTATACTCGTGTATACCATACGCAGTACGAGATTATCATATTTTTTCGAAAACTCATTCCATTTCTTTTTCATCAATAATTATCGAAAATCTGACTTTGTTTTTAAGCCTAATTTAAATACTGTTAGACCTAGAGATTTCAGATTTACTGTGTAGATTTATGTGATAAATACAAAGATTTTGTAATTTATTCTGAATTGTTCTGAAAGTTTGATGAAGATCCACTACAAATAGATTTATTCAACAAATAAATTCTCATAATATAGCCCACACGGCAGCCCAAGCGCAGTAACTGGTAACTGCGCAGTTAGCAGAGCGCGTGTTTATGCGTTCGTATGGATGCATGCGAATGGGTGTATAATGATTGAAATATCAGTACTTTGCAGAGTTTAGGGTATCTCCTAGTCGAACAGTCTCGACTAGAGCCCTCTTACTTGTTGAATAAGTTGTTTTGTAGATGAACCATATTCATCAAACTTTCAGAACGCATTAATAACATTAAAATGTATGTGTTATTATATATTTATTTTCAAAAATATGTTTTGACATAACTAGATTCAAGCTTAGGTAAACTAAACAAGTAAGAACTTTGCAGTCTGGCGTTATCGGCTGCTCTAATTGATTTTGGGTTGTGTATCCGAGCGCCAATAGTACTCAATATATAGCAGGGCTTGAACCCATTAAAAGTGGGGAATCCTAGAGAACTATTCCCGTTTACAGCTATATAGTACGTCTTTAAAGCTAGACTCTCAAAATTTTGCATGGGTTTTTTATATAATTTTGATTTGTGTTATATTATGGATACCGGCTCCAAATTTTACCGAATACCCCTTTTAATGTCAGTTGCAAATGTAGCTATGTGAATGAGTTGTCATTTCTGAAGAAATAACAAAAACTCAATAGAACTGTAGATCATATTCTAAAAGATTGTTTAAATTATGCTAAGACAGAATTTAATAAGAAAAATATTTGGGCAATTAGCAAACGCACCTGCAAGCAGCAGCAAGCGGAACAGATTGTTTTTCCAATACGTATGCACATATTGATCGTTTATTCTCTGCATACAGACATATGCATATATACATATGTATACACATAAGGGAGGGGGCCCAGCTGTGACACAGGCCCAGTTGAGACACAGCTAAATATTTTTGACATGCAGTATGAGAATGACAGTTTAAGCCCTGTCAATCATGTTCTTTTGATGTTCTGCAACTTTTGGACAGACACCAACGTTAATAGTCGCATTGTGTATACGCGCACCAAACATCGTGTTGAAAATCGTGCGAAAAAGTTTTTTTGATTTAGAAGTACCAAAATTTTGTGAAATTAACAGTGTAAAGGTGAGTGAAATGCATCAAAATATTGTATTTGCCGTATATTTTGTGATTCTATATGGTTTTATGTGATTATGTGGTGTCTATAAAAAATTTGCTTGTCATACACAAAAAGGCGTCGTGACCCGGTTGGGACACAGCGGGTGGCCCACAACTGAGCAATACTCTAGGATAGGACGCACAAGCGAAATAAATAATTGCTTGGTAATAAAAGGATCTATAAACTCCTTAGACCAACGTTTAATAAAGCCAAGCACGCGTTTGGCTTTTTTTATGAGGGTAGAAATATAAAGATTAAAATTAAGTTTACAGTCAAAGAACACCAAGATCTTTGACTAAAGATGCGTTGTAAGGAAATATTAATTTTATAGTCAACAATATGAGGAACGGTACGACTGAAGGTCATTGTCATACACTTTGAGCAATTTAGGTGCAACTGGTTTGCTACACACCAAAGTTGAAATGCATTAAGGTCCATCTTTAAGGTGTAGATGCTCATTTGCACTGGAATATGAAAGGCAAAGTTTTACGTCACCTGCATACATCAATATGGATGAATGAGAGATACAGCTAGGAAGGGAAAAGAGTAATGGTCCCAAATGGCTACCCAGAGGTACAGTAGGCGACACAAAGATAAGTTTCGAAATAGCTGTTCTAAGAAAGACTCTTTGTGTTTTACCTTTTAAATGTGATGAAATCCATTACAGAAGTTTAGGGTGAAATCCCAAGCGACCAAGCTTTTGAATTAATATGTTATGATGTACGGAATGAAAAACATCAGTTTGCATTTTATTTCGGAAGCTATCATTGATTAGAGTGAAATGGATTCTAGTAAGTTAGTTGAGGTAGATTTTTTTTTTATTTTTTATTTTTTGTTATTTTTTTATTGAAGCTTATTGTCATTAACTCTATAGCGCAGTTTTAGGTATACCTTATCTATGGACAGGCAGATTGCCTTTATTAATACAAATCGTTTGGTTTATTTATTATACTAGTTTAAGTCGTTTCTGAGATCCAAGGATGCAGCGTTTTCAGTCTTCTGCTGATTTTGTTAGTAACTGATCGGATGCAAGCTGGTTTGGGTGAGTGGACATTCTATCCGCATATCTTGAGCTGTGTCTGCCAATGAGCTCGGCAATTGTTGGCATATTAAGGTCGGTGTGCAGAACTTCGTTTCTGTTTTGGGGTACTTGAACATTATTAACATGTGATTTTGCAGCAGATCCCCATAGTGGCATTGCATATGTGAAAACGGGTGCCACTATTGCATTATATATTTTTCTTTTACTATATAGTGACAATATGCTGTCGCTTCTTAACATCCAGTCAAGCTTTTTTAGTTTGAGTTTGCACTTTTTGATTGTTTGACTTATGTGTGGGCCGTAAGTCAATCTTCTGTCCAAGGTGACTCCTAGGTATTTCACCTTTTTTGCTTGTGGTATTGGAGCTCCAAGAGTCACTTCAGGGCAGTCGTCTCTTTTGATCGCTTAAGCCACCGATTTAACTCGTGCAGGTATGTTTGCATCTGAGCAGAGGCTTCTTGCGGCGACTTATTGCGACTCAGGATAGCAGTATCGTCAGCATATGTCTCTATGAGCATACCAATTTTGGGGAGAGGCAACGGCATATCAGCTGTGTGTAACGCGTACAGCGTAGGGCCAAGTACGCTACCTTGGGGCGCGCCTGCTCGGACAGGTCGAGTTGACTATGTAGCCTGTCCTTTTCTGACCTGGAAGCTTCTTTCTGTCATATAGGAGACCAGGATCTTGAAGAAAGAGCTAGGTAGAGCTGTCCTTATCTTGTATAAGAGGCCCAGATGCCAGACCCGATCGAACGCCTGCTTAACGTCAACAAAAACTGCAGAGCAGTATTCTTTGCTTTCAAATGCACCCAAAATATGATTAACAATTCGATGCACTTGTTCCGGCGTGCCATGCTTTCTCCTGAAACCAAAATGGTGGTCTGCGATTCTTTCGAATATTTTGGAGTGTGCCGGGAGCAAGCGATGGGTCTGTAGGACTATCATGACTATCTCAGCATGTTTCCAACAAGTTGGAAAATGTTGAATGCGAAGAATAGCATTGCATAGCATTACGAAGTAGTCGATTGCGGATTCAGGCAGAGCCCTGAGAGCTTTGCCATCTATAACTTCTCTCAATAGCTTTAAAACTTCTGCCTTGGTGCTTGCTTCGATGGGGATGGATGCAGTGATAGGGGAGTTGACAGCTTCTCTTATATTTTCCACGTCAGCCGGCTTGGTTGTCTGCATAGGGGAGAATTGCTCCTGAAGGTGACCTGCAAATGCCTCAGCTTGTGCTTCATCTCCTATTAGCCATTTATTTATTTATTTAAAAAAAGAAATTGACAAAACTAGAGTCAACTTAAACTATATATTAATAAAGTATATTAAATAGCCTAAAATAACAAAAGTTATCAATAATATCGCCAACCCGGTGGGGGTAATTTATTTGCTAGTCCGGCCAGCTATGCCCCAATTCACAGCCATATATGGTCAGTGATATTATTGAACTAAGAAAGATAGAGATTATTAAAGGAAACTACAAAGTAATTATTAAAGAATCTTAAAAATAAATATGGTAAATAGGATTGGGAAATCACTAAACAAAGTGGATGATCGGCCGGAACATCCATATGTATCAGTTCACGAGTGGGCAGTGTGAGTGATTTCCCTAAAATGACCTGCAAGCAAAGATTTAATTAACGGGAGAGAGAGTTCAAGAAAGAACACATGATAATATTTATTGTAATTATTGCATAAAACGTGAAACGCGCTATGCAAAGAATAATCTGATGTGCACAAAGGTAAATATAACGGACGAAAGTGTCTGGTTGTTCTAGAAGGAACAGAGAAATTAAGTTGCTTTAACAGACAAGGCGTATCTATATCACCATTAATCAACTTATGTAAGAAAACAATCCCAAGAATCGTCCTACGATTGATTAAAGATGGAAGATCTATGAGAAGAAGCCTACTATGATAAGACGGTAAACGGAGATTAGGATCCCAGTTTAGATCACGCAATGCGAAAAGGAGAAACTGTTTCTGAACCGATTCAATACGATCCTGATACAATTTGTGCTGAGGAGACCATATAACTGAACAATATTCAAGAATAGGTCGTACCAGGGAGGTATACAAAATTTTAGTGATAAAGGGGTCCTTAAACTCTTTTGACCAAGAGCACCTTTAGCTTCATTTACGATGTTAGAGACATGAAGATTGAAACAAAGTTTTATGTCAAAAAGCACACCCAGATTTTTGACAGTAAAAGTTCGTTGCAAGGAAATGTTGTTAATTGTATAATTAACAATATGTGGAATGGTACGACTGAAGGTCATTGTCATACACTTGGAGCAGTTTAAATGCTACTGATTAGCCACACACCAATGTTGAAAGGAATTTAGATCATCTTGTAATTGAAGATGATCCATTGAGTTAGAGTACGCAAGGCAAAGTTTTACATTATCTGCATACATTAAAATTTTTGAATGAGCAATACAGTCAGGAAGGTCATTAATAAAAAGGGAAAAAAGTAGCGGTCCTAAGTGACTGCCCTGAGGTACACCTGATGAAGCAAAAACCGCTTTCGAAATAGCTGTCCTCAACAATACCCTTTGAGTCCTACATTTTAAATAGGATGAAATACAAGACATAAGTCAGGGGTGAAATCCTAAGCAATCAAGCTTGTGAATTAAGATGTCATGATTAACAGAATCAAATGCTTTACTGAAATCAGTATAAATAACATCAGTTTGCATTTTATTTAAAAAGCTATCATTAATTATACAATTAAATTCAAGTAGGTTAGTTGTGGTTGATCGATTTTGAAAGAAACCATGTTGGAATGGAGAAACAATTGATTTACAAAAATGTTGCAGGGTTGATGTTATTACTTTTTCAAATAATTTCGGAATTGCAGATAGCTTTGCAATACCTCTATAATTTGAAATATCAGACCTCCCACCTTTTTTATGTAGAGGAATGATGAAAGACTCTTTCCAAATAGAAGGAAAAACAGAAGTCTCCAACGACAAGTTAAACAGTTTTAATAAAGGTAGCTGTAAAGAACTACTGCATTCTTTTATAACACAACTTGGAATGTTATCAGCACCAGGAGAAAAAGATGATTTTAATGTCTGAATGGCTGAAGCCAGAGAATGGAAAGAAGAAGGGAAACATTATGAACATTGATAATATTCGTTGAAGGAATCAAACTTGGATAAGAAATGGCATGGGGATCCACAGAAGAATAAGTGGATTACAAAAATCTGCAAAAAGGTCTGAGGAATCATGGTCATTACAAGTTTTTCCCTCTCCAAGGAAAAATGTGGAAGGTAAATTAGAAGATTTACGCTTCGAGTTCACAAAAGAGTAAAATTGCTTTGGATTACGAACAAATTGCCTTTTGCAGCGTGAAATGTAATTCTCATAACACCTTGCATTTAAAAGATTAAAAATTGACTTGGCTATGGAATATTTGACCAGTCAATAATTGACCCAGACTTTAAAATTTTTGAAGCATTAGGTTTTAATATTTCTACAATTTGTAAGAGTCTGAGTAAACCAGGGGGGCTTATTAGAAACAGGCCTAGAGAGACACAAAGGAACACACATATCAATGATTGAGTTTAATGTATCATAGAATATGTTAGCTGCCGAATTAATATCAACAGAGTTATATAAAAGTGACCAGTCAGTTGCCATAATTAAATTATTAAGCAAAACAAAATTGCACTTTCGATAACAGCGACGATTTTTAGGAGGAGCAAAAGTTGGTTGAGTATTTTTTGATAATAATACTTCCAAAGTGGGATGATGTAAATCTTCAGGCATACATATAGGGGTTGATCTGGTGACATTAATGACAGAGTCATCATTAATAAAAACAAGATCGAGAGAACAATTCAAATGATTCAAAACAGAGTTCATCTGAAACATAGAGAGGCTAAAAAGGTCATTAAAAATGTAATGGTCTGTGGACGGAATAAGGTAATTAAAATTAGAAGTTGATGCCCAAGAAGTGTTAGGTATATTAAAGTCACCCAACACTAGAAATATATCACTGTCATTAATACAATCAGAAATTTCTTTAATACAAGTTAAATGTTGTGCATAAACTTGTATATCAGAAGAGGGAGGGACGTAAGAACAAGTGACAAATAGGGAACAGGATGGAAGAGTTATTTTAACCCCAATAATCTCAGCATCGTGATGTGCATTGAAACTTATCGATTCAGAAAGGAAATCGGCCTTAACAGCTATTAAGACACCACCACCTCTGCGTATCAATCGCTCATATCTATAAATAGTGAAATTATTTGAGAGAATCTCACTATTATGAACATTAGGACTTAACCACGTTTCTGTGAACGCAATGACGTCATATTGAATGCTAAAACTGCTCAAAAATAGACTTTTGAGTTTAGAATTTAGACCACGGACATTTTGGTATGCTAAAGACATGTGTGGTGAAGAATTGTTACAATTTAGTTTTTTGATAAAATGTTCGATTTAGATTGTACCGAAGTAGGACTGATTGTTACTGTAGGTAATCTAATACGATTCTTCGGCTTGAATTCATGTACAACTATATGTGGAGGCCAAAACTTGGAATCACATAAAGTTGTAAAATATTCTACCGGCACATTGATTTTAAAAGATGCAATTTCACGAGGAGTCGCAAAATTAAACTTCGAAATAAAAACTTTCATAGGGGACTTACTAGCAATATACTCTGATATTGCATCACAAGTTGTGTCTGCAGCAAACCTAGATATGAAAATTTGCTTTCGAGGAGACACTACTGATAAGGTCAGAGCAATAGTGTCAGAAGTGACAGCCGAATTGTTATTCACAGTTTGAACGACAACCGGGGAAGCCTTTAATTTTCTAATGGGAATAGGTACAGAATCACTACTTTCAATAGAACCTGTAGCAACAGGAGTTGAAAACAACTCTAAAGAAGGTAGATTCGAAATAGAATCTTGAGTAGGAGAAGGAGGAGCAAGTGGGTTAGGAGACAACATTGGTACAGAAGTGGGTACCAACAATGAAGTAGTCTCCATTTGAATTTGAGGAGGTTCAAAATTGTATTGATTTAAAATTTGTTCCCCAGCTTCTGAATCACTAGAAAGCTGTTTTGAAATTTTACTCAGTTTTAGAAATTGAACTCTCACTGAATTATACATCTTGGAGAAATTTATTTGTTTCTCCAAGCAAGTCGGACACGACCAACGTAAACCACCACTACCAATTTTGGCAGTTGACATGTTTTTGTCATAGTCGCGACCAGTGAGACCTGCACATTTTGTGTGCATCGAATTCTCACACAACCAACAATTGTGCTTGTGCAGAATCAACTACCAGCCTAAAGGAGCATGATTTCTTACAGCATGTCATTTTGGCTATTGGGGTCAAACAAAGCAGACGGAAAGCAATGAGCAAAATAATGCAAAACCCAAGGTAAATGAAAAATGCGTTGAGAGTACAAAAACAAACAAATTAAGAGCGGAGCGACTGTACAGAAAAGAGAGTATCACGCACGAAGAGAAGTATCGTGCACAAAACAAACTAAGCTAACAGCAACAAATACAAACACAGAATATGAGTGTGAGCAATATGTAACACACACAAGCGTGAGCAGATGAAAAATATGAGGGAAGCAAACAATGTAATAAAGCAGAGACGCTAATAAAACAAGTTGCAGAATGAACCAAAACCACAATAAAAATCAATAATAATAAATACACAAAGCACAACAGATCAAACCTTGCACAGCAATGTAAAGCTAATTAGCTAGAGTTAACCGATCGCGACAGTGGGATATTTATTATTATGACGTGGCGCTATCGCCAGTGCTGAAATTCTGCACCAGCTACAAAATCCGCTCGTGCAAGGGCCTCTTCAATGCGCATGTTTTGCAGCTGGGCCAGAACAGCTTTAAGTGGCAGAACGTGTTCGGATCCATCGGCTCCTTATCCAACGTTCATACGCAAGTAGACTTTGAACAAGCGGGGGTGAGAGGGATGCTGTAGACCGAGGGACTTTGTGTTTGTAGAGAAGGTGGTGCGGCTAGTAGCGCTGCCTCTGTTATGACATCTTGCAGTCTCATTGTTGCGTATTTTACATCTGCTGCAGTCCGTAGCTCTATTTTTGTGTGAAGTAAAGTATCTAGAGTGCGCTTGAATGTAGCTAGATTTGAACCTGCAGGCAGAAGGCGTTGTTCGGTAGGAAAAGGATGGGGGTCGCATGGAGAGTGACTATGAGTGGGAGGTGGTCAGATGACAAGTCCAGGCATTCCTCGATGCTCAAGAGTCTGTCACTGACACCTTTGTAGATCGCAAAGTCGATTGCGGTGGGATGATGTCCGTTTGTTGGGTAGCGTGTAGGAGCGCCAGTAGCTAAAATGGAGTAGCGTAGGATTTGTATAGCGTCAAATATTAATTCTTCACGTTGGCTCGGTCTAGCACTGCCCCAGAATGGATGCCAACCATTCCAGTCGCCCCCAATTATTATTTTATTTTTTCTTTGAATAAGAATATTTCTGACGTCTAGTCCAGAGAGGTCCGTATTTGGTGGACTTCGCCAATAGATGTAGAGAGGCTGATGGCTGCGTATTGCACCGTTGCATTGGAGACCTGAGCAAATGGAGTGTGTGTCAGTGTTGAACGGACGAGGAGCGAGGATCTACCAAAAGTGTTTGCACCACCACCATGGGCCTGATAATGTATGCATCCGAAGATTTTTAGCGTGGGGAATTCGCGAGATTCGGCAATAAGCATTATATCACTACACTTTCTCGACAGGAAGACAGCCAATTCCTGAGCTTTGTTGCTCAGTCCGCGGGCGTTCCATATGCCCATTGCTCTTAGTTCGGCATTGATTAAATCAAATTGCCGCTGTTATTGTTGCAGGCGTATGATACACCATTGGTTGGGGAAGTGGCGATGATATTTGCGGATGCTCGGTCAGGGCGGCATGGTGCTGTGTTAATAATTGCCGGATTGCGTTTATGTGCTGGAGCTTGAAGCTTTACGAGACGCTAGTAAACGTGGCAGCCTTTGTAGTTAGCCGGGTGTTGTGCATCACAGTGGACACAAATTGGAGGCTGGTCCTTTGCTCGAGGACAATCTTTAGGGGGGATTCTAGTGACAGTAACGCTGTGTGTGCCCAAATTCCAGGCATTTATGGCACTGGCAGACCCCATAAAGTATATATATTCTTGATCAGGATGACGAGCTGAGTTGATCCGTCCGTCCGTCCGTAGGAACGCAGAGATCTCCTAAACTACAAGTGCTAGAGACTTGATTTTACATGTATACTCTTGTATACCATACGCAGTACGAGTTTATCATATTTTTTCGATAACTCATTCCATTTCTTTTATATCGATAACAATCGAAAATCGGACTTTGTTTTTAAAGCCTAGTTTGAATACTGTTAGACCTAGAGACTTTAGATTTATTGTGTAGATTTATGTGATGGATACAAAGATTTTGTTATCTACAGATTTTGGATGCCACGCCCCTTTAGCCCCAAATTTGAAAAAAAACGTTTGTCAAGTACTAGAGACTTGTGCTTTGGCTTATACACACATTGGAATGTTATCACGTTCTGAAAATTTGATGAAGATAGTTCCACTACAAAAAGATTTATTCAACAAACAAATTTTCATAATAAAGCCCACACGGCAGCCCAAGCGCAGTAACTACGCAGTTAGCAGAGCAATTGCTTATGCGTTCCTATGGATACTTGTTTCCTGATTGCTTCTGGTGAGCCTTGTTGCCTGCGCTTTATGGATGAAGTTTTCGGCCCTTGGATTGATGACAGATCAACTGGGTTCGTGTGTATTTTGGCAAGTCGTTCAGCCATTCGTGCATCCATTCTCAGCTGCATCGATGTCTTAGGCCTTACGGGTTCAGTGGTGCTAATATTTTTCTCAGTACCAGACATTGTACTAGAAATTGTTGCTTTTATATATTTTTTAATTTTTTTTTTTTAATTTAGATTTTCCCTAAAAGTATGCTTTATTACTGGAGCAGAACAGATTAAGCTTCCTTTCGAATGAACATTTTGTTAGTTTAGCTGATCTCGTCGTGGCCACCGGTTTATGGACGGGGCCCCTTTTTGCAAACTCACTGGCACAAGTGTGGTTTTTATCTAATTTCGCGTTCACCGTATCTTGAATGAGACACTGTAATTATATTACACCACCGTTGTGGCTTTTGTTTGATTGTTTATATCTATTGATCTCTGTAAATTCACTTTGTTGCACGTAGCATACATGTACTTCACATATCCAGGGCTTACGACTGAATGTGAGGTAGATCTATTCAGGAAAAACCCAAGTTGGGATGGCGAAACAATCGATTTACATAAGTGTTGCAAGGTAGATGTTATTAATTTTTCAAATAATTTTGGAAAGCAGATAGTTTTGCATTACTTCTATAATTTTAAATATCAGACCTCCCACCTTTTTTATGTAGAGGAATAATGAAGGATTCTTTCCATATAGAAGGAAAAACAGAGGTCTCTAAGGATAAATTAAACAGTTTTAATAACGGTAACTGTAGAAATCACTACATTCTTTCAAAACACTGCTAGGAACATTATCAGCGTCAGGAAAATCGGAAGATTTCAATGTTCGAATGGCAGAAACCAAAGAATCAAGAATATATGGAGCATTGATCATATTCATTTCAGGAATAACATATTGGTAAATAGGGGGATCCACAGAAGAATAAGTATATTGACAAAAAATTTGCAAAGAGATCTGACGAATCTTGATCATAACACGATTTGTATTTTACAAGGATAAATGTGGAAGGTAAATTATAAGGTTTGTGTTTCGAGTTAACAAAAGAATAAAATTGTTTCGGATCACGATCAAATTGCCTTTTACAACGTAAAATGTAATTCTCATAACATCTAGTGTTAAAAAGATTAAAATTTGACTTGGCTATGGAGTATTTAGACCAGTCAGCAATCGACCCAGACTTTTTAAATTTTTCCAAACCTTTGGTTTTAATATTTCTAAAATTGGAAAGAGTCTGAGTAACCCAAGATGACTGGAATATCGCGGGTTCTAATCTCGCCGATGTTAAGTTTTTTATACCCTGAACCAGGAACCGTAACAATTATAATTTTTATACAAAAAATTAAGATGTAATAATTATTTTTTGAGTTATTCAAAAAAAATTATTTTTAATTATTCAAATTAATTTATATGATAAAAATCAAAAATAATCAAATCATAATTATTATTTTTAACTTTTATAATAAAAATTAAAAATAAAAGTTATGATTTGATTTTTATATAAAAACTAAAAATAAAAATTAAATTGCAATATCTTTTGAAATAAAAGAGCTAGATCATATATAGACCTATATATATGACCTACGCATTAATACCTTTCAGTTGATATATAATATGTATGTAAATATTTACTTGTATATACACATTTATGTACATTCTTATATTTAACTGTCTGCTTGGGCACTTGCCCATACCTCCTATTCAGCGCCTAATGTCTAGGAGTAAAAGAATGAAGGAGATAGATGGAACTAAAGCATAATGACACATGCACAGTGGGCCAATGTAGTTTAAAGAAAACTAAACTAAAAAATTGTTCAATACTATTAGTATAAAATATCTTAAAGCTGTGAATGCTGGGAAAAAGGGAATGTTTTAAAGCAAAAAATTGGCAATAAATTGGCCGTTTGACCCAGTGTGCAGAGTCAAGAACCGTTTTAGATTTCGATTTGTGATAAGAAGTGGTTAACGCAGCATCGTTAAACTTTCTGTATGCATTGTTTCTTTTATAATTTGATGATTGATTTATTTTAATTGAAAATGGGAAATCAGGGTATAATTGTTTTGTTAAAATGTATGTAACAGGCAGATCAGAGCGACGAGCTGAGTCGATTTAGCCCTGTCCGTCTGTCTGTCCGTCCGTCCGTATGTATGAACGAGTCGTTCTCAGAAGATACAAGAGCTAAAGACTTTAAATATAGGTAATGTAGGAAATGTAGGTCCGTGTATTGCACGCGCATATCGAGTTTGTTTTAAAAAATGCATAACTACTTTCGTTTTTTTGTTATCGATTAAAAACCTTATCGAAAATCAATTAAAATTATAATTCCTACATCTTTAGAGCTAGAGTCTCCTAATTCAAAACGTAGATTCATGTGTATTCTTAAGAATTTCGGGTTTTGTCACATGTTACCCTTACCTTCAAAATCCACCCCCTTCCTTACAAATTTGCAAAAAGCGTATTTCAAATACTAAAGACTTGTGCTTTGACCAGGGCTGCCATTTTAGATTTTTTCCCGTCAGATCTGGCTTTATTTTAAGTCCCATTGCGGTAATAATTTACAAGCTGCAAGTTGCGGGAATTCTTGCTTTAAAAAATTAATTTAGCTCTGTTTATACCCTGACCCCATTGAAAATGGGAATTCAGGGTATAATATTTTTGTGAAAATGAAATTGAAATTTTACATGTACATATACTCGTGTACCATACGCAGTACGAGTTTATCATATTTTTTCGAAAACTCATACCATTTCTTTTTTATCAATAATTATCGAAAATCTGACTTTGTTTTTAAGCCTAATTTAAATACTGTTAGACGTAGAGATTTCAGATTTACTGTGTAGATTTATGTGATAAAAACAAAGATTTTGTCATTTACAGATTTTGGATACCACGCCCCCTTCGCCCTAAATTTTAAAAGAAACGTATATCAAGTACTAGATACTTGTGCTTTGGCATATACACACATTTGAATGTAAATAACACGTTCTGAAAGTTTGATGAAGATAGTCCCACTACAAAAAGATTTATTCAACAAATAAATTCTCATAATATAGCCCACACGGCAGCCCAAGCGCAGTTACTAGTAACTGCGCAGTTATAAGAGCGCGTGCTTATGCGTTCGTATGGATGCATGCGTATGGGTGCTGAATATAATGATTGGAATAGCAGTACTTTGCAGGGACTTAGCTCTGTCCGTCTGTCTGTCTGTCGATCTCAGAAGACATAAGAGCTAAAGACTTCAAATTCATTTTTCGAAGGTCCGTATATTGCACGCGCATATCAAGCTTGATTCCAAAAATCCATTACTACTCCCTTTTTTTGTTATCGATTAATAACCTTATCAAAAACCAGTATAAAAATTATATTTCCTACATCTAAAAAGCTAGAGCCTTCATAATTGAAACTTAGATTTATTTGTATTTTTTGGATTTTAGATTTTTAGCTGTTAATTTCGCAGCTAGCTGTTAATTTCGCGAGCTTATGTGCGTATGTGTGTTCAGGGTATCTCTCCGTCGAACAGTCTCGCACTAAGTAAGACACTCTTACTAATTTGTCTTTTTGTTGGTAAATAAACCATCTCATTCATTTTCAGAAATGGGAGCTATACGTGTTGAGCCGTCTAGGCTGGGATTTATCATCAGTGACACCCCTAGATTTTTTGGAGCTTTTTATCATTCAACTTTCTGTAAGATGTAAAGTCTTTTCTGGTTTAAACATAAACACAGTACGTCACAATGCTCAGACTTTTATATCTCTTGCGGCCAAAGGTAAGTATGATAACATAATTTTTTTCCTTAGTATAAATTATGCGCGATCTGGTTTACCACAGCCATTGAACCCATTGAAAACGGTAAATGGGTATAATGATTTTGTTAAATGTATGTAACAGGCAGAAAGTGGTGTGGCAGACCCCATAAAGTATATATTTTATTGATCAGGACAACCAGCTGAATTGATTTAGTCGTCTCTGTCTGTCTGTCCGTCCGTCTGCCCGTCTTTCGGTATGTATGAACGCGTCGTCCTCAGAAGATATAAAAGCTAGAAACTTAAAGTTATTTTCGTAGGTCCGTATATTGCAATCGCTATCGAGTTTGTTTCCAAAAATCGATCACTTCACCCGTTTTTGTGTTATCGATAAAAAACTTATCGAAAATCAGCTTAAAAATTATATCTCTTACAACTTTAGAGCAAGGGTCTTCAAATTTTAAGTTTATTTTCCTATATAAATTAAAAATTCAGGAGCTGGGTTAGTACTAAAGTAAGAATAATTATACAAGTACTATATATATACGCAAGCTGCTGCTGCTGCTGTTGGCGTCGCTGCCGCCGTGGTTACTACTGTTGCTGCTGATAGGTGTCTTATGACAAGGTGGCTCCTACGATGGTGTCGATTGATGCGCAGACTCGGCACACGTGGCGGAAATGCAATCGTTGGCCAGAATATTTTTTGCCCAAGTGCATTGATCTTACTGCTGAAGATAGGCACTTGCTGAGCATTTTTTCTCTTTTCTGCTTCAGATATTGTGACTTAACCTGTAGTGACTAAGATCTTCCGCTGTACCATGTATCCGGCTATTACCATAAGTATCAGTAAAGTGTCAGACATAATTATATTGTTGCTGCTTTTCAGAGTTTCTAATTTTTTCTTGTTGTTGATGTTTATTTCACTGATCATCTGCAATGAGAGGACTTTGTCGACCTTTTTTGTTTCCGCCATGATTTGAAATAACGGTGGAATGGCTTCTGCGTAAAGCATCACTTTTGATTCGTATATGTCATCTTCGATGCTTACCGTGGAGTTACAATGGAGTTCTACTTCTTCTTCGTCGATCTTGATCGATATATCGAAGTCGTTGAGCAGTATTGTTTCCGACAAAGAGCTGTTCATTATTGGGCGCATGTTGATTGTTGATGGCACGGCAGCTTAGAGTTAGATTTTTTTTTTTTAGCAATGGCATAGTATTTCTTAGATCAACTAGCTTATTCTTATTACAAATTGTTTTTTTCGTTATGTGACTCACATGAGTTTCATAGCATAAATGGATTTCTCGCATTTTACATTGTTTTCTATTTTTGCTCATTAATATGTTGTTTCTTTTCATTGGTTTGGTAGCGTTGGCACTGTGAAATGAATATTCCGCAGTCGGTAACGCCCGACTGTAAAGTTCTTGCTTGTTTATAAAATGTAAGCAGAAAGGAAGAGTGCAGAATTATTTATACATCAGTTCTCCGGAGGGTTCAGGGGATCTCTTAGTCGAGACCGCTCGACTAGAGCTTTCTTACCTCATTCTGAACCATTGAAAATGGGAAATCAGGGTATAATGTTTTTGTGTAAATGTATGTAACAGGCAGAAGGAGGCTTGGCAGACCCCATAAAGTATATACATTCTTGATCATGATGACGAGCTGAGTTGATCTAGCCATATGCGTCTGTCCGTATGTATGAACGCGTCGATCTCAGAAGATATAAGAGCTAGAGACTTGAAATTTTGTTCGTAGGTCCGCATATTGCACGCGCATTACGAGTTTCTTTCCAAAAATCGATAGCTATCCCCGGTTTTTTGTTATCGATTAAAAACCTTATCAAACATCAGTTAAAAAATTATATTTTCTACATCTTTACAGCTAGAGTCTCTCAATTTAAAATGTAGATTCATATGGTTTTTTCGATTTTTGTCATTTTTTACCCCTACCCCCCAAAATCAAACCCCTTCCCACCAAAAAGCGTATTGGTTTTAATTTTTTAATTTTTATTTTTTTTATTTTTAAATTTTTCTTTATTGCAGCTTATTGTCCTTAACTCTATAGCGCAGTTTTCGGTATACCTTATCTATGGACGGGCAGATTGCCTTTATTGATACAAAACGTTCATTATATTTATTATACAAGTTTAGGTCGTTTCTGAGATCCAAAGGATGCAGTCTTTTCAGTCTTCTGCTGATTTTGTTGGTTACTAAGTCGGATGCAAGCTGGTTTGGGTGGGTGGACATTCTGTCCGCATACCTTGAGCTGTGTCTGCCAATGAGCTCGGCAATTGTTGGCATATTTAGGTCGGTGTGCAGAACATCGTTTCTGACGTATCGTTCAGCTCCGGTCCACTTCCTTAAGGCGTTGTTTTGGAGTACTTGGACGTTATTAATATGTGATTTAGCAGCAGATCCCCATAGTGGTATTGCATATGTGAAAACAGGTGCCACTATTGCATTATATATTTTTCTTTTACTGTATAGTGACAGTATGCTGTCGCTTCTTAGCATCCAGTCAAACTTTTTTAGTTTGAGCTTGCACTTTTTGATTGTTTGACTTATGTGTGGGCCGTAAGTCAATCTTCTATCTAAGGTGACTAGGTATTTCACCTTTTTTTGCTTGCGGTATTGGAGCTCCAAGAGTCACTACAGGGCAGTCATCTCTTTTGATTGCAAACGTGATATGTGCTGATTTCTGGGTGTTAATGGCGATGCTCCATCGCTTAACCCGCCCGATTTTACTCTTGCAGGTATGTTTGCATTTGAGCAGAGGCTTCTTGCGGCGACTTATTGCGACTCAGGATAGCTGTATCATCAGCGTATGTCGCTATGAGCATGCCATTATTGGGGGGAGGCAACGGCATATCAGCAGTGTGTAATGTGTACAGCGTACGGTCAAGTACGCTACCTTGGGGCACGCCTGCTCGGACAGGTCGAGTTGACGATGTAGCCTGTCCTTTTCTGACCTGGAAGCTTCTTTCTGTCATATAGGAGACCAGGATCTTGAAGAAAGAGCTAGGTAGAGCTGTCCCTATCTTGTATAAGAGGCCCAGATGCCAGACCCGATCGAACGCCTGCTTAACGTCAAGAAAAACTGCAGAGCAGTATTCTTTGTTTTCAAATGCACCCAGGATATGATTAATAACTCGATGCACTTGTTCCGGCGTGCCATGCTTTCTCCTGAAACCGAATCGGGGGTCTGGGATTGAATTCCTATTTCTCAGCTCGATGAGCACTCTGCGCAACAATATTCTTTCGAATATTTTGGAGAGCAAGCTGATGGGTCTGTAGGAAGCAATTTCCTTTTCTGGTTTGCCGGGTTTCAGAATCATGACTATCTCAGCATGTTTCCAACAGATTGGAAAATGCTGAATGCGAAGAATAGCATTGCATAGCACTACGAAGTAGTCGATTGCGGATTCAGGCAGAGCCTTGAGAACTTTGCCATCTATTCGGTCGTGCCCCGGTGCCTTTTTTGTTTTAACTTCTCTCAATAGCTTTAAAACTTCAGGGTTGGTGCATGCTTCGATGGGGATGGATGGAGTGATAGGGGAGTTGACAGCTCCTCATATTTTCCACGTCAGCCGGCTCGGTTGTCTGCAGAGAATTGCTCCTGAAGGTGACCTGCAAATGCCTCAGCTTGTGCTTCATCACCTATTAGCCATGTTCCGGAATCGCTCAGAAGAGGGTGCCGAGGCAGTGGTTGCCTTTTGATGTTGCGCGTGTATCGCCAGAGCTGAAATTCTGCACCAGCTAGAGTATCCGCTCGTGCAAGGGCCTCTTTAATGCGTGTGTTTTGCAGCTGGGCCAGAGCAGCTTTAAGTTGTCTGGTGGCTTCATTGTATCGACTCTTATCGCTGGCAGATCGTGTTCGGATCCATCGGCTCCTTGTCCAACGCTTATACGCAAGTAGACTTTGAACGAGCGGGGTGAGAGGGATGCTGTAGACCGAGGGACTTTGTGTTTGTTGAGAAGGTGGTGCGGCTAGAAGCGCTGCCTCGGTTATGACATCTTGCAGTCTCATTGTTGCGTACTCTACATCTTCTGCAGTCCGTAGCTCTATTTCTGTGTGAAGTAAATTATCTAGAGTGCGCTTGAGCATATCAAGTTTGTTTTCAAAAATCTAAAACTCCCCTCGTTATTTTGTTATCGATTAAAAACCTTATCGAAAATCAATAATAAATTATATACATACACACGCACGTATAAACAGGCATGGGCTGCTGTGTCAGCTTACTGTGGGAACTTATTTGTTTTATAACTTTTTTGTAGACGGACAATCTTGATAACACTTTCAGACCGTGATAATAACATTAAAATGTGTGTATGTGTCAACGCACAAGACTCTAGTACTTAAAATACGGTTTTTGCAAACTTGTACGGGTTGTTTAGAGGGGTGAGTGGTGAAATATGACAAAAACCGAAATCTCTAAGAATACATATGGATCTACATTTGAAATTTTGAGACTCTAGCTCTATTCGCGCTCTGTATACGGACCTACGAAAAAAATTTCAAGTCTCTAGCTCTTATATTTTCTGAGATCGACGCGTTCATACATACGGACAGACGGATGGACGGACGGACAGACGGACAGACAGACAGACGCACAGAGCTAAATCGACTCAGCTCGTCGCCCTGATCAAGAATATATATTCTTTATGGGGTCTGCCACTCCTCCTTCTGCCTGTTACATACTTTTAACAAAACCATTATAACCTGATTTCCCATTGTCAATGGGTTCAGGGTTAATAACTATGTCATTTATATTTTTCTTTTGAGTCTTACACGCAAAAGTTATCAAGTGAATGGGGCTTTTACCAAAAGCATGCTAAAGCAAAGAGTATCCCGCGTATATCAAAGTTTCACTCGTTTTGTTGCAATTGCCAATAGCTGAAAGCAGCTAGTACTGCATACTCCACTATAAACAAGTAAGGAAGCTCTAGTCGAGACTGCTCGACTACGAGATCCCCTGAACCCTTCCAGAAACTAATATTTCAATAATTCGTCGTTTCACTTCTACTTACACATGCACACACACATATGCACGAACGTATAAACAGGCATGGGCTGCAATGTGGGCTTACTTTGGGAACTTAATTGTAATACCCTGAACCCATTGAAAATGGGATACCGTGCGCAGTACGAGTTTATCATATTTTTTCGATAACTCATTCCATTTCTTTTTTATCGGTAATAATCGAAAATCGGACTTTGTTTTTTAGGCCTAATTTGAATACTGCTAGACCTAGAGTCTTCAGATTTACTGTATAGATTTATGTGATAAAGATTTTGTCATTTACAGATTTTACATACCACGCCCCTTTCGCCCCAAATTTAAAAAAACGTATATCAAGTACTAGAAATTTTTGCTTTGGAATATATACACATTTTAATTTATTATCACGTTCTGAAAGTTTGATGAAGATAGTCCCACTACAAAAAGATTTATCCAACAAATAAATTCTCATAATATAGCCCACACGGCAGACCAAGCGCAATAACTAGTAACTGCGCAGTTCGCAGAGCGCGTGCTTATGCGTTCGTATAGATGCATGCGTATGGGTGTAAAATGCTTGGAATATCAGTACTTTGCAGGGTTAAGGTTATCTCCTAGTCGAGCAGTCTCTAGGTATAATAGTATTCAAACTAGGCTTGAAAAACAATGTCAGATTTTCGATTATTATCGATAAAAAAGAATTGGAATGAGCTATCGAAAAAGTATGATAAACTCGTACTGCGTATTGTATACACGAGTATACATGTAAAATTTCAACACGCGCTCTGCTAACTGCGCAGTTACCAGTTACTGCGCTTGGGCTGCTGTGTGAGCTATATTATGACAATTTATTTCTTGAATAATTATTTTTTTGGTGTGGGACTACCTTCATCAAACTTTCAGAACGTGTTAATAACATTAAAATGTGTGTATATGCCACAGCACAAGTTTCTAGTTATACCCTGAACCCATTGAAAATGGGAAATCAGGGTATAATGTTTTTGTGAAAATGTATGTAACAGGCAGAAGGAGGCGTGGCAGACCCCATAAAGTATATATATTCTTGATCAGGATGACGAGCTGAGTTGATCTAGCCATGTCCGTCTGTCCGTCCGTCCGTCCGTCCGTCCGTACTAACGCAGAGATCTCCTAAACTACAAGTGCTAGAGACTTGAAATTTCACATGTATACTCGTGTATACCATACGCAGTACGAGTTTATCATATTTTTTCGATAACTCATCCCATTTCTTTTTTATCGATAACAATCGAAAATCTGACTTGGTTTTTAAAGCCTAGTTTGAATACTGTTAGACCTAGAGACTTCAGATTTACTGTGTAGATTAATGTGATGAATACAAAGATTTTGTTATTTACAGATTTTGGATGCCACGCCCCCTTCGCCCCAAATTTGAAAAAAACGTATATCAAGTACTAGAGACTTGTGCTTTGGCATATACACACATTTGAATGTTATTATAACGTTCTAAAAATTTGATGAAGATAGTCCCACTACAAAAAGATTTATTCAACAAACAAATTTTCGTAATATAGCCCACACGGCAGCCCAAGCGCAGTAACTGCGCAGTTAGCAGAGCAATTGTTTATGCGTTCGTATGGATGCATGCGTACGGGTGTGTGTATGTGTTTTTGTATATGTGCATGAAAGAAGTGTAGAATTGTTGGAATCAGTACTTTGCAGGGTTCAGGGTATCTCCTAGTCGAGCAGTCTCGACTAGAGCCCTCTTACTTGTTTTTGATATACGTTTTTCTTTTTTTTAATTTGTGGCGGAGAGGGCGTGGTATCCTGAATCTGCAAATGATAAAATCTTTGTATTCATCACATTAATCTACACAGTAAATCTGAAGTCTTTAGCTCTAACAGTATTCAAACTAGGCTTTAAAAACAAAGTCAGATTTTCGATTGTTAT
This sequence comes from Drosophila hamatofila, assembly GCA_035045345.1. NCBI lineage: Eukaryota > Metazoa > Arthropoda > Insecta > Diptera > Drosophilidae > Drosophila > Drosophila hamatofila. The sequence goes on from JAWNPA010000046.1 coordinate 1,092,686, forward strand.
CGATAAAAAAGAAATGGGATGAGTTATCGAAAAAATATGATAAACTCGTACTGCGTATGGTATACACGAGTATACATGTAAAATTTCAAGCCTCTAGCACTTGTAGTTTAGGAGATCTCTGCGTTAGTACGGACGGACGGACGGACGGACGGACGGACGGACGGACAGACGGACATGGCTAGATCAACTCAGCTCGTCATCCTGATCAAGAATATATATACTTTATGGGGTCTGCCACGCCTCCTTCTGCCTGTTACATACATTTTCACAAAAACATTATACCCTGAAATCCCATTTTCAATGGGTTCAGGGTATAATAAAAATAACTTTAAAATTATAAATATTATGTACAGTCGTATTATCTAAGTCCAATCCGCATTCATTCATGAAGTGAAATGTGTAAAGTCCGCTTTTCACACCGTCCGTATTAGCGGAAAGCATTTCCCTCCTCTTATAGAGCTTAATTTTTTTGCATACTTCATCCACTGCAGGCAAATTGAACAGTTGAAATGTGTTAGATCAAATCGGACAGAATCCTTTCCGATCTGTTATCACATCGTCGTCGTCGTGATCACTATTTAATTTTAAGAATACTAATAATAAAATTATAAAGAAGATAATTTAAGTATGTTCATCCATTTTAAACAATTATATAATTCGCAGAATATAGATTTTCCAAGTATACGGCAAGCATAATTGCAGCATCAAGTATTGTCGCATCAATGAATAACCTTAAACGTCAAATTTGTCCGGATGACAACATACAATTCCCTTTCAGTTTTTTGACTGATTCAACAAGTGGAAAACAGGTTTGCCTAATATATTATATAAACATACATATTTTCTTAATAGACTTTCTTTTTATCTGTAGGACCAGCTGCAGCAGTGCATAATGCAAATGAACCTCATATATAAAGAGCACAGTCAGAAGTTTTAACTGTTCTTTCTTGACGATTAGAAACTGAAACCAATAAACGGATATTATAATAGTTTATTAATCCAATCAGTGACATCAAAAGCAAGTTATATCCATCTATTAGAGTCGCGAATTGAAGATACCGCCGCAAAAGAAATTTCAAGAAATACAATTTTAAAAAGAAACACAATTTTGTAATCATATTTGAGTGCGTTATTGAGAAAGCTTGGTATTAATTTAATGGGGATATGTTAAAAAAGGGGAGGTCAGATAATGGATTCTTATACTGTACCCTACTCAAATTTGGTACCTGTTCAGTTAGCAATATTGGAAATTCGAATATCTAAACTGGTCACTCACAGCTAATTCTTCTTCCTTTTAAATCGTGACTGTTCTCGGGTTTTCCAAGATCATTCTGCTCACCGCACGCACGCATAAACACGCACGGGCTTACTATGGGAACTTTTTTTGTAGATGGCCTATATTCAACTTTCATTTCGTAGTAATATCATTGAAATGTGTGCAAGTTAATAATTATAATGCAATATGGTTATTTGTGATCTCTGCACGAAGTAAGAGCAGTGAAATGAAATTATAACCTGTTCGTTTATTGGTCAAATCCATAATACTGAACTAAAGTACAAATTATTCTTACGCGAAGCTAGCCCTGACTTATAATCGCTGTGTCAGCGATTATGCAGAATCTATCATGTTAAACGTAGCGACGGCGCATGAAATTTTGACGGCAGCGTAGCGCAGAGTTTGTCTTAGCTGGTATTAAATATTGTTGTAGGTTTCCTGAGCATGCAGATTTGAGGTTGCTGACTTTCGTCAGGCCGAATACGTTGACTCCTCCCTCGCTAGTTTGAAGTCCGTCCTCCGTTTTCTTTAAGGTGTCAATGACAGCTCGTATCGAGATTCGTTGTTTTTTTTATACCCTGAACCCATTGAAAATGGGAAATCAGGGTATAATAGTTTTGTTAAAAGTATGTAACAGGCAGAAGTAGGCGTGGCCGATATATATTATTGTTGATCAGGGCGACGAACTGAGTCGATTTAGCCCTGTCTGTACTGTACCCCTCAAAACACCCCCTTCCCCACAAGTTTGCAAAAACCGTATTGTACTAAAGACTTGTGCGTTGGCACATACACACATTTTAATGTTATTATCACGGCCTGGAAGTTTGATCAAGATTGTCTGTCTACAAAAAAAAGTTAATAAACAAATAAGTTCCCACAATAAGCCCACACAGCAGCCCATGCTTGCTTATACCTGCGTGCGTATGTGTGTGTGTAAGTAGAAAAGCGACGAATTATTGAAATATTAGTTCCTGGAAGGGTTCAGGGGATCTCGTAGTCGTAGTCGTAGCAGTCCCGACTAGAGCTTTCTTACTTTTTTTTTTTTTTTTTTTTTTTGCGTTTTTGATAATTTTTAAAGATCAAGCCTCTGATGATATGGCATGCTCAAAATCTCTTGGTGGCCAGTTATAGTTAAGGTAGCTGATATAGCCGAGCCTGGATAACACCTGACTATGTTTTTTTTTTGTGTTTTTGTACAGAGACCCATTTACATAGATCTCCTCATCAAACGTCAACAAGTGTGTGCAATGGATGAGCTTGTCCGTGCCGTTGTCCATTCGTATTACAACTGTATCTTCGTTTCGCTGTAAGTGGTTGGGGCGAGCGCTATGCCTCCAGAATGTAGATGTTGCGCACAAGCTGATGATTTTAGTTGTTTACAGAACGTAGAGGGTAGCGGTGCAGTTTTCAATTGTTAAGATTTTATTGCCACAATCTGCGACGTTGTTATTTTCGGCGAAGTCAATTATTGTTCCATTATGTTGAACAGGGAACATGGTTATTTTTTTACATGTTACGCTAGGGTCAAGGTATTTAATGATATTGTGTACAAAATAATATGATCTAACAAGACTTTTATGTAAGCTATTTCAATTAAATCTGTTATGGTTAAATCTGTGGAGTGCTAATTTATGATTTCGCTTAGGTCATTAGAGTCAGGGATTGCTGCATTTATAATTTGAATCTTTGCGAGCGCAAAACACAACTTAAGTGTTTCGAGTTCAGAAATTATAATTCTATTCCTTGTGTAATGTGTAATGTTTGGTAGAGTTGTTCTGTCTCAATCTGTTTTTATACCCTGAACCCATATGAAATTTGAAATCAGGGTATAATACTTTTGTTAAATGTATTTAACAGGCAGAAGGAGGCGTGTCAGACTCCATAAAACAGATATATTCTTGATCAGGGCGACGAGCTGAGTCGATTTAGCCCTGTCCGTCTGTCTGTTTGTCCGTCCGTCATATGAATGTCCGTATGTATGAACGCGCCGATACAAGAGCTAAAGACTTCAATTTTTTTTGTAGGTCCGTATATTGCACGCTCTACTCGAGTTGGTTTCCAAAAATCGATAACTACTCCCGTTTGTTAATGGAGAATGCATTTTATAAGAATTTCGGTTTTTGTCATATTCCCCTTCCACCCAGTCAACAATTAAAAAATATATAGCCTATATATAGCCTAAGAAAACAAATTTTTCAATAATAATCACCAACCCGGAGGGGGTATTTTATTTGCCAGTCCGGCTAGCTATATCCCAATTAACAGCTTTGTGTGGTCAGTGTTATTGGACTTAATATAGAGAGAATAGAGAGTTTTAAAGGAAGCTTAAAACATAATTAGTAAAAATATCTTAGGTATAGTAATATAAACAAGTAAGATAGCTCTAGTCGGGACTGCTCGACTACGAGATCCCCTGAACCCTTCCAGGGACTGATATTTCAGTTTCAGTAATTCCTCGCTTTTCTGCTTATATAAGAAACAAAATATGCACACACACATAAACACATACACATACAAGCAGGCGTGGCATGGGCTGCAGTGTGTGCTTACTATGGGAACTTTATTGTTTCCTAACCTTTGTTTTGTAGACGGACAATCTTCATAGATCTTTCAGACCGTAATAAAAACATTAAAATGTGTGTATTTGCCAAAGCACAAGTCTCTAGTACTTGAAATACGCTCTTGCGAATTAATAGGAAAGGGGGTTGATTTTGGGAGTGGGGGTGAAATATGACAAAAATTGAAGTTCCTAAAAATACATATGAATGTACATGTTAAATTTGAGGACTCCATCTCTAAAGCTGTAAAAAATACAATTATTTAAGTGATTAATCGATAAAAAAAAAGGCAGTAGTTATAGATTTTTGGAAACAAACTCGATATGCCCGAACAATATACGACCTACGAAAAAATTTCAAGTCTTTAGCTCTTATATCTTCTGAGATCGACGCGTTTAAACATACGGACAGACAGACCGACGGACAGGGCTAAATCGACTCATCTCGACACCCTGATCAAGAATATATATACTTTATGGGGTCTGCCACCCCTCCTTCTGCCTCAACAATACCCCCTGCGTCCTACATTTTAAATGGGATGCAATCCAAAACATAAGTCTGAAGTGAAATCCTAAACGATCAAGCTTGTGAATTAAGATGTCATGATTTGTAAATAAAATAAAATAAAATAAAAATAAAATGCTTTTCTTAAATCCGAATAAATAACATCAGCTTGCATTTTATTTAAAAAGCTATCATTGTTTAGACTATTAAATTCAAGTAGGTTAGTTGAGGTTGATCGATTTTGAAAGAAACCATGTTGGAATGGAGAAACAATCGATTTACAAAAATGTTGCAGGGTTGATATTATTATTTCAAATAATTTCGGAATTGCAGATAGCTTTGCAATACCTCTATAATTTTAAATATTAGACCTCCCACCTTTTTTATGTAGAAGAATGATGAAGGACTCTTTCCAAATAGAAGGAAAAACAGAAGTCTCCAACGACAAGCTAAACAGTTTTAATAAAGGTAACTGTAGAGAACCACTGCATTCTTTTATAACACAACTTGGAATGTTATCAGCACCAGGAGAAAAAGATGATATCAATGTCCGAATGGCTGAAGCCAGAGAAGCAAGGGAAACATTAAGAACATTGATAATATTCGTTGAAGGAATCAAACTTGGATAAGAAATGGCATGGGGATCCACAGAAGAATAAGTGGATTGAAAAAAATTTGCAAATAGAGCTGAGGAATCATGGTCGTTACAAGTTTTTTCTTCTCCAAGGAAAAATGTGGAAAGTAAATTAGAAGATTATCGCTTTGAGTTCACACAAGAATAAAATTGCTTTGGATTACGAACAGCTGCCTTTTGCAGCGTGAAAGGCAATTCTCATAACACCTTCCATTTAAAAGATTAAAATTTGACTTGGCTATGGAATATTTAGACCAGTCAGCAATTAACCCAAACTTTTTAAAATTATTGAAGCATTAGGTTTTAATATTTCTACAATTTGTAAGAGTCTGAGTAAACCAGGGGGGGTTTTTAGAAACAGCCCTAGTGTTAGACTGGCTTCAGAGTAACCGCGATAAGCGACGCGCGCTGATCTCAGAAGATAAAAGAGCTAGAGACTTGAAATTTTGTTCGTAGGTCCGCATATTGCACGCGCATTACGTGTTTCTTTCCAAAAATCGATAGCTATCCCCGGTTTTTTGTTATCGATTAAAAACCTTATCGAACATTAGTTAAAAAATTATATTTTCTACATCTTTATAGCTAGAGTCTCTCTATTTAAAATGTAGATTCATATGGTTTTTTCGATTTTTGTCATTTTTTACCCCTACCCACCAAAATCAAACCCCTTCCCACCAAAAAGCGTGTTGGTTTTAATTTTTTTATTTATTTTTATTTTATTTTCATTTTTTATTTTTCTTTATTGCAGCTTATTGTCTTTAACTCTATAGCTGCAGTTTTAGGTATACCTTATCTATGGACGGGCAGATTGCCTTTATTGATACAAAACGTTCATTATATTTATTATACAAGTTTAGGTCGTTTCTGAGATCCAAAGGATGCAGTCTTTTCAGTCTTCTGCTGATTTTGTTGGTTACTAAGTCGGATGCAAGCTGGTTTGGGTGGGTGGACATTCTGTCCGCATACCTTGAGCTGTGTCTGCCAATGAGCTCGGCAATTGTTGGCATATTTAGGTCGGTGTGCAGAACATCGTTTCTGACGTATCGTTCAGCTCCGGTCCACTTCCTTAAGGCGTTGTTTTGGAGTACTTGGACGTTATTAATATGTGATTTAGCAGCAGATCCCCATAGTGGTATTGCATATGTGAAAACAGGTGCCACTATTGCATTATATATTTTTCTTTTACTGTATAGTGACAGTATGCTGTCGCTTCTTAGCATCCAGTCAAGCTTTTTTAGTTTGAGCTTGCACTTTTTGATTGTTTGACTTATGTGTGGGCCGTAAGTCAATCTTCTATCTAAGGTGACTAGGTATTTCACCTTTTTTGCTTGCGGTATTGGAGCTCCAAGAGTCACTACAGGGCTGATTTCTGGGTGTTAATGGCGATGCTCCATCGCTTAACCCGCCCGATTTAACTCTTGCAGGTATGTTTGCATTTGAGCAGACGCTTCTTGCGGCGACTTATTGCGACTCAGGATAGCTGTATCATCAGCGTATGTCGCTATGAGCATGCCATTATTGGGGGGAGGCAACGGCATATCAGCAGTGTGTAATGTGTACAGCGTAGGGTCAAGTACGCTACCTTGGGGCACGCCTGCTCGGACAGGTCGAGTTGACGATGTAGCCTGTCCTTTTCTGACCTGGAAGCTTCTTTCTGTCATATAGGAGACCAGGATCTTGAAGAAAGAGCTAGGTAGAGCTGTCCTTATCTTGTATAAGAGGCCCAGATGCCAGACCCGATCGAACGCCTGCTTAACGTCAAGAAAAACTGCAGAGCAGTATTCTTTGATTAATAACTCGATGCACTTGTTCCGGCGTGCCATGCTTTCTCCTGAAACCGAATTGGTGGTCTGGGATTGAATTCCTGTTTCTCAGCTCGATGAGCACTCTGCGCAGCAATATTCTTTCGAATATTTTGGAGAGTACCGGGAGCAAGCTGATGGGTCTGTAGGAAGCAATTTCCTTTTCTGGTTTGCCGGGTTTTAGAATCATGACTATCTCAGCATATTTCCAACAAGTTGGAAAATGTTGAATGCGAAGAATATCATTGCATAGCACTACGAAGTAGTCGATTGCGGATTTAGGCAGAGCCTTGAGAACTTTGCCATCTATTCGGTCGTGCCCCGGTGCCTTTTTTGTTTTAACTTTTCTCAATAGCTTTAATACTTCAGTCTTGGTACATTCTTCGATGGGGATGGATGGAGTGATAGGGGAGTTGACAGCTCCTCTTATATTTTCCACGTCAGCCGGCTCGGTTGTCTGCAGAGGGGAGAAGGTGACCCGCAAATGCCTCAGCTTGTGCTTCATCACCTATTAGCCATGTTCCGGAATCGCTCAGAAGAGGGTGCCGAGGCAGTGGTTGCCTTTTGATGTTGCGCGTTTATCGCCAGAGCTAAAATTCTGCACCAGTTGGAGAATCCGCTCGTGCAAGGGCCTCTTTACTGCGTGTGTTTTGCAGCTGGGCCAGAGCAGCTTTTCTGACTCTTATCGCTGGCAGATCGTGTTCGGTTCCATCGGCTCCTTGTCCAACGCTTATACGCAAGTAGACTTTGGACAAGCGTGGTGAGAGGGATGCTGTAGACCGAGGGACTTTGTGTTTGTTGAGAAGGTGGTGCGGCTAGAAGCGCTGCCTCGGTTATGACATCTTGCAGTCTCATTGTTGCGTACTCTACGTCTTCTGCAGTCCGTAGCTCTATTTCCGGGTGAAGTAAATTATCTAGAGTGCGCTTGAATGTAGCTAGATCTGAACCTGCAGACGGAAGGCGTTGTTTGGTGGGAAAAGGATGGGATTGGTTTTAATATTTCTGAAATTTTTAAGAGTCTGAGTAAACCAGGAAACAGGCCTAGAGAGACACAAAGGAACACACATATCAAGGATTGAGTTTAACATATCGTAGAATATGTTAGCTATTAAATTAACATCAACTGAGTTATATAAAAGTGAACAGTCAGTTTCATTATTGTATTCTATTGTTGCTTGAAGTATAACGTCAGTAGTGTCATTTAATTGTTTTTCTTATGTCAAGATTCTGGCAATTTCTGCAAGACCACTATGAAATCTTTTAACCTGTCCATTTGAAGTACTATGTATGTAGGGGTGGAGAATTTATAATTTCGACGTTAAAACGTTTATTTAAAAGAAACTTTACTGGTCCTGAGTTTAATGACGGTTCATTATCGCAGTTAATAATTCTAGTATTTGGGTAAAAATATCATAAGTTGTAAGATGAGCTCAATATCTGTTATTGAAAGCTATAGGTTGGATACATTTTAAGGAAAAAAATAGTCTTGGAAAATTTGTTTTGTATTTTTTTGTGCTGCCTATGAGCTCTGCAATGTTCCGCAACTATAATTTTTTTTTGCTCGTTTTTGTCATAAACGTCAATAACCAACTTGTTGGAGTGCCAAAATTTGGTTGACGGAAGAGTTTCAATTAGCTTCTTTTGTATAAATGTTATTCACTACGTATTTTTTAACCGCATCACACTCCTATTAAGTTTTCTTTATTTGATATATCTTGTAATGCTCTCTTCAATAATTATTTGGTTCCCGAAACGATTGTTCGGGCTTTCAGTAGACTAGGTGGCTAAGTTTGATGGAACATCTTCTTTTAAAGCGTAAAGGTTTTGTCTTGATAGAACACCAGCAACAAAATTTTTCTCTTCCGACTTGAAGAAAATTTGAGTATTATATTATGATCGTCGATGAAGGATTTCCATCTCCTAATTTTTGCATTGGTATTTTTATCTGAGACTGCAAATGTAAGTGACTTGTGATTGGTATAAATATTTAAGTTTTGTACACCGCACTATGGGCGATTTGTCAATCTTGGCGGCATAAAGTCCAAAAATAAAGCCAGAAGTCTAATTTTTTTATTTATTTTTATTAATATTTTACTAGAATTTCGGATTTTTTTTTCTTGTCAATTGAGCCACGCCTTTTTTTCGCTCCTTTTTAAGTCCGACTTCTACATCAATACCAGTTTTTATTATAAATGTTATTAAAAACAGTTAATTTTAAGCAAAGCAAAGCAAACAAAGAACAAAATATATATTAAGGGATTATTTTTTTCAAGTTTTTGAGCGTCTTATTTATATGATCATTTTTAGTTGCATGCTCTGGTATGCACTTTTTAAGAAATACTCCACGGAACACAATTAAAATTTTTAGATTTTTTGCCAAAAATACAATTGGCAATAGCACTGGACAATAAAAACAACATGAATATTTATGCACATATTTAGTATAGAATAAATAGCAAATACCTTGATCTTTGTTTTCCATATTTTAAATGAAAATAAATGCTAGTTTGAGCACTTACAACAGCAGAAAATTTTTCGCCCCAATTTATGCAAAGCTTCAACAGTTGAGTTGACTTTAAGGTGGTGCCACAAAAAAACAGTTGACCCCCAAAATAAATCAGGGTATAGGAGCATCCTCCGAGATTAAGATATTCTTTGATTTTTCAAAAGTCGATATCTGTTTCTCATTAAGGGTAACTGAATTTTTTTTTTTCGATGGTCCTGCACTTGTTTTACCATTATCACCTTTTAGTATGTATGTCAATGAATTGGCTATAGATGCAAAATCTTTTATAAAGCATTTGTAATAGCTTGCTAAACCAAGAAATTATCTGACGTGGAACAGGTTGGTGGGCTGTTCAAATTTCCAAATTACTTCAATTTTGCTGGGATTGGTTGTGATGCCGCACGGGAAACTACAAATACAAGATACTCAGCCTTTTCTTTAAAAAATTGGGGTTTTTCTCGTGATACCCTCATGTTAGCGTTATACAATTTATCTAGTATCCGGGCAATTTTATGAACGTGATTTTCGATATTTTCGGAGAATATGATCACGGCGTCTACGTAAACGAAGCATGACTTTTCGCTCTGTTCTCGAAGTACGTCATCGACTGCTCGCTGTAAAATTTCTGGAGCGTTTTTTAAACCAGTTGTTAGAGTTAAAACGAATTCAAGATCGAAACTGAAGTGTTTATTGCTTAAAATCCTAGTTCTTATATACATGAGAATCTTAAACTACTTCCAGTCAGTTTTTTAGATCGTTTAGACGTTGTCTAGGCTCTCGTTACATTTTTATGAGCCGCTGCAACTAAGGGATGACATATTTATTGCTTGGTATCAGATAACTCGCTGGTTATCGAGTATTGTCTATACGGCATGTTCATGCTTGAACATTCTGCCAGGGAGCCCAAAAAATGTTGTGGCTGTGAAATTTGTATTTTTTGTTGAATAACGCGCAGGTTATTCAGTATGCTTAATTCTAAGTATATATTTGGAATGTTAATGCTTGAACATTCTGCCAGGGGCCATAATTGTATTTGCCTTTATATCTATATATATTTTGATAACGCGCAGGTTATAATTACATTCTATGTTTTACGTTTTATGCTATATGGGTCCAGGAAATGTAATAGTTTTTAATCGTCTCTTAACATTGCATTTTCTTATTGTGTACATGATTAATATTATGACAATAAAACTGCTTATTAACAAAGATGCATGGCCCGATATATGGTGAAAATGAAGCCCTTTTAATTCTAAATGGCCCTCCTTCATTTGCTGTATTGCTATTTGTAAATGTTCAATCTCTTTAGTATGGTTAATTCTAGATAGTTTTAATGGATTCCAAACTATTTTTGAAACATCAACAGTCTTTCCTACGTATGAGGGCTCAAATTCTTCGTGCCTTTCAGAGTGGATATCATTATTATGAGCTACTATGTTTTTATCTCCTGATCGAGCGGTGCAGTCTGACTTCATATTTAACACACCCTGTTCTCTTAATTCTATAAGTTCTTGCTGCTTACTGCTCCCTTACATCGTAAGCTTAACTTTTCATTAATAGGAACCTTAAATAACCACCTACTTTTACTTTTATATTCAACCCAATATGTTTTTGAATGAACCGTTGGTTGATAAATACAGTTCGATTGTCGGTTTTTTTTATACCCCGAACCCATTGAAAATGGGATTTCAGGGTATAATGTTTTTGTGAAAATGTATGTAACAGGCAGAAGGAGGCGTGGCAGACCCCATAAAGTATATATATTCTTGATCAGGATGACGAGCTGAGTTGATCTAGCCATGTCCGTCTGTCCGTCCGTCCGTCCGTCCGTCCGTACTAACGCAGAGATCTCCTAAACTACAAGTGCTAGAGACTTGAAATTTTACATGTATACTCGTGTATACCATACGCAGTACGAGTTTATCATATTTTTTCGATAACTCATCCCATTTCTTTTTTATCGATAACAATCGAAAATCTGACTTTGTTTTTAAAGCCTAGTTTGAATACTGTTAGACGTAGAGACTTCAGATTTACTGTGTAGATTAATGTGATGAATACAAAGATTTTGTCATTTACAGATTTTGGATGCCACGCCCCCTTCGCCCCAAATTTGAAAAAAACGTATATAAGGTACTAGAGACTTGTGCTTTGGCATATACACACATTTGAATGTTATTTTTACGTTCTGAAAATTTGATGAAGATAGTCCCACTACAAAAAGATTTATTCAACAAACAAATTTTCGTAATATAGCCCACACGGCAGCCCAAGCGCAGTAAGTGCGCAGTTAGCAGAGCAATTGTTTATGCGTTCGTATGGATGCATGCGTACGGGTGTGTGTATGTGTTTTTGTATATGTGCATGAAAGATGTGTAGAATGATTGGAACCAGTACTTTGCAGGGTTCAGGGTATCTCCTAGTCGACCAGTCTCGACTAGAACCCTCTTGTTTTAAATGGCGATATTTCGTAACTGTTATCATTGGCATTATCCCAGGGCCAGTTACCTTCACAGATGCGTTTGTTTGGCTGCCATTTTTGGCATTTGTTAAGAGTAGCTTCAGCTATTAGATGGTCAGAACCGATTTCGAAATTATTAACTAAGTATTCTGTTCTTTGGTGTACCATTATCATTTGGTCGTCATTGATAACTGGTATCGGAACTGGTATATAATGGGTATCTGCTAAACAGCGGAATCTTAGCGCAGACTATTATTTTGTTCCTTTTGTTGTTAGTAACTTATATATTTCTTTTAGCTCAGTACCTGTCCTTTTCCCTGGTACGACTAAATTCTCGGATAATCTTTCTTTTAACTTGGCTATTTCTTCCCCAAATTGGTAAGGCTTCAATATAACAGGGCTCGGCTAAAAACGCGTCTGACGTTAAGTCACTAACTGCTTCTAAGTCTATCGCTCTTGTTACCATGCACACAAATAATGCTATGTACCCTTTATACGATTTTTGTCCACGATTTTTAGAACATTTCACATAAAAAGGCCCAGCATAGTCTATTCCTGTATTTAGGAATGGGTATGACATTGTGATTCTATTCATAGGGAGATTTGCCATTATTTGTTGTGTGGGTGTGTGATGATATCTTGTGCATGTAATACAATTACGTAAGTATTTCTTTAGACAGTTTCTGAGTCCAATTATCCAAAATCTCTTTTGAATATAGTTTCTCATTACATTAATCCTACCATGCAAGGTGACAGTGTGAGCGTCTTTAATTATTAAGTTAACTAAATGGCATTTGTCAAGAATAATTGGATGCTTTACGTCAAATCCGATACAAGAATTCTCTAATCTACCCCCTACTCGAAGTATTCCTTTTTCATCTAAAAAAGGGTTTAAGCTAATTATTTTACTCTTACTATCCAGATGTTTTTTACCAATAACTTTCCTACCTTACCAATAACTTTCCATTTCGGTGGTTTTTGTATCGTTTTTTATACCCTGAACCCATTGAAAAAAGGAAATCAGGGTATAATGGTTTTGTTAAAAGTATGTAACAGGCAGAAGGAGGCGTGGCAGACCCCATAAAGTATATATATTCGTGATCAGGGCGACGAGCTGAGTCGATTTAGCCCTGTCCGTCTGTCTGTATGTCTGTCTGTCTGTCCGTCTGTCCGTATGTTTGAACGCGTCGATTTCAGAAGATATAAGAGCTAGAGACTTGAAATTTGAAGCTGTAGGTCCGTATATTGCACGCGCAGATCGAGTTTATTTCTAAAAATCGATAACTGCTTCTGTTTTTTTGTTATCGATAAAAAACCTTATCGAAAATCAGTTATAAAATTATATCTTCTACACCTTTGAAGATAGAGTCTCAAAATTTAAAATGTAGAATCATGTGTATTTTTAAGATTTTCGGTTTTTGTCATATTTTACCCCCACCCCCAAAACCGCTCCTTCCCTACAAGGTTGCAGAAAGCGTATTTCAAATACTAGAGACTTGTGCTTTGGCACATACACATTTTAATGTTATAATCACGGTCTAAAAGTCTTATCAAAATTGTCCGTCTACAAATAAAGTTATTTAACAATTAATTTCCCAAAGTAAGCCCGCATGGCAGCCCATGCCTGTTTATACGTGCGTGCGTATGTGTGTATGTGTGTATGTGTGTGTGCATGTGTAAGTAGAAGTGGAGCAACGAATTATTGAAATATTAGTTCCTGGAAGGGTTCAGGGGATGTCGTAGTCGAGCAGTCTCGACTAGAGCTTTCTTACTTGTTTTGTTATGATTTTAATAAATCTAACAATTAAGGCTAGTAATTTTTGTAATTTTTGCATACAAGAATATCGTTTATTAATTCTCTTATAATATTTTTTTCTGTTTTCTCTATCATAGTGCTAACAATTTTTTTTCTTCATCTACGTTTTCTTTTTCTTTTGGCCAATTGTTCATTGATTTTGCTAACCATTTTGGCCCATTCCACCAGATTTCGCACTCTACTAATTTACAGGTATTGATTCCCCTCGACGCTACATCTGCTGGATTGTCTTCTGATTTACATGATTCCATTTAATTTCTGACATTTTCCTAATCTCATCCGTTATTTTTCTAATGAATTTATTTGTATTTCGCACTCTACTAATTTACAGGTATTGATTCCCCTCGACGTTACATCTGCTGGATTGTCTTCTGATTTAAGTCTTACACTCCTCGCAAAAAGCCATACGTTAATTTAGTAAATAGGAGGAAGCGTGTGGAGTTTGCTAAGGCATATGTAAACAAGCCAATTGACTTTTGGCGGAAGGTGATCTTCTCAGACGAGTCAAAGTTCAATATTTTTGGCTCGGACGGGCGCCTACGCGTATGGAGAAGACCTGGAGAGGCCCTAAATCTAAAGAATACAAATCATCCGTTATTTTTCTAATGAATTTATTTGTATTCAATCCATTTTCAATCCAAGCTAATGTTATGGTGGAATCACTCCATGCATAGATTACAACGTTAATTTTAATTGTTTCTGTTATTTTAGAGATGAGTTTTGTCAGAAGATGGGCGGCGCATAGTTCTAGCTTGGGAATAGTTTACCGATTTTTCTTTGGATATCATAACTGAATTACCTACTTTGGCATATACTATGCCTGAACGAATACACTTGACTATGGTTTGTAAGACCAGAAGACAAGAAACTACGTTGGTGTTTAGTTTAGTATTGATTTTTATTAAGCTGAGCCCGGGCTTATATACCCAGACTCATGCATATTTTCAACCCTTAAATCTAGTGCGTCTATTGCTGAGTGTGTAAGGCTCAGCATTGGTCTATTACATATTCTTATCTTATCGCAGAGTTTGTAAGACTCCGCGTTGGTCTATTATCTATTCTTATCCTATCGCTGAGGTTGTAAGGCTTAGCGATCGTCTCTTACATATTCGTGTCACAAAGGGTCAGGGTCATAATTATGTCTAGTGTGACAGCTCATACTTGTCACATATTTTTGCTATTTTATGTTGAGTACATAAAGCGTATGTTCCCGTACTTATCATATTTCTATGTTCATGCATGTTCATGAACATTCTGCGGGGGACCAGAGAAGGTAATAGCTAACAATTGCTGTCTCTGGTTTCTCTTCTTAATTAGATACAAGACAAATAGAGATATTATAATTATTAGTAGTTCCAATGTAGTTTTGTGTGTTCGTGCCTGAACATTCTGCGGTGTCCAGAAAATATGGTAGCCAGATATATTGTGCTGTTCCCTTGATCTTTTGCGCAGGTGGCGGTTCCCATGCCAAGTGAAGTCGAGGCTCTTTAAAGAACTTACGCCGCTTATAGTCGTGTTCAATTGTTTACTCGGCATCGCTCATTGAATCTGCTGAGGCGGTGTCCACTCGCTTCATTGCTGTCTCCAGATGGGAGCCGTCCACATTTTGATGATAACGCTGCCTTAGGGCAGCTTTTAATTCGCTTGTAGTGGATCTTTCCTTTAATATGTTGCTATTTCCAGTTAAGTCCTCGTCCGATGTAATTGTAATTACATCATTAATCTCTGAAGTAGTTTCCAGATTGAACTCTGCTGCTGTGGTCATAACTGAAGAGTTTTGATCTCCAGCTGCAGTCGTCGCAGAAGTTTGGTCATCCATCGCGCTGCTAACAGTGTTAATATCATCCAATGGTTCAACAGCCAATTGGATATGTGTTGATGTATCTTCAGCAGTACTCAACGTTGCTGTCGATGTCGAAGATGTGGCAGCAATTGCTTTCTCGTCCCCATCTTCTATATCCTCCGACTTTTCTGGTTGATCCTTTGTCGAAGTTGGTAGCAAACAGATCTTGTTTCTTGACCTTTTGTCTTGGATCTTTTGCTTTGTTTTTGTTGTTACTACTCGAACTTTATTATCTTGTTCTTCTGTAACTTTAGTTATCTTTCCTCCCATGTGGGGGCTTGCCGGCGGGAGGGATTCCCATTTTTTGAACACTATTTTGTCCAAAGCGGCCTGATATTTTAACTGCTGATCAGCGGTGGCGTTGTCGCTGTCAACGGAGGTGCTCACGAACATGCGGATACTGCCTTCATCATTGTCTTTCAGCAGTTCCGTGTCCACTGGCTTGCTATCGATATAGCGTTTGTAGCGTTTGCATAAATAGTCCCACGCTGGATTGTAGTTAGCCGATTCATATTTGAAATGGCTGATGACCCTGTGGCCGTCTCCTCTGAGGTACAATTTCAGGTACATCAGCTTAGTCTTGTGGCGTTGGCCACGCCTCAGGACTTCCATCGAAATAGGGAAGAGTAGGTCTTGGTCGCTTTGGCACGTCTTCTTTTTTGTTGTGAAAGTCATCTAACTTTCTGTTGATTTTTTTTTGTCAGTCTGTAGACTCTGCCTTCCAATGCGTCTATGCCTTTGATTTCGTAGGATGGTTTATTGTACTTCACCTCGAGATCACTGAGCACTGACTGGACCTTATTCCATAGAAACTCTAGCATATCTTTATGGTCTAGAGTTTCTTCCTGGTTGCTGAGCTCTAGGTTGGCATACACCAATGTGCAGCTTTAATGCTAGAGCTCTTCTATCCACAAGTTCTACCAACGCATCCATTGGGCTCGCGACTTTGCGTGAGAACAATACTTCTTGTTGAGTATGTTTTTCCCTGGATGTTTCCGGTTGCATTTCCCAGCTAAACCTTGGCACATTCTTCTTCGGTATGGCCTGCTGGATGTTGTCACAAATCTCTGATTGCTTTTTTAGCACCTCAAGATTTTTGCCCGACTGCATCCTGTTTGTATTTATTTGTTACTTTGGCTTAACCCCTTGGAGGTTTTTTTGTTTTGATCACTTGGTTGATCGTGCTGTGCCTCTACTCACAGCTTGGGTTTGTTAGCCAAAGAACAATTTTTTAGCACTTTACTTAGCACTAATCACAAACATTTAGTAGCCTTGTGGTTCGAAGTACTATGACTGTACTTCCTCCGGCTCGAAGGACCATGAACGAATACACTTGACTATGGTTTGTAAGACCAGAAGACAAGAAACTACGTTGGTGTTTAGTTTAGTATTGATTTTTATTAAGCTGAGCCCGGGCTTATATACGCAGACTCATGCATATTTTCAACCCTTAAATCTAGTGCGTCTATTGCTGAGTGTGTAAGGCTCAGCATTGGTCTATTACATATTCTTATCTTATCGCAGAGTTTGTAAGACTCCGCGTTGGTCTATTATCTATTCTTATCCTATCGCTGAGGTTGTAAGGCTTAGCGATCGTCTCTTATATATTCTTGTCGCAAAGGGTCAGGGTCATAATTATGTCTAGTGTGACAGCTCATACTTGTCACATATTTTTGCTATTTTATGTTGAGTACATAAAGCGTATGTTCCCGTACTTATCATATTTCTATGTTCATGCATGTTCATGAACAATGCCTTTTCAGACGCATCAGCAAACCCATGAAACTGTACATCAATGTCTTTTTGTGTTTTGACCCACCTAGATATTCTTATGTTTTGTAGATGTTTTAAATTATCCTGATACAACAATCTCCACTCTTTGCTTTCTTCTTTGGATAGTTCTTCATCCCACTTTTTATCCGTTTAGTGTTGATGAGACTGTCCTATTATTTATTGTTGCTATATTGTTGCCAGTGAAGTTGAATTTAAATTCGTCTTTGAGGGGCTCCCACTGCAGCCCTAATGTTTTTATTGACTCGTTCTCTTCAATGCTTAACACTTTATTTTCCTCATTTTTGTCTATTTCTTCAATTATTTCTGTCTTGTTCGAAATCCACTTTCTCAGATTGAATCCTACTTTTGCTAGTTTACTTTTTCTTTACAGTATGGATTCAGCACCCGTCATAAGATCGTCCTTATAAAAATGAGTTTTAATTGTTTCTTTAATTGTGGTGTTATTGCAATTATTGGCTATATCTAAAAGAACTCTAGTCACTAAGTAAGGGGCTGATGCAGTACCATATGTGATCGTTGTAAGCTTGAAGGTCTTTAATTTTTTACTTGGAGAATCTCTCCAGACAATATACTGAAACTCTTGGTTGTCTTTTGCTATTTTGACTTGCCTATACATTTTTTCTATGTCTGCTGATACTACATATTCCCAGCGTCGCCATTTTAATATAATGTCGAAAATATCTTTTTGAACTTACGGTCCAGTCCACATAATGTCATTAAGACTTTTTTTATTCGATGTTTTTGCAGATGCGTCGAAAACGACCCTTAGTTTCGTTGTCAGACTACTATCCCTTAAAACGGCCTGATGTGGCAAATAATATTTTCTCTCTGTAAATATTCATTCATAAAATTCGTATGATCTGTTCTTAGTTTTTCATTCTTTTGTAATTTTCTTTCTAAGCTAAGAAACCAAGCTGTTGCTTGTGGCTTTGATTCTCCTAATTCATTTTCTTCTTTGAACGGAATCGTTACAATATATCGTCCCGATGAATATTTCCTTGTTGTATTTAAAAAATTGTTCTCACAAAATTCAATTTCATTGTCATTATCATTTTCTTCGGTTTCTAACTCCCTGCTACTATAGTTGATTTACCTTTAGACTTTGTACAACCTGATACAATCCAACCAAATTCTATATTCTGCCCAAGTAATCCATCTATCTTTACTATCCCATTCTTTAGTACGTGTGTGCATAAGTCTGTGCCTATTATTATATCTACACGACATGGTTTATTAAAGTTTGGATCTGCTAAAGTGAAATTGTGCCATTTTGCTCTACTTATATATACTTTGTTAACTGGGAGGACTTTCATTAATTTTGATAATATATAATGGCCTCAACCCTAAGTTGCTGTTTACCTGATTCTTTCGGTTTTATTATTAGTTTCACCTTGTATCTTCGATCTACAAGTATTTTCTGATGAGACACCACTTATTTCTGTCTCATTTTTGATTCGGGGTATATTTAGCAATTGTGCAGCCTCCTCAGATATTATGGCTTTTTGAGATCCACTATCTATCAATGCTCTTAAACCAATATAGTTTCCCTGGATAGTTTTTACTTTTATTATAGCTGTTGCTTTTTTATTTGTTACTACTATGTTAACTCCTTCTGCATTTATATGTAACATTGTATGATGATGCTTCCTACAATAGTAACAATTCGTGTTGCTTGTACACCTACTAGTGTTTGTGTGTCTTAAACACTTTATACATGTATGTGTCTTCTTAGCAATGTCTAGTCTTTTTGTTGGGTCCATTGCCCTAAATTTCGGGCATTGTGTGACACTATGACCTACTACTCTGCATATTGGACAATTGTATGTAGAGTTTTTAAAGACTTTCTTATATTCTGTACTGATCTAAGAAGTCCATTACGTCAGTCAGTAACTGTATTTCCTTTGCCTTTTTTATTTGGCTTTCATATAATTTCAGTGCCTCTTTACTTATTTCTTAGTATTATTTCCTTAGTATTAGATGTGCAAAAATTTTATCAACTTCTGAAAGTTGAGTTTTATTTTTAACTGTGTATATTGACTCATTAATTGTATCAATAAAGTAATTAATACTCTTGAGTGAATCAATATTTAAATTTGGAAGTTCAGTTTCGATCTTGAATTCGTTAAATGTGGAGTTTGTTTTAACTCAACTGTTTATTGCTTAAAATCCTAGTTCTTATTTACCTAACATGAGAATCTTAAACTACTTCCAGTCACGTGAAGGGTACATTTTACATGCACACAAGTGCACAGATGTTTAGATAAGTGTCCCTTTTTTAGATCGTTTAGTCGTTGTCTGGGCTCTCGTTACATTTTATGAGCCGCTGCGTTGGTCGCTGCAACTAAGGGATGACATATTTATTGCTTGGTATCAGATAACTCGCAGGTTATCGAGTATTGTCTATGCGGCATGTTCAGTCTTGAGCACCAGTAGTCTGCAGAATTCATATTCCCCAAATCCTATAGTTTTTATACCCTGAACTCATTGAAAATGGGAAATCAGCGTATAGTGCTTATATAAAAATGTATGTAACAGGCAGAAGGAGGCGTGGCAGACGCCATAAAGGATCAGGATGACGAGCTGAGTTGATCTAGGCATGTCCGTCTATCCGTCCGTCCGCATGAACGCAGAGATCTCCTAAACTACAAATGCTAGAGACTTGAAATTTTCCATGTATACTCGTGTATACCATACGCAGTACAAATTTATCATACTTGTTCGATAATTAAATAATTGCTATCGATAATAATCGAAAATTTGACTGTTTGTTAAGCCTAATTATACCCTGAACCCATTTAAAATGGAAAATCAGAGTTTAATGGTTTTGATAAATGTATGTAACAGGCAGAAGGAGGCGTGACAGACCCAATAAAGTATATATATTCGTGATCAGGGTGACAAGCTGAGTTGATTTAGCCTTGTCCGTCTGTCCGTCCGTTCGTCCGTATGTACGAACTCGTAGATCTCAGAAGATATAAGTGCTAGACTTGAAAATTTTTTTCGTAGGTCCATATATTGCACGCGCATATCAAGTTTGTTTCCAAAAATCGATAAGTACTCTCATTTTTTTGTTATCAATTAAAAACGTTATTGAAAATCAGTTAAGTTATATGTCTTACATCTTTAGAGCTAGAGTCTCCAAATTTAAAATGTAGATTCATATGTATATTTAAAAATTTCGATTTTTGTCATATAACACCCCACCCCTAAAATCCACACCCTTCCCTACAAATTAGCAAAAAGCGCTTTTCAAATACTAGAGTCCACTTCCATAGGACTTTGTTTTGGAATATTTCAACTTTATTAATATGTGTTCTTGCAGCAGATCCCCATAGTGGAATTAAATATGTGAAAACTGGTGCCACTATTGCATTATAAATTTTACTTCTGCAATATAGTTACAATCTATCGCTATCGCTTTTTATACCCTGAACCCATTGAAAATGGGAAATCAGGGTATAATGTTTTTGTGAAAATGTATGTAACAGGCAGTAGAAGGTGTGGCAGACCCCATAAAGTATATATATTCTTGATCAGGATGACGAGCTGAGTTGATCTAGCCATGTCCGTCTGTCCGTCCGTCTGTCCGTCCGTACTAACGCAGAGATCTCCTAAACTACAAGTGCTAGAGACTTGAAATTTTACATGTATACTCGTGTATACCATACGCAGTACGAGTTTATCATATTTTTTCGATAACTCATCCCATTTCTTTTTTATCGATAACAATCGAAAATCTGACTTTGTTTTTAAAGCCTAGTTTGAATACTGTTAGACCTAGAGACTTCAGATTTACTGTGTAGATTAATGTGATGAATACAAAGATTTTGTCATTTACAGATTTTGGATGCCACGCCCCCTTCGCCCCAAATTTGAAAAAAACGTATATCAAGTACTAGAGACTTGTGCTTTGGCATATACACACATTTGAATGTTATTATTACGTTCTGAAAATTTGATGAAGATAGTCCCACTACAAAAAGATTTATTCAACAAACAAATTTTCGTAATATAGCCCACACGGCAGCCCAAGCGCAGTAAGTGCGCAGTTAGCAGAGCAATTGTTTATGCGTTCGTATGGATGCATGCGTACGGGTGTGTGTATGTGTTTTTGTATATGTGCATGAAAGAAGTGTAGAATGATTGAAATCAGTACTTTGCAGGGTTCAGGGTATCTCCTAGTCGACCAGTCTCGACTAGAACCCTCTTGTTTTAAATGGCGATATTTCGTAACTGTTATCATTGGCATTATCCCAGGGCCAGTTACCTTCACAGATGCGTTTGTTTGGCTGCCATTTTTGGCATTTGTTAAGAGTAGCTTCAGCTATTAGATGGTCAGAACCGATTTCGAAATTATTAACTAAGTATTCTGTTCTTTGGTGTACCATTATCATTTGGTCGTCATTGATAACTGGTATCGGAACTGGTATATAATGGGTATCTGCTAAACAGCGGAATCTTAGCGCAGACTATTATTTTGTTCCTTTTGTTGTTAGTAACTTATATATTTCTTTTAGCTCAGTACCTGTCCTTTTCCCTGGTACGACTAAATTCTCGGATAATCTTTCTTTTAACTTGGCTATTTCTTCCCCAAATTGGTAAGGCTTCAATATAACAGGGCTCGACTAAAAACGCGTCTGACGTTAAGTCACTAACTGCTTCTAAGTCTATCGCTCTTGTTACCATGCACACAAATAATGCTATGTACCCTTTATACGATTTTTGTCCACGATTTTTAGAACATTTCACATAAAAAGGCCCAGCATAGTCTATTCCTGTATTTAGGAATGGGTATGACATTGTGATTCTATTCATAGGGAGATTTGCCATTATTTGTTGTGTGGGTGTGTGATGATATCTTGTGCATGTAATACAATTACGTAAGTATTTCTTTAGACAGTTTCTGAGTCCAATTATCCAAAATCTCTTTTGAATATAGTTTCTCATTACATTAATCCTACCATGCAAGGTGACAGTGTGAGCGTCTTTAATTATTAAGTTAACTAAATGGCATTTGTCAAGAATAATTGGATGCTTTACGTCAAATCCGATACAAGAATTCTCTAATCTACCCCCTACTCGAAGTATTCCTTTTTCATCTAAAAAAGGGTTTAAGCTAATTATTTTACTCTTACTTTCCAGATGTTTTTTACCAATAACTTTCCTACCTTACCAATAACTTTCCATTTCGGTGGTTTTTGTATCGTTTTTTATACCCTGAACCCATTGAAAAAAGGAAATCAGGGTATAATGGTTTTGTTAAAAGTATGTAACAGGCAGAAGGAGGCGTGGCAGACCCCATAAAGTATATATATTCGTGATCAGGGCGACGAGCTGAGTCGATTTAGCCCTGTCCGTCTGTCTGTATGTCTGTCTGTCTGTCCGTCTGTCCGTATGTTTGAACGCGTCGATTTCAGAAGATATAAGAGCTAGAGACTTGAAATTTGAAGCTGTAGGTCCGTATATTGCACGCGCAGATCGAGTTTATTTCTAAAAATCGATAACTGCTTCTGTTTTTTTGTTATCGATAAAAAACCTTATCGAAAATCAGTTATAAAATTATATCTTCTACACCTTTGAAGATAGAGTCTCAAAATTTAAAATGTAGAATCATGTGTATTTTTAAGATTTTCGGTTTTTGTCATATTTTACCCCCCACCCCCCAAAACCGCTCCTTCCCTACAAGGTTGCAGAAAGCGTATTTCAAATACTAGAGACTTGTGCTTTGGCACATACACATTTTAATGTTATAATCACGGTCTAAAAGTCTTATCAAAATTGTCCGTCTACAAATAAAGTTATTTAACAATTAATTTCCCAAAGTAAGCCCGCATGGCAGCCCATGCCTGTTTATACGTGCGTGCGTATGTGTGTATGTGTGTATGTGTGTGTGCATGTGTAAGTAGAAGTGGAGCAACGAATTATTGAAATATTAGTTCCTGGAAGGGTTCAGGGGATGTCGTAGTCGAGCAGTCTCGACTAGAGCTTTCTTACTTGTTTTGTTATGATTTTAATAAATCTAACAATTAAGGCTAGTAATTTTTGTAATTTTTGCATACAAGAATATCGTTTATTAATTCTCTTATAATATTTTTTTCTGTTTTCTCTATCATAGTGCTAACAATTTTTTTTCTTCATCTACGTTTTCTTTTTCTTTTGGCCAATTGTTCATTGATTTTGCTAACCATTTTGGCCCATTCCACCAGATTTCGCACTCTACTAATTTACAGGTATTGATTCCCCTCGACGCTACATCTGCTGGATTGTCTTCTGATTTACATGATTCCATTTAATTTCTGACATTTTCCTAATCTCATCCGTTATTTTTCTAATGAATTTATTTGTATTTCGCACTCTACTAATTTACAGGTATTGATTCCCCTCGACGTTACATCTGCTGGATTGTCTTCTGATTTAAGTCTTACACTCCTCGCAAAAAGCCATACGTTAATTTAGTAAATAGGAGGAAGCGTGTGGAGTTTGCTAAGGCATATGTAAACAAGCCAATTGACTTTTGGCGGAAGGTGATCTTCTCAGACGAGTCAAAGTTCAATATTTTTGGCTCGGACGGGCGCCTACGCGTATGGAGAAGACCTGGAGAGGCCCTAAATCTAAAGAATACAAATCATCCGTTATTTTTCTAATGAATTTATTTGTATTCAATCCATTTTCAATCCAAGCTAATGTTATGGTGGAATCACTCCATGCATAGATTACAACGTTAATTTTAATTGTTTCTGTTATTTTAGAGATGAGTTTTGTCAGAAGATGGGCGGCGCATAGTTCTAGCTTGGGAATAGTTTTCCGATTTTTCTTTGGATATCATAACTGAATTACCTACTTTGGCATATACTATGCCTTTTCAGACGCATCAGCAAACCCATGAAACTGTACATCAATGTCTTTTTGTGTTTTGACCCACCTAGATATTCTTATGTTTTGTAGATGTTTTAAATTATCCTGATACAACAATCTCCACTCTTTGCTTTCTTCTTTGGATAGTTCTTCATCCCACTTTTTATCCGTTTAGTGTTGATGAGACTGTCCTATTATTTATTGTTGCTATATTGTTGCCAGTGAAGTTGAATTTAAATTCGTCTTTGAGGGGCTCCCACTGCAGCCCTAATGTTTTTATTGACTCGTTCTCTTCAATGCTTAACACTTTATTTTCCTCATTTTTGTCTATTTCTTCAATTATTTCTGTCTTGTTCGAAATCCACTTTCTCAGATTGAATCCTACTTTTGCTAGTTTACTTTTTCTTTACAGTATGGATTCAGCACCCGTCATAAGATCGTCCTTATAAAAATGAGTTTTAATTGTTTCTTTAATTGTGGTGTTATTGCAATTATTGGCTATATCTAAAAGAACTCTAGTCACTAAGTAAGGGGCTGATGCAGTACCATATGTGATCGTTGTAAGCTTGAAGGTCTTTAATTTTTTATTTGGAGAATCTCTCCAGACAATATACTGAAACTCTTGGTTGTCTTTTGCTATTTTGACTTGCCTATACATTTTTTCTATGTCTGCTGATACTACATATTCCCAGCGTCGCCATTTTAATATAATGTCGAAAATATCTTTTTGAACTTACGGTCCAGTCCACATAATGTCATTAAGACTTTTTTTATTCGATGTTTTTGCAGATGCGTCGAAAACGACCCTTAGTTTCGTTGTCAGACTACTATCCCTTAAAACGGCCTGATGTGGCAAATAATATTTTCTCTCTGTAAATATTCATTCATAAAATTCGTATGATCTGTTCTTAGTTTTTCATTCTTTTGTAATTTTCTTTCTAAGCTAAGAAACCAAGCTGTTGCTTGTGGCTTTGATTCTCCTAATTCATTTTCTTCTTTGAACGGAATCGTTACAATATATCGTCCCGATGAATCTTTCCTTGTTGTATTTAAAAAATTGTTCTCACAAAATTCAATTTCATTGTCATTATCATTTTCTTCGGTTTCTAACTCCCTGCTACTATAGTTGATTTACCTTTAGACTTTGTACAACCTGATACAATCCAACCAAATTCTATATTCTGCCCAAGTAATCCATCTATCTTTACTATCCCATTCTTTAGTACGTGTGTGCATAAGTCTGTGCCTATTATTATATCTACACGACATGGTTTATTAAAGTTTGGATCTGCTAAAATGAAATTGTGCCATTTTGCTATACTTATATATACTTTGTTAACTGGGAGGACTTTCATTAATTTTGATAATATATAATGGCCTCAACCCTAAGTTGCTGTTTACCTGATTCTTTCGGTTTTATTATTAGTTTCACCTTGTATCTTCGATCTACAAGTATTTTCTGATGAGACACCACTTATTTCTGTCTCATTTTTGATTCGGGGTAAATTTAGCAATTGTGCAGCCTCCTCAGATATTATGGCTTTTTGAGATCCACTATCTATCAATGCTCTTAAACCAATATAGTTTCCCTGGATAGTTTTTACTTTTATTATAGCTGTTGCTTTTTTATTTGTTACTACTATGTTAACTCCTTCTGCATTTATATGTAACATTGTATGATGATGCTTCCTACAATAGTAACAATTCGTGTTGCTTGTACACCTACTAGTGTTTGTGTGTCTTAAACACTTTATACATGTATGTGTCTTCTTAGCAATGTCTAGTCTTTTTGTTGGGTCCATTGCCCTAAATTTCGGGCATTGTGTGACACTATGACCTACTACTCTGCATATTGGACAATTGTATGTAGAGTTTTTAAAGACTTTCTTATATTCTGTACTGATCTAAGAAGTCCATTACGTCAGTCAGTAACTGTATTTCCTTTGCCTTTTTTATTTGGCTTTCATACAATTTCAGTGCCTCTTTACTTATTTCTTAGTATTATTTCCTTAGTATTAGATGTGCAAAAATTTTATCAACTTCTGAAAGTTGAGTTTTATTTTTAACTGTGTATATTGACTCATTAATTGTATCAATAAAGTAATTAATACTCTTGAGTGAATCAATATTTAAATTTGGAAGTTCAGTTTCGATCTTGAATTCGTTAAATGTGGAGTTTGTTTTAACTCAACTGTTTATTGCTTAAAATCCTAGTTCTTATTTACCTAACATGAGAATCTTAAACTACTTCCAGTCACGTGAAGGGTACATTTTACATGCACACAAGTGCACAGATGTTTAGATAAGTGTCCCTTTTTTAGATCGTTTAGTCGTTGTCTGGGCTCTCGTTACATTTTATGAGCCGCTGCGTTGGTCGCTGCAACTAAGGGATGACATATTTATTGCTTGGTATCAGATAACTCGCAGGTTATCGAGTATTGTCTATGCGGCATGTTCAGTCTTGAGCACCAGTAGTCTGCAGAATTCATATTCCCCAAATCCTATAGTTTTTATACCCTGAACTCATTGAAAATGGGAAATCAGCGTATAGTGCTTATATAAAAATGTATGTAACAGGCAGAAGGAGGCGTGGCAGACGCCATAAAGGATCAGGATGACGAGCTGAGTTGATCTAGGCATGTCCGTCTATCCGTCCGTCCGCATGAACGCAGAGATCTCCTAAACTACAAATGCTAGAGACTTGAAATTTTCCATGTATACTCGTGTATACCATACGCAGTACAAATTTATCATACTTGTTCGATAATTAAATAATTGCTATCGATAATAATCGAAAATTTGACTGTTTGTTAAGCCTAATTATACCCTGAACCCATTTAAAATGGAAAATCAGGGTTTAATGGTTTTGATAAATGTATGTAACAGGCAGAAGGAGGCGTGACAGACCCAATAAAGTATATATATTCGTGATCAGGGTGACAAGCTGAGTTGATTTAGCCTTGTCCGTCTGTCCGTCCGTTCGTCCGTATGTACGAACTCGTAGATCTCAGAAGATATAAGTGCTAGACTTGAAAATTTTTTTCGTAGGTCCATATATTGCACGCGCATATCAAGTTTGTTTCCAAAAATCGATAAGTGCTCTCATTTTTTTGTTATCAATTAAAAACGTTATTGAAAATCAGTTAAGTTATATGTCTTACATCTTTAGAGCTAGAGTCTCCAAATTTAAAATGTAGATTCATATGTATATTTAAAAATTTCGATTTTTGTCATATAACACCCCACCCCTAAAATCCACACCCTTCCCTACAAATTAGCAAAAAGCGCTTTTCAAATACTAGAGTCCACTTCCTTAGGACTTTGTTTTGGAATATTTCAACTTTATTAATATGTGTTCTTGCAGCAGATCCCCATAGTGGAATTAAATATGTGAAAACTGGTGCCACTATTGCATTATAAATTTTACTTCTGCAATATAGTTACAATCTATCGCTATCGCTTTTTATACCCTGAACCCATTGAAAATGGGAAATCAGGGTATAATGTTTTTGTGAAAATGTATGTAACAGGCAGTAGAAGGTGTGGCAGACCCCATAAAGTATATATATTCTTGATCAGGATGACGAGCTGAGTTGATCTAGCCATGTCCGTCTGTCCGTCCGTCCGTCCGTCCGTCTGTCCGTCCGTACTAACGCAGAGATCTCCTAAACTACAAGTGCTAGAGACTTGAAATTTTACATGTATACTCGTGTATACCATACGCAGTACGAGTTTATCATATTTTTTCGATAACTCATCCCATTTCTTTTTTATCGATAACAATCGAAAATCTGACTTTGTTTTTAAAGCCTAGTTTGAATACTGTTAGAGCTAGAGACTTCAGATTTACTGTGTAGATTTATGTGATGAATACAAAGAATTTGTTATTTACAGATTTTGGATGCCACGCCCCCTTCGCCCCAAATTGGAAAAAACGTATATAAGGTACTAGAGACTTGTGCTTTGGCATATACACACATTTGAATGTTATTATTACGTTCTGAAAATTTGATGAAGATAGTCCCACTACAAAAAGATTTATTCAACAAACAAATTTTCATAATATAGCCCACACGGCAGCCCAAGCGCAGTAACTGTGCAGTTAGCAGATCAATTGTTTATGCGTACGTATGGATGCATGCGTACGGGTGTGTGTATGTGTTTTTGTATATGTGCATGAAAGAAGTGTAGAATGATTGAAATCAGTACTTTGCAGGGTTCAGGGTATCTCCTAGTCGAGCAGTCTCGACTAGAGCCCTCTTACTTGTTAAACATCTAGTCGAGTTTTTATACCCTGAACCCATTGAAAATGGGAAATCAGGGTATAATGTTTTTGTGAAAATGTATGTAACAGGCAGAAGGAGGCGTGGCAGACCCCATAAAGTATATATATTCTTGATCAGGATGACGAGCTGAGTTGATCTAGCCATGTCCGTCTGTCCGTCCGTCCGTCCGTCCGTCTGTCCGTCCGTACTAACGCAGAGATCTCCTAAACTACAAGTGCTAGAGACTTGAAATTTTACATGTATACTCGTGTATACCATACGCAGTACGAGTTTACATATTTTTTCGATAACTCATCCCATTTCTTTTTTATCGATAACAATCGAAAATCTGACTTTGTTTTTAAAGCCTAGTTTGAATACTGTTAGAGCTAGAGACTTCAGATTTACTGTGTAGATTTATGTGATGAATACAAAGATTTTGTTATTTACAGATTTTGGATGCCACGCCCCCTTCGCCCTAAATTTGAAAAAACGTATATCAAGTACTAGAGACTTGTGCTTTGGCATATACACACATTTAAATGTTATTATCACGTTCTGAAAATTTGATGAAGATAGTCCCACTACAAAAAGATTTATTCAACAAACAAATTTTCATAATATAGCCCACACGGCAGCCCAAGCGCAATAACTGCGCAGGTAGCAGAGCAATTGTTTATGCGTTCGTATGGATGCATACGTACGGATGTGTGTATGTGTATTTATATATGTGCATGAAAGAAGTGTAGAATGATTGGAATCAGTACTTTGCAGGGTTCAGGGTATCTCCTAGTCGAGCAGTCTCGACTAGAGCCCTCTTACTTGTTTTATTTTGAGTTGGCTTTTTTTTGCTTGTGGGACGTATGTGTAGGCTGTAGGTCAGACTTTAACCCAAAGTAACTCCTAGATATTCAGCCTTTTTTGCTCTTGGACAGTCTCCTCCCAAGCGTTATTTTACTGATCTTTGCGTGTGTAAGCTACCGATTTAGACAGTGCAGGTATATTTGCATCTGAGTAGAAACTACTTGCGGCGACTGACTGCGGCTCAGGATAGCAGTATCGTCAGCGAATGTCGCTATGAGCATACCATTATAGGGGGGAGGCAACGGCATATCAGAAGTGTATAACGTATACAGCGTAGGACCAAGTCCACTACCTTGGGGCATGCCTGCTCGGACAGGTCGATTTGACGATGTTGCCTGTCCTTTTCTGACCTGGAAGCTTCTTTCTGTAGGTAGAGCTGCCCCAGATGACAAACCAGATCGAACGCATCCTTAACGTCAAGAAAAATTGCAGAGCAGTATTCTTTGCTTTCAAACGCATCCAGAATATGATATGATTGATTGACTTGATGCACTTGCTCGTTTAGCCCTCTGCGCAGAAATATTCTTTCGAATATTTTGGAGAGTAACGGGAGCAAGCTGATGGGTCTTTTGGATGAAATTTCCTATTCCGGTTTGTCGGGTTTCGGGATCATGACTATCTTGTGCATGTTGCATGTTTCCAACAAGCTGGAAAATGTAGAATGCGAAGTGTAGCATTGCATAGCACAACAAAATAGTTTTCTGCGGTTTCAGGGAGAGCCTTGAGAACTTTGCTTTGTCTGCTGCGGGGAGAATTGCTCCTTTAGGTGATCTGCGAATGCCTCAACTTGCGCCTAATTTTCTATTAGCCAGGCTCCAAAAGCGCTCAGAAGAGGGTGCCGACATAAAGGTTGCCTTTTGATATTGCGCGTGTATCGCCAGAGCTGAAATTCTGAACCAGCTGGAGAATCCGCTCGTTCCGCTGCTTTAAGTTGTCTGGTGGCTTCGTTGTATCGACGCTTATGGCTGGCTGAGCGTATTCGGATCCATCTGCTCGTTGTCCAACGCTTATATGGTTGACGATTTGGTTTCTCTGATAATTGCTCTGTCGCTGGGGCTGCTGCTATTCCACATTCTTCTTTACATTCCTGGTCTAGAATCGCAAATCGATTTTGCGTTGCTTGATCATATTTGCTAGTGCTAGGTTGATCTATCAGAGTTGCTTTTTCCCTGATTGCTTCTGGTGAGCTTTGCTACCTACGCTTTATAGATGATGTTTTCGGCACTTGAATTGATGTCAGATCAAAGTTAAGTTTAAATATGTAAATCATAACTAATGGTATTTACTACAAATTGTGAATAATATTTTTTGAGTACACTTGTTTTACTGTCTAATTTTTTAATGCTTTGTTGCCGTGTATTTTAGCTGAAAATAACAAAATAGTTCGTGTTCCGTGGACTACAACAAATAAACAAAGGAAAACAGCGATGAGGTTGATTTGAAAACGTGTTGTCTAAACCCTCTGTTGGGCCCAGCAATCAGCGCTTCATATGCTATCGTAATTAAGAGCGGCAGTTCGCCGATTAGGTTAGCACGTAAGAGAGTTTGTAAGAGAAATTGCGCTCTCCCCTTTATCATTCCATTCGTTCGCCCAAGCAGCGGCTCAGCTTTGATCAGCCGACTCGCGTCATAGTTTAAGTTATTAATTAGCTCTTGTTTAGTGCAGATGTTCGTGGGTGGACAGCTCTGCCAGTTTTGTTAGATTGACTATTACATACATAGTAGCGGACAGCACGACGGCCAAAGTCGCTTGCTCGCGTCTAACAACAAACTTTGTGCAAACATTAACAACAACAATAATAAACCAAGCAAAACATATAGTGCAAAAATAAAAGTGCGTTTTTAATTTCAAAGCTATTCGAAAAAGCTCGATAGCTCAACATTTGGTGACCCCGACGTGATTCATATAATATAATATATATATAAACGTTTTAATACATACATAAACTAGTGCACATAAGCTGTTTATATACAAATTACTTTCTTACCGCTACTTATTGCAAAGTCGTCAGACCCTCTTTCGTTTCGACTTGCAATACAGTGGCGTCCGTAAAAACAGTGACATTGCATATAAGCTCATTTATGCTCATCGGTTGTAACTGATTGACATTCTGCAAGTAATAAATAACTATTCACCAAAGAGTGCTAATAAACAATTAATGACAACTAATTTCTGAGCTGTGACTTTTCTTCTTTCGCGATCATATGTACATACTTACGTCGATTATATCGTGCATAGGCTCAGTGCAATTACATGCTTGCCGTTAATTTTTTTTTTCGTTGTCATTACACTCTTTCGGTTCGGCTGCAAAACTATCGCGTCCATAATAACCGTGCATGTGAGCAATTATTTCATACGCGTGCATTAATTGGGTGCAATAATACAATTATAATTTATAAAAAAAAAAATTTGTAAAAATTGCTGCTGTGCTCAATAAAAGAAAGTGAACTGTGAGTTGCGTACTTGAGCATACATTTAACGCATTACTCTTGTAAGCGTGCGCATAACAACAACTTGGAACTCTATCGGTACTTCTCTTGTGTTTTACTTGTCATGGCGAATTTAAATGCTAGTGTAGTTGCGCCCGAAGAACGAGCTAGATTTTATAAGCTCAAAGTGCAATCGGTGTTCAATCGCGTAAAACGGCTGCAAGCCAAAGTTGACTCAGATGCACTTGCCGAGCACAGTGACAGCACCTTAAATGTTCTTTTGGAGCACGTTGGTAAGCTAAGCCATTCTTTTAATGAAGCCCATGAAAGCCTAGAGAAACTCGACTTTAGTGAGATGAGCAGTGATTTGCACAATGATTTCGACGACTTAATAATGGTCATGCAGTCAACAATAATGTCCGAAATTCAAAGTCGTACCGCTCAAGTGCCCCATAGTTCCACGTTTAGCAGACCGATGGCCCCTACTCAGGTTTCCGTTCTCATACAGCATCCCGCACCTGCACTGCCACCAATAAAGCTACCTACGTTCAGCGGTGGGTATGCAAATTGGGCTGACTTCTACTCAATGTTTTCAACAATCATTGATAGCCGGCCTGAAATTAGCAACATGGAAAAGCTTCAGCATCTACGGTCCTGTCTAGATGGCGCAGCGTTGGATACAGTTCGCTCTTTGGAAATTTCGAACGATAACTATACGATGGCCATTAAGTTATTAAAACAGAGATATGACAACCGACGTTTAATTTTCCAGTCACACATCGTTAAGATCTTGGGGCTGAAAAAGGTAGAGCATGGATCTGTTACCAAACTGCGAGAGCTATCAGACAACTTCAATGTCCATATGCGTGCACTCAGCAGTCTGGGCACAACAGAGCAGATAACCAGTGCCATGATTGCTCAGGTGCTGCTGCAGAAACTTGATGTGGCCTCCCAAGCTAAATGGGAAGAGAAATTGGAGGATTCTGAGCTGGCATCCCATATGCCTGCATATGAAGAAGTATCCTCGTTTCTTGAACTTCGGCGCCGTACTCTGGAATCGATGGAATTTGCTCTAACAAATTATTCATCCAGTAAGCCGGTAAATACTAGCAGCAAATTCGTTACTAACAGATCAACACTTCTCGTAACGGACCGCAGTACCCACAGTTGCGTATTTTGTAATGATCCTGAGCATACAATCTACAAATGCTCAAGATTCACGAACTTGTCGCCTAGTCTACGCCTTAATGAAGTCAAGAAGGCTGGGCTTTGTTTAAATTGTTTGAAGGGCGGCCATCAGTCGCGACAATGTGGCTCGCGCAGCTGTCGGGTCTGTGGAGTCAAGCATCATACGCTTCTCCACCTCGGCAACTCCAGCACATCACAGGCAGGAACTCCATTCCATCAGCAATCTTCGGCGGCAGGGATGCCGATCATTCCTACTGCGCCCTCAGCTCCATCCACTGCTCTCATAGCCCAAGATCTGAGTAGCGATGTCGTGCTTCTGGCTACCGCAGTGGTTCTGGCTAAGAATCGGCTTGGCGAACTTATTCCTTGTCGTGCACTTCTAGATTCAGGCTCTCAACTTCATCTAATTACAGCAAGATTTGCCAATCTACTACAACTCAAGAGATCAAGGTCATCTGCGTCTGTATGTGGCCTAGGCGACTCTAATTTTGCCACCGATGGAAGCACCATTTGTCTCACGTTTCAGGCTCACGCATCGGAGTATGCAACTAGCATAACGGCCATGGTGGCAACAAATATAACTGGCAGGCAGCCCAGTTCCAATATAAATACAAGTAATTGGAGCATTCCGCAAAATATAGTCTTGGCAGATCCAGCATTCCATAGGCCACAGCGAATAGATTTGCTTATCGGAGCCAGCCTTTTCTATGACTTGCTCTGCGTGGGTCAAATCAAGTTGATGCCTGGGCTTCCACTGTTGCAGAAGACCCGTCTTGGTTGGGTTGTATCGGGAGGTGAAGCTCGCCGTCACAACTCAGTGCTAATGGTTTCGGCGACGCCTTCAGATCCGGATACTGACTCCGGTACTGATATTCAATTGGACAGTCTCGTTCGTCGTTTCTGGGAAGCTGAAAGCTGCAGCGATTCCATCGTAAAGATCAGCAAGGAAGACTCAGATTGCGAAGCGCACTTTGTGAGGCATTACAGCCGGCTGGCCAGTGGCCAGTATTCAGTACGCTTGCCTCTAAAGATCAATAGCGAGCTTCTTGGCGAGTCCTATCAGCAAGCGCGTCGTCGGTTTCTCAACTTGGAGAGGAAACTGAGCCGTTTGCCTCATATAAAGTCTCAATATTCAGCGTTCCTGAAAGAGTATTCTGAGTTGGGTCACATGTCACGTGTTCCTCATAACTCATTTCATAAATGCAGATATTTTCTTCCTCATCACTGCGCTCAGAAGGAAGAGAGCACAACGACCAAGCTTCGCGTCGTCTTTGATGGATCAGCGTCTACGTCAACTGGCTATTCGTTGAATGAAGTTCTAATGGCAGGTCCTGTCATTCAGCCGAAAATGATCGACATACTACTGCGCTTCCGGTCCTATCCAGTCGCACTTACCGGTGATATTTGCAAAATGTATCGTTGCGTGAAAGTGCCGGAGCCGGACAGCTATCTGCAATGCATTCTATGGAGGAATTCGCCAGATGAGGAGTTAGAAGTGTTCAAGCTTGATACGGTCACATATGGAACAAAACCAGCGTCTTTCTTGTCCGTGCGCACCATGCACCAGCTCGCCATAGATGAAAAAGATGAATTTCCGGTTGGTTCCGAGGTGCTACTTCGCGATTTCTATGTTGACGATTTGATCTCTGGAGGAAAATCAGTCGAAGAAGCGAGACGTGTCATGCAAGAGACGACTGGAATCTTGGCACGAGGGATGTTTAAATTGCGAAAGTGGTGTTCAAGCCATCCTATGGTACTGGACGGAGTAACAGACTGCGATAAGGAATCACTCATAAGGTTCAATGATGGCAGCGACATTACAAAAACACTTGGCCTCGCATGGGATCCAGCATCTGATCAACTTCTGTTTTCATATGTGGCTCTGGATTCAAACTCTAAGCCCTCCAGGCGCTCTGTCCTCTCGTCTATTGCTAGGTTTTACGATCCATTCGGACTGGTCGGCCCAGTAATAACGAAGGCCAAAATCTTCTTGCAACAACTCTGGAGGCTTAAACTTGATTGGGACGAGAGTCTGCCGTCGGCCTGCCACACTGCGTGGCTGGACATCTGCAGTAATTTTGGCAGCGGTCTTATGAGTGCCTATCCCAGGCTGGCATTATTACCTGGAGACAAGGTTGAGGTCCATGGATTCTGCGATGCCAGCATCGAGGCTTACGGAGCCTGCATCTACATTGTATCTAAAGGTCAGCATAACATCAGCAGGTTACTTTGCTCCAAGTCTCGAGTGTCTCCTTTAAAAACGCTCACGATTCCCAAGCTGGAGCTATGCGGGGCAGAGTTGCTGGCACGTCTAATGGACCAAGTGGCTCGCTTAGGCATCTTCTCAGGCGAGTTTCACTGTTGGTCTGACTCTTCTATAGCACTATCTTGGATTAATGACGATCCCGGACGATTTAACGTTTTTGTTTCAAATCGCATCGCCACTATACAGGATCTCACCTCAACAATGGAGTGGCATTATATACCTACAATGCTGAATCCTGCGGATATATTATCTCGGGGTTCTTTACCCATCATCATCGCTTTGGTTCAGCGGACCTCGCTTTATTTGTAAACCCAGATCTCATTGGCCAGTCTCAGCGCTTCCAGAAACAACTTCAGTAGAGCGTCGAAAGGCAGTGCTCCCAGCGAAAGGCCCGGTCCGCGACGCCTCTATGGACTGCAAGTATGCGAATTCTTTTGGTCGATTGCAGCGTACTTTTGCATACGTATCAAGGTTCATTAAAAAAAGACGGGGTACAGGAGTAACTCTCGAAGAGATCCGGACCGGCACGCATATATTGTTGAGGATGATTCAACGAGCCCATCTCACGGACGAAATAAATACGCTTCGAACCAAAGGAATGGTTCCGTCATCCAGCAGTCTTACCTCTCTGTCGCCGTTCCTTGATGAATTTGGGCTGCTACGTGTAGATGGTCGCCTCAAAAACTCAGCGCTAAACTTCGATAGTCGCCATCCAATTATCTTGCCCAGAAGTCATCCAGTAACTCGAGCCATCATCATGCATTGCCATCAGCGCAACTTGCACGCTGGTCCCCGAGCAGTGCTAGCGTTGGTTCGTTCCCAATATTGGCCAATTGGTGGTAGAAAGACTGTAGCCAGCGTGATTCAGAGATGCGTAATATGCGTTCGCGCCAAGCCTCGACTCGTTGAGCACATAATGGCAGATCTACCCAAGGACCGTGTTGAAGGCTGCCGTGTCTTTGGAGTGACTGGAGTAGATTTTTGCGGTCCTTTCTTCTACAAGCCTGAGGCACAAAATAAGGCTCCTGTAAAATGCTACATTTGTGTATTCATTTGCTTTGCTACGAAGGCTATCTGGTTAGAGCTAGTCAAGGATTTAACAACCACGGCATTTTTGCATGCTCTTCAATGGTTTATATGCACTAGAGGAAAACCAAGTCAAATCTGGTCTGACAACGCAACAAAATTTCTTGGCGCCCGCAACCAGCTTCAGGAGTTGAAGCAGCTATTTCTATCCGACGCCCACAAAAACGCTGTGAGAGACTTCTGTCTGGCTGACTCAATCGAATGGCATTTCATCCCTCCACGATCCCCTCACTTTGGTGGCTTGTGGGAGGCTGCAGTGAAGACAGCGAAGCATCATTTCTATCGATCTGTTGGCTCTTCCGTCCTGGCTTATGATGAGCTCCGCACGCTGATCTGCAACATTGCTGCTGTCATTAATTCACGCCCTTTAGTTTCAATTTCAGAGCACCCAGCAGACTTGGACGTACTGACGCCTGCGCATTTCCTGAACGGTGGGCCTCCTTCTTCCTTCAGCGAGCCTAATCTGACAAGGCTTAATTTTAATCGCTTGGATGCCTGGCAGCGTGTAAGCTATCTCCAGCAGGTGTTCTGGACGCGTTGGCGGGACGAATATCTCAACTTGTTACAGCAGCGAGCAAAATGGCGAACGCCCAAACCTGGCTTGGCGGTTGGGGACATAGTTCTCGTAAAGGATGAGAATCTTCCGCCACTTAAATGGCCTCTGGCCAGAATAATTGAGCTCATCCCTGGAAGTGATAACGTCGTACGAGTAGCCGTCCTTAAAACTGAAGCTGGCGAAATACGAAGAGCTACAAACAAGCTGTGCTTGCTGCCCCTTAAAGATTCTGTTTCAGACTAAGTCTTCAACGGGGGGAGGATGTTGGGCCCAGCAATCAGCGCTTCATATGCTATCGTAATTAAGAGCGGCAGTTCGCCGATTAGGTTAGCACGTAAGAGAGTTTGTAAGAGAAATTGCGCTCTCCCCTTTAACATTCCATTCGTTCGCCCAAGCAGACGTATGGTCAAGCAACAATCGCCAAGCAGACGCGGTGAAAAAGTTTATTGTTGAGAAAATTAATAGCAATATGGCCGAAAATGAGTAACATGAGAAACATCATTTCTGCTCAAGTTGTCCAATATGTAGAAATTGTTAATAGAAGATATTTGCTAAAATGTAACCAGAATCGCCAATGCTATGATTGGCAATGCGTCTTATAGTGCATAAGCCCAAACATAACGGTAGCGGTAGCAGAAATGACGAACAAAATTAAGAAGGTAGAAGGTCTCATGCCAGAAAAAGCAGCAGATTAAAACAGATCCACATCCACGCATTTCATCTGATGCACTTTTATCAAGTCTTTGTCTTCAAAAAAAAAAAAAAAAACCAAAGCTTCTCAAAAAATAAAAATATTCAAGTAACGTGATTGAACCTTCAGAAATCGTGCCTCATGTTCATTACTATATTAGCAAATCCGAAAATTAGAATCTAAAGATGAGGATGAAAATGATCAAGACAATTTGAACCTGAATATCGAATTGGATGAAGAATTGAATGATTATTGATGTAAGGTTAAATAATGTAAATCAAAGAAAAGTAAAAAAAAACAGTAAGAAAGCTCTAGTCGAGACTGCTCGACTACGAGATCCCCTGAACCCCTCCACGAATTAATATTTCAATAATTCGTGGCTTCATTACTATTTACACTTGCACGTACACATACACACATACGTACGAACGTATAAACAGGCATGGGATGCTGTGTGGGCTTACTGTGGGAATTTATTTGTTTAATAACTTTTGTTTGTAATCGGAGGATTTTGATAAAACTTTCAGACCGTGAGTATATCATTAAAATGTGTGTATATGCCAAAGCACAAGTCTCTAGTACTTGATATACGTTTTTTCAAATTTGGGGCGATGAGGGCGTGGTATAAAAAATCTGTAAATTGCAAAATCTTTGTATTCATCACATAAATCTAAACAGTAAATTTGAAGTCGCTGGGTCTAATAGTATTCAAACTAGGCTTGAAAAACAAAGTCCGATTTTCGATTATTATCGATAAAACAGAAATGGAATGAGTTATCGAAAAAGTATGATAAACTGGTACTGCGTATACACAAGTATACATGTAAAATTTCAAGTCTCTAGCATTTGTAGTTTAGGAGATCTCTGCGTTCATACGGACGGACGGACGGACGGACGGACAGACGGACAGACGGACATGGCTAGATCAACATCCTGACCAAGAATATATATACTTCCCATTTTCAATGGGTTCAGGGTATAATAACGGGAGTAGCTATCGATTTTTGAAAACAAACTTAATATGCGCGCTCAATATAGGGAGGGACCTACGAAAAAAATGTCAAGTCTCTAGCTCTTATATCATCTGAGATCGACCCGTTCATACATACGGACAGACAGACGGACAGGGCTATATCGATTCAGCTCTTCGCCTGATCAAGAATATATAAACTTTATGGGGTCTGCCACGCCTCTCGCCTATAAGCTGGATTATCATACATTTTTACACTTTTGTATTATGAGCTATTTATATCAATTTCATCTAAAAATGTATACCGTATGCTTTATATTAAATATTAGTATAAATTATGAACGAGTACACTGACTTTAGATTGTAAGACCAAAAGACATGAAACTACGATGGTGTTTAGTTTAGTATTGATTCTTTATTCTGCTGAACCCGAGTTTATATACCCAGACTCATGCATATTTAAACCCTTAAATCTAGTGCGTCTATTGCTGAGTGTGTAAGGCTCAGCATTGGTCCACTACATATTCATATCTCATCGCTGAGTTTGTAAGACTCCGCGTTGGTCTATTAGCTATCCTTACCCTGTCGCTGAGTTTGTAAGGCTCAGCGCTCGTCTCTTACATATTGTTATCGCTAAGGGTCAGGATCATATTTTATGTCTAGTTTGGCAGCTCACACTTGTCACATATGTTGTCTATTTTATGTATGCTAGCTGTTGAGTACTTAGCGCGTATGTTCCCACACTAATCATATTTCTATGTTCATGCATGTTCATGAACAATTATGTCTTAAGTATACAAGGGGGCGGCGTGAACGCGTGGTCCTATAGTCAAAAAAAAATTGTTGTGTCAAAATTTCAGGTTTTTTTTTCCTAAAGTGGAGGCTAATTTTAATATTATTAACCTTTTCTATTTAAATATTGGTATATGGCTTTGAAATGTTTAGGTAGAATATTAAAGTTAATGATTATTATAACTAAGTTACTAGGCCAAAACATTTATGTAAGGATAATTTGATTCCTGATATTTACAAAAGAAATTCGCGTGACTAGGAAATACCCTGAAGCCAAGAAAGAGCGGATGTTCCAGTATTCAATATTCGCACATACAAAAACACATTATACTCAACATTATACGCTGATTTCCCATTTTCAATGTATTCAGGGTATAAAAATTATTCAACACCGATGTTCCCATAACATAGCGCGAATTGTAGCCTAAGAGTGCATCCAAGAGTGGCATTCTAAGGATCGGCTGATAAAGTTAAGTGAAGTAGAAGCCACATTACCAGGCATTGTATAAGTTAACGAGACAGTGTGTGATTGGAGTTAGCTTCCCAAGTGGCCCTTTAAACGGCGATGGACAGCGGCGCTGGAGACACATTCGCTGACACAGTGCCTCATGACTCCGGCGGGCACTCATCTCTGGTGCGGTGGTTTCGGGTTACATTGCAGCTGTGTTGCTCAATATCCGGCCTTTTGCCGGGATCAGCAATTCTTCGCCCGCGCGTGTTGACTCCTCCCTCTCTTAAGTGGGAGCCGTCCTCGGATTCCACTGGAGAAGCCTGGAGTGAACCGTTTAACAGAACACGGTCGTCAAAGATCGCAAAATATGTTCCGTTGATAGTTTGGCCATTACCCTTGTTGTCCTCAACTCTCATTGTGACGTCGAAGATGATAATGACGCCCTCCTCGACCAATGTCGTCGATTGTTTCAATGCCGGGTCAAGTGTTTCAGCGTCGCATCGATGAACGGCGAAGGTTTGAGTTCCGCAATCGGTTACTAGCTATTATCCCCAAAGTTTAGTATTATATTATAATGTTTTACAGGGTAAATAATAATTTTCTTACAGACTAATATAGGTTTAGAGTATTTGATGAGGAAATACAACATTTCGGAATTTTGGAAAGCCTTAATATTATATACTCTCAAGATATCTGCTATACTTATATTTGTGACGTGCTCTCTTGCCAATTCTTTTATATATAAGTGGGCTGATTAAATTTGCTTTAGCTAGTGTTACTGTAAGAAGTAAGTCCTCCAGACGTGTGATAATCATTCTGTTTCTTGACATAATAATTTCGAATAAGTAATTGGAGTCTGAACAATCTGTTTTGTGAATGGCGTTTATCAATTGGGTAATTTCGTTAATTTTGTCTTGAACTTTTTAGTTTAAATCTACCTGTCTGTTTTCCGCGTCAGTCAGTTGCGTCTGTCGAAACTTAATTTGGTCCCAGTCGCCGAAGTCTGGTGTGCCTGCAATTACCTTTAGTGCGGACCCCAACATGTTTACCCTCCGCGCCCATCTATGATGCATCCTAATGGTAGCTAATAAGTCTTCGACATGTTCAAGGTCTGTCAAAAGTAATTT
This sequence comes from Drosophila hamatofila, assembly GCA_035045345.1. Lineage (NCBI taxonomy): Eukaryota > Metazoa > Arthropoda > Insecta > Diptera > Drosophilidae > Drosophila > Drosophila hamatofila. Next base: position 1,133,421 of record JAWNPA010000046.1, read on the forward strand.
TCGTAATTTTCGGTGTGTGTCCGTATTCATCCCATATGGACACGTCGCCGTCCAGTACGGGTATGTAGTTGGTGTAGGTATAGTCAGTCAATTTCAACATCGCTGTGGTAAATATGTCGTTTGTCAGGGAAGACACCATGAAAGAATACACTTGACTTTGGATTGTAAGACCAAAAGACATGAAACTACGTTGGTGTTTAGTTTAGTATTGATTCTTTATTTAGCTGAGCCCGGGTTTATATACCCAGACTCATGCATATTTTCAACCCTTAAATCTAGTGCGTCTATTGCTGAGTGTATAATTCTCAGCATTGGTCTATTACATATTCTTATCTTATCGCTGAGTTTGTAAGACTCCGCGTTGGTCTATTAGCTATTCTTATCCTATCTCTGAGCTTGTAAGGCTCAGCGCTCGTCTCTTACATATTCTTGTCGCTAAGGGTCAGGATCATATTTTATTTCTAATTTGACAGTTCAAACTTGTCACATATGTTATCTATTTTATGTATGCTAGCTGTTGAGTACTTATGTTCCCACACTTATCATATTTCTATGTTCATGCATGTTCATGAACATTCTGCGGGGGGTCAGAGAAGGAATTAGCTAACAATTGCTGTATCTGGTTTCTCTTCTTAATTAGATACAAGACAAATAGAGATATTATAATTATTACTAGTTCCAATGAAATATGCCCATGCCTGCACATTCTGCGGGGGGCCAGAAGATGTGACATCTAGCAGCTGCTATCTGTGGCAAATATTATGGTCGTACTTGCTACCTGCAATATCATTAGCAGGTTTAAAATCGTTGCTTTCCAAGTTGCGAACTTTGCTGATCGTGTTTTTCGTCGTTCTTTCAGAGAGTCGTCTTGCTTATCCCTTTCTTTAGAGGGTAGCAAACATATTTTGTTTACTGATCTTTCGACCTCGCCCATAATTGTTTCTGTTGTAACTACTCGAACTTTATTATCTTGTCCTTTTGTAGTTTTTGTAATTTTTCCCATAGGCCATCTAGCGGGATGCGTGTTTACTTGCTTCAATAAAACAAGTTGGCCTTCCGCGAGGTTTGTATTTTCTTGTCGCCATTTGGTTTGATGTTGCAGTGATGTTAAGTATTCATCTTTCCATTTCCTCCAGATATTCGGCTCTGATTCGCTGCATGTGTCTCCATCTGTCTAGAGATCCTATTTTCCGTTGCTCGTCGAAGTGCTCTGGAGCTTCAATGAGTGGTCGTCCAACAATAAAATGACCAGGTGTTAATATGTCATCTCCATCCGTATCACTATTTAGGGCGACCAGGGTTGAAAATTCTTCGAATGTGAAGCTGTTATCGCCGATGACCCGCTTTAGATGGTGCTTTACAGATTTTACTCCAGCTTCCCAAAATCCTCCCATGTGGGGGCTTGCCGACGGGATGAAGTGCCACTTGATGCCTTCTTTTTCTAGAACTGGTGCGATATTACTATTTCCTTTTATGGCAGCGACCAGGTCCTTGTCTAGTATTCTAGCGGCACCTACGAAATTTGTGCCGTTGTCTAAATATATAAGTTCTCACTTTTACCGCGTCTTGCGAAAAATCGGCGTAGAACTTCTCAGAATTTGTCTGATGATAAGTCGCTGACTGCTTCCAAATGTATTGCTTTTGTGGACATGCATACAAATGAACATATATACCCTTTGTATGACTTCAGACCTCTTCCTTTGGAACAGCGAATTTGAAAAGGTCCAGCGTAGTCGATGCCACTGTTTTGGAATGGGTAATCGCCAGTTACTCGATATACTGGTAAATTTCCCATCAATTGACTGGCCATTTCCAGTTTGTACCTAATGCAGGTAACACATTCACGTAAATACTTCTGTAATGTGTTTCGTAAGCCAAGAATCCAGAATTCTCTTTGAATGAGATTCCTCATCAGTTTCAGTCTACCATGTAGGGTTTCCTTATGTGTGTTATTTATAATTAGCCAAGAGAGATGTGATTTTCCAACTATAATGGGGTGTTTCACATTTATAGCACCATTGCACTTTGAAGACGGCCTCCCATGCGTAAAACTCCATTTCCATCCAAGAAGGGGCTTCCAGAGATTTTCCAGTTTTGAGTAAATTAAGCTCTTGACCAAAATCAAGTTGTTGTTGTAACTTTACCACGACGACTTTGGCCTTCTTTAGTTCTTCGACAGTGATATACGTCGGTAGGGGCTTCTTTCCTCGTGCTTTCGCTATAAAGCGTAATATATAAGCAATTACTCTTGTTAGCTTTTTCATTGCTAAAGCGTAATATATAAGCAATTACACTTGTTAGCTTATTCATTGATAAGAATTTCGTTAAGAGTGGGATCAGGCAGTTTTCTTTGCTGTTCTTCAGCCACTCAGGCCCTTTCCACCATATGATATTTGATTTCCTATTATTTCTTGTATTTTTGTCAAAAGGTTACATAGTATGTGAGCTGCACATAGCTCTAATTTCGGAATTGTCTTCTTGTTTTTAATCGGGTTCACTCTGCTTTTTGCAGCCAGCAAAGTGATCTTGTCTCCAACCTTGGTATACACTACTGCTGCATATGCTTTTTCTGATGCGTCGCAAAACCCATGTAGTTCCGTTGCATCAGTGCTCGATTTTCCAGACCAGCGCGGTATATTGATTCTGGTTAACTCTGGCACAGCGATGGCGTACTCTTGACAATTGCGTCCCAAGCAGTTTCCACAGCTCCTGTATGAAGCATTTTCCTTGCTGTTTAACTGGTGTAAGCCATCCCAGTGGGTCGAAGATTCTTGCCAATTGAGACAAAATTGACGTTTTATAATGCGTACTAATTTTGGACATTCGACCACAAATTTGAAGACATTCTTTTTGGGGTCCCATTGTAGACCAAGGGTTTTAATTGACTCATCCTTGTTTGCTATTATTTTTTCCGTTGAGTCGCCGCCTTGAATTCCAGCGATGAACCGGTCATCATTTGACAGCCATTTCCTTAGATGCATGCCAGCCTTTTTCATGATATTTAATAGTGCTTTTTGAGTGTGGATGCAGTCCTTTTTTGAGTCGCCACCAGTGATTAGGTCATCCATAGAAATCTTCTTTGATGGTACTCATCAGCTGGCTGTTCCCTTGGCAGTGCTGATTTGCCAATTCCTGAAGACACCGAACAGCTAAAAATGGTGCCGCTGAAGTCCCGTATGTCACTGTAGTTAGCTTGTACTCCTTAATTGTCATTTTCGGGTCGTCTCTCCAGAGAATGTACTGGTATTCTTGATCAACCTTAGACACTTTAATTTGGCGATACAATTTTTAGATGTCTGCTGTCATCACATACTTCCATAGTCACCATTTGATTAAGATATCGAATATATCCTTTTGTATTTTTGGGCCGATGAGCATCACATCGTTTATTTATTTATTTATTTAAAAAAAGATATTGACAAAACTAGAGTCAACTTAAACTATATATTGATAAAGTATATTAAATAGCCTAAAATAACAAAACTTATCAATAATATCACCAACCCGGTGGGGGTAATTTTTTTGCCAGTCCGGCCAGCTATGCCCCAATTCACAGCCATATATGGTCAGTGATATTATTGAACTAAGAAAGATAAAGATTAATAAAGGAAACTTACAAAGTAATTATTAAAGAATCTTAAAAATAAATATGGTAAATAGGATTGAGAAATCACTAAACAATGTGGATGATCGGCCGGAACATCCATATGTATCAGCTCACGAGTGGGCAGTGTGAGTGATTTCCCTAAAATGACCTGCAAGCAAAGATTTAATTAACGGGAGAGAGAATTCAAGCGAGAACACATGATAATATTTATTGTAATTATTGCATAAAACGTGAAACGCGTTATGCAAAGAATAGTCTGATGTGCACAAAGGGAAATATAACGGACGAAAGTGTCTGGTTGTTCTAGAAGGAACAGGGAAATTAAGTTGCTTTAATAAACAGAGCGTATCTATATTACCATTAATCAACTTATGTAAGAAAACAATCCCAAGAATTGTCCTACGATTGATTAAAGATGGAAGATCTATGAGAAGAAGCCTACTATGATAAGACGGTAAACGGAGATTAGGATCCCAGTTTAGATCACGCAATGCGAAAAGGAGAAACTGTTTCTGAACCGATTCAATACGATCCTGATACAATTTGTGCTGAGGAGACCATATAACTGAACAATATTCAAGAATAGGTCGTACCAGGGAGGTGTACAAAATCATAGTAATAAAGGGGTCATTAAACTCCTTTGACCAACGTTTAATAAAGCCAAGAGCACCTTTAGCTTCATTTACGATGTTAGAGACATGAAGATTGAAACAAAGTTTTATGTCAAAAAGCACACCCAGATCTTTGACAGTAAAAATTCGTTGCAAGGAAATGTTGTTAATTGTATAATTAACAATATGTGGACTGGTACGACTGAAGGTCATTGTCATACACTTGGAGCAATTTAAATGCTACTGATTAGCCACACACCAATGTTGAAAGGAATTTAGAGCATCTTGTAATTGAAGATGATCCATTGAGTTAGAGTACGCAAGGCAAAGTTTTACATTATCTGCATACATTAAAATTTTTGAATGAGCAATACAGTCAGGAAGGTCATTAATAAAAAGGGAAAAAAGTAGCGGTCCTAAGTGACTGCCCTGAGGTACACCTGATGAAGCAAAAACCGCTTTCGAAATAGCTGTCCTCAACAATACCCTTTGAGTCCTACATTTTAAATTGGATGAAATACAAGACATAAGTCAGGGGTGAAATCCTAAGCAATCAAGCTTGTGAATTAAGATGTCATGATTAACAGAATCAAATGCTTTACTGAAATCAGTATAAATAACATCAGTTTGCATTTTATTTAAAAAGCTTTCATTAATTATACAATTAAATTCAAGTAGGTTAGTTGTGGTTGATCGATTTTGAAAGAAACCATGTTGGAATGGAGAAACAATTGATTTACAAAAATGTTGCAGGGTTGATGTTATTACTTTTTCAAATAATTTCGGAATTGCAGATAGCTTTGCAATACCTCTATAATTTGAAATATCAGACCTCCCACCTTTTTTATGTAGAGGAATGATGAAGGACTCTTTCCAAATAGAAGGAAAAACAGAAGTCTCCATGGATAAGTTAAACAGTTTTAATAAAGGTAGCTGTAAAGAACCACTGCATTCTTTTATAACACAACTTGGAATGTTATCAGCACCAGGAGAAAAAGATGATTTTAATGTCTGAATGGCTGAATGGCATTATGAACATTGATAATATTCGTTGAAGGAATCAAACTAGGGTAAGAAATGGCATGGGGATCCACAGAAGAATAAGTGGATTGAAAAAAAAATCTGCAAAAAGGTTTGAGGAATCATGGTCATTACAAGTTTTTTCCTCTCCAAGGAAAAATGTGGAAGGTAAATTAGAAGATTTACGCTTCGAGCTCACAAAAGAGTAAAATTGCTTTGGATTACGAACAAATTGTCTTTTGCAGCGTGAAATGTAATTCTCATAGCACCTTGCATTTAAAAGATTAAAATTTGACTTGGCTATGGAATATTTAGACCAGTCAATAATTGACCCAGACTTTTTAAAATTTTTGAAGCATTTGGTTTTAATATTTCTACAATTTGTAAGAGTCTGAGTAAACCAGGGGGGCTTATTAGAAACAGGCCTAGAGAGACACAAAGGAACACACATATCAATGATTGAGTTTAATGTATCATAGAATATGTTAGCTGCCGAATTAATATCAACAGAGTTATATATAAGTCAGTTGCCATAATTAAATTATTAAGCAAAACAAAATTGCACTTTCGATAACAGCGACGATTTTTAGGAGGAATATAAGCAAAAGTTGGTTGAGTATTTTTTGATAATAATACCTCCAAAGTGGGATGATGTAAATCTTCAGGCATAAATATAGGGGTTGATCTGGTGACATTAATGACAGAGTCATCATTAATAACAAGTAAGAGGGCTCTAGTCGAGACTGCTCGACTAGGAGATACCCTGAACCCTGCAAAGTACTGATTCCAACAATTCTACACTTCTTTCATGCACATATACAAAAACACATACACACACCCGTACGCATGCATCCATACGAACGCATAAACAATTGCTCTGCTAACTGCGCAGTTACTGCGCTTGGGCTGCCGTGTGGGCTATATTACGAAAATTTGTTTGTTGAATAAATCTTTTTGTAGTGCGACTATCTTCATCAAATTTTCAGAACGTAATAATAACATTCAAATGTGTGTATATCCCAAAGCACAAGTCTCTAGTATTTGGTATACGTTTTTTTTCAAATTTGGGGCAAAGGGGGCGTGGCATCCAAAATCTGTAAATGACAAAATATTTGTATTCATCACATTAATCTACACAGTAAATCTGAAGTCTCTAAGTCTAACAGTATTCAAACTAGGCTTTAAAAACCAAGTCAGATTTTCGATTGTTATCGATAAAAAAGAAATGGGATGAGTTATCGAAAAAATATGATAAACTCGTACTGCGTATGGTATACACGAGTATACATGTAAAATTTCAAGTTCAGAAGTTGATGCCCAAGAAGTGTTAGGTATATTAAAGTCACCCAACACTAGAAATATATCACTGTCATTAATACAATCTTTAATACAAGTTAAATGTTGTGCATAAACTTGTATATCAGAAGAGGGAGGGACGTAAGAACAAGTGACAAATAGGGAACAGGATGGAAGAGTTATTTTAACCCCAATAATCTCAGCATCGTGATGTGCATTGAAACTTATCGATTCAGAAAGGAAATCGGCCTTAACAGCTATTAAGACACCACCACCTCTGCGTATCAATCGATCATATCTATAAATAGTGAAATTATTTGAGAGAATCTCACTATTATGAACATTAGGACTTAACCACGTTTCTGTGAACGCAATGACGTCATATTGAAAGCTAAAACTGCTCAAAAATAGACTTTTGAGTTTAGAATTTAGACCACGGACATTTTGGTATGCTAAAGACATGTGTGGTGAAGAATTGTTACAATTTAGTTTTTTGATACAATGTTCGATTTAGATTGTACCGAAGTAGGACTGATTGTTACTGTAGGTAATCTAATACGATTCTTCGGCTTGAATTCATGTACAACTATATGTGGAGGCCAAAACTTGGAATCACATAAAGTTGTAAAATATTCTACCGGCACATTGATTTTAAAAGATGCAATTTCACGAGGAGTCGCAAAATTAAACTTCGAAATAAAAACTTTCATAGGGGACTTACTAGCAATATACTCTGATATTGCATCACAAGTTGTGTCTGCAGCAAGCCTAGATATGAAAATTTGCTTTCGAGGAGACACTACTGATAAGGTGGGAGCAATAGTGTCAGAAGTGACAGCCGAATTGTTATTCACAGTTTGAACGACAACCGGGGAAGCTTTTAATTTTCTAATGGGAATAGGTACAGAATCACTACTTTCAGTAGAACCTGTAGCAACAGGAGTTGAAAACAAGTAAGAACGTTGCAGTCGGGCGTTACCGACTGCGGAATATTCAATCACAGTCCCAACGCTGCCTTACATATCTAATTGATTTTGGGTTGTCAACCCGAGTATATTTTAAATTTCAAGTCTCTAGCGCTAATAGTAATCAATATAAAGCAGGGCCTGAACCTATTAAAATTGGGGAATCATAGAGAACTATTCCCGTTTATATCTCGTACATCTTTAGAGCTAGACTCTTTAAATTTTGCATATAGATGCATGGGTATTTTATATAATTTTGATTTTTATTATATTTTGAATATCGGCTCAAAAATTTACCGAATTCTCCTTTTAATTGTAGTTGCAAATGTAGCAATGTGAATGAGCTGGTATTTCTTAAGAAATGACCAAAATTCAATAGAAATGTAGATCATATTTAATAAACAAAATATTTGGCCAATTAGCAAACGCACCTGCAAGCAGCAAGCTAGCAGCGGAGCAGAGCGTTTTTCCTATACGTATGCACACATTGATCGGTTATTCTATGCATACAGTCATATGCATATGTATGTATGTATATACATACATATAAAAACGTGTCTTCTAGCATATTCTAAGAATTGATTCATGAAATTTTCAGCCGTTACTTTAGCTTACTTTTTACACGTTTTTTACGCGTGTTAATGTGTATGTATATATGTATATTCAAATGCGTATTCGAGCAATTCTAAGAATCTCAATTGCGATTGAATTGTCTTTGAATTGCTTTTGAATTGTCTTTGAATTTTCAGCCGCTACTTTGGTTTTTGTTTACTATAGGTGCCGTAGCTGTAAAGCTTGTTGTTAGTTATATTTCGTAAGATCGGTGCAGTGGCGCTGTTAGCAGAGACTCAGCGTGTTGTGTCAGAAGTCCGCGTTCGAATCTCTTCTTTTATTTTTTTTTTGACAAACATGCTGTTTGATTATGGTGCAAGTTCGAACCCCGCGGGAATTTTTTTTAAATCGAAATTTATATTGTTTTAATATATTTTATATTTTTTAAATTTCTTAAAAATGTTTCGTTTTGTCTTATCAATGCCTATTAAGCTCATATATATATATATATATGTGAGTGACACACGCATATGAATTTTGCATTTGGCCGCTGCAAATGTCGATTTGGCACGCCCCTAGTGGGCGTAGATTGAGGTGCAGGTTCGAACCCCGCGGAAAACTTTTTCGTTTTAATTTAATTTATATTTTTTAATTTTCTTAAAAATGTTTCTTTCCTTATTATCAATGCCTATTAAGCATATTTATATATATAGGTGGCATACGCATATGAAATTCGCTATTGGGCGTCTAAAATCCGTTTTGCCACGCCCCCAGTGGTCGTAGACCCATAATTTTTGGTCAGTTCTTAGAATGAGCTGAAGGCTACGTAACTGTAAAATTTGGACGCTTAGACTCAAAAAATGTGAAAATTACAGGGTATTTTTTGATATGCCACGCCCCCAAAAAGGCGTAACAATTATTTTTGGGTAATCGATAGAGAAGATTATCAGTAACTCAACTATCCAAATTTTAAGCTTCTAGCTGTAAAACTGTAGGAGATATAAACTTTTGCGGTTTGCCACGCCCCCTATGGGCGTAGATATATCCGCCATAGCTTATTGATCTTGGGTCGTCAACCCGAGTATACATACCAAATTTCAAGTCGCTAACATAAATAGTGCTCAAAATATAGGAGAATTTGGAAAATCAATATATATTTAGATCCGATTTGCCACGCCCCCAGTGGGCGGGGATATATAGTTTTTTCTTCGGTCTTTATAGAATCGTAACATTTACTTACGTGCCAAATTTCAGCATTCTAGCTTTACAACTTTAGAAGATACAGTTTTGCTCGATTTGCCACGCCCCCAATGGGCGTAGATATATCCGCCATATCTTTTTGATCTTGGGTGATCAACACGAATCTACATTTTAAATTTCAGCTCTCTAGCTCTTTAACTAATATGATTTCTGGCATACAGGAAAATGCATTTTCCGATTTGCCACGCCCCTAGTGGGCGTATATGGAAAATTTTTACACTTTATAAATCGGAGACATATATGAGTATATGTTCCAAGTTTCAAGTCTCTAGCTTCAATAGCCGCGAAAAATATTGCATTCATACGGACAGACGGACAGACGGACGGACAGACGGACGGACAGACGGACGGACAGCAAGACGGACATTGCACAAAACCAATATATTCATATCACTTCGTGAATGAATATAACAACTCTAAAGAAGGTAGATTCGAAATAGAATCTTGAGTAGGAGAAGGAGGAGCAAGTGGGTTAGGAGACAACATTGGTACAGAAGTGGGTACCAACAATGAAGTGGTCTCCATTTGAATTTGAGGAGGTTCAAAATTGTACTGATTTAAAATTTGTTCCCCAGCTTCTAAATCACTAGAAAGCTGTTTTGAAATTTTACTCAGTTTTAGAAATTGAACTCTCACTGAATTATACATCTTGGAGAAATTTATTTGTTTCTCAAAGCAAGTCGGACACGGCCAACGTAAGCCACCACTACCAATTTTGGCAGTTGACATGTCATAGTCGCGACCAGTGAGACCTGCACATTTTGTGTGCATCAAATTCTCCCACAACCAACAATTAAGAAATTTTGCTTGTGCAGAATCAACTACCAGCCTAAAGAAGCATGATTTCTTCATTTTGGCGATTGGAGTCAAACAAACAGACGGAAAGCGAAGAGCAAAATAATGCAAAACCAAAGTATATAAAAAATGCGTTGTGAGTACAAAAACAAACAACAAATTAAGAGCAGAGCGGCTGTACAGAAAAGAGAGTATCACGCACGAAGAGAAGTATCGTGCACAAAACAAACTAAGCTTACAGCAACAAATACAAACAGAATGTGAGTGTGAGCAATATGTAACACACACAAGCGTGAGCAGAAGAAAAATAAGAGGGCAGCAAACAATGTAATAAAGCAGAGACGCTAATAAAACAAGTTGCCGAATGAACCAAAACCACAATAAAAATCAATAATAATAAATATGTATGTACACAAAGCACAACAGATCAAACCTTGCACAGCAATGTAAAGCTAATTAGCTAGAGTTAACCGATCGCGACAGTGGGATATTTATTATGAAATAAAATGCAAAATATTAATTAAAACTTGAAGAGCACAAAATAAGACGTGTCAACACTTCCAAATGAGAACTCTCTTAACAAATTCGAAGTTTTTGCCGAGGCGTCGAATACTACTCTCAATTTAGCTTGATGTGGCATGTAGTATTTGCCTTGGCCAATAGTTTCTACTGGTTCCATATGACCCAGCTTCAAGTATTCCTCCATGAAGGCACTATATTCCGTGAATACTTGCGGATGCTTCCTAAATTTGCTTTCCATTTGCAATAGTCGCGCCATAGCCTGTTTTCGCGGGTTTCCTAACTCCAAGTCTTTCTTAAATGGTATTGAGACCACTAGCCGGCCTTCTTTATCCCTTGTGGTTGTTTCCTGGAACGTTTTCTCACAATTATTGTTCTCTTCCGAGTCGATTGAGTTACTTTCAAGCTCCCAAAGCATTTGAGGTCGTCCAGGCACATCGTTGTTGCTGCGCTGATTACCTTGTTGCTTGACGATCAAGCTATTTTCCCGGAAGCAATCCATTCAAGTTCAGTTTTTTGTCCCAGCGTTTCGTTGATTTTCTTTACTTTTCCTAACATTATTAGGAGGAGTAAATCAACGCCAAGTACGACCATAATATCTGCCACATACAGCAGCTGCTAGATGTCACATCTTCTGGCCCCCCGCAGAATGTGCAGGCATGGACATATTTCATTGGAACTAGTAATAATTATAATATCTCTATTTGTCTTGTATCTAATTAAGAAGAGAAACCAGATACAGCAGTTGTTAGCTATTACCTTCTCTGACCCCCCGCAGAATGTTCATGAACATGCACGAACATAGAAATATGATAAGTGTGGGAACATGCGCTTTAAGTACTCAACAGCTAGCATACATAAAATAGATAACATATGTGACAAGTTTGAACTGTCAAATTAGACATAAAATATGATCCTGACCCTTAGCGACAAGAATATGTAAGAGACGGGCGCTGAGCCTTACAAACTCAGAGATAGGATAAGAATAGCTAATAGACCAACGCGGAGTCTTACAAACTCAGCGATAAGATAAGAATATGTAATAGACCAATGCTGAGAATTATACACTCAGCAATAGACGCACTAGATTTAAGGGTTGAAAATATGCATGAGTCTGGGTATATAAACCCGGGCTCAGCTAAATAAAGAATCAATACTAAACTAAACACCAACGTAGTTTCTTGTCTTCTGGTCTTACAAACCATAGTCAACTGTATTCGTTCATGGTCCTTCAAGCCGGATGAAGTACAGTCATAGTACTTCGATGCAAGCCACAAGGCTACTAAATGTTTGTGATTAGTGCCAAGTAAAGTGCTAAAAAATTTTTCTTTGGCTTACAAACCCAAGCTGTGAGTAGAGGCACAGCACGATCAACCAAGTGATCAAAACAAAAAACCTCCAAGGGGTTAAGCCAAAGTAAGAAATAAATACAAACAGGATGCAGTCGGGAAAAAATCTTGACGTGGTAAAAAAGCAATCAGAGATTTTTGACAACCTCCAGCAGGCCATCCCGAAGAAGGATGCGTCAGACGAAGTGTTTCGACCTCAATGGATTATCTAGTAGAACTTGTGGATAAAAAAAACTCTAAGGGTAAGGAGAAAAATGGCAGAAGTGACTGCTATCCTGGAGAGCAACAACAGCAAAGAAATCCTTGTCAGGTTATCCTTCCGATGGAAAAGAGTCCAGTCAGCGTTCGCAGATTTAGAGGCAAGATATGGAAATTCTGCCGGCGACAGCGACGAAATAGAAGAACTGGAATGCAACGTCGATGAACTGTTATTCAAACTTGACAGAAAAATAAGTGAGTTGGACAACATATAAGAAGACGTGCCAAAGCGAATAAGACCTACTCTTCCTTATTTCGATGGAAGTCCAGAGGCGTGGCCAACGTTCTTGGAGCAGTTCACCAACATAATTCACAACAGAAAGGATATCAGCGACAAGACTAAGCTGATGTTCCTAAAATTGTACTCCAGAGGATACGGCCACAGGGTCATAAGGCATTTCAAATTTGAATCGGCTAACTACAATCCAGCGTGGGACTATTTATGCAAGCGCTATATCGTTAGCAAGCCAGTTGACACGGAACTGCTGAAAAACAATGATGAAGGCAGTATCCACATGTTCGTGAGCACCTGCGTTGACAGCGACAACGCCACCGCTAATCAGCAGCTAATATATCAGGCCGCTTTGGACAAAATAGTGTTCAAAAACTGGGAATCCCTCCCGCCGGCAAGCCCCCACATGGGAGGAAAGATAATTAAAACTACTGAAGAACGAGATAAAGTTCGAGTAGTAACAACAAAAAGAAAGCAAAAGATCAAAGACAAAGGATCAACCACAAAAGTCGGAGGATATAGAAGATGGGGACGAGAAAGCAATTGCTGCCACATCTTCAATATCGACAGCAACGTTGAGTACTTAGAGCGTATGTTCCCAGACGTTCATATTTCTATGTTCATGCATGTTCATGAACAGACCACTAGTACTGATATGAGCAAATATGCTAACCTGTAAATTTTAATTAGATGGTAATACTAAATCAAATTAAATTTATTTAATATTGTCCTTGTAGACCACCATCCCTTTTATAATAACTGTCGTACCTAGATCTGTCTCAACTCCTCGATCAGTATAGAGGGGAGACAGTTTGTTGCCTAGCCCTTTGTTTGATTTTATCCTGTTTTTAATTTGTAATGTAAAGTCTGGAGAAGCTGAGCGGTCATGCTTGATTCTTTTTTTTGGCAGCGGACGATATCGGTAAGGTGCCGTAGAATCGTTCGAATATTCCGTTGGAAGTACTATGTAGCAGCGGTGCGTTACCAATTTTAATTTTGAAATTATTACTTAATGTTAATGCCAGATCCCATTAACAGGAATTGCTCCTCCCCCACATAGCCCGGCTATGCTATTAACAGTGCTATGTTAATAGCAAAGCTGGTGGCTCTCAGTAGTTGGCTCTCCGCTGACTACTGCTTCTTTTTCCTTTCCTACACTTTCTTTCGACACTCTTTTTCTTAATGTGCATATATGCAGTTCACTTGCCGCCATTTGAGCGAAAAATAAAACCTAATTGAAAATTGAATTGTGTGTTTCAACTCAACCCTCCCTGGAACGCCAACACTACAAACATTGGTCCTTCGAGCCGGATATCATCCATCCACCCACAACTACAACCACCAGCGATTCACAGGCTATCCAGATAAGTAAATTCTTTTTTTTTTTCTTCCGCTGCAACTTGCATCCGCCATTTATCCTAATTGTGCCCTAATTGTGCAAGTTGCTCTACCCGTATCTACATACATATATATCTCCTTATATATTCAGATACGTGAGAAGCGGTCGAAAACCACATATACACATATATGCAGAGCTGTTAATTATTTGAAATGGAAGCATTTAAAATGTAAATGCAAAATGCAAAATAGGTATTTTGCATTTTGCATTTCGATGGCTTTTTTTAAAAACTATTTTGCATTTACATTCAGATGGGTTTTTTTTTATTATTTTGCATTTTCAAAATGCAAAATGGTTCAAATTTTTTCGGGTAATAGGGTAATCGATTACAAGGAAGCGTCACTTACAAATATATAGAGAGACAAAGCAAATAAAATCTAAAATTCACAGCTTAATCAATCAATCAAAGTGTTTAATTTCAACGTTTTCGTTGAAAGAAAACAGTGCTAAAAGTGAACTGTTTAAGCTTTTGTTCACTTGCGCTCTTGCGATGGCATTAAAAGCTTGGAAGGTGACAAACACACGTATTACGGCTGTCTTCTTCCAGAACTGTTTAGAATGCTACGAATTTTTAATAATTTAAAAATGGATGACCCTAAATATTGTATTGATCTAATTGAGTTAATGCAGAAAAGTCTTAAAAAGAGATTTGAAAAATTTTTAAAGTTAAATGAGCCCAAAGCTAAAGATGCTGTAATCGCAAGTGTATCTCATCCATTTTTTAAGTTAAAGTGGGTCCCAAAAGATTACAAGAATATCGTTAGGGATATTTTTGTAGCTGAAATAAGAAAATTTAAGCAAGATTTAGAAAATAAAAATAAAACTCAACTTGTAAACAAAAAAAAAGAAAACACCCAGTCATATTATATGTTCGATGAAGATTCAGATTCTTCCCTAACCAGTAATAATGGTAATACTACTATTGACCTTGAAACGTTAACTTACTTAAAAGATGAAGACAATAGTTTGGAATCTTTAAATCAATTTCCTATCATAAAGACTATATTTCTTAAGTTTAATACTAGTTTACCAAGTTCAGCCCCCGTTGAAAGACTTTTTTCCTATGGTGGAATGATAATGCCCACATAGACGCAGCATGAAAGATGATTTATTTGAAAAAATTGTCGTTTTAAAATCAACAAGGTAAATTTTAAGTTATTTTTTACAAAGAAAAAATTACCAACTTTTGAATTACATATATGTATGCAAATTAAGCAAATGAATCATGCTAGAACCATAAACAATTTTTGTAAAAAAAATCACGATTGTGTTTATAATTTGAAAATACTAATAAAACAAAAAAACAATAGTTACAAATAAGCATTTTATTTGAAAAAACCATTTTCAAAATACCTATTTTGCATTTTACATTCGAATACCTTTTTTGAAAACCCATTTTGCATTTCCATTCAAATGGAAAAATTCTAAAACCATTTCCATTTTATATTCGAATGCTTTTTATAAACCATTTTTAACAGCTCTGCATATATGTACATATGTATGTAACTTTCAAGTCCGCATATTTGTCGAAATATATGTATAACGCAATATCCTTTGTGATTACATATATTTAAATTATTGCCTCGCTTTTGCATTAGCATGTACATACGTACATATGTGCATATAAAAGCATTTTATTTTGTTCGTCCGTCTGTACGCAACAACTCTAATTTTCCACATATATACATACATACATGAATATATTACTACACAAGACACACATATATACAAACATTTCCAATTGAGCTTCACACACAAAGATATTTAATAAAGATTGATAAATTAACTAACAATATCCTTTGAGTTTTTTATTAACTTTATTAACATTATTTCTCGTTTTGTTTTTTATATATATATATTCATATATTTATTTATAATATATATAATAATATACTTATATATATTTTTATATTCATTCACGAAGTGATATGAATATATTGGTTTTGTGCAATGTCCGTCTTGCTGTCCGTCCGTCTGTCCGTATGAATGCAATTTTTTTCGCGGCTATTGAAGCTAGAGACTTGAAACTTGGAACATATACTCGTATATGTCTCCGATTTATAAAGAGTAAAAATTTTCCATATACGCCCACTAGGGGCGTGGCAAATCGGAAAATGCATTTTCCTGTATGCCAGAAATCATATTAGTTGAAGAGCTAGAGAGTTGAAATTTGGAATGTAGATTCGTGTTGATCACCCAAGATCAAAAAGATATGGCGGATATATCTACGATCATTGGATGCGTGGCAAATCGAGCAAAACTGTATCTTCTAAAGTTGTAAAGCTAGAATGCTGAAATTTGGCACGTAAGTTAATGTTGCGATTCTATAACGAACGAAGAAACAACTATATATCCCCGCCCACTGGGGGCGTGGCAAATCGGATCTAAATATATATTGATTTTCCAAATTCTCCTATATTTTGAGCACTATTGATGTTAGCGACTTGAAGTTTGGTATGTACCCTCGGGTTGACGACCCAAGATCAATAAACTATGGCGGATATATCTACGCCCATAGGGGGCGTGGCAAACCGCAAAAGTTTATATCTCCTACAGTTTTACAGCTAGAAGCTTAAAATTTGGATAGTTGAGTTACTGATAATCTCCTCTATCGATTACCCAAAAATAATTGTTACGCCTCTTTGGGGGTGTGGCATATCAAAAAATATCCTGTTATTTTCACATTTTTTGAGTCTAAGCGTCCAAATTTTACAGTTACGTAGCCTTCAGCTCATTCTAAGAACTGACCAAAAATTATGGGTCTACGACCACTGGGGGCGTGGCAAAACGGATTTCAGACGCCCAATAGCGAAATTCATATGCGTATGCCACCTAGATATATAAATATGCTTAATAGGCATTGATAATAAGGAAAGAAACATTTTTAAGAAAATTAAAAAATATAAATTAAATTAAAACGAAAAAGTGTTCCGCGGGGATCGAACCTGCACCTCAATCTACGCCCACTAGGGGCGTGCCAAATCGACATTTGCAGCGGCCAAATGCAAAATTCATATGCGTGGGTCACTCACATATATATGTATATATGCTTAATGGGCATTAATAAGACAAAACGAAACATTTTTAATAAACTTAAAAAATATAAAATATATTATAACAATATAAATTTCGATTTAAAAAATTCCTGCGGGGTTCGAACTTGCACCACAATCAAACAGCATGTTTGTCAAAAAAAATAAAAGAAGAGATTCGAACCGCGGACTTCTGACACAGCGCGCAGAGTCTCTGCTAACAGCGCCACTGCACCGATCTTAAGAAACATAACTAACACAAAACTTTACAGCTACAGCACCTATAGTAAACAAAAACCAAAGTAGCGGCTGAAAATTCAAAGACAATTCAAAAGTAATTCAAAGACAATTCAATCGCAATTGAGATCCTTAGAATTGCTCGAATACGCATTTAAATATACATACATACATACACATTTGCACACGCGTAAAAACGCTGGCATACTGAAATTGTGTGTGCAGACGAATACATATATTTGTAAGTATGTATGTATGTATGTACGTATAAGCATTTGTGGGTTATTTTAGCAAAAATAAAATTTAACTTATAAAAATATTTTACTTATAACAAAAATGTTATGTGTTTGTCTGTCATATAAGGTATCATTTTCCCAATAAAATAACTAATTTATAAAAAGACATTTAAAAAACTTGACATTAGCGAGATCAGAACCCGCGCTATTCCAGCGCAACTTGCATAGCATTTACCATCGACGCCACTGCAATATACAAGCAGACGGTAGCTAAAACGAAATAGCTTCACTTTGAGAGCGTCATCTGACAAAAGTAAGCTAAAGTAACGGCTGAAAATTTCACAAATCAATTCTTAGAATATGCTAGAAGACACGCTTTTATATGTATGTACAATATGTGCACACGTATAGGAAAAACGCTCTGCTCCGCTGCTAGCTTGCTGCTTGCAGGTGCGTTTGCTAATTGGCCAAATATTTTGTTTATTAAATATGATCTACATTTCTATTGAATTTGTGTCATTTCTTAAGAAATACCAGCTCATTCACATTGCTACATTTGCAACTAAAATTAAAAGGAGAATTCGGTAAATTTTTGAGCCGATATTCAAAATATAACAAAAATCAAAATTATATAAAATACCCATGCATCTATATGCAAAATTTGAAGAGTCTAGCTCTAAAGATGTAAGAGATATAAACGGGAATAGCTCTCTATGATTCCCCAATTTTAATGGGTTCAGGCTCTGCTTTATATTGATTACTATTAGCACTAGAGACTTGAAATTTAAAATATACTCGGGTTGACAACCCAAAATCAATTAGATATGTAAGGCAGCGTTGGGACTGTGATTGAATATTCCGCAGTCGGTAACGCCCGACTGCAACGTTTTTACTTGTTTATATATATATTTTGCGCACATACAACACAACAGCCAACACTTATTAAATAACAAGTAAGAAAGCTCTAGTCGAGACTGCTCGACTACGAGATCCCCTGAACCCTTCCAGGAACTAATATTTCAATAATTCGTCACTTCATTTCTACTTACACATGCACACACACATACACACATACGCACGCACGTATAAACAGGCATGGGCTGCCATGCGAGCTTACTTTGGGAAATTAATTGTTAAATAACTTTATTTGTAGACGGACAATTTTGATAAGACTTTTAGACCGTGATTATAACATTAAAATGTGTATGTGCCAAAGCACAAGTCTCTAGTATTTGAAATACGCTTTCTGCAACCTTGTAGGGAAGGGGCTGTTTTGGGGGGGGGGTGGGGGGTAAAATATGACAAAAACCGAAAATCTTAAAAATACACATGATTCTACATTTTAAATTTTGAGACTCTATCTTCAAAGGTGTAGAAGATATCATTTTATCACTGATTTCCGATAAGGATTTTTATCGATAACAAAAAAACAGAAGCAGTTATCGATTTTTAGAAATAAACTTGATCTGCGCGTTCAATATACGGACCTACAGCTTCAAATTTCAAGTCTCTAGCTCTTATATCTTCTGAAATCGACGCGTTCAAACATACGGACAGACAGACGGACAGGGCTAAATCGACTCAGCTCGTCGCCCTGATCAAGAATATATATACTTTATGGGGTCTGCCACGCCTCCTTCTGCCTGTTACATACTTTTAACAAAACCATTATACCCTGATTTCCCATTTTCAATGGGTTCAGGGTATAAAAATACTAAGCCAATACATTTGTTGTTTTTTCTTTCAAATAAATTTATTATTCTTTTCCCACTATAGGTTTACAATTGCAATAAACTAATAAATAACAATAATAATACATAATATTAAAATTCACTGTCTTATTTTACAACATAAGCGTTTGCACTTTTTGTTAGTTGAGCCCAGTCAGCTGTTCGTCACCGCTAGCGATCGCAGCCTCTCCGATCACTATCGCCAACCGCCAAAGTTTCGAGTCGATAGTTCATAATCAATACATCGCACAAATATTTGGTGACTTATTTCTGACTCATTATTATTATTTGTTTTTTTTTTCCTCTTGTCTGTTGTATTCAGAATAAACTTAATTTATCCTAATTAAGTTGATTCGAACTTAATTAAGTTCAAACAAATTTTTCCGGCAAACTTAATTTATCCTAATTAAGTTGATTCGAACTTAGTTTATCCTAATTAAGTTCAAACAAATTTTTTCGGAAACTTAACTTAAATAATTAACTTTATTGGATTTTTTCCTTTAATCCAATCGACATCCAGTTTCACCCCAACTGATTTCGCTGAGTTTGTCAACTCTCTGTCGTAGGTGACTCTGTCTGCCCCACTTTAGTACTTCCATGTCCGATCGTTCTAGCCGAGCGCTGTTGGGTGTACCTCCGCCGCGTTTGATTAAACGCAGCTCCTCTGCTTCTCCCATTCCGTCCGGGAAACCACAGACCACTAGCACGTTCAAGCGCAGTTCGATCGCAACGCGATCCACCTCCAAGCCCGCAAGTCCGCTACCACAAATGTCGCTGTCTGATATTATCTCGGCTGCGGATAGGCTCATCAAGTTTGAGTCCCGCATAGATTATGCTGAGGACATTGGCTCCACTCCGGCAGCTCAACTCGAAGCCTTAGCAATACGACGGGATCGGGTTAAGGTCCTTTGGCTTAGCCAGGGGGCGGGTAGTGACGAAGTTGAGGTCATGGAAGCAAAATTCGATCATTGATACACTGTTTATGAGCGGTGTGCAGCGCAATTAAGCAGGCAACTCGCCGCCATTTCAGCGTCGAGTGCGCCGTCCGCTTCTGTTGTCGCCTTCCACCGGTTGACACGGAGGTGTTCCGCGGCGACTACTTACGTTGGCTGACATTCCGTGATCTCTTCACGGCTATTTATATCCAAAACCCGCGCTTGACTCCGGTGGAAAAGTTATTCCACCTCAACTCGAAAACAGCAGACGATGCAAACGCAATAGTCGCCGAGTGCCCACTCACAAACGACGGCTTTGTATCGGTCTGGGACGCCTTGTGTGACCGGTACGAGAACAAACGGCTGTTAGTTAACAGCCAGCTTAAGATCCTTCTCAACCTTCCAATGGTCACCAAGGAGTCAGGAAAAGCTCTCAGAGAATTGCATGGCACCATTCATCGGTGTGTCACTGCCATCGAGCAAGCCCATATCTCTAGGGAGAGCTGGGATTGTATCCTTGTGTTCTTGTGCACCTCCAAGTTGCCAGAACATACTCGATCTCTTTGGGAGCATTCACTGATTAGAAAATCAGACATCCCAGCCTGGAAAGACGTAAGTCTCTTCCTTAGCGAGCATGCTCGTACTCTAGAAGCTAGGTGATAGGTGATAGGTCCATCCCGAAAGTCTCAGGTGCAGATCCAAAATCTACGGACATCAACTCTCACAAGAAAGTCCATACATTCGAGTCACAAGTACACTACAGCTTCGAGTGCGACTTGTGCTTTAAAGAGAACCATCCGGTTCGACAATGTCCTCGTTTCCTCCAAATGTCCGTTGCAGCGCGTGAGACCCATATAAAGCAAAGACAGCTTTGTCTGAATTGCTTTGCGCAAGGCCATCAGCTTCGCGACTGCACTAGCATTCACAATTGCGCCAAGTGCAAAGGGAGGCCTCACACACTACTCCACCGTGAAGAGCCCACGGCAGCCAGCTCCTCGTCCGGAGCCTCTCTAACTCCTCGTACGTCCGAAGCACCAGCGAATGTCCAATCTTATTTCGCGGCCCATACGCAAGGTGTCTTGCCAGCCAATCGGTGACAGCCCGATCACAGAAGCTCTGTGACTTCCACATCGGGACTTCGTTGAAGCCAAGGCTACGGAATGAAGCTTCTGCTCTCGTCCTTCCAAATCTTGCCGGTAAACTCCCTTCGTCTCCAATTCCGCAGCTCTTATTGAACCAGCTTCCGAACATTCAGCTAGCTGATCCCGAGTTCTACAAGAGTTCGGAAATTGATGTCGTTATAGGCGCGGATATCCTTCCGACTATTATTCAGGGAGATTACCACCCTAACATTTGTGGATCTCTTCTAGGTCTAGAGACTGTTTTCGGTTGGGTACTGACAGGCCCACTGTCACGAACGTCACCGGAAATGGTCTCCTCTTTCACAACTCAAGTTTCCATTCCGGATGAGGCGAGACTTAAGTTTCCGACAACCTTGTCAGCTACCGAAACTCTTCCATCCCGAGTTCCCGACAGCACCACTATGAAAGTGAGGGTCGGTTTCAATGCGATCTGTCCAGCATTGAATGATAAGAGCCTGAATGATATCCTTCATTCAGGCCCAACGCTTCAACCAGGCCCCCGTGCTACGTGTGCTGTCCAACTAACTTCCGTGTTGTGTTTTGACGAGCAAGCAATTCACCCTCTCAGTCATTCGTTCTTCCAGGTAAAGATGCCGTCATCAGAAAGCAGCAAGCCACGCGGTACCAATTCCTTCCAGTGCCGCGTGTGCAGAGGAGCCCACGCTCTCCGAAAATGCCGGCGCTTTCTGGGCCTTTCAAAGGAGGAACGGATGCGTGCGGTACTTATACATAAGTACTGCACGAGCTGCTTGGCTCACGAGGATTCTGGGCAATCCTGCCGCAGCAAAGGGGGGTGCAGGACATGCGGTCATAGCCATCACACGCTGCTGCACCTGCCAGGAGCTCGTCGCAGACGACAACGTCGCCCCGCCGCCGCTCCTACCAGCGCGGCCTCCACCTCCGCCCTTGCCACGGCTGCCACGCCGAAGACGACGCCACCGCCCCGCCGCTGCTCCCACCAGGGCCGCTCCTACTCTCGGTCTCATCAGAGCTGCCACGCCGCCGCTAAGCCTTCCCCACATAGCCCGGCTATGCTATTAACAGTGCTATGTTAATAGCATAGCTGTTGGCTCTCAGTAGTTGGCTCTCCGCTAACTACTGCTTCTTTTTCCTCTCCTACACTTTCTTTCGACACTCTTTTTCTTAATGTGCATATATGCAGTTCACTTGCCGCCATTTGAGCGAAAAATAAAACCTAATTGAAAATTGAATTGTGTGTTTTAACTCAACCCGCCTTGGAACGCCAACACTACAAACACTTAATATAGTTTTTATAGTCCCGGATATACGATTTTAGTTTTTGGGAATGAATTAATTTGAAGAATTGGGCATTTTATGTCTACGATTGAACGTGAACAGATGGGTTGCACTATTGCAAATTGGGAAAAATTGGAGACTCTATCTTCAAAGGTGTAGAAGATATAATTTTATAACGTATTTTCGATAAGGATTTTTATCGATAACAAAAAAACAGAAGCAGTTATCGATTTTTAGAAATAAACTTGATCTGCGCGTTCAATATACGGACCTACAGCTTCAAATTTCAAGTCTCTAGCTCTTATATCTTCTGAAATCGACGCGTTCAAACATACGGACAGACAGACGGACAGGGCTAAATCGACTCAGCTCGTCGCCCTGATCAAGAATATATATACTTTATGGGGTCTGCCACGCCTCCTTCTGCCTGTTACATACTTTTAACAAAACCATTATACCCTGGTTTCCCATTTTCAATGGGTTCAGGGTATAAAAAACAATTGCAATAAACTAATAAATAACAATAATAATACATAATACTAAAATTCACTGTCTTATTTTACAACATAAGCGTTTGCACTTTTTGTTAGTTGAGCCCATTCAGCTGTTCGTCACCGCTAGCGATCGCAACCTCTCCGATCACTATCGCCAACCGCCAAAGTTTCGAGTCGATAGTTCATAATCAATACATCGCACAAATATTTGGTGACTTATTTCTGACTCATTATTATTATTTGTTTTTTTTTTTCCTCTTGTGTGTTGTATTCAGAATAAACTTAATTTATACTAATTAAGTTGATTCGAACTTAATTTATTCTAATTAAGTTCAAACAAATTTTTTCGGCAAACTTAATTTATCCTAATTAAGTTGATTCGAACTTAATTTATCCTAATTAAGTTCAAACAAATGTTTTCGGCAAACTTAATTTATCCTAATTAAGTTTATTTGAACTTAATTTATCCTAATTAAGTTTATTTGAACTTAATTTATCCTAATTAAGTTCAAACAAATTTTTTCGGCCAACTTAATTTATCCTAATTAAGTTTATGTGAACTTAATTTATCCTAATTAAGTTCAAACAAATTTTTTCGGAAACTTAACTTAAATAAGTTGATTCGAGCTTAATTTATCCTAATTAACTTTATTGGATTTTTTCCTTTAATCCAATCGACATCCAGTTTCACCCCAACTGATTTCGCTGAGTTTGTCAACTCTCTGTCGTAGGTGACTCTGTCTGCCACACTTTAGTACTTCCATGTCCGATCGTTCTAGCCGAGCGCAGTTGGGTGTACCTCCGTCGCGTTTGATTAAACGCAGCTCCTCTGCTTCTCCCATTCCGTCCGGGAAACCACAGATCACTAGCACGTTCAAGCGCAGTTCGATCGCAACGCGATCCACCTCCAAGCCCGCAAGTCCGCTACCACAAATGTCGCTGTCTGATTTTATCTCGGCTGCGGATAGGCTCATCAAGTTTGAGTCCCGCATAGATTATGCTGATGACGTTGGCTCCACTCCGGCAGCTCAACTCGAAGCCTTAGCAATACGACGGGATCGGGCTAAGGTCCTTTGGGAGAAATCAGAGCAGCAGTACGATACGTGCTCCAAAGCGCTTAGCCAGGGGGCGGGTAGTGACGAAGTTGAGGCCATGGAAGCAAAATTCGATCATTGATACACTGTTTATGAGCGGTGTGCAGCGCAATTAAGCAGGCAACTCGCCGCCATTTCAGCGTCGAGTGCGCCGTCCGCTTCTGTTGTCGCCTTCCACCGGTTGACACGGAGGTGTTCCGCGGCGACTACTTACGTTGGCTGACATTCCGTGATCTCTTCACGGCCATTTATATCCAAAACCCGCGCTTGACTCCGGTGGAAAAGTTATTCCACCTCAACTCGAAAACAGCAGACGATGCAAACGCAATAGTCGCCGAGTGCCCACTCACAAACGACGGCTTTGCATCGGTCTGGGACGCCTTGTGTGACCGGTACGAGAACAAACGGCTGTTAGTTAACAGCCAGCTTAAGATCCTTCTCAACCTTCCAATGGTCACCAAGGAGTCAGGAAAAGCTCTCAGAGAATTGCATGGCACCATCCAGCGGTGTGTCACTGCCATCGAGCAAGCCCATATCTCTAGGGAGAGCTGGGTTGTATCCTTGTGTTCTTGTGCACCTCCAAGTTGCCATAACATACTCGATCTCTTTGGGAGCATTCACTGATTAGAAAATCAGACATCCCAGCCTGGAAAGACGTAAGTCTCTTCCTTAGCGAGCATGCTCGTACTCTAGAAGCTAGGTGATAGGTGATAGGTCCATCCCGAAAGTCTCAGGTGCAGATCCAAAATCTACGGACATCAACTCTCACAAGAAAGTCCATACATTCGAGTCACAAGTACACTACAGCTTCGAGTGCGACTTGTGCTCTAAAGAGAACCATCCGGTTCGACAATGTCCTCGTTTCCTCCAAATGTCCGTTGCAGCGCGTGAGACCCATATAAAGCAAAGACAGCTTTGTCTGAATTGCTTTGCGCAAGGCCATCAGCTTCGCGACTGCACTAGCATTCACAATTGCGCCAAGTGCAAAGGGAGGCATCACACACTACTCCACCGTGAAGGGCCCACGGCAGCCAGCTCCTCGTCCGGAGCCTCTCTAACTCCTCTCACGTCCGAAGCACCAGCGAATGTCCAATCTTATTTCGCGGCCCATACGCAAGGTGTCTTGCTCGGCACTGCGATCATCAATGTGTGCCATTTAGGAGCCACTTTCCCCGCCCGGGCCCTCATCGATTTGGGGTCTGAGGAGACGTTCATTTCCGAACGATTGTTCCGCCTAGTCAAGCTGCCGTTCCTCAGCCAATCGGTGACAGCCCGATCACAGAAGCTCTGTGACTTCCACATCGGGACTTCGTTGAAGCCAAGGCTACGGAATGAAGCTTCTGCTCTCGTCCTTCCAAATCTTGCCGGTAAACTCCCTTCGTCTCCAATTCCGCAGCTCTTATTGAACCAGCTTCCGAACATTCAGCTAGCTGATCCCGAGTTCTACAAGAGTTCGGAAATTGATGTCGTTATAGGCGCGGATATCCTTCCGACTATTATTCAGGGAGATTACCACCCTAACATTTGTGGATCTCTTCTAGGTCTAGAGACTGTTTTCGGTTGGGTACTGACAGGCCCACTGTCACGAACGTCACCGGAAATGGTCTCCTCTTTCACAACTCAAGTTTCCATTCCGGATGAGGCGAGACTTAAGTTTCCGACAACCTTGTCAGCTACCGAAACTCTTCCATCCCGAGTTCCCGACAGCACCACTATGAAAGTGAGGGTCGGTTTCAATGCGATCTGTCCAGCATTGAATGATAAGAGCCTGAATGATATCCTTCATTCAGGCCCAACGCTTCAACCAGGCCCCCGTGCTACGTGTGCTGTCCAACTAACTTCCGTGTTGTGTTTTGACGAGCAAGCAATTCACCCTCTCAGTCATTCGTTCTTCCAGGTAAAGATGCCGTCATCAGAAAGCAGCAAGCCACGCGGTACCAATTCCTTCCAGTGCCGCGTGTGCAGAGGAGCCCACGCTCTCCGAAAATGCCGGCGCTTTCTGGGCCTTTCAAAGGAGGAACGGATGCGTGCGGTACTTATACATAAGTACTGCACGAGCTGCTTGGCTCACGAGGATTCTGGGCAATCCTGCCGCAGCAAAGGGGGGTGCAGGACATGCGGTCATAGCCATCACACGCTGCTGCACCTGCCAGGAGCTCGTCGCAGACGACAACGTCGCCCCGCCGCCGCTCCTCCTCCGGCCTCCACCTCCGCCCTTGCCACGGCTGCCACGCCGAAGACGACGCCACCGCCCCGCCGCTGCTCCCACCAGGGCCGCTCCTACTCTCGGTCTCATCAGAGCTGCCACGCCGCCGCTAAGCCTTCCCCACATAGCCCGGCTATGCTATTAACAGTGCTATGTTAATAGCATAGCTGTTGGCTCTCAGTAGTTGGCTCTCCGCTAACTACTGCTTCTTTTTCCTCTCCTACACTTTCTTTCGACACTCTTTTTCTTAATGTGCATATATGCAGTTCACTTGCCGCCATTTGAGCGAAAAATAAAACCTAATTGAAAATTGAATTGTGTGTTTTAACTCAACCCGCCCTGGAACGCCAACACTACAAACACTTAATATAGTTTTTATAGTCTCGGATATACGATTTTAGTTTTTGGGAATGAATTAATTTGAAGAATTGGGCATTTTATGTCTACGATTGAACGTGAACAGATGGGTTGCACTATTGCAAATTGGGAAAAATTGTCGACGCAAGTTAAGAAATATTTTTATCGGTGTGATAATATCAACGTAAAGTATCTCTCCGGCATTCTCTGGAATCGGTGTTTTTTCCACAAGTTGTTTAACAGGATGCCAATCGTGTTTACACACGAAGCATATTCTACAGTTTGTGGCTATTTCGGCTGTTCACCTGCTTTTTTTCTGGAAAAAATAGTTCCGAGGTATTTGTTTTACATTTTCTTTAAACTTTAAACGAAAAACTTTACTAAATGCTCAATTTGTTATTTTTTTACTGATTGGTCGCTGTCTTCTTCGATTACTCTCTGGTTCCTAAAGCAGTTAGCATGTTTATCGGCAGTTTCTATAGTTTATGTAAACGATTCTTCACTATGAACTGTGGCAGCATCAGAATCTGCAGATTCGCTCAAAGCATTGATGTTTTGGCGAGACTAAGCGTCTGCCACGAAATTTTCTTTGCCAGGTTTTTAGAAAATATTGGCATTATGTTCATCAATAAAAGCTTTCCCGCCTTTTAACTTGGCATTTGGGTTTTTTCCGCTACCGCAAATGTTAATGGCTGGTGATCGGTGATCTTTAGGGCCCAGACAATTGCTAACAGCTCACGTTTATTTGTGGCAAATATCATTGTAATCGGTCGTCCTCCTTGGGAGAGTATAGCGTCAGGACCGTTGCCTGAAGCGTCTGTATCACGTCTTCGGAGGCCAGTATGTATTTAGGTTTATTAAAGGATTCTATCTGATTTTTTTCAAGGTCAAAGTTTCATTTACTTGACTGGTTGGCGCTTATCCTACCGTTGTTGCCTTTTAAGACGTCAGTCAGTGGCTCCGCGATATTGGCAAAACCCTTGATAAAACACTTATAATAACTTGCTAGTCCCAGAAAGGATTTTAGACTAAACAAAGTTTTTGGAGTAGGAAAATCTTTCACTGCCTGCATCTTCTGAGGTGAAGTTTGAATACCGCCCTGGACACAGTAAGTCCCAAATATTCTACACTTATTTTTTGAAAAACCTAGACTTTTCCGGGGATATCCTCATGCCCGCATATCGGAGACATTCTAGGAACTACTCGGATGTATTTGATATGTTCCTCTTTGTTTGGGGTTAAAAATTTGACATCGTCTACGTGGAAGTAGCATGTCTTCCAGATTTGGTCGCACAAGACATCATCTATTGCCCTTTAGAATAGGTTTGGGGCGTTGTTCAGCCCAAAAGGAAGCCTACAAAACTCATACTTGCCGTTGTTTATAGAAAATGCCGTTTTCTCTCTATCTCTTTCGGCCAGCTCTATCTGGTGGAAGCCTGATTTGAGGTCTAAGGTTGCAAAGTGTTGTGCTTCGCCCATATTTGACAATTGATGAGATACTAGGTATTGGATACTTTTCATCCCTAGTTATACCCTGAACCCATTGAAAATGGGAATTCAGGGTATAATGTTTTTGTGAAAATGTATATAACAGGCAGGAGGAGGCGTGGCAGACCCCATAAAGTATATATATTCTTGATCAAGATGACTAGCTGAGTTGATCTAGCCATGTGCGTCTGTCCGTCCGTCCGTATGAACGCAGAGATCTCCTAAACTACAAATGCTAGAGACTTGAAATTGTACATGTATACTCGTGTATACCATACGCAGTACGAGATTATCATATTTTTTCGATAACTCATTCCATTTCTTTTTTATCAATAATTATCGAAAATCTGACTTTGTTTTTAAGCCTAATTTAAATACTGTTAGACCTAGAGATTTCAGATTTACTGTGTAGATTTATGTGATAAAGACAAAGATTGTGTCATTTGCACGCTATAATCACGTTCTAAAAGTTTGATGAAGATAGTCTTACTACAAAAAGATTTATTCAACAATTAAATTCTCATAATATATTCTCATAACTCGACAGCCCAAGCGCAGTAACTGGTAACTGCGCAGTTAGTATACATATGTAGTTTGGAGGGTTCAGGGTATATATATACTTTATGGGGTCTGCCACGCTTTCTTCTGCCAGATACATACTTTTAACAAAACCATTATACCTTGATTTCCCATTTTCAATGGGTTCAGGGTATAAAAGCCGTGCCTGTGCGCTCTAATTTACACGCGTGAATTTATTGGGTGCAATAATAAATTTGATAACTTATTAAAAATAAATAATGTGTAAATTCATAAGAGCAATTCTTGTCGTCAAGGATGCTGATTATCTCTATTCCGCCCTTAGCTCCAACACTCTCCTGGCCAAAGATCTGAACAGCGATGTTGTGGATCTGTCTAAAAATCGGTTTGGCGAACTTATTTCTTGTCATGCACTTTTAAATTCCGCCTCACAGCTACTTCTCATTAAAGACAGATTTGCCAATAAACTTCAACTCAAAAAAACAAGCTAGTCCGCATCTGTATATGGCTTAGGCGACAGTAATTTTGCCTCCAATGGAGGCACCGTTTGCCTCACTGTTCACGCTCACGCATCGGAGTATGCAACTAGCATAACGGCAATGGTAGCAGCAAATATAATTGGCAAGCCGTCCAGTTCGTAAAAAATAGCTTTTTAAAATCCAGATTTTCATAAGCCACAGCGAATAGATTTGTTTATCGGAGCCAGCCTTTTTTATGACTGGCTCTGTGTGGCTCAAATCAAGTTGATGCCTGGACTTTCACTGTTATAGAAATCTCTTTGTTGGTTGGGTTGTATCGAATGTATTGGCGAAGCTTCGAAGATGTCTTCAGAGCCTGATCTAGACTCCGATACTGATATCCAATTCAACAGTCTCGTTCAGCGTTTCTGAGAAGCTCAGAGTTGCAGCGATTTTATCGTAAATACCATCCAGGAAGATTCACTCTGCAGGGCACACTTTGTGAAGCATTATAATCGATTGGTCAGTGGTCGTTTTCTCAATTTGGAGAAGAAATTGAGTCGCTAGCTACATATGGAACAAAACCGACGTCGCTCTTGTCTGTGCGTGCCATCGCCATAGATGAACAAGATGCATTCCCGTGTCATGATATTGTCGGCTGGAATTTTGACATGGTGGGAATTCAACTTCGACTTTTGCAGACATTTTTATTACTCGCCTGAGGCACGAAATTAAACTCCTGCAAAATGCTACGCCTACGAATGACAAGTCAGATATGATCTGGCATGCCACAAACTCATTGTGTCCGCAACCAGCTTCAGGAGCTGAATCGTCTATTTCTGGTTGACGCCCAAAAAAATGCAGCTAAGGTCTTCTGTCGGGCGGTTTCAATTAAGTGTCATTTCATGCCTCCTCGATCTCCGTACTCCTCTCATAACAAGCCACCAGGCTTGTAGAAGGCTGCAACATCACTTCTCATTCATCATTAATCAACGATCTTTTGTTTCCATTTCAGAGCACCCAGCAGACTTGGACATACTGAAGCCTGCACATTTCTTGATTGGTGGCTCTCCTTCAACCTTCAGCGAGCTTTACCTCGCAAAGCTTTATTTTAGTCGCTGGAATCGCAGCATGTAAGCTATCTCTAGCAGCTGTTATGGATGCGTTGGCAAGAGGACTACCTAAACCTACTACAATATCTAACAAAATATCGAACTTTCCAACCTGGCCAAGTGGTTGGCGACATAGCTCTCATAAAGGATGAGAATCTTCCACCACTGAAGTGGCCACTGAATCGCGGGCACTCGACAGTTCTGATCATCGCATCCCATACACACACATGCAAATGTGTATGTGCAGTTCACAAGACCGACAAGCGGACTTTACATTTTCTTCAGACAGCAAGAGTAGAGTTTCGCACACAGGCAAAAAAAAAAGCTCATACATGTAGCAATGGTCTGTAAGTGTGTGCATGCATGCCCGTCGCGAAGACTTATTCTTTGAGCGCACCAACGCTTTCATACCCTTCGCACAAATAATCATAAAAACGCTAACATTTTGCATGAGCATGGCAAACGCTTTGAAGAGTTCGGTATGCTCTTCACTCAGAAGGAAATAAATGGGATCGTCGCGAACAAAATTCAATTTTTGTGTGCTGCTGGTTTTCGAGAGACCATAGAGAGAGATAGCATAGAGAGAGAGTGAGAGAGAATAAGGAAAAGAAGCGCATAGCCATGCTTCATATGAAAATGTGTTCGTTTCGCTAGCAGCGCTAACAGCGAACTGATTTTGTCGTGCCATGTTTTCACTGTTCGTCCCTAAAACGACCGAGCCGAGAAGGCACGACGGCACTGGTAGCTCATAGACAGATTTTCGCCGTTGAAAAAGTTTATTCTACTTGTCTCGTCTATGTGTTGTATGGTTAGTGGTCTAACAGTATTTAAATTAGGCTTGAAAAACAAAGTCCGATTTTCAATAATTATCGATAAAAAGAAATGGAATGAGTTATCGAAAAAATATGATAAACTCGTACTGCATACCATACGCAGTATACATGTAAAATTTCAAGTCTCTAGCACTTGTAGTTTAGGAGATCTCTGCGTTCATACGGACGGACAGACAGATGAACAGGGCTAAATCAACTTGGCTCGTCGCCCTGATCAAGAATATATATACTTTATGGGGTCTGCCATGCCTCCTTCTGCCTGTTACATACATTTCCACAAAAACATTATACCCTGATTTCCCATTTTCAATGGGCTCAAGACATTTAAAAAACTTGACATTAGCGAGATTAGAACCCGCGCTATTCCAGCGCAACTTGCATAGCATTTATCATCGACGCCACTGCAATATATGATCAGACGATAGCTAAAACAAAATAGCTTCACTTCGAGAGCGTCATCTGACAAAAGTAAGTTAAAGTAACGGCTGGAAATTTCACAAATCAATTCTTAGAATATGCTAGAACACACGCCTTTATATGTATTTATATACATACATACATACATATGCATATTAATGTATGCATAGAATAAACCATGAATGTGTGTACGCGTATAGGAAAAACGCTCTGCTCCGCTGCTAGCTTGCTGCTTGCAGGTGCGTTTGCTAATTGGCCAAATATTTTGTTTATTAAATATGATCTACATTTCTATTGAATTTGTGTCATTTCTTAAGAAATACCAGCTCATTCACATTGCTACATTTGCAACTAAAATTAAAAGGGGAATTCGGTAGATTTTTGAGCCGATATCCAAAATATAAGAAAAATCAAAGTCATATAAAATATCCATGCATCTATATGCAACATTTGGAGAGTCTAGCTCTAAAGATGTACGAGATTTAAACGGGAATAGTTCTCTATGATTCCTTACTTTTAAGGGGGTCAGGTCCTGCTTTATGTTGATTACTATTAGCGCTAGAGACTTGAAATTTAAAATATTATATACTCCGGTTGACAGCCCAAAATCAATTAGATACATACATATGTATGTATATAAGTACACTGTGCTGTAGGCTGTAGCTTCGACAAATCTTAATACAACAAAAAAGTTTTAATGGAGGTTGATAAAATAATCTTTAAACAACACAAGAGCATTTAAATAATATTTACAATTTATTTTAGTCTAATACATATTATAACTGAAAAACTAAAAATATTTAAAATTTGGTATAGGATCAGATTTCTTCTCCCAAAAAGACAACGGTCCTAAGCATAAGGGCATGAAAACCGGGCTTTATCTCACCTATAACACGTTTTATTTATTGGAAACGCCACTATAGAGTCCAGATATGTAGCCAATAGAGCATATGTAGAATATACTTGAAATAAAAATTCGAAAGTACCACATAAATAACTAAAACCAGGTGAGAGAGGCATTACATTAAGAGTGCTGCAGGCTTGGCACTGATTACATAGAACAAGTAGTGATGTCAATGCCAAATCGCTTAACTTTATCTCAAAAGAAGAGCAAAACAAAAGCAACCAACGTAACAAAATCACTATCTAGTTATAATCTGCAAATAATATCACGATATAGCATGCAAAAAATTTTAAAATTGCTGCAGATCAGTGTAAGTTTAGCAACGATGGTACGTGGCAAGCCTATTTGCAACAAAATCAGAGTATTGATTAGAGCTTATTTTAAATCTGGGAAGACACTTACGGAGACGGAGATTTCTCAAACTGAGATCATGTAGGAATGGGAGGCTCAGATGTTCTCTGAAAAGGGTGATGTTAACTATGGCCGACGTAGAAACGGCTGGTTTCTTTTTAATGATGCCCCGATGATTTTCGTAACGGGTGCCGTTGAGGGAGATGTATTCATCGAAAGTGGCCAGAAAAGTTCCCGTGACTTGTTGACTGCCTCCAGTGTTGTCCACCACATTTACTGTTGCGCTGTTGATGATAATGATGCCATCCTCAATCGTCGTTATGGGCTCTAGATGCCCTGGGCGCGTGGCGCATTGTGCGACGGTTCCTGACACCAGTTGCTGAGCACACGATGCTTTCTGTAATCTCTTGCAGAAAGTGGTGCTCACAGTAGTAGCGCAGTTGCACACAGCGAAGGTCGTTGTTCCGGAATCGGCCACTATGTTACCTTCTTCTAGATCTATTATTACGTTATTATGTTGAACGGGAAAAATGTAAATTTTCTTACAATTTAACATAGGTTGGGGATATTTTATAAGAAAATATAAAAGTTCAGAATTTTGGAAAGCCTTAATGCTAGATACTTGTAAAAGGTCCACTACACTAATATTTGTAAGATGCTCATTTAACAATTCCTTAATTTCAATGCTGTCCAGGATAAGTGGGCTAATCAAATTTATTTTGGCAAGTGTTACGGATAAAATTAGATCCTCAAGATTTGTAATTATCATTCTGTTTTTCGCTAGAATTGTTGAATAGAGATGCTCGACTTCCGCATCAGGTTTGAGAATTGCATTAAGTACTTTCGAAACTTCGTTAAGTCGTACTTGAAATTTGTTGTTGATTTCGATTTGCCTATTTTCTGAATCTATTAACTGACCCTGCTTGAACTTTATTTGTTCCCAGTCATCAAAATCTGGGGTTCCTGCAATTGCCTTAGGGCACTACCTATTAAATTTATACTGCGTGATTGCCTATGATGAACATTTAAAGTTGCAATTAATGTGGCTATGTGTTGAATGTCGATCTTTAATACTTGTCTCATGTGGTCCTTGGGTAGGTTGTCGATTAGCTTCCTCGTCTCGGCGACGTAAGTTTTGAATGATGTCAAGTTCGTTGTGTGTCCCAAGTATTTGTATTCGTCCCAGATTGTCACGTCTCCGTCAACTATGGGTATATAGTCCGCATGTGAATAGTCGCTAAGTCTCAGTGTCGCTTCAGTCAAAGTCATCGTTGTCATTGTCAGAGCCAAAAAATATCGTAACCTAAAATGAGATATATGTAAAACTTATTGGCCTAGTAAGAAAATGGATTCAAATTCTGTGTGGAGTTTTGTGGCCTATTTAAGACAGTCCTTATGGACCCTCCCTTTAATTAGAATCGTCGTACCCAGATCCGCTTCCACTGTTGCTTCAGTGAATAGAGGCGAAAGTTTATTTCCCAATCTCTTGTTGGATTTCAACCATACCTTCTCGCCAACATTATACGTTTTCTGAACCTTGTTCTTATTTTGGTGTTCTAACGATTTTTCTTGTGCTGCCGTGATTTTCTCCTTTATTTTCACCGCAACCTCAATAGGGATTGAATGGGTAATTTCTATTGGCTTCTTTTTCGTAACCGAGTGAATCGACCTATTGTATTTTATTGTCGCGAGAAGGATATTGTCGACAGTGTCTTCAATGTGGTTTCCATTTTTAAGACAACGACTTTTATCCCCTAAAGTAGCGTGAAAACGCTCGACCTGCCCGTTAGACGTGCTGTGTAGGGGCGGCGCATTCGTGATCACAATGTCAAAGTTATTTGACAACATTGATCTAATGGTCTCCGAATTTAGAGACTTTTCGTTGTCACAGTAAATTGTTTTTGTTTTCAGGAAGACGTTCAGAATTTGTAGTAGTGGAGCCTTTATGTCCACGATCGCGCGTGAACGAATGGGCTGGACTATTGCAAATTTAGAAAATTTGTCAATGCAAGTTAATAAGTATTCCTGGTCAGTGGAATAAATGTCTACGTGTAGCATTTCCCCGGCATATGACGGTATTGGGGTCTTCCCTATCTCTTGTCAGGTTGGGTGACGATTGTGCTTATTCATTGCGCACACCCGACAGTTTGCCGCTATTTCCGTTGTAAGACGACCAATTTTTGGGCAAAAATAGTCTCGAAGTATTTGTTGCGCATTCTCTTGCGCCGCGCGGTGAGCACGATTATGCTCAGCTATAGCGATTTCCCTTTGTTCTGTTGTGTCTGAGATGTCTATAACCATATTTTTTGAGTGTCTAAACGTAGTCGAAGGAAATTCTTCGACCAATTTGTGTTGGATAAGGGCCAGAATGGGAAGCTCGCAAAATATTGCGTTGGTCACCTCTGCGTTCACGGCTTCTTGCAGAGTTTGGAACAGTGAGTTCCGATCGGAGAACTGTATGACATGTCTGGTTTTTGTTTTAAACAGGATATAAGTCCTGTGTTGTGGAATGGTGCTTTCCTCCAGTATTATCTGGTTTCGGAAGCAGTTGACTGGCTTGTCTGTTGTCTCAATTGTGTACGTAAGAGACTCCTCGCTATGGATTGTAGCGACATCAGAATCTGCCAAATCTTCTAAAGCGTTGATATTTTGGCGAGACAAGGCGTCTGCCACAAAATTCTCTTTGCCAGGCTTATAAATGATGTTAGCGTTATGTTCATCAATGAAAGCTTTCCAGCGTTTTATCTTAGCGTTCGGATTTTTTTCCGATACGGCAAAGGTTAAAGGCTGGTGATCTGTATAGATGTTTAAGTTTTTAACCCCGTACAGGTAGTTTCTGAGATTTTTAAATGCCCACACAATGGCGAGAAGCTCTCGCTCATTTGTAGCGAAATTAATCTCATTATCTCGCAGTGTGCGCGAGATCATTGTAATTGGGCGGCCGCCCTGGGACAGCACTGCTCCGAGCCCGTAACCTGATGCGTCTGTTGTGAGGTCAAATGGTTTTTTGAAATCGGGATATGACAACATAACATCCTCTGACGCTAGCATCTCCTTGAACCTGTTAAAGGCATTCAATTGTTCTGGAGTAAGTTCGAGTTTAACTTTTCTCGAATGGTTGGCGCTTATTTTCCCGTTTTCACCTTTCAAGATCTCCGTTAGGGGTCTTGCGATGCTGGCGAAACCCGCAATAAAGCACCTATAATAACTTGCTAGCCCGAGAAATGATCGAAGGCTAAACAATGTTTTAGGTGGTTGGAAATCCTTTATGGCCTGAAACTTATCGGCCGACGTCTGGATTCCACCTCTGCATACGGTGAATCCCAAATATTCTACGCTCTTTTTAAAGAACTTAGATTTTTCCTGAGGCTTTTTAAGACCCACTCAATATGATTGATGTGGTCTTCCTTGTTTGGGGAAAAAATTATTACGTCATCCACATAGACATAACATGTTTTTCCAATTTGGTCCCTGAGGACATCGTCTATTGCCCTCTGAAAAATGCTTGGAGCGTTTTTTAGCCCGAAGGGAAGCCTGCAAAATTCATACTTCCCGTTGTTTACAGAGAATGCTGTTTTTTCTCTGTCCCTTTCTATCAGTTCTATCTGATGAAATCCCGATTTGAGATCCAGGGTGGTAAAATACTTAGCCTCCCCCATATTTGCCAATATGGTGGAAATCGTAGGGATAGGGTATTTATCGTCGATTGTTTTTTGATTTAACTTCCGAAAATCAATTACTAGACGCTTTTTTTTATGACCGGAGTCGTCAACTCCTTTTTTGTCCACAACCCATATCGGGTTGTTATACGGTGACTTTGAGGGTCTAATTATGCCGTCCGCCAGAAGTTGTTTAACCTCTGCATTGACAAATTCAGACACGCCCATTGGGTAAAGATATAGTTTGGAATATACCGGTTCGCCGTCCGTTCGGATTGTGGCGATAGTATTTATATTATAAGGCAGGGATTCGTTAACGTCTACAAAGGCGTTAATCATCCGGTCAATCATGCGATTGAAAGTGGGCCTGACCGCGGCGGGAACATCCGCGTCATTTATTTCGAAGTGGTTTACCTGTTGGCATGTTGTGAACTCCATTTTTTCCATTCCCTTGTCATATTTAATGACATTGCTGTTTAGATCTATTTGGGCGTTGACTTTTTTTAAAAAGTCAAGGCCAATTATGCCATTGAAGTCTTTCAATGAGTCTAGCATAAAAAAAATATGATTTTTCACCGAAGAGGTGAATGAGACATTTCTGCTCAATTTTGGTGTGCCCGTGGATCGATTTGACCTGAAATGGGCTATCGACTGGCCTCCAATGTGCCAGTTCTGGAAGGGGTTTCATGTAATTTTTAGATGCGCCTGTGTCTACCAGCAGTTTTACCTCCCGCCCTGCAACCGTGCGTCTTACAAACGGGAGCAGGGACTTTCCACTAAAAAATTGCAACTTTCAGCACCTGACAGGTCGTCCTCGACCGCCTCTACCTCGTGTTGCGAGTGTGACTTATAACTACCTTCGTTACTTTCTTCCTGGGGCAAGTGATTAAGGTTTTGCTGGGTCCTCATTGACTGATCCCCATAGTTAGCATTGCCCTGATAACCCTGTGTGGGCTGTCTGAAGCGGGAGGAGGTATCTACCTCTATTGGTTCGGGGCCACGCCCCTGTGGTTTTTGGGATTGAAAGCGTTGCTTCGAACTGCTTGCTTTCTGTTGACCTTGGTTTTTTGAAAATGGGGGTTCTTTTTCTGAGAACCGCCGTCATTTTTCTGTTGGTCATTTTGACGCCAGTTTTGGGTCTTTTGGCTATTATTCTTCTGAGGTTTTTCTTCAAGGTGTTTTGCAAAACTAGCTGCAAAAATGCCTCTTTCGTTGCTTGACTCGGCTTCTTGTGCCAGAGCTAAAGCAGTTGGGAGATCTTGGGGGCTGTGCCGGGAAGACGGCCCATCTCAGGGACTTTGTTAGTCCCGAGACAAAAGTGTGAAGAGCATCGTTCCTGAATTTTGCATTTAAAACAGCCGCTGCGGCTGGATCATGGGTCATTAAAGTTTTGTTTGTCAGAAGTGTGAGTTTTTTCTCAACTTCGTCATAGTATTTCAACAGAGAAAGGTCACCTTACCTTAGCGTGCTTAATTGCTGTTGGATCACATGCACTGGCGTTTTGTCAGCGAATGTGAAATCCAATCTGGCAATTATTGCTCTAAAATTAAGCACTGTGTTGAATGAGGCCAGTACTGCGTCTGCTGAACCTCTTACTTTGTTGCGTATTATAGCAACTGCCTGATAATGTCTGGAGCTGCCATCATAAGGCTCAAATAGTTTGTAGGCTGCGCTGGCGGCCTGTCTCCATGAGACGTAGCCCTCCTGCTTCCCGTCAAATTCGGGGATGGACTTTACAATGTCAAGGGGTTCGTCGCACTTGATACCTGGCACTATTTGTATTTCTGTGTAAGCCTCAACTTGTGGGGCTATCCCCTTGAATTCCTTTAACTGTTCTGTTAGAGCCGCTAACTTTTGTTCAAAATTTTGTGTTTGCTGTTCAAGGGCTTGGCGCATCTGCGCTGCCAGTTCTGTTACCTGTTTGTCGGTCATTTTCTTGTTTGTTCTATAATCTCTATAGGAGGTAATGTACTCTTCCTCGCTGCTGCAATCTGAACTACTTATACCTTGCATTCACAATCGAAATCACCACTTTGTATCAAAACAATTTGATTTGCTTAACAGAAATAAAATTTTTATAAAAAAAATTCTAACGATGCAACAGAATACTCTTACACAAGGGAAAATTTAAATATTTATTAATTTTAATGTAAAGAGAAAAATATTTCACACACTTATCTTGGCCAGCCTTGTAACATACACGAATACAATTTTTTTATCTTTATTTATTCTTTTTTTTTTTGTTCAAATTGTTAAAGTAAAAAAATGAGCATCTCACTTACATTTTTGTATTTTCTGACTTTGTAAACTGATTCTCTGTTAGTGGCCGATGTGTCAGACGCTATCGTTGTGCTGGTTTCCCACGCTGCACTCTTTCGGACGCTTGTAGTTTTATGTTGATTATTACTCTCTCAGCTTTTGCTGGGTTTTTTTTTTTTTTTTTTTTTTTGTTTGTAGGTTCTTTGCAAATTAAGTTTTTCCACCAATTAATTTGATTTTTTTTATGTTTGTAGGTTTTTCACAAATAAATTTTTTTCACCAATTAATTTGATTGATTTTTTTATGTTTTTTTTTTTCACTTTAAATTACGGCGTTGGCTCGTAAAGTTATTTTTTTGTAAAAAAAAACAAAATAGAAGGATTTATCTTCTTTTTTTATTTTGGCAGTGGTAATCTTTGCCGTTGGGCGCCAATTAAACCAAAGGGGTTTCTGGTAGATTATTTTTATTAGCAACTCGTTTGAGCTGTTCGAGAATAATTCTTAAACTGAAACTTAAAGTAACTTAAATGAATTCGTGAAGCCGCCGCTGCCGGCAGACAGACCGGCAGACCGCTGAGTCGGCGCTTCTTGCATACGATCAGGCTGCTTAGGCGTGATGGTATCAAATTTCGCCTGCAACTCTGTCGCAACGGCATCCGGCCCAATTGCTCTATCAGCGACTTTGGCCATGCGCGTGTTAACTTACACAAATCAACATTGCGCAGCAACCAAGGAACTCCTCATCTACGAGCTCTTCCCTTGATAATATATTCACTCAGCTACAAAAAAAATAATCAACAGAATCCAACTAAAATAGCAGTAATGGAAACAGAAAACAAATCTTATCTAAAAATAAATCTAGCCCCCTAGGTACTAACCTTAAGCCGTCTAAAGCAAAAACAAAATCAAAATGTGAACCAGCATACAAACAATAGCGACAGCGAGTCCATCTAAAACAAAAACAAGTAAAAAGAAACATATTTTATACTTAACTCAATCTCAACCCATTTTTAATTAAAAAACAAGTAAGAACGAACACAGTCCCAACGCTGCCTTTTGGGTGGAGCTAGACTCTCCAGATTTTGCATATAGATGCACGGGTATTTTATATAATTTTGATTTTTGTTATATTTTGAATATCGGCTCAAAAATCTACCGAATTCCCCTTTTAATTTTAGTTGCAAATGTAGCAATGTGAATGAGCTGGTATTTCTTAAGAAATGACCAAAATTCAGTAGAAATGTAGATCATATTTAATAAACAAAATATTTGGCCAGTTAGCAAACGCACCTGCAAGCAGCAAGCTAGCAGCGGAGCAGAGCGTTTTTCCTATACGCGTACACACATTCATGGTTTATTCTATGCATACATTAATATGCATATGTATGTATGTATGTATATAAATACATATAAAGGCGTGTGTTCTAGCATATTCTAAGAATTGATTTGTGAAATTTCCAGCCGTTACTTTAACTTACTTTTGTCAGATGACGCTCTCGAAGTGAAGCTATTTTGTTTTAGCTATCGTCTGTCTGATCATATATTGCAGTGGCGTCGATGATAAATGCTATGCAAGTTGCGCTGGAATAGCGCGGGTTCTAGTCTCGCTAATGTTTAAGTTTCTTAAATGTCTTTTTATAAATTAGTTATTTTATTGGGAAAATGATAGCTTATATGACAAACACATAACATTTTTGTTATTAGTAAAATATTTTTATGTTTTTATAAGTTAAATTTTATTTTTGCTAAAATAACCCACAAATGCTTATACGTACATACATACATACATACTTACAAATGTACATATGTATGTATTCGTCTGCACACACAATTTCAGTATGCTAGCGTTTTTATACCCTGAACCCATTGAAAATGGGAAATCAGGGTATAATGTTTTTGTGAAAATGTATGTAACAGGCAGAAGGAGGCATGGCAGACCCCATAAAGTATATATATTCTTGATCAGGATGACGAGCTGAGTTGATCTAGCCATGTCCGTCTGTCCGTCCGTCCGTCCGTCTGTCCGTCCGTAGGAACGCAGAGATCTCCTAAACTACAAGTGCTAGAGACTTGAAATTTTACATGTATTCTCGTGTATACCATACGCAGTACGAGTTTATCATATTTTTTCGATAACTCATCCCATTTCTTTTTTATCGATAACAATCGAAAATCTGACTTGGTTTTAAAGCCTAGTTTGAATACTGTTTGACCTAGAGACTTCAGATTTACTGTGTCGATTAATGTGATGAATACAAAGATTTTGTTATTTACAGATTTTAGATGCCACGCCCCCTTCGCCACAAATTTGAAAAAAACGTATATCAAGTACTAGAGACTTTGTCATATACACACATTTAAATATTAATAATACGATCTGAAAATTTGATGAAGAAAGTCCCACTACAAAAAGATTTATTCAACAAACAAATTTTCATAATATAGCCCACACGGCAACCCAAGCGCAGTAACTGCGCAGTTAGCAGAGCAATTGTTTATGCGTTCGTATGGATGCATGCGTACGGGTGTGTGTATGTGTTTTTGTATATATGCATGAAAGAAGTGTAGAATGATTGGAATCAGTACTTTGCAGGGTTCAGGGTATCTCCTAGTCGAGCAGTCTCGACTAGAGCCCTCTTACTTGTTTACGCGTGTGCAAATGTGTATGTATGTATGTATATTCAAATGCGTATTCGAGCAATTCTAAGAATCTCAATTGCGATTGAATTGTCTTTGAATTGCTTTTGAATTGTCTTTGAATTTTCAGCCGCTACTTTGGTTTTTGTTTACTATAGGTGCTGTAGCTGTAAAGTTTTGTGTTAGTTATATTCCGTAAGATCGGTGCAGTGACGCTGTTAGCAGAGACTCTGCGCGTTGTGTCAGAAGTCCGCGGTTCGAATCTCTTCACTAATTCTTTTTTTGACAAACATGCTGTTTGATTGTGGTGCAAGTTCGAACCCCGCGGGAATTTTTTTTTTAAATCGATATTTATATTGTTATAATATATTTTATATTTTTTAAATTTCTTAAAAATGTTTCGTTTTGTCTTATTAATGCCTATTAAGCTGATATACATATATATGTGAGTGACACACGCACATGAATTTTGCATTTGGCCGCTGCAAATGTCGATTTGGCACGCCCCTAGTGGGCGTAGATTGAGGTGCAGGTTCGAACCCCGCGGAAAACTTTTTCGTTTTAATTTAATTTATATTTTTTAATTTTCTTAAAAATGTTTCTTTCCTTATTATCAATGCCTATTAAGCATATTTATATATATAGGTGGCATACGCATATGAATTTCGCTATTGGGCGTCTAAAATCCGTTTTTCCACGCCCCCAGTCGTCGTAGACCCATAATTTTTGGTCAGTTTTTAGAATGAGCTGAGGGCTACGTAACTGTAAAAGTTGGACGCTTAGACTCAAAAAATGTGAAAATTACAGGGTATTTGTTTATTATGCCACGCCCCCAAAGAGGTGTAACAATTTTTTTTGGGGCATCGATAGAGGAGATTATCAGTAACTTAACTATCTAAATTTTAGGCTTCTAGCTCTAAAACTGTAGGAGATATAAACTTTTGCGGTTTGCCACGCCCCCTGTGGGCGTAGATATATCCGCCATATCTTTTTGATCTTGGGTGATCAACACGAATCTACATTTTAAATTTCAGCTCTCTAGCTCTTCAACTAATATGATTTCTGAGATACAGGAAAATGCATTTTCCAATTTGCCACGCCCCTAGTGGGCGTATATGGTAAGTTTCAAGTCTCTAGCTTCAATAGCCGCGAAAAAAATTGTATTCATACGGACAGACGGACAGACGGACGGACAGCAAGACGGACATTGCACAAAGCCATTATATTCATATCACTTCGTGAATGAATATAACAAATCCAATACCTAACTCAACACCCCAAATAATATATAGAAATGCTTATAATTATACAAT
Source organism: Drosophila hamatofila (assembly GCA_035045345.1). Classification (NCBI taxonomy): domain Eukaryota; kingdom Metazoa; phylum Arthropoda; class Insecta; order Diptera; family Drosophilidae; genus Drosophila; species Drosophila hamatofila. Next base: position 1,175,972 of record JAWNPA010000046.1, read on the forward strand.
GGAACATGAAAGGATACAAGAAGAACTACAATGAACTCTTAATTATAATAAAAAAAATACTCCCCACATATAATATGTCTCCAAGAAAGCCACGTCCAAAGTACACGTACCCCTATCCCCGTCCCAGTAAACTTCCAAATCGACAGAAATACAGCCTCCAACCGATTTGGTGGTGTAGCCATACTGGTCCACAAATCCATAGAACATAAGCAGTTAACTCAACCTACGCACCTAGAAACCCTGGGAATCGAAATCATGTCCAATATGAAAATTAACATATTCTCAATATATATCTCTCCCACTAAAACCTTCTCGCTTAACTGCTTAATAGACCATTTTGTGGCCCATAACACCAATACTAACCAAATTATCCTAGACTTTAACAGCAAACATCACAGCTGGGGATCACCTCAAGACAACCGAAGAGGTCGGACCCTAGAAAAATTACTCCAGAACGCCAACTATACTGAATGACGGCTCTCCAACACATTTTTCCACTCACAAAACATTTACTCACATTGACCTCTCGCTATGTTCTCTCCAACTAACTCCTTTCACTAACTGGAAAAAACCAATGACCTTCACAGTAGCGATCACTTTCCAATACTATTATCCTTGTTCCCATAACCACAAACAGCCAACTTTTACTGTCCCTTCTTCAAATTAAAAGAAGTCAACTGGACATTATATACTAAACTAACCAACGACCTTAACTGCCTTATAGCCAGAACACCTAACATTAATAAAGAAGCTGCCATAATTAATAAAATAATCCTACAATCCGCTCATTATAGTATACCACAAACAACTCCCTACAAGCACAGCAAAAACACACCCTGGTGGAACAAGACCATGACCAAACTTAGGGCCAACAAATTTAAAGCCTGGCAAAATTTCAAACGCGATAGCAACACCGACAATTTCATCAAATACAAAAAAGCAAATGCCCTCTTCCGGAGAGAACTTAAGATATCCAAATCAAAAGCTACCATAGATTTCACATCCAAAATAGAACCCAATGCTCCCTCCGATAAAATCTGGGCTAACATCTGGAGACTGCGGGCTTAACCCAACCAAAGCCATACACTGCATCACAGATATAACAATCAACTCTCTATCAACAGACACCTGCTTGCCCAACACTGGTCGGACAGTTCCAATGACCAAAACTTTAGCAATAGCTTCACTACCAACAGATATGCCGACAATGAAACCAATTACACACCCAGTCCTAGAGCACAAACCATAGAGTCTGATATAATGCTAATTGAAGTGCTAGCAGCGTTACACACCCTCAAAGGCACAACTCCTGAACTAAACAGAATCTACTACCCCATGATAAAAAATACCTCCTACACACTAAAAGTCAGAATTATAAACCTCTTCAACACCATATTTAATAACGTCATCCCGCAATCCTACAAAACCAGCCTCATAATTCCCATAATAAAACTCAAATCCTACAAAACGCTCTTGACCAGCTATAGACCAATCTGCCTTAATTGCTGCATATCAAAAACCCTTGAAAAAATAATTGCCAAACGCCTTTGGTGGTTGGTAACGCAAGAAAATCACATCCATCCCAACCAAACAGCCTTCAAACACGGCAAATTGGTTACAGACGGTCTGCTCTTTGCAGACCACCTGATAACCAAGTCGTTGAGAAACAAGAAGCACACCTCTATCACTTCCCTTGACTTCTCAAAGGCCTTCGACAGAGTCGGTGTGCACCCAATAATAGACCAATTAATCCGCTGGAAAGTTGGCCCTAAAATAATAAAGTTTATACGCAATTTCATGGCAAGCCGCAAAATTATAGTTAAAATATAAAACGTCAATAGCAGCCCCTACCCTCTCCACAACGGCATCCCCCAGGGATCGCCAATATCCGTAATCCTCTTCCTAATCGCCTACAACACACTCCCCGACATAATCAGCCTACAAAAAGAAATCCAGTTTACCACCTACGCCGACGACTTTTACCTTATAATCACTCTCAGCAAACAAAAAAACCAGCACTACAACCTCGACCTACTTTTTTCCAACATAGATAAGTGGTGTTCATACTCAGGAGCATCATTATCCATAGAAAAATGCCAACACCTCCATATCTGCCGCAAGCATAACTACACCTGCAGTATAGCATGCAACAACACGCCCATTCCCTCAGTCCCCAGCATAAAAATCTTAGGACTTACAATAAACAATAAATACAGATGGGACGCACACTTCAAACAAATTCAACCAGCCCTTTATAACAAACTCAATATCATCAAATGCTTAGCAAGCTCTAAATTGAACTGCAATATATGCACAATATTAAATGTAACAAAATCCACATTGATAGCGAAAATTGATTATGCACTCTTTATCTACGGGCATGCCCCGAAATCAACCCTTAACAAACTAAAAACCTTTTTTAACGCCGCAATCCGCATATCACTCGCGGGGGTATGCTTAACCCCTACACCGAACCCACTCTTTGAAGCAAACATACCTACAATAGAAAAAAAAGAGACCTGATCACAATCAAAATCTACAAGACACTAATACACAGCGCTATCTCACCTTTTCACAAAGAGACCCAAAAAAGTAGCAAGTTGACGTCAAAAATAGAAAAAAACATAAGATTATGCTAAGAACACAACATTTCCTACCTCCCCCTTCCAAGCAGAACCACTACCCCCCAATGGTTATTTCCACCCTCTATCATCAATACCACACTACATAAACAGAGCAAATCCACCACACTACCAAACACATACAGACAACAATTCCATGAACTCAAAGACAAATACAACAATCACACGTTCAATCACGTTCACAGACGGCTCCTTACAAAACAAAACAGCCACTTTTGCCATAACGACCGAAAACGAAATATTAAAGAGATGTTTTTTATTTTTATTTATTTATAACAGTTAACTATAATTAAAATTATGAGCTAACTAAACAACTAAAGCGCTGGCTACTGAGGCCTTCGGCTTGTCTATCATATTTACATTTTTACTTACATTTGTGTCTATAATTTATATCCTCTTTGTTTGAATTTATGATTTTAAATTAGGTTATATGTCTTGCAATATTTTAAATACTTTATTAGTTTGTGTATGTTCTCGGGGGAGGGGTTAGTAAGGATCGACATGGGACAGCTGTTGTGGAAGATTTGGGTTTTAAGGACTGTTGTGGCGGGGCAGTTGGTAAGTATGTGTTGGATGGTGAGGTCTGTGGTGGTGTTGCAGTTGGGGCATGGTAGGGTGTTGCCGGGGCTAAAGTAATACGACGTGTAATAGTTTTTTTATTAATATTTTTTAAGTAGTTACTTGTGTGTATTAAATTTGTATTTGTTCGTTGGTACCAGTCGTTGCATAATTGAATGTTGTTGTTTAATTTTTGGGTAAATATGTTTGTTATGGATTTGTTGATGTCTATAATGTTAAAGTTGGGAGTGTAGTGAGTGGCATTTTGATTGTGGTTTTGACTGTAGTGTCGGCTAGTTCATTCCCTTCAATGCCGCAATGGCTGGGTATCCAGAGCAGTTTTATTTTTGGGGCAGATTTTGTAAGGAATGTTCTTATGTTTACAGGGTATAGGCTGTTGTTATTGGTGTTGGCGATGGATTTAATAGATGGGAGGGAGTCGGAGCAGATTATGTAGTTTCCTGATTTTTTCTTTTGGACTAATTTTATTGCGTGGAGGATGGCTATGGTTTCGGCGGATAGGATAGATGAGTAGTGGGGTAGGATGCATCTTTTTAGGACTTCGACCTCTGTTGTGATGGCGAAGGTGGCTGTGCCGTTTTGCAGTGAGCTGTCTGTGTATATGAATGTATATTTATTTTTAAGTAGTAGAAATTCTTGTCTATATATGCCTGATGGTGTATTGGCTTTGTTAAATTTTTGCAGTGTGATATTGATAAGCAATGTGGGAAAGAACCATTGTGGGGTGATTGGTTCGGTTGGGGGTGGGAGGTAGGGGATATTTTGTTCTTTACATGATGTTATGATTTTTTGAAGCGCTGATGTTAATTTTGATTTTTTTTGGTTGGTCTTTTGTTTGAGGTATTTGTGGAGAGGTGTGTAGTAATGTGTTATAGGTTTTAGTTAAAATCATGTCTCTTTTTTGCTCTATTGTTGATATGTTGAATTCAAAAAGTAGGTTGGGGATAGGGGTTGAGCGTAGTGCTCCGAGCGCTATGCGGATAGCTGCGTTGAATAATGATTTCATTTTATTAAGGGTCGACTTGGGGGCATGGCCATATATAAACAATCCATAATCTATTTTGGCTATTAGTATGGCTTTAGTTACATTTATAAGGGAGTGTGTGTTGCAGTTTTGTTTGGGATTGGCTAGGAATTTTATTATATTGAGTTTTGTGTTTAGCGCTGGTTGTATTGCTTTAATGTGGGAGTCCCATCTATATTTTTTATTAATGGTGAGACCTAAGATTCTTAGACTCGATACTGTGGGAATGCCTACGGCAAATGTGGAGGTGCTTACATTTATTTACGGCTAACGATGCTCCTGAGTACGTGCACCATTCATCTATTTTGGCAAAGAGGTTGTCAAGGTTATGGGTTACGTTTTTTTGTTGTTTGAGGGAGATAAAGAGGAAAAATTCATCGGCATAGGCACAGAATTGTATTTCCCTATGTAGGCCGATGATGTTGGAGAGTTTGTTGTAGGCTATTAGGAATAAAATGACGGATATTGGGGATCCCTGGGGGATACCGTTATGGCGTGGATAGGGGCGGGTTATTGTGTTTTTTATTTTAGTTTTTATTTTGCGGGCTGTCATGAAGTTTTTTATAAAGTTTATTAATTTTTGGGCCGACTTTCCATTTTATCAGTTCGTCTATGATGGTATGCACTCCAACTCTGTCGATTTCCCTTGAAAAGTCAAGGGTAATGACTGAAATGTGCTTTTTGGACTGTAATGATCTAGTTATCAGATGGTCTGCAAAGAGCAGACTGTCTGTAACTCATTTGCCTTGTTTAAAGCCTGTCTGATGTGGATGTATCAGATTGTTCTCAGTGACGAACCACCAAAAGCGTTTGGCTATTACTTTTTCTAGCGTTTTAGAAAGGCAACAGTTAAGGGAAATTGGTCTATAGTTGGTTATTATTGTTTTGTTAGTGTTGGGTTTTAATATGGGGATGATTAGGCTGGTTTTGTAGGATTGAGGGATGAAGCTGTTGAGAATATTGTTAAAGAGTTGTACTATTCTGGTTTTTAGTGTGTAGGAGCTGTTTTTGATTAGAGGATAAGATATTCTATTAAAACCGGGAGTTGTTCCTTTGAGGTTGATGTTTGTGTTGTTGGCTGTGTAATAGCGTAGGTGTTTCTCAGCTGTGGATTATGTCTTTTATGATATATATCGACAGCAGTTTTGTGATCTACTTTTTCTGTTATTTTCATTGCTGTCAGTTCTTGTTGTTTGAGGAATGTAGGGCATTTTCGATCGAGTTGGCTGTGTTGGTGATTAACTTCTGGGTTGCTTTTGCAGTTTAGGCAGCTTTGCGTATTGTTGCATTGCTCCCCTTCGTTGGTGTGTTTGCTATCTGAACAGTTTTTGCATATTTCCAGACTTTTGCAGATGCTAGTAGGGTGTCCAAAGCGAAGGCAGTTTTTGCAACGTAATGGAAGAGGGATGTAAGATCTTACATAGACGGATTCGGAGCCAATTTTTATTGTTTCGGGCAGCTTGTGTGTTGCGAAGGTAATAATGATGAGTCCAGTTTCCACGAGAGTGTTATCTTCTTAGTTTGCGTTGCTTGCTTGCCTTTTTAAAATTTTACGTACTTCAGTTACTTTTTGTGTTTTGAGTTCTTGTTGAATTATATTTTCACTTATGTTACGTAGGTCATTAGAGTATATAACACCTTTAAAAAATTTTAATGTTTTGTGTTCTGTTGCGGTAATGTCAATGCCCATCATTTTGGTAAGTTTGAGTAGTCTTAAAGCTTGCGAGTTGTTTTTGGTTTTAATGGTTTAATGGTTTAGTCAATAGTTTTTTGATGGTAAACGGTGAAACTTTTTCGAACGATTCCTTGTCATTTCGTTTTAAGACGATGTACTTTGGTTCGCTTAGATGTGTGATTTTGTATTTGCTTATGTCCGGTGGCTCGTGCATGTTTGTTGTTTTTGGGCACAAGCCCGGTGTAACTGTTTGTGGTGGGTGTTTGTTTTTGTGTTTTGTTTTGTTTTGATTGCTTTTCGGTTTGATTTTTGCTTGTCGCGCGTTAGCTGATAAGCTTTTGCTATTGCGTTGGCGTAGCGAGGTTTTGATGTAGCACGTCTTATCTCCAGAGATGTTGAAGTGATACAGAGATGTATTCTCCCCCTCTACACATCCATCCTATCAGCGGAAACCTTCGCCATTCTCGAAGCAATAAACCTTATCAAAAACCGACCAGGAAACTTCATAATTTTCTCCGACTCCCTCGCATCCATAAAATCCATTTGTAACACCAACAACAATAACCTATATCCCACAACCATTAGAACACTCCTTACCAAATTCACCCCTAAAATTAAACTTCTTTGGATCCCTAGCCACTGCGGGATTAAAGGGAATGAGCTAGCTGACACTGCAGCCAAAGACACTTTCTATATGCCCCTACACTACACCCCCAGCTTTCCCCACAGACATAAACAAATTCCTCAAGAACGAACTAGCTCAAACTCTCAAACTCAACATAGATCACTGCAACCGATGGTACCAACAACTAAACACAAACCTAACACACACATCAAGTTATTTAATAACTATAAACCTAAAAACATCACAAGCAGCGACCAAATAAAAATTCTAAGGCTAAAGCTAGGACACACTAGAATAACACAACAACAATATCTCAGCCCCGACAACATCCTACCTTGTCCCAACTATCTCAAAACCACAAACATTAACGTAAAACACATCCTCTGAGACTGCCCCGCAACTTCTCAACTTAATGCTCAAATCTTCCAAAACACCTGCCCCTTATCAATCCTCGCAAACCCAACCAGTAATAATATACCCATAATAATAGTGTTGGGTCAAATTAGTCTTATATCTGCTTAAGTTGAAATGTAAACTTCTATTCTTAGATTTGGGACCACCCTAATTACTCTCTCTTTGCATTGTTCAACTTTCCTTACTTGCACTCACTTTCGACTAACTTTAAGCAAGCTGCGCTTGCTCATACGTTTCTGTAGTTAGTCTAGAACGAAAGCTCTGGAATAAACGTTGCGCCTACGATGCGCTGCATTTAATATACGGTTCATTTGTTCATTGTAAGGCAGACTCAGTCTGCCCAGGGTCTTACAAGACATTTGTATTTTGCGGACCCGAGGTTAGAGAGGGGTGGGGAAGGGTAATTAGTTTGAGGTTAAGGCCGCCCACGTGACGACGGGAGTTACTGGTGGTTGTTCTTACTAATGCTAGCCAGCCAGTCGGGTTTAGTTAGGTTGATGAGTTTAGAAATGAAAACAACTTACTCTTTCTCGCTTCAGTGCGTTTTATTTAGTTCAGGTTTTGATTCACTTATTCTAACAAACTCCTGTTTTCCCTACGCGCGTCCGTTCGCTACCTCGTACCGTGAAAAAGTAAAAGTTCTCTTCTTTTCATTTGCCGCTCGAGGCGCCTGCCCGAGTCGGCTGCGCAAACTCCCTCTGGCGTCGGCAATGCAACTCACCACAGCCCTCTCTCGGCTCTCTGGCCAGAGCTTTTGTGAGGCTGGGCAGAGTTGCATTGCCGACCGTCGCTAGTGCACGCGCTCGAGCTGCCATTCAAATTCAAATTCTAACAACTTATGACTTAACTTACATACTAACTTATACATTAACAATCCGATCTTACCTTACTAACTTACATACTACAAATATTACCGACAACAAATGTTAACAACTAAGAGCCAACGGCTAACCTATATACTACGACTTACACACTACAAACTATGCTACCAAATGTGAGGTGGGTCGCCGCGAGCCACCTCACACCCCCCCCCCCCGCTTACTTAGCAAGGAGACGGCTACGGCTCCGGACGCCCCCACCGTCACGTTGAACGTGCGGTTATCCGCCGTGACGCGGAAACGGCTCCTTCGGTATCGCCGCCCATACGCCGCGATTTCCTCCTCCAGCAGCCGGATCACACCCGCCTCCAGAATCGTCCCGACTGGGTACACTCGCCAATTCGTAGGGATGAGTGGGGCCATCTCCCTTTCCGGGGGCCCCTCACCGCCGGACAGATCGCTGAGTCTGCCTCCCAGCCGTCCAGGATATCAGCCATGTTTGCCAATAATCGATGCTCTGCCTCGAACGCCGCTCTGTCCTCCCCACCTGTTTCCCGGGGACTCCCGAATTCTCTCTAGCGGAGCGCTCGGGGTATGACGTCGCGGACCACGTCTCGAGGGTCCGGCTTCGTCCACCCGCTGACGCCTGCTGGCCGGCTCGCTGGCCATCGGTCCGGGGGAGCAGGTTCGCCGCGCACGGCGCCTCGACCGGTTGCGCTGAGTTGCCCTACCTTGCACGGGTGAGCGTCCCTGGCCACGCGGAGGCTCCGGCAACCACCTCCGGTTCCCTACAGTTCCCGGGGTGTAGCGGAGGGACACCCGAGGTGTGCCTTCGCGGTTGCCCCCTCCTAGGCCGGAGTCTCGGCTATGCTGGCCGATCAGGATCGGGTCACCATCCTCCTCCGGTATTCCCGCGTTGGCCCTTGCGGGCGTTTCGTCACCCCTTCGGGTCCATAGACGACCGCTCGTTGTCTCTCCGTCTTCTTTGTCCCGCGCCGCAGTCTCCGGGTTGGGATTGAGGACGGAGGGACAGTGCTCCCTGCCGTCGTCCCGCCCCTGCAACGGGGACTTCCCTCCTGCCTCCGCGGCAGAAGTCTCTTCTTCCTCGCTTGCCGTCCATGGCGTCGGACTCTCCCACCTCCCCGACTTCTCATCCTCGGACGCGGTCTGCACGTCGACCTCCGCTATGGCCGGCCGAGGGGGAGGGGATACAGGCTCCTCCACGTGGGGTGGCGTCTTTCACCCGTCGGGGATTTGGACGTACATGGTAGTGTACTCCACTCGCATTACCATGATGGCTCCGTCCAATCGCTCCACAATATTGGCCGAAGATTGGTGTACCGTGTGCCAATATTGGGGTACTTGTCGCTCCTCCCGGGGGCGGTAATAATCTCGGCTTTGCCGCGGGTCGCGACTCCGCCCTTGAGCTTCCTCTCGGGGGAATGGTTCGGTGTCGTTGCTGCCTGCGTCTTCCACCCTGACCGACTCCTCGTCGGACTCGCTGCGCCAGAACTCCTCCGTCTCGTCCGCATCGACGTCGACGAATTCCTGCTCGTCCTCGCTACTAATTACGATCGGGTCGCGGTCCATTCTGCTCGTCTATCTGTGAACTTGATATGATTATTTTCTAGATTTGCTATTTCTTGTAGGCCATAACGGGTATTAATCTACATTTATCGCTACGTTAAGTCTGGGATATTGGGGGGGAAGGTTAGTAGATCGGGGGACAGGGCAACCACGCGGCTATTTTGCGCCGATGCGCCCTCCGCGGGAGGCATCGTCGAGTGCACCTTTCCCATCTGCTTCTTGGGCTTCGCTATCGTCGCCTTGGTTGAAAGGCTTCAACTGTGAAAGGTTAGCCACCTTCCTCTTGCGCTCGCCCCGTCGGGCGAGCCGCACCACGTTGGGCGAGATAAACTGGACGACCTTGTAGGGGCCGTCGAATTCGAGTGCCAGCTTCGCTGCGAAACCTTCTGCTGCGTTCGACAGCTGATGCTGCCGCAACAGTACCGCTGAGCCTAGGGCCGGTCTCCATTCGCGCCGACGCAGGTTGTAATACCTGCTCTGGTCCTTCGACGCCCGCTGTAAGTTGCTACGCATCACCTGTGTAGCCGGTAGTCGTGGTTCTCGCCCCAGCATTAGGAACGACGGCGTGAACCCCGTCGAATCTGCCACACTCGAGTTAACCGCTAGCGTTATCTCGGGCAACAGTTCGTCCCACGAACTTTGATGTCCCTCGATATACTGCGCTATCATCGTTTTGACTGTGCGGTTCGTCCTCTCCGTGGGATTCTCCTGTGGGCAGCATGGAGCCGTATACTGGAGCTCTACTCCCAGGGACCTCATGAAGGACTGGAAACTCTTGCTCGCAAACTGTACGCCATTATCGCAAACCAGCATTTTGGGCACTCCAAACCGACTCAAGATGCGCTCTCTGAAGGCGTCCTGCAGCAACACCGTGGTCGCCCTTCTCAGCGGCACTAACTCTACCCATTTGGCGAACGCGTCATGGAACACCAACAACATCGTGTTCCCACGCTTCGAACGAGGAAGGGGACCCACAAAGTCAGCGCACAAGACCGCCATTGTTTCCGCCACTTGTCGGGTCAATATCTGCCCGGCCGGTTTTTGTTGCTCGCTTTTGAACTTTTGGCAGACCTCGCAACACCGCGCGTACATGCCTGGCCAATAGTACCGCTGCGCCAATCTGGTGGCCGTCTTCCTCACGCCTTGATGCCCTGCCGTGGGAGCGTCATGGCACTCTTGTAGCACCCTGCTCCTTTGACTGGTGGGGACACACAACTTCCACGGAATATAATCCTCATCATCCGTTCGGTGGCCCAGGTGACGGTATAACTGTCCGTTCTCCTCGATGTAGTCCGCGAACTTTTCCGGATCCTCCTTATTCCTCGTTCGCATCTTCGCCACCCAACGGCAAGGGGTATCAATCTCGACCACCTGCTGACAGCTCTCTAGTGGTTGCCGGGAAAGGGCGTCGGCCACCACGTTCAACTTCCCTCGGCGATAGTGGACATCGAACTGGTACTGCTACAACTCCAGTGCCCACCGAGCTATCCTGCCCGTGGGGCTCTCTATAGAGTTGAGCCACTTTAGTGCCAGGTGGTCGGTAACTACGTCAAATTTGTTGCCTTCAAGGTAGCACCGCATCTTCCGGATCGCCCAAACGATCGCGAGGCACTCCTTTTCCGTAGCCGAGTAGTTCAACTCCGCTTTCAACATCCTCCGGCTGGCGTAAGCTATCACCCGCTCCTGACCCTCGACCTCTTGCGTGAGCACCGCACCCAGCCCGTAGTCACTGGCGTCGGTCTACAACACAAATTTCGTCGAGAAGTCGGGACATGCTAGCACTGGCGCGGTGGTTAGGCTCTCCTTGAGCTTCTGTAGCGCCTCCTCTTGCTCTTCGCCCCACATCCACTTCTGGTTTTTCTTAAGCAGTTCTGTCATCGGCTGTACTAGCGATGCAAAGCTCGGTACGAACCGTCTGTACCACGATGCCATCCCTAGACACTGCCGCAACTCCTCGAGACTCGTCGGGGCCCGGAGGTTGCTAATCGCCTCGACCTTTGCGGGATCCGTGCAGATTCCTTCACCACTTATCACATGACCTAGGTAGGCCAGCCTTTCTCTGAAGAAGCTACACTTCTTCCGGTTCACCTTGAGGTTAGCCGCTCTCAGCCGGCGGAAGACCTCCTTCAAGTTGTCCACATGCTGTTCCTTTGTGGCTCCGATCACCACGATGTCATCTAGATAGGCAAACGCATGGGGCTCCATATCGGGTCCGATGACCGTGTCCAGCGCTCTCTGGAATGTTGCCCCCGCCGAATGCAATCCAAATGGCATCACTCGCCATTGGAATAAGCCTCTTCCTGGTACGGTGAATGCCGTGCACTCCCTGCTATCCGCCGCCATTGGGATCTGCCAGTACCCACTTTTTAGATCCAACGTGGATATGAATCGTGCATGTCGCAATTTCTCCAGAATGTGATTGATCCTGGGAACAGGGTAGGCATCTGGAATTGAGTGTGCATTGAGCTGCCGGTAGTCCACACACATGTGCCAATCCCCAGTCTTCTTCTTTACTAAGACTATTGGCGCACTGTGCGGACTCCGTGATGGCTCAATGGCTCCGACACGAATCAATTCGTCTACCTGTTCGTCAATCACCTTCCGCATAGCCGGATTCTTGGGATAATACCTCTGTTTGAGGGGCTTGTCATCCCGCATCCTGATGCTATGTTCGGCGATAAGAGACACCCCTTCAAGGTTCTCAAAGAGCGCCAATTCCGCCTCCAGGAACTCCTTCAGCTCGTCCTCCAAGTCCTCCGGCCACCCTGCGTCGCCGGGGGAACTGTCTGGGCTCTCCTCTGCTCCTTGAGCCAGCGGACTACCATTACATTGGTCGACCGCCTCTGACTCTATCATCTTAACCTCGGGGTGACAGCCCACAACGTCGTCCTTCCGACCCTCCGGCCGCTCTGCGTCGCCGGGGGAAGGCTCTACGTGTCCTTCGACCTTTGTCCCATATATTTTCTTCGTCGGCGGGCTACCTCTAGCTTCACCCGTCGACTCCAATTTTCCCATCCTCCCTTCTGGAGGACACTCCTTAAGTCCTCCTTCCGGGTCCGTTGTGCTCGCCACCGGAAGACACTCCTCGAGCTCCCCTTGTGGCGCACCTTTACTTGTTACTCCCTTTACTTTGTCAGACGACGTGCCACCACTCGACGCGCCCTGCACATCGGCCGGCAATCGTACGCCCGACTCTACCAAACTCTCCTTCGGCGCGGGGACCCAGCACGGCGCCTCGGGATTCAACCTCACTGTCCTCTCACGAGCCACTGGACGAGCGAGCAAACCTTGGCCTCCAGCCTGGCTGCTCTCTATCGACGCACCCTGCCCGAGTGGCAGCGGCGCTTCCAACGTTGGCTCCTCCTCCGTCCTCATCACGAGCTCCGCGTTGCCAGGTCGACCTTCTGCCGGCTCCGGCCAGGCAGTCTTTGACCGGTTCGCCGGTTTTCGTACGCTCTGTACAGCTCTTGCGCCGTGCTATACCTTGCTTGGCGCATCAACAACCTAAGCTCGATTAAGTAGTCTTTGAAATCTTCTCCCACCCGCTGATGTCGAGCCCTTATCTGATCCTCTAGGCGCTCGAAATACTGCGGTGGCAAAAAGAAATCTAGAAACTCTCTTCTAAACTCTGCCCAAGGCACGTCCCTCAACCCGCTGGTCAGGAACCACTTGGCGGCTTTGTCGACGAGTACCTCGCTCACCGCCCTGGGCATCCGATCCAACTCGATTCCGTACGTGATAGCTCGCTCTTCTAAGAACTCTATGAATCCTAACGGGTCCGTCCGTCCGTCGTACCTCATACCCCACCTCCTCACTTGTTCAGCCACGCCCCAGGGCGGGTGTCTCTCATGAGGCGGTGGAGGTATGGGAACTTGCTGGATTGTCTTCGATACCGCCTGTGGTACCTTGACCTCGAAGTCACCCCCGAATTCCCTCTGTCCGTTACTCTTTTGTGTCATCTTTACCCCACTCGCGACCGGCACCCTCAACTTTAGCGAAGCCGTCGGGATGGATTCAAACTCTTGGGCCTTCCGCAGGTCCGGCTCTGACTTCCGAAAGACGCGGCCGCCCAGGCCCGGCGTCGCGCTTCCCAGAGACGCTTCGGAACCTTTCGCGAAGCGTGTTTCGAGTTCACCCAAGCGCGCCTTGACCTCCGCCGAATGGCCGCCACTCTGGATGAACGCGGACAGCCTCTTTCTGAGGTCTTCTACTCGGCCTTCGCCCTCGAGACGGAACTCTCGGGCTATCGCGGTCAGCTCGTCCTTGCAACGCTGATAGACCCAACTGACGCCCAACCCCGGATTCTGACACTCACCTCCTTCCATCCTTGCTTTAGTCAGATTCGGTTTCTCTCCAGACGCTTGTTCGCCGCTCACTCGTTCTTGACGGTTGTTGCTAATTTCGCTTGGTGGATTCCTTTTATTTTATTTATTTTTATTTTTATTTTTATTTTTATTTTTATTTTTATTTTTATTTTAATTTAATTTAATTTAATTTAATTTAATTTAATTTAATTTAATTTAATTTAATTTAATTTAATTTAATTTAATTTAATTTAATTTAATTTAATTTAATTTAATTTAATTTAATTTAATTTAATTTAATTTAATTTAATTTAATTTAATTTAATTTAATTTAATTTTTACTTTGAGGAAAAGGGGAGAGTACTTCGCAGTATCTGTGTAATCCTGAGGCGCTATAATTTTTATTTTGCCTATCCTTGCTGAACATCCAGCCTGCAGTTCGAATATGCCTTGGTTCGGTAATAACGTCATTTCCTCATAGTTTCCGCATATGATGTGGGCTGACTTTTTCTCAAATACTTTGAAGAGCCACCGGTTTTTTCCGTTAAGTTTTTTAACGAAGGTGTCCTCCTCGTACTTGATCATCTTGCACGGCTGTTTGTTGTTTGGTTTCAGGGGTGATATTTCACAACTCTCGTCATCTGCATCTTCCCACGCCCAACTTCCTTCGTATAGGTATGTTTCCTCGTCTTCATGTCGACACTGACTTACTTCCATTTCAGTCATTGAGTGGTATGCGTTTATTTCATTATTGAAGATCAGGAATTTCGTTTTAATTCTCGGAATCACCTTTCTTCCTTTAAGCACGAGTGGTATGGGGACTGGCATGCTGATTGACGTATATTGACAGGCTTGCGTCAATAATCAGCATATTGTCCTTAAATATCGCTTGAACCTTCATTAATTTGTATACTAATTGAAATCTCTTTGGAGAGTTTCCGCCGGGAAGAAGTTGGTTCCTCTGCAGCTTCTTTTGGATATTGTTGAGTTCGGCCAACATTTTATTTGGTTCAACCAGGGACGGATGAACTCTTCCTTGGTTAATGTCCGTCACTGCTGACTGGAGATCTTCGGTTTCATCAATCCAGTTACGCACTTGGTTAATCAACATGAAGAACTTTACGGATTCCTTGTAAACGAAGAAATTCTCTTTCATTTTGTTTGCCATCATGTTTATTTCCATTGTGACTTTTTCAAAATTGTTATTGATCTCTTCTGTAGTAGCTTGTACGAGGTTTGACGTTGCATTAATGATTGATGTTTGGTTGCTTACATAATCATTTAGGTGTTTTTCGTCTCTGACGATCGTCTGCATGTTTTCTTCTAATCTCTTTGCAGTTCCAATATCAAAAACATTATGAACCGTTTTGTCCTATTGGCTGTTTGAGTGAAGATCTTATTTTTCTCCCTAATATTCTGAACCCATTGAAAATGGGAAATCAGGGTATAATGTTTTTGTGAAAATGTATGTAACAGGCAGAAGGGGGCGTGGCAGACCCCATAAAGTATATATATTCTTGATCAGGATGAGCTGAGTTGATCTAGCCATGTCCGTCTGTCCGTCTGTCCGTCCGTCCGTCTGTCCGTCCGTCCGTCCGTCCGTCCGTCCGTCCGTCCGTCCGTCCGTCCGTCTGTCCGTCTGTCCGTCCGTACTAACGCAGAGATCTCCTAAACTAGAAGTGCTAGAGACTTGAAATTTTACATGTATACTCGTGTATACCATACGCAGTACGAGTTTATCATATTTTTTCGATAACTCATCCCATTTATTTTTTATCGATAACAATCGAAAATCTGACTTTGTTTTTAAAGCCTAGTTTAAATACTGTTAGACCTAGAGACTTCAGATTTACTGTGTAGATTTATGTGATGAATACAAAGATTTTGTCATTTACAGATTTTGGATGCCACGCCCCCTTCGCCCCAAATTTGAAAAAAACGTATATGAAGTACTAGAGACTTGTGCTTTGGCATATACACACACGTGAATGTTATTATCACGTTCTGAAGGTTTAATGAAGATAGTCCTACTACAAAAAGATTTATTCAGCAAATAAATTCTCATAATATAGGCCACACGGCAGCTCAAACGCAGTAACTGCGCAGTTAGCAGAGCGCGTGTTTATGCGTTTGTGTGTATGCATGCGTATGGGTGTGTGCATGTGTTTTTGTATATGTGCATGAAAGAAGTGTAGAATGATTGGAATATCAGTACTTTGCAGGGTTCAGGGTATCTCCTAGTCGAGCAGTCTCGACTAGAGCCCTCTTACTTGTTTACTTTATTGTGTGGCTCACTGTTGTACAGTAGCTGGTGTAATCACAAAATTTTTCGCAGATGATATCTGTCTTGTTCATTAGCTCTTCCGCTTGTTTTAACACTTCAAAAAATGATTGCATATTGTAATAAAACAGCATTGGCCAGCTTGATGAGACGACTTCCACCTTTCCAAGTTTGACCATTAGTATCGCTGATTGGATTTTCAGCTTGCTTGTGTTAGTAGCAGATATTATGAGCGTATTTGCTACCTACAGTATCATTAGAAGGCTTAAAATCGTCGCTTTCCCAGTTGAGAACGTTGCTGATCGTGTTTTTCTTCGTTCTTTCGGAGAGTCGTCTTGCTTGTCCTTTTCTTTAGTGGGTAACAAACAGATCTTGTTACTGATTTTTTGACCTCGCCCATGTTTGTTTTTATTGTAACTACTCGAACTTTATCATCTTGTCCTTTTGTAGTTTTTGTAATTTTTCCCATAGGCCATCTAGCGTGATGCGTGTTTTCTTGCATCACTAAAACAAGTTGACCTTCCGCGAAGTTTGCATTTTCTTGTCGCCATTTGTAGTTGTCTTCAATTGTAGAATCGGCATCGCTCATTGAATCTGCTGAGACGGTGTCCGCTTGCTTCACTGCTGTCTCCAGATGAGAGCCGTCCACATTTTGAAGATAACGTTGCCTTAGGGTAGCCGTTAAATCGCTTGTAATGGATATGACTGTTTCGTTCGTGCTGCTATTTCCAGTGAAATCTTCGTCCGATGTAATTGTAATTACATCATTAGTCTCCAAAGTAGTTTCCAGATTCAAGTCCGCTGCTGTGGTCTTAGCTGAAAAGCTTGTGTCGATAATATCGATTTTATCTCCAGCTGCACATGCAGTCGCCGTTGCAGTCGCCGAAGAAGTTAGGTCATCCGTCGCGCTGCTAACAGTGGTAATATCATCCATTGGTTCAACTGTTAATTGGATATGTGTTGATGTATCTTCAGCAGTACTCAACGTTGCTGTCGATGTCGAAGATGTGGCAGCAATTGCTTTCTCGTCCCCATCTTCTATATCCTCTGACTTTTGTGGTTGATCCTTTGTCGGATTTTGTAGCGAACAGATCTTGTTTTTTGACCTTTTGCCTTTGATCTTTTGCTTTGCTATTGCGCTGATCACCTTGTTGTTTGACGATCTAGCTATGCTGCCAGAAACAATCCATCCAAGTTCAGTTTTGTGTCCCAGCGTTTCGTTGACTTTTTTAACTTTTTCCAACAATATTAAGGGAAGCAAATCAACGCCAATGACAACATCGATTCTTCTGGGTTCGTTGAAATGTGGGTCCGCTAGCTCGCAGCCCATCGAGTCTTTATTGACATCCATGTCAATTTTCTTGCTCGGTAGAGCTCTCTGAAGTTTTGGCATAACAAGTGCCTGCGTTGTGGTAACGAATTTGCTTGCCATCCTTGGATTGATTGTCAAGCAGACGCTGTTTTTCAGAATTCCTACATTTTGTGAAATTCCTTGCACTTCCTTTCCTTTCCTTTCCCACGTTCCTTTTGATTCGGCGCAGTTTTGGCTGTTGGGCGGCTTCTTCAGATATCAATGTTTTTTGCGAGCCTCCATCGATGAGCGCCCTTAGCAGCTCATATTTTCCGGACTTATTTTTAATCCGAATAAGCGCAGTTGGCAGCAACGTATCTTGTTCGTTGCTTTCTTTGGGACAATTGCTGCTGAAGGTCTCGTTTTTATTCGCTTCGTCGTGAAACAAATTGTTGTGTGGTTTGCCGCAATAATTGCATGTTCCATATCTCTAGCAGTTCCATAGCCACTAGCTGGTTAACGGCGTTTGCAAATATTTTGCGCTTATTTTCGTAGCGCTTGCATATAAGTTCCCACGCCGAATTGTAGCTTGCAGACGATCCACTTAACAAATGGCTTACTACCATTTGGGCGCCACCTTTGAGACATGATTTCAGGTGGGTCAGCTTCCTTGTGTCGCTGATATCCTTCCTTTTGTGAACCATATCGGTGAACATATTGAAGAACGTTGGCCACTCTTTTGGAATCCCATTAAATTGAGGAAGATCCGATTTCGGTAGCTCTGGAGCGTCTTCTTTTTTATTATGAATGTCATCTAACTTTCTGTTGATTTTTTTTTGACAGTCTATAGACTCTGCCTTCCAATGCGTCTATGCCTTTGATTTCGTAGGGTGGTTTATTATAATTCACCTCGAGATCACTGAGCACTGAAAGGACCTTATTCCACAGAAACTCGAGGTTGTCTTTATAGTCTAGAGTTTCCTCCTGGTTGCTGAGCTCTATGTTGGCATACACCTCTTCAATGTGCTGCTTTAATGCTAGAGCTCTTGTATCCACAAGTTCTACCAATACATCCATTGGGCTCGCGACTTTGCGTGAGAACAATACTTCTTGTTGAGTATGTTTTTCCCTGGATGTGTCCGGTTGCTTTTGCCAATTTTTGGAAGTTGATGGTTTATCGGTGTCTGAATCGTGGTCGCCAACTTCGACCTTCTTCAGGGAATCTTTGTAGATCCTGATTTTTTCCATAACGCTTTCATATACTTTCTCAGTAAAATAAGGGTGGTCATAGGTACCGATTTTGCTCAACGTTGCGTGATTGGCAGTGAATTTTGCTGCCAACTCATCCACAACTGTTAACTCATCTTTTTCAGCTATGGCTTTTAGGATGGTGTCATATAGGTCTGATTGCTTCTTTAGCATATCAATAGCCTTTCCCGACAGCATCTTGTTGCGGCTGTTATGTTTTTTGTATATTTGTTGTTGATTTACTCTTTGGCTTAACCCGTTGGAGGTGTTTTTGTTTTGATCGCCTTGTTGATCTTCCTGTGCCTCTACTCACAGCGTGGATTGGTAAGCCAAAGAAGAAATCATTGTTCTTATTTAAACAATTTTTCACTTTATTATACACTTTTCACAACTTTTGGTTTGGATCGAAGGACCATGAATGATACACTTGACTATGGTTTGTAAGACCAGAAGACAAGAAACTACGTTGGTGTTTAGTTTAGTATTGATCTTTATTTAGCTGAGCCCGGGTTTATATGCCCAGACTCATGCATATTTTCAACCCTTAAATCTAGTGCGTCTATTGCTGAGTGTGTAAGGCTCAGCATTGATCTATTACATATTCTTATCTTATCGCTGAGTTTGTAAGAGTCCGCGTTGGTCTATTATCTATTCTTATCCTATCGCTGAATTTGTAAGGCTCAGCGCTCGTCTCTTACATATTCTTGTCGCTAAGGGTCAGGATCATATTTTATGTCTAGTTTGACAGTTCACACTTGTCACATATGTTATCTATTTTATGTATGCTAGTTGTTGAGTACTTAGAGCGTTTGTTCCCACACTTATCATATTTCTATGTTCATGCATGTTCATGAACACTAATACTGTAATAAAGTAGCCTACAATAAGAAAAATCTGTAAAAAATCTACAACACAACTACACCATCAAGCCGAAGACCATAGCAGCCAGTGCTTAATCCTAGGTTAGCTTTAATTTTATATTATTTCTAGCTTCTTAATAAATAAATAAATAATCCCAATTGAAAATATTTGGTGGCTAATGAAAAGCAACCTTCGAAATGAGCCACAAAGGAACATTTCTGACTTGCAAATCAAGTTGAAAGAGATGTAGGACTCCATTTCTAAAAAAAAAAATGTTTAAAAAATGCAAAAACGGTAGTATTGATGATATAGTGTGCTAAACATTGCGCACCGCAAAAAAAAAAAACATGCGTTTCGAATTATTAGTGGTTTTGGCTCGTAGTTGAAAGAATATTTTATCGAACTCCATCAAAACTATTTAGTTTTATTAAAATTTGACGAAGTTACAGCCTGTTTCGTGAAAAAGTGTCAGGGGTACGGTGACTTTAGTAACACAGTGTATGGCAGCGTTGGGAATGTGAATGAATATTCCGCAGTCGGTAATTCCTAAACTAAGCAACATATAGACCTAATTCTTTTTGTAAATTAAGATTATTTAATAAGATAATAGAACTGCATCTAAACTTTGGTTAGTTTCTTGATATATATACGTTTTATTCGTTCTTAAATAAAAAAGTTTCTGCTGTACGAAGACATTATTGGCACACTATGTATGAAATTACGTTTTAAATTTCAAGACTCTAGCTCTACAGATTTAGGAAATAAGATCTTATAGCTGATTTTCGATAAGGTTTTTAATCGATATCAAAAAATGGGGCAAGTTATCGATTTTTGAAATCAAACTTGATATGCGCGTGCAATATACGGACCTACGAAAAAAATTTGAAGTCTCTGGACGGATAGACAGGACTAAATCAACTCAGCTCGTCGCCCTGATAAAAAATATATATATAGACCATAATATGGGAATCATATACATACTTCAACTTAGCAATGTTTTTTATTCTTACCATATTTATGGTTATGGTGTCATATCTAGTTCTAGTTCATTGTCGTCATTTCTAGTTTTTGTCGGGATGAGCGGCCTGACGCGCACCCAACCAGAAATTCGATTTTCCAGCTCGTACCCACAGTTACCCGCGGGTACCTGAAAAAAGTGTGGCCCGTGACCACCTCTAGTTCAGGGTATAAAAACGTCCTGTATATGATATACACGAGTATACATAACAAATTTCATGTATAGCTGTTGTGGCTTACGAGATCGACTCAGCTCGTCACCGTGATCATATAATACATATGTATGTACATAAATACATACGTACATAATGAATATATACAAAAAAACATATACAGTCAGTCACAAAAGTATTCGTCTCTAGGGGTCCCCTATATATAAGTTAACGGCAGACCCCACAAAGGGGCATTGCACCGGCCCAATTATATCACGGCCCTAGTGCATGCACTTTTGACACGTGCGCTAAGTCAGCACAACAAAACAGCAACGCAACCGTGGAAGCCTATCGCCAGCAGTAAGATCAATGCACTTGGTTAAAAAATATTCTGGCCAACGTTTGAATATCCGCCACGCGCGCCGAGTCAGCGCCTCTAATAAGAGCAGCGGCAGCTTTCATATTGTTTGTAGGGATGGCGCTCCAGTAAGTTGATTCCAAGAAAAACGAAGTCTCGAATTTTGGGGTTTCAAAAATATATTTATTTGCACTATTAAAATGTCTGACGTTCACAATTGGGTGTATAGAAAGAGAGTTCTAATGATGGAGAGAGTGTAAGTGTCAGTGTCTACACACGTATATATGTAGGCAAGTACCAGGAGAGGCAAGTGCTCAGCGGAAAGCTAAGCACAAAGAACCAGCAAGAGAACTGGTGTTGGAGTTATGCTATTAACATAATGCTGTTAATAGCATAGCATGTGGGAGGAGCAATTGCTGTTAATGGAATCTGGCATTAACATACTCCCCCCTTGCAAGGATTGCAAATTATGACGTCGCGCTCAAAGCTGGTGTGCTGAACACGCCGTTCGCCATAGGTGAGATCCTGAAGACCGCAGGTCGAGTGAAGGCCGTCAGCGGAGCTGTGACCGTCTCTTTAAGAGTCGAGGCGGAATGACGTGCTGATCCCTGGAGATGCAGGAGCGTGTGGTGATCCTGGCCACACGTTTTGCACCGTCCCTTGCTGCGGCAGGATTGCCCGGAGTGCTCGTGAGCCAAGCAGCTCGTGCAGTACAGTATGTATAAGTACCGCACGCATCCGTTCCTCCTTTGGAAGGCCCAAAAAGCGCCGGCATTTTCGGAGACCGTGGGTTCCTCGGCACACGCGGCACTGGAAGGAATTGGTACCGGGTGGCTTGCTGCTTTCTGATGACGGCATCTTTACCTGGAAGGACGAATGAGTGACAGGGTGAATTGCTTGCTCGTCAGAACACAACACGGAAGTTAGTTGGACAGCACACGAAGCACGGGGGTCTGGTTGGAGCGTTGGGCCTGAATGAAGGATATCATTCAGGCTCTTATTCTTCAATGCTGGACAGAGTGCATTGAAACCGACCCTCACTTTCGTAGTGGTTCTGTCGGGAACTCGGGATGGAAGAGTTTCGGTAGCTGACAAGGTTGTCGGAAACTTAAGTCTCGCCTCATCCGGAATGGAAACTTGAGTTGTGAAGGAGGAGACCATTTCCGGTGACGTTCGTGACAGTGGGCCTGTCAGTACCCAACCGAAAACAGTCTCTAGACCTAGAAGAGATCCACAAATGTTAGGGTGGTAATCTCCCTGAATAATAGTCGGAAGGATATCCGCGCCTATAACGACATCAATTTCCGAACTCTTGTAGAACTCGGGATCAGCTAGCTGAATGTTCGGAAGCTGGTTCAATAAGAGCTGCGGAATTGGAGACGAAGGGAGTTTACCGGCAAGATTTGGAAGGACGAGAGCAGAAGCTTCATTCCGTAGCCTTGGCTTCAACGAAGTCCCGATGTGGAAGTCACAGAGCTTCTGTGATCGGGCTGTCACCGATTGGCTGAGGAACGGCAGCTTGACTAGGCGGAACAATCGTTCGGAAATGAACGTCTCCTCAGACCCCAAATCGATGAGGGCCCGGGCGGGGAAAGTGGCTCCTAAATGGCACACATTGATGATCGCAGTGCCGAGCAAGACACCTTGCGTATGGGCCGCGAAATAAGATTGGACATTCGCTGGTGCTGCGGACGTATGAGGAGTTAGAGAGGCTCCGGACGAGGAGCTGGCTGCCGTGGGCCCTTTAGGGTGGAACAGAGTGTTATGCCTGCCTTTGCACTTAGCGCAATTATATATGCTAGTGCAATCGCGTAACTGATGGCCTTACGCAAAGCAGTTCAGGCAAAGCTGCTTTCGCTTTATGTATGCCTCACGCGCTACAAGGGACATTTGGAGAAACCGAGGGCATAGTCGAACCGGATGGTTCTCCTTAGAACAGAAGTCGCACCTTTTGGATTTGGGGTTTACTTGTGTCTCGAAGGAATGGATTTTCTTTTGAACGGTGGTCGTGGATTTCGGATCTGCACTGGACTTGTCACCTTCCATAGCTTCTAGAGCACGAGCATGCTCGCTAAGGAAGAGACTTACGTCTTTCCAAGCTGGGATGTCTGATTTTCTAATCAGTGAATGCTCCCAAAGAGATCGAGTGTGTTCTGGCAACTTGGAGGTGCACAAGAACACAAGGATACAATCCCAGTTCTCCGTAGAGATATGGGCTTGCTCGATGGCAGTGACACACCGCTGGATGGTGCCATGCAATTCTCTGAGAGCTGTGCCTTGGTGACCGCGGGAAGGTTGAGAAGGATCTTAAGCTGGCTATTAACTAACAGCCGTTTTTTCTCGTACCGGTCACACAAAGCGTCCCAGGCCGATGCAAAGCCGTCGTTAGTGAGCGGGCACTCGGCGACTAAGGCCTTTGCATCACCTGCTGTCTTTGAATTAAGGTGGAACAACTTTTCCACCGGAGTCAAGCGCGGATTTTGGATATAGATGGCAGTAAAAAGGTCTCGGAATGTTGGCCAGCGCAAATAGTCGCCGTGGAACACTTCTGTGTCAACGGGCGGAAGGCGACAACCTCCCGACGAGGTGAAGGGAACGGAAACAGGAGCGGACGGCGCACTCCACGCTGAAATGGCGGCGAGTTGCCTGCTTAATTGCGCTGTACACCGCTCATAAACAGTGTAGCAATCATCGAACTTTGCCACTACCCGCCCCCTGGCTAAGCGCTTTGGAACACGCATCGTACTGCTGCTCTGATTTCTCCCAAAGGACCTTAACCCGATCCCGTCGGATTGCTAAGGCTTCGAGTTGAGCTGCCGGAGTGGAGCCAATGTCCTCAGCATAATCTATGCGGGACTCAAACTTGATGAGCCTATCCGCAGCCGAGATAAAATCAGATAGCGACATTTGTGGTAGTGGACTTGCGGGCTTGGAAGTGGGTCGCGTTGCGATCGGACTGCGCTTGAACGTGCTAGTGGTCTGTGGTTTCCCGGACGGAATGGGCGATGCAGAAGCACTGCGCTTAATCAAACGCGAAGCGGGCACACTTAGTTGCGCTCGGCTAGAACGATCGGACATGGGAGACTAGGTGTTCAATTAGGATAAATTGATTGCCTTATGTGGCAGTTTGTTTAATAAAAAATAAACAAACAGAAAAAAAAGAAAATGTTTAATTAACTTAATCAGGATAAACTAAGTTGTAATAAAAAGAATTGTTTAACGAATTAACTCGCTTAGAATAAAACGAAAACTAGGTGCTAGTTTATTAAAAAAAAATAAATAAACAAACAAAGCAAGAAAAAAATTTAATTAACTCAATTAGGATAAATTAAGTCGAATAAATTAATAAAGAATTGTTTACTTGGAATAAGTAAACAAAAGGGGAAAAAAAATGTAATTAATTCAATTAGAATAAATTGAATATTTTGATAGTTTATTTAATTAAAAATAAATAAACCGGCAAAGGAAGAAAATATTTAATTAACTTAATTAGGATAAATTAAGTCGAATATATTAATAAAGAGTTGTTTACTTGGAATAAGTAAACAAAAGAAAAAAAAGAAAAAATGTAATTAGTTCAATTAGAATAAATTGAATATTTTGATAGTTTATTTAATTAAAATAAATAAACAGGCAAAGGAAGAAAATCTTTAATTAACTTAATTAGGATAAATTAAGTTGAATAAATAAATAAAGAATTGTTTACTTGGAGTAAGTAAATAAAAGAAAGGAATAATTTTATTTAAAAAAAACAGTCACCGAATATTCGTGCAATGAACGATGAACATAGACTATCGGCACGGAATTGTGGCGGTTGGCGATATTGATCAGAGAGGTTGCGATCGCTAGCGGTGACGAGCAGCTGACTGGGCTCAACTAACAAAAAGTGCAAACGCTTATGTTGTAAAATAAGACAGTGAATTTTAGTATTATGGGTTATTATTGTTATTTATTAGTTTACTGCAATTGTAAATCTATAGTGGGAAAAGAATAAAAAGTTTATTTGAAAGAAAAACAACAAATGTATTAGCTTGTATTTTTATTTAATAAGTGCTGGCTGTTGTGTTGTATGTGCGCAAAAATATGTATATACATATATAAGAAAATATATATAAAACATAAAACGACAAATATGTTAATAAAATTAATAAAAAACTCAAAGGATATTGTTAGTTAATTTATCAATCTTTATTAAATATCTTTGTGTGTGAAGCGCAATTGGAAATGTTTGTATATATGTGTGTCGTGTGTAGTAATGTAATCATGTATGTATGTATATACATATGTGGAAAGTAAGAGATGTTGCGTACAGACGGACGAACAAAATAAAATGCTTTTATATGCACATATTTACGTATGTACATGCTAATGCAAAAGCGAGGCAATAATTTAAATATATGTAATCACAAAGGATATTGCGTTATACATATATTTCGACAAATATGCGGACTTGGAAGTTACATATGTACATACAGATAGTCACAAAAGTATTCGTCGCTAGGGGTCTCCTATATATATGCTCATTTTTGCATGATATTAGTTATGAAATCAATCTGCTTTTTTATAGGATGGGATAAATTAAATATTTATCTAACTGAACGATACATAATTTTATTTAAAAGTTCAACATTTTAGATTTATTTAATAAAAAAAAAACAAAAAATTAACAAAATTTAACACCACAAAAGTATTCGTCTCCAACTTTTTCTCTTAAATCTAGATACTAAAAAACTAATTTTAATACTTAGTATGCAATCCCTTATTCTCTATAATGGCCTTTAAGCGTCTTGGCATCGATTCCACTAGCTTGCGGCATGTCTCTTGCTGGAAAATGAAGTCCTCTTTTTGGATACCCCTTTTATCAGCACTGGACTGCAGATTTTCTTTCAAGATTTTCAAATACATATCTGCATTCCGAATGTCATCGATAAATATCAATTTGCCAACGCCTCGAGCCGACATGCACCCCCAAACTAGCACAGATCCTCCTCCATGCTTAACCGTTGGTTTTATGTTTTTTAGTTTGAGAGTTTCACAAGGTTTTTCGCCAGACTTTTCCCTCGCCGTCAGAGCCAAATATATTAAATTTATTTTCGTCACTGAATTTGACTTTTTCCCAATATGTAAAGTCTTTGCTTTCCTGCATTTTAGCAAAGTCTAGACGCTTCAACACATTAGCAAGAGAAAGCGATGGCTTTTTTCTTGGGCATGGAGGAGGATCTGTGCTAGTTTGGGGGTGCATGTCGGCTCGAGGCGTTGGAAAATTGATATTTATCGATGACATTCGGAATGCAGATATGTATTTGAAAATCTTGAAAGAAAATCTGCAGTCCAGTGCTGATAAAAGGGGTATCCAAAAAGAGGACTTCATTTTCCAGCAAGACAACTGTCCAAAAACTACTGCATGGAAAGTGAAAATGCGGTTGTTGTGCAACGTAAAGCAACTTAATACTCCACCACAAAGTCCGGATGTTAGCCCCATCGAGAATTTGTGGGCCCATCTCAAGCTGAAAGTCCAGGAGCACCAAGTTTCTTCAAAAAAGGAACTCAAGGCAGTGTTGCTAGAAGAATGGTCAAAAATTCCGGAAGAGACATGCCGCAAGCTAGTGGAATCGATGCCAAGACGCTTAAAGGCCATTATAGAGAATAAGGGATTACATACTAAGTATTAAAATTAGTTTTTTAGTATCTAGATTTAAGAGAAAAAGTTGGAGACGAATACTTTTGTGGTGTTAAATTTTGTTAATTTTTTGTTTTTTTTTATAAATAAATCTAAAATGTTGAACTTTTAAATAAAATTATGTATCATTCAGTTAGATAAATATTTAACTTACCCCATCCTATAAAAAAACAGATTGATTTCATAGCTAATATCATGCAAAAATGAGCATATATATAGGAGACCCCTAGCGACGAATACTTTTGTGACTATCTGTATATGTGTATACGGACATATGTGTATGAATTTTTTAGTGGTTTTCGACCGCTTCTCACGTATCTAAATATATAAGGAGATATACATATATGTATGTATGTAGATACGGGCAATTAGGGCACAATTAGGATAAATGGCGGATGCAAGTTGCAGCGGAAGAAAAAAAGAATTTACTTATCTGGATCGCCTGTGAATCGCTGGTGGTTGTAGTTGTGAGTGGATGGATGATCTCCGGCTCGAAGGACCAATGTTTGTAGGGATGGCGCTCCAGTAAGTTGATTCCAAGAAAAACGAAGTCTCGAATTTTGGGGTTTCAAAAATATATTTATTTGCACTATTAAAATGTCTGACGTTCAAAATTGGGTGTATGGAAAGAGAGTTCTAATGATGGAGAGAGTGTAAGTGTCAGTGTCTACACACGTATATATGTAGGCAAGTACCAGGAGAGGCAAGTGCTCAGCGGAAAGCTAAGCACAAAGAACCAGCGGGAGAACTGGTGTTGGAGTTATGCTATTAACAAAATGCTGTTAATAGCATAGCATGGCGATGTGTGGGAGGAGCAATTCCTGTTAATGGAATCTGGCATTAACACATATAAATAGTACTTGTGTAATTATTCTTAAGTTATTTCTAATCCAGCGCCGAAAGTAAATAAATGTTTTTTTTTTTTTTTTTAAATTAAAAAACTCTTTCGAATTTCTAATTTATATGCTCATTTTTGCTTGATATTAGCTATGAAATCAATCTGTTTTTTATAAGATGGGGTAAATTAAATATTAATCTAACTGAATGTAAAATTACTTTATTTAAAAGTTCAACACTTTAGATTTTTTTCATAAAAAAAAAAAAACAAAAAATTAACAAAATTTAATACCACAAAAGTATTCGTCTCCAACTTTTTCTCTTAAATCTAGATACTAAAAAACTAATCCTAATACTTAGTATGCAAGGCCTTATTGTCTATAATGGCCTTCGAACGTCTTGGCATCGATTTCACTAGCTTGCGGCATCTCTCTTCCGAAATTTTGGACCATTCTTGTAGCAATATTGCCTTGAGTTCCTTTTTCGAAGAAACCTTGGACTAGACTTTCAGCTTGAGATGGGCGCACAAATTCTCGATGGGGATTACATCTGGACTTTGTGATGGAGTATTCAGTTGTTTTACATTGTACAACAACCACAATTTCACTTTTCAGGCAGTATGTTTTGGATCGTTATCTTCCTGGAAAATGAAGTCCTCTTTTTGGATACCCATTTTATCAGCACTGGACAGCAGATTTTCTTTTAAGATATTTAAATACATACATATCTGCATTCCGAATGCCATCTATAAATATCAATTTGCCAACGCCTCAAGTCGACATGCACCCCCAAACTAGCACAGAAAAGTTAGTAGATCTTGTAGACTTTCATATTCACTTCACACATACATATGTATGTATGTATGTACCTACTCGCTTACATAATTATACCTAAACACGTTTATAAATTTATTTATGGTTATCGATAAAAGATTAATTAAAATTACTTTATACACATTTATATACTGAAAAAAAAAAAATATGGTAGTACACTAAGATGTTTATTTGATTCTTTGGAATATATCGGAAAGCGGACTATTAAAAATTAATTTTTACTATTTACAATTAATAATTTCACCAGGATGCATCTAATTAATCTCTTTATTTCCAAAATGACTGATGCAGTCATAAAGGCTCATTTCACAGTCACTCTATAATTAGTTGCTATCAAACTCTCATAGAGTACGGTCGCGCACGCGCATAGTAACTGAATTCATAAAGAAATAGACAAATCAAAACAAAAAACTAAAATCGTAAAACAACAACTTACAGCAAAGTACCGGTCAAATATAAAAAATAGAATCTACTGATAATCGACTGCAAGCTTGCTGCTGCTAAGCAGCAAAACATCATGTCTTTAGACGACGATGCCAACAATTTAGCATGGCAAAAAGTGCCCACTAAGAGAAGAAATGAAAATTCTCCAAGTTTAGTGCGAAAAGTCATAGCTGTAGAAGGACCCTCGACATCCAAAGAAGCTAACCCCTTTGCCTTATTGGCGGACTCCGAATATGACACCAATTTAAACCCAAAACTACATGAAGAAATGGAAAGCGACAAGCCAACACCTGAAAAACCTCCTCCCATTTTTGTATCTAATGTCAGTGATATAAATGGATTGCTTAAATACCTCAATCCATACTTAGACGACACTGAATTTACTTACAAATCACAGCGCGACGGTCATATTCGCATTATGTTAAAGAGTACCGAAAAATAAAGGGACATAATTAAAATATTAAAGGTTGATAAAGTAAATTACCATACAGTTCACCTTAAGCAAGAAAAGGCATTTAGAGTTGTAGTCAAAAGAATCCTTTACTCTGTGAGGAGCAATATAGGTATGCACGTATTAATGTATATAACATACTTAGTTGCTGTATGTTTATATGCATATACGTGCATATGTATGTTGCTCCACACATCGACGCGATTACTGTAGGAGCGACCCTCGCGACTGGAAGGGGTCAGAGACCCCACTATAGGCCGTCTCTGTCGCTCCTACAGATTCAGCAAATGGCTCGCGTCGCTCGCACGACGATCATCGGGGGCCGTTAGCCGAGGTGCCGTTCGGGACCGAGTGAAAGTAGTGGATGCTTTCACTCGCATGGCCGTAACGGTACTTCGGCCAATGAACAGTCCGTCGAAAGAGCTTTTTGCGACTTGCAAATTGCGAGATCATTTCATCCCACTCCATGTTGGTCTTTCCTCTAATATAATTCAAATACGCATGAATGTATGTACATATTTTCACTGCCAGAGTCTAAAAAGACAGAGCCGAGCATATTGTACATACGAAGTTGTCCCTGATGCACAGATTTTGTGCGTTGCAAAAGCTTGTTCTAATTGTCCGATCTATGTACTCTAACGAACCACGGCTTATCCCGAGTTGAAGCCGGGCCAGTATCAGCCGACTGTGTGTTCGTGCCAACAAATTTATTTGTTGAAGCCTCTGCAATAATAATAATAATTGAGAAACTTGTGTTTTAAATTTGAGCGTTTATATATTCTCGGAGTTGATCACTTAACAATTCACTTATTAGCAAATCGCTTTATCTCTGCAATGCCTCTGATTTGGCACACCTGCACAGAGGATATAAGACTGTGGCTCGGCGTACTCTGGCTGGCAAGGCGATCGTGCTAAGGCACTCTTGGTTTCGCCCAAGCGCTCCAGTGAACGCAGGATGTTGGTCTGTGGACTCCGGCGGTTCGCTCGGATGCTCCTGCAAGTGGACTCACTCTTGGCCCACCTAGCTTTGCTTCACGCACAATGCGCCTCTCGTACGCACAGCTACGTGAACTCACTTGCTCCTGTTTCGCAAGTTTCGTCAATCTGCTCGTTGCACCGATGTCCTTGTTGGTGGCCGCCGGTGCTCCTGATTTGCCTATAGTCCTGTATAAGCGTCCCGAATATCCTCCTCGGATATGTTGTATGTTCCCCGATGTCCTTGCTGACTCAAAGTCTTTTGATGGCGTTGTCCTTCGAGGTCCTTGAGTGTCCTTACGTTGCCTGGTTCACTTTATTTTGCACTTGTAACTTCGCCGACTATCACACTCGCTTCACTTTCTCTATGTCTCGGGTTCACTTTCACTGCCTTTTGGGATCACTTTTTCTCTGTTCCGTATGGAGCGGCAGGCGCCTTTTTATAGGGCAGCCACAAGCCCTGCTTCACGCTGTAACGGGGCCTGCTCGGCTCTGGAGCGGGCCTGTCTGCCGCTCGTGTCCAAATAACGGCAATATCGCGTGATCTGGGGTGACGCCAAAATCCCGCCAAAATACGTGGCAGCCTCTCATTGGCCGAAGTACCGTTACGGCCATGTGAGTGAAAGCATCCACTACTTCCGAAGTAGTGCTCAAGGAGCAGAGGAGGAGAGCCTGGACAGTTCCCCCGGCGACGCAGGGTGGCCGGAGGACTTGAAGGACGAGCTGAAGGAGTTCCTGGAGGCGGAGCTGGCGCTCTTTGAGAACCTTGAAGGGGTGTCTCATATCGCCGAACATAGCATCAGGATGCGGGATGACAAGCCCCTCAAACAGAGGTATTATCCCAAGAATCCGGCTATGCGGAAGGTGATTGACGAACAGGTAGACGAATTGATTCGTGTCAGAGCCATTGAGAGATCGCGGAGTCCGCACAGTGCGCCCATAGTCTTAGTAAAGAAGAAGACTGGGGATTAGCGCATGCGTGTGGACTACCGGCAGCTCAATGCACACTCAATTCCAGATGCCTGCCCTGTCCCCAGGATCAATCACATTCTGGAGAAATTGCGACATGCACGATTCATATCCACGTTGGATCTAAAAAGCGGATACTGGCAGATCCCAATGGCAACGGATAGCAGGGAGTGCACGGCATTCACCGTACCAGGAAGAGGCTTGTTCCAATGGCGGCTGATGCCATTTGGATTGCATTCGTCAGGGGCGACATTCCAGAGAGCGCTGGACACGGTCATCGGACCCGATATGGAGCCCCATGCGTTTGCCTATCTAGATGACATCGTGGTGATCGGAGCCACTGTAGTATGTTGTATAATAAACAAGCATATGCCCACCGTATTATAGTGTATACAATATGTATACAATATATATAGTGGTCATATGCTCAGCCAAAGGCTTAGGTAAATTACTAATCAATACAGTGACACTTTGTCACTGTAATTACATAAAAGAACCACACACAAGTGCATGTAATATGATCAGCTATATATATGTAGACTGGCCTGCAGCGTGAGAACTGCAGCGTAAGCACTGTGTCCGAGTGGCTAATGCCCAATGCGCATTTAAATGTATATGCCTTCTGCATATACATACAAACATATATACAACATACCATATACTCCAGTTCTGCCGCTGCCTGTAGCGACAGAACTCTTTATATACTTTTATATATGTAGAGTAAGAACTTATGTTTAAAGAAATTAATAAAGCAGAATGATTCGAACGACGAACAGAAAAAGACGTCTTCACTTTAATACTACATGGCGACCGTGACATAGTCACGAACATGTATTATGTGAAAAACAGTTAAAAGAAAAAAGCCTAAATATGTTGCAAAAGTGTGTGAAACGAACATGTGTTGTACGCAGCCAACAACAACTACAATGCCAGCAACAATAAAACAACAACAGCAGCCGCAGCAGCAACAACAACAACAACAGCCGCAGCAGTTGCAACAAAAACAACAACTGCAACGTCAGTAATAATAAAACAACAACAACAACAACAACAGCAAAAACAAACGTCAGCAACAAATAGAAACAACAACAACAAAGGCAACAACAACAACAACTACAACAGCAGCAACAACAAGAACAGCAACAACAACAACAACTACAACAGCAGCAACAACAAGAACAGCAACAACAATAACAACTACAACAACAGCAACAACTCAACAAATTGACAAGCCTGTGCTAGAGGACCAGCACCGGCACCGCCTAGCGTGCCAAGCTAGGCCAACGGATCTTCAACAACAAGAACAGCAACAACTACAACATCAGCAACAACTCAACAAATTGACAAGCCTGTGCTAGAGGACCAGCACCGGCACCGCCTAGCGTGCCAAGCTAGGCCAACGGATCTTCAAGGACCGACAGCGCTACAAAGAGCGCGCAACTTAACCTTAAAAAAAAAAAAAATATGTTTATATTAAGAAAAAAAATAATAATAATTAAAATATAGTAATTAAGAAAAATTGTAAATTCAATTGTACTACTGAGCGACAATTGCGTTGCTCGGTATAGCGTATGGCCCGTAAAGCCATACACAAATTAGCCAGGAAGACCACTGCGTTGGTCGAATAGGGACGACACAAAGAAAAAAAAAATATATATGTATATATATGTGTATGTAAAAAAGAGAATAACAGAATTATAAAAAAAAAAAAAATTTTCATTTGTAAACTACATAGCTATCCTTACCATGTTAGACCTTCACGGTAATAGGGAATATGAGAAAAAAAACTAGACGCAGCGGAATCTTACGTCGATTGAAAGATCGTAAGTCCGAACTGCATAAGAAACTGTACGTATCCAATCAATTAAGTTGGGATACGTCAGTAAAGATACAAGCAGAGCTCGAGTTCCTCGACTGCGAAATAAAAAAATATAACGAAAGAAAATCTGTTAGCTTAAGAAATAATGTTAATAATAAAAAAATTAAGAGCATAACAGATAAAAATATAAGCAAACCTGTACCTAAAAAGGTAATAAAGGCACTAAAAAAGAAATGCCCCGCGGATTGCGAAGGCCCACTTTATAGTCCTTATTGCATGTACACATGCACAGAAATTAGAAATTAAAAAAAAAAATAAATAAATAAAGTAAAATAAAAAAAAAAAAACAAAGAAAAATACAATTAATTATTTTATTATAATACAATAAGACAAAAATGGGAGGCAAAACCTCAAAAGCTGCTGATAATACAGCAAATGTAGTCAATGTCGTAGAGGTCGTGGATACAACTCCACATTTAGAAACGCAGACATTGCTAGTATCCATACTAGTGGCCTTAACAGCCTTAAATCTTCTATTAAAAATATATCTGTTGTACAAACGTACACTAAAGAAACGTTACCTAAGTCGTGCAAACGACTTAGATAAAGTTTAAGTATGGATATTCGGGCAAAGTTGGATGAAGTTTACAGTGAAAACACAAACTTTATCCAAAACTCTTTGCGAATCTTGAGTCATTTCAAAGAATTCATTACAATTCACGAATTCGAAAATGACTACATAGACACATTTGGCGCTGCAACAAGCCCACTGATAAACTGCGACAAAATAGAAAAAGGAGCAGTACTAAGAACGTTACCATACGTTCAAGTAAAAACCAGAAATGAGAATCACCCAATATTAGGGATGACAATCATTGTTCTTGTGCGGTTGCACAGAGGAAACTAAAAAAAAAAAAATAAATAAAAAACACATAAAACCGAGCAATAATTGATGGAATGGTCAGACATTGTGACCACTATCAAACAACAACGTGTAGAGTTTGACAAATCGTTTAAGTGCCTCAATAAGAGCGCCCCGATAACAAATCAAACGAAAATAAAACACGTCCAAAATCTGATCGAAATTTACAATAATATTCGTCAGCTTGTGTGCAACAACATCTCCAGACTAACGCAACTACACCATACTCAGGCAACGGATGTAATCAAAAGGCTAAGAGAAAACCTTTTATACATATCCGAAAGGCACAAATTAGATATATTCGTACCGAATATTCTAAATACGCCAGCCACATTCCATGTATCAGAACTCTTGCAGTCTGAATCGGAAGATATAAAGATATCGCAGAACACAATGGCTCAAACAGTCATAGAGTTCTTAAAGCTAGCCTCATCACTCGTACCAGAGTTCGATGGAAAGGCTGAAAATCTCCGTAGCTTCGTGGATGCTTTAGAATTAATAGATTCTCTAAAAGGCAGTCACGAAGCTGTGGCAATAAACATAATAAAGACAAAACTCAAGGGTCATGCACGTAATTTGGTAAGTAATGAGCAGACAATTCCTGCCATTATTACACAATTATCGAAGGCAGTCAAAGGAGAATCAGTAGAAGTAATATCTGCTAAGCTTCTTAATCTGCAGCAAAAAAATAAAACGGCCAATCAATACACCCATGAGGTGGAAAAATTGGCAACGGCCCTTGAAGGTGCCTATATCAGTGAAGGCCTATCCCAAACACTTGCAAATAAGTACACAACTAATACAGCTGTAAAAGCAATGACACAAAATTGTACCATTGATAGGGTAAAACTTATCATGCAAGCAGGCACATTCACTAATATGAATGATGCCGTGTCCAAATTCGTAAACAGTTGCACAGAAATAACAGGTCAGAGTAACACTGTCTTGTATTATCAAAGAGGTGCAAACAACAATAATAGAGGAGGCCGAGGTTATAATCGTGGCAGAAATTACTACCAAAACAATTATAACCGAGGCAATAACAACAATAATAACAACAATTACAATAACCATGGAGGAAGACGAGGCCAGAATCGAGGAAGAGGCCGCGGTAACTCCAACCAAGGTTATAATAGTAACAATGTGAGAGTTGCCCAAAATACTTCGGGAAACTCCCAGACACCTCCAGATACTCAAAGTTAAATCATAAAATATATACTGTTAACTTAAGTCTCAACAATTTCGTATCATTCACAAATGTTGCAACAAATAAAAATATAACATTTTTG
Organism: Drosophila hamatofila; assembly: GCA_035045345.1. Taxonomy (NCBI): domain Eukaryota; kingdom Metazoa; phylum Arthropoda; class Insecta; order Diptera; family Drosophilidae; genus Drosophila; species Drosophila hamatofila. Next base: position 1,211,067 of record JAWNPA010000046.1, read on the forward strand.
ATCGATACAGGTGCAGATATTTCAATTTTAAAAGAAAATTCAGATGTCTTTCATGATATCCAAATCAATAGAATTATAGACATTCAAGGCATAGGAGAAGGAGTAATAAACTCCAAAGGATTAGCCTCTATTGAGCTTCAAACAGACAAATACATTATTCCATACAAATTTCATCTGCTTCAATCAGATTTCGCAATCCCCTGCGATGGAATAATAGGATTAGATTTCATAAAAAAGTTTAATTGCCAATTAGATTATAATAATTCCGAGGATTGGTTTATAATTAGACCGCAAAACCTAACGTATCCTATTTATGTTCCAATAACATTTAGTTCTGGTACCAATTCAACGCTTCTACCAGCAAGATCCCAAGTGATACGCAAAATAGAATTGTCTTCTGCAGAAGAAAATATTTTAATTCCCAATCAGGAAATTAAACCGGGTGTTTATGTTGCAAACACGATTGCAACAGCCCAGAACGCTTTTGTCCGATTCCTAAATACAACAGATACAAGCCAAACAGTAAGCATTAATAAATTAAAATTTGAATCACTTTCGAACTACGACGTAGTTCAAAATCTCAATGACAATAGAAAAGAAGCTGTAATTAATAAATTAAAGAAAAATTTTCCAACCTTGTTTAAAAAACAACTAGAAGAAATATGCACCCAGTATAGTGATGTGTTCGGACTTGAAACCGAACCGATCACAACAAACAATTTCTACAAACAAAAATTGAGACTTAAGGATGATGAACCAGTATATGTAAAAAATTATCGATGTCCGCATAGCCAAATAGATGAAATCAACCATCAAGTTAAAAAGTTAATCGAACAGAATATTGTTGAACCGTCTGCTTCACCCTATAACAGCCCACTTTTATTAGTTCCAAAGAAAGCCCTTCCAGGCTCTAAAGAAAAAAAATGGCGATTAGTAATTGACTATCGCCAAATAAATAAAAAATTGCTGTCCGACAAATTTCCACTCCCCAGAATTGACGATATTCTTGATCAATTGGGTCGAGCTAAATATTTTTCATGTCTTGATTTAATGTCAGGCTTCCATCAAATCGAACTTGAGGAAAACTCAAGAAACATAACGTCCTTTTCAACAAACAATGGTTCATATCGCTTCACGCGATTACCATTTGGTTTAAAAATAGCGCCTAATTCATTTCAGAGAATGATGACAATAGCATTCTCAGGCCTAGAGCCTACACAAGCATTCCTTTACATGGATGACTTAATCGTTATTGGTTGTTCTGAACAACATATGATTAAAAATTTAACAGATGTTTTCAAACTTTGTAGAAAACACAATCTGAAATTACATCCAGAAAAATGTTCATTTTTCATGCACGAAGTGACGTTCTTAGGTCATAGATGCACAGATAAAGGAATCTTACCAGATGACAAAAAATTTGACGTCATCAATAATTATCCAGTCCCTACGGACGCAGACAGCGCTAGAAGATTCGTTGCATTTTGCAATTATTATAGACGTTTTATAAAAAACTTCGCCGAATATTCACGGCACATAACAAGATTATGTAAAAAGAATGTCCCATTTGAATGGACAACAGAGTGTGAAAAAGCATTCCTGTACCTCAAAAATGAGCTTGTTCAACCAAATTTACTACAATACCCAGATTTTAGCAAAGAATTTTGCATAATCACAGATGCAAGCAAGCAAGCATGTGGAGCAGTTTTAACTCAAAACTATAATGGACTCCAACTCCCAGTTGCATATGCATCAAGAGCATTCACTAAAGGTGAAAGCAATAAGAGTACAACAGAACAAGAACTAGCAGCAATACATTGGGCAATAACACATTTTCGACCATATATATATGGCAAACATTTTACAGTTAGAACGGATCACAGACCTTTAACTTATTTATTTTCTATGGTAAACCCAAGTTCGAAATTAACACGCATGCGACTCGAATTAGAAGAATACGATTTTACAGTAGAGTATCTGAGAGGAAAAGATAACTTCGTGGCAGACGCCTTGTCAAGGATAACAATATCCGACTTAATTGACATACATAGAAAAGTCCTGAAAGTCACTACCAGGCAACAAAGTAGACAAAACAATTTCTGCGCAGAAAATAAACAAGAACTATTGCCAAGGCAAAGTCTTGAAAAAGCTTCTAAGCCCAACGTATACGAAGTCATCACAAATGACGAGGTACGAAAAGTAGTGACCTTGCGAATAACAGATTCCACATGTTTACTAAAACATGGAAAAAAAGTTGTAGCAAGAATTGATGTTAGCGATTTGTATACCAATGGAATTCTAGACTTAGGTCAGTTCTTCCAAAGGCTTGAAAGGCAAGCCGGTATACATAAAATCAGCCAACTCAAAGTGGCACCGTGCGAAAAGATATTTGAATTAATTTCAATAAAATCTTTTAAGAATATGGGCAATCAGATATTAAAGAATTTAAGAGTAGCGCTACTCAAGCCGGTGACCCTCATCCGAAATGATGAAGAAATAGAAGCAATAATGTCTACATTCCATGACGATCCAATTCAAGGAGGTCATACAGGCATAAATAAAACGCTAGCAAAAATAAAGAGACTATATTATTGGAAAAACATGACTAAACATGTAAAAGAGTACATAAATAAATGTCCAAAATGCCTGACGTCGAAAACGACGAAACATAACAGATCACCTATGGTACTAACTGAGACACCACAATATGCTTTTGACAGAGTGATAGTAGACACAATTGGTCCACTACCACGTTCAGAAAATGGAAATGAATACGCAATCACTTTAATATGTGATTTGACAAAGTATTTAGTAGCAATTCCAGTTGCAAACAAAAGTGCAACAACTGTCGCAAAAGCCATATTCGAATCTTTTATTCTGAAGTACGGTCCTATGAAGACGTTCATTACGGACATGGGAACAGAATACAAAAATTCTATTATAACTGATCTGTGCAAATATTTAAAAATAGACAACATAACGTCTACAGCACACCACCATCAGACATTAGGTACCGTTGAAAGAAGTCATAGGACATTCAATGAGTACATCCGTTCATATATATCAGTAGATAAAACTGATTGGGACATATGGTTACAGTATTTCGTGTATTGTTTTAACACAACACCATCAGTAACTCATAATTATTGTCCATATGAATTAGTATTTGGTAGACAAAACAACCTACCAATTCAATTTAATAGCGTAAACAGTATAGAACCTATATATAATATAGAAGATTATTCTAAGGAAGTTAAGTTTAGACTAGAACACGCGTATAAGAGAGCTCGAATACTTTTAGAAAAAAATAAAATTAGGCAAAAAGAAATTAATGATAAAAAAGTATTAGATTTTAAAATAGAAATAGGAGACCAAGTTTATTTAAAGAATGAAACAGGTCATAAATTAGAATCTTCATATATAGGACCATTTGAGGTCATTAGTATAGAAAAAAATAATAATATAATTATCAAAAATAAGAAAAATAAGGAACAAAGAGTTCATAAGGATAGACTAAAAATGTTTACAAATTGAAAACCAAAAAAAAAACAAATAAAAAAAAAAATAAAAAAAAAAAAACATCGTTTTTATTGTTTTTATCTATATACATATATATATATATATATCAACATAATAAAAATAAAAAATAAAATATAAAAAAAAAATTACAAAAATCTTTTAATAAAATAAATTTAAAAAAATTTTTTTTTATTAAATAAGAATCATAAAAGTTTTAAAAATAAAAAAAATAAAAATTTTAAATACACAAAAAATTTTAATACAAACAAATAAAATAAATTAACAAAAATCAAAAATTTTATTAAATAAGAATCATAAAACTTAAAAAAAAAAAAATTTAAAAAAAAAAAAAAAATTTATTACTAATAACATTTTATACTTAGATTAAAATTTAAAATAACTACATATTAATATTACGTTATTTCTTAAAAAATGGAGGTGTAGTATGTTGTATAATAAACAAGCATATGCCCACCGTATTATAGTGTATACAATATGTATACAATATATATAGTGGTCATATGCTCAGCCAAAGGCTTAGGTAAATTACTAATCAATACAGTGACACTTTGTCACTGTAATTACATAAAAGAACCACACACAAGTGCATGTAATATGATCAGCTATATATATGTAGACTGGCCTGCAGCGTGAGAACTGCAGCGTAAGCACTGTGTCCGAGTGGCTAATGCCCAATGCGCATTTAAATGTATATGCCTTCTGCATATACATACAAACATATATACAACATACCATATACTCCAGTTCTGCCGCTGCCTGTAGCGACAGAACTCTTTATATACTTTTATATATGTAGAGTAAGAACTTATGTTTAAAGAAATTAATAAAGCAGAATGATTCGAACGACGAACAGAAAAAGACGTCTTCACTTTAATACTACACCACAAAGGAGCAACATGTGGACAACTTGAAAGAGGTCTTCCGCCGGCTGAGAGCGGCTAACCTCAAGGTGAACCGGAAGAAGTGCAGCTTCTTCAGAGAGAGGCTGGCCTACCTAGGTCATGTGATAAGTGGTGAAGGGATTTGCACGGATCCCGCAAAGGTCGAGGCGATTAGTAACCTCCGGGCCCCGACAAATCTCAAGGAGTTGCGGCAGTGTCTAGGGATGGCATCGTGGTACAGACGGTTCGTACCGAACTTTGCATCTCTGGTACAGCCGATGACAGGACTGCTCAAGAAGGGCCAGAAGTGGATGTGGGGCGAATGTCCCGACTTCTCGGCGAAATTTGTGTTGCAAACCGACGCCAGTGATTACGGGCTGGGTGCCGTACTCACGCAAGAGGTCGAGGGTCAGGAGCGGGTGATAGCTTACGCCAGCCGGAGGATGTTGAAAGCGGAGTTGAACTACTCGGCCTTACGATCGTCTGGGCGATCCGGAAGATGCGGTGCTACCTTGAAGGCTACAAGTTCGACGTAGTTACCGACCACCTGGCACTAAAGTGGCTCAACTCTATAGAGAGTCCCAAGGACAGGATAGCTCGGTGGGCACTGGAGTTGCAGCAGTACCAGTTTGATGTCCACTATCGTCGAGGGAAGTTGAACGTGGTGGCCGACGCCCTTTCCCGGCAACCATTAGAGAGCTGTCAGCAAGTGGTCGAGGTCGATTCCCCTTGCCGCTGGATAGCGAAGATGCGAATGAGGATTAAGGAGGATCCGGAAAAGTTCGCAGACTACATCGAGGAGAACGGACAGTTATACCGTCACCTGGGTCACCGAACAGATGATGACGATTACATTTCTTGGAAGTTGTGTGTCCCCACCAGTCAAAGGAGTAGGGTGCTGCAAGAGTGCCACGACGCTCCCACAGCAGGGCATCGAGAAGTAAGGAAGACGGCCACCAGACTGGCGCAGCGGTACTATTGGCCAGGCATCTTTCGAGTTGCAGCCAAGTACGTGCAGTGCTGCGAGGTGTGTCCGAAGTTCAAAAGCGAACAACAAAAGCCGGCCGGGCAGATGCTGACTCGACGAGTGGCGGAGTAAATGGCGGTCTTATGCGCTGACGGTTGTTGTGCAACGTAAAGCAACTTAATACTCCACCACAAAGTCCGGATGTTAGCCCCATCGAGAATTTGTGGGCCCATCTCAAGCTGAAAGTCCAGGAACACCAAGTTTCTTCAAAAAAGGAACTCAAGGCAGTGTTGCTAGAAGAATGGTCAAAAATTCCGGAAGAGACATGCCGCAAGCTAGTGGAATCGATGCCAAGACGCTTAAAGGCCATTATAGAGAATAAGGGATTACATACTAAGTATTAAAATTAGTTTTTTAGTATCTAGATTTAAGAGAAAAAGTTGGAGACGAATACTTTTGTGGTGTTAAATTTTGTTAATTTTTTGTTTTTTTTTATAAATAAATCTAAAATGTTGAACTTTTAAATAAAATTATGTATCATTCAGTTAGATAAATATTTAACTTACCCCATCCTATAAAAAAACAGATTGATTTCATAGCTAATATCATGCAAAAATGAGCATATATATAGGAGACCCCTAGCGACGAATACTTTTGTGACTATCTGTATATGTGTATACGGACATATGTGTATGAATTTTTTAGTGGTTTTCGACCGCTTCTCACGTATCTAAATATATAAGGAGATATACATATATGTATGTATGTAGATACGGGCAATTAGGGCACAATTAGGATAAATGGCGGATGCAAGTTGCAGCGGAAGAAAAAAAGAATTTACTTATCTGGATCGCCTGTGAATCGCTGGTGGTTGTAGTTGTGAGTGGATGGATGATCTCCGGCTCGAAGGACCAATGTTTGTAGGGATGGCGCTCCAGTAAGTTGATTCCAAGAAAAACGAAGTCTCGAATTTTGGGGTTTCAAAAATATATTTATTTGCACTATTAAAATGTCTGACGTTCAAAATTGGGTGTATGGAAAGAGAGTTCTAATGATGGAGAGAGTGTAAGTGTCAGTGTCTACACACGTATATATGTAGGCAAGTACCAGGAGAGGCAAGTGCTCAGCGGAAAGCTAAGCACAAAGAACCAGCGGGAGAACTGGTGTTGGAGTTATGCTATTAACAAAATGCTGTTAATAGCATAGCATGGCGATGTGTGGGAGGAGCAATTCCTGTTAATGGAATCTGGCATTAACACATATAAATAGTACTTGTGTAATTATTCTTAAGTTATTTCTAATCCAGCGCCGAAAGTAAATAAATGTTTTTTTTTTTTTTTTTAAATTAAAAAACTCTTTCGAATTTCTAATTTATATGCTCATTTTTGCTTGATATTAGCTATGAAATCAATCTGTTTTTTATAAGATGGGGTAAATTAAATATTAATCTAACTGAATGTAAAATTACTTTATTTAAAAGTTCAACACTTTAGATTTTTTTCATAAAAAAAAAAACAAAAAATTAACAAAATTTAATACCACAAAAGTATTCGTCTCCAACTTTTTCTCTTAAATCTAGATACTAAAAAACTAATCCTAATACTTAGTATGCAAGGCCTTATTGTCTATAATGGCCTTCGAACGTCTTGGCATCGATTTCACTAGCTTGCGGCATCTCTCTTCCGAAATTTTGGACCATTCTTGTAGCAATATTGCCTTGAGTTCCTTTTTCGAAGAAACCTTGGACTAGACTTTCAGCTTGAGATGGGCGCACAAATTCTCGATGGGGATTACATCTGGACTTTGTGATGGAGTATTCAGTTGTTTTACATTGTACAACAACCACAATTTCACTTTTCAGGCAGTATGTTTTGGATCGTTATCTTCCTGGAAAATGAAGTCCTCTTTTTGGATACCCATTTTATCAGCACTGGACAGCAGATTTTCTTTTAAGATATTTAAATACATACATATCTGCATTCCGAATGCCATCTATAAATATCAATTTGCCAACGCCTCAAGTCGACATGCACCCCAAACTAGCACAGAAAAGTTAGTAGATCTTGTAGACTTTCATATTCACTTCACACATACATATGTATGTATGTATGTACCTACTCGCTTACATAATTATACCTAAACACGTTTATAAATTTATTTATGGTTATCGATAAAAGATTAATTAAAATTACTTTATACACATTTATATACTGAAAAAAAAAAAATATGGTAGTACACTAAGATGTTTATTTGATTCTTTGGAATATATCGGAAAGCGGACTATTAAAAATTAATTTTTACTATTTACAATTAATAATTTCACCAGGATGCATCTAATTAATCTCTTTATTTCCAAAATGACTGATGCAGTCATAAAGGCTCATTTCACAGTCACTCTATAATTAGTTGCTATCAAACTCTCATAGAGTACGGTCGCGCACGCGCATAGTAACTGAATTCATAAAGAAATAGACAAATCAAAACAAAAAACTAAAATCGTAAAACAACAACTTACAGCAAAGTACCGGTCAAATATAAAAAATAGAATCTACTGATAATCGACTGCAAGCTTGCTGCTGCTAAGCAGCAAAACATCATGTCTTTAGACGACGATGCCAACAATTTAGCATGGCAAAAAGTGCCCACTAAGAGAAGAAATGAAAATTCTCCAAGTTTAGTGCGAAAAGTCATAGCTGTAGAAGGACCCTCGACATCCAAAGAAGCTAACCCCTTTGCCTTATTGGCGGACTCCGAATATGACACCAATTTAAACCCAAAACTACATGAAGAAATGGAAAGCGACAAGCCAACACCTGAAAAACCTCCTCCCATTTTTGTATCTAATGTCAGTGATATAAATGGATTGCTTAAATACCTCAATCCATACTTAGACGACACTGAATTTACTTACAAATCACAGCGCGACGGTCATATTCGCATTATGTTAAAGAGTACCGAAAAATAAAGGGACATAATTAAAATATTAAAGGTTGATAAAGTAAATTACCATACAGTTCACCTTAAGCAAGAAAAGGCATTTAGAGTTGTAGTCAAAAGAATCCTTTACTCTGTGAGGAGCAATATAGGTATGCACGTATTAATGTATATAACATACTTAGTTGCTGTATGTTTATATGCATATACGTGCATATGTATGTTGCTCCACACATCGACGCGATTACTGTAGGAGCGACCCTCGCGACTGGAAGGGGTCAGAGACCCCACTATAGGCCGTCTCTGTCGCTCCTACAGATTCAGCAAATGGCTCGCGTCGCTCGCACGACGATCATCGGGGGCCGTTAGCCGAGGTGCCGTTCGGGACCGAGTGAAAGTAGTGGATGCTTTCACTCGCATGGCCGTAACGGTACTTCGGCCAATGAACAGTCCGTCGAAAGAGCTTTTTGCGACTTGCAAATTGCGAGATCATTTCATCCCACTCCATGTTGGTCTTTCCTCTAATATAATTCAAATACGCATGAATGTATGTACATATTTTCACTGCCAGAGTCTAAAAAGACAGAGCCGAGCATATTGTACATACGAAGTTGTCCCTGATGCACAGATTTTGTGCGTTGCAAAAGCTTGTTCTAATTGTCCGATCTATGTACTCTAACGAACCACGGCTTATCCCGAGTTGAAGCCGGGCCAGTATCAGCCGACTGTGTGTTCGTGCCAACAAATTTATTTGTTGAAGCCTCTGCAATAATAATAATAATTGAGAAACTTGTGTTTTAAATTTGAGCGTTTATATATTCTCGGAGTTGATCACTTAACAATTCACTTATTAGCAAATCGCTTTATCTCTGCAATGCCTCTGATTTGGCACACCTGCACAGAGGATATAAGACTGTGGCTCGGCGTACTCTGGCTGGCAAGGCGATCGTGCTAAGGCACTCTTGGTTTCGCCCAAGCGCTCCAGTGAACGCAGGATGTTGGTCTGTGGACTCCGGCGGTTCGCTCGGATGCTCCTGCAAGTGGACTCACTCTTGGCCCACCTAGCTTTGCTTCACGCACAATGCGCCTCTCGTACGCACAGCTACGTGAACTCACTTGCTCCTGTTTCGCAAGTTTCGTCAATCTGCTCGTTGCACCGATGTCCTTGTTGGTGGCCGCCGGTGCTCCTGATTTGCCTATAGTCCTGTATAAGCGTCCCGAATATCCTCCTCGGATATGTTGTATGTTCCCCGATGTCCTTGCTGACTCAAAGTCTTTTGATGGCGTTGTCCTTCGAGGTCCTTGAGTGTCCTTACGTTGCCTGGTTCACTTTATTTTGCACTTGTAACTTCGCCGACTATCACACTCGCTTCACTTTCTCTATGTCTCGGGTTCACTTTCACTGCCTTTTGGGATCACTTTTTCTCTGTTCCGTATGGAGCGGCAGGCGCCTTTTTATAGGGCAGCCACAAGCCCTGCTTCACGCTGTAACGGGGCCTGCTCGGCTCTGGAGCGGGCCTGTCTGCCGCTCGTGTCCAAATAACGGCAATATCGCGTGATCTGGGGTGACGCCAAAATCCCGCCAAAATACGTGGCAGCCTCTCATTGGCCGAAGTACCGTTACGGCCATGTGAGTGAAAGCATCCACTACTTCCGAAGTAGTGCTCAAGGAGCAGAGGAGGAGAGCCTGGACAGTTCCCCCGGCGACGCAGGGTGGCCGGAGGACTTGAAGGACGAGCTGAAGGAGTTCCTGGAGGCGGAGCTGGCGCTCTTTGAGAACCTTGAAGGGGTGTCTCATATCGCCGAACATAGCATCAGGATGCGGGATGACAAGCCCCTCAAACAGAGGTATTATCCCAAGAATCCGGCTATGCGGAAGGTGATTGACGAACAGGTAGACGAATTGATTCGTGTCAGAGCCATTGAGAGATCGCGGAGTCCGCACAGTGCGCCCATAGTCTTAGTAAAGAAGAAGACTGGGGATTAGCGCATGCGTGTGGACTACCGGCAGCTCAATGCACACTCAATTCCAGATGCCTGCCCTGTCCCCAGGATCAATCACATTCTGGAGAAATTGCGACATGCACGATTCATATCCACGTTGGATCTAAAAAGCGGATACTGGCAGATCCCAATGGCAACGGATAGCAGGGAGTGCACGGCATTCACCGTACCAGGAAGAGGCTTGTTCCAATGGCGGCTGATGCCATTTGGATTGCATTCGTCAGGGGCGACATTCCAGAGAGCGCTGGACACGGTCATCGGACCCGATATGGAGCCCCATGCGTTTGCCTATCTAGATGACATCGTGGTGATCGGAGCCACAAAGGAGCAACATGTGGACAACTTGAAGGAGGTCTTCCGCCGGCTGAGAGCGGCTAACCTCAAGGTGAACCGGAAGAAGTGCAGCTTCTTCAGAGAGAGGCTGGCCTACCTAGGTCATGTGATAAGTGGTGAAGGGATTTGCACGGATCCCGCAAAGGTCGAGGCGATTAGTAACCTCCGGGCCCCGACAAATCTCAAGGAGTTGCGGCAGTGTCTAGGGATGGCATCGTGGTACAGACGGTTCGTACCGAACTTTGCATCTCTGGTACAGCCGATGACAGGACTGCTCAAGAAGGGCCAGAAGTGGATGTGGGGCGAATGTCCCGACTTCTCGGCGAAATTTGTGTTGCAAACCGACGCCAGTGATTACGGGCTGGGTGCCGTACTCACGCAAGAGGTCGAGGGTCAGGAGCGGGTGATAGCTTACGCCAGCCGGAGGATGTTGAAAGCGGAGTTGAACTACTCGGCCTTACGATCGTCTGGGCGATCCGGAAGATGCGGTGCTACCTTGAAGGCTACAAGTTCGACGTAGTTACCGACCACCTGGCACTAAAGTGGCTCAACTCTATAGAGAGTCCCAAGGACAGGATAGCTCGGTGGGCACTGGAGTTGCAGCAGTACCAGTTTGATGTCCACTATCGTCGAGGGAAGTTGAACGTGGTGGCCGACGCCCTTTCCCGGCAACCATTAGAGAGCTGTCAGCAAGTGGTCGAGGTCGATTCCCCTTGCCGCTGGATAGCGAAGATGCGAATGAGGATTAAGGAGGATCCGGAAAAGTTCGCAGACTACATCGAGGAGAACGGACAGTTATACCGTCACCTGGGTCACCGAACAGATGATGACGATTACATTTCTTGGAAGTTGTGTGTCCCCACCAGTCAAAGGAGTAGGGTGCTGCAAGAGTGCCACGACGCTCCCACAGCAGGGCATCGAGAAGTAAGGAAGACGGCCACCAGACTGGCGCAGCGGTACTATTGGCCAGGCATCTTTCGAGTTGCAGCCAAGTACGTGCAGTGCTGCGAGGTGTGTCCGAAGTTCAAAAGCGAACAACAAAAGCCGGCCGGGCAGATGCTGACTCGACGAGTGGCGGAGTAAATGGCGGTCTTATGCGCTGACTTCGTGGGTCCCCTTCCTCGCTCTAAGCGCGGGAACACGATGCTTTCCACCAGGAAGAAGAAGAAGCCCAGAAAGAGGAGACAGGAGACAGATCCCCGTCACGGGGGCGGGACGACGGCAGGGAGCACTGTCCCTCCGTCACCAATCCCACCCCAGAGACCGCGGCGTGGGACGACGCTGGACAACGCGGGACGGCGCTGGACGGCGCGAAGAGTAAAGCGGCGGCGAAAGCGCCTTTAACTTGACGGTGGCGGCCTCAGGAGCCGAGGTCGTCTCCTTGTTAAGTAAGGGGGGGGTGTGAGGCGGCTTTTTGGTGACCCACCTCACATAGAGTTTTGTAGCCATAGTTTGGTAGAATTAGTTTTGTAGTAGTTAGGTTTAGTAGTTTTAAGAAATTGTTGTTGGTACATAAGTTAGCTCGTAAGATAATTGATAGTCGTTAGGCTTAAGATTTTGATTGGCACTGCTTGATCGCGGCTTGAGCGCGTGCACTCTCGGTGATCGGCAGTGCAACTCTGCCCAGCGCTGCGAAAGCTCGAGAGAGCAGAGAGCGCACGCTGTGGTGAGTTGCATTGCCGACGCCAAGAGAAAGATGCACTGCCGGTGTAGGTGAGCGGCTTAAGCGCGCGAGAGCGAGAGCGGGCGACAAAAGCTCGGCTCGAGAGAGCTCAAGGTGAGCAGAAGTGCGTGGCACTTAGATTTAGAACAAGAAGGTTAGAAAGATGAGCTCAAGATGAGCAGACGCGCGTGGCGGAGAGACTTTTCCACGGGCCTCAGAAGCGAATAAACGCGCGCGAATAAAAGCGGAGTTAGAATATTAAGTGAAGAAAATGAATGCAAAGAATTGAGATTAGAATTGAATAAAAGTGCAGTGAAGCAACGAACCAGAAAGAGTAAGTCATTTTATTTCTAAGTCCACCAACCCAACCGACTGGCTGGCGTTGGTCAGGGTGACCACGCCATGACCAGTAATTCCCGTCGTCACGTGGGTGGCCTTAACCTCTAATAACGACCATCCCCACCCCTCTCTAACCTCGGGTTCAAGAGAAATAAATGTCTTGTAAGACCCTGGGCAGACTGAGTCTGCCCCAGCCGAAATAACTTCCTTACATGTTAGTAAACAAATTATGCAAATAGATCTTCGTATAGCCATATGGAATGCCAATGGGCTTTCCAACCATAGAAATGAAATAGCAGTATTTTTAAAAACGAACAACAGTGACATATTATTGATATCAGAAACACACTTCATCAAGAAAACTTATATATTCATCAAAGGGTACGGTGTTATAAATGCAAATCATCCATCTGGCAGAGCACGGGGTGTAAGTGCCATTATTGTTAAAAACACCCTGAAATACAAAATTATTGTTAAAAACACCCTAAAATACAAAATAACGGACAGCATTAGCACAAATATAATGCAAACTGCTGCGAGTTAAATTCATTGTATGCAGTTTAATATTTCCGTTGCAGCAGTTTATCTACCACCTAGATATCAATGCAAGCAGGACGACTTCAACGCACTATTTCAAGGGCTTGGTAGACACTTTATTGCTGGTGGCGACTACAATGCCAAACACCCCTGGTGGGGATCAAGACTGGTAAGCCCAAAAGGTGCTGAGTTATGTAAATGCATAAGAAAAAATAACTATTCAACCTTATCTACCGGTAAGCCAACATATTGGCCAACTGATCAGAGTAGAATCCCAGATTTACTGGATTTTATTGTATACTCTGGACTACCGCAAAACAATTTTAAAATAGATGAGAATTTCGATCTGAGCTCTGATCATTCACCAATTATTGTGACCTACGGCTCTACAGTTTCTTTAAAGCAGAAACCTTACAGAATCATTAATGCAAAAACAAACATAAATGCATTTAAGAACTGGCTTGAAGAATGAACCAGTCTAAACATACAGTTAAAGTCAGGGGGTGAAATTGATTCTGTGATTGAAGAACTCACTAACTCAATTCACGTTGCTGGATACATGTTCACACCACCACCAAGTGAAAATGAAAATCGGCAAACTTTTCTTCCTCTAGAACTGAGAGCGCAAGTAACTGCAAAAATAAGACTTCGAAAAATATGGCAATCAACTCGAAGCCCGATTGACAAAAGGAGATTCTACAAGGCTGCCAAGGACTTAAACATCAGACTATGGGAAATCAAAAATGAAGCGACATCAGAATATCTAAGGAATCTTGATCCAAACACGAATGACCTTGATTATAACCTTTGGAAAGCGACGAGATACTTAAAGAGACCGGCCAGAAGGATAACCGCAATGCTGAGAAAGCTGAGGCATTTTCAGAACACTTAAGCTCGGTTTTTAAGCCTAATGATCAAAATGATACTCTCACTGTAGAAAGGGTACAATGCAATAAGATATCTTCCGAGAAAATGCATCGGACTGCTGACATATGTATTTAATGTAATGCTCAGATTGGAAGTAATAATGATTGCTAAGCCCAACAAGCCGGAAGACTGCACATCGTCGCACCGTCCCATTAGTTTGCTGATGACAAACTAAATATCATACCCGAACACCAGTTTGGGTTCAGAAGAGGACATGGTACAATCGAGCAATGTCATCGCATCACAAACTCAATTATCAATGCATTTTAATCCAAAAAATATTGCACAGGAGTATTCCTAGACGTCAAACAGGCCTTTGACGAAGTGTGGCATGCAAGTTTACTGTACAAAATAAATAATGATAAAGTCGTATCTGGAAAACAGGACTTTTTATATCCAAGAACAGGACGAATCGTCTAGAATTCTCACTGCTAGCGCTGGAGTTCCTCAAGGCAGTGTTTTAGGCCCAGTCCTGTATACTGTTTTTACAGCCGACTTGCCTACAACCTATTCTGTAGAGATAGCAACATTGCTGACGAGACCGCAGTCATTGCTACGAGCGCTGACCCAATTGTTGCATCCAATCTGACTCAACAGCCAGCAAATCATATATTGAAATTCTGCAGCATTACCAATCTAAAACCCTTAGGACAATAACAGGTGCTCCTTGGTATTTGACAAACTTTTACATAAATAAAGATCTCAAAATTTCTCTTATCAAAGAGGAAATACAAAAAAGGGCAGAGGCTACATGACATGTTCTAGCTTTAGGACTCCTCGACAACACAAATACCAGCCGACGGAGCTTAAAAAGATTTCACGTTCCGGATTTGCCAAATAGGGAGTAGGCTTAGTTGTTAATATGTAAATATGTAAATATATGGATTGAGCTCAATGGAGTTCAAACCATCCGATTATTGTTAGTTATTGTTAAAAAATTTGTTTATTGTTTAGTATAAGACATATTGCAAATAAAAGAAAGATTTAATAAAAAAAAAACTATAATTCAAACCATATAAAATTGACAAGCTACTGAATCGTGAGGCACTCGACAATTGTGATCATCGCACCCCACACGCACACAGTCAAATGTGTTTGTGCAGTCCACAAGATCGACCAACTGAAAATGTGGGTGCTCACAATATCTACAGGCAGCAAGAGTTTCGCACACAGGCACATAAATGCTCATACATATATGTAGTAAGGGACTGTAAGTGTGTGTGTGCATGCCCGTCGCGAACGCATATTCTTTATGCGCATCAACGAATTCATACCCTTCATAAAAATAGTCATGAAATCGTAAACATTTTGCATGAGCATGGCAAACGCTTTGAACAGTTGAACTCAGAAGGGTAGAACTGGGATCTCACAGCGAGCAAATTTAAATTTTTGTGAGCTGCTGCTTGTGTCTACATACATATGTATATATCTGCTCTCTCAAATATATATATATGTGTGTGCCTACATACATATATATTTGAGAGAGCAGACTGAGAGAGAGCGAAGAAAATATGGATCATAGAAATGCTTTGTTCAAAATAGGACCATCTCGGCCGAGCCACTAACCATACAACACATAGACGGGACAAGTAGTATGTGTATGGGATGTGATGATCAGAACTGTCGAGTGTCCGCGATTCAGTAGTTTGTCAATTTTGTATGGTTTGAATTGTAGAGTGACTATGAAATGAGCCCTTATGACAGCATCATTTTGGCAATAAAGATAATAGTTTGACGCATTAAATAAACTTATTAGTTAATGTACTTCTATAACTTTTTCAGTTTGAAAATGTGTATGAAGTAATTATAATTAATAGTTGTTTTTTTTTCGATACCAGTAGATACATTCAAAAACATACATATGTAGGTATATTATGAATGCCTATAGGTATATATGTACATATGTGTGAAAAGGATATGAAAATCCACGAGATCGACAATCTTTGTCACTCTACAATTCAAACCATACAAAATTGACAAACTACTGAATCGCGAACACTCGACAGTTCTGATCATCGCATCCCATACACACACGCAAATGTGTGTGTGTGCACTTCACAAGACCGACAAGCGGACTTTACATTTTCGTCAGGCAGCAAGAGTAGAGTTTCGCAAACAGGTAAAAAAAAAAGGTCATACATGCAGCAATGGTCTGTAAGTGTCTGCATGCATACCCGTCGCGAAGACATATTCATTGAGCGCTCCAACGCTTTCATACCCTTTGTACAAATAATCAGAAAAACGCTAATATTTTGCACGAGCATGGCAAACACTTTGAAGAGTATGCTCTTCACTCAGAAGGAAATAAATGGGATCGTCGAGAACAAAATTCAATTTTTGTGTGCTGCTGGTTTTAGAGAGACTATAGAGAGAGATAGCATAGAGAGAGAGTGAGAGAGAATAAGGAAAAGAAGCGCATAGCCATGCTTCATATGAAAATGTGTTCGTTTCGCTAGCAGCGCTAACAGCGAACTGATTTTGTCGTGCCATGTTTTCACTGTTCGCCCCTAAAACGACGAGCCGAGCAGGCACGAAGTTAAAATAACTCTTCCATCCTGTTCCCTATTTGTCACTTGTTCTTATGTTCCTCCCTCTTATGATATACAAGTTTATGCACAACATTTAGCTTGTATTAAAGAAATTTCTGATTATGTAAATGATAGTGACATATTTCTAGTGTTGGGTGACTTTAATATACCCAACACTTCTTGGGCATCAACTTCTAATTTTAATTACCTTATTCCGTCCACAGACCATTACATTTTTAATGAACTGTTTAGTCTCTCTATGTTTCAAATGAACTCTGTTTTGAATCATTTGAATCGTTCTCTCGATCTTGTTTTTATTAATGATGACTCTGTCATTAATGTTACCAGATCAACCCCTATATGTATGCCTGAAGATTTACATCATCCCACCTTGGAGGTATTATTTTCCATAAATACTCAACCAACTTTTGCTTATATTCCTCCTTAAAATCGTCGCTGTTATCGTAAATGTAATATTGTTTTGCTTAATAATTTAAGTAATGCAACTGACTGGTCACTTTTATATAACTCTGTTGATATTAATTTGGCAGCTAACATATTCTATGATACGATAAACTCAATCCTTGATATGTGTGTTCCTTTGTGTCTCTCTAGGCCTGTTTCTAATAAGCCCCCCTGGTTTACTCAGACTCTTACAAATTTTAAAAATATTAAAACCAAATTTTAAAAAGTCTTGGCTAATTGTTGACTGGTCTAAATATTCCATAGCCAAGTCAAATTTTATGAAAATTACCTTTCACGTTGCAAAAGGCAATTTGTTTGTAATCTAAAGCGATTTTACTCTTTTGTGAACTCGAAGCGTAAATCTTCTAATTTACCTTCCACATTTTTCCTTGGGAAGAAAAAACTTGTAATGACCATGATTCCTTAGATCTTTTTGCAAATTTTTTCAATCCACTTATTCTGCAGTGGATCCCCATGCTATTTTTTACTCAAGTTGGATTCCTTCAACGAATATTATCAATGTTTCTAATGTTTCCCTTGATTCTCTAGCTTCAGCCATTCGGACATTTAAATCATTCTTCTTCTCCTGGCGCTGATAACCTTTATTAAAACTGATTAACTTGTCCTTGGAGACTTCTGCTTTTCCTTCTATTTGGAAAGAGTCCTTCATCATTCCTCTACATAAAAAAGGTGGGAGGTCTGATATTTCAAATTATAGAGGTATTGCAAAGCTATCTGCAATTCCGAAATTATTTGGAAAAATAATAACACCAACCCTGCACCATTTTTGTAAATCGATTGTTTCTCCATTCCAACATGGTTTCTTTCAAAATCGATCAGCCTCAACTAATCTACTTGAATTTAATTGTCTAATCAATGATAGCTTTTTAAATAAAATGCAAACTGATGTTATTTATACTGATTTCAGTAAAGCATTTGATTCTGTTAATCATGACATCTTAATTCACAAGCTTGATCGCTTAGGATTTCACCCCAGACTTTTGTCTTGGATTTCATCCTATTTAAAATGTACGACTCAAAGGGTATTGTTGAGGACAGCTATTTCGAAACCTGTTTTTGCTTCCTCAGGTGTACCTCAGGGCAGTCACTTGGGACCGCTACTTTTTTCCCTTTTTATTAATGACCTTCCTGACTGTATTACACATGCCAAAATTTTAATGTACGCAGATGATGTAAAACTTTGCCTTGCGTATTCTAACTCAATGGATCATCTTCACCTACAAGATGATCTAAATTCCTTTCAACTTTGGTGTGTGGATAATCAGTTGCATTTAAACTGTTCCAAGTGTATGACAATGACCTTCAGTCGTACCAGTCCACATATTGTTAATTATACAATTAACAACATTTCCTTGCAACGAATTTTTACTGTCAAAGATCTGGGTGTGTTTTTTGACACAAAGGTTTGTTTTAATCTTCATGTCTCTAGCATCGTAAATGAAGCTAAAGGTGCTCTTGGTTGTATTAAACGTTGGTCAAAAGAGTTTAAGGACCCCTTCATCACTAAACTTTTGTATACCTCACTGGTACGACGATCAATCGTATGACAATTCTAGGGATTGTTTTCTTACATAAGTTGATTATTGGTAATATAGATACGCCCTGTTTGTTAAAGCAACTTAATTTCTCTGTTCCTTCTAGAACAACCAGACACTTTCGTCCGTTATATTTACCTTTGTGCACATCAGATTATTCTTTGCATAGCGCGTTTCACGTTTTATGCAATAATTACAATAAATATTATCATATGTACTCTCTTGAACTCTCTCTCCCGTTAATTAAATCTTTGCTTGCTGGTCATTTTAGGGAAATCACCCACACTGCCCACGCGTGAGCTGATACATATGGATGTTCCGGCAGAGCATCCACATTGTGTAGTGATTTCCAATTCCTATTTACCATAGTTACTTTTAACATTCTTTAATAAGTATTTTGTAAGTTTCCTTTAATAATATCTATCTTTCTTAGTTCAATAATATCACTGACCATATATGGCTGTGAATCGGGGCATAGCTGGCCGGACTGGCAAATAAATTACCCCCACCGGGTTGGTGGTATTATTGATAAGTTTTGTTATTTTAGGCTATTTAATATACTTTAAAATTTTTTGTTAAGTTGACTCTAGTTTTGTCAATCTTTTTAAATAAATAAATAAATAAATAAATAAAATGACTGGTACGTGATCTACGAATTTTTGCCTCTATGTGTTGCATGGTTAGTGGACGAGCGCTTGAAGCGGAATGATTATGCTGTCGCATATTTTCTAGAGCTGGAGAACCATCGATAGTATCGATGGAACTTTAGCTTTTCGATATATCGATGGACATTTTTTGATGGTCGATATGGAGAATGAAGCTGATCAAGAAAATTATGCTTATTTATAGTGTTAAGGCATTTGAATACATGCCTTTTTTTATGATAGAACTTAAATAGATTAAGAAAATGAATTGTCAAACCACTGTACATAGTAGTTGTTGTTGTACTCGCGAGCACGTGATTGTCGCTCTCCCGACGATCGCTCTCCCGCTGCCCGCACTTAGATGAGCTCTCTGTGCAAGCTGCGCTTGCGTTTACTTGGAGAGCTAATAAGAAGAAGCCGCAAGTTGCTTTTATATCCTGGACCTTTGGAGGACCAGGCAGACCCCTTATCGTAGGACATATTTGGCGCCCCCGGGTGGACTCTTCAGGATTGGAAGGACAGGCTGATGGATTTCGTCAACAATCAGGAAAGTACACAACTAAACAAAGTGCATATTCAGAGTACCAAGTAATGCAAGAGAAAATAAATTAAAATTTATTTAAAAGGAAATAAATAAAAATAAGGTTCATATGTGATTGACCTTTGCTCTGCAAATAGTTCAATTTCTGTTGCTTCGCATAATCCAAGCTTGCTTTGGCGTCTTTAGTGTGGTGTAATTCTTACTCACTTTCGTCTCGCACGTTTCCTTTGCGCTCATCGTTTGCGCTCTCGCTCGCACAAAAATTGTCGCCTTTGCCTTTACAGATAATTGCGCTCTTGCTTTACGCTTCTCATTTGCATGCTCGCTTGCAATATCGTATAATTGCGCTCTCGTTTCCCGTTCTCGCTCCACATAAAGTTTCGCTCGCGCTTACACATATTAGTGCGCGCTCACTATATGCTCATCGTTTGTATTGTCGCTTGGAATATCGTTTGCACACTCGCTGGCACATACAGTAGCGTTTTCGCTTTGCGCTCACTGCTTGCGATAGTTATTTGCAGACATCTTTGTCGCTCGAAACTTGCACTCTGGCTTTGCGCATATCGTATGCGCTCGCTTGCACTAATCATTTGCATTCTAGCTTGCAATATCGTTGCGTTCTTACGTGCGCATATCGGCGCGCTCGAAGCTCTGTTGGCCGCATATAAAAACGTTACAAATAATATAACCCGCATAAACAAATCATTGGAAGATTATACTAGACAAGTAGAGCCATTCGAAATTGAATGTCGAATTGAGATACTAAACCGCTACATAGAAAAGGCTTTCAAGACACAACAAGAGTTGGACGACATTAATGCCGATTTAGTGCCTCGATCCACGTTAGAGGAGTTATGTGTTTCAACTAAGGCACTTCTAATGAAGCGAGGTAGTGATAGCCAACCAACTCTACAATGATTAGCTCCGTGTCACACTCGAGAAATCTACCGAATATAAAGCTGTCAAAGTTTAGCTGCGAATATTCGGAATATAAAAATTTTATTGGACTGCTTGAGAGTTTAGTAGACAACGAGCCAGGGCTATCATAAATAGAAAAGTTTAATCATTCGTTATCATGCTTGGACAAAGAAGCGTTAGGTACTGTCAAGGCGTATCAGGTGACAGATGCTACTTACCAAAAGCGTTAGCTGCTTTAA
The DNA here is from genome assembly GCA_035045345.1 of Drosophila hamatofila. Taxonomy (NCBI): domain Eukaryota; kingdom Metazoa; phylum Arthropoda; class Insecta; order Diptera; family Drosophilidae; genus Drosophila; species Drosophila hamatofila. The sequence goes on from JAWNPA010000046.1 coordinate 1,232,083, forward strand.
AAAATGTGTACGGCAATCAATGTCTCATATTTTTTAACTGTGTTTCTAAACTATTTGACCTCCCACAAATGTCTGAACCATCAGCATCAGCTTTGTGAATGGTAGTTGATTCAGTACGTGCCATTTACGAATCGTTGTTATCGCTAGGATCTGATAAACCGATTTCGAATGCCATGCTCATCCATTTGGTGATGATGACAGCGGACGCTGGCTCTAGGTGGGAAGAGAATCTTGACTACAATAAACTTCCACTGTGGCAAGATTGTGAAGCTGCCTTAATCAGACGGTATCAGCACTTAAGTGCTGATCTGGTCGAAGTCGTAAGGTAGTTCAGGACAATAGGAAAAGAGTTGGGAAAACTTCACTGGCTGTCGCTATACCAAGTCAGCCACAAGGTCCTAAATGCGTGTTCTGTAAAAAGAATAATCACTTCATTCACTCGTGTTCGTCATTCGCAGCGATACCATGTCAGAAACGCTTTGCATTCGTAATGAGCTATCCGCTCTGCATAAATTGTTTGCGAACAGGGCACTCAGTGCCCGCTTGCAAATCAGCCCACTGTCATGTGTGCGCAAAGCCGCTCCATACTATACTGCAAAGATACAGCTCTGAGGCGACTCAAGGTAGCTCAGCAGTTGTATCTGCAGTCCCTCGTCCCTCTTTGTCACAGATTTCATCTGTAAACCACGCACGGATAGCCTCAGATCAAGTTGTCTTAGCAACTGCAGTTGTTAAGATAAGAGATCAATCTGGATCGTATCATTTAGCTAGAGCTTTATTGGATTCAGGATCGCAGGTTAATTTCATTACGGAAGAACTTGCGAAACAGTTGAAGTTGCAAAGGCAAAGATCTGTGCGTCACAGCTTTCAAACCTCGATATCATCCAGAACGAACGACACAGAAATTAAAACTGATTTTGGCGTGTTACGTTCCATATCGTCGTACCAACCAGAGAAGCATACTGAAGAGATCAAGGTACCTGATAACGTACACTTAGCTGATCCTCAGTTCCACAAGCCACAAAGTATAGACATGCTGCTCAGTGCTGATATATTTTTTGAAATATTAAGAGAAGGCAAAATAAAGGGACCTGATAACAGCCCAACACTGCAATTGACTGCCTTTGGTTGGATTGAATCTGGTCGCTGCCGAACAGCTAATGCAGCTTAATAGAACTAATGTTCGTCGACACTATTGAGTGTCGTAAAAGACGACATAGGGATAGATTCGATAGTTCGTAAATTCTAGGAGTTGGGAGGAAAACCAAATACAACTAGTTCGAATATGTATACCCCAGAACAACTGTTGTGCGAGAAGTCCTTTGTAGAGACTATTTGCCAAACCACCTCGGGTCGGTTTAGAGTGTCGTTGCCATTTAAATCAAGCCCACATTGTCTTGGTACGTCTTATGACACAGCCAGGCGACGGTTTCAGACCTTGGAACGAAGAATGAGCAAGCAAGAAGACATTCGGCCAATGTACACTGACTCTATGAAAGAGTACTTGGCCTTGGGTCACATGAGCCCAACCGATAATCAAATTCCGAGAGAGCCGCATTACTTTATCCCATATCAATGCGTGCTAAGACCGCACAGCGCATCCACTAAACTCCGAGTAGTGTTTGATGCCTCTAGCAAGTCCTCATCTCAATTGTCGCTGAATGATCTACTCATGGTGGGTCCGACCATCCAGCCGCAGTTATGGGAGACTCTGCTACGATTTCGACTTCGTCCTTGGGCTGCTACAGCAGATATCGCTAAAATGTACCGTCAAATTGAACTTGACGAGTCCCACCGCAACTTTCAACTTATTGTGTAGAGGGAAACGCCCACTGATCCGTTACAAATTTTTCGTTTAAATACAGTAACGTATAAGACAGCGACAGGTACAACCTACCAAACGGTCCGTTCTGTCATTTGTGGCGCGGTCATACTACTCTTTAGGTTTGTTAAGTCCGATCGTAACTCGTGCGAAGGTCCTTCTACAAGAAATGTGGTTACATAAACTTTGGTGGGATGACCAATTACCAGTCCCAATGAGGCAAGAATTTGAGGCAGTAACTAGCTGCTTCTCAAATTTAAGCTCGTTGCATGTACCTCGTTATGTTGGCACAATCAAGTCAACAGGATGCCAAATCCATGGATTTGCTGACGCCTTAACGAGAGCTTACGGTTGTTGTAAGAATGCAAACAGATGAGGGTATCAATACCAGACTGCTAGTCGCCAAATCTAAGGTAGCGCCCTTGAAAACAAAATCTGTTCCGCGGCTGGAATTGTGTGCTGCAGAATTATTAGCTACCTTGTGGTAGTTAGAATTGTTAGACTTGGAGGTTGTGCTTCATTGGCTTCGAATGCATTCATCCAGTTTGAATACATTGGTTGCTAATCGCGTGGCAACCATCCAAGAGTTGACCACTAACGTGTCCTGGTGTCTTGTACCAACGAAGGATAACCCAGCAGACATGGTGTCTCGGGGATGTTCAGTTGAAGAGCTTGAAACGTCATTATGGTTTTTGCGGACCAGGATTTTTAAAGCTTTCTGACACATTATGGCCAGCCAACCCCCATCTTACATTATCAAAAGAATTAGAGCTGCTAGAGAAGCGTAGAACTGCAATTACTATGATCGCGGTCGACGAAGTAACCAACCCCATCTTACAGCTTATTGAAGCAACTTCTTCATACTCTAAGTTAATCCGCATAGTTGCATATGTGTTCCGCTTTATCAATGGAAAACAAGAAAGTCATACTTCTCTGATTCTTACAGCTTCTGAGTTAAGTTTAACTTTCCTTGCAGTCATTCTGTAATTCAACACATCGAATTCATCGAAGAAATAAAAAAATCAATCGTTTTGCAACCGGCATTGCAAAAACTGACACCGTTTTTGCACCCATAGCAGTATGGGAAGCGTGTGTTGTGGCTGCTACGAGTAGGAGGTCGTTTATTGAAGTCACCCCTAGCACATAATGCCAAATTCCCTCTATCGCTTTAAAAAAAGTGTAATTTCGTGCAGCTTTATTTGGAGCACTTGCATCGCTCTCATTGCCGTGCCAATCCACTAGTCTTAATGGGCCTGCTTCGTTGCAGATTTGGCTGGTCAATGCTCGAGAAGCTTGCAGTGCAGTAGTTCGAAAATGAGTACATGGTTTTCGCTACAAGCCGAAACTTCTAACCCAAATAATAGATAATCTTCCCGCTGACCGCTTAGACGGAAACAGACCATTTGAAATCAGCGGAGTGGATTTTTGTGGTCCAATAATGGTTTCGATGGGAATTCGTGGCAAATCGCCAGTTAAAATGTACATTGCCATATTTGTTTGCTTTACCTCGTAGACTGTGTACCTCGAATTAGTAACCGATCTAACCTCAACTTCATTGGCGACAACCGAACCGGTCGACGACGGCAAAACGTGGAGGTCGGAACAGTCGTCCTCGTAGGAGAGGACAACACTCTTCCACAACAGTGGATGCTAGGCGTGGTGATAGAAGCCATAGCCGGCGGAGATGACAGGGTGCGCGTGGTTGTCGTGAAGACTAAATTCGGCACCTACAAAAGGGCAATCCATCGCGTTGCCCCGCTGACACTCAATTAAATTACTAAACAATTATATTGAAGCCCTGCGGCCTTTCAACGCAGCCGATGTTAAGGCATTTGAATACATGCCTTTTTTTATGATAGAACTTAAATAGATTAAGAAAATGAATTGTCAAACCACTGTACATAGTAGTTGTTGTTGTACTCGCGAGCACGGGGTTGTCGCTCGCCCGACGATCGCTCTCCCTCTGCCCGCACTTAGATGCGCTACCTACTGTGCAAGCTGCGCCCTCGTTTACTTAGAGAGCTAATAAATCAGTATGAATTGAAACCTTGGTGCCGTCATTTCGTGTTCGCTACACCGACCTGAAGAAACCGCAAGTTGCTTTTATACCCTGGACCTTTGGAGGACCAGGCAGACCCCTTATCGTAGGACATATAGTAAGATTATGCTTATCTATTTTGAATTTGTATGTAATAATTTTTTGTTAAGCAACTGAAAGAAACTCTTTGTTGTATATTTTAAAGAAAACTGGACTGAATAAAACTGTTACCGTACCCCGAACGTAAAAGTAAGCAGCACGAGCATTCACGAAGTTATGTGGGAGCTGAAGCTCAAATTTAAGTGTGCACAAAACTTTGTTCTAGATGTCCAGTCTATGTGTTGTATGGTTAGTGATTCAAATTAGGCTGAAAAAAACAAAGTCAGATTTTCGATTATTATCGATAAAAAAGAAATGGAATCAGTTATTGGGCGAGGGAGGGTTAAATATGACCACTAACCATACAACACATAGACCGGACAAGCCGAACAATATTTTGTGCACACTTAAATTTTGACTTGTGCCCCAGACAACTTCGTGCGCGCTCGTGCCCCTTACTTTTAGGTTCGGGGTACGAAAATATGCGAAAGCATAATCATTCCGCTTCAAGCGCTCGGCCGAGATGGTCGTCTTTAGAACAAAGCATTTTTTTGCGCTCTCTCTCTCTCTCTCTCTCTCTCTCTCTCTGCTCTCTGTTCTCTCAAATTATATGTATGTATGCACACACACATATATATTTGAGAGAGCAGATATATATATACATATATGTATGCAGGCATAAGCAGCAGCTCACAAAAATTTAAATTTGTTCGCTGTGAGACCCCAGAGCTTCCCTTCTGAGTGAAGAGTATACCGAACTCTTCAAAGCGTTTGCCATGCTCATGCAAAATGTTTACGATTTTATGACTCTTTGTAGGAAGAGTATGAATTCGTTGATGCGCATAAAGAATATGCTTTCGCGACGGGCATGCACACACACACACTTACAGTCCCTTGCTATATGTATGAGCATTTATGTGCCTGTGTGCGAAACTCTTGCTGCCTTTAGAAATTGTAAAGCCCAACATTTACAGTTGGTCGATCTTGTGGACTGCACACACGCACATTTGACTGTGTGCGTGTGGGGTGCGATGCTCACAATTGTCGAGTGGCCTGTCAATTTTATATGTCAATTTTATATTGTAGAGTGACTATAAAATAAGCCTTTATGACCGTATCAGTCAGTTTGGCAATAAAGAGAAAATTTTGACGCATCCTGGTGAAATTATTGATTGTAAATAGTACAAATTAATTTTTTATAGTCCGCTTCCCGATATATTCCACAGAATTACTACCATAATTTTTTTTTAGTATATTAATGTGTATAAAGCAGTGTTCGCAAAAACTACTCCGTAGTAGCAAGAGCAATGAAAATATTACTATGCTCTGGCTACCGCTCTCATTTATGACGGGAGCCGTAGCGGAGCCATAGTCGTACCAAAAAATGTATGAGCTCTGCTCTGCTCTCGTAGCCTGCTGTGTTTAAATCTGTAGCGATAGCAATAGCACAAAACGAAATGAGCGACTACGCTACGTCAGAGCGGTAGTCGAAAAACGAGAGCGAGATGAGAGCAGAGCAAACGTAATTGATTTGTTTGCTTCGGCTCTTTGTGCCGTTCGTTTGTTTTTGCTGGTTCGTAAAGCGTATTATATGAACGGCACAAAGAGCCGAAGCAAACAAATCAATTACGTTTGCTCTGCTCTCATCTCGCTCTCGTTTTTCGACTACCGCTCTGACGTAGCGTAGTCGCTCATTTCGTTTTGTGCTATTGCTATCGCTACAGATTTAAACACAGCAGGCTACGAGAGCAGAGCAGAGCTCATACATTTTTTGGTACGACTATGGCTCCGCTACGGCTCCCGTCATAAATGAGAGCGGTAGCCAGAGAAAAACGAAAAACTACGGAGTAGCGTAGCATTTTTAAACGCTGGTATAAAGTAATTTTAATTAATCTTTTATCGATAACCATATGTATATACATTTATAAACTTGTTTTGGTATAATTATGTTTGCATGTAGGTACATACATATGTACATATGTGTGAACTGAATATGAAAGTCCACAAGATCGACTAACTTTTACAGTCACAATTCAAACCAGCGGAATGATTATGCTTTCGCATATTTTCGTACCCCGAACGTAAAAGTAAGGGGCACGAGCGCGCACGAAATTGTCTGGGGCACAATGTGAAAATTTAAGTGTGCACAAAACATTGTTCGGCTTGTCCGGTCTATGTGTTGTATGGTTAGTGATATGACAAAAACCGAAATTCTTAAAAATACATATGAATCTACATTTCACATTTGGAGACTCTAGCTCTAAAGATGTAGGAAATATAATTTTTTAACTGGTTTTCGATAAGGTTTTTAATAGATAACAAAATAACGGGAGCAGTTATCGAATTTTGAAAACAAACTTGATATGCGCGCTCACTATACGGACCTACGAAGAAAATTTCAATATCTTATATCTTCTGAGATCGACGCGTTCAAACATACGGACAGACAGACAGACGGACAGAGCTATATCGACTCAGCTCGTCTTTCTGATCAAGAATATATATACTTTATGGTCTGCAACGCCTCCTTCTGCCTGTTACATACTTTTAACAAAACCATTATACCCTGATTTCCCATTTTTAATGGGTTCAGGGTATAATAAATTATAATTTTCATCTACCAAGCATCAAAAGTTTATGTATACCATGCTTTTAAAAATGCAAAATAATTTGCTTAATGACAAACTCTTATAAGGTTTTTAAAGCTGTTTAAATTTTAGAAAGTTTAGAAAGAAACTTTTAATTAACTAAAATATACCCTTTTATATACATATGTACGTATGTACGCACGTAGTATTGATATAGTTATACTTACACATATACCATCATGGACAAATATAATGTATGCGGGGCAAATACACAAAGAGCAAATTGCTTATTACATTTTAGGGTGGATGTTAATTTATTGCTCCAAATACCTTCGCGTCACATATATCATTAATGCTCATATATGCCTTCAACGCCGGCATACTAAGTTAACCTCAATTTGCTAGCAGGATCCATATTTACTTAACACAATTAAATTTCTTACGCATTGTTCATAATGCCGAGTCAACTGATTCAACATTAATAGTACATAAGTATGGTATGTAAGCAAAATGTATTTTTGAGTTTTAATGTAATTTTAACATGAACATGTATTTTTCTTTTCGATATCTATTTGTTTATTGATAATACCTTAAGCATTTGGTTATTGATTTACTTTCTTTCTTGATGAATTCAGCTAATTACAGACATTAAAGTTATTTATTAGTTTTGATTTTTGATTAAATTGTACATAAAATCATAATAAAAATACAATACTGTACGTATGCATATGTGATGTGGCAAATACATATAAACAGAAGGAAAAATGTATTGCATTTATATAAGTATACTTTAATTTATATATAAACATAAGTATGTATGTATAGATTTTGAAATTAACATGGATTTATGGTAGATTCAAGTAATGACAAATTTGACTGGCCTATGCACTTTTACTTTTTTTTTTTTAACCGTTATATTGATTTTATTCACTTCTTTTTTGGTATGCATACAACAAAAATCCAAACTATGCCACTTTCCGCACAGCATATTTCCCACCTTAGCAAGCTTTCAATTATGGAAAACCCAATAATGCTTTAAAGGGAAGATTTTGTCTTGGCATTGAACGAAACTTTGCTAATTGTGTGCTTAATAATATAAACTGTACTGATACAAGAAAAGTATTCTAAATAAACATATAATTTCCGTTCTTTTCGCATTCAGCATATACATATAAATTATGTATTTTTTTTTTATAATTCTTATGGGACCCGATCTTAACATTTTAACAAAGCGTAGCATTGTGTAGGTATTAAAGTGCAAGCTTTTTCGTTCCAGCTATATTCAATAAAAATAAATATTGTTTCTAAAAGTAGAAAACACAAGTGCTGTTTTATTTTATCTCTACTCATTGAGCTTTCTATATATGAATGGCTTGTAGTTGACTTAACTGCATGCAGAAAGAAAGTTAGTTTACATCTTGGGAATAATATAGAAGCTCATAATCAAACAATACGAAAACTACAAATTAACCTTCAAACCTTTAGACTTTAGGTAAAGCTAAGTATGAAAAATTCTCAAATACACTTATCCTGTAACAATTGAAAAAGTTAATCTGCACGTTATGAAGTCTGACAATTCATACACGTTGTGCTACAGTGACTGTTGTACTTTAACGATCGTTACTTCTGTTAGTCTATATGTTAAGATTTCGTTAAACATTTATAAATTGTTTTTTTAGGTTTAAAGTTAATTTTTCCATTTATTGTTGTAGCTTATATGGCCGTCAATTAATTATGTAAATAGTTTTTTTTTTACTAATAAGTATGTTATTTAAATCATTCTTATTTTGTTTGTATATAAATTAAGGACTTAAACGTTATAAGAAAAATGTTTTATAAAGTGTATTGTTTACCGAATTTTCATTTCTTCATTACATTACATTTTGTAATTATATATATATATATATATATATATATATATATATATATATATATATATATATATATATATATATATATATATATATATATTATTATTATTATTATTATTTTATTTGCTACCTGTGACTTTTTTTATAAATGCTTTAATTTTATTTGACTTTGCTTCATTAAGACCAACTTCTGTTGTATTTGTAGTCATGTAAGGATTTTTCTGTTACCTTGTAAATGAAACTGACATGTCATCTGTTATTATACACATATGTACGGATATTACAGTAAAATTACCATAATAATCGTATTTGTGCTATCATAGTCATCAACATTGTGCACACCCAATTTGTTTTCTTTTTTTGCTGTATAGTGAACGTCGCCGCCCGTATATGACCATTTGAACTGATTTTACGTTGTTTAAACTGTAGCTGTGACCAGAATTATGACTATACAACGACTATCAGCGACAGCTCATCATAGGATCTGCTTCGAATTTTTTCATTTACACTAATAATATACTTGTATGTGTGTATGTCTAGTTGTATGTTGCTGTGTATGTCTGTGTTTGGTTTGTATAAGTATAATAAGTATATAGCAATATAAATAATTTGTATATAAAGTTCTTGTTTTTGCTATGGTCTACGTCGCAGTCAACGCCCTGTCCCATCGTCATTATCTCGGTTGCCTACTCATAGCGTAAAGCACTTTCACCAAATAACAGTAACATATAACCGTTGACAGCATAGCACTAAATTGTTATTGGTGCGAAATATGTATTTATCTTCACCTGAATTTGAAAGGATGTTGTTTTTGTTGCTGCTGTTGTTATTGTCGGTGCTGCTACACGGACTGCTTGCAACCACCGCCACGTTGACCCTATCCCACCCATTAATACGCGTTGTGCACAACATTTAGTTCCACACGCGTAAGAACGAGTCCCACGATCCTGTTGCTACTGCCATACCATTTTCAGTAACTCCCAAACATGACACACGATTATCATGGCCGGCTAAAATGCCTGAACGCTCTGCTTTCATTGTGTCCCATACATTACAATTAAAATCGTCATATCCCGCTAATAACAGACGGCCACTTTTTGAGAACGCAACGGAGGTGATACCACAAATTATGTTGTCATGCGAATACATTGCCAATTCCTGATCTGCACGTATATCAAAAAGCCGACAGGTTGCGTCGTCAGATCCTGTCGCGAAGGCTTGTCCATTTGGAAAGAAGGTGACTGCATTGATATCAGACTCATGCCCTGGGAACGTTTGCTTACAAACGCCTTCTCTTATATCCCATAACTTTGCAGACGCATCACATGCACCCGACACAAATGTTTTGCACTGCGGTGCCAGGGAAAGAGCCATCACATCACCCGTATGACCAAGAAAAGAAGTAACCTGCAAGCCGGTCTCGATGTCCCATAGGCCACACGACATATCACCAGAACTTGTCACAATTTGATTATCGTCCAGAAAACGGCAGCATGACAGATAGCCGCCATGGCCTGGTAGCTCGCGGGACACACGTACGTTTCCTTCGCGTGTCTTTAAGTTATAGATTGAACACATGTTGTCGAGCCCACCGCAAGCAACGTAACTTCCCGATGGAGCGTATGCACAGGTCATCACCCACGAAGAACGCAGCGGTATAGCATGTACTTTGTTCGTAGTGTGCGAATCCCACACGATTAGTTTCCCATCTTGTGAGGCTGATACAAGATTTCTGGAATCATTACCCCAATGCATAGCATAAATTTTAGCTAGATGACCACGCAGTGTACGTCGAGTGCGCATTTGTATACGTCCAATAGGTTCTAGCAAAGCAGCAGCCTGCAACAGAGACGTATCGCACGCAGCCTTTCGTGCATCTCGAATTGCATTCTTTAATGACTCAGCTTCCTGTCTTAGACTATCTAGTTCATTCATATTGTATATGCTGATGGTTACGTTCTTTCCTTAAATATTTTTCTTTCGTACAAGTTATAGTGCAAAACCTCCTTAACAAAACTTTAGAATCTGGCCTGAATAGCTTCCGGTATTATTGGTTCCAAATCTAAATGTATACATTAATTAGTTTATAATATATATAATTTTGTTTATATAAAAATTACTTACGTTTCTAATATCTGGAGTTCTCTTCCGTGCTTGTTGATTTTTCTTGCCTGACAACTTTTATGGAAGTCACTATAAAATAATGTTAAGATAGCTGGACATTCGCTGTCAATATTATTTCCAAATAAAGATGATTTGCTCTCCGATTCCAAAGTTGCGATTTTGTCTTGCAATTTTTATTGGACACTGTTAATTTGTGATTTCCTGCTGGTTAAACTTAGATAAATGTATTTTTTTTTTAGAGCTTTTGCCTTAGTCGGCTATGTTGAATTAATAAATTTGCAAATTATGATTTTTTAAATATTCAACTGTGTGTTTTTAAATATTCAACTATAGGGAAGAATAATGGCTTGATTAATAAGAGTCTTAAATCAAATCGGTGGTACTTATGTCCCTTTTTGCTTACCGATTCACAAATCTTTATGATGTATGCTTTCCGTTAGGTCAACTATAAACCCTCTATTAATTTTTTTTTTTTGTATATAATTAATTATAAAAAGGTATTTTGTTAAATGTATTTGAAAGCAATGTATGACTCTAGCACACTTAAGCACTGCATTCGTGTTTTTTTTAGTTTAAATGGCTCTTATTTTCTACTAATTTTCTATTCATTTCTGATATCTGTTTACCATTATGAAATATTAAACTCTATATATTATTGAAGTGTTCTCAGTAAAATATTTTTTATTTCTGTTCGCCGCTTGTTTTCACCCGTGCCGTCTCTTTATTTTTATTTTATTTTATTTTTATTTATTTTTTTTTTTTTTTGTACACCTAAATTGTAATTTTTGCACCACCGCTGTCGTTAAAAACCAAAGTAATTGGAGAAAGCAGTACAGCCAGTGTTTCATAGTGCAGAGTATTGGTATGTACGACAGGAAAAGCAGGTTTAAATGTAACCAGTGTCGGTGCGACAAGCATAGTTAAATGTAAGTGAGCATTTGTCCCATTCGCACCAACAGCAATTCGTTTTTCATGAAATTGATAAAGCGAGAGAGAAATACAGAAGAAAAATCAATTTTAAATACTAAAATTTTGGAGTAAAAATATTAGTGTAAAAACATAAATTAATAAAGAATATAATTTGAAAAATACACTCATTATTAAAAAAGAAAAAAAAAAACAGATTCCCTCAACACATAAACTAAACTCATAAGTACATCAATTTACGTATATATATACGTTATATATATATATATATATATATATATATATATATATATATATATATATATATATATATATATATATATATATATATATATATATATATACGTATATATATATATATATATATATATATATACGTTATATATATATATATATATATGGATTTATATATATCCTTAAATGTATATCACTTTGTAGTCATATATTAACTCATATATCTACTTATATTATGTATATGTATAAGCATATGTATGTGTCTATATCTACATATGTATATATAAACATATTAAAATAAATTGGTTTGTAATTTTGGGATGGAATAAATTTTAATAGTGAAAACACACCTGGCACTCCTATCCACTTTCCGTAATCAAATTGAAATAACTTCTCTTTATTGTATAAGTTACACTCTTGAGTACACTGTAAATTAATAAACAGATGAATAGACTTAGCACTGTCAGTAAATCTTTCAATCTCTTAACTAATCGCTAGCAGCTTCAGATTTTTACAGTATGTCAATCTTAGCACAACTCTTCATTTGCACTTCACGATTGGTAGCCAACACCTAGAAGTATTTCAGGCATGATGGAAGTATATCGATAATTGTCTTCATCGATGAAATTTTAATAAAATAATTTGCGTTTCCACCATTAAACTAAAACTCTTACCTCGTAACCGTAAATATTTCAATTGATGTGTAAGTTGATTAGTTGTTAAAATAATGCAATTAAGACTATAGAAAAACTAATTCAGGTGATAATAACAACTATAGTTTCTTATGTTAAAATTTCTTATTTTTATTATGTGGCTTGTGAGCGTATAAGTAACAGGCAGAATTCCAACGAATTTAACCTTGAGCGTGCAATTTTCTGAACTCAACTTCCCGACAATCACGTATTGATCTATGATGCTGTTCGTTTGCAAACTTAAGTAACGGCATCCAAGATTATGCCACAAAATTCATGGACTGGGCAAGGCGCTGGAACAATGCCATCAACAGCACCAAATCGTCCAACTTCTTCTACACGCTGAGACGGAAGACGCCACACGCCGTGCTCTTGGATGGAGTGCCAGTGCCACACGCGAACGATGCCAAATATCTTGGAGTGATCTTGGATCGCAGACTCGCCTTCTCCAAGCATATAAGGGCCCTGACAATCCGCTTACGGGATTCAGTTAAAAAGCACTATGCTCTGCTCGCGCAGTAAATTGATACTATCAAACAAGGTGATAATATACAAGCAGATAATTGCGCCAATGTGGAAGTATGGCTGTCAAATCTGGGATTTGGCTTGTGATAGCCAAATCAAAAGAGTACAGACTGCTCAGAACAAAATCCTGAGACTGGTTACCGGCTGCGAATGGTCTTCGACGAGATTAACCAGCACTCGAGTCGATATAATGATAGATTGGAGCGGCACAGAACCCAGCTAGCAAATATGCTTACGAGACGAAGAACTCCTAGGAGGCTCAACAAAAGGAAACCAAGGGACTTAATTCACCGATCTCGACGCACAGCTGCCACTATAGACTAATATATTGTATTGTATTGTCTTGTAATTAGTTGTAAATATATGTAGGTTAGTCAAATGTTAATGCTAACGTTAGTTAGCCGGCGCGCCCTAATGGGCAGAATTAATAGATATCAAGCTCACAAAGGGGTTACTGGCGCACCTCGTATGGCTCAATAGACTTGAATAAAAAAAATATTAAAAGAATAAAAACTTAAGTAAATGCACACTAAGCGACAGCGCGACTTCACCGTCGCCTCGCATATATCGCCAGTGATATTCTGCGTCGTTATGCTTGGAATTTCAAAACTTAGCGTTTGAAATAATATGGCAAAACTATTGCATAGCAAGGATATGCTCGATCAAAACAATGAGCTGAAAAAATTTATCCATGTCGGTAACCCCTGGAAAACGCAGACCATAAAACTAGAGACCTCTAATATTACATATACATACCTTACTAATTCCATTTGTTTCTTATCGATAGGAATTGATCAATTTATATATTTATTTTTTAGGCATATATGTACATATGTACATACATATATCGTTGCCCATTTGCTAAGTAATAAGTAACACCACTAACCATACAACACATAGACGGGACATCTAGAAGAAACTTTTTTGCTCACTTTTTTTTGAGCCGGAGGACCCACACAACTTCGAATTCGCTTGTGCGCCTTACTTTTACGTGCGTTGTTCGAAAATATTCGAAAGCATAATCATTCCGCTTCAAGCGCTCGGCCGAAATGGTCGTCTTCGGAACAAAGCAATGCTATGATACATTTTTTCTTTGCTCTCTCTCTCTCTCTCTGCTCTCTTCTCTCTCAAATATATATATATATATGTAGGCACAAGCAGCAGCTCACAAAAATTGAAATTTGTTCGCTGAAGATCCCATTTCTTCCCTTCTGAGCGAAGAGTATACCGAACTATTGAAAGCGTTCGCTATACGCATGCAAAATGTTTACGTTTTCATTATTATTTGTGGGAAGGGTATGAAAGCGTTGATGTGCATAAAGATTATGTTTTCGCGACGAGCGTGCACACACACACTTACAGTCCCTTGATATACGTATGAGCATTTATGTGCATGTGTGCGGAAATCTAGCTGCCTGTAGAAATTGTGAAGACCCACGTAGCAGTTGGTCGATCTTGTGGACTGCACACACATACACACACAGTTGAATGTGTGTGCGTATGGGCTGCGATGCTTACAATTGTCGAATATCACTTGTAAAAGCATTTGTGTGCCTGTATGAGAAATTTTAGCTGCCTGTGGAAATTGTGTAGCGCACGCATGGGATATGAACATTGGCGTGTGCCTACCTCAACTTTGAATTCCTAAACTTAAGGAAAAAATTGTTCTCCATTGCATGCACGCTACAGCTAAGTCAACCTTACATAGCGAATGGTTTTCCCCTATCCACCCTTGCTTTGACCATCGAAAATTCCTTCTTAATCAGTTTATATTAATTTTAATAAGAAAGAATTGTAAATGGCTTACAGATAGCATAGTTAGTAAAACTAGTAATTTAAGTAAAACAAAATTGAAAATTATTCGCCAATAAAGTATTTGAATTAATAAATATAAAACATACATTCATAAATTTTTTTTATTTTTTTATTTATTATTTACGGATTCATCTTTTTAAAAAGGTCAATTTGACCTGCATATGTATGCAAAGGTGCATGGGTTAGAAAAGCATATCCCATTTTTGCCCGTTGGGTTTAAACAGGTACTAAATATTTTTTAAATTCATTCAGTTGGCAAACCCAAGATTATTGAAAAATCAGGTAATAAACTATAATTGAACTATCCTTCTGCAATTGTAAACCAAAATCGTTCACGCAATTCAAAGTTGAGGTAGGCACACGCCAATGTTCATATCCCATGCGTGCGCTACACAATTTCCACAGGCAGCTAAAATTTCTCATACAGGCACACAAATGCTTTTACAAGTGATATTCGACAATTGTAAGCATCGCAGCCCATACGCACACACATTCAACTGTGTGTGTATGTGTGTGCAGTCCACAAGATCGACCAACTGCTACGTGGGTCTTCACAATTTCTACAGGCAGCTAGATTTCCGCACACATGCACATAAATGCTCATACGTATATCAAGGGACTGTAAGTGTGTGTGTGCACGCTCGTCGCGAAAACATAATCTTTATGCACATCAACGCTTTCATACCCTTCCCACAAATAATAATGAAAACGTAAACATTTTGCATGCGTATAGCGAACGCTTTCAATAGTTCGGTATACTCTTCGCTCAGAAGGGAAGAAATGGGATCTTCAGCGAACAAATTTCAATTTTTGTGAGCTGCTGCTTGTGCCTACATATATATATATATTTGAGAGAGAAGAGAGCAGAGAGAGAGAGAGAGCAAAGAAAAAATGTATCATAGCATTGCTTTGTTCCGAAGACGACCATTTCGGTCGAGCGCTTGAAGCGGAATGATTATGCTTTCGAATATTTTCGAACAACGCACGTAAAAGTAAGGCGCACAAGCGAATTCGAAGTTGTGTGGGTCCTCCGGCTCAAAAAAAAGTGAGCAAAAAAGTTTCTTCTAGATGTCCCGTCTATGTGTTGTATGGTTAGTGGTAACACCAACCGAATGGCAGCAATTAGCTCATAATATAGCATATGTAAACAAACGTATGTGTATAAGTCACATCTCAAAATTTTGAGCTGCCATGATTTTTCTAATAGCTTTATTTGCATATTTACAGACCTGAAGGCCCATTCGGCTATACCACATCAACAATTATATTATTCTAATAATACTTTAAACCAAGAAGGTTACCGTTTCAATTCCATGGTATCAATGCGTAGATAGTATTCTGTGTAACACTTAAGATTAAAATCGACTGTTTGATACAAGATTGCAATTATCATAGTCGATTACAAATTATAATCGACGCCTTATTGTAATGTCAAAAGTGATTATAGATGTAATGATTAGAGTAAATTATTAGTATGCTGATAATAATTTTACTTTTGCATTCACTTAAATATTATTAAAACGTTTTTTGATGCAATATTTGATATCCAAGAAAGTTATATACATAATACAATAATATATGTATATATACCATATATAATATATATATATATATATATATATATATATATATATATATATATATATATATATATATATATATATATATATTATATATCATTGTTTAAATGGATGAGATTTTTTTTTTTAATAAACAGCTTTGTAACGATTGTATCTCAAAAAGCGCGTATCATCCTTCGGAAATTGGAATTTTCGACCACTCAGAAAACGATGCAACGCATCCCTTGCTGCGAGCGGATCGCCATCCAACAAAATTTGTTCACTGTTTAACCTGCAAACAACATATTCAAAATAATTCTTTAAGTGATATATGCGCACATTATATGGTGTATCCGCATCTGCAAAGTTGTATTAAGTGCTTATACTGCAGTGGAAACGTTCATCACTATTTACGCCCTGAGAAAGTGTGCCCGGAAGTTTATCATTATTGCTCACCACGAAAACACAGATTTTTAAGAAATCTATAAACATGGAAGAAATTGACGCTAATTTTGGGAAAGAAAGTTCTACCATGGAATTCGACCCATTAACAGAAGAATCGGAGACGTCCGAATATTCCGAACATGATATTGAAGAAGGCGACCCCGTTGAGGATGCACTAGATAGTTTTTTTAATTATACGCAAACCATTAACAAATCCAAAGTTAATAGACTTGTCCCTTCAAACAACAATGTTAAAAATATCAATTTGGTCAATATGAACACAAATATTGAAGAACCTATGGAAAACAGATTGCCTATGAAGTTTAAAATGAAAACATCAACAAAATCGGTAACTGGGCATCCCAACTATGGGTTTGGTAAGCGTTGGTCGAAATCGGAAGACATTTTACTTAAGTCTTTAGTTGAAAAATATCGTGAACGCTGGGATATTATTGGATCACATTTTAAGGATAGACTTGAGCAACAAGTTCAGCAGCGTTGGGCTAAGGTATTAAACCCGGAGCTCATTAAAGGACCGTGGACGCGCGAAGAAGATGAGAAAGTTATTGAACTTGTGCGTCGATTTGGACCAAAGAAATGGACGTTAATTGCTCGATATTTAAATGGACGGATTGGAAAGCAATGCCGTGAACGTTGGCATAACCATCTTAATCCAAATATTAAAAAAACAGCTTGGACGGATGAAGAAGATACCATAATTTACAATGCCCATTTTAAGCTAGGAAATCAATGGGCTAAAATTGCAAAACTGCTGCCAGGTCGCACTGATAATGCTATAAAAAATCACTGGAATTCTACAATGCGTCGTAAATACGACGCTGAGCGTAGATCTGTAAATACAGTAGCTGGTAGTGATCTAAAAAGCTCACGCACTCGTCTTATTGAATTAATTAAAACAGGTGGTATTAATAAATGCTCACAAGTTTTATATAATAAATCCACGCTTTTCAACAACAGTATTTCGGATTTCAATAAAACAGAAATCAATAAAGCTGTAGAATCATGTTACGAAGAAACGTTTCTTAATGTTGTAAAAACAAAGAATGTAATTAAAGATGTGTACACTGAACCCAGCGAAACGGCCGGCTCGTCAAATTTTGATACACAAAATATAAATGGATTATCTAAAGGCACATTCATGACAACACTACCTCTTTTACAATATGATGTACAACTTAGGCCTACACCTAATATACTTAAACGGTCGCGCAAACACATTCCTGATGCAACAAAGAGTTCGGATACACTAAAAAGCGACATGAAATCCAAATTACCACAAACTCCAGCTATAACCCCTATTAAATCGTTGCCCTTTTCACCAAGCCAGTTCCTTAAATCGCCTTGTCTCACAACATTTGAAGATATGAATTTGCCAGCGAGTACACCAGTGACTAAAATTTATAACCGTGTAGGAATGGAAATTAAAAAAGAGTTGGAAACCACATCAATTGAAACACCACATAAAAGTAAGTAATTTTATATTTTATTGTACTTATCAATAAAATTTGTAATTGCATTTTCATAGGTTTAATTGGCCCACGTACTCCAACTCCATTTAAAAATGCTCTTGCTGCTATTGAGAAAAAGTTGGACGGACGCTCTTACGTACCGTCTAGTCCTTCGAGTTTGGCTGAAGATCTTGCAGAAATTATTAGTGAAGAACAGTTGAATGACTCTGAGGTCAATATCAGCAAATCCGATAATAGATGCGATAACATATCGAGTACAGAATGCTCAAATACCCTTGCTAATATAAGTTTGCGTTCGCCTGCACCAAAGCGAGCCAGAAAATCATTGCTTCCCAGTTGGAATGTTAACTTCTCACAATATGGGAAAAAAGTGCAACCGTTTGAAACAGAGACACCTAGCAAATTTCTTACGTCGGGACAATCTGTTACACATTTATCCCCAAGTAACATAATTGAGGAAAATTTAAGCAGTGAACATGACCTGTTATTTGATGAGGGCAAAAAAGAAAATAGACCATACGGTCAAAGGTTTCGTGCCATTTCTAATGAGCATATTTTGGATCCAAAGTGGGCACGAGTTGCATGCGGCAAAACCAAAGATCAAATTTTTATGGAGAAACAAGCATATGCATGTCTTCAGAATCTCGACTTAATGCCGCGATCGTTAAATTTTGATAAACAAAAATAAAAAATAATAAAAAAAAAATGCTGTAATATATAGGAAGTATAATTGAGAAATGTTCACACTTAGCATGTACAAAATTATAAGGAAATAAAATGAGTTTCCCCATTGATATTTGTATTCACTTACATACATTTACATAGATGAAGAACGCATCTATTTTAAAAAAGTAATTTATGACATTCCATCGAGTCGGCCAGAGTAAAATAGAATATTGATGTTCATACAAACTAACCTCATTTTTCGTCAAACTTTTGTATTACTTACGAAGCTGGGAATACATAGACTACGTGGTACTGAATAAGTCACCTACACTAGAGTAAGCAAAAGAAGACTTTGGATAGTCAGTGTATTATTAATTTACTATTGGTTCTGTTCAGGCATCCCTTCTGCGCACTCAACGACTGACGTGCAGATAGAAATAGGTACATACATACATACATACATATGTATGTATGTATGTAAGTAGATAAGCGTCACATGTGTGGACTCTAAACATAAGCAAATGAATTGTGATCCTGATTCGATAGATTATGAATATGAAAGAGACGAAAGATGACCCTTACAAACTCAGCGATAGATTAATATACATATGTATGTAAGACACCAATGCTGAACTTTATAGTCAGCAGTAGATACACTAGTAATTGCTGACTTTGAAGAATAAAACTTAATATTAACTGAACACCGCAGTCAAGTATACATATATGTATGTATGTACATATGTACACACATGTGTACATACATACATACATATGTAAGTTCATTCAGCTTCGTTGAAGGCGAGAGTTACCAATCGAACACCCCTCTCTTTCTACACACCGTGTAAAGGAAACAGCAACAGCAGCAAGAGTAACAGCAGCAGCGGATGTTAAGTGGGGCACAAATAAGCATAGACGAATCATAAAATATAAGCCTACATGAAGACTAGAATAAAAAAGACAGCAGTCAGAACTCAACATTGAAACCAAACAGACGTTCTTTATTTATTTTAAGACATACATACGTATATGCATGTGTAAGTATATGTATTCAATACACCACAGAGAAGACTTGTGGTAATTCGAGCGTATGCATAAAAAAACAGAAATAGAATATTTCCAACTACAGTCGAATCTGGTTTTACCGACTCCGCTTAAAGCGTTCGACCGGTTATTATTATAATTCTATTATTCCGACAATATTTTTCACATTTCAACCAACTATTACGACGTTCCGAAAAAAATACAGCGAAATAATAAAATGAAAGCATTTAAGCATGAAATGACGCTATTAGAAATATGTACATATACATACAGTATGTCTATTAATTGTTTGCAAAACAAAAAAAGTCGCAGAAGTTCAACTTTAACATCATATTTATTACGAAAGGCATTTTTTTTCAGTATTTTTTTTTACATTACTTTTGTTTCATCTATCCTTAACGAAAATAATTAACAAAAACAATAAGAATAACAACGAAAACATACAAAATAATTCAAAACAAAAAAAACAGCAAATATCAGCTGTTTATTAATTCTTTGCAAAATGCAAACATTTGTTGAAAGAAGACAAGAAAAAGCTAACGGGACATCAAAATTAAATGCGGCTCGTCGCGTCTGTTTTCACAAGTCTTCCGTGAATTCATTCGTTTTAAAAAAGTCTTGGAATCACTACCACTTCTCATAAAATTTGAATTTTTGCAATGCCTGGCAAACGCACCGATGACAATTTGATACAATTAGTGTATTTTAATTATATCAAAGGAAAGACCATCAAGGAGTTAGCTGAAATGTTTGATATTAAGCTTAGAACAGTTTATAATATTATTAATCGGGCAGAAAAAGAAAATAGACTGGAACTAAACAGCTCTAAAGGCAGACCAGCAAAGCTCTCTCGACGGGATTGTTCACATATTCTAAAGACCGTGGAAAACAAACCACAAACAAGCCTCAGAGAGTTGGTGACGGACATTAAATTAAACCTTCAAAAGACAATGTGTCCCGAGACTGTGAGAAAAGTTCTTAATTTACACAAATACTCCTCACATGTGGCAAGGAAAAAGCCGATGCTGTCTGATGTAAATATTCAGAGACGTCTGACCTTCGCAAGACTTCATATTGACTGTCCTCCCGACTATTGGAATAACGTAATCTTTTGCGACGAGACTAAGATAATGTTATTCTATAATGATGGCCCTGGAAAAGTTTAGCGGAAACCAAAAACAGCCCTCCACGCCAAAAACATTGTGCTCACTGTTAAGTTTGGCAAGCTTTCAATCATGGTGTGGGGCTGTATTTCTTCGAAAGGTGTGGGAGAGCTACGAATATTCAACGATATAATGACGAAGGAATTTTATTTGGATATTTTGAAGAAAGAATTGACAGAAAGTGCGCACAACTTTGGCTGCATTGATCCAGAAAACCCTAGCAAGCTCAAATATAAGATGTATCAGGACAATGATCCCAAGCACAAATCGCTGCTGTATCGCACTTGGCTGCTTTATAACTCCAGCAAAGTTATTGACACCCCACCCCAGAGCCCGGATATCAATCCGATTGAGAATTTATGGGCACTACTAAAGAAAAAAGTAGCCAAACGATGCCCTAAGACAAAAAACGAATTAATTTGTTGCATACACGAGGAGTGGCGCAAAATTCCTCAACACTACGACATAAATGCCCTAATATTGTCGATGTCGCGACGCCTCAGAGAAGTAATTGAAGCTAATGGTGGGCATACCAAATATTAGCCAATTTCATAATCATCTTTAAAAGAAAAAGATCTCCTAATATTAATGTTTGCATTTTGCAAAGAATTAATAGACAGCTGATATTTGCTGTTTTTTTTGTTTTGAATTATTTTGTATGTTTTCGTTGTTATTCTTATTGTTTTTGTTATTTATTTTCGTTAAGAATAAATGAAACAAAAGTAATGTAAAAAAAACAAGTAAGAACGTTGCAGTCGGGCGTTACCGACTGCGGAATATTCATTCACAGTCCCAACGCTGCCTTACATATATAACTAATTTTGGGTGGTCAACCCGAGTATATTTTAAATTTCAAGTCTCTAGCGCTAATAGTAATCAATATAAAGCAGGGCCTGAACCCATTAAAATTGGGGAATCATAGAGAACTATTCCCGTTTATATCTCGTACATCTTTAGAGCTAGACTCTCCAAATTTTGCATATAGATACATGGGTATTTTATATAATTTTGATTTTTGTTATATTTTGAATATCGACTCAAAAATTTACCGAATTCTCTTTTTAATTTTAGTTGCAAATGTAGCACTGTGAATGAGCTGGTATTTCTTAAGAAATGACCAAAATTCAATAGAAATGTAGATCATATTTAATAAACAAAATATTTGGCCAATTAGCAAACGCACCTGCAAGCAGCAAGCTAGCAGCGGAGCAGAGCGTTTTTCCTATACGTATGCACACATTGATCGGTTATTCTCTGCATACAGTCATATGCATATGTATGTATGTATATACATACATATAAAAACATGTCTTCTAGCATATTCTAAGAATTGATTCATGAAATTTTCAGCCGTTACTTTAGCTTACTTTTGTCAGATGACGCTCTCGAAGTGAAGCTATTTCGCTTTAGCTACCGTCTAATTGTATATTGCAGTGGCGTCGATGATAAATGCTATGAAAGTTGCGCTGGAATAGCGCGGGTTCTAATCTCGCTGATGTCAAGTTTTTTAAATGTCTTTTTATAAATTAGTTATTTTATTGGGAAAATGATAGCTTAAATGACAAACACATAAAATTTTCGTTATTAGTAAAATATTTTTTATAAGTTTTTATAAGTTAAATTTTATTTTTGCTAAAATAACCCACAAATGCTTATACGTACATACATACATACATACTTACAAATGTATGTATTCGTCTGCACACACAATTTCAGTATGCCAGCGTTTTTTACGCGTGTGCAAATGTGTATGTATGTATGTATATATTTTAAATGCGTATTCGAGCAGTTCTAAGAATCTCAATTGCGATTGAATTGTCTTTGAATTTTCAGCCGCTACTATGGTTTTTGTTTACTATAGGTGCTGTAGCTGTAAAGTTTGTTGTTAGTTATATTGCGTAAGATCGGGGCAGTGGCGCTGTTAGCAGAGACTCTGCGCATTGTGTCAGAAGTCCGCGGTTCGAATCTCTTCTTTTATTTTTTTTGACAAACATGCTGTTTGATTGTGGTGCAGGTTCGAACCCCGCGGGATTTTTTTTTAAATCGAAATTTATATTGTTTTAATATATTTTATATTTTTTAAATTTCTTAAAAATGTTTCGTTTTGTCTTATTAATGCCTATTAAGCTTATATACATATATATGTGAGTGACACACGCATATGAATTTTGCATTTGGCCGCTGCAAATGTCGATTTGACACGCCCCTAGTGGGCGTAGATTGAGGTGCAGGTTCGAACCCCGCGGAAAACTTTTTCGTTTTAATTTAATTTATATTTTTTAATATTCTTAAAAATGTTTCTTTCCTTATTATCAATACCTATTAAGCATATTTATATATATAGGTGGCATACGCATATGAATTTCGCTATTGGGCGTCTAAAATCTGTTTTGCCCCGCCCCCAGTGGTCGTAGACCCATAATTTTTGGCCAGTTCTTAGAATGAGCTTAAGGCTACGTAACTGTAAAATTTACACGCTTAGAATCAAAAAATGTGAAAATTACAGGGTATTTTTTGATATGCCACGCCCCCAAAGACGCGTAACAATTATTTTTGGGTCATCGATAGAGGAGATTATCAGTAACTCAACTACCCAAATTTAAAGCTTCTAGCTCTAAAACTGTAGGAGATATAAACTTTTGCGGTTTGCCACGCCCCCTATGGGCGTAGATATATCCGCCATAGCTTATTGATCTTGGGTCGTCAACCCGAGTATACGTACCAAATTTCAAGTCGCTAACATCAATAGTGCTCAAAATATAGAAGAATTTGGAAAATCAATATATACTTAGATCCGATTTGCCACGCCCCCAGTGGGCGGGGATATATAGTTTTTTCTTCGGTCTTTATAGAATCGTAACATTTACTTACGTGCCAAATTTCAGCATTCTAGCTTTACAACTTTAGAAGATACAGTTTTACTCGATTTGCCACGCCCCCAATGGGCGTAGATATATCCGCCATATCTTTTTGATCTTGGGTGATCAACACGAATCTACATTTTAAATTTCAGCTCTCTAGCTCTTCAACTAATATGATTTCTGGCATACAGGAAAATGCATTTTCCGATTTGCCACGCCCCTAGTGGGCGTATATGGAAAATTTTTACACTTTATAAATCGGAGACATATACGAGTATATGTTCCAAGTTTCAAGTCTCTAGCTTCAATAGCCGCGAAAAATATTGCATTCATACGGACAGACGGACGGACAGCAAGACGGACATTGCACAAAACCAATATATTCATATCACTTCGTGAATGAATATAAAAATTCTGAAAAAAAGTGCCGTTCGTAATAAATATGATGTTAAAGATGAACTTCTGCGACTTTTTTTGTTTTGCAAACAATTAATGGACATACTGTATATATATGTATGTACATACGTACATATGTATGTACAGTGGGTCACAGCTTATTTCGTGCAGCAGTATAGTAAAATTTTAAAGCCGTATTCCCGCTAAACCAATAAAGATATTCCAAAAATTTAAATGAGATCTTATTTATCAGTCATTCATTATTTATAAAGGCACTTCATTATTTTTCTATTCTAACAAATAGCTTTTAAAACTAAAGAAAACTAAAAAAAACTGGCTTTTTCCATGTCACAGCTTGTTTCGTGAACTGCACTTTCAATGACTTTATTGACCAAATTTTGGTGCTTTAGTCGCGGTTTTCAGTTTTACCTAGTATTATTATGTTTAAGCTAGTATTATTTCTATTTAATGGGTCTGGACACACTGAAAATAAGTGTTTTATTGGGAATTACAAAAATGAGTCCACGTACTACGATCGAACTGCGAGAATTAGTCCTTTCTCACTTTAAAAACGGCAAGTATCAGCGCGATATTGCTAAAATTGTGGAGCTGAGTCCAAGTACTGTACAGTACATCATCCAGCGCTGTGTTCGGGAAAATCGAGTGGCAGACATAGATCGAAATGCACCCAAAAAATTTTTCACTGACTCTGAGGAGAGGTTTATTGTCCGAAAAATCAAAGCCAACACAAAAATGTCTGCACCAAAACTGACGGCTGATGTTCATATAATATGGGAAAACAATGTTCCGTAGAAACCGTTCGTCGGGTACTACCAGATCACAACTTTAATGGCCGAGTAGCACGAAAGAAGCCGCTTATAAATACTGCATACTGAATACCACTGTATGTATTTATCAGTGATCAGTGCCCTTTGCTTATGTAACAGCAACACAAATGCAGCTGAGAGAGAGAGAGAGAGAGAGACAATTGTTTCTATTCCATGAGATACTATTAAATTTCAATTTTTTTATTATACCCTGAACCCATTGAAAATGGGAAATCAGGGTATAATGGTTTTGTTAAAATGTATGTAACAGGCAGAAGGAAGCGTGGCAGACCCCATAAAGTATATATGTATATACTTGATCAGGGCCACGAGCTGAGTTGATTTACCCCTGTCCGTCCGTCCGTCCGTATGTTTGAACGCGTCGATCTCAGAAGATATAAGAGCTAGAGACTTGAATTTTATTTTCGTAGGTCCGTATATTGTACGCGCATATCGAGTTAATTTCAAAAAATCGATAACTATCCCCGTTTTTTTGTTATCGATTAAAAAGCTAATCGAAAATCAGTTAAAAAATTATTTTCTACATCCTTACAGCTAGAGTCTTTAAATTTAAAATGTAGATTCATATGTAGTTTTAAGAATTTCGATTTTTGTCATATTTCACCCCTACCTTTAAAATCAACCCCCTTCCTTACATGTTTGCAAAAACCGTATTTTACGTACTAGAGACTTGTGCTTTGGCTAATACACACATTTAAATGTTATTATTACGGTCTGAAAGTTTTATGAAGACTATCCGTCCACAAAAAAAGTTATTAAGCAATTAGGTTCCCATAAACCCACACTGCAGCCCATGTATGCTTATACGTGCGTGCGTATAAGCAAAAAAGCGAGGAATTACTGAAACTGAAATATCAGTTCCTGGAAGGGTTCAGGGGTTACTTGTTTTTTATTCGTTTTGGTTAAAAAATTAATTTGTTTTATATTAAAGACAATTACGAACACGGCAACCACAAAAAAAAAAAAAAAACAAAAAATAAGGTATTTTTGTTCTTTGGGTTAAAGCGTTCTCCTGGTATAACGACGTAAAATCGTCGGTCCCTTGAGCGTTATAACCGGATTCCACTATTTTCGATATAATGCTGTTTCTGTAAAAAAAAAATGTGTTACGTCGTGGCGCAGTCTAGGTAGTCTTTTTTACCACATGTCTTCTTTCATATCTATGCACAAATTAAAATATTGCATAAGATGAAGAGAGAGGCACCATCCTTCTCATGAAATAAACTGAAATAAAATGCATAATATACAAGTTGTGCATGCAATATACAAGTAGAAACATACGATGGAGGTCACAGAAGTACGCAACCTAGAAAACAAGAAAATTGGGAATATTTTAGGAGCGAACTAAAGCAATTCGAATGAATCGTGGATGTGTGAACTGGTGCATTGCCTTGATGAAATAACACTTTTTATTTTCACAAAATGCTTGGTTTTGCTTTTAAAAGGTAATCAATAAGAATTTTCGCTCAAACATCCCAAAAAACAGACGCCATAACCTTGCCTGCGGTTGGAACTGTCGAACTGTCTTCGCCTTTGCACAAGACTCTCCCCACCCTTTCAGACCACTATTTTAACTGCATGTTTGTCTAAAGTGTCGATTGTTGGACCCATGTATCATCCATGGTTACATATCGACAAAACTCGGCTTTATTATTTTGAAACATAGCTTGCAAATAACTGTCGACCGTTTCTCGTTGTCTGAAAATATGTGTCTTTTCTTGACCCTTTACGAAAAGATTTAGCGAGCAACGGATTTACCGGTTTTTTCTATTCTGGTTGTTCCAAGACCGTTTCGTCGTGTTCAATAAAGCAAACGTCTGTTTTTCAGACGAAATATATTAATTGCGATCGTGAATTGAGTGTGTGAAGTTGTGAAATATTTGTTGTGCAAAATGAGAAGAGACTTGAATAAAAAAGTGCACCAATTCTTTATAAAAAAATAAATTTAAAGACCGTTTGCGTTGAGTTTTTCGGTAAAATGTTCTTTTGCTGACCCTCATTGTGCGAGCGTTTCTCGTTCCGCTCTTTACGCACTGATTGTTGAAAACCCGACAACGGTTTGATCAACGAAACGAGCTCAACAGAACACATAAATGAGACAGCAAGTGTCTCTTGCGCGAGCGATAGAGTCCGATCTTTTTCGGTTTTGCTCGCAACAAGAGCGCAATAAGAACAAGTAAGAGTGGTCTAGTCGAGACTGCTCGACTAGGAGATACCCTGAACCCTGCAAAGTACTGATATTCCAATCATTCTACACCCATACGCATGCATCCATACGAACGCATAAACACGCGCTCTGCGAACTGCGCAGTTACCAGTTACTGCGCTTGGGCTGCCGTGTGGGCTTTATTATGAGAATTTATTTGTTGAATAAATCTTTTTGTAGTGGGACTATCTTCATGATAACATTCAAATGTGTGTATATGCCAAAGCACAAGTTGCTAGTACTTGATATACGTTTTTTTTTTTAATTTGGGGCGAAGGGGGCGTGGTATCTAAAATCTGTAAATGACAAAATCTTTGTTTTTATCACATAAATCTACACAGTAAATCTGAAATCCACGTGTGCCTATACATGCGTGTGTATGTGTGTGTGCATGTGTAAGTAGAAATGAAGCGACGATCTCGTAGTCGAGCAGTCTCGACTAGAGCTTTCATACTTGTTTTTCAAGCACATGCACTAACCATACAACACATACACACCTACACACGCACGTATAAGCGGGCATGGGCTGCAGTGTGAGCTTGTGTCTATCTGCCAAAGCACAAGTCTCTAGTATTTGAAATACGCTTTTTGTAAATTTGGAGGGAAGCGGGTGGACTTTGGGGGTAAGGGTGGAATATAACAAAAATCGAAATTCTAAAAAAAAATATACGAATCTATATTAAAAATTTGGAGAGTCTAGCTACAAAGATGTAGGAGATATCATTTTTTAACTGGTTTTCGATAAGGTTTTTAATCGGTAACAAAATAACGGAAGTAGTTATCGATTTTTGAAAAAAAAAAACTTGATATGCGCGCTCACTATACGGACCTACGAAAAAAATTTCAAGTCTCTAGCTCTTATATCTTCTGAGATCGACGCGTTCATACATACAGACAGACAGACAGACGGACAGGGCTAGATCGACTCAGCTCGTCGCCCTGATCAAGTATATAAATACTTTATGGGGTCTGCCACGCCTCCTTCTGCCTGTTACATACATTTAACAAAACCATTATACCCTGATTTCCCATCTTCAACGGGTTACGGTATAAAAACTAAACTTTAAAACAGTAACATATTTATATATCGAAAATCAGACTGTTTTTTAAGCTTAATTTGAATACTGATAGACATAGAGATTTCAGATTTACTGTGTAGATTTATGTGATCAGGACAAAGATTTTGTAACTTACAGATTTTGGATACCACGCCCCATTTCGCCCCAAATTAAAAAAAAAACGTATATCAAGTACTAGAAACTTGTGCTTTGGCATATACACACATTTGAATGTTATTATCACGTTCTAAAAGTTTAATGAAGATAGTCCCACTACAAAAAAATTGATTTAACAAATAAATTCTTATAATATGGCCCACACGGCAGCTCAAGCGCAGTAACTGGTAACTGCGCAGTTCGCAGAGCGCGTATTTTTGCGTTCGTATGGATGCATACTATGGGTGTGTGCATGTCATTTTGTATATGTGCATGAAAGAAGTGTAGAATGATTGGAATATCGGTACTTTGCAGGGTTCAGGGTATCTCCTAGTCGAGCAGTCTCGACTAGAGCACTCTTACTTGTTATACACTGAACTCATTGAAAATGGGAAATCAGGGTATATATTCTTGATCAGGGTGACGAGCTGAGTTGATTTAGCCTTGTCCGTCTGTCTGTCCGTCCGTCCGTCCGTATGTATGAATGCGTCGACCTCAGAAGATATAAGAGCTAGAGACTTGAATTTTTTTTCGTAGGTCCGTATATTGCAAGCGCATATCGAGTTTGTTTCCAAAAAATATATATTATCGTTTGAAATTTAAAATTTTGTTTTTTGTTTTCGGAAGCTAAGGCATAATTGATTTATGAAAAAATGTGAAAAATAAATAACTTACTGCTAAAGAAAAATCACATTGAAATAAATAAATAGTCTTGTCCGATTTGCCGTTGGAGCAGTTGAGTAAAATTAAAATTATTTTTTTATATTACGATGAGTTTGTTGTTGTAACCTGAGATTAGTTCTATAATACTATAATAAGCCCACATTGCAGCCAATGCGTGCGTGGTGTGTGTGCTGTGTGACCATGTGTTGTTTTTTGTGTAAGCAGAAAAGATACGACGAATGACTGATATATCGGCTCCCCAAAGGATTAGAGCTTTCTTACTTGTTTTATTTTAAAAGAATTCTTCGATGAATTATATTATTTTAATATTTTATTTTTGTATAACTGTGATTTATTTGATTATTATGATAAAAAAAAACTAGGTGTATTTTTAGTTGCGACAGATATTGGTATATTAATATTATTCATTTCTATTTTGTACATACGCTCCGCTTACATCTACAGAGTAGCATAACTTAATAATGTAAGGGGCGTACATTTTTAATACGATAAATTTCTTGCATTTTAACGTTTGCGCTCTCTACTTACATACACTTTATATTTAGAAGACCTAATGTTCCTTGAAATATCAATGTTAATAATTTTTTATACCGTGAATAAATATAATATGTAAATTTCAGGGTTTTTTTTCAGAATGGAGTGCTAAAATAAAGTTCCTTATCGGGAGCTACTTGCAACCTCTATAAAAACCTAGGTGGTCCAGATTTTAACGAGTCTGAAGGAGGAAGCTGTGGAGCAGGCGAGTGCTGTCCTTGTCTTAGAACGTCAAATGGCGAGCTCGAACGTTGAATCATGTGGCGAAAATTGTTTTCTGGTAGTTGATGCTATTTTAGAAAATACATTTGGATATTAAAAATATTTTTAAAAATGTATCAAAAGTAATCACCTGTAAATCGCGTAAAGCTAACACACCAGCTGCATTACTGATGATATGCGGAGTTGGTCCATCTCCTAAATCAAGCTGCAAACTTTCTGACACATCACTGTTGCTTTCAATTGGACAATTGCTGACACTACTCACGCAGCCACCAGTGCTGAGATGTAGTTGACCCAACGATGCAGTAGCCATGGCTACATCGGGCATCATATCGGAAAGATGCCCATTGCCAGAGTCTATGCCACAAGCACCTGTCTCGCCATTTCTGACCAAGTTTATAGCATTACTATGTGGAAATCGAAAATCGCCCTCTCTAATTAAGGCTGGCAAATCGTTACGATGATGCACTGATGTCGATAGCCGAGCGTAGCTTGTCTGAAGGGCCAAGCTAGAATTGTCTGTTAAAAGACTTGTGACACCAAGTAGGCTGTTTGGGTGCTGACGGGGGAAAGTCATATTTCGACTGTAACATTCATGTACACCATCTGCTCCGCACGCAGAAGATACTGATGAGGCCATTGATGAAGTCGACAAAAATGAAGCGGACACTGCTGTTGGACGTAAGGAACCGGTCGCTGCCGGTGAGGGTGGCGGACTTTGATCTTCATCTTCTAATAGACATTCCTCCGCTTGTATGGTTGATGGGACACCGTTGCAGTCATCTCTATCCCCATTGTTTGTTAATATGGAAGTTTCAAGCAGGTCTGATACTTCATCTGGTAGATTAAACTCTCTAACGACTCGAAGACGAATTTGACGGTCGATTTCATGTTTTGATGAAAGTGGCAGAAGTAGTGCCCGTTGACACATTGGCGATTGGCGGAGCTTATGCTCACGCTTACGCATCGCTGCAAGTGTATGGCTATCTGGTGGTGGAATAGCAATAGCGTCGATTTTTTCGCTATTATCCCCACTAATACTGCAAGTGACGCCAGGTGCAAAGCTGCTATTCGAAGAAGAGTTTATCCGCGAAACCATGTAAAGGGTATCTGGAATGTCGGGGAAATGTCGAGATCTACGCATACGCATGAGTTCAAGTTGATGGTGTGATGATGCCATTCGATCTTCTAAAAGAGTTTTTACTTCCTCAAAGTACGGCATGAAAAGACGTGGTCGTACAAAAAGACCTTGGTTTTTGCCTCCTCGAATCCAAGCATTTATTCGTAAGTTTTCACGATCGTCACCAATCATATGTGATGGCGGTGTGCTAACGAGACCGCGGCGTATAGCTTGACAGAGAACTTCACTATTTGGCGGTAAAACATGATCCATTCTTACCAATGGCAGTAGTTCGGCAAGTATTTCGCGCAGCTCAACGTCACTTAAGTCCCGCTTTCTGACACCCTTCCTCGCTACAGAGTGAGCAGTATGCGATAAAAGGTTTGGCTCGCGATCCTCCATGCGCCGGATAAGCTCTTGCTCCCCCCACTTTAGTACAGCTTGTAGTACTTCTAATTCGGATGCTTGTAAGAAGTTGCTTTGTAATACATGAACCAACTGTGATTTATCTAACTGATTCAGCACTGGTGAAGCGCTAATTGCGGAAAATTCTTCGCGCAAGTACTGACATGCTTGACGAAAAACCCAAGCAGAGCCATGAGGCTGACATCCCCACTTTAAGACCATTGATAATGTATCAAGTGACAACCACTCAAGTATTAAGTCCTCACAACCTTGCGCTAAGATATCAAGTTCAAGAAACCTGCCTATTTGGTATAACTCCATTGCTTCCTCAAGAGTAGTTGGTCGTACACGACCAGTATTAGTCAATGCATGCACTTCACCCAAGGAACCCGCCGAGCATCCAGTTCCAGCACCTCGAAGTATGAGAGCTAAATCAACTGTATCTAAATATATAGCGTGTAGTAGAACACGAGCATATCTTTTCGGTATGACGGTCTCATCAAGAACAATGCGCGTGGGTACGTGTATAGAGCGCTCCACGTACTCGTCAATATTACGCGTTCGGCGGGCAATAAGATTACGAAAAAATGGAGAACGCGCACTTAATATAGCTTTATGACACGGAAGCTCCAGTTTTGGCCGAAAGCCGTACTCAGAATTGATCGATTCTTGTCGTAAATAATCATTTCCACTTTCCGCTGTGAACACGAGTGCTGCGTCTGCATAATCGCCTGTTTCTAACAAATAGCGAAGATCATGTTCAAGGGGGTTAGGTGTGCCAAAATCGTCACCTAGTTGTCGCAACAAATTGATATTTACGGTCGGGTCATGTGCACAGAGATCACCCGTATATAAATAACGTAACAATATAGAAAATATTTTTACATCAATAGGTGACGTAGGAAGTTCGAGACATATGCGTGCCCCAAATCCTGGGCAACCAGAAAGCAGGTCTCGAAAATATGTACAACGTGAAGATAATATAGAACGATGCACAGGAAAAATAGATCCACGAAATACAAGGTCACAATCAGTACAGAGATTTAAATCGTAAAGAGCAGCCAAGTCTTGTTTATATGTAGCAGCTGGCGGACGCGCTAATTCTGCTTGTACCTGATTAATACAACAAAAAAAAAAAAATTAGTGCTGGTTTTATTTAATAATAAACTTTCAATTACCGATAAATCTCTTAATGCAGCCAATGCTTCGAACTCCTCACAGAGAGCTGCCAACTCAAGAGGCGTCCACTCAGACACAAAGTCACGTAAGACACGCGCATGATCGCAGGCTTTTGATGACCGTCGACGACGTATAAACTTCCGTTTGAGCGTCGCAAAACCCGTCACTCGCTTTCGCCTTTGATCACGATGATAATGCGCGCCGCTATAAGCAAAACTTGCGCCAGGGTTTTCAGTGATACCATTTGAACTTGTTGACCCCACACTTCCATGGTTTGACGCCGCAAGTGCATTTCCATTTTCAGTGGTGGTACTTGCGATTTCAGTATTTGGGGCCATTGGGTAACCAACGTTGGATGTGTTTGAACCCATTTCCTTCCTTAGGTCTGGAATTTGTTCACTCAAATTTATTTAACGTATTAACCACTTTTTCACGATATTTAGTTTTTTCTTCATCTTATCAATTGCGCAAATTGAATCTGCCGAGTTTCTGTAAATAAATAATTACCATTTTATAAGATTATCATAAAACAAGTAAGAGGGCTCTAGTCGAGACTGCTCGACTAGGAGATACCCTGAACCCTGCAAAGTACTGATATACTGATATACGTTTTTTTTGGGCGAAGGGGGGCGTGGTATCAAAAATCTGTAAATTGCAAAATCTTGGTATTTATCACATAAATCTACACAGTAAATATGAAATATCTAGGTCTAACAGTATTTTAATTAAGCTTAAAAAACAAAGTCAGATCTTCGATTATTATCGATAAAAAAGAAATGGAATGAGTTATCGAAAAAATATGATAAACTCGTATTGCGTATGGTATACACGAGTATACATGTAAAATTTGAAGTCTCTAGCACTTGTAGTTTGGCAGATCTCTGCGTTCATACGGACGGACGGACGGACAGACAGACTTTATGGGGTCTGCCACGCCTCCTTCTGCCTGTTACATACATTTTCACAAAAACATTATACCTTGAATTCCCATTTTCAATGGGTTTAGGGTATAAACAGCGTTAAGATTCTCTGCTCTTTAAGCATTTCGTCTCTCATTTAAAATAAAATGTAAGCTTGGACGTCCGAATTGTAACTGGGATCGACATTGGTATTGATGAGTGTTAGTCCCTTTAATTACTAATTTACTTCTATTCCACTATTCGATTGGCTTAAAGTATGGCGAAAGAGAGGCACTGCCTTTGACATTAAAAATCTTGATCCAACCATTAAGCACGGTGGAGGTGGCGTAATGGTGTGGGGGTGAATGGTAGAAAGTGGAGTGAGCAATTTGGTTTTTATTGACTCCACAATGGACCATATGGATTACCTCTACATAATAAAAAAACAATTTGCACCAAAGCTCCAGACAATTGGGTCCTCCAACATGACAATGACCCCAAACACAGGGCCCACAATGTCAAGCTCTGGTTGCTTTATCATACTCGACACCAGCTTCATTCACTGCCCCAGTCACCGGACCATAGAGCATCTATGAGATTTTTTTGAGCGCAGAATCAGAGAGCGAATAATTACCTCAAAGGACATGCTCGAATCGGTCCTGATGGAGGAGTGGCTCAAAATTCCGGTTGATTTTACACGGAAATTAGTGGCATCAATGCCAAAACGGTTGGAAGAGACAAAGAAGAGGAAGAGGTATTCAACCTCATATTAATTTTTTCATTGAAAATAAGTTATTATACCCTGAACCCATTGAAAACACACACATTTTAATGTAATAATCACGGTCTAAAAGTTTTATCAAGATTGTCCGTCTACAAAAAAAGATATTAAACAATTAAGTTCTCAATATAAGCCCACATGGCAGCCCATGCCTGTTTATACGTGCGTGCGTATGTTTGTATGTGTGTGTGCATGTGTTAGTAGAAGTGAAACGACGAATTATTGAAATAGTTACTGGAATGGTTCAGGGGATCTCGAAGTCGAGCAGTCTCGACTAGAGCTTTCTTACTTGTTTTTCTTTTGTTTTTTTATTTTGTTTGCATACTTTTTATACCCTGAACCCATTGAAAATGGGAAATCAGGGTATAATGGTTTTGTTAAAATTTATGTAACAGGCAGAAGGAGGCGTGGCAGACCCCATAAAGTATATATATTCTTGATCAGGGCGACGAACTGATATGATCTAGCCCTGTCCGTTTGTCCGTCCGTCCGTATGTATGAACGCGTCGATCTCAGAAGATATAAGAGCTAGACTTGAATTTCTTTTTCGTAGGTCCGTATACTGCACGCGCATATCGAGTTTGTTTTTAAAAAACGATAACTATTCCCGTTATTTTGTTATCGATTAAAAACCTTATCGGAAATCAGTTGTAAAATTATAATTATAATTATAATTTGAAATGTAGATTACTATGCATTTTTAGGAATTTCGGTTTTTGCCATATTTTACCCCTCACCTTCCAAAGCACCCCCTTCCCCACAAGTTTGCAAAAGTCGTATTTCAAATACTAAAGACTTGTGCGGTGGCACACACACATTTTAATGTTATAATCATAGTCTGAAAGTTTTATCAAGATTGTTCGTCTACAAAAAAAGTTATTATATAGTTAACATAGTAAGCCCACACTGCAGCCCATGCCTGTTTATACGTGCGTGTGTATGTGTGTGTGCATGTGTAAGTAGAAATGAAGCGCCTAATTATTGAAATACTAGTTCCTTGAAGGGTTCAGGGGATCTCGTAGTCGAGCAGTCTCGACTAGAGCTTTCTTACTTGTTCTTGTTGAATTTTCGTTGTTTTTGTCTTATTCTAAATATAACAACAACAAAAAAAACAGTTTTATATTATTAAAAAAATTGTTGATAAATGTGTGTTATTAAATAGTTTATCATTAAAGAATATAATATTGATCATAAAACTACAGCTTTAAATTTCAAGTCTCTAGCTCTTATATCTTTTAAGGTCGAGGCGTTCATACATACGGACGGACGGACGGGCATACAGACGGACAGGGCTAAATCAACTCAGCTCGTCGCCCTGATCTAGAATATACATATATACTCCTTTTCCTTTTGCCTGTTACATACTTTTAACAAAACCATTATACACTGATTTCCCATATTCAATGGGTTCAGGGTATACAAAAATTTTGTAATTTAAAGACATTGGATACCATAATATGGCCTCTTCGCCCCGACTAGGAGACATTATACCCTGATTTCCCATTTTCAATGGGTTCAGGGTAAGAAAGCGAAGTAAAATTTTCGATTATTATCAATCAAAAAGAAATGGGATGAGTCATTGAAAATATATGATAAACTTGTACTGCGTATCTTGAGCTCTAATATCTTCTGAGACCTCGACGTTCATACGGACGGACGGACAGACGGCTATGGCTACATCAACTCAGCTCGTCGCCCTGATCAAGAATAAATATTTTATGGGGTCTGCCACGCCTCTTTCTGCCTGTATGCGTAATCGATAGAGGAAGTCAGTAACTTAACTGTCAAATTTTGAAGTTTCTAGCTCTAATACTATAGGAGATATAAGCTTTTGCTTGCCACGCCCGTAGATATTGGCGGAGATATATCCGCCATATCTTTTTCTTGGTCTTGGGTTATCAACTCAAGGATATATTCCAAATTTCAAGTCTCTAGTATCAATAATGCTTAAGATATATAAGGATTTGTTTAAATCACTGTATAGTCAGCCTCATAGTTAGGATCGTAACAGTAACTCACGTGCAACATTTGCGCTTTCTAGCCCCTTAAAACTGTAGAAGATACAGAAGATATTGATTTGCCACGCCCCAATTTGCGTAGGTATATCCGCCATATCTTTTTATACGCAGAAATCTTCTAAACTATAAATCCTAGAGACTTGGAATTTTACATACATACTCGTGTATACAAGCAGTACAAGTTTATCATACTTTTCGATAACTTGTCCCATTTCTTTTTTATCGATAGTAATTGAAACTTTGACTTTGGTTTTTAAGCCTAATTCAAATACTGTTAGACCTAGAGACTTGATTTACTGTGTAGATTTATGTAATAAATACAAAGACTTTGTGGTATTCAAAATCTATTAATAATTTTGAATACCACGCCCCCTTCGCCCTAAATTTGAAAAAAACGTATATCAAGTACTAGAAACTTATGTTTTGGCATATACACACATTTGAATGTTATTAACTCGTACTGAAAATTTGATGAAGATAGTCCCACTACAAAAAGATTTATTCAACAAATAAATTCTTATAATATGGCCCACACGGCAGCCCAAGCGTAGTCGCAGTTAGCACAGCACGTATTTATGCATGCGTGTGGATGCATGTGCATGTATGTATGTGGGCATAAAAGAAGCGTATAACAATTGGAACATCAGCTCTTTGTAGGGTTCAGGGTATTTCGTAGCGGAGAAGTCTCGATTAGAGCACTCTTACTTGTTGGTCTTGGGTGTCAGCGCGAGTATACATTCCAAATTTCAACACTCTAGTGTTCAGCTACTATGGTTTATGAGATACCGGAAAACGCATTTTCTGATTTGCCACGCCCCATCTTGACACATTATAATTCGAGGGTATCTGTTCGTATATGTTCCAAATTTCAAGTCTCTAGAATCAAAAGCGGCAAAAAAATTGCATTCATACAGACAGACAGACGGACAAGGATAATGTAATAGGCAGAAGGAGGCGTGGCAGACCGAATAAAGTATATATATTCGTGATTAGGGCGACGAGCTGAGTCGATTTAGCCCTGTCCGTCCGTCTGTCCGTATGTATGAACGCGTCGATCTCAGAAGATATAAGAACTAGAGACTTGAAGCTGAAGGTCCGTATATCGCACACGCATATCGAGTTTGTTTCCAAAAATCGATTACTACTCCCGTTTTTTTCGTTATCGATTAAAAACCTTATCGAAAAGATAAATAGATAGAGCTAGAGTCTTTAAATTTTAAACATAGATTCATTTGTATTTTATACTTATAATTTCGATTTTTATTATATTTCACCGCCACCCCCTAAAACACCCCCTTCTCACCAAGTTTTCAAAAAGCGTATTTCAAATACAAGAAAACACACACATATTAATGATATTATCACGGTTTGAAAGTATTATGAAGATTGTTTGTCTAAAAAAAAAGTATTGCAGCCTATGCGTGCCTATACGTGCGTGCGTATGTGTGTCTGCATGTGTAAGTTGAAATGAAGCGACGAATTATTGAAATCAGTTCCTAGAGGGGTTCAGGGGATCTCGTAGTCGAGCAGACTCGATTAGAGCTATCTTACTTGTTTTACAGTGTGTTTCTTTTATGTATTCTTAAATTAAATAAATAACAAAAAATAAATGTGTTGAAAATGTAATTTGATTTAGCATTAACATAAGCAAATATGTAATCTGGCAGCCCCATACAAAGAGTGTAACTGACATTTTACTCAGTTTATACCTTCACTCTCTATTAAACCTTTTAAGCCGAACCACGTCTTTGCTCTCGCTGGCATTGCATCGCCAATATTAACCCAGCATCTCTAACATTCGTTATGGGCCCAGAATAATCGCTATTGGGCTAAAAATATAAAAAGTGTCTAAGAGTCGTTTTATTTGTTGCTTAGTGATCAATATTATTATAATTAACGCGGAATTGCAAGCAAAATGAACATGTCGTACCAAATTGAAAAGCTTGATGAAAGTAATTATGGTGTGTGGCATATGGCCATGGAAAGTGTATTAGAGATGGCGGACTTATGGGAAGTTGTCTGTGGAAAATATGTGGACCAAGATGATGTAGCAGCCGCAAAATGTTACAAGGATGATAAGGAGGCAAGAGCATATATAACCTTAAACGTGAAGCCATCTCAGTTGATGCACATTAAAAGGTGCACAACAGCCGAAGACTTGCACTTGCCAGATGGACCGATTGTTGATCCGTTTAACCATACAGCAGGGAGATGACATCGTCGCCTTTATCAATTAATTTGTTGAGCTAATTGATAAATTGGCAGAGCTGGATATATGTAACTCTAAACGAGTTAAAGGTAAATATGCTATTGAGCAGTTTATTCAATACATGGGAGAGCTTTATCGTAGCTATAGTTACGCGCGATTCGATGCTGTAAAAATAAAATTAATAGAAGAGGGCACCTGAAAGTCAGAGATAAATTTGGGAACTGCGCAAGCGACTGTAAGTCAAAGAAAAGGAACGAAAAAAGGTACAACAGAAAGAGAGAGAACAAATAACAAGCAAGCAGTTTAATACACTGCTTTGCTGGGGAGCAGAAAAAGAGCAACATCTCATATGTGTTGCGACCGCAACATGTTTGTAAACGACGCTGAAAAAACAAGTAAGAAAGCTCTAGTCGAGACTACTATTTCAATAATTCGTCGCTTCATTTCTACTTACAAATGCTCACACACATACGCACTCACGTATAAGAAGACATGGGCTGCTGTGTGGGGCTTACTGTGGGAACTTATTTGTCTAATAACTAATTTTGTAGACGGTTTTTGCAAACTTGTAGGAAAGGGGGTGTTTTGAGGGGTGGGGGGTAAAATATGACAAAAACCGAAATTCCTAAAAATACTTATAAATCCACATTTAAAATTTGGAGACTCTAGCTCTAGAGATGTAGGATATATAATTATATCCTGAACCCATTGAAAATGGGAAATCAGGGTATAATGGTTTTGTTAAAATATATGTAACAGGCAGAAGGAGGCGTGGCAGACCCCATAAAGTATATATATTCTTGATCAGGGCGACGAGCTGAGTCGATTTCGCCCTGTCCCTCTGTCCGTCCGTATATATGAACGCGTCGATCGCAGAAGATATAAGAACTAGAAACTTGAATTTTTTTTCCTAGGTCCGTATATTGCACGCGCATATCGAGTTTGTTTCCAAAAGTCGATAACTACTCCCTTTATTTTGTTATCGATAAAAAACCTTATCGAAAACCATTATATTTCCCATATCTTTAGCTAGAGTCTCCAAATTTAAAAGGTAGATTCATGTGTATTTTTAAGATTTTCGGTTTTTGTAATTTTTTACCCCGCACCTTCCCAAAACACCCCCTTCCCTTCAATTTTGCAAAAAGCGTGTTTCAAATACCAGAGACTTGTGCTTCAGCACATACACACATTTTAATGTTATTAATACGGTCTGAAAGTTTTACCAAGATTGTCCGTCTACAATAAATGTTTTTAAACAAATAAATTCAAATGGTAAGCCCACACTGTAGCCTACGAGTGCTTATACATGCGTGCGTATGTATGTATGTGTGTATGCATGTGTAAGTAGAAATGAAGCGACGAATTATTGAAATATTAGTTCCTGGAAGGGTTCAGGGGATCTCGTAGTCGAGCAGTCTCGACTGGAGCTTTCGAATTTGTTTTTCAAGTACAAGCACTAACCATACAACACATACACACCTACACACGTACGTATAAGCGGGCATGGGCTGCAGTGTGAGCTTGTATCTATCTGCCAAAGCACAAGTCTCTAGTATTTGAAATACGCTTTTTGTAAATTTGGAGGGAAGCGAGTATAATGGTTTTGTGAAAATGTATGTAACAGGCAGTAGGAGGCATGGCAGACCCCATAAGGTATATACATATATTCTTGATCAGGATGACGAGCTGAATTGATCTAGCCATGTCCGTCTGTCCGTCCGTATGAACGCAGAGATCTCCCAAACTGCAAGTGCTAGAGACTTGAAATTTTACATGTATACTCGTGTATACCATACGCATATTACGTCATATTTTTTCGATAACTCATTCCATTTATTTTTTATCGATAATAATCGAAAATCTGACTTTTTTTA
Organism: Drosophila hamatofila; assembly: GCA_035045345.1. NCBI lineage: Eukaryota > Metazoa > Arthropoda > Insecta > Diptera > Drosophilidae > Drosophila > Drosophila hamatofila. Next base: position 1,272,631 of record JAWNPA010000046.1, read on the forward strand.
TTCCCCATTTTTGAATACTGATAGACCTAGAGACTTCATATTTACTGTGTAGATTTATGTGATCAGGATTTTGTAATTTTCAGATTTTCGATACCACGCCCCCACGCAATGCAATGGCATAATAGATTTGGACATTTGAATTTCAAAGATTTAAAACAGCTGATCGATAAGCAGCTAGTTGATGTTGAAAGCATGTAAGTGCAAATAAATTGTGATACTTGTAACCAGTCCAAATTAATCAAAAAATGAATCGCAGTACAGAGGATGTGCTTGAATTAGTGCACACAGATGTATGTGGACCGATGAATGTCAGGTCAATTGGAGGAAATCATTATTTTGTGATATTTATTGACGATTACTTGCGAATGATATTCGTCTATATAATGAAAGCGAAAAACGGCGTTTTTGAAAAATTCAAGATGTTTAAGATGCGGAATGCCAAACAGGCAAGAAAATAAAATCTTTACGCAGCGATAATGGCACGGAGTATGTCAATAGGCAGTTTACTGATTTTTTGCCTGAATGCGGCATACAAAGGCAGTTGGCAATTCCCTATACACCTCAGCAAAACGACGTTGCAGAGTGTGCCAACCGGACTATAGTAGAAATGGCAAAAGGTCTACTAATCCATGCAAAGCTTGGTGTGTTTTTGTGGGCAGAGGCTGTTACGACGGCAGTGTATTTGCGTAACAGATGTCCCACAAAGGCGTTAAATGGAGTGCTTGGATCTCGCGTGTCTGCTCTGGACAAGGCTAAGAGAAGCAAATTCCAGGCAAAAGGAAGGGAGTATATCTTTGTTGGGTACTCATACACCGTAAAGGCATACCGTCTGTACGATTCGGAGAAGCGGATAGTTATTGAAAGCCATGATGTTAAATTCGTAGAGGGTGAGTTTGACATAAAAACAATCGAAAATGTTGCAGACACGAGTAATGATTTCATGACGATCATGATAAGCCTTGATGCACCAGAGATCCCAGGTCAAGAGCAGATGACACCAGATGAGAGTAGCAACTTAGAAGAAGGGCAAAAGAATGAGCGATCAGAAAATCCAGAAGTTGGAAACAGCAATAATGGTGCTCCAGTGACACGACATCCACAGGAGAAAGCAGCGCAGGTCGGGCAGTCCTACGATAATCCGAAATGGTCAATCAAGACGACCAACGAAGCAGTACCAGACGAGGCTCAACAGTCTGCTTATCAAGTAGACACGGAGGCACCTCAATCAGTCGAAGAGGCGTTGCAGGGTCAATATGCCGAAGATTGGAGAGTCTATGGAAACGGAGTACAGAACACTACAAGAAAACGCCACATGGACATTATGCGACCTCCCTCCAGCGCAAAAAGCGATTGGTTTAAAATGGGTTTTTCGCAGGGACCGCAAATAAGAATTATGAATTTAAAAAAATTGAGGCTCAAAAAAAAAAAAACCCAAAAAGAGTGGGAAATATATACAAAGGATATTTTTTTACGGCGAATTCAAAAACAGGATAAACTTTTATTTGCAATTTTTTATTATTAATTTATTTAATTATTAAAATTAATTTATATGATAAAAATCAAAAATAATTATTACACATCAATTTTTAAAGAAAAATAAAATCATAATTCTTATATTCAATTTTTATTATAAAATTTAAAAATAAGAATTATGATTTGATTTTTATATAAAAATTAAAAATAAAAATTGAATTACACTATCATTTGAAATAAAGGAGCTAGATCATATATAGATCTATATATATGACCTACGCATCAATACCTTTCATTTGATAATATGTATGTAAATATTTACTTGTACATACACATTTATGTACATTCTTATACTTAACTGTCTGCTTGGGCACTTGCCCATACCTCCTATTCAGCGCCTAATGTCTAGGCGCAAAAGAGTGAAGGAGATAGATGGAACTAAAGCATAATGACACACGCACAGTGGACCAATGTAGTTTATAGAAATTAATACCAAACTAAAAACTTGTTCAATCTTAAAGTTGTGAATTCTGGGAAAAAGGGAATGTTTTAAAGCAAAAAATTGGCAATAAATTGGCCGTTTGACCCCCGTTTGCAGAGTCGAGAACCGTTTTAGATTTCGATTTGTAATAAGAAGTGGTTATTTGTGTAAGTGCTCATTTTTGAATGCTTACTTAAACTATATTGAAGTTGCATCAGCATGTGAAGAGTCTGAGGAAGAGGAGGAACCGGAGCTAAAATTGGCAATAACCGAAATTTATGGATATTCGCCAAAGCTAATAGACTTAAACGTGGACATTATGAGCTATTGGGAAGACAAAAAGTTCACATATCCACGTCTGTACCGTCTTGCTAGGATCGTTCATTCTGTGCCTGCCACCCAGGTTTCGGTGGAAAGTGCATTTTCTGTCTTAAAACTTGTAATGACAGATCTAAGGTGTAACCTCTGTGCAGATTCTGTACCCATAGATATAGCATTTTAATTGTATATTATATATATATATATTGTATATTATATATATATATATATATATATATATATATATATATAATATATACTTCTCAGACTTCCCTGTACCCATAGATATAGCATTTTAACTGTTAATAAGTTTTCTATTTATTTAGTTTTAGGAACATTATTTTTTTTACAGAATCTGCACAGAGGTTACACCTTAGATCTGTCATTACAAGTTTTAAGGCAGAAAATGCACTTTCCACCGAATAATATATATATATATATATATATATATATATATATATATATATATATATATATATATTGATTACGATTGAGTTTAGTCCATCTCTTTCATTCTTTGGCGCCTACTCGTTTAATAGGAGGTCAAGTGTTAAAGCAGATAATTAAATATACATACATATACATGTATGTACATATTTACATACATATTATATATCAAATGAAAGGTATTGATGCGTAGGTCATATATATATATGATCTAGCTCCTTTATTTCAAATGATAGTGTAATTCAATTTTTATTTTTAATTTTTATATAAAAATCAAATCAAAATTCTTATTTTTAAATTTTATAATAAAAATTGAAAATAAGAATTATGATTTTATTTTTCTTTAAAAATTTATGTGTAATAATTATTTTTGATTTTTATCATATAAATTAATTTTAATAATTAAAAATATTTTATTTAAAAAAAAATTAAAAAATAATTCTTATTTCTCAATTTTTTGTATAAAAATTGTAATTGTTACGGTCCCTGGTTTTTCGAATCCAACGCGATAAGGAAATGTCGAGAAGTTTAAATCTCGCTTAGTCGCACAATGATGTGGGCAGCAATTTGGCGTAAATTATTGGGAAACATTTTTGCCAGTAATTAGATATGAGACAATCAGGATGCTGCTCGCGATATCTGCAGAAAAACGTTTGTATATGCATCAAATAGATATAACAAATGCATATCTAAACAGCGAGCTTCACGAGACTGTATACGTAATGTTTGGAATAAAACACTTGATGGGGTCCTGTATTCTATTGGATTCAGCAAATGCAAAATCGAGGCCTGTTTGTATACCAAACCGGAAGAAGAAGCATTTAATTATATTGCCGTCTACGTTGATGACTTGATCATCGCGTGTCCAAACAAAGAAGACATAGTAATGACACATCCAAAGATTGTTGGAATCATACGGCATGAGTAAATGTCAAGTCAGCACACCACTTGATCCAAGTGAACAAGTTGAATGCAGTGACGATAAATGCAAAAATCTAAATAAAACCCAATATCAGTCACTAATTGATTCCCTTATGTATTTAGCAGTGCTGAGCCGACTCGACATTTTGCACGCAGTATGCAAACTGTCTCAGCGAAACAACGATCCACATGCAGAGCATGAAGCAGCTGCAAAACATATTCTGAGGTACCTGGCAGGTACGATGGATTTGGCAATCACATACAGCAAATGTGATACATCAGCAACAGACTATACTATCTAAAGAAATAAAGCTTACATATGTAAATACAAACTGTAACGTAGCTGATATTCTTACCAAATGTTTACATAAGTCCAAGCATAACAATTTTGTCAAATTACTTGGTTTATCCTAGTAAAATATTTTTTAAATGAAAAACAGATTATATGTAACATAAGCAATCATGTAATCTGGCAACCCCATACGAAGAGTGTAACTGACATTTTACTCAGTTTATACCTTCACTCTCTATTAAACCTTTTAAGCCGAACCACGTCTTTACTCTCGCTGGCATTGCATCGCCAATATTAACCCAGAATCTCTAACAAAAGGAATAGAAAAAAGACATAAAAAATTATTTTATAATAAGTAAGAAAGCTCTAGTCGAGACTGCTCGACTACGAGATCCCCTGAACTCTTAGGGCAATTGATATTTCACAAATTCTTCGCTTCTTTTCTGCTTATACAAGAAACAAAACATGCACACAGACATAAATGCATACGCAGATTGTGATAATAACATTAAAATATGTGTATTTTCCACAGCATAAGTGTCTAGTATTTGAAATACGCTTCTTGTAAATTTGGAAGGAAGGGGGTGGACTTTGGGGGTATGGGTAGAATATAACAAAAATCGAAGTTTTATAAAATATATATGAATCTATATTCCAAATTTTGAGACTCTAGCTTTAAAGACGTAGGACATACGATTTTATAACTGATTTTCCATCAGGTTTTTTATCGATAGTAAAAAACGGGAGCAGTTATAGACTTTTGTAAATAAACTTGATCTGCGCGTGCAATACACGGACCTACAGCTTTAAATTTCAAGTCTAGCTCTTATATCTTCTGAGATCGACGCGTTCATATATACGGACAGACGGCTAAATCAGCTAGTTGCCCTGATTAAGAATATATATACTTTATGGGGTCTGCCACGCCTCCTTTTGCCTGTTACATACTTTTAACAAAACCATTATACCCTGATTTCCCATTTTCAATGGGTTCAGGGTAAAAAAAAACAGCAAATATTTGTTGTCCATTAATTCTTTGCGAAATACAAATGAGAGGTTCTCATTAAAATCAACATGATATTGGCAAATATTTGATATGCCTGCTGCTACTTAAAGCCTGCCAAACTTAACAGTAGGCACAATGTTTTTGGATTGGAGGGCTGGTTGTGGTTTCCACCAAACGTTTCGAGGTCCATCATTATAATATAACATCTTCGTCTCGTCGCAAAAAATTACATTATTCCAATAGTCAAGAGAATTGGAAACATTAAGTCATTAACATTACTGTTAACTTTGACAAGCTTTTAGTCATGGTGTGCGGCTGTATTTCTTCCAGAGACGTAGGAAAGCTGCGGATATTCAACGACATCATGAGTAAGTAATAATTATAGTTTTAATTTACTCTCGATATGTCAATATTTTGTAAATAAAATAAAATAAAGTTTGCACATTTTATAGTAAGAATTAATCGAATGATCCGGAAAACTTCCGAAAATTCAAGTAAAAGTTGTATCAGGACGACGCCACCGAGGTGTAATGGAAGCTAATGGAGGGAATAACGAATATTAGCCAAATCCATATTGACCTTAAAGAGGCACAGGCATTTTACAAAGAATTAATAGACAGCTGATATTAGCTGTTTTTATACCCTGAACCATAGTTTGCAAATAACTGTCGACTGTCAACCAGAGCAAAACAGAATGGAAAAAACGGTTTCGCTCCGAGCGCGAGCGAGCTTATTTAAGAACCGGTAAATTGGCTGCTCCCTGAATATTTTCGTAAAGGGTCAAGAAAAGACACATATTTGCAGACAACGAGAAACGGTCGACAGTTATTTGCAAGCTATGCCCTGAACCCATTGAAAATGGGAAATCAGGGTACATATAATGGTGTTGTTAAAAGTATGTAACAGGCAGAAGGAGGCGTGGCAGACCCCATAAAGTATATATATTCTTGATCAGGGCGACGAGCTGAGTCGATTTAGCCCTGTCCGTCTGTCCGTATGTATGAACGCGTCGATCTCAGAAGATATAAAAGCTAGAGACTTGAAATTTTTTTCGTAGGTCTGTATAGTGAGCGCGCATATCAAGTTTGTTTTCAAAAATCGATAACTGCTCCCGGTATTTTGTTACCGATTAAAAACCTTATCGAAAACCAGTTAAAAAATTATATTTCCTACATACGCACGCACGTACGTATAAACAGGCATAGGCTGCTGTGTGGGCTTACTGTGGGAACTTATTTGCTTAATAATTTTTTTTGTAGACGGACAATCTTGATAAAACTTTTAGAGCGGGATTATCACATTCAAATGTGTGTATGTGCCAACACACAAGTCTCTAGTATTTGAAATACGGGTTTTGCAAACTTGTAGGTAAAGGGGTGTTTTGAGGGGTGGGTGGTAAAATATGACAAAAACCGAAATTTTTAAAAATACATATGAATCTACATTTCAAATTTGGAGACTCTAGCTCTAAACATGTGGGAAATTTAATTTTTTAGCTGGTTTTCGATAAGGTTTTTAATCGATAACAAAATAACTAGAATAGTTATCGATTTTTAGAAACAAACTTGATATGCGCGCTCTATACACGGACCTACGAACAGACGGACAGGGCTAAATCGACTCAGCTCGTCTCCCTGATCAAGATATATATACTTTATGGGGTCTGCCACGCCTCCTTCTGCCTGTTACATACTTTTAACAACACCATTATACCCTGATTTCCCATTTTCAATGGGTTCAAGGTCTTTCCTAATAAAATTTGATGTTGAAGCTGAAGTAGTATGACTTTTTTATTTAGTAAACAGTATGTATATAATGCATTTGCATTTGCCCGAATTTAAGCGATTTTGTATACATATGTATGCAAGTGTGTGCATATGCTAGAATGATTGCAGCAGAAGTGGGGTTTAAGTTCAATATTTCTCCGAGCCCAAACTAAAGCATTTTTAATTGTTTGAAATGAATAATGTGTCAGCCAACAATTTTAAATTCCAAATTATAATGAGTAACTATTAACCGTATTCTGAATGTATTAAATTACCTTGACCCACATGGATAAGTCAAAACGGTACTCCTCATTTTTTGCCAACTTGATTCAGTGTCAGAAAAATCACATTTTTATATATACATTCATACATATACATTTATGAAGATAGTGTTTATATACATATTTATGTAGATAATATTGCATGTACATGTATAACGATCATGTAAGTAACACATGCTTACGAATAAACTTTGTGTATAAAAAAACCCGATATATTTCCAATTACATGTAGACATTTAGTGAGACAATTGTGATATACATAAAATAGCAAGCTCTGCACTTCTAAGCTTACGTTTATCAGTGCATACATATGTACTTCAATACCTCAATGCTGATTGAAATGTATGTACATACATACATATATAGGGTTTGTGTAATAAAATAAACATAAAAAATTGTTACTCACTCGTGCTATACATGTATACACTCTTAACTATCATTTTGATGCACTTGTACCGCACTTGACGTATCGCTATATTTCACATTAGCTATTGAAAACTTATCGTAGTATTATATTAAATTCTTTTGTTTTGCACCGTTTAATAATTCTTAAAAATATTTTCTGAAATTCAGTCTGCTGTTCAATAGTCTACAGAATTTTTTTAATTCTTTTCTGGCTTCATAAGATAAAACCGAGGGAGAATAAGTCTTAAAAAAATATCGATAATATACTCGATAAAAATATTAAATACACTATCGGAAAAACATGCTGTTCCCACTTCGTTTTTGATGATATTAATTTGGATTTGAATTCAACCAATTATTATCTTACAGGCATTGATTAAATATTGATAATTGTTGTCAAATAACTTTAATGGCATACAAAATATTTTAGAGATAATTGTCAAAAATAATTATGGCAAATAAATTCAATATGAAACGAGAGCTGTAAGAAACTCAGCTCAATCATACGATTGTCATTACGAGACGAGTCTATCTACGATGGGAAACCTGACTTAATTTATAAGGAGGTGAACTATATACTAAATCTCTACCCTAAATGATATTCCCGATTTTGATGCAACTTACAGGGTATGTTCAAAAAACATCGCAGCTCACAATCTAACAACTGGTTATAACTACAAGCCGCCTTAATCAACGAATTGAAGACACAAGGAAAGCTCTAGTCGAGACTGCTCGACTACGAGATCACCTAAACCCTTCGAGGAACTAATATTTAAATTTAAGTGATTCTTCTCTTCTTTTCTGTTTATGCAAGAAGCAAAATATGCACACACACATACAAACATACGCACGCACAACTATCGATAAAAAATAAATGGGACGAGTTATAAAAAAAGTAAAATTATACTGCGTAATGTATACATGAGTATACATGTAAGGTTTCAAGTTTCTTGCTCTAATATCTTCTGATATCTCGGAGTTCATACGGACAGACAGACGGACGGATGGACAATTGGATAGACGGACGGATGGACGGTCATGGCTAAATCAACTCAACTACTTTTTGGAATCTGTCACGCTTTCTTCTGCCTGTTACATACATATTAAAAAAAACATTATAAAATTATATATAAAGTATATATATTCTTGATCAGGATGACGAGACGAGTTGATTTAGCCCTGTTCGTCTGTCTGTCCGTCCGTCCGTCCGTATGAACGCCGAGATCTCCTAAAACTGCAAGTGCTAAAGACTTGAAATTTTAAATGTATACTCGTGTATCCCATACGCAGTACGAGTTTATCATATTTTTCGATAACTCATTCCATTTCTTTTTTATCGATAATAATCGAAAATCTGACTTTGTTTTTTAAGCCTAATTTAAATACTTTTAGACCTAGAGATTTCATATATACTGTGTAGATTTATGTGATAAACACAAAGATTTTGTCATTTGCATATTTTGGATACCACGCCCCCTTCGCCCCAACTTTGAAAAAAAAAACGTATATGAAGTACTAGAGACTTGTGCTTTGGCATATACACACATTTGAATGTTGTTATCACTTTCTGAAAGTTTGATGAAGATAGTCCCACTACAAAAAGATTTATTCAACAAATAAGTTCTCATAATATAGCCCACACGGCAGCCCAATAGCAAAAACTGGTAACTGCGCAGTTAGCAGACCGCGTGCTTATTAGATTGTCCGCCTACAAAAAAAAATTTTAAGCAATGAAACTTCCCTTGTAAGCCCACACTGCACCCCATGCCTGCGTGCGTATGTGTGTATGTGTGCATGAACAGAAAAGAAGCGAAGAATCACTTATCATCAGCATCATGGTATGGTGTTGGAGCCATGCTATTAACATGATGCATAGCATGGTGTGGTGCGAGAGGAGCAATTCCTGTTAATGGGATCTGACATTAGCATATTCCCCTCTGTTCGGCGCAGCAGCTAATAATTGCTCTTAGATTTAGTTCTCTTAAGTTAATGTTTTCTGTCTTATATTTCTTCGCTCTTAGTGAACTCACGCACATAAATAACACACAGACATGTATACATATGTACATTTCAGCTTCTATTTACTTGTAACTTCTGTTTTTTAAACTCTGTATCGCTGTACGAAAATTGTCATCAATATAGTAATTAATTTTGCCCAAACAGCCACCACGGAATTAAATAAATAAATATTAAGCTTGATTAAATCGTATTGGCTTTTTATTTGTGCCTTCGTAAATGATTGGAGCCAGAGTTGCCGAAAAAGCTCGGCAGCTTCCAACATTTTGGTGACCCCGACGTTACAAGTTAATAATCTACAATGGCTCACAGCTTATTTCCCGCTAAACCAATAAAGATATTCAAAAAATTTAAATGAGGTCTTATTTATCAGTCATTCATTATTTATAAAGGCACTTCATTATTTTTCTATTCTAACAAATATCTTTTAAAACTAAAGAAAACTAAAAAAGCTGGCTTTTTCCATGTCCCAGCTTATTTCGTGCACTGCCCTTTCAATGACTTTATTGCCAAAATTTTGGTGAAATTCATAAACATTTGTGCAAAAATAGTGCATTCAAATTAACAATAAACTTCGTCGTAACACAACAGTGTAAAGCATTAACATTTGTGCACAAATTATTTAGTTCAAAGTGCATACTGCAGTGTATGCAATTGTGCTTGCATTATCTTGAGTTTTTAATTATTTTTTAATCGTTTGCTTCGTACGTCGCGGTTGGCGCTTTCTCAACAGCATCTGCATAGAAAGCGCGCAAACCCAAACAGCCACACATATATACATACAGACATAAAACATCAGATAATCTTGCATGCAGTCGTTCTTGCGTTGTGCTAATCTTTAGCATTCTCTTATTCGTCGGTTGTGCGTCGCTTTTGGCGTATTTTGTGCAGCGTCTGCATAGAAGGCCCGCTAATCCGAAAATAGCTGAGTTGATCACACACACAGTGAGCTTGCATATAAAGTGTGCAGCTAAACACACTAATGAATTTGCGACTAATAAAATGAATAACTCAGAGTCTAATGCTGATCAAGGGCCTGCATCTCAGGTTATTTTCTTAAGGCTTAAAACAAAAGCACTTTTCGATAGACTTGAAAAGCTATATTCCGAATTGAACGTTGATCAGCCATATGGATTCGTGTGAACTACGTGTGCTCTTGGATTCCCTCACCAAGTTGGAGTCAAATTTAGATTTAGTCCACACTAGTTTAGAGGAATCTAACTTTGACTCCATATCTAGTGATTTACCTGTGAAATTCGAATCAACTCTATTAAAGTTGAAGGCCCTGCTTCACCGCGAACTAGGAAGTCGGCCGAATCAACAGCTTTCTTCGACACTTAAGTGGTGCTGCTTTGGATACTATCAGCTCATTGGAAATTAACAAGGCCAACTATATCATCGCTCTGCATATTCTTCAACGTCCATTTGATACTAAACGTTTTATTTTACTGGCACATATCAAGCGATATTTGGGCTGGAGAAGGGTAATGCATCTGGGGGCAGGCTGAGGCAGTTGGGGGATAAAGTTACATCTCACATTCGTACCATGGATTCTCTAGCGTCGATTGAAGAAGTTGCTGATTGCATCATCGTGCAAACAGTGTTGCAAAAGTTGGACAAATCTACTCAGACCAAGTGGTAAGAAAGCTCATCTGCTGATGAGTTGCCATCGTGGTCCAAATTGTCAGCATTCTTGCAAGGACGGTGTCGAATTCTTGAAAATATGGATCAAGTATTGCATTGGTCAGGTTGGCAAGTCAGGGAAGATCGTGAGTACACATTTAAGAAAATCATTTGTTGCTTCCAAGACTCCCACTCGTTCTGTCTTTTGTGAAGATTCAAATCATATGATATTCCAATGTGACCGCTTTGAGCAATTGTCACTAAATGCAAGACATAAGGAGGCCATGAGACTTGCACTTTGTCTCAATTGTCTGAGAAAAGGGCATCAGTTGAAAGATTGCAAATCTGCCTCTGGCTGTCGTACTTGTCAATCGAAGCACCATACTCTATTGCATTACAATCAGTCTTCAATAGCCACATCCAGCCACTGCTATAATCCTTGTCGTGTACTCAGGACTCAGGATCTCAACTTCATTTAGTTACCAGTCGCTTCGCAAATAAACTTCAGCTTCGAAAAAGCAAATCGCTGACTGCAGTTTCTGAAACCAGCTTCTCAACTGAGGCATACTCAGCCGATCTCGTTCTGAAATCGCGGATTTCAGATTATTTCACTATCGTCACTGACAAGCCTGGGATTTCGATGACGACAAGTAATTTTAAAATACGCTCAAACATACAGCTTTATTCTATAAGTCACAACGGATAGAGCTGGTCTCTTCTTCGAGCTGTTGTACGTAGGGCAAATTCACTCCAGGACATTTTCTGATTGGTCGACCACTCATCGATTTCCTCAATTCAATCAATTGCCTCGATCGCTGGCAACGCACGGCGTACATCCAGTACGCTGGAGTGAGGAATACCTCACCATTCTCCAACCATTCCCACATAATTTATTTATAAGTACCGCACGCATCCGATTCCCCTCTGGATTGCCCAGAAAGCGCCGGCATTTCCGGTGACCATGGATTCCTCTACAGACGTGGCACTGGACGGAATCGGATCCGGGAGGCTTGCTATCTATCCATCTATCTATCTGACAACGGCATCTTTACCTGGATGATCGATTGAGTAGGAAGATGAATTGCTTGCTTGTCAGAACACGACATAAATGGTAGTTTGTTGGAATGTTGGACCTGAATGAAGAATATCATTCAGGCTCATATCGTTCAATGGTGGACAGAGAGCATTGAAACCGACCCTCACTTTCGTAGTGGTGCTGTCAGGAGCTGGGAATGGAAGAGTTTCGGCAGATGTTACGGTTGAAGGAGACTTAAGTTTTGCCTCTTCTGGAACGGAAACTTGAGTTCTGAAGGAGGAGACTGTTCCCGGTGTCGTCTGTGAAAGTGGGCCTATCAGTACCCAGCCGAAAACAGTCTCTAGACCTAAAAGAGGTCCTCAAATATTAGGATGGTAACCTCCCTGAATAATAGTGCGAAGAACATCCACGCTCGGGATCAGTTAGCTGATTTTTTTGAAGTTTGTTTATCAAGAGTTGCAGAATTGGAGATGAAAGGATGTTACCGGCCAGATCTGGAACGACGAGAGAAGAAACTTCGATTTTCAGTCTCACTTTCAAAGGAGAACCAATGTCAAAGTTGCATAGCTTTTGTGCGTGAGGCACATGATTCAAGCTGGTAATTGGATTGTGCACTGATTTGAAGGCCAACTTGATCTTAAGGAATAGTCGCTCAGAAAGGAACTATTGTCCCTATGGAGGAGGTGTTATGCCAACCATTTCACTTAAAACAGTTGTGCGTACTGGTACACTCTCGTAACTGGTGACCCTTAGCGAAAGAGCTTAGGCAAAGCTTTTTTGGCTTTATGTAGGCCTCTCGTTCATGTATAGTTGGCGAAACGATGGCCAAAACGGATTGGATGATTCTCTCTTGAACACAGATCGCACTTTGTGCTGATCATGTTCACTTGCGTTGTGAAGGAGTTGACTTGTTTGGGAAGGATAGAGTTCGCGGACTTGGAACTGAGAGTGGATTTGTTGGAACCGAACGATCACCTTCCATAGCCTCGACAGCTCGAGCACGCTCGCTAAGGAAATGACTAACGTAATGCCAGAATGGGATTTCTGTCTTTCGTGTCAGTGAGTTTTTCCAGAGAGATCGAGCTTGTTCCGGAAAATTTGACGTGGACAGGAACACACATGATATCTGAACATGCTCGATTGCCGTGACACACTTGTGCTATGCTACTCTTTAAGAGACGAGTCTGACTCCTTGGGGATTTTGGAAAGGCTGGGAAAAATTTTATGCTGGCTGTTGACTAACAGCCGCTTTTTGTGAAGGGATACTCTGCGACTAGTGCGTTTGCATTGACTGCTGTTTTGACATTAAGGTGGAATAAATTTAAAGCGCGGATTATGCAACTCTTTAAGAGACGAGTCTGACTCCTTGAGGATTTTGGAAAGGCTGGGAAAAATTTTATGCTGGCTGTTGACTAACAGCCGCTTTTTGTGAAGGGATACTCTGCGACTAGTGCGTTTGCATTGACTGCTGTTTTGACATTGGTGGAATTGGTGGAATAAATTTAAAGCGCGGATTATTTATATAAATAGCCGTAAAAATATCTCGGAATGTCGGCCAGCGCAAGTATCCGCCGTGAAACACTTCCGTATCAATAGGTGGAAGGTGACAGCCTCCAGAGTAAGCGATAGTAACGGAAACCGGGGGCGGGCGGTGCACTCGATACGGAGAGGGCGTCGATATGTACACCTAATTGGGTTGTACACCGCCCGTAAACAGTATAGCAGTGGTCGAACTTGGCCTCAACGGAATCAATTTCGCAACTTCTAGCCCCTTGGCTAAGTGCTTTGGAACACACTTTATACAGACTTTCTGCCTCCTCCCACAAGACTTTCTGCCTCCTCCCACAAGGACCCGATCCCGTCGGGTCTCGAAGGCCCAGAGCTGAGCCACCTGGGTGGAGCCAGAATGCCCGGGACCGTGAATGCGGGCCTCAAACTTAGTAAGCCTATTGGCAGCGCGGAGAAAGTTGGAAAGCGACATTTTGAATGACGGACTTGCGGGCTTTTGACTGGATCAAATTACGACTAGACTGCATTTGATTGCGCTCGAAGCTTGCAGTTTCCTGGTCGGAATGTGAGATGCAGAGGGACTACATTTAATTAAACGCGAATCGGGTACACTCGGCTGCGCTCGACCAGAACAATCAGACCTGGGCATTAGCTGACGGAAATTTCTGATACAGAGACAGAAAGTCACTCAAAGAACAAAGTAACGAAGTTGACAGAAACAAGGAAGATATCAAAAGAACAAAGAACAAATTATCAAACAAATATTTGTTTATTAAGCAAATAATCGAAAACAAAGAAGAAAATGTAAAAAATTGATTTTTTTAATTAGAATATATTATATAGCTAAATTAATTTGGAATTCGCATTTAAAATTAATTATATTAATAAGAGTAAATTAAATAATTAAAAAAGTAATTTTATAATTTGCTTTCCTTTTAATAATAACAAGAGTGCTCTAGTCGAGACTGCTCGACTAGGAGATACCCTGAACTCTGCAAAGGACTGACATTCCAATCATTCTACACTTCTTTCATGCACATATACATATACACATTCAGAGAATTTATTTGTTGAATAAATCTTTTTGTAGTGGGACTATCTTCATAAAAATTTTAGAATGTGATATTAACATTCAAATGTGTGTATATGCCAAAGCACAAGTCTCTAGTACTTGATATACGTTTTTTTCAAATTTGGGGCGAAGGGGGCGTGGTATCCAAAATCTGCAAATGACGAAATCTTTGTTTTTATCACATAAATCTAAACAGTAAATCTGATATCTCTAGGTCTATCAGTACTCAAATTAGGCTTAAAAAACACAGTCCGATTTTCGATTATTATCGATAAAAAAGAAATGGAATGAGTTATTGAAAAAATATGATAATTTCGTACTGCGTATGGTATACATGAGTGTACATGTAAAATTTGTCTCTAGCACTTGTAGTTTAGGCGATCTCTGCGTTCATACCGACAGACAGACGGACAGCCGGACGGACGGACAGACGGACATGGCTAAATCAACTCAGCTCGTCATCTTGATCAAGAATATATATACTTTATGGGGTCTGCCACGCCTCCTTCTGTCTGTTACATACATTTTCACAAAAACATTATACCCTGAAATTCCATTTTCAATGGGTTCAGGGTATAAAAAGAGCGTTGGTGTTCAATGCAATTGTAAAGTTGCAATATTTCCCTCCCCAGTGAAAGCTTGGAATAATCACCATGATAAACAAGCTGAAAAGAGACCTTCCTCTTTTTGGTCGATAAGTCTCCTCCCTTCGATATCGAAGGTGCTGGAAAGACTTATTGCCGTTCGGCTGGTAGGGATCATGGAAGCTCAAGGAACTATCCCTGAGTACCAGTTTGGATTACGTGCTGGCCACAGCACTGTGGAGCAGCTTCATCGAGCTGTCGACCTTTTTCTAATGGCCTACGACAATAAGGAGTACTGTAACGCCCTCTATCTGGACATCCGGGAGGCATTCGATCGAGTTTGTCACGTCGGAATGCTATTGAAAATCAAACGGGCTCTCTCTTCGCCATATTTTGGATTGCTCAGGTCGTACCTCGAGGAAAGGCGATTCGCGGTACGGTCTCATACGGCGCTATCAACTCAGCATAATGTGGCAGCTGGAGTACCACTGGGTAGTGTCTTTGGTCCCCGGCTTTACTGTCTGCTACTCGCTGCGACGGAGAACGCCACCAGCCGTGCTCTTGGAGTGAGATCCAGAATCCAGTATATCTCAGAGTGATACTGGATCGCAGACTCGCCTTCTCCAAGCATATAACGGCTATTACAATGCGCTTACGTGCTTCCGTGAAAAAGCACTATTGGTTTCTCTGTTCGCGCACTAAATTGACACTGTCAAATAAGGTGACAATTTACAAACAGATTATTGCGCCAATGTGGAAGTAGGTTGTCAAAATTGGAGCTTTGGCTTGTGATAGCCAAATCCGAAGAGTCCAGGCTGCCCGGAACAAAATCCTGAGAGTGGTTACCGGTTGCGAATGGGTTTCTGGAGCACCCCGTATGGCTCAATAAACATAATTTTAAACAAGTAAGATGGCACTAGTCGAGACTGCTCGACTAGAAGATACCCTGAACCCTGCTACGTGCTAATATTCCAGTCATTCTACACCCATACGCATGCATCCATATGAACGCATAAACACGCGCTCTGCTAACTGCGCAGTTACCAGTTACAGCACTTGTGCTGCCGTGTGGGCTATATTATGAGAATTTTTTTATTGAATAAATCTTTTTGTAGTGGGACTATCTTCATCAAACTTTCAGAACGTGATAATAACATTCAAATGTGTGTATATGCAAAGCACAAGTTTCTAGTACTTGATATACGTTTTTTTCAAATTTAGGGCGAAGGGGGCGTGGTATCCAAAATCTGCAAATGATAAAATCTTTGTTTTTATCACATAAATCTACACAGCAAATCTGAAATATCTAGGTCTGTCAGTACTCAAATAAGGCTTAAAAAACAGTCATATTTTCGATAATTATCGACAAAAAAGAAATGGAATGAGTTACCGACAAATATGATAAACTCGTACTGCGTATGGGATACACGAGTATACATATAAAATTTCAAGTCTCGGACATACCGTCGGACAGACAGACGGACATGGCTAGATCATCCTGATCAGGAATATATATACTTTATGGGGTCTGTCACGCCTCCTTCTGCCTGTTACATACATTTTCATAAAAACATTATACCCTGAATTCCCATTTTTAATGGGTTCAGGGTATAAAAATAAAACAAGCAAGAACGTTTCAGTCGGGCGTTACTGACTGCGGAATATTCAATCACAGCCCCAACGCTACCATACATATATAACTAATTGATTTTGGGTTGTTAGCCCGAGTATATTTTAAATTTCAAGTCTTTAGCGCCAATAGCTCTCAACATATAGCAGGGCCTGAACCCATTAAAAGTGGGGAGCCATAAAGAGCTATTCCCGTTTATATGTCGTACATCTTTAGAGCTACACCCCCCACATTTTTCATAGATGCTTGGGAATATTATATATATTATATATCAGGGTATAATGGTTTTGTTAAAAGTGTGTAACAGGCAGAAGGAGGCGTGGCAGACCCCATAAAGTATATATATTCCTGATCAGGGCGACGAGCTGAGTCGATTTAGTCTGTCCGTCTGTCTGTCTGTCCGTATGTTTGAACGCGTCGATCTCAGAAGATATAAGACTAGAGACTTGAAATTTGAAGCTGTAGGTCCGTGTATTGCACGCGCAGATCAAGTTTGTGTCTAAAAATCGATAACTGCTCCTCTTTTTTTTATATCGATAAGAAACCTTACCGAAAATCAGTTATATCTCCCACATATTTAGAACTAGAGTCTTCACATTTTAAAAATTCATTTGTAATTTATAGAATTTAGGTTTTTGTTATATTTTACCCCCAACCCCCCAAAGCATCTCCCAACCTACAAGTTTGCAAAAGCCGTATTTCAAATACTAAAGATTTGTGCTTTAACACATACACCCATTTTAATGTTATTATCACGGTGTGAAAGTTTTTTGAAGATTGTCCGTTTACAAAAAAAGTTATTAAACAAATAAGTTACCATAGTAAGCCCACACGCAGCCCATGTCTGTTCATACGTGCTTGCGTATGTGTGTATGTGTGTGTGCATGCTTTGTTCATGCTCATGAAAGACATGAGCAGAAAAGAAGCAAAGACGTACTAAAATTGAAATATCAGTTCCTCGAAGGGTTCAGGGGATCTCGTAGTCGAGCAGTCTCGACTAGAGCTTTCTTACTTGTTATTTTTGTTATATTTAGGATATCGGCCCCAAATTTTACGGAATTCCCCTTTTTATTAGGGTGACCACATGGGTCTCTCTTTAGCTTCGCTTTATTCATATTTACATAGCATCATAAAAGTACGTTGGGAAAAAACCCTTTCGCAATTTGCGCAGGAATTGCATGGAAGCATTGTGCTATTTTCAATACTTCCGAGTAACAGCTCGAGTATACGTTTTTGCACATAACTGTACTTTTTTATCTGCGGTATGCATGCCCGTCTCGAAAACATATTCTTTATGCACATTAACGGTTTTATACCCTTCTCATAAATGATCATAAAAAATCTAACATTTTGCATGTGTTCGTTGAAAAATTTGGTACTATTTGTCCAGTCTATGTTTTGTATGGTTTGTGTCCATACGCAGTACGAGTTTATCACATTTTTTCGATAACTCATCCCTTTTTTTTGATCGGTAATAATCGAAAATTTTAGTTTTTTTTTAAGCCTCATTTAAATACTGTGCTAGAGGCTTATGATATTTCGTGTAGATCTATGTGACGAATACAAAGATTTTGTAATTTACAGATACTAAATTTGAAAAAAACGTATTTCAAGCATTAGAGACTTGTGCTTTGGCAATTACACACATTTAAATGTTATTATCAAGCTCTGAAAGTTTGATGATAATTTTATTTCTTTTTTTCTTCAACAATTATATTCTCATGGTATAGCCCATATTGCAGTCCGAACTCAGTCGCGCAATTAGCAGAGCGCGTGCTTATGCGTTCATATGGATGCATGCGTATGTGTGTGTGCATTTGTATATGTGCATTAAAGAAGCGTAGAATGATTGGAATGTCAGTCCTTTGCAGAGTTCAGGGTATCTTCTAGTCGAGCAGTCTCGATATATATTTATGTATATATTTATGTACGGGATTTTAGTTGATTAAATTATTTATTTTAATAAAAGAATTAAACAACACGGAAGAAATTCTATTTTTATTTGTCTCCAAATGTCGGTTTGAAAATACGATTATTATCTCAACAGCCTGTGGATCGCTGGTGTGTAGTGTGGTTATGGGTGCTGGATGATATCCGGCTCGAAGGACCAAATGTTGGAGTGGAGGCGTCGATATTAAAAGAAAAGACGTTGGCTTTTGGTATGCCCATCGACTCATGGGGATGGATTTTTGTTTACCAAGTTTAAAAACTTAGATTTGATCCTTGACTTTTTCTAAAGAGAGTCTGCCAAAAAAGGCTTTGGTTAACCTTGGTTATGGGCGCATCTTCTAAATTAAATTTAAGCTTTGGTTTTGCTTGCATCTTTACGGACTTTGGGATGACCTACGACTTACTTTAAGGATATTATCTACCAATTTGTGAGTTATTGGCGAACCTTGTGTAGATAATGCTACTCTTAGTTTTGACTAACCTCGATCTAGTAGTAGTCAGTAGTATGCGTCGTGCGCTGATTACTATGTTAGCATAGTTTTCAAACAATTTCATGCACGCCGGGGTCCTCACTGTCTCCGCTACAATCTAGTTACCGTATGAATTCGGATGGATTCCAAGCCCTTCCGGGTGTCGAATATCCGCATAGAGGGGGCTGGTACATAAAACGTGCTTCAAGTCCTTTGTGTAATCATTACAAATACATACAGCAGTTTCTACATCGGAACCACATATAATGAGCTTATTGAAGTTCAAGGCATGCAGTCACGGATCAGTATGGCTGATGGTTCGTCGCTGGAAGTAGGTAAGATGATGAGGGTGTATGTGAAGCTCGCCAGAAAAAAAGTTCGGATGCCAATGCTCATCATGCCAATGATGCTGCCCAACGAGATCCTGGGGATGGATTTCTTGTGTGACACGGTACGTTGTTCCCGCGCGGAGTTGGTGTTGATAACGAAGGAGGTGTACACGACACGCGTCGATATAGGGTACCCCATCTGGAGATCGAAAAATGTTTGAGCGACGATAGGCTAGAAAGGACAAGGACTATGGCGAAGCAGCTGGAAGTGCTGGAAGTGAAGGAGCTGCCATTCAATATTCGAGATGTGTCGATGAAGGCTCGATTACGGACGAGACTCAATGATGTTGGGTCAACGGTCAGAGGTAAGCGTCCGCCGTAAGTAAGGCCGATGGGATGCAGAACACGCGGAATAAACTGTGGATCTGGAGAACGGACTACAGTATTACTGGAGACAGAGCTAACACTCCTCGAGCACAGCATAAAGCTGAAGGATGACAAACCTCTGAAGCAGAGGCATTATCCCAAAAGTTTGATATGTGATTGATGAGCTGCTTCGAGTTGGGGCCATTGAGCCGTCGTGAAAGAGCAGCATGCTTAAAAGTTGTGAATGGAGAAATCCATGCACTGTGAGGACCAAAATATGCACGTATTCAATGTATATAAACACACGTAGTTGCTGTGTGGAGGCGAGTCCTTGCACATAGCAGGAGTACCTCAGGCAGGTTACGAATTTGTAATAGATAAAGTGAATTGTAAAAGAGTTAAATTCAGAAAATATATCCAAGTGAAACCAAGCAAGTAAGAGTGCTCTAGTCGAAACTGCTCGACTAGGAGATACCCCGAGCCCTGCAAAGTACTGATATTCAAATCATTCTACACTTCTTTCATGCACATATACAAAAACACATGCACACACCCATACGCATACATCCATACGAACGCATAAACACGCGCTCTGCTAACTACGAAGTTACCATTTACAGCGCTTGGGCTGCCGTGTGGGCTATATTATGAGAATTTTTTTATTGAATAAATCTTTTTGTAGTGGGACTATCTTCATCAAACTTTCAGAACGTGATAATAACATTCAAATGTTTGTATATGCCAAAGCACAAGTTTCTAGTACTTGATATACGTTTTTTTCAAATTTAGGGCGAAGGGGGCGTGGTATCTAAAATCTGCAAATGACAAAATCTTTATTTTTATCATCATCATAAATCTACATAGTAAATCTGAAATCTCTAGGTCTATCAGTATTCAAATTAAGCTTAAACAAGTAAGAAAGCTCTAGTCGAGACTGCTCGACTACGAGATCCCCTGAACCCTTCCAGGAACTAATATTTCAATAATTCGTCGTTCCACTTCTACTTACACATGCACACACACATACACACATACACACATACGCACGCACGTATAAACAGGCATGGGCTGCCATGTGGGCTTACTTTAGGCAATTAATTGTTTAATAACTTTTTTCGTAGACAAACAATTTTGATAAAACTTTCAGACCGTGATTATAACATTAAAATGTGTATATGTGCCAAAGCACAAGCCTCTAGTACTTGAAATACGCTTTCTGCAAACTTGTAGGGAAAGGGCTGTTTTGGGGGTAAAAATGACAAAAACCGAAAATCTTAAAAATACACATGATTCTACATTTTAAATTTGGAGACTCTATCTTTAAAGGTGTAGAAGGTATAATATTATAACTGATTTTCGATAGGGTTTTTATCGATAACAAAAAAACAGAAGCAGTTATCGATTTTAAGAAATAAACTTGATCTGCGCGTGCAATATACGGACCTACAGCTTCAAATTTCTCTCTAGCTAGTCTCTAGCTCTTATATCTTCTGAAATCGACGCGTTCAAACATACGGACAGACGGACAGACAGACAGACTAAATCGACTCAGCTCGTCGCCCTGATCAAGAATATATATACTTTATGGGGTCTGCCACGCCTCCTTCTGCCTGTTACACACTTTTAACAAAACCATTATACCCTGATATATAATATATATAATATTCCCAAGCATCAATGAAAAATGTGGGGGGTGTAGCTCTAAAGATGTACGACATATAAACGGGAATAGCTCTTTATGGCTCCCCACTTTTAATGGGTTCAGGCCCTGCTATATGTTGAGAACTATTGGCGCTAAAGATTTGAAATTTAAAATATACTCGGGCTAACAACCCAAAATCAATTAGTTAGATATGTATGGTAGCGTTGGGGCTGTGATTGAATATTCCGTAGTCAGTAACGCCCGACTGCAACGTTCTTGCTTGTTTTATTTTTATACCTTGAACCCATTAAAAATGGAAATTCAGGGTATAATGTTTTTATGAAATTGTATGTAACAGGCAGAAGGAGGCGTGGCCGACCCCAAAAAGTATATATATTCCTGATCAGGATGACGAGCTGAGTTGATCTAGCCCTGCCCGTCTGTCCGTCCGTCCGTATGTATGAACGCGTCGATCTCAGAAGATATAAGAGCTAGACTTGAATTTCTTTTTCGTAGGTCCGTATATTGCACGCGCATATAGAGCTTGTTTCCAAAAATCGATAACTACTCCCGTGTTTTGTTATCGATTAAAAACCTTATCGAAAATCAGTTAAAAAATTATATTTTCTCCAAATTACAAATATAGTTTCATATGTATTTTTAAGAATTTAGGTTTTTGCCATATTCCAAAAGTTATCAAACAATTAAGTTCCCAAAGTAAGTCCACTCTGCAGCCCATGCCTGCTTATACGTACATGCGTATATGTGTACGTGTGTGTGCATCTTTTTTTTTCTTGTATAAGTAGAAATGCGAGGAATTACTGAAACTGAAATATCAGTTCCTGGAAGGGTTCAGGGGATTTCGTAGCCGAGCAGTCTTTACTAGAGCTTTCTTACTTTTTATACCCTGAACCCATTGAAAATGGGAAAACAGGATATAATGGTACAGGCAGAAGGAGGCGTGGCGTACCCCATAAAGTATATCTATTCTTGATCAGGATGACGAGATGAGTCGATATAGCCCTGTTCGTCTGTCTGTCCGTCCGTTCGTGCGTCCGTCCGTATGAACGCAGAGATCTACTAAGCTACAAGTGCTAGAAATTTAAAAGTTTACATTTATACTCGTGTATACCATACGCAGTACGAGTTTATCATATTTTTCGATAACTCATTCCATTTCTTTTTTACCGATAATTATCGAAAATAGGACTGTGTTTTTAAGCCTAATTTGAATACTGACAGACCTAGAGATATCAGATTTACTGTGTAGATTTATGTGATAAAGGCAACGATTTTGTCATTTGCAAGTCTTGGATACCCCCTTCGCCACAAAAAAAAAAAAAATGTATATCAACTACTGGAAACTTGTGCTTTGGCATATACAAACATATGAATGTTATTATCACGTTCTGAAGTTTGATGAAGATAGTCCCACTACAAAAAGATTTATTCAACAAATAAATTGCCTTTCCATGTCCTCAAAATGATTCCAAATTTCGCTGTGCTTTTTAATTAACGACATTGTAAGATTAATTAAAAACACGATTCGCGGCAAGAAAAGGGAACGTTAACTTTGGAAACGCCAATTGAGAAGAACGCAAAATGAGCCATACGAGCGAGTGAGCAAAAATCAGTTAGTCAACCAAAATGAGCTAGCACTAACCATACAACAGATAGACTGGACACGTAGTAGAAAATTTTTCAACGGCAAAAATCTGTAGATGAGCTACCGTCTAACTTCGTGCCTACTCGGCTACCGTTCAGCCCCGGTCCACTTCCTTAGGGCTTTGTTTTGGAGTACTTGAACATTATTAACATGTGATTTTGCAGCAGATCCCCATAGTGGATTTGCATATGTGAAAACAGGTGCCACTATTGCATTATATATTTTTCTTTTACTATATAGTGACAGTATGCGGTCGCTCCTTTGCATCCAGTCAAACTTTTTTAGTTTGAGATTGCACTTTTTGATTATTTGACTTATGTGAGGGCCGTAAGTCAATCTTCTGTCCAAGGTGAGTCCTAGGTATTTCACCTTTTTTGCTTGCGGTATTAGAGCTCCAAGAGCTCCAACAGGGCAGTCATCTCTTTTGATTGCAAGCGTGATATGTACTGATTTCTGGGTTTTAATGGCGATGCTCCATCGCTTAAGCCACCGATTTAACTCGTGCAGGTATGTTTGCATCTGAGCAGAGGCTTCTTGCGGCGACTTATTGCAACTCAGGATGGCAGTATCATCAGCGTATGTCGCTATGAGCATACCATTATTGGGGGGAGGCAACGGCATATCAGCAGTGTGTAGCGTGTACAGCGTAGGGCCAAGTACGCTACCTTGGAACACGCCTGCTCGGACAGGTCGAGTTGAGGATGTAGCCTGTGCATTTCTGACATGAAAGCTTCTTTCTGTCATGTAGGAGACCAGGATCTTGAAGAAAGAGCTAGGTAGAGCTGTCCTTATCTTGTATAAGAGACCCAAATGCCAGACCCGATCGAAAGCCTGCTTGACGTCAAGAAAAGCTGCGGAGCAGTATTCTTTGCTTTCAAATGCACCCAGAATATGATTAATAACTCGATGCACTTGTTCCGGCGTACCATGCTTTCTCCTGAAACCGAATTGGTGGTCTGGGATTGAATTCCTGTTTCTCAGCTCGTTTGCGCAGCAATATTCTTTCGAATATTTTGGAGAGTGACGGGAGCAGAATCATGACTATCTCAGCATGTTTCCAACAGGTTGGGAAAATGTTGAATGCGAAGAATAGCATTGCATAGCACTACGAAGTAGTCGATTGCGGATTCAGGCAGAGCCCTGAGAACTTTGCCATCTATTCGGTCGTGCCCCGGTGCCTTTTTTGCTTTAACTTCTCTCAATAGATTAAAAGCATTGAGTCGTTAACCCTGGATACGTGAAGTACATGTGTGCTACGCGAAAAAAAAAACAAAGTGAATTTATAGAGATCAATAGATATAAACAATTAAACAAAAGCCACAACGGTGGTGTGATACAATTACAGTGTCTCATTCAAGATACGGTGAACGCGAAACTCCGAAATTAGATAAAAACTACACTTGCGCCAGTGAATTTGCAAAACGGGGCGCCGGCCATAAACCGGCGGCCACGACTAGATCAGCTGATCAGCTGAACTAATAAATTGTTCATTTAAAGGAAGCTTAATCTGTTCTGCTCCAGTAATAAAGCATACTTTTAGGGAAGATTCAAATCAAAAATAAATAAATATATAAAACCAACAACTTCCAGTACAATGTCTGGTACTGAGAAAATATTAGCACCACTGAACCCGCAAGGCCTAAGACAGCAATGCAGCTGAGAATGGATGCACGAATGGCTGAAAGACTTGCCAAAATAAACCCACACCCAGTTGATCTGTCATTAATCCAAGGGCCGAAAACTTCATCCGTAAAGCGCAAGCAGCAAGGCTCACCAGAAGCAATTAGGAAAAAAAACAACTCTGCTAGACCAACCGAGCACTAGCAAATACGCAGCTGCTCAAGCAATGCAAAATCGATTTGCGATTCTAGACCAGGAATCCAATGATGACTGTGATATGGCAGCAGCCC
The DNA here is from genome assembly GCA_035045345.1 of Drosophila hamatofila. Taxonomy (NCBI): domain Eukaryota; kingdom Metazoa; phylum Arthropoda; class Insecta; order Diptera; family Drosophilidae; genus Drosophila; species Drosophila hamatofila. The sequence continues at coordinate 1,297,824 of JAWNPA010000046.1, forward strand.
CAACAGCCACAGAGCAACTAGCGGAGAATCCAGCAGAGAAACCAAATCCTCGACCGCCTCCTATTTGGTGTGCAGACATTAAATCTGTGGCACACCTACAACAGGTAATAGATAATGCTATCGATCCAAACTCTTATGTCATTAAGCCAATAAGAAACAGAATCGAAATCCTCACAAGCGATGACGTAGGTCTTAAATTCCACTGCTACCAGCTGAAGGAAGACAAGCCATATAGAGTCTGTATTAAAGGACTCCATTCAAGCACAGACGTCGAGCAGATCAAAGCAGAATTAACTGTAAAGGGGCATGAGGTCAAGAATATTTTTAACCCAGGCAGCCGCATCGACAAAGAGCCGCTAAATATCTTCTTTGTTGATGTGAAACAGGCCACAAACAACAAACAAATACATGACCTGAGGATCATTGCCCGTCAACGATGCACGGTAGAGCTACCAAGAATATTCAATGACTTAACCCAGTGACATAAATGCCAGGAGTTCGGGCACACTCAGCGTTACTGTCACAAGAATCCTAGATGCGTAAAATGTGCCGGGGATCACCCCTCTAAAGAATGTCCGCGAGCAAAGGATCAGCCTCCAATTTGTGTGCACTGTGATGCACAACACCCGGCTAGCTACAAAGGCTGCCACGTATACAAGCGACTGGTAAAGCTTCAAGCTCCAGGGCATAAACGTAATCCGGAAATTCGTAGCACTGCACCGCGCTGCCCCGATGGAGCAACCGCAAATATCGTCACCACTTCCCCAACCAATGGTGTATCATATGCCCAAGCATTAAGAGGAGAGAAATCCCACCCAGCCCTAAATATCAATACCCCAGGCATTATTGAAATCCTGCAACAACAACAGCGCCAATTTGACCTCATCAATGCGTGAGCTCCAAGCCCAGCAAGCAAACGTTATGACCAGCCTAATGGCTCTCATCACGAAGCTCAGCTCAAAATAATGGCCTTACGTGTGGGCATATGGAACGCCAACGGACTGAGCAACGAAGCCCAGGAATTGGCAGTCTTCCTGTCCAGAAAGAGCGTTGATATAATGCTTATTGCAGAATCTCGCGAATGCCCCACGCTAAAAATTTTTGGGATATATACACTATCAGGCCCACGGTGGCGGTGTAACACTTTTGGTGGATCCTCGCTCCTAGTCCGATCAACACTGGCACACACTCCATTAGTTCAGATCTCCAATGCAATGGTGCAATACTCAGCCATCAGCCTCTCTACAACAATTGGTGAAATAGAAGTTGCGCCCATCTATTGCCCTCCAAATACGGACCTCTCTGGACAAGACGTTAGAAATATTCTTATCCAAAGGAAGAATAAAACAATAATCGGGGGCGACTGGAATGGTTGGCATCCTTTCTGGGGCAGTACTAGACCGAACCAACGCGGAGAATTAATATTTGACGCTATTCAAAGCCAAAGCTACTCCATCTTAGCTACCGGCGCTCCTACGCGCTACCCAACAAACGGACATCAGCCAACCGCAATCGACTTTGCGATCTACAAAGGTATCAGCGACAGACTCCTGAGCATCGAGGAATGCTTGGACCTGTCATCTGACCACCTTCCACTCATAGTCACTCTCCATGCGACTCCCCATCCTTTTCCCACCAACCAACGCCTTCTGCCAGCAGGTTCAGATCTAGCTACATTCAAGCGCACTCTAGACACTTTACTTCACCCAGAATAGAGATACGGACTGCAGAAGATGGTGATTACGCAACAACCAGACTGCAAGATGTCATAACAGAGGCGGCGCTCTTAGCCGCACCACCTTCTCAACAAACACATAGTCCCTCGCTCTACAGCATTCCTCTTATCCCTCTTACCCAAAGTCTACTTGCGTATAAGCGTTGGACAAGGAGCCGATGGATCCGAACACGCTTAGCCATCGATAAGAGTCGATACAATGAAGCCACCAGACAACTTAAAGCTGATCTGGCCCAGCTCCAAAACATGCGCATTAAAGAGGCCCTTGCACGAGCGGATTCTCCAGCTGGTGCAGAATTTCAGCTCTGGCGATACACGCGTAATATCAAAAGACAACCTCTGCGTCGGCACCCTCTTCTGAGCGATTCTGGAGAATGGCTAATGGGAGATGAAGCACAAGCTGAGGCATTCGCGGGTCACCTTCAAGAGCAATTCTCCCCTCTGCTGACAACCGAGCCGACTGACATAGAAAATATAAGAGGAGCAGTCAACTCGCCTATCACTGCGTCCATCCCCATCGAAGCATGCACAAAGGCAGAAGTTGTAAAGTTATTGAAAGAAGTTAAAACAAAAAAGGCACCGGGGCACGACCGAATAGATGGCAAAGTCCTCAGGGCTCTGCCTGAATCCGCAATCGACTACTTCGTAGTGCTATGCAATGCTATTCTTCGCATTCAGTATTTTCCAACCTGTTGGAAACATGCTGAGATAGTCATGATTCTAAAACCCGGCAAATCAGAAAAGGAAATTGCTTCCTATAGACCCATCAGCTTGCTCCCGGCACTCTCCAAAATATTCGAAAGAATATTTCTGCGCAGAGTGCTAAACGAGCTGAGAAGCAGGAACTCAATCCCTGACCACCAATTCAGTTTCAGGAGGAAGCATGGTACGCCGGAGCAAGTGCATCGAGTCATCAACCATATTCTGGGTGCGTTTGAATGCGAAGATTATGCTCTGCAGTCTTTCTTGACGTTAAACAGGCGTTCGATCGGGTCTGGCATTTGGGTCTTTTACACAAAATAAGGACAGATCTACCTAGCTCTTTCTTCAAGATCCTGGTCTCCTACATTACCGAAAGAAGCTTCCATGTCAGAAATGGACAGGCTACATCCTCAACTCGACCTGTCCCAGCAGGCGTGTTCCAAGGTAGCGTACTTGGCCCTACGCTGTACACGCTACACACTGCAGATATGCCGCTGCCTCCCCTCAATAATGGCATGCTCATAGCAACATACGCAGACGATACTGCCATCCTGAGTTGCAATAAGTCGCCGCAAGAAGCCTCTGCTCAGATGCAAACATACTTGCACGAGTTAAATCGGTGGCTTAAGCGATGGAGTATCGTTATTAACACGCAAAAATCAGTGCATGTCACGTTTAGCATCAGGAGAGGTGACTGCCGTGATGTGAGTCTTGGAGCTACAATACCAACAGCAAAAAAGACGAAATATCTAGGAGTCACCTTGGACGGTTGACTTACGGTCCACACATAAGTCAAACATTTAAGAAATGCAATCTCAAACTAAAAAAACTCGACTGGATGCTAAGAAGCGATAGCACATTGTCAATATACAGCAAGAGAAAAATATATAATGCAATAGTTGCACCAGTCTTCACATATGCAATGCCACTATGGGGATCTGCTGCAATTACACACATTGAGAATGTTCAAATACTCCAAAACAAAGCCCTAAGGAAGTGGACCGGAGCTGAACGATACGTCAGAAACGACGTTCTGCACACCGACCTTAATATGCCAACAATTGCCGAGCTCATTGGCAGACACAGCACTAGATATGCGGATAGAATGTCCACTCACCCAAATCAGCTTGCATCTGACCTAGTAACCAACAAAATCAACAGAATGAGCAGAAGACTAAAAAGACTGCATCCATTGGATCTCAGAGACGACCTAAACTAGTTTAATAAATGTACCAAAATTAGTAACAATAAAGGCACTCTGCCTGTCCACTGTTAAGGTATACTTAAAACTGCGCTATAGAGTTAAGGACAATAGGCTGCAATAAAGAAATAAATATTAAAAAAAAAAAAAAAAGATTTAAAGCTTCAGTCTTGGTGCATGCTTCGATGGGGATGGATGCAGTGATAGGGCAGTTGACAGCTCCTCCTATATTTTCCACGTCCGCCGGCTCGGTTGTCTGCAGAGGGGAGAATTGCTCCTGAAGGTGACCCGCAAATGTCTCAGCTTGTGCTTAATCTCTTTAGCCATGTTCCGGTATCGCTCAGAAGAGGGTGTTGAGGCAGAGGTTGCGTTTTGATGTTGCGCGTGTATCGCCAGAGCTGAAATTCTACACCAGCTGGAGAATCCGCTCGTGCAAGGGCCTCTTTAATGCGTGTGTATTGCAGCTGGGCCAGAGCAGCTTTAAGTTGTCTGGTGGCTTCATTGTATCGACTTTTATCGCTGGCAGAAGTAGACTTTGGACAAGCGGGGTGAGAGGGATGCTGTAGACCGAGGGACTTTGTGTTTGTTGAGAAGGTGGCGCGGGTAGGAGCGCTGCCTCGGTTATGACGTCTTCCAGTCTCATTGTTGCATATTCTACATCTTCTGCAGCGCGTAGCTCTATTTCCGGGTGAACTAAAGTATCTAGAGTGCGCTTGAATGTAGCAAGATCTGAACCTGCAGGCAGAAGGCGTTGGTTGGTGGGAAAAGGATGGGGGTCGCATGGAGAGCTGACATGCACCCCCAAACTAGCACAGAAAAGTTAGTCGATCTGGTAGACTTTCATATTTACTTCACACATATGTATGTATGTACCTACTCGCATACATAATTATACCTAAACACGTTTATAAATGTATGTATTTATGGTTATCGATAAAAGATTAATTAAAATTACTTTATACACATTTATATACTGTGAGGAGCAATATAGGTATGCAAGTATAAATGTATGTAACATACGTAGTTGCTGTATGTTTATATGCATATACGTGCATATGTATGTTGCTCCACACAGCGACGCGAGTACTGTAAGAGCGACCCTCGCGACTGGAAGGCGTCAGAGACCGCACTATAGGCCGTCTCTGTCGCTCCTACAGATTCAGCAAATGGCTCGCGTCGCTCACACGACGATTATCGGGGGCCGTTAGCCGAGGTGCCGTTCGGGACCGAGTGAAAGTAGTGGATGGTTTCACTCGCATGGCCGTAACGGTACTTCGGCCAATGAGAGGCTGCCACGTATTTTGGCGGGATTTTGTCGTCACCCCAGATCACGCAATATTGCCGTTATGTGGACACGAGCGGCAGACAGGCCCCGCTCCAGAGCCGAGCAGGCCCCGTTACAGCGCGAAGCAGGGCCTGTGGCGGCCCTATAAAAGGGCGCCTGCCGCTCCATACGGGGTCAGAAAAAGTGAATGAGATACGTTAGAAAGTGAACGAGAGATAGTGAAAGTGAATCGGCAAAGTTACCCGTACGGATTAAAGTGAACCAGGCAACATCAGGATACTCAAGGACCTCGAAGGACAACGCCATCAAAGGACTTGAGTCAGCAAGGACATCTAGGACACACAGCATATCCAAGGAGGATATTCGGGACGCCTATACAAGACTATAGGCAAACCAGGAGCACCAGCGGCCACCAACAAGGACATTGGTGCAACGGAAAGCAGCGGCAGCAGGTTGGCGAAACCTGCGAAACCGGAGTGAGTGAGTTCGCGTAGCTGTGCGTACGAGTGGCGCATTGTGCGTGAAGCAAAGCTGTGTGTGCCAAGAGTGAGTCAAGTTGCAGGAGTGGCCATTGTGCATCCGAGCGAACCGCCGGAGTCCACAGACCAGCATCCTGCGTTCTCTGGAGCGCTTGGGCGAAACCTAGCGTGTCTTTGCACAATCGCCTTCCCAGCCAGAGTACGCCGAGCCACACTCTTTGATCCTGTGTGCAGGTGTGCCAAATCAGCGGCCGTGCAGAGGCGAGTCGTTATAAGAGTAATATAAGTGAAGTGTGAAATTATACTTAAACTCAAGAAAACATATCTTACGTCTCAAACTAAATTCACAAGTGGCTAATTATTATCGCAGGGGCTTCAACAAATAAATTTGTTGGCACGAACACACAGTCGGCTGAAACTAGCCCAGCTTAGAATCGGGATAAACCGAAGGTTCGTTACAACTGGCGCCCAACGTGGGGCCCTGCGATAAGAGTTTAGTAACTAATTGTGACTATGGTGCGAGCGTGGGTGTATAACTTGAAAAAGGATGAGGTGCTGCGTTATGGTGAAGAGTTCGGAGTGAGCTTGTCAGGCACACTGGACGCGATGCGGAGAAAGTTTGGCGAGTGGGTCGAGAGGAATGAAGGAAGCATTTCTTACTCACTGAGGCTCGCCGATCTGGGCCAACTGCATGGACGCCGTGCCTCACCCAGAGATGAGGCGCCAACAGATGTCTTGGGCGACGATCTGGAGGCGGGTCTTGCGCATGTGGCGCGGCTGCGTGTGCCCTCCACTAGCGCAACTGCGCGGCTGCAGGATACGCGACAAGGTGAGATGCGAGCTACATCCACCCCGCAACCTGAAATAAGGCCACGAGGACTCGGCAGCACAGCTCAGGAGTATCCCAAGGTAGCCAAGCAAGTGAGGGAATGGAGTTTCCGCTTCGATGGCACCACAAAGCCTTTGGAGTTTCTGGAGCAGGTGGAATGGTCGGCTGACACGTATGGCCTGGATCTGGACATGATCCCGAGAGCGATGCCAGAGCTGCTGAAAGGCATCGCCTTGAAGTGGCACGTGGCCAACAATCGGCACTGGACGGCGTGGACGACGTTTGTGCGCAGCTTCCAGGAGTTCTTTTTGCCCAGAGGCTATCTGGAGAAGCTGGAGGATGACGTCAAACGCCGGAGGCAGATGGTAGACGAAAGCTTCAAGGTCTACATGGTAGAGATGCAGACTCTCATGCGGCCTCTGCGGTATGGAGCAGACCGCGAGATGAAGCTAATATACAACAATATCTGCGATCTGCGTGCCTACGCCCGCCCGTATCAATTCCAGAGTCTGGTGGGATTGATGCCCCTGGCTGACGAGTTCGAGGAGTTGGAGAAGGACCGGGAGAGATTATGGCAGCAGCCACGGCCCGGCCGCACGCGACTGATGGCCATGGACGATGCTGGAGGCGACGTGGAGTATCGCCACATGGATGAGGAGGTGAAGCCGTCTCCTGCGCCAAGGACAGGCGCATCTGGACCAAGGACACACATCCCAAACCCAGACAGGGCATGCCGGATGTGTGGCCAGGAGTGCGAACAGCTAGCTGCTGCCAGTCGAGAAACGAGCAGCGGCACCCGCCATCCAGGGGCGAGCGGGAGCAGCAGCCAGGAGCCCCCAGGCGTTAGTGGGCCGTCTTCAGGACGAAGGCAGCCAGATGACGGCAATCGTGGCCATTGGAGCCACCCAGCAAAGAGCCACGATCGACACGGGAGCCTCAAGCAGCTTTATAAGTGAATGGCTTGCTGACAGGCTCCGAGGAGTGGGCGTGGTGTGTGCCACAAGGCAGCGCATACGCTTGGCGGACGGCAGCTGCAGTCAGGTGCCCTCGCAGCTGGAGACGCGGATTAGCCTGGGGAGTCAGCAAATCCAGATCCCGTTGCTGTTTCTGCCAGGAGTGATCGATGACCTGGCCCTGGCTGGGCTGGGATTTCTTGGCCGGCATTGGCACCACGCTGGAGTGTGGCGGCTTGACGCTAAAAATCGAGCCAAGAATCCCACAGGCGAGCGGACAGGCAGAGGAGAAGCTGTCCGTGGCTGTGGTCAGCGTGGAGGTGGATCCTGAGACGCCAGTGGAGGCGACTGCAGAGGATCAACAGCCGCTACACGAGGATTCGGAGGTGGACGCGTTCTTGAGGCATGAGCTACAGAAATTCCAGCACGTAAAGGGCACAAAGGGATGCAGGACAACAGGCCTATTAAACAGCGCTACTTCCCTAAAAATCCAAAGATGCAGGCGGAAATCAATCTGCAGGTGGATGAGCTGTTGGCCAAAGGCTGCATCGAGCCCTCAAAGAGCCCACATAGCGCGCCGATTGTCATGGTGCGAAAGAAGAATGGGAAATGGCGGCTATGTGTGGACTTTCGGGTGCATCACATTTTGGATCAGCTGCGGGAGGCGCGCTACATCACCAGCCTGGATCTAAAGGATGGGTATTGGCAAATACCAATGGAGAAGGCCAGCCGACCACTGACGGCGTTCACGGTTCCAGGAAAGGGGCTGTGCCAGTGGAAGGTGATGCCATTTGGGCTCCATTCCGCGTCATTGGACGGACGCGCCAGGAGCACATGAGCAACCTGCGGGAGGTGTTCCGGCGGCTACGAGCAGCCAACTTGAGGATCAACATCGACAAGTGCGATTTCTTCAAGAAGGAGCTGAAGTATCTGGCTCACAAAGTCACGGAGCATGGCATTTGTACAGACCCAGAGAAAGTGGCCGCAATTGCCGAGCTGAAGCCGCCCACCAACGTGAAGGAGTTGCGGCAATATGTTGGAGTGGCTTCGTGGTACCACCGCTTCGTGCCAGACTTTGCTGCGACAGTGCATCCCCTCAACGCGCTGCTCAAAAAGGGCACGAAGTGGGAGTGGACGGAGGGGCGGCAACAGGCGTTCGAAACGGTAAAGGCCAAGCTGACGGAGTCACCAGTGCTGGCGTGTCCGGATTTCACGAAGCCGTTTTGCTTACAAACGGATGCAAGCAATTATGGGCTTGGGGCAATCCTGACGCAGGCTTCTGAGGAAGGAGAGCGCGTGATTTTGTATGCCAGTCGGACACTCAACAGTGCTGAGAGAAACTATTCAGCTACTGAAAAAGAGTGTCTGGCCATAATCTGGGGCATACGAAAGCTCAGGCCATACCTGGAAGGCTACCATTTCGTAGTGGTCACGGACCATATGGCGCTGAAGTGGCTCCATCGAGAGCCCTTCAGGAAGGATTGCCAGATGGGCACTGGAGCTGCAGCAATATGATTTCGAGATTTGCTACAGGAAGGGTAAACTAAATGTGGTGGCAGATGCGCTCTCACGGCAGCCTCTGGGCGAGGAGGCATGCCGTTTGGCAACGAGTGAGGAGACGCCAGCTGGGACAGGATGTCGTTGGCTCACCAAGCTACGCCAGGAGCGGCTCAAGGTGCCACAGAAGTTTCCAGATTACATGGAAGAATCTGGAAACGTATACCGGCACATTCCGCACCAAGCCGGCCACGAGGATGTGGCTGCATGGAAATTGTGTGTGCCAACGGAGAGGCGCAAACAAGTGCTGGAGGAGAGCCACGACGCAGCCACCGCTGGCCACCTTGGAAGCCGGAAAACAATTGCTCGGGTGGCCGCGCGATTTACTGGCCTGGTATGTATCGAGATGTGCGGGCGTACGTGCAGCGGTGCGAGTTGTGTCAGCGTTATAAGCCGAGTCAGCTGCAAGCAGCTGGGCAGATGCTGACCCAGGTGCCGGAGGAGCCATGGGCAACTGTCTGTGCCGATTTTGTGGGCCCACTGCCGAGGTCGAAGCATGCAAACACCATGCTGCTGGTCTTCATTGACCGGTTCTCCAAATGGACGGAGATGGTGCCACTCAGGAGTGCAACCACGGCAGCGCTCCTAAAAGCATTCCGGGAGCGAATCTTGGCACGATTTGGCGCGCCCAAGGTGCTCATCACAGACAACGGGACCCAGTTCACAAGTCGGGCGTTCAGAGGATTCTTGGAGGAGCTTGGGGTGCGTCACCAGCTGACGGCACCATACACGCCCCAAGAAAATCCAACGGAGAGGGCCAACAGAACGGTCAAGATGATGATTGCGCAGTTTGCTGGAAGCGACCAGAGATGTTGAGATGACGCGCTGCCGGAGTTGACACTGGCAGTCAATAGCAGCGTGTCAGCATCTACAGGGTATACGGCAGACTTCATCACGCAAGGGCGCGAGCCAAGGCTGCCCAAATCTCTGTTTGACGCGCAAACCATTGGGACAGGCCAAGCGGCGCAGCGGCGCGAAAACAAAATTGAGCGCGTAAAACATAGCTAGCAGTGCATGAGCGCGTACACTTCGCTAGCAATGCATGCACTCGCAACAACAACAAGCAGTGCATGCGCACGCAACAACAACAAGCAGTGCGTGCGTACGCAATAACAACACGAGCAGCCGAAGTTGTGTGCAGTTAATTTAAATCAAAAAAAAAAAAAAAAAACGAAACGGACAAAACAACCAAACTGCTGATATTCCAGGCCCCGCTAACGCAGCGAGAGAACGGAGCGCCACGCATACACACGCAACGAAGCCGAGAGAGAAAGGTCAAGGGACTACGTCGGCTGCTCGGCTGTCGCTAGCGCAAGGCAACACGAAGGTGTCAACGCTAGCGACATGCAAAACGGCCAACAACAAAGCAATGCTGTAGAGAAGCTTGCAAGCCGAAATGTTGGGCCTCGCAGGGCTGTGTATGCGTGTGCACATAAGCAGAGCGGGGCAAGGGCATGTGGAAGAGCGGTATCTGGACGATACCGTAGCATGCCTGGAATTCAGCTATAAGACGGGGAATGCTAGAGCAGGCCGAGCCGATGACGCAGGACCCGTTAGCTGCTGCCGCCTATGCAGTCGTCGGCGCGGCAGCAGAGGGTATAAAAGAGCAGGCGGGCATGGGCTCTTAGCTGGGCATCAGCCGGTACACCCGGCTGATCCCCTAGAGATGCAGGCAGACATGTGACTGTCTGCTGGGAGAGTGTTGGTACAGACGCCTGCCACGCGACTGGTTCCACTGGGTGCTTTGGCTTGGGCGTCGGAAGAGCTTGGCGGCCGATCCTCGCGCACTGGCCAGCGGCTTTACTGGAGCTCTGCGCGAAAGAGGAGTGAGCCGATCCTCGCGCACCAGCCAGCGACGTTTTTGAGGTTGTGCGCTAAAGAGGAGTGAGCCACAAAAGCGAACCGACGCCAAAGGTTTCGGCACCGGTGCCCAGTTGCGAACGACGTCTGTGGCACGATCTCCCAGCAGCAGCCCCCGGAATCTCTGCAGTGCCCTCCGGAGCGCCCTTAGCTGCCGGAAGAACAGCTGCAGCAAGCGGAGAGTCGTCACCAGCGCCGAGGGACAAAGAGTGGCAATTGGCATTTTTGGCCGCTGCCGCGCGGCCATACGCCAACACCACCGGGGGCCGCAAAACCACAGAGAAAAGTTTTGCGGCGGCGCCCGGCGTTGGCGATGGCGGCGGCAGGCCCATCGGGTCCAAGGGAATGAAGGAGAAGGTGCCTCGGGCTGAAATCATGAAAATTGGCGATAAAAACCTTGTAATTATACAAAAATTACATGTAAACACTTACCAGCAGCGCACAGCATTGCCAGCAGCGAGGGAAAATCAGCTGTTGAGGTTAACAGCGATTAAAAGCGATAACAGCGTTAACAGCAGCGATCGACGCGCAATGCAATGACGCGCAACGGAGCAACGCGCAACGGAGCAACGCGCCTGGGATCGACGATTAACGCAACACGGAGCAGCGCCACGACAGGGGGGGGCGCCAAATTCAAAACACGATGGTCTCGTGTTTTCCCGAAGGACGAGGGGAGTGTGAGGAGCAATATAGGTATGCACGTATAAATGTATGTAACATACGTAGTTGCTGTATGTTTATATGCATATACGTGCATATGTATGTTGCTCCACACAGCGACGCGAGTACTGTAGGAGCGACCCTCGCCACTGGAAGGGGTCAGAGACCGCACTATAGACCGTCTCTGTCGTCCCACAGATTCAGCAAATAGCTCGCGTCGCTCACACGACGATCATCGGAGGCCGTTAGCCGAGGTGCCGTTCGGGACCGAGTGAAAGTAGTGGATGCTTTCACTCGCATGGCCGTAACGGTACTTCGGCCAATGAGAGGCTGCCACGTATTTTGGCGGGATTTTGGCGTCACCCCAGATCACGCAATATTGCCGTTATGTGGACACGAGCGGCATACAGGCCCCGCTCCAGAGCCGAGCAGCCCCGTTACAGCGCGAAGCAGGGCCTGTGGCGGCCCTATAAAAGGGCGCCTGCCGCTCCATACGGGGTCAGAAAAAGTGAATGAGATACGTTAGAAAGTGAACGAGAGATAGTGAAAGTGAATCGGCAAAGTTACCCGTACGAATTAAAGTGAACCAGGCAACATCAGGACACTCAAGGACCTCGAAGGACAACGCCATCAAAGGACTTGAGTCAGCAAGGACATCGACGACACACAACATATCCAAGGAGGATATTCGGGACGCCTATACAAGACTATAGGCAAACCAGGAGCACCGGCGGCCACCAACAAGGACATTGGTGCAACGGAAAGCAGCGGCAGCAGGTTGGCGAAACCTGCGAAACCGGAGTGAGTGAGTTCGCGTAGCTGTGCGTACGAGTGGCGCATTGTGCGTGAAGCAAAGCAAGGTGTGCCAAGAGTGAGTCCATTTGCTGGAGTGGCCATTGTGCATCCGAGCGAACCGCCGGAGTCCACAGACCAGCATCCTGCGTTCTCTGGAGCGCTTGGGCGAAACCTAGCGTGTCTTTGCACAATCGCCTTCCCAGCCAGAGTACGCCGAGCCACACTCTTTGATCCTGTGTGCAGGTGTGCCAAATCAGCGGCCGTGCAGAGGCGAGTCGTTATAAGAGTAATATAAGTGAAGTGTGAAATTAAATTCACAAGTGGCTAATTATTATCGCAGGGGCTTCAAAAAATAAATTTGTTGGCACGAACACACAGTCGGCTGAAACTAGCCCAGCTTAGACTCGGTATAAACCGAAGGTTCGTTACAATACCGAAAAAAATTATGGTAGTACACTAAGATGTTTATTTAATTCTTTGGAATATATCGGGTAGCGGACTATTAAAAATTAATTTGTACTATTTACAATTAATAATTTCACCAGGATGTGCCTAATTATTCTCTTTATTGCTAAACTGACTGATGCAGTCATAAGGGCTCATTTCACAGTCACTCTACAATTCAAACCATACAAGATTGACAAGGTACTGAATCGCGGGCACTCGACAGCTATGATCATCGCATCCCATACACACACATGCAAATGTGTGGGTGCACTTCATAAGACCCACAAGCAGACTAAAATGTAAAGTCTGCTTCTTCAGGCAGCAAGAGTAGAGTTTCGCACACAGGCAAATAAATGTTCATACATGTAGCAATGGTCTGTAAGCGTGTGCATGCATGCCCGTCGCGAAGACATATTCATTGAGCGCACCAACGCTTTCATACCCTTCGCACAAATAATCAGAAAAACGCTTACATTTTGCATGAGCATGGCCAACACTTTGAAGAGTTCGGTATGCTCTTCACTCAGAAGGAAATAAATGGGATCGTCGCGAACAAAATTCAATTTTTGTGCGCTGCTGATGTTTGAGAGACAATAGAGAGAGAAAGCATAGAGAGAGAGTGAGAGAGAGTAAGGAAAAAGCGTATAGCCATGCTTCATATGAAAATGTGTTCATTTCGCTAGCAGCGCTAGCAGTGAACTGATTTTGTCGTGCCATATTTTCACTGTTCGCCCCTGAAACGACGAGCCGAGCAGGCACGAAGTTATGACTGGGACGTGATCTACAGATTTTCGCCGTTGAAAAACTTTGTTCTACTTGTCCCATGTATGTGTTGTATGGTTAGTGATTTGATATCCTACTTTGGAATAGCCGGATTTAGCTTGTGGCAATTCATCGATAACTTTTCCATTTCGATTAATTTGATCTAAAATCGAGTCAGCAATTGTCGGGGTTAGCCGCTTATCAGGCACAGTCGACTATGGCTAAAGTTAACATGTCATGTCAATTATTTTTATCGATACTATAGTAGTTTTATTTACTCTCTGTTCACAATCTGTTCATATAATACAAAATATAAATTTTATAAACTATATTAATATTAAACAAGTAAGAAAGCTCTAGTCGAGACTGCTGGACTACGAGATCCAGCAACTAATTTTTCAATAATTCGTCGCTTCATATCTACTTACACATGCATGCACACATACACACATACCCACGCACGTATAAACAGGCATGGGCTGCTGTGTGGGCTTACTGTGGGAACTTATTTGTTTAATAACTTTTTTTCTAGACGGACAATCTTCATAAAACTTTTAAAACGTGATAATAACAGTAAAATGTGTGCGCCAACGCCACAAGTCTCTAGTACTTAAAATACAGTTTTTGCAAACTTGTAGGGAAGGGGGTGTTTTGAGGGGTGGGGGTGAAATGTGACAAAAGCCGAAATTACAAAAAAAATACATATGAACCTACGTTTAAAATTTGAAGACTGTAAGGATGTGGGAGATATAATTTTATAACTGATTTTCGATAAGTTTTTTTATCGATAACAAAAAACGGGAGCAGTTATCGATTTTTTTAATTAAACTTGATCTGCGCGTGCAATACACGGACCTACAGTTTCAAATTCTCTGTAGCTCTTATATCTTCTGAAATCGACGCGTTCAAACATACGGACAGACAGACAGACAGACGGACAGGGCTAAATCGACTTAAAACGTCGCCCTGATCAAGAATATATATATAGTTTATGGGGTCTGCCATGCCTCCTTCTGCCTGTTACAAACTTTTAACAAAACCATTATACCCTGATTTCCCATTTTCAATGGGTTCAGGGTAAAACAAGTAAGAAAGCTCTAGTCGAAACTGCTCGACTACTGAATCTGAACCCTTCCAGGAACTAATATTTAAATAAATCGTCGTTCCACTTCTAGTTACACATGCACACACACATACACACATACGCACGCACGTATAAACTGGCGTGGGGTGCCATGTGGGCTTACTGTGGGAACTTTTTTATTTTTATTTTATAACTCTTTTTGTAGACGGACAATCTTGATAAAACTATTAGTCCGTAATTATAACATTAAAATGTGTGTATGTGCCAGAGCACAAGTCTCTAGTACGTAAAATACGGTTTTTGCAAACATGTAGGGAAGGGGGTTGATTTTGGGGGTGGGGTGGAATGTGGCAAACCCGAAATTCTTAAAAATACATAAAAATACATAGTTATTGATTTTTGGAAACAAACTCGATATGCGCGTGCAATATACGGACCTACGAAAAAAATTCAAGTCTCTAACTCATATATCTTCTGAGATCGACGCATTAATACATACAAACGGACGGACGGCCGGACGGATGGACGGACAGACAGACAGACGGACAGGGCTTAATCAACTCAGCTCGTCGCGGTTGCAAAATTTATTCACAATTAAATATAAATTTATATTCCATTGTGGTTTAATACGGCAAGCACATACACAAGCGCAAAAATGTAGCCGCACAAGCAAAAATTTGTCAGCCCAGTTCCCACACACATCTACAAGCTCACACACACATACAAATTATTGTAAAAGTGTTTGCTTCTCTAGTGTCTAACGGCGTTATTAATGCAAGAATATGAATCTAGAGCTAAATACATAAGCGGGAATATGCAGTATATAAAAGTACATTATTGGAGCCATGAAATGGGTCCGTGGTCGGCGAGCCGACTCAGCATAATTCTTATTCTAGCTTAACCGACCGATCATTTTGCATACGCTGCATGTGCAATCCGACACAGCAGCTTTCAGTCGCTTAACTCCTTTAGCAGACCTTGCAGTTTGATTGAAGAACTTCTACGGTACCAGCATTGGTATATGAGGCCGATGCTGCAAAACGTGAGACTGATGGCTACGCCAGCTGCGAACCAAATTTTGGGAGACCCGCCAGACATCACATTTTCTCTTAGTTCCCGGATTAGATGCAAGTTGTGTTCACTCATTCGTTTCAGCAATGGTAAGCTAAGCACGTGATCATGTCCAGTAATATTCAGCAGAGGTGACGCCGCAATGTCTGGGCTCTTATTTACAACTCTGTTGTAATTAAGAAAAGTGGTTTAATTCACGGTTGCTACGCGTTCGAATGTGATGTTGTGCCTTTTGTTGTAATCATGGAGCCGTCATCTATTCTGACTCTTGCTGACTGGTCGTTGATGATGATTATTCCTTCATCCACCACGGTAAGCGGTTCCATTAATATATGAATTCAACTATCGGACTGAAATATTTTTATATCTGATATTCCCATTAAACTAACTATTGCGACTTCTGTGAGCTGCTCGGTAAAAATTGACTTCAAATCGTCATGATCAAAAATTGTGGGACTTATTATATTAGATTTGGCGAGCGTGATAGTGGGCATAAGGTAATTAACATTCTGTTTCTTGCGAGTAATGTTTCGTACAAATGAGGAGAGTCTAAAAACTCACCCTTTTTTTCTTTAAGCATATTGTTTACTGTATCTGTTAATAGGCTACTTGGTTTCTGCGCTTCAGTGATTACTATTACTTGTCTGTTGCTTGATTCTATGAGTTGAGCCTCAGTTAACTTGACTCTCTCGAGGTCTGATGCGTCAGGAGTACCTGCAACATGCCGTCCCTAAGAAGTTTAAACTTCTAGCTATTCTGTGGTGTATCGTTAAACTTGATAGTATGTCCTGAATATGATCTATATCTACATTTAACAGTTTTCGCATGTGTGATTGGGGAAAAGATTTGGAAAGTATTATTGTATCCTCTACTTTGCTTACAAAGTTTAATAGATTGGTTGAATGCCTTATATAACTGCGTTCTTTCCATATCAAAACGTTACCGCCCAATACAGGAATATAGTCTGCGTGTGAAAAATCAGAGATGCGTGCATGAGTTGCGGGTATCAACATAAAAATTACTCCGATAAGCCTGTATGAAATGATTAGATTGTATTTTTAGTAACTGTCTGATTAGAAGGAACTTGTAATCTATTGGCTGTGTTTACCTCAGATTGTCTTCATCATCAAATACTCTATTCTGCCTATTTGGGTTGCACCTGTTTAGTTGATCTTGGTGGGCTTTCTTAATTTTGTCTTTAATTGTTTCTTAGAATTTTTTGGGGGCTGCGTGTATTACATCAAGTGGACTTTGTTGTGCTACTGAATGGATGGATTTATTGTACTTTATAGTTGCTCTCAAAATGGCCTGAACCTTTTGTCTATTTTTAAACACCTAGCAATTTCTATTAGCGTACTATGGAAACGTTCTACTTGACCGTTTGAAGAGCTATGAAGTGGTGGGGCGTTGACCATGTCTATGTTGA
The DNA here is from genome assembly GCA_035045345.1 of Drosophila hamatofila. Classification (NCBI taxonomy): domain Eukaryota; kingdom Metazoa; phylum Arthropoda; class Insecta; order Diptera; family Drosophilidae; genus Drosophila; species Drosophila hamatofila. Next base: position 1,314,670 of record JAWNPA010000046.1, read on the forward strand.
ATTGGTTTTTTATTAGTGAAGTGATCGTTTCTGAACTAATAAAAATAAAAATAAAATGTTTTGGTATTGTGGAAGATGTTAATAGTCATTAAAATATCCGTTATTGCTCGGAATGCTAACGGCTGAACAATGGCGAATTTCGAAAATTTATCAAGGCATGTTAAGAAAATGTTTCGATCGGTTGAGAATACATCTATGTGTAACATTTCTCCGGTATATGACGGTATTGGGGTCACTCCGAGCTCTTGCTTTTTTGGATGGCGGTTGTACTTGGCGGTAGCACAAACTTTACAATTCAGTACGACTTCATTGGCTAACTTGGTCATTTTCGGAAAATAATAGTCCCGAAGTATCTGTTTTACATTTTCTTGTGCTGCTCTGTGTGAACGATTATGCTCGGTGTAGATTATTTCTATCTGTTCGTCTGTGATGGTGATGTCGGAGACTATATTTTTGCAGTGCCAGAACTTAGTCGTTGAGAATAATGATACTAGTTCGCGTTGGAAAGCGACTAATATTGGAAGGTCAGAAAAGAGTGCGTGTACAACATTGGGGTGAACTGCGAGTTTCAGTTTGTCAATAAGATTGGCTTTGGATTGGATCAAGTGACGGGTTTTTTGCCGAATAGAATAAATTTTCGATGCAACGTATTGTGAGGAGCAATGTAGGTATGCGCTTATAAATGTATGTAACATACAGTTGCTGTATGTATATATGCATATACGTGCATATGTACATATGTTACTCCACACAGCGATGCGAGAACTGTAGAAGAGACCCTCGCGACTGGAAGGGGTCAGAGACCGCACTATAAGACGATCATCGGGGGCCGTTAGCCGAGGTGCCGTTCGGGACCAAGTGAAAGTAGTGGATGCTTTCACTCACATGGCCGTAACAGCACTTCGGCCAATGAGAGGCTGCCACGTATTTTGGCGGGATTTTGGCGTCACCCCAGATCACGCAATATTGCCGTTATGTGGACACGAGCGGCATACAGGCCCCGCTCCAGAGCCGAGCAGGCCCCGTTACAGCGCGAAGCAGGGCCTGTGGCGGCCCTATAAAAGGGCGCCTGCCGCTCCATACGGGGTCAGAAAAAGTGAATGAGATACGTTAGAAAGTGAACGAGAGATAGTGAAAGTGAATCGGCAAAGTTACCCGTACGGATTAAAGTGAACCAGGCAACGTAAGGACACTCAAGGACCTCGAAGGACAACGCCATCAAAGGACTGTGAGTCAGCAGGAACATCGAGGAACATACAACATATCCAAGGAGGATATTCGGGACGCTTATACAGGACTATGGGCAAACCAGGAGCATCGGCGGCCACCAACAAGGACATTGGTTCAACGAGAAGCAGGGACAGCAGGTTGGCGAAACCTGCGAAACAGGAGTGAGTGAGTTCACGTAGCTGTGCGTACGAGAGGCGCATTGTGCGTGAAGCAAAGCTAGGTGTGGAGCGCTTGGGCGAAACCTAGCCTGCCTTAGCACGATCGCCTTCCCAGCCAGAGTACGCCGAGCCACACTCTCATTTCCTGTGTGCAGGTGTGCCAAGTCAGAGGCATTGCAGAGATTAAGCGATTTGCTAATAAGTGAATTGTTAAGTGATCAACTCCGAGAATATATAAACGCTCAAATTTAAAACACAAGTGTCGTAATTATTATCGCAGGGGCTTCAACAAATAAATTTGTTGGCACGAACACACTGATACTGGCCCGGCTTAAACTCGGGATAAACCGAGGTTCGTTACAGTATAACGTGCTACCTCTAGAATTATTTGACTCCTATAACAATTTACTGGATTTTCGGTTGATTCTATAGTGTAAGTCAGTGAGTTCTCCCTGTGAATGGTGGCTACGTCTGATTGTGTATCGTCTTGAAGAGCGTTAGGCTCCTGCCTGGATAAGGCGTGTGCAACCAAGTTTTCTTTTCCTGGCTTATAATGTAATTTGGCATTATGCTCTTCAATGAAAGCCTTCCATCTTTTGATTTTCGCATTAGTGTTCTTCTCAGACATTGCGAACGTGAGAGGTTGATGGTCTGTGAAAATGTGTAACTCCCTAGTACCATATAGATAGCTATGCAAGCTTGGGGGTGCATGTCGGCTCGAGGCGTTGGCAAATTGATATTTATAGATGGCATTCGGAATGCAGATATGTATTTAAATATCTTAAAAGAAAATCTGCAGTCCAGTGCTGATAAAATGGGTATCCAAAAAGAGGACTTCATTTTCCAGCAAGATAACGACCCAAAACATACTGCCTGGAAAGTGAAAATGTGGTTGTTGTACAATGTAAAGCAACTTAATACTCCACCACAAAGTCCAGATGTTAACCCCATCGAGAATTTGTGGGTCCATCTCAAGCTGAAAGTCCAGGAGCACAAGGTTTCTTCGAAAAAGGAACTCAAGGCAGTATTGCTACAAGAATGGTCCAAAATTTCGGAAGAAGGATGCCGCAAGCTAGTGGAATCGATGCCAAGACGTTTGAAGGCCATTATAGACAATAAGGGTTTGCATACTAAGTATTAGGATACTAAGTATTAGGATTGGAGACAAATACTTTTGTGGTGTTAAATTTTGTTAAATTTTTGTTTTTTTTTTATGAAAAAAATCTAAAGTGTTGAACTTTAAAATAAAATAATGTTACATTCATCTTATACAAAAACAGATTGATTTCATAGCTAATATCGAGCAAAAATGAGCATATATATAGGGGACCCCCAGGGACGAATACTTTTGTGACTGACTGTATATACTTTATGGGGTCTGCCATGCCTCCATCTGCCTGTTACATACTTTTAACAAAACCATTATACCCTGATTTCCCATTTTCAATGGGTTCAGGGTATAAAAGTGTTATGTGTTTTTCATTAAAGCTATCATTTTCCCAATAAAATAACAAATTTATAAAAACACATTTAAACAAGTAAGAGGACTCTAGTCGAGACTGCTCGACTAGGAGATACCTTGAACCCTGCAAAGTACTAATATTCCAATCATTCTACACCCATACACATGCATCCACACAAACGCATAAGCACGCGCTCTGCTAACTACGCAGTTACCATTTACAGCGCTTGGGCTGCCGTGTGGGCTATATTATGAGAATTTATTTATTGAATAAATCTTTTTGTAGGAACTATCTTCATCAAACTTTTAGAACGTAATAATAACAATTAAATGTGTGTATATGCCAAAGCACAAGTTTCTAGTACTTGGTATACGTTTTTTTTCAAATTTGCGGCGAAGGGGGCGTGGTATCTAAAATCCGCAAATGACAAAATCTTTATTTTTATCATCATCATAAATCTACACAGTAAATCTGAAATCTCTAGGTCAATCAGTATTCAAATTAGGCTTAAAAAACAAAGTCCGATTTTCGATTATAATCGATAAAAAATAAATGGAATTTGTTATCGAAAAAATATGATAAACTCGTACTGCGTATGGTATACACGAGTATACATGTAAAATTTCAAGTCTCTAGCATTTGTAGTTTAGGAGATCTCTGTGTTCATACGGACGGACGGACAGACGGACATGGCTAGATCAACTCAGTTCGTCATCCTGATCAAGAATATATACTTTATGGGGTCTGCCACGCCTCCTTCTGCCTGTTACATACATTTTCACAAAAACATTATACCCTGAAATCCCATTTTCAATGAGTGAACGAATACACTTGACTATGGTTTGTAAGACCAGAAGACAAGAAACTACGTTGGTGTTTAGTTTAGTATTGATCTTTATTTAGATGAGCCCGGGCTTATATACCCAGACTCATGCATATTTTCAACCCTTAAATCTAGTGCGTCTATTGCTGAGTGTGTAAGGCTCAGCATTGGTCTATTACATGTTCTTATCTTATAGCAGAGTTTGTAAGACTCCGCGTTGGTCTATTATCTATTCTTATCCTATCGCTGAGTTTGTAAGGCTCAGCGCTCCTCTATTACACATTCTTATCGCTGAGGTTGTAAGGCTCAGCGTTCGTCTGGCTATTTATAGAATCGGTACAAGTGACCCTTATCTATTTCTAACACCCCATCTGCTAGCCGTAGAGTGCGTACAAGGCATGTACACGATCCCTGTACATGTGTATGTTCATGCCTGAACATTCTGCGGGGGGCCAGAAGATGTGATATCTAGCAACTGCTGTCTGTGGTTTCTTTTCTTAATCTTATGCAGGACAAATAGAAATTACACTTGTCGAATTGTATCCATGCCTGCAGTCCTTGTACGTTTTGTATGTTCGTGCCTGAACATTCTGCGGTGACCAGAAAATCTGGTAGCCAGATATATTGCGCTGTTCCGTTGATCTTTTGCGCGGGTGGCGGTTCCCATGCCAAGTGAAGACGAGGCTCTTTAAAGAACTTACGCCTCTTATAGTTGTGTTCAATTTTATAATCGGCATCGCTCATTGAATCTGCTGAGGCGGTGTCCACTCGCTTCATTGCTGTCTTCAGATGGGAGCCGTCCACATTTTGATGATAACGCTGGCTTAGGGCAGCTTTTAATTCGCTTGTAGTGGATCTTTCCTTTAATATGTTGCTATTTCCAGTTAAGTCCTCGTCCGATGTAATTGTAATTACATCATTAATCTCTGAAGTAGTTTCCAGATTGAACTCCGCTGCTGTGGTCATAACTGAAGAGTTTTGAACTCCAGCTACACATGCAGTCGCCGTTGCAGTCGTCGCAGAAGTTTGGTCATCCATCGCGCTGCTAACAGTGTTAATATCATCAGCAGCACTCAACGTTGCTGTCGATGTCGAAGATGTGGCAGCAATTGCTTTCTCGTCCCCATCTTCTATATCCTCCGACTTTTCTGGTTGATCCTTTGTCGGAGTTGGTAGCAAACAGATCTTGTTTCTTGACCTTTTGTCTTGGATCTTTTGCTTTGTTTTTGTTGTTACTACTCGAACTTTATTATCTTGTTCTTCTGTAGCTTTAGTTATCTTTCCTCCCATGTGGGGGCTTGCCGGCGGGAGGGATTCCCAGTTTTTGAACACTATTTTGTCCAAAGCGGCCTGATATATTAACTGCTGATCAGCGGTGGTGTTGTCGCTGTCAACGGAGGTGCTCACGAACATGCGGATACTGCCTTCATCATTGTTTTTCAGCAGTTCCGTGTCCACTGGCTTGCTATCGATATAGCGTTTGTAGCGTTTGCATAAATAGTCCCACGCTGGATTGTAGTTAGCCGATTCATATTTGAAATGGCTGATGACCCTGTGGCCGTCTCCTCTGAGGTACAATTTCAGGTACATCAGCTTAGGCTTGTCGCTGATATCCTTTCTGTTGTGAATTATATTGGTGAACTGCTCGAAGAACGTTGGCCACGCCTCAGGACTTCCATGGAAATAGGGAAGAGTAGGTCTTGGTCGCTTTGGCACGTCTTCTTTTTTGTTGTGAAAGTCATCTAACTTTCTGTTGATTTTTTTTGTCAGTCTGTAGACTCTGCCTTCCAATGCGTCTATGCCTTTGATTTCGTAGGATGGTTTATTGTACTTCACCTCGAGATCACTGAGCACTGACTGGACCTTATTCCATAGAAACTCTAGCATATCTTTATGGTCTAGAGTTTCTTCCTGGTTGCTGAGCTCTAGGTTGGCATACACCTCTTCAATGTGCAGCTTTAATGCTAGAGCTCTTCTATCCACAAGTTCTACCAACGCATCCATTGGGCTCGCGACTTTGCGTGAGAACAATACTTCTTGTTGAGTATGTTTTTCCCTGGATGTTTCCGGTTGCATTTCTCAGCTAAACTTTGGCACATCCTTTTTCGGGATGGCCTGCTGGATGTTGTCACAAATCTCTGATTGCTTTTTTAGCACCTCAAGATTTTTGTCCGACTGCATCCTGTTTGTATTTATTTCTTACTTTGGCTTAACCCCTTGGAGGTTTTTTGTTTTGATCACTTGGTTGATCGTGCTGTGCCTCTACTCACAGCTTGGGTTTGTAAGCCAAAGAAAAATTTTTTAGCACTTTACTTGGCACTAATCACAAACATTTAGTAGCCTTGTGGCTTGCATCGAAGTACTATGACTGTACTTCATCCGGCTTGAAGGACCATGAACGAATACAGTTGACTATGGTTTGTAAGACCAGAAGACAAGAAACTACGTTGGTGTTTAGTTTAGTATTGATCTTTATTTAGATGAGCCCGGGTTTATATACCCAGACTCATGCATATTTTCAACCCTTAAATCTAGTGCGTCTATTGCTGAGTGTGTAAGGCTCAGCATTGGTCTATTACATGTTCTTATCTTATAGCAGAGTTTGTAAGACTCCGCGTTGGTCTATTATCTATTCTTATCCTATCGCTGAGTTTGTAAGGCTCAGCGCTCCTCTATTACACATTCTTATCGCTGAGGTTGTAAGGCTCAGCGTTCGTCTGGCTATTTATAGAATAGGTACAAGTGACCCTTATCTATTTCTAACACCCCATCTGCTAGCCGTAGAGTGCGTACAAGGCATGTACACGATCCCTGTACATGTGTATGTTCATGCCTGAACCATTGTTCAGGGTATAAAAACTTGACATCAGCGAGATTAGAGCCCGCGCTATTCCAGCGCAACTTTCATAGCATTTACCATCGACGCCACTGCAATATACGATCAGACGGTAGCTAAAACGAAAAAGCTTTACTTCGACAGCGTCATCTGAAAAAAAGTAAGCTAAAGTAACGGCTGGAAATTTCATGAATCAATTCTTAGAATATGCTAGAAGACACGCTTTTATATGTATGTATATACATACATCATATGACTGTATGCATAGAATAAACGATCAATGTGTGCATACGTATAGGAAAAACGCTCTGCTCAGCTGCTAGCTTGCTGCTTGCAGATGCGTTTGCTAATTGGCCAAATATATATATATATTTATTTATTTATTTAATAAGATTAACAAAACTAGAGTCAACTTCAGCAAAAAATTTTAAAGTATATTAAATAGCCTGTAATAAGAAAACTTATCAATAATACCACCAACCCGGTGGGGGTAATTTATTTGCCAGTCCGGCCAGCTATGCCCCAATTCACAGCCATATATGGTCAGTGATATTATTGAACTAAGAAAGATAGAGATTATTAAAGGAAACAAAATAATTATTAAAGAATGTTAAAAAAAAATTTGGTAAATAGGAATTGGAAATCACTACACAATGTGGGTGCTCTGCCGGAACATCCATATGTATCAGCTCACATCAGTGTGTGTGATTTCCCTAAAATGACCTGCAAGCAAATAGTTAATTAACGGAAGAGGGAGTTCAAGAGAGAACACATGATAATATTTATTATAATTATTGCATAAAACGTGAAACGCGCAAACAATATGTGGAATGGTACGACTGAAGGTAATTGGATCAGTTTAAATGCAACTGATTAGCCACACACAAAAGTTGAAAGGAATTTCTATCATCTTGTAGGTAAAGATGATCCATTGAGTTAGAATACGCAAGGCAAAGTTTTACATCATCTGCATACATTAAATTTTTTGAATGTGTAATACAGTCAGGAAGGTAATTAATAAAAAGGGAAAAAAGTAGCGGTCCCAAGTGACTTCCCTGAGGTACACCTGAGGAAGCAAAAACAAGTTTCGAAATAGCTGTCCTCAATACCCTTTGAATCCTACAATTTAAATAGGATGAAATCCAAGACATAAGTCTGGGGTGAAATCCTAAGCGATCAAGCTTGTGAATTAAGATGTCATGATTAACAGAATCAAATGCTTTACTGAAATCAGTAGAAATAACATCAGTTTGCATTTTATTTAAAAAGCTATCATTGATTAAACAATTAAATTCAAGTAGGTTAGTTGAGGTTAATCGATTTTGAAAGAAACCATGTTGGAATGGAGAAACAATCGATTTACAAAAATAGTGCAGGGCTGATGTTTGTATTTTTTCAAATAATTTCGGGATTGCATATAGCTTTGCAATACCTCTATAATTTGAAATATCAGACCTCCCACCTTTTTTATGTAGAGGAATGATGAAGGACTCTTTCCAAATAGAAATAAAAACAGAAGTCTCCAAGGACAAGTTAAACAGTTTTAATAAAGGTAACTGTAACGAATCACTGCATTCTTTTATAACACAACTTGGAATGTTATCAGCACCAGGAGAAGAAGATGATTTCAATGTCCGAATGGCTGAGGCTAGAGAATCAAGGGAAACATTAGGAACATTGATAATATTCGTTGGAGGAATCAAGCTTGAGTAAGAAATGGCATGGGGATCCACAGAAGAATAAGTGGATTGAACAAAAATTGCAAAAAGATCTGAGGAATCATGGTCATTAAAAGTTTTTTCCAGTGTTCGCAAAAACTACTCCGTAGCAGCAAGAGCAATGAAAATATTACTATGCTCTGGCTACCGCTCTCACCGTAGCGGAGCCATAGTCGTACGAAAAAATGTATGAGCTCTGCTCTGCTCTCGTAGCTTGCTGTGTTTAAATCTGTAGCGATAGCAATAGCACAAAACGAAATGAGCGACTACGCTACGGCAGAGCGGTAGTCGAAAAACGAGAGCGAGATGAAAGCAGAGCAAACGTAATTGATTTGTTTGCTTCGGCTCTTTACACATATTAATGATTGAGTTTAACGTATCATAGAAGAAAAATAAGAGAGCGGCAAACAATGTTAAAGCAGTGACGCTAATAAATCAAGTTGCCGAATGAACCAAAACCACAATAAAAATCAATAATAATAAATACACAAAGCACAACAGATCAAACCTTGCACAGCAATGTAAAGCTAATTAGCTAGAGTTAACCGATCGCGACTGTAGGATATTTATTATGAAATAAAATGGAAAATATTAAGTAAAACTTGAAGAGCATAAAATAAGACGTGTTAACACTTCTAAATAAGAACTTACTATTAGCGCTAGACTTGAAATTTAAAATATACTCGAGTTGACAACCCAAAATCAATTAGATATGTATGGCAGCGTTGGGACTGTGAATGAATATTCCGCAGTCGGTAACGCCCGACTGCAACGTTCTTACTTGTTTTACTTCACATTTTACATTAAGGTCAAAAGCTATTCTCTGATATACCTCCACCTACGGCGTTTCTACACTCAAGGCATTAATTTGTTTTTTAGTTCTGCACTAAACTCGGCTTTTAGCCGCCTTTCCTGCTCGATAAGTACGCTGTTTACTGCACCTTCTACTAACGCTTTTAGCAATGCGGGATCCGTTTCTGAATTTCGGCTACGTATTTGAGGATTAAACCCTATTTCCTGTTCTTCTTAACTATCGTATTCAACTTTAATCTCCATATAGGCCCAGCTCATGAGCAATCAGTGAAACGGAATTAATTATACCCTGAACCCATTAAAAATGGGGAATCAGGGTATAATGGATTTGTTAAAAGTATGTAAGAAGCAGAAGGAGGCATGGCAGACCCCATAAAGTATATATATTCTTGATCATGGCGACGAGATGAGTCGATATTGCCATGTCCGTCTGTCTGTGTGTCTGTCCGTCTGTCCGCGTCGATCTCAGAAGATATGAGAGCTAGACACTTGACCTTTTCGTAGGTCCGTATATAGAGCGCGCATATTAAGTTTCTAAAAATCGATAACTACTCTCGTTTTTTTGTTATCGATTAAAAACCTTATCGAAAGCCAGGTAAAAAATTATATTTCCCACATATTTAGAGTTACAGTCTCCAAATTTGCAATGTAGATTCATATTTATTTTTAAGAATTTCGGTTTTTGTCATATTTTACCCTCCACCCCTCAAAACTTCCCTTTACCTACAAGTTTGCAAAAACCCTATTTCAAATACTAGAGACTTGTGTGTTGGCACATACACACATTTGAATGTGATAATCCCGGTCTAAAAGTATTATCAAGATTGTCCGTCTACAAAAAAAATTATTAAGCAAATAAATTCCCACAGTAAGCCCACACAGCAGCCTATGCCTGTTTATACGTACGTGCGTGCGTATGTGTGTATGTGTGTGTGCATGTGTAAGTAGAAATGAAGCGACGAATTTTTGAAATATTAGTTCCTGGATCTCGTAGTCGAGCAGTCTCGACTAGAGCTTTCTTACTTGTTAAATATTAATATAGTTTACAAAAATTTATATTTTGTATTATATGAATAGATTGCGAACAGAAACTGATGTTATATCTAAACTGATTGACAACCATATCGTAAATTTTCTAATGAAATCTATTATATATTTTTGAATAAAATATTTATAAAATCTATTTAATCATCAGAGTAAATAAAACTACTATAGTATCGATAAAAACAATTGACATATGTATGTTTAATTTAGCCATAGTCGACTGTGCCTGATTAGCGGCACTAACCA